>CAWUFW010005003.1:0-1424390 GCA_963921515.1 Calotriton arnoldi | reverse complement strand
CTGTGGCTTCCACCCCTGCACATCTGTTGTGCCTGCCATTGTTCAATTCGTCTACTTCCCTGACCGTGTGGCCATCTCCAGTGGACATGCAGGTTTGGGCATCAATGGGGAAGGACTCATCTGTGTTGTCAGTGCAACATTGCTATACAAGTGTGTTGGATCTGTGCTGATGATTCCGTTGGCACTTCCATGACCAGGCTGATGTGACGGGAGCCCTCATTTGGTGCTAATTGTTGATTGTGTGACCAAGTGCTCAGCTGACATGATGGGGCCCTACTGAGGCAACATATGGCACAGCTTTCCTCACACAGGAGTGGAGTCCCCTCATGGCAGTGTGTACTCCTGTGACATTGCCTGCGCCCAAGGTGTGTGTTGTATGTGCATGTCTGTGTGTTCACTTCCGTTTAGCTGTGCATGCTGTGATCCCTAGTGTTGTACCTGTTTGTGATGCTAGCTGAGTTGAGCTATGTTCCCCCAAAGTCTTCTCCCTGGGTTCTCTGTGATGTGGGTGCATGGCACATTACTGGTCATCAGGGTGTCACCCATAGGTGTGTTTGCTGTCAGGGCTGAGTTTGTGTGCAGACGCAGATGGGTCACAGTCAGGTTTCCCCTTGGCACTTGTTGTTTGCCCCCGTCATGTGATTTCCAGTTTGTGTTATCTTTCAGTGATTGTGACACGTTGTGTGTGTGACTGCTGGCACTCCTCAGGGTCCGGGCTGCAATGTTGGTTGTTGTCTATGTGTGTTCTTTGTGGGTGACCTTGGCATCTTCATTGGTGTGTGACTGTGGCTGGGATCCCATTGGTTGGTGTGGTATTGCCGTCATGTCCATGTACAGCGTAGTGTGCAGTGTGTCAGACATTCAGGAGTCTTGTTGAGTGTCCATGTGTGATGTGTTTCTGCACCTTGGTTCCCACCCACCACCCTGGAATAGTCATGGGTGCATGTGCAATGTCACCAGTGCATGTGTGCTTCACTGCTGCACATTGTTGGAGGTCGAGGGTGTGGTGTTGAGTGTGTGCAGATGAGAGTTGTTGCCCGGCTAGGCCCCTGCCTCCATGTTGGCCTTGGCTTACTGGCCATGCTGTTTGATTTGTGCTTGTGTAGGTGTGATGGTAGTTAGTTGCTCAGTACACATGTCTGTGGTTCACAGTGTGAACCACATTTAGCTTTGTCATCACAGTGGGATTGTAATGCAGCCCAGGGTCACCACATTGTGGGGGCCCTGGGGGTGGTGCTGTGGTATGTCTGTGTCTTGCTGTGTCAGTTGCTGTCCCTACGTGCCTGTGTGACATGTGTGATTTGTGCTCCCTCTCATCTGACAATGCCTGCTTGCCCACATAGGGGATTTGGATCCATGAGTTACCTTTGTGTGGCACTGTATGCACATCTGTATGATTGGTATTCAGGTCTCCTCATGTGTTGTGTGGTTGCCTGGGGACACTGGCACCCCCTCACCTGTTGTGTATGATGTGCAGTGTGGGTCTGCCTGTTTGTGTTTGTGCATCTGCACCACTGCATTGGCATATCTTGGGTGTGCCATTGGCTGTATGTAGTTTGGTGGGTTTCCCCTGCTGTCCCTGGGACTCCTAGGTCATCGGTCAGCACAATGATCATGGTTTGTGTGTCCCATTGCTGCCATGGTATGGTATCTGTTCACCTCACATCTACAGTCTCCACAGGGTATCTGCATGTGTTTGCCCATTGGTGCAAATATGTGGGTCTGCATTCTGATGGTCACTTCTGTCATTGTGTCATTGATGATTGTTGACGGTGTCAGCCCCCATGGGTGTTGTTTGTCTGCACATGGCCAAAGGTATGTCTTATTTGCACTGCAGGATTTGGCTCCCCCAATTTATGTTGCAATGGGACACATACACTACTTTGCCACTGATGTGTTTGTTGTTCTGTGACCAGGAATCATCCATGCAGTTTGGCAGTTGCACCTCTTTCTGTCAACACTTACCTTTTGGTCACTGTGATGATGGGGGTTTGGACCCCATTGCCACAATGTTCGAAATGTGCTTCAGCTATGGACCCCACACTTACATTTTGGTCACTGTGATGATGGGGGTTTGGAACCCATTGCCACAATGTTCAAAGTGTGCTTCAGCTATGGACCCCACACTTACATTTTGGTCACTGTGATGATGGGGGTTTGGACCCCATTGCCACAATGTTCGAAATGTGCTTCAGCTATGGACCCCACACTTACATTTTGGTCACTGTGATGATGGGGGTTTGGACCCCATTGCCACAATGTTCAAAGTGTGCTTCAGCTATGGACCCCACACTTACATTTTGGTCACTGTGATGATGGGGGTTTGGACCCCATTGCCACAATGTTCAAAATGTGCTTCAGCTATGGACCCCACACTTACATTTTGGTCACTGTGATGATGGGGGTTTGGAACCCATTGCCACAATGTTCAAAGTGTGCTTCAGCTATGGACCCCACACTTACATTTTGGTCACTGTGATGATGGGGGTTTGGACCCCATTGCCACAATGTTCAAAGTGTGCTTCAGCTATGGACCCCACAATTACATTTTGGTCACTGTGATGATGGGGGTTTGGAACCCATTGCCACAATGTTCAAAGTGTGCCTCAGCTATGGACCCCACATTTACATTTTGGTCACTGTGATGATGGGGGTTTGGACCCCATTGCCACAATGTTCAAAATGTGCTTCAGCTATGGACCCCACACTTACCTTTTGGTCACTGTGATGATGGGGGTTTGGACCCCATTGCCACATTGTTCAAAGTGTGCTTCAGCTATGGACCCACACTTACATTTTGGTCACTGTGATGATGGGGGTTTGGACCCCATTGCCACAATGGTCATGGCCTGCTTGCATTGTGGGTGCCACACACATATATGTGTGGCACATGTGCTAGGGGGTCACATTGTATGTTCAAAGTCATGTTCGGTGTTGTAGGCATTTGACACAGTCTACACACGCTTGTCATGGTGTTGGGGGATGTCTTCTTCTTGCATTCCCTAGGTTGTGGTGTGCTGGTTGTGTCATGCATTGTCCATCCTATGAGTGGGGGTGGTAGTAGTGGTAGGCATCCAGCCCCCTGGGTAAGGGTGGTAGTAGTGGTAGGCATCCTGCCCCCCTGGGTAAGGGTGGTAGTAGTGGTAGGCATCCAGCCCCCTGGCTAAGGGTGGTAGTAGTGGTAGGCATCCTGCCCCCCTGGGTAAGGGTGGTAGTAGTGGTAGGCATCCTGCCCACCCTGGGTGAGGGTGGTGGTAGGCATCCTGCCCCCCTGGGTAAGGGTGGTAGTAGTGGTAGGCATCCAGCCCCCTGGCTAAGGGTGGTAGTAGTGGTAGGCATCCTGCCCCCCTGGGTAAGGGTGGTAGTAGTGGTAGGCATCCTGCCCACCCTGGGTGAGGGTGGTGGTAGGCATCCTGCCCCCCTGGGCAAGGGTGGTAGTAGTGGTAGGCATCCAGCCCCCCTGGCTAAGGGTGGTAGTAGTGGTAGGCATCCTGCCCCCCTGGGTAAGGGTGGTAGTAGTGGTAGGCATCCTGCCCCCTGGTTAAGGGTGGTAGTAGTGGTAGGCATCCTGCCCACCCTGGGTGAGGGTGGTGGTAGGCATCCTGCCCCCTGGGTAAGGGTGGTAGTAGTGGTAGGCATCCAGCCCCCTGGCTAAGGGTGGTAGTAGTGGTAGGCATCCTGCCCCCCTGGGTAAGGGTGGTAGTAGTGGTAGGCATCCAGCCCCCTGGCTAAGGGTGGTAGTAGTGGTAGGCATCCTGCCCCCCTGGGTAAGGGTGGTAGTAGTGGTAGGCATCCAGCCCCCCTGGCTAAGGGTGGTAGTAGTGGTAGGCATCCTGCCCCCCTGGCTAAGGGTGGTAGTAGTGGTAGGCATCCTGCCCCCTGGGTAAGGGTGGTAGTAGTGGTAGGTATCCAGCCCCCCTGGCTAAGGGTGGTAGTAGTGGTAGGCATCCTGCCCCCTGGGTAAGGGTGGTAGTAGTGGTAGGCATCCTGCCCACCCTGGGTGAGGGTGGTGGTAGGCATCCTGCCCCCCTGGGTAAGGGTGGTAGTAGTGGTAGGCATCCAGCCCCCCTGGCTAAGGGTGGTAGTAGTGGTGAGGCATCCTGCCCCCTGGGTAAGGGTGGTAGTAATGGTAGGCATCCTGCCCACCCTGGGTGAGGGTGGTGGCAGGCATCCTGCCCCCTGGGTAAGGGTGGTAGTAGTGGTAGGCATCCAGCCCCCTGGCTAAGGGTGGTAGTAGTGGTAGGCATCCTGCCCCCTGGGTAAGGGTGGTAGTAGTGGTAGGCATCCTGCCCCCTGGCTAAGGGTGGTAGTAGTGGTAGGCATCCTGCCCCCCCTGGGTAAGGGTGGTAGTAGTGGTAGGCATCCAGCCCCCCCTGGCTAAGGGTGGTAGTAGTGGTAGGCATCCTGCCCCCCCTGTGTAGGGGTGGTGGTGCGCATTCAGGCCCCTGTGTGCACATGTGGCATTGGTGATGGGCATCCCGCCCCTATGGTGCTGCTGTTGCAAGTATATTCTGCATCCCTCTGTGTGTGTGTGATGTGTCGTGTACGTGTTGTATGTGTTTTGTGGTTGGTGTCTGAATTACCTTCTGCGCCGTACGCGTCCGTGCCTGTTCCGGTAGTAAATGTAGCATATCGGTATGATCGGGACGAAGGGATTCATGGTTGGTTCGTGTCGTTCGTCCTTCTCGTTGCTTCGCGTCGTCCTCGTCGCTTCGCCTCGTCGCTTCGCGTCGTCCTCGTCGCTGCCGTGTTCGTCTCGGAGCCGTGGATCGTGTTGTGGCGCGAATCGGAGCTTATGTGCGCCTCTCCCGGATGCTTTGATGTGCCGTGCGTAGCGACGGGTTCGGCGCGTACGGAAAGCGCATCGTACTCGTTTGGCCGGACGGAGCTGCATTTTCCCTTCCGTGCGACTCGATTCAGCGTTTCCGGATTCGCCTCGGTCGGGGAACAGGACCTGGTTTGGGTGAGTACGGCTCGGCCGGATTCTTTGCTGTTGTGCGCATCGTACTTACTCGTTCGGTGTGCTGTACGGATCGGTCGGGAAACAGGCTTTCGCATGGCTTTTTTCCCGACCGAATGGTGTTGGGTGCGCCTCCGACCGAGATCGGAATCGGCCCCTAAGTAAGGAGATGGGGCGGTATGAAGCACAATACATCGCTGGTTGACCCTTTTTTGGGATTACTACTATGGTGGCTGTACTCTGGTCCTCTGGGAGGGTCCCAGAGTCCCTGGTGGCCAGGAACATATTAAGAAGGTGGGGGGCAAGTTTCTGGGCCACCCTTTTGAACAGTTCAAGGGGTAGGACATTGGGTCCCGGTGCTTTGCCTGATTGTCGCCACTGGATCGCTCCTACTATTTCCTCTACTGTCAAGTCACCTTCTAAGGTCTCTCGGTCCTCTCTCGACAGAGTCTTTAACATCATAGTTTCTAGGAGTTTTGTGCAGTCTGCGCTGGACCTGCGGAATTTAGAGGCGTATGTATTCTCGTAGTAGACTGCAAATGTCTCAGCAATATCCCTGCCTCCTGTTTATACTCCACCTTCCGGGTCATGGATCTCTGCCACCCAGCCTCTGCCATTGTCTCACTTGTCTAACCAGGCAATGAGTTTTGTGGCCTTATCTCCCACTTCATAAAGCATTCTTTGCACCTCTAGGGCGTAAGCCCTGGCTGCGTTTTCTGCAACGTCTCTTAATTCCTGTTGCCTTAGGTGCCGTCCTCCCTTTAATATCTCTGCCTCTAGGGATTTTATCTTTTGCCCTAGTGTCTGATAATGCTACCTATCTTCCTTCCTCTTTACCCCAATTAAGGCTTGGTATTTCCCGCGTATCACTGCTTTATACGCCTCCCAAAGGGTACAGTATGAGTCTACGACCCCTCATTATGTTGGAAGTATTGTTCGGTTTCGCTCTACTAGCTGGTCTGTGAATTTTCTGTCCGTTAGATGCCACGCTGCCATGCAGGGTGGCAGGACGTTGTCCATTGCCTGTCCTAGGAACCATGTGGCCACCGGGGAGTGGTCGGATATGCCACGCGCCAAGTGCTGAGTGTTGCAGAAGCGTCCTACTCCTTCCCTGGGGGTGAATAAGAAATCTAATCTGGAATCTCCATAGATCAGCCCACCACACTGCTTCCGCAAAGTTTTTAAGGGGAGTTCCTCTCCTCATCTCTCCTTTTTCTGGCCATCTGTCTTCTGACAGGGACATGACGTCGTTCATGTCTCCTCCTACGAACAAAGACCCCAATGGTATGACGAGGAGTGTTGTGCCGAGGGAGGAGAGGGTGTCTCCCTGCATCCCAGGTGCGGCATATATAGATCCCAGATTTAAGACCTGTCCCTCCCACTTCCCCATCTGAAGCACAAATGGGTCTCTCCAGGTTCTACCTGGGGTGTATGCTGTTGCAGACCGAAGGAGGATTCCCACACCCTGTGAACCCGAAGTGTAGCCCGCGTGTGCCACTCGGGTGTACCCCCACCTGTCCAGGGCCCTGCAGTATTGCCCCTGCAGGTGAGTTTCCTACAGGAGGACTAGGTCAGGCTTGTGCCATTTTATATATTGTAGTACCAATGTACACTTAATTTTGGACCCCAAGCCACTGACATTCAAGGTTACAATTTTAAATGTATTCTGTTTATGCACCCCCGTCATTTAGTGTCACACTCGAGCGGGAGTTCAATGACCGTTAACTCCACGCCTGACTCTGCCTGACCTCAAGATGGCGGCTCGCACCTCGTCGAGCAGTTGACTGGCGGATGTCCTGACGTAATGTTTGCCATCTGGGGCACGTACTGTCAGCTAGCACCCTCTTAGCAAGGAGGCTTGTGAAATCCTGCGCCTCCCTGGTGTATACAAGCCCACGGACACAGCCCAGCAGTACTCAGCCTGGCCGGACCAGCTAGTTCGGTCTATTGAAGCAAAATTAGGTCGAAATGGCCGCCTCTGGGGACATCTGACACACCAATTTTCTAATAATGGCCACCATGAGTGGGCCCCTTTCCAAAGCACTCCTTCTCCCCTTGTTGGGGAGGGATCCAGCATTTATGCCCTGGAGTCTCAGAGACCCCTCTGAGAGAGTCCACAGCGACAAGGGAGTCTCACACAGCGGAGGCCTGGGTTCTTACCCCATTACCGCTGGGAGCACAGCACCGTACACCGTGACTGGCGCACTCAATGGAACTTTTTGGACTATGCCCTCCTAGGCGGAAACTATAACCCTTCTGTATGTACTGCGGTGCCCGAGCAACCTTTGGCCGAAGACCGGTGGAGCTGTCCCACGCAGCTATAGAGGAGTTTGGCTCTGGTTCATCCCTCGGCCGTCACCTACCCAGCCGGACGTCGGACACTGCTTTTCCTCGTCTCCCCGTTGTGCCTCCTATACCCTCCCCTCCTCTTCCCCCATTATTCTCCTCTACCTCCCCTATTCCTTCCCTCTCTCCCCTATTCTTCTCTCCCCTTGCCTATTTTTTCCTCATGTTTATGCTATGCTTTTGTACTCATGTAATTCCTGCAACTAAGCTCCAGTAACTGATGTAACCATGTTCTGAAACAATGTTTCTTCCTCATGTAAAGCGCTCTGATACCTCCGGGTCTAGCCAGCGCTATATAAAACTCAATAAATAAAATTTTAAAAAAAATAGTGTGTCATGAGGTATACCTTTCTTGGTCTGGATCTCACTGCTTGGTGCGAGTTCATTCCCCCGCCCCTGGCATGTGTTCTCTCCTGAGTCACTATGTCCTTTTTAACTGCTACTAAAACTCCAAAAAAGTGAACTTTCCTCTCAACTCCCCACTCCCTGTAACCCTGCACTGTGGGATAGACCTGCCCACCTTCCCAATTTGCAGAGCGCCTGTTGCCCTCAACTGTAGCTTAACCATGTTAGGGGGTTGGCCGCCCCAACTTGTCTTCTCCATGAATTTTGACAGCCCACCGACCCCCTATTTGTCAGGGGGGGCCCCGGTCTCGTCTATCCATATCTCGTGGGACCAATCCGCCCCTCCGTTCACCTAGCCAGGAAGGGCTAAAGATTGGAGGAGAGTCAATACCAGCCATTTAGTGTCCCACTTCGGTGTTGTTTCCCAGTTACCTTTCCCAGTCCCTCCCCAGGTCCACCATACCGGCTATAACCAGATGTGCTGCTTGTCGCCGGGCGTGTAATTGCATCTTCTAGTCTCTAGTCACTGGTTGTACCATCTACACACTCCTGAGATTAAGGATTAGCCTGGGTCAGCTCCGGGTTTTGTTGGTCATCATCTCCACTTGGAGGGTCCCCATCTTGCCTGTTCCGGGGATATGTACTTTTCAGCCACCTTTGATTCCTATGTTTCTGTGTGCGTCACCTGTCCAGCCAATCCCAGGCCTCTGCTGGCGAGTGGAAGAACCAGGATTTCCCCTCCATGAGAACTTTTAGTTTGGCTGGAAATAACATCATATATTTCAGATCTTTTTCCCTGAGAGCTCTCTTGACCTCCTCAAAGCTCCTTCTCTGTTTCTGGACCTGTAGGGTGAAGTCTGGGAAGAAGCGGATTGTGGAATTTTTGTATTTTAAGTCCACTTGCGTACGAGCTGCCAGTAAGATTGCATCTCGGTCTTGGTGGTTAAAAATCCGGGCTATTATGGTGCGTGGCGGGGCCCCGGGTCTTGGCTGCGGGATCGGTACCCTGTGTGCCCTTTCAACAGAAGAACTTTGATAGGCATTTGGGATGGAGATTGGTTGTGATCAAGTCTTCCACGAATAGGTCAACGCTCTGGGCTTCCACCCCCTCAATGCGTATCTTGTTGCGCCTGGACCTCCCTTCCTGATCCTCGACTCTTGCTTCTAGTGCCTCCTGTTGTTTAGAAAGTTTGCACATTTGTTCCTCCAGGGACCTGGAGGCGGTCTGGAGATTGCTGATGTTGGTCTCCGCCGTATTCACCTTCTCGGACATCTTCTGAAAGTCTGCCCTTAGGCGTCCCACTTCAATGGTGAATGAATCTATTTTGGGTTCAAGGGAGGATTTAAGATCTTGTATTGCCGCCATGATCGCCCCCAGGGAGGGCTCCCTGGGGGCCGTCAGGTCCACATATTGGCTTGCCTCCTCTTGGTGATGTCTAGGGACTGCGTATTTGTCCATTTTGTTAGCTTGCAGCAGTAGCTGCCCCTTGGGTTTCACCATTGCACCTGGTCGCCAGCTTCTGGTTGGGTTGCGTCCGGTTTACCATTGGGCTGTTTGTCGCTGACCCTGGTTTCTCTTCCGTCTGGTACCAGGGCGCAGTTATGGGCTATTGTCTCACTAGAGTGCCTTTGAGTCACATTATTGTTGTCAGGGCAAATGAGGGTGTGAGGAGGATCTCTCTGTGACTGCTCCCCAGGAGGTCTTGGGGAACCTGTTGGCTACGACCCCGGTTGGGGCTCAGGTCCCCTTAGTTATTATTCTGGGGGACGGATTTGCCAGTTCATGCATGGCTGCACTGCTGGGGTGCATCTCACTTTCTCCTGTCTCCCAGGCTCTGCGGCCACACAGTTCATCTCAGCCAATTATGCCCTCGCCCCCCAGTACCCAGTACTGGCAATGACTGGGTTGGGGGGAGTTCACGAAGCTGCCCCTGCCCTTGTGGTGTGCTGTAACTCTACCTTGGGCAAACTGGTTGTTCTTCTTGTCCCGGGCTTCTCCTGCCCCACACTAGGACATCCCTGCTTCTACTGTAATGTGTGTCCTGGGGACTTGTGCCGTGTTATGGTGAACACCGAGGTCGTATTTCAATACTGCCGCCGGCCAGGCGCAGTCGCAGCGGGTTATTGTTTTTTTCCCAGATAGGTGCCTTCCTGCAGCTGGGGATTAGAGTGCCGCACCGCCCCCGGGGTCTCGGAGGTAGACCAGTCTTCTTAAGCGCCTGTCCAGGGCCCCGTCCGTTTGGCAGTCCCGGGTTTCGCTAGAGGAGTGGCAGGTGTGCCCACCTTTCTGGGTCGGACCGCCGCCACTGGGGTTAGAAAGATGTTGGCTCTCCTGGGACTTCCTCCACTTGCGTTCACGGAGGGCTCTCACCTCCAGTAGTCCTGCACTGGTGCAGGCTGCTTCGTGGCGATAGACCCGCCCTTGTCGCATTGACTACGGCTGGGCGTCTGTGGTGCATCTATAAGGTCCGGGATTGGTTCGATCCAGGCCGTTGCGGATCCTATGTATTTGGTGCGCACTCCCCGGTTGCCTAGGTTCTGGATGTCAGGACAGATGGTGGGCCGCGGGCAGCTGGTTCACGGGAGCTACACTACTGTGCAGCCATCTTTGTCAGCTTCAGGCCACACCCAATTGGATGTTTTTTGAGTGTCCAGAGGGGACCAGTGACCCTGAGTCTGCAGACAATCCAGAGTAGCCCCTCAATCTCTCAGACTGGTATCCATTCTTACAGTTCCATAAACAGGAAGTGCTAACTGAATTCCTCATAGGAGAGCCTCCCTCTGTAGCCATCACTTCATGGATTCCCTTAGAAGAAGGGCAACTCTAGTATTGTCTAATAACCCTAAGAGGCTGGAGACCTGTTGGTTAGAATGCAGTTCCAAGATGGTTTTAGTTGATGACAAGTCAAAGAAACTTCAAAAACTGCCAGTAGCTGCCATTAATCCCTGCAGTCTTAACAATTCTCCAGTAGGGGCAGTTCCTGTTCTAGATGAAACTTTTTTGTGAAGCATTGTTATCCTCTCCTATGGAAGATAAACACATCTGCCTTGAAATGTATTCTTATGATGGTCAGAACTAAAGATAGTAGTTGCTGAGACTTCTCTAGATTTAAAAGTAATACATGCTCTTGAAGCAGATGACATTCTTGTACCTTCACTTCGACTTGGGAAAGAGAAGCAGTAGCGATGAATCAGTCATCTAGGTATGGGAAAATGCATATTGCTCTGGAATGAATGGTTGCAACCAAAGGGGCTAATACTTTTGTAATGACCATATGAACTCAGGATAATCCGTAACAAAGTATGTGAAATTGAAAGAGCTGGTCTTCTTTTGCAAAGCAAAGCTAATGCTGCTGCTTCTTGGCATGTGAAAGTATGCATCTTTTAAATCTAGAGTCATTAAGAAATCTCCTGATCTGAGTAGAAGGAGACTAGCAATAGGGTTCTCATCCTGAAGGGTTTCTGTGGCAAGAACCTACTTACAAATCTGAGTTCTACTATGAGTCAGAATTCTCCATTTAGTTTTTTCATTAGAAAGATTATTGAATAAATGTATCTTCCTTTCTGGCAGTGGAACAAAATAAATTAGATTTTTCTGAAGACGGGACTGGATTCCCCCAAAATGATTTTCCTGTTTGGCGGTATATCAGGGAAGAGGGAGTGAGCTGCAAAACATTTTTTAATGGTGTATATTGGAATTTCAGGGAACATTACTCTCTTGCAATCAGAGTGGTCCATTGTAACATTATGGACATCTGCTACATCTCCTGAAACTGCAACTGTTTTGCATCTGCTGGAGATTCCTGAGTAGAAGGAATAGAATGATAGATATTGTATTGAGGTGTCTGGAGATGTAGAGGAGACAGGAATCTACACATGGATCTGTTTCAGAATAGAAGGTCTCCTGCCCTCAGGGCTGACCATGAAAGGGCCCTTTAAATTGCTGGTATGACAATTGATTCCCTATTTTAAATACTTGTTGGCTTGGGAAGAAGGAATCCCTGGAAGGGTCCTGGAGAAAAGCAGCAAAGTCTTTCTGTCCTCTATAGACATTTTTTTCATGGCTTTGATTGGAGTCCAAATAACAGACAGGCACATGCATCAACGTTTTTTGCGAGCGCAAATGGTGCGATTCGCAAAAATCGTCCGTTTGCGCCCGCAAAAACGCTTTTTGCGATGCATCAAGGTGTTGGGCACTCGCAATTTAAGGAATCGCAATTCATTGCGATTTCTTAAATTGAGATTGCATTTAAGGAATTGCAATTTGCGATTCCTTAAATTCAATGCATGTACCCCTTAGAAATAGCGAATTCGCTATTTGGGGCCGCAAAATACAGAGAAATTACTCTGGTCTGTATTTTGCTAATACCTTGAAAAAAGCACTAAAGTGCATTTTTCAAGGTTTTAGGTTACACACACACATGCCCTTGGGGCACCTTTGCACCCTTGAAATTGCATGCGCAATTTGCGAGTACCTATTGGTACTCGCAAATTGCGCATGCAATTTCCCATTCATTCCTATGGGCCTGTAGGCCCATAGGAATGAATGGAAGCTATTCCTTAATTGCGAATCGCAATTTGCGAGTTGCAATTAAGGAATGTTTAGAAATCACTATTTTAATAGCGATTTCTACATGCATAGGCTTTTGCGAGTCCCTAATTGCAATTCCTTAATAATCGCAATTAGGGACTCGCAAAAGCATTTCTTAATGCATGTGCCCCAGAGAGCCTAAAAATGGCACATTTAACAGTATATTTTGGTCCAGTATCCAGGACCATAACCAAATATGAGGTTTCACAGAAATAAATACTCCTGGGACTTCTGAAGCTGCAGAAAGAGGAAGTAGAATGAAGATTTATTAGTGTAAATGCAGTATCATAGAAAGACATATGGCTAGATCTGTCTCTACCTCCTCAAAGCCATAATGGCCAGCATAGAACATTTAAGGACCTAACGTTCTTAATTATGCACAGGTACACAGGGTAGACAATTCCCCAGGGAAAGAGGGAATGGACAAAGAAAAGGCAGAAGAAAAGAACAACACAAGTTGTTAAAAGTAAAATGAAATGAACCATAGAGTAGAGTACCATAAGACACAAAAGCACAGCAGCGAAAACATTACTCCCCTTAAAATAAAAGAAACAAATTAGTCATGGTCCACCAACATGTTGTGTTTCAGCGCCGAAGGAAAGCGATCATTCTATATTAGAACTGCTATTTTGCTAGGTTAGCAGTCCAAACTTTGAGGACCTCTAGGGGCACTCACTGTGCATTCACCATCCCTTAATTGGCCATACTGAAATACATGGCAGAAACTTTATTCATACTGCCTGGGGTCTTAACTTGTTTTGGTTACTCTTGAGTGTGCAGGTCTTACTGCCTGTTTTAAAGTGTGTTTCTAGTGTGTTTTCGTTAATTAACAGTTTCTGGTGGATAGCCAGATACATTGCACTCTTCACTTTATATTTTAAAAGCAGTTTTTTGTCTTAGATGCACTCTGGAGCTATGCATGGCTGTACTTTCGTAGGGATTCCCTGGTCCACCCAAACTATGGGTTTTGGCGCAGAGGGAAAGGGATTCCTTCATCTTGGAACCACCATTTTGCTAGGTTACCTGTCCAGACATGCCCTTGCACAAAGAGCACGTGCATGCAGGTGGACCACTATTTAGACAAGTGCCATTGGTGTGAGATGCTGCCACTTTGTCCACAGTCTCCTCATGAGTTGAGGGTAATTGGGCGGACACTTCCCACACGCGTCCCCGTTAGCGCGCTTGCTCTGGCCACGCCCCTGGAAGCGAAGCGAAGGCTCACCACCGTAGGAAATCATCTGATAACGCGGAGATAGCAGGGCTGGCATCCTCAATGAGTGCAAACGCAAAAGTCAAAGTTACGATTCGATTTTAAAGTAGTTAGGCTTCGGTGTGAGCAGCCGGGAAAACCTTGCAACAGTGAGAGGCTGCATGCCCTGGGGATGTCCATCCACTCCTGAACATTTTACATGTCGACAAGCAGTTGTAAGTCCAGGCTTAGGCAGCTCCAGGAGATGTAGGCGAGAGGCGCATGCACGCCAGGGGCGGTTCCTGCATGAGGGCATAGGGGGTGGAGCCCCACCAGTCTTGAGGGAAGGAGATTAAAAGACTGCTCTGAGGCAGTACTGTCAGGTCTGGAAGTAGCAGTGTGTGGTAAAGGAAGACACATGATCCAGCTGCATAAGTAGGATACTTCTTTATTGTAGCTTGGTTCTAGGATGGGTGAATAGGAGAAGACAGAAGGTACAGATGCAGCCCCACCAGGAGCAAGCTCCTAGCAGCTCAGCCTGAGTTGACCAACTGACACTCTAACCACAAAGAGGCACTCAGGCATTCTATGATGTCATGGTACATTCCAACAGAGCAGTACAGTGGGGAATGGTAGAGAAGTAGTTTACTACACATCCTCCTTCCTTGGGGAACAACAGCAGAAATAAGGAGAAAGACAAATGAGATACCTCAGAAATAACATGAGCATGAAATGAACACATTGAGATGCAAATATCTAATGGTGTAGTACATGAGGTATCAGGAATAACACTGGCATGAAAAGAAATGCATTAAAATGCAAAACATCATTGAATGCATTAAAATTGCAAATATCATTAATACACGCCCCATCCCCCTCCCTTAGGGGAAAAGAGAGAACAAGGAAAGACTTAGGTGGAAAAACCAATGCAACAGAGAAGGGTGGCCACCCCCGCAACCTCCCCGTAAGCGGGTACACCCCAGGGTAGTCACCCTGGCAAAAAAAAGGTGGAGATTAACCGCCCTTACAACTTCCCCATAAAGGGTACACCAGAGTTGACCCTTGGGACTGACAAACAACATCCCCAAGAGAAGAGTACCCCAGGGGGTATGAGTCACCTTAGATAACAGTAAGAGTACACAAGGATACACGACCTGGAAGTTACACAACCTTCTCTAAGTAGGGTACACCATAGGGTTCGCGCTCTGAAAAACTGGTTTGGGGCACTGACTGCCCACTAACAATACAACCTCCCCTACGTAGGGTAAGCCTAGAAGGGTACACCGCAGGGTACTCACCCTGGAAACTGATATGGGGCATCAACTACCCACACACAACACAACCTCCCTAAGTAGGGTAAGCCTAGAAGAGTACACCGCAGGGTGCTCACCCTGGAAACCGATATGGGGCATTGACTACCCACAAACAACACAACCTCCCCTAAGTAGGGTAAACCTAGAAGAGTACACCGCAGGGTGCTCACCCTTAAAACTGAAAATTACAACCTCCCCTAAATAGGGCACACCACAGGGTACTCACCTTGGAAAATTACACAATCTCCCCTAAGTAGGGTACACCACAGGATGATCACCTTAGAAAAAAAACTACACAACCTCTCCTAAGTAGGGCACACCGCAGGGTACTAACCCTGGAAAACTGAAAACTACGCCCTCCCATAAATAGGGTACTGATATGGGGCATCAACTACCCACAAACAACACAACCTCCCTAAGTAGGGTAAGCCTAGAAGAGTACACCGCAGGGTGCTCACCCTGGAAACTGATATGGGCATTGACTACCCACAAACAACACAACCTCTTCTAAGTAGGGTAAACCTAGAAGAGTACACCGCAGGGTGCTCACCCTTGAACACTGAAAACTCCAACCTCCCTAAATAGGGCACACCACAGAGTACTCACCCTGGAAAATTACACAACCTCCCTAAGTAGGGTACACCACAGGATGATCACCTTAGAAAAAAACTACACAACCTCCCCTAAGTAGGGTACACCACAGGGTACAAACCCTGGAAAACTGAAAACTACACACTCCCATAAATAGGGTACACCGGAGGGTACTAACCCTTAAAACAGCACCATGACGGAATTGGCGCACTTAACACCCCCACAACCTCCCCCAAGGAAAAAGATACACTCTATGTTTAGCCTCACAACACAGCACTGGGGCACTAAACGCCCGTTCAAGGCACTATATTATAAAGTGAATTGATGTAGTGAGTGCCCCCACCCCTTACACGCCAATACGGGAAATGCAATATGAGTATAGGCATTATAATCAAGGAGAAATTGTTAGACTCCGGTGAGCGGTCTCTCACCCGAGGTCTCCACACAAGGCTTCCCGCAGTTACCAGCATAGCGGTGTAGTGAAGGTACAACACTTGAGTTCCTTCAGTGAGCATTCGCTGAACTCCGCCGTTGAAATGAAGTGCCACAACGTTCAAAGGTTTTGGTGTCCGCAAAACTTTATCGGCAACGCAGTTGGCAAAAGGTGTACACCTCAATGAAGATTGCCAAGGAGAAGGGAAACTTCCAAACACAAAATGACGGCATGCATCCCTGACGCTGTGCAGGGTGGCTTGTGGCAGGAGCGTGCGCCAAAGCGTCCAACGCAGCAAGGAGCTCGAAACAAAAGTGCCGCTTTTCTGAACACTCTTGAGTCCTCTCCAAGCCTGGCGCTTACTCTCGAGCAGGCGTCAAGCTTCACTGGCAGACGGATACGCAGCGTTCTGGAAGGATGTTCGTGAAGAGAAAGTTGGGGCCAGTTCTCTCACAGTCCAAGTTGAAGTTCTGGACCAAGTGTCTTGGTTCTGGTTCTCTTTCTCAGGTTATGGGCCTTTTCCTGTGGTTCGGGCTTCTATGTTACTTTTATTTTTCTTCTTTTATTTTCCTGTGGACTATCTGTCTCAGTACTGTGGGCTATAAAGCCCGGTTCCCGGTTCTGAGAACCTCAGAGTCACGATTTTCTGTTGTGGTAATGGAACTTTGTCCTGGTTCTGGGAACCGCTCTTGTCACGAAACTGAGTCGTGTTTTGGAACTCGACCTTTGGCCACACCTGATTCTGGGACGACCTTTGTCCCCTCCTGGTTCTGAGACGACCTTTGTCCCCTGCTGGTTCTGGACGACCTTTGTCCACTGCTGGTTCTTGGACCTTGGGGCGGTCTTTGTCTACCTTAGTCCTGGTTCTGTTCGGAACCTCTCTGTCACGAATCTCCGTCCTGAATCTGGGACCTTAGTCCTGGTTCTTCTCGGAACCTCTCTGTCAAAACGCTGAAATAGGGATGAATCACTCTCCTGCCCAGAAGATGTTGATAGCTGCCTAACAGGTTTTCCCGATTTTTTCCCTAGTTTCACTTTAAAAAAAAATGAATTGGAACAGGTCTTCATTTGAATCCCGGTTTATGGCAGTGAAGGGAAAATGATTGCGAATGAAAGTCTTTCTACGTTTCAAGCCACTGAGATACACGACTTTGAACTGCTTCCACCCAGTTCACAATTATCCTCAAAGTCTGCCAACATTCCTCGATAGTACACAAAGCTTGCACGCGCTCTTACCTTCATCCAGCACCTGTATTTCATTTCTTCTGAATTCTTATGCGATGCTCCTCTCAATCACGCTGCCATATTGCGACGCTGTCGATTGGCAACGTTTGCTGACGTGGAGAACGCGCATGGAGAAGGAAGAGCGTGACACTGTTGCCTGGCAACGCTTTGGACATACCGAGATCACGCATACCAAAGGAAGCGCGCGCACTCGGTAACTGACAAAGGTGACGTCAGGAGTGCTTCGCATGTAATACCCTTAATTCTCGTTTGTATTAATTTTCAGTTAACACTGAGGCCCGATCTTTGCCCCCGAACAACACCATACAGCTGACTCACAGTTTAGACAAGTGACGACAGGTATTGTGGCATCAAGTTTCTTTTGTCCACATTTGTGACAGAAGTTGGTTTAGACATGTAGGGGAAACACACGCACTCGAAACTGACTCACGGTTAGAAAATGTGACGTCACGAGTGCCTCCAAAGGGTTTTCCTTCTCATCACGTTAAGTGGTTAAACTGTCAAACACCATTAAACAACGCTGGGGCCTGAACCTTGCCCCGATCATTCTTTTCAGATGCAAATCTTCAGGGTGCTTGACGTTCACACCGGGGCGCTATCTCTTGACGTTCACACCAGGGCCCGATCTTTGCCCCCAATAAACTCCTTAAATATTGTCAATGTCACTACAAACATGATTATTTAGCGTCGGGGTTAACTTTGCTCTGGCTTGGCACTTTCACAGTGTAAATGCACCATCTAGTGGTGAACAGTTTAAATGACGCATGCAGGGATAAATAAACCTTGACAAGTAACTGACTCACTCACGATTCATACGAGTCACGTCAGAGGGGCTTAAATTCCTTCTATTTTTCCGTTTCTGCCAAATATTTCAGAATGTTTGACTTTCACGCTGGGGCCTGTTATTTGCGTGCAATCAACTCCTTTTACGATGTTAAACATTACAGCCAAACAGAATCAAATAGCATCGGGTCCAATCTTTGCTCTTGCTCGCATTACAAAAGTATCAATAGACAGTTTTATGGTAATCACGCAGACAAGCAATTGACGCGCTGCCAGAGACCAGTAATTAACTCACGGTTGGAGTGACGAACGAAGTTACTTTCTTCTGGTTTTCTTCTCTTAGTTTTGTATTTTCAAGTTTCCTTTGGTTTCTGGGTTTCCTTTGTTTCTTATGGTCACGTTACTGGCAGCAGATGGGTGGCACAAAGCGGCGAATTCACCAAGTAATTGAGGTACTTGCGACTGATTTCTTTTAGTTTTCTGGCGTTTCATAAGTTTCCAGTTGCTTTCCTCTTGCTTCTTGCCGCAGTTGGGTGGGCCACTGTGTCAATTTTCTTTTGCCGAGGTGAGTTCTAGGCTGCGCCTTAAACAGCAACTGTCTTTCGTACCTGGCAGGTCGTCTTGACTCAGGGTTGACAGCAGTTGGGGTAGTTGTTACAGGTTTCTTGATAATTTTCGTTTCTTGTTTTTTTTTATTTTCCTCGCGTTACTCAGGTTACCAGTTCCTTTTCTTGTTTCCGGAAACTTGTAGCGCCTGTAGGAAATATGTTGCTTGAGAGACTGTTCACTGTAGAAGTCTACCAGGTGACAGTAGGGTACACTACAGTAATGAGAAGACAAATGCCCAGGCTGCAGGCTGTCCGGATGGTAGAGGACACTGGTGGGGCTGACCAGGGCGTGTCTTGTGAGTTTCAATAGACGTTTTGAAATCCTTTAATGTCCTTGGTTCCTTGTCCTTCGGTTCCTTGGGGCGGTTCCTTAGTTGTCCTTACTCCATACTCCATACTCCATGCGTAGGTTCAAGATCGTCGCCAAAATGTGGTAAAGGAAGACACATGATCCAGCTGCATAAGTAGGATACTTCTTTATTGTAGCTTGGTTCTAGGATGGGTGAATAGGAGAAGACAGAAGGTACAGATGCAGCCCCACCAGGAGCAAGCTCCTAGCAGCTCAGCCTGAGTTGACCAACTGACACTCTAACCACAAAGAGGCACTCAGGCATTCTATGATGTCATGGTACATTCCAACAGAGCAGTACAGTGGGGAATGGTAGAGAAGTAGTTTACTACACAGTGCAGCCTAGCTGTGTACAAACACATGCTGCGCATACGAGGTGGACGACTCCAATATCACCCAAATCCCGCATGTGCAGTGTGCACCTGTGAGGCAGAGGTGAGGGCAACGAGGTGCTGCCTAAAGCAGCAGTTTTTCCAGGTCTCCGGTCGAGCACTCAGCTCGCCCGGATGTGTGACGTAGTTGAGAATATCCTTCTAGGATCCCGCCTCCTCCTCTCACTGGCTGACACTTGATACTGTCAGCCTATGAGAGTAGGAGGCGGGATTTTCACGTCTGTTGCTGAAGGCTTTTGCCTCCTGTTCGTTGTTTGGATCTCTGTTGTAACTTGTCTCCAGTCGGCCCTCAGTGCGGCCTAAGTAGAAGGGAGTACAAGAGCGCCTTGCCTCCTCATCTTTCAAGCTGCCTTAGAGGTCTCTGCCTGCCGAGGCGGCGTCACTTAATTCAGCAGCCCCCAAAATACAATTTCTATTTGAAAAATATGATAGACTTTGAAAGCCATTCTTGGCAAGCTTGTGTAAATGCAGAGAACGCCCTTCCTCGTCACAGTTCTCCGTTTCAAGTTTAAGATTTTTTAATAAGGTGTCACCATATGGTATCAGCAAGAGTTCAAACTTTTGTATAAGTGGAGCAAACCATGCGGTCTATTATTTCTGGCCCTTTTAATAACAACGTTGGCCCTTCGTCTACTCTTATTTCCTTTGAAAGCAGTGACTGAAACTCATTTGCATGCACTGCGCAACCAGTCTGTGTGTGCTTTTTTGAAGCCAACGCTCTGTGCATAAAGTATCATTCTGACCTCCAAGCATCGGTCAATCTGATCAGAAAATGCGTGGCATTATGGCAAGGCAAGTGGCAACATATTTGTTTTGTTTGTGGGGCCAGTCAGCTGAGTGTATATTTAAATCAATTGAATTGTTCCCGATTCCCTCTTGTTTTAAAAAATTAACACCATACTTAACTTACTGCATCACGAAAATGGCGGCACAGCACGAACGGAACACTGGCCCTGCGCGCACTGCCATCTCACGAGTCATGATAATAAGAGCAGAGGTTAACTTTACTTTTAGCTCAGAGCGGGTCTCAGAGAGTCGCCATTGTTAAAAAAATCAAATGCTGAGTATAGAGTAGGTTTTTGTCCCGCTTCTTCCAGAGTTTCAGCTTACATTTTTTCATTGCATGCCATTAGATACTGCAGTACCCCAAGTGTTCTTTCTGTGTTTCTAAGTTTGACACTGTTTGTCCCGGCCGAAAGGTAGCAGTGTAAAAAAAAAATACGTTTTGGGATTCGGATCGGATGTAAAAATAACTGCAGGGTGGAGTAAGTAGTGTTTAACATCTAGTATGCGATGTGGCTGCCTGTGTGCAGTGTAGTGTTTTTAACTATCTGACACTAGAGTTCAGCTCAGCCCTGCATGTAAAGCCAATTTATAACAGGCAAGGAAGGCAATGAAGGTAATCATAAGAGTGCCGCGTGCAGCGCTGCCTGTGCACATGTTAAAAAAAATAAATAGCTCTAACCTCTGACTCACTCAATCTGGTGCATAATTTATAAATGCAATTTCATTAATATCCAGGCTCAGGATCTTCAACTCACATCAGTCAGTCTGATCAGATTGTGTGTGCGTAGGATTTTGTGGCAAGCAACAACTAACTATTGTAGTGTGGGAATGTATGTTAATTGTGTGACATGACATGCTTTTCTGACCGCCTTTTAGAAAAAGAACACCTATTGCTTTACTGCGTCACACCACTCACACAAGTTACAAAATGGCAGCACAGTCAGCTAGGCCAGCTGGGTGAACTGAAAGCTGGGAATGCAGTCCTAGCAGATTGAGTTTAAACAGCTCGGGGTAACATGTAAAACAGCTGAAGAGAAAGACATCCTTTGATGAGCCCCTGCCATTCATCATAACATTAAGCTCAGTCTGTCTGAACCCTCCCTACCCATCCATTTAACTTGGTCATGAACTATAAGTCAGGCATTTTAAGAAGATGCACGACCCCTTGACTGCCACTGTCTGCAACTTGATGGGCCCCCTGCTGAATGCGATGAGGCACCCCTGAGGCTCCCAGTCCCATATCTCACAGATAATAGCTTTTAGCTGAGTGGAATTTGGACCCCTGAAGTGTTAGGGGCGAAGGGGAGGCCAGATTTGTCAGGACATAAAAACGGGCCTCGTAACAGACAGCAGGACATATGACCTCAGGCTGTAGTCTGTTCTGCTGTAGTGTAAACAATATGGCATGAAGATTATCAGCTTTACCAACCACAGGCAATGCAGAGACAACCCTGTGTGCAGGTAAGATAATTGAAACCCTTGCTTGTAACACAAAACAATTTTAGTTCAATAAGATATGGAGCATTTTGTATGTGTTTATTTTCTTTAAATATTCCAAGGCTGTACTTTCACCATTGCTTTATAAACCTTCTTGCTTCCTCAAATTAGCTTCAAATAGCACAATTTCCCCACTCTATTTTCAAAACATTTCCCGTGGGTAGAACCCCAATCAACTCACCTTATTTATGACTGTTAGATTTGCTTGCTTTGCTCGCAGTAAAGCACTCACCCCCAACTTTTACGCCCACCACTTTCAAAAGACACCATCCGCCACTGATGCACGCATGGAATTTCACTGCTGTGCTGCTCCATTGACTCATTTGATCTATGCTGTTCCTCCGCTTTTTTCTCTCCGGTATCGGAGGATGTATCCATGCACAGTGCGCTGGGCTCTCAGTGGGTAAAAAATAGTGCTCTTCATCTGTTGGGCTACGGCTGAAATTGAACTTGCTGTTTGTTCCCGCAGGAGGTGCAGAATTAAAAGTGAGGTCAGCGAAGAGATAGGGGGATGAGAAGCAGAGGGTAGGGACCAGCTATTGGTTGTTGCTCTAATTACAGTATGCGCACATTCAAGTGCAATCCTCCTGGTGTTAGCACAGCCCCCTGCAATCAGTCCACCCCCATTCAGAGGCAACGTCAAAAGCGTACTTTAGAGAAACCACCTACGAAGACACGAGCGCTGTGGCATGCATAGCTGAGAATGGATACAAAAGTGCAGCAACTTTTGGAAGCTGGACACCGGGAGGCCCCTATTACTCAGATGGAAAGCAAAAGCGGGGCAGAGATTGATAACAATGCAGGTACCTATGAGACCTATAGGCCTAGCTTCATCCTGGTACGCATTGAGAATACAGAAAATGCAGAAAGCAGCAATACACCGGAAGACTGTCCAAAATCGACTGTAGTAGAGTCTTTTTCAACTCCTACGTGCTGTAAACAATGTCCTCTTTTCTCTAAATCTCATATAGCTCCGGCTGCTACGATAATCAACGATCAGGCACAAACTCTGTTGTTATTGCAGCCAGCTTTGAACATGGCGCAGCAACATGCCCCACTTATAGAAATTGGACTTGCAATTGATACAACCTCAGTACCAGTACTGGCAGGAGAAAAAGCTCCTGTTCGAGATATACAACAGGATCCGCGACTCGGACAGACAGTGAAAAATATGTCCGCGCTCATTCTCGCTGAGATAAAGGAGCTCCGTTTAACGCAATCTCAGGAAATTGCTTCTCTCCATGCTAGACTGTCAAATATAGAGGAAACAATGGGCAAACTCCCAGACCGGATGTCGGAAGCTGAGGAGCGGGTCTCTAGCTTAGAGGATAAAGTGGGGACCTTCCAACAGGAGATCAAACAGACAAAGCAAAGTAAAGATGCTCTGGAGTCCAAGCTTCAAGACTTGGAGAACTACAACAGACGCTCGAATCTATGCTTGAGTGGGTTTCCAGAATCGCTTGAAGGACCCCAAGTACAAATATGGGTAGAATCCCTTTTGAAAGAAGCCATCCCAAAATTAATAGGAGATTTAATGATTACAAGGGCACATAGGGTACCCTCTCAACGTCTCATTAATGCAAAATACCCTCGAACAATCTTTGTTAACTTTGCCGATTTTCAAGTGCGACAGACAATATTGACTAGAGCCAAAGAAAAAAAATACTTCACGACACAGTTTCCCAATTTAAGATTTCTTCAGATATGACTGCTTTAGTTGTGAAAAGGAGAAGGGATTTTGTGCGGATGATCGACTCTTTCAAAGCAAAGGGGGGCAAGCAACCAATGTGCAGCAATCCAAGCTCAAAGTTCTCGCAAATGGCAAAATTCAAATATTTGATGATGTAGGGAAAGCTCAGGGGCTGCTGCAACAGATGTCTCGTTCATTGTAAAATCGACACAGGCTGTGTGTAAAGTATTGACGTCTGCTGGGCACATTTGAAATTTTGGGGCGTGTTCAATGGTGGGTACTTTTTAGAGCGTTACAGAGGAGGGGGGGGGGTGACCAGGGGCCAAAGAACACAGCGTCTCTTCGGTTGCCAGGGGCTTACAACCATAGGTGCAAAGTCATGGCACCTAGAGCATTGAGTGGGATTTGGGAGAAGGTGTGGGCTATTCTCCTAAGGGGCACAGGGGGAGCGACATTGTAGGTGAGGTAGGCAGGTGTAAGCTGGGGCACTGGGTGTTTATATGGGGCTTAAAAGAGAGAGTTCATCTTTTTGTTCTGACAAAGTTAATTAGATCTGTGAAAACACTGGCAAATTCTAAACACAGTTAAACATCAGGAGAGGCCGCTTCCTTTAAATGTTTATTCATAGGAATAGGTGTCTCTGCACTTTAATTTGCACAGGCACTTTAGGTAATCATTATGTTTCTGAATTGGCAGGGCTTATTACAGAAATAGGCGGAAAAGGGTATTATCCAATGGAGGTGGTGATACTATCAAATTTGGCTTCGGCAATATGTACTTTATATTCTGTGCTAGAATGTGCAATACTGTTTGTGCACTTTGCACATTGCACCGTATCTTATATAGGCACTTTGCATTGTGTGATAATTTACACTCAAGCACTTTAAAAAAAAGAGGCAAAAGTAAATATGCATTCTAGGTTAGGTGGGATTCATATTTTATTAGGCTGTTATGCCACAAAAAACTAAAAAAAAGAATTGTATATGATAAAACTGTTGATGAAGGGTACGCACTTTACTTTTTATATGCACTTTAATGGGTTAAGTATGGGTGTGTGCTCTAGGGAATGGCTAATAGGAAATGGAAATGAGATAGTCTTGCATTCTAGAATAAGTTATAATGGGCATTTTATTATGGACACACAATGCACTTTAAAATGTGTATTTGAATGTGGATGTCTGGCAGTAACCCCTATTATATAAATGCATAAAGATTCCATATGCATTGTCTCCTTAAATGTGAATGGCCTCAATAATAACATCAAAGCCCGAGCTATCGATGAATGGGTGCGAGGCCATACTCCCGATATTGTGTTAATATAGGAGACGCATTATACTGGGAAAAAGGAGGCCACACACAGTATGTTTAGACACTGGGCAGGTGATCAGTATTTTTCATCAGCCAATGCCGCCCACAGGGGATTGCAATTTTTATTAATAAATTGCTCCACTTTCAAAATACCTCATCCCAGATGGATAGCGAAGGGAGATGGGGGATAATCAGTGGATGAATTAATAAGTGCAGGTTAACGATAGCCACAATATATGCACCAATAGAAGATAATCCAGCACCTCTATTAGATCTCTATCACGCACTCATACATATTCCACGGACGGTAATAATGGGTGGCGACTTTAACTTTCTGCAAAACCCGGAGATGGATTAATCCTCTGAGACACGTAAACAAAATAAGCCTCGAATGGCCAAGGCAATGTCGGAGTGTATGAAAAAACTAGATCTGATTGATATCTGGCGGGTAAGGTTTCCAAAAAAGAAAGAATATGCATGCTTTTCTGCTAAATATAGCACTGCGGCCTGATTGGATTAATTTCTCACCTCTCGTAATTTAAGATTGAACAACTACATGCATATTCCAAAATGTTTCTCCCACCATGCTCTGATGAAAATGGAGATATTAGGGGTCGGCAAATGCAAACTATGTCCGAGATGGGTCTATAACAAAGTTTATCTCGAGGATGAAGATTGGTGCACTGAGGTTCATAATGAATTAAGATGTTTTTTTCAAGCAAACAGAGCCACAGCTAAGGTAGAAAGTGCCTGGGAGGCCTTTAAGGCAACTATTCATGGCTATATAACCTCAGAAGATATTGCACTAAAGCGCTCCCAAAAAATAGAAAGGTCACAATTAGAATTAGTGGTGCATCAGGCAAATGAACAGTATATAAGACATAAGAAAGTTAAAGATAAATTGGCTCTTACGCATGCACGCAAAAGGATGCAAGAGTATTATTATACCAGAGGCTATTGGGCTAGTTCCGAATACCTCCAAAAAGTATATGAAGAAAGCGAATTCTCTGCGAAATGTTTAGCTTGGCAAATACAAGAGCGACAAGCATCCAATAGGATAACATCTTTGGTGGAAAAAGATACAAGAATCCGCATCACAGAAGAAACACAAATTTATGAGTATTTTTTTAATCATTATAAAGCTAGTTATTTCCCGATACAGGAGGTCAATGTTCCAAAACTTAAGGAGTTTCTTAGTAAGCTTGCTGTCCCCAAATTACAGGTAAGCCATGCAAGGGATTTGCTGGCTGATATTACGTTTAAAGAAATAGAGGAAGTAGTGCAATCGCTAGCTAACGGAAAAGCACGTGGAGAAGATGGATTACCAACAGAACTATATAAAAAAAGTTCTGCAGTGTTAAATAATACGGAATTGGTAACATTGGCCAATTACATTTTGCAGGGGGGGGTGGAGTTCTGCCCTCCTTCAAAACATCGGTGGTGGTTAGCTTTTTAAAGAAGAATAAAAATAAGGAGGACGTGAATTCGTATAGCCCAAAAAGTCTTCTAAATACTGACTACAAGATCATAGCTAAATTATTAGCTAATAGAATGAGTAAGTGTATACACATCCAGATCAATGCGGATTTGTGTCAGGGAGGCAGTTATCTTTTAACCCTGCTTGTTTAGTTGAGGCCTTAGATTATTTTAGTCATAATAAAATTCCGGCCCAGATCATGTTGTTAGATGCCGAGAAGGCTTTCGATTTGGTTTGTTGTGAAAGCCTTTTTTGTATTTTGGCTGAATTTGGATTCCCCGCCAAATTCATCAACATGATTTCCAATTTTTATAAAGGGGCCTTGGCGCAAATAATTATTAATTCAAACAATATTGGTGCGTGCAGCGTTCACAGGGGAACAAGACAAGGCTGTTCTCTTTCACCAATGCTTTTTGCTCTTTTTATAGAGCATTAGCAATTGCTGTTCGCTCGAACAGCAATCTCACCTCTCCTCTTCCTGGGATGACAAATATAAAGTTGTATGCTGATGATATAGCACTGTTTCTTAAACCTGATTTAGGGATTCCAAAAAGTATATTTGAAATCTTTCAGGAGTATCAACTGATGGGAGGATATAAGATAAATAAATCCAAAACAGAGATCTTGCTGTGTAATACTACACTAGACACTTTAAAAACAGAATTTCGTATCTCAGTTAATACCAGACCTAAGAGATACTTAGGAATACACGTCTCAGAAAATATTAATGATTTATACATTTAAAACTTTGGGGTCTATTATGATGGCGGTCAGTTATCCACCGCCGGTCTGGCGGTGGCGCCCGCCGTACCGGTGGTGGACATCCGCCCGCCATCGCAACCAAGAAAACCGCCGGTCAAATTAGGATGGCGGTGGTGAAATTCCGACTGCCGCCTTACCGCCGGTTGCCATCCGCACTCCTGCCTGGTGGACGGAGCAGGACCGGGATAATGGTGGTGGTGCAGAGCAGGCTCCGGAGGCAGGATTATGATGCCGGCGGTAGCCAGCCTTTCCTCAGCAGTCAGACCGCCATTGAAAGGCATGCAGAGATTGGCTGCCCGTTGTGGGCCCCCAATGTGTTGGGGGTGTGTGGGTGCACTGGGGTGTACCCATGGTCCCCCCCTACATTGCCCTGTACCAGGTGGCAGGCACTGTGCAGTGCCTGCCACGCAGTGCAGGGAAATGCAGGACATGCTCCTTTCGGCATCGCGCGGTGCTGCGGGCAGCAGCAACCACTGCAATGTTAATGCTCGCGATCAGACCGCCGCGGTCGGATTTCGACAGCGGGTCATCCTAATACGACCGGCGGTGATGTCGCGGTACATGCGGGCGGTCTTTTCCCGCTACCATGGCGGTCGGGGAGATTTCCCGACCGCCATCGTAATAGGCCCCTTAGTTCCTCTGTTGAATAAAATTAAAAGCTTGCTCCTAAAATGAAATAACTTACCACTGTCAATAATTGGCTGAGCTGCATCGATTCATATGTCAATTTTACCCTTATGTAATTTTTTATTTTCGGCTATTCCAAATGCAATACAGATGAAATTTTTTAAGGAAGTGCAGGGTATGGTTACAACTTTTTTATGGGCAAATAAAGCACCTAGATAAACTATAGATACACTATATAGACCATTGAACGAAGGCGGTTTGGCCCTCCCTGATGTGCAAGAATAGTATTTTGCGAATTTTGCACATACCACATACAGATCAGATAAAACTTTAAAGGTTAATAGATACGATAATTTCTTTTTAGATTTAATTTATCAAGAATACAATATTACTGACTTTATGCGATTAACAAAAAACCCAAAAAGTCAGATATAAGACTTTACAGTGGAATATAAAACGCAGACAGCATTCTTTTTGCCATTATGATATCCCAATACTTAATTCGGCAACCCTTTTTACCCTTTTATTGGGGAGGCTCTCCTGGTAGATAAGAATGCTGCGTCAAGGTGGCTCAGTAATGGGTATGAAAGGATACAGGATTTCTTGGACCAGAGCTGGTAAAAGTGGAGCGACATAGAACATAACATCCAATACTATAAAGAATCATTACAATGGCCCTTTATTAGAATAAGGCATCTCCTATTGGACCTAAACCCCACACAGATTATGGGAACGGCAGAACTTGCTGAAGATCTGATAGAATCCAATACCCATAAGTCACTTAGTTGCTGGGTTTCCCTCTTGCACAATTACGGGGTGTCTAAGCTCTATGGTAAAGCGTTAGCAAAATGGCAATCCAAAGAAAATCTCCAGATATCTATGTCGGCTTGGGATAAGATAAACAAGTTTAATTTTTCACTGTTACAGGGTGCTAATCTGTGACATATGCAATTCTACACCAAGTGGCTGCTATATAGAACCCCTGCCCTCCTCCATAAGATTAATCAGTAGATTCCGGCAAATTGCTTTAGGTGTGAGGAAGGGGACAGTTGGACGCATATTGTATGGACTTGTCCAAAGTTAGTTAAGTTCTGGGATGAGATTAGCCAGTTTTGCAGTCACACATTGCAATTGCAACAACCACTAGATATCCAGACAGCCGTTTTTGGATATTCACCTGATCTAAAATCTGATTTGCTATTGAAAAAACAATTGTACATTGTGACTTTAATAGCAGGATCTATAATTCTCCAAAAATGGCGTTCTGAGGAGATTCCTACATTTCAACATTTAAGGTCCAAAATAAATAGGATTAAGAAGCTGGAAAAAATATGTGCATGAAGATCTGGGTCATATAGGAATTTCATAAATTGTGGCAAATCTTTAGCTGAGGT
The DNA here is from genome assembly GCA_963921515.1 of Calotriton arnoldi. Classification (NCBI taxonomy): domain Eukaryota; kingdom Metazoa; phylum Chordata; class Amphibia; order Caudata; family Salamandridae; genus Calotriton; species Calotriton arnoldi. The sequence goes on along the minus strand of CAWUFW010005003.1, from coordinate 1,395,704 downwards.
GGGGTTTTATGATGTATTGTATAGATAAATTTAAAGAATCTAAAAGTTTTAAAGGTAATTATGCAATTGATTAAAACGTTCATATTTTGTTGGTATGCCTGGAATTTGAAAGGCAATGGCAGTGATGAAATTGCGTGAAATTTTCCTAACTTTGTTTGTGATATTTCAATGAATTTTGTACACAGATGAACTTTTCCAATTAAAAATAAATACAAATAATGAGTTATGGGTAATTTCCATTGCACCCAAGAATGATTTCTAAGTCATTGTGTTGATGTCATAGATATTGTTAACGCCTTGAAGAAACATTTGTAATTGCAGGGTATTAACTCTATGCAAGCGAAGACTTCAGCTAAATACCATAATTGAGCTCTTTTCCTTGTCTGGTAATTAAGCACAAGAGGATCTGAGTGAAAATGTTAGAAGGTCTTGATATCACAGAGAGAAGAAAATCTGATACTAGGGTTTTAACACAGTTCTTTCCAGGGGGCTTGGTTATGTTCGCACTCTGGAAGCTCAAGTGACTCATATTGCTGATCTTTTATTATCTAGAATATTGCTCCTAACAGTTACAGTTCAGGTGGCAGCCATTGTGTCAAGCTTTAAAATTCTTTAAGTAAATTGATTATGTCACAGAGGAGGAGCGGTAGCCATTATTGTTTCAGAAAAACTATCCTGTACAATTTTGTCTGCCCATACAGTGGGACATTCATTTGAGGCATTAATTAATATACTCTTTCACTCAGGGACATTGCTCTATTCACTTCTTGCTTCTTTACTCTCTCTCTGCATTGCTAGAGCTGCTAATTATCTCTTGTTTACAGCATACAAATCTAGACAGCATGGGCGACTTTAATATACATTTTTGAGAAAGATCCTAAATCTCAACAACAATTAACTCAGACAATGCATTCCCATGGTATGCACCAGCATATTCCCTCAGTTACTCATATCAGGGGCCATAGTTTAGACAGAATTTGGATGGAAAATGCACCAATTTCTATCACAGATAGTTTACCTCTAGCCTACTCTGACCACAAATTGATCAACTTAAGTTTTGAGGCTAAATCAGGTACAGCCATACCTATAGTTACAACTAAGGGGTCGATTCCGATCTCGCTGGGAAAGCCTTACAGCCAACTGGCGCCCGTAGAGCTTTCCGTGCGACTCAGGCTCCTGGGCTCCGAGCGACAGAGTACGATGCGCTGCAGTGCTGATGGACTCGGGTCGCTCAGAGCACCATTGAAGTCAATGGGAGCCTGGTGTACGTTGCGTACATGGGCTCCAATAGACCAAAAACGCACGTCTCGGACAAGGGTGCCCCCTGTCGCGGGGACGCATCGGTCCCGCCCGCACCGTGCAGGCATGTGTAGGGGGGACCCTTGGGACCCCCCCAGTGATCGAGTCGTAGGGCTGCGGGTGAAGGGGGGTCCGCTTCCCGGAGTTTTTTCAAGTCGGTGGCTCCGACTCGATCCGGCTACTCGACGCGCGCATCGTACTTGGTCGCTCGGAAACCGGCTCCATTGCGCGGCACGATTCGTCTACAAACAAGACGTACGGAGCGGTTCGGGTCCGGAAACGATTCGGTCGGCGCTTACGCGATCTTCGCATTGTACTTGGTCATTCGGACTTGTGTACGATTCGGTCGTGAACAAGGGCTACGGATCGGGTCCGGTAAAGCCAAATCCGATTCGGAGGCCTTCCGAGCGAGTTCAGAATCGGCCCCTAGATGTTGGAATTCAATCAACATCCACCATCAGTCAATGGCAAATGGTTGAGAGCAAGAAGAGGCCTGGGAACAGCTCTTGTTTTAGCAGTGCAAGAGATTTGATTGATTCACTCATCAAGGGGGCTCAGCAGCCCTGCTACTTGTTGACTTTTCTTCTGCCTTCAACACAGTGAATCATAACAACTTAATAACATGCTTAGAGAGAATCAGAATTCATGGGTAGATATTATCTTGGTTCATCTTGTTTCTTAAAGATCACACTCGAACAGTGGAAAAGCCTCCTTATTGATCGAAAGCTCATCAAATTATCTGTGGAGTTCCACAGGATACCTCTTTGTTATTAATTTTGTTTAACATCTATAGATGGCCTCTGCCAAACCTTATTAAATCTTTTGGCTGCTGTGTGACCTCATATGCAGACGATAACCAAACTAATACTTGTTTAGATCAACAGTCCCTGGGCACCTTGTGGTACAGGAACAGATGTCTTTTATAACTTTCATCAACTAAATACTAACTAAACAGAATTGCTGGCACATGTAAAAAACCTGTAAGATGGTCAGTTCATCTGTTGACTGGACGGATGGGGCTGGCTTCTCTTCATGCAGAGTTGCTAAAGTTACTATCGTTGTTTGGAACTGTCAGTGGTAGCTTTTTCTTTTTATCAACTGAAAGTTCTGAAGAAAGTCCTCTGGTTCATCCCTCACAACCTCCATTGGCAAGTGATTGCTTTGCTTCATGTGTCCTAACTCGACTAGACTATAGCAATCACCTTTATGTTTGTCTCACAGAGGTTCTACTTCATCAGTTTCAAAAGGTCCAAAATGTTGCAGTTAGAGTTGCTGGTGGACTGAAAAGAAGGGAACACATCACTTCAACCCGAATCAGCCTCCATTGGCTTCGTGTAAAGTACAGGATTTTCTTTTAAGACCCTATGTTTTCTGCACTTGGTTTATTATGGAATTGAAAAGGCTCCTCTGGTCTCTTTGATTCAAGTTTACACACTTGCTTGGAATCTTTGTTCTGGAAATGCTATGCTCTTCTCTTTTCGAGGAGCGAGGAAAGCTAGAATTTGCAGAAGATCATTAGGCATTTGAAATCCTCAGTTGTGGAATGCTTTACCAAACAAGTTAAAATCCGTCTCTTCGCACATTAGTTTTAGGACAGCTTTAAAAACATATTGCTTCTGTTAATCATGTCGTTCTCCAGGCATCCTTATGCCACCTATTATTTGAACTCAATTCAGTGCCAAGATGCCTTTTTTTTAGGTGAAACTTGCATTCTAAACGTGCTTGTTCATTCAGTCATTCATAGCCCAATACACCTTAAATCTAACAGTATGAATGATCAGAAATACAGATATAAATGAAAGTGATGTAAATTTTGAGTCACTTTCCTGGATGGTTTCCTTGACTTTCCCTCACTCGTGACCCTAACAGCAAGAGAGCTGGCCTGCAGCACATTGTCTTGCATCTCACATCGCCTGCCAACCTTCACCATTTCTTCCCTCCACTCACCCTCCTGTGGAGGATCCTAAAGTTTCGTAAACTCATATCGACAAAATCATAACCATTGTCCCATCTTGGGTATATGTCACTCCCCTTCTCACACTCCAACAATTATTGTGTTGGGTGATGACACTTTCCTTAATGACTTTTACTACTCTAATTCATTTGTTTTGTTATATTTAGAACTCAGCTTGTTTGGGAATCTTGGCATCTTGATACTACCTAAATCTTCCACTATCACTATTGTGACCTTTTTGTTGTTATCATATCAGTCCTTTGTGCATGCCTTTTTCCCCAAAATAACTTGCTTTTGTACTGTTTTCTTTTTCTAGGTAGTTTATAATGTGTGCATTTTTTTTAACCCCCAAGGACACAATTGTGAAGAATATTTCAAAAATGAAAATGGGCTGACTCCTGTGGTAGAATGCGGTGCAATCCTCTATTTACACATTCTTTCCCTCATGCATACTTAGGATCTTCTGCTATCCAATCCAAGATAAACACTGTCTTTGAGACAAAGATAACCTCTGGTCGCTGTGCCGCTCTCACAGTCCCCCACTCCTGCCTGGCTCCATGAGGACTGGGGCTAGTCTTGAGTGCCCACAGCCAGCAGTTTGATCCCGCTGCCTGCAGGACCGCCAGGTTGGGCTGCTGATCCGTTCATTTGTGGGAATATATTTCCTTTTATTTACCTTCCCTGCTCAGTGGGTATTAGCTTGGTATCTATATTTTTATTTTATTTTGTGAGGTAATTTACCTTGGCCCTCTACCTGGGTTTTTTGGCAGTTTGTGTCCTCGCTTGCTCCCCTGCCCATTCCTGCTATATACTTCCACCCCCATCACTTTTCCTGCTCCCTGCCCTCCTGCATTCCTGACAGCCCCTCCCACCTCTTAGGGCTACTTATGGAGGCCGCTGCGCTTGTAATAAGATGGATGGGCTATCTGTCATATTTGTGAGAGAGTAAATTCTCAGCCAAACTCTAAATCAGGCCCTAAATTCACCAGTGATGGGGCTCATGCGCATGTGGGGATAGTACTTCATTGATGAGCACATCCTCTATCCATGGCAGACGAGTACTTCAGCTGCAATGGTGTGTCCGCTATCATTATCAATCATTGCCCAAAGATAAATGGCTGACCAGATACTGAACAGGAAATTCAACATTAATAGACTCAGCCATCATCTGACATGTTGTGTTTGTCATATTTGATGGACTTGTGGGCCATATTGCCATGCATCACTATGTGCATCAGATGGTGGATGCACTGTGGTGGATGATGAATGACTACACAATGGAAAGCAGTAAGCAACTTCAATGACGGACTAAAACACTATTGAATTAGCACGCTGTCATTGATGCATCCATCAATTCATAATTTGCCAGCATCCCGTTATGTTGTCCACTTTGGTTTGAACGTCATTAATGGTACACAATAGCTGATGAAGATTACTTTGGCCCAGTCAATGATAGATCAAGAAATGGTACATTTATATTCAATATATATATTTTTTTTAATTAAAATATATTTTTGATATTTAATTGTGTTATATGTAACATAAAATAAAAATGTAAAAAATTAACAACACATGAAATAAGAAGGAATCTTAGTTATGTAAAAACAATGAAACAATATATGTTTTCATACTTAAATGTATTAGTTATGTTTTCATGTAATGATGCATAATGTTAAGTAAAATATTTTTCAGGCCACATCATAACTTTGGAGACACTATGGCTAATGTTAATAAATTGAATGTTTTGGTAACATGCAGTGGATGAAAAAATATGCTGCTATTTTTTTATTTATTTTAACAAGTGATCTGTAATAATTATTTTATTGTAACAGGCATGGACAGCATCCTTGTTAATTACCAAATAAGGGGAATGAAAGGGCAATAATAGAGGTTCAATACATATCCGCCCTAAGTCAGGTGTGACATGCCACTACAATTTGTACAGGTCAACAGGCCGGATGATTTTCTTGAGGACGGTTTGACATACAGAAAGTCAATAAGGCCTTGCATTCCATGAGACCCAATAAGAGGCCACTTAAGGTCTATAATGGAGGCTTATTGGTGGTCTAGCACAACCATTTATTCTTTTTTACCTTACCTTCCCTTTTCCTTATAATATCTGCAAACAGGACTACAAGTTTAGTTTGTGTAGGCGCAGGTTAAGGATTAGGGCTCTTAAATTCTTGATTTCTTGGTTCTGGAGAATGCTGGTGACCCGGAGTGGGCAAACATAAAGCAGAAACATGTTGACCATGATGTAGGAATGAGATGAGGTAATAGCGACCAAAGTCATCCTACTTTGTTTTTAACCTGATGACAGGCACAGTAATAAAGATTTTTTTAAGTTCACCTCTAGGTTATTTTACTCACATATTCTTGGAGCGCTCCATGAATATGACACTATAACTGATGGTGCAAGAACATCCAAAAGATCTCCATCTTGAGCCCCATTTATTTGGACCCTGTTGGGGTAAACAGGTCATCAATATCTTCCCAAAGAGGCGCAAAAAGAGAGGTCGAAGCATGCCACTTAGATGGGCAAGGGTCTTTGCGCTGTATATATAGAATCCTTCACAGAACTTGAAAGTAAAATTACTCATATACATCATCCTGCTCAGCAACAGAGAAGGAGACTATGTCGGATATTTAATGATTGTGTCTACAGGCCTCATCTTGATCTCCACACCATGCTAGAAAAATGCCTCATTATAAAATACATACCAGACTACAACATAACATTGGCCTTGAAAAACATATTGTAATAAGGCCTTATTTCTAATATCTTGTTAAGATCATTCCAGTGGTACATAATTGGATAATTTCAAAATACTTTTGATGAAGCGAATAGTAGTCACAGGTAATATTGTTTGCTGTCCAAGCACAGTTCCTGAAAGTGATACATGTCCATTTGTAGGACTATGTCTACATTCCTTCTGATGCAGCAACAATCAAGAACTTTTAGCCTGGAGATGTTATGTTAAGTGCACTTGTAGAGTGCCCATCCCACCTGGGAGGGAATCTTGGTGCTGCGAGCCATGTTTTAGGAGGAATTCCACATGTGGTTGGTGCTATTGATTGTATCCATGTAGCCTTGGTTCCACCTCATGAATAGTAGCAGGTGTACAGGATCTGAAAGCACTTTCACTCAATCACTGTGCAGGTGGTTTGTTCTGCAGACCTCTTTATTACCAGTGTCTGTGGAAGGTCCCCAAGATCAACCCATGACTTGATGATGCTAGTACCAAGAAGAGTCTGGAATCTTGGTTGTTAAAAACAAAGAAATTATAATTATTATAGACAATGCTTAATTTGTGCTGGGGTTTGCTGGTGCTTGGCACCTTCACTTATTTCTTGGCACCAACACTTAATGCTGACAGCCAACCTCATGGTGGCAATGTCTGTCACTTTTTGTGAAGAGTACATCCAAAGAATGTTAAAAAATTCAATATACAATTTAATATAAATAATAATTGCACGTCCGAGCCATTTTTACAGCTTGTGTGACACTGAGTAATCCAAACACAATCATTGAAGTATGATGGTAGTAGGTAATAGTCCATTGACATTTGGCAGCAGCAGTGGGTGGTGCAAGCTGCACTGCCTGCCTGTGAAATACATTGGGCCCTGGCGTTTTAACTATTTATTTAGGAGATGCAGCCTATTAAATTTCAACATGGATTTTAACACATTTTAAAAGATCCAGCAACCCAGAGAGGCCCTTTATAATGATGCACAATTTCATTCAGGCAGTACAAATAGATTTCATGTTCAATAAAACTTTGATGTTTACATGACTTTTAAAAACATATGTGATTTATTATGCACTTTATAATATGTGTGAATAATTAGGAATTGTTTTGTTCATAGGCTGTTATATCCTGTCATCTGTTGCCTTATTATGGAGTCATGTGTGGATCCATCAAACCTTGATCATACAGTGCAAAGCGACACAACTAAATTACTAGGGGCCTGATTACGATGTCAGTCGGAGTTGCTTCCGACCGACATCACCGCGGAATAGGGATAGACCGACCTCTGGTCGGCAGTCCCGGTCGCACACTCCTATTTCCATATCGGTGCTTGTGCTGAGGTCGGAAACCAGCCGCAGCACAAGCTCCCATAGAGAAATGGGAATTTGTGTAAATCCCTGCACCCTGTGGCAGGCACCTCAAGGTGCGTGCCACACGGTGTAGTGATTTACAGGGGGGCACCATAGGTGCGGAGGCAAGAGGGCCCTGCTAGGGGCCCCCAAAGTCGCTCTCCAAACAGCCTTTCCATGTCGGAAAGGCCAGCATGGAAAGGCTTTGTGAAACCAACATCGTAATCCCAACGGTAGAAACACCGTCCAAAAGGGATTACATTTCGGTTCCGACTGGCCGACAGGCTCCTTGAGCCCGTCGGAAGCCAGCCAGAATGACCGGCCGGTTTGACTTCCGACTGCCTACATTGTAGTTAGGAGGTCGAAAGTCAAACCAGGGATGTCGGTCGGAAAGCCCTAGGTTTATACACATTATCTGAATGTGAGTGCTTTGATATAATGTATAGATAGTTGTTGTAAATTATATATGAGACAACATTACCCCCTGCCATTCATTATAGGGTATTGCAAATCACCAAGGAGTTTTGTGACCATATGTAGGAATGAGGCCAAAGGCCATATTCCTTTATAATGTCATGAAACTCCAAGGTGACATATAATATCCTTTTAATGTACAGAAGACTGTATTTTATTCCTTATACTACATAGTCACACCATCAAGCTTCCCACAGACAGCTTACATCTTTGTTGTCTTGCTCTTTCAAGTTAATTGCAGACATGAAGAACAAAAGCACAATCTGTACTGCAAAATTAAACACAACAAAATGCAGTTAATAATTTTTGCAAAAAGATACTAGAATCTGTTTACTGTAAGCCAGGATACAAGGTTATGGCTAAAATTCAGAAGAAATATGCAATGATTCTGTCTTTCCTTTAATTACATGTGTTAGACCTGTCAGCATTAGGGTAGTCTTCCCCTAAACCTTTTGCCTTACTCCTCAGGCTTTGTTGGCCTTAAGACTCTGTGCACTTTACCACTGCTAACAAGTGCTAAGGTGCGTGTGCTCATACCCTAAAACATGGTTATGTTGTCTTGCACCCAATTGACACATTTACTATACTTTTAAGTCCAAAGAACAGTGGTAATACATATACACAGGGCACTTAAGTTAAATACTATTAGTTGTCCTATTAATTGTGCCACTCACTTAAGCAGCCTGTAAAAAATGTCTCAGGTCTGAATTGCAGCCTATGGGTGCAGTTTTAAACTGCCATCTAGACCTCTAAGATCAACCTCTTGGGCGTAAACCTTCCTTTTTAATACATATAAGTCACCCCTAGGGTAGGCCCTAAACAACCCACAGGGCAGGGTGCAGTGTATTTAAAACGGTCATGTAATTTAAGTTTTACATACCCTGGTAGTGAAAAACTCTTACATTTGTTTTTCACTACTGCAAGGCCTACCTCCCCCATAGGATAACATTGGGTTACCTTATTACATTTAATAAGAGATAACTTTCAATTGGGAAGTAGGTGGGAATGTCGAGTTTGGTGTATAAAGAATTGTAATGTAAAACCCTCTTTAGTGGTAGAGTCGGATTTTAAGTCACAGTTCTGAAAATGACACTTTTAGAAAGTTGGCAAACATTAAGGGGAGTGATCCCATTAAGGAAGTAGGGGACGGGATCAGTATATAGCCGATACACAAAGAGAGACCCCCTTTGCCATGAATTGTTCAAGCATTACTTAGGCTGCGTAAATGCTCCTCACCTGTTCTTACCAAACAACATTTTGTATTATTCAGAAAGTTATTTCGAGCCCTCAACAAAAATCGAGCCACAATTCAAAAAGCTAACCACAGGCAGCAGAGTACGCCACCAATCTGTTACAGATCACAGACTGAAATCCACGCTCCCTGTGGGATGCTAGTTTTCTAACCGCTTGTGCCTTGGCGAGACATCGCACTACATCAAAAATGTGTCCGCCATGAAATTTTGTAATCCCTGATGAAGACCTTTCCAACTAATTGTCAGGCCCAGAGAAGGTTGAAATGCGTCGGTGTAATAAAGTGCGTTTGAGGGCACACCCCCTCAAAGGCCAATAAAAGCCAGAGGACAGTAACCAGGATAATTGAAGTCTTGCATACAACCACCTAAGGGTCCCTTGTTGTATTCGCAACAACACATAAGGAGGACACTTATGTACCCTCTCTGTTGATAGAATTTATGTTGGACACTTTTTTCTGGTTTTTTTCTAATAGATGTCGACCATGTAAAATGTCATCTTTGTGTTTGATCGTTAAGTCATTTGTCTCAATGTCTTGAATATCAATTTGAATACACCCAACTATTATATAATTAAATAAGTCTTTTATGTATGCGCTATATGTTCACAAGAAAGAATATCTCTTGTTTGTTTATAATGTTTGTGTTTTGTTCACATTCAATTGCCCATGGTTTGGATTAAATGTGTTTAGTATATGTTTTAGTACAGGTGAGTTATATGATCTCGAAAATAACTTCCTAAATATTATGAAATGTTGTTTGGTAAGAGCAGGTACGTATTTACGCAGCCTAAGTAACGCTTGAACAGTTCATGATGTGGGGGTGTCTTCCTTTGTGTATCAACTTTTAGAAGGTTGGCATTTTCTTGTCCCAACCATTTGGTGTCAGCAGCCTGCATACTGGGTCACATGACTAGGTATAGCTGACAGTTGGTCTTTGTATATTGCTCCCAGACAGTGAGACAAAGGAGCATAGGTATTGGCAAGATGGGCCATCTCTGACTTGATGAGAGGAAGGAGCCATCACCTACCACACTTGCAAATCATAAAGGCTCTGTCTGAGCACACCCACAAAGAGCTTGACACTAGTCTTTTGTGTCCCCAGACAAGCTGAGGCTGGGGCAGGGCGGCAGATAATTCCAAGCACCTCTGGGCGTGGAAACCTCCAAAACCTTCTCCTACTTCAAAGCTGGCACCAGTATAAATATAAGCCTTCAGACCCAGCTTTTCAGTACACTTCTGGACCTGTGGAAGACTCAAAATGTCTGCTGTGCTGCTGTAAAAGAAGGACTGCTACTCTGCTGCTCTGGTGCCCGATTAAGAAGGACTGGGCCTGCATTTTGAACATAGGACCACCAGAGTGAAACCAAGGGCTAGTTGGCTGGCCTCCTGATCAGATCCTCAGGGACAGAAAAGGCTTGCACCCAGAACATGGACTCTGTCTTCTATGAGTCTTGCCCCTCAAGTGGTGCCTCCCCAGTTCTGGTACTTTGGAATTGGGCTTGAAGTTTCTCTGGAAGCCTAGATGTGGTCCCTTGGGCAGAACCGATGCAGCACTATGCTCTCACAGCGCTACATAGACACTGCTATTTAACGATGCAGGATCTCGCATCGTAGCCCACAGCTTCTTGTGACCACTGCTGCGCAACACATCCCCAACGCAGGACTTCGCATCGCCAGCCTTCGTCTACAGCATCCCCGATAACAACACAGGACTGCGCAAGTATGGCCTCATCGGAGTAGTCGTTGCGCGATTCATCTCCAAATCAGGCCCTCAAAAGCGCCACTGCGCAATACTTCCTCAACACAGGATTTCACAATGCTCCGCAACCAAGATTTAAGGTCCTTTGTTCAGAGGGCCTAACATGGTCCCTGTATCAGACACGCGCACAATCGTGGTCAGCCTGAACTCGTGTTGGGATTTTTCTTGTGCTATGCTTTCACTTTATTACTGTTTGAAGTGCTGCATAAATTCTTTACACATTGCCTCTAGGTTGAGCCTGAGTGCTTAGGGCCAAGCTACCAGAGGGTTGGGCACAGGGTTAATTTGGGGTTTGCTTGTTTTTCACCCCAACAAAAATTGTGGTTGCTGCTTGAGTAGGGTTTCACCCCCCTCAACCAGTAGCCCAATTTCCTACAGCATTAAAAAAAATAAACAGTTTGCAGTAAATATATAATTTATGCAAATATCAGAAGAGGGTAAAGCCAGTTCCCATTATCTTAGTTTAAATTGCACCAGTAATTTTCCTCTGTGACCTGCCTTTCATCCAGACATTGTGACATGAGAAGTCACCTGTAATAACTGATTACAGTTGAGCAGCTACGCCATTACTTTATTACAGGTGATTAGTAACGTCATAACTCGACTGTAATAAGGAAATTAGATATGGGCTTTTATACACAGATTGCAGGCTTCCATATATTATACCTAACAAACGCGAAGTCCTTCTGTAAACCTTGATCTTTGCCTTTTTAACTAGAAAGAATCAAAAATCCACAAGGAAGTAGAGGACCTATGGCATGTATATAGGCTCATCTTTCATTAAATGAGTATTAGCAGCAGAAAATGGTATTGTCATTCTACTGAACTATACAACAAATGTTTATAATTAGTGCTTTTTTTTTTTTTTTACAGATTATCTGCTTAATTTTAATGGATTTGACCTTTGCCATATGTGTTGACGTGGACCATTGCCTTTTTTTCTGTCACAACGGTTCATCCATCACATGTTGACAGTGGACAACTATAGATAGGGTGTACAGTGTTGTGCCACACCAAATGATGGGCATATGAACACCAACCATGCAGTGGTGGTTGGTGACATTTGAAAGTGGTGGGACATGAAATAATTGTTGTACTGCACTGCGGCGAGCGAGCGTAGCGAGTGAGCCCGAACAACCTACGGGGGGTTCGGGTTGGTTCTCCCCCTGAGAAAATTTTGAAAAAAGAGAGGACAAATGGTGCATTTGCAAGCAAATTTGAGAAATCAGGAAGGTAAATAAAGCAATTGTGAATCTGTTCTAACAAAGACAGTGACTGGCAAAACCGTCAGTCTAATCGGATGCATATCAGATGCCGTACAAAAGGGGATGATGGACGGAACGTTTGAGCCAATCAAACACTCACCCCCAGTCAACTGATCTGGGTTTAATCCATCATCATTCTTTAGCTCACTCCACCACCCCAGTTCAGACATGGCCATATGCAAATCAGTCTGACCCTGTGCCTCATGGGAACAGTCCAGCCCGAACTGCCAAGCCATGTCTTCCCTGGACCGGAAACAAGCATCCTAGGACCGGTTTCTGGCATTCCAACCGTCATCAGCCAGGCTATCTTGAATCCAGTGGCAAAGTGAGCAAGGGACCCACGTCTGGGCATACCCCCGCCAACTTAGGGCGAACAAAGCGATACAAAAGGGGATGATGGACGGAACGTTTGAGCCAATCAAACACTCACCCCCAGTCAACTGATCTGGGTTTAATCCATCATCATTCTTTAGCTCACTCCACCACCCCAGTTCAGACATGGCCATATGCAAATCAGTCTGACCCTGTGCCTCATGGCAGTGTTTCCCAATCTGTGCGCTGTGGCACCCCAGTGCGCCATCAAAACTTGCCAGGGGCGCCGCGAACCAAACACACAGCTTGGGAACCACTGCAGGGTGTAACACTACCCATCACTACCTGTATTTTTAGAACCGAATGTGTAGTAGTGTATTAAGAGTAAGGCACTGCCCGAACTTGTTTAGGCATTTCTTTAGGGAAGTTCTGAGACTGCTCAATTATTTTTGAAATCATGTTAAACTTCTGCGGACCGAACAGGCAAGATTGCCTTGCAAAGCGAAGAGTAATATAAACAAAACACTGTGAAAATACCTGCCCAGCTGCACTTTGACCTCCGAAGGAACGGGAGCGCAGATGGGCTCTGGCATGAACTTGTGACACTTCAATAAATTATGTGTTCTTGCTTTCATCTCCAGCAAGGGTAAATATGCTATCTGGTATAGCCAGTGGAAAAGGCCTGTAAAATGATGCCATTTATTCAGGGGCTGCAGCAATCCAAATAACATTACAATTTGTGACTGGTTCGTTTTTTGAGGGGCGTCAATCTGCAGTAAAGATATGAGCTGCGGCTGTGTTAGTTGAAAACATTTAATACAGTGATCACTCTTTGACACGCTCCCGTATTAACATAAAGTCAAAGCCAAGAGGGTGCGCTCAGACTTTCATCATCAGGATAAAAAGCATTATTGAGTATTGTGCAGGCAAAGACTGGAATGTGGGGGGCTGACACTGCTCCTACCACAAAATCAGATTCCCCAAAACAACCCTGGTACTGGCAGGGGGTGGCACAACAGAGTTTTTCACAATTACTGCTCAGTGCTCAATTAGCTTTGCTTTGTGGGCAGTAGATCAGACCCCATGGAGCGCACTATCGCTGCTGTTCAGTGGATGGGAGTGTGGAGAATGTCGCTGGCACCCTGCGGCGCAGTCCATAAGGGACACAAATAAATTCATAATATATCTAATTCCCCCCAATCAAACTGTAATCCCTGTGGGCAAAAGAGCTACATGACATTGAGAAGAACGACTACAAATGTGTTTATACTTCAAGAACACAGCAAGTTGATCCAGGAACCCACTGTACATGAGGCCAACAATATGCCACAGCAGAGGTTACAACCACAGAGGTGATGCACATGCCAATACAATCTTGGTACAAGAATGGAGAGTTGCTACAGCAATCACGCAACAACAAGAGAAAGATGCCACAGCAGTCATGTAACAAGCACAGAGATACGCCACAAGTCATGTACCAATCCTAAAGTCCTCACACAAGAAGACACAGAACCAGGAACAGGCAAGTCCTGCAGAGAAACTAAATGCCTAGAGTGGATTAGACCCTGTCGCTTGTTTGCTTGAGATGCTTTTCTGCTTCTTCATTTGTTGGTCAGTTTTAGAGATAGTTATCAGCTACTAATCTTGCTTTGAAAGAAACTAAAGGCACACAGATTTGTCGTGTAGCTGAGGGCACTGGCAGGTGCATACATGTGATAATATACATAGTTCTCATGGAAGGAGACATGCACATGAGCTACACAAAGCCAGAAGCATCACACAAGAGCAGGAGGCAAACACGGAGTGACACTCATTTGCATGCTTCATGTCCTCTACTGATACCCTTCATGCGCGGTGCCCCTGGCTAGTTTTGATGGCCCACTGGGGTTCTGTGGTGCACAGATTGGACACCATCCTGAAACAACATTCCTCTTTCTATTGGGCCTCGCAAACCCTGCTCACGAACAAGCTAAAGATACACCTCTTTAAAGAGCTCTACATGACAATGCAGTAACAATTTACTTATTTGAGATCTCCGTATCCCTCCAATCAGTCGTTGACACTGCATGGGGCTCTGCAGTGGATAGAATAGGATTACATCTATGATTATAATACCTTCATTGGCTTCATCCCACTTATTTTCAGGGAGAAAAATTGAAGTACTGCAGAGGCCGGGCTTACATCCCCACTACCCGCCAAACAAAAGTAACATATTAGGGAGCCGCGACCAACAGCCAACAGGTCAAGGGAGCCGCGGGTCTAAAAAGTTTGGGAACCACTGCCTCATGGGAACAGTCCAGCCCGAACTGCCAAGCCATGTCTTCCCTGGACCGGAAACAAGCATCCTAGGACCGGTTTCTGGCATTCCAGCCGTCATCAGCCAGGCTTGCTTGAATCCAGTGGCAAAGTGAGCAAGGGACCCACGTCTGGGCATACCCCCGCCAACTTAGGGCGAACAAAGCGATACAAAAGGGGATGATGGACGGAACGTTTGAGCCAATCAAACACTCACCCCCAGTCAACTGATCTGGGTTTAATCCATCATCATTCTTTAGCTCACTCCACCACCCCAGTTCAGACATGGCCATATGCAAATCAGTCTGACCCTGTGCCTCATGGGAACAGTCCAGCCCGAACTGCCAAGCCATGTCTTCCCTGGACCGGAAACAAGCATCCTAGGACCGGTTTCTGGTATTCCAGCCGTCATCAGCCAGGCTTGCTTGAATCCAGTGGCAAAGTGAGCAAGGGACCCACGTCTGGGCATACCCCCGCCAACTTAGGGCGAACAAAGCGATACAAAAGGGGATGATGGACGGAACGCTTTAGCCAATCAAACACTCACCCCCAGTCAACTGATCTGGGTTTAATCCATCATCATTCTTTAGCTCACTCCACCACCCCAGTTCAGACATGGCCATATGCAAATCAGTCTGACCCTGTGCCTCATGGGAACAGTCTAGCCCGAACTGCCAAGCCATGTCTTCCCTGGACCGGAAACAAGCATCCTAGGACCGGTTTCTGGCATTCCAGCCGTCATCAGCCAGGCTTGCTTGAATCCAGTGGCAAAGTGAGCAAAGGACCCACGTCTGGGCATACCCCCGCCAACTTAGGGCGAACAAAGCGATACAAAAGGGGATGATGGACGGAACGTTTGAGCCAATCAAACACTCACCCCCAGTCAACTGATCTGGGTTTAATCCATCATCATTCTTTAGCTCACTCCACCACCCCAGTTGAGACATGGCCATATGCAAATCAGTCTGACCCTGTGCCTCATGGGAACAGTCCAGCCCGAACTGCCAAGCCATGTCTTCCCTGGACCGGAAACAAGCATCCTAGGACCGGTTTCTGGCATTCCAGCCGTCATCAGCCAGGCTTGCTTGAATCCAGTGGCAAAGTGAGCAAGGGACCCACGTCTGGGCATACCCCCGCCAACTTAGGGCGAACAAAGCGATACAAAGGGGATGATGGACGGAACGTTTGAGCCAATCAAACACTCACCCCCAGTCAACTGATCTGGGTTTAATCCATCATCATTCTTTAGCTCACTCCACCACCCCAGTTCAGACATGGCCATATGCAAATCAGTCTGACCCTGTGCCTCATGGGAACAGTCCAGCCCGAACTGCCAAGCCATGTCTTCCCTGGACCGGAAACAAGCATCCTAGGACCGGTTTCTGGCATTCCAGCCGTCATCAGCCAGACTTGCTTGAATCCAGTGGCAAAGTGAGCAAGGGACCCACGTCTGGGCATACCCCCGCCAACTTAGGGCGAACAAAGCGATACAAAAGGGGATGATGGACGGAACGTTTGAGCCAATCAAACACTCACCCCCAGTCAACTGATCTGGGTTTAATCCATCATCATTCTTTAGCTCACTCCACCACCCCAGTTCAGACATGGCCATATGCAAATCAGTCTGACCCTGTGCCTCATGGGAACAGTCCAGCCCGAACTGCCAAGCCATGTCTTCCCTGGACCGGAAACAAGCATCCTAGGACCGGTTTCTGGCATTCCAGCCGTCATCAGCCAGGCTTGCTTGAATCCAGTGGCAAAGTGAGCAAGGGACCCACGTCTGGGCATACCCCGCCAACTTAGGGCGAACAAAGCGATACAAAGGGGATGATGGACGGAACGTTTGAGCCAATCAAACACTCACCCCCAGTCAACTGATCTGGGTTTAATCCATCATCATTCTTTAGCTCACTCCACCACCCCAGTTCAGACATGGCCATATGCAAATCAGTCTGACCCTGTGCCTCATGGGAACAGTCCAGCCCGAACTGCCAAGCCATGTCTTCCCTGGACCGCAAACAAGCATCCTAGGACCGGTTTCTGGCATTCCAGCCGTCATCAGCCAGGCTTGCTTGAATCCAGTGGCAAAGTGAGCAAGGGACCCACGTCTGGGCATACCCCGCCAACTTAGGGCGAACAAAGCTGATACAAAAGGGGATGATGGACGGAACGTTTGAGCCAATCAAACACTCACCCCCAGTCAACTGATCTGGGTTTAATCCATCATCATTCTTTAGCTCACTCCACCACCCCAGTTCAGACATGGCCATATGCAAATCAGTCTGACCCTGTGCCTCATGGGAACAGTCCAGCCCGAACTGCCAAGCCATGTCTTCCCTGGACCGGAAACAAGCATCCTAGGACCGGTTTCTGGCATTCCAGCCGTCATCAGCCAGGCTTGCTTGAATCCAGTGGCAAAGTGAGCAAGGGACCCACGTCTGGGCATACCCCCGCCAACTTAGGGCGAACAAAGCGATACAAAAGGGGATGATGGACGGAACGTTTGAGCCAATCAAACACTCACCCCCAGTCAACTGATCTGGGTTTAATCCATCATCATTCTTCGGGCTGGACTGTTCCCATGAGGCACAGGGTCAGACTGATTTGCATATGGCCATGTCTGAACTGGGGTGGTGGAGTGAGCTAAAGAATGATGATGGATTAAACCCAGATCAGTTGACTGGGGTGAGTGTTTGATTGGCTCAAACGTTCCATCCATCATCCCCTTTTGTATCGCTTGTTCGCCCTAAGTTGGCGGGGGTATGCCCAGACGTGGGTCCCTTGCTCACTTTGCCACTGGATTCAAGCAAGCCTGGCTGATGACGGCTGGAATGCCAGAAACCGGTCCTAGGATGCTTGTTTCCGGTCCAGGGAAGACATGGCTTGGCAGTTCGGGCTGGACTGTTCCCATGAGGCCCAGGGTCAGACTGATTTGCATATGGCCATGTCTGAACTGGGGTGGTGGAGTGAGCTAAAGAATGATGATGGATTAAACCCAGATCAGTTGACTGGGGGTGAGTGTTTGATTGGCTCAAACGTTCCGTCCATCATCCCCTTTTGTATCGCTTTGTTCGCCCTAAGTTGGCGGGGTATGCCCAGACGTGGGTCCCTTGCTCACTTTGCCACTGGATTCAAGCAAGCCTGGCTGATGACGGCTGGAATGCCAGAAACCGGTCCTAGGATGCTTGTTTCCGGTCCAGGGAAGACATGGCTTGGCAGTTCGGGCTGGACTGTTCCCATGAGGCACAGGGTCAGACTGATTTGCATATGGCCATGTCTGAACTGGGGTGGTGGAGTGAGCTAAAGAATGATGATGGATTAAACCCAGATCAGTTGACTGGGGGTGAGTGTTTGATTGGCTCAAACGTTCCGTCCATCATCCCCTTTTGTATCGCTTTGTTCAGCCCTAAGTTGGCGGGGGTATGCCCAGACGTGGGTCCCTTGCTTACTTTGCCACTGGATTCAAGCAAGCCTGGCTGATGACGGCTGGAATGCCAGAAACCGGTCCTAGGATGCTTGTTTCCGGTCCAGGGAAGACATGGCTTGGCAGTTCGGGCTGGACTGTTCCCATGAGGCACAGGGTCAGACTGATTTGCATATGGCCATGTCTGAACTGGGGTGGTGGAGTGAGCTAAAGAATGATGATGGATTAAACCCAGATCAGTTGACTGGGGGTGAGTGTTTGATTGGCTCAAACGTTCCGTCCATCATCCCCTTTGTATCGCTTTGTTCGCCCTAAGTTGGCGGGGGTATGCCCAGACGTGGGTCCCTTGCTCACTTTGCCACTGGATTCAAGCAAGCCTGGCTGATGACGGCTGGAATGCCAGAAACCGGTCCTAGGATGCTTGTTTCCGGTCCAGGGAAGACATGGCTTGGCAGTTCGGGCTGGACTGTTCCCATGAGGCACAGGGTCAGACTGATTTGCATATGGCCATGTCTGAACTGGGGTGGTGAAGTGAGCTAAAGAATGATGATGGATTAAACCCAGATCAGTTGACTGGGGGTGAGTGTTTGATTGGCTCAAACGTTCCGTCCATCATCCCCTTTTGTATCGCATATCAGATGCCGGCCTATCACATGCTCTGTCTATCTGTGCCACTGTGTGCTATTCTTTCACAAGTGATGGTTTGTACTAAACTGAGCTGGTATTGCTTGAATTCCACGAATACCATTACTGCAGATAATGAAACACTCGGAGCCCTTAATTCACTTCGGACGCATGCGTAGAGTATTACTGATTGATGATGTAGGTGATTGATTACATACATTTAGATCAGTGTATACAGTGACAGGGGGCCAGAAGACTCCACCACAGCATACTCTGGGTGGCTAAATCACTGAGTCTGTGGGGACCACCCCATAACGACCCTAGAGCAGTGCATACAGGGATAGTGGGCCAGAAGACTCCACCACAGCTTACCTTGGGTTGCCAAATCCCTGAGTCAGGGGAGACCACCCCATACTAAACCTAGAGCAGTATGTGTATGGACAGCGGGCCTGAAGACTGCGCCACAGCATAACTTGGGAGACCACCCCATTCTGCGTACACTTACAGTGGGCCAGAAGACACCTCCACAGCATACTTTGGGTGGCTAAATCACTGAGTCAGTGGAGACCACCCCCTACGAACCCTAGGGCAGTGCGTACAGGGACAGGGGGCCAGAAGACACCTCCACAGCATACCTTGAAGATCCCTGAGTCAGTTCAAACCACTCTATGCCAATCGTAAAGCGGTGCGTACACTGACAGTAGTTCAGAAGGCTCAACCACAGCTTACCTTGAGTTGGACGATCCCTGAGTCTGGAGACCACCCCGTTTCACTAATAAAATCAAGTGGCTAAGTACAGCAGATTAGATGGACTCCATAAAACGACTACTCCCACAATGCACCTATTTGTGACTGAAAGCCCATGAACGGAAAATGGGTTTGTGTCAAACATACTAGCAGTGGGTAATATGCCTGAACAGCGCAACCTGGTCCCGGGAGGACCCTGACATGCATGACCCCTACCAGGTCTCATGTGTTAAGGCATCCGTTCAGATGGATCTGGGCACAGTATGTTTCTAGACGTCACCAGAGAGTCAGGGCACATAGAAAAGAAGTACTTCATAGACATCCGACTGGTAAGGCAGTTAACTTTCGGTAATCCAGGGCCTTACTTCGGAGAGAGTTCTCGCTTGTCGCACCAGTGCGCCCTTTCCATTGTATTTAAGTGTATGCCCTTTCTCTGTTGTACCAGCACCCCGATCCTGTAAATATGTCTCTTCACTATTGTCCGTAAATCCTGGACCAAAATAAGTTTGGTTCTGCACCCTGTGACCTCTCTGAGTCTAGAAATGCTGCGCAAACGTGAGCTGCATGTCCTGTCTAGGTTAAAGTGTCACCGAGAAACCTCCTAGGCCGAGGCCTTGTGCTTGGTGAGCCTCGGCCATGCTAGGGTCAAAGCCCTCCCACTTGAACCCAGCCCTCCCACTTGAACCCAGCCCCCCCACCCCACCGCACTATACTCTTAGCGCTTTGTCGGGTGAAGTGCTGGGATTCTAGTGTTGTCTACCCTACCCCTCCCATCTCTACACCCCTCCCAACACACGCCAGCTACTCGGTGCTTTGAGGCAAACCTAGAGTGCCATAAAGCACTTTGCGATCCCAGAACCCCTGCAGACCAGGAAAGAACTATCCGCATGGTATCAACTTCAGTACCCCCACCCCCTCCCCCCCTGCAGACCAGGGAGGAACTCTCAGCATGGTATCAGCTTCAGTGTGCCACACTGAGCCCCTACAGACCAGGGAAGAACTCTCAGCATGTTATCAGCTTCAGTCCGAACCTTGAACCCCTACCAGTCACGACCGGCATGACGAGCGGGTGGGAGGGGTCACGTGGGGGGGGTCGCGGGTGGGGGGGTAGGCTTTAGGGGTTTAATTAAAATAAAATAAAACTTACCTTCCCTCGGGTCCCGTGCTGCCTCAGCTCCTGGCTGGGTCCCGACTCGTTTTCCCGCTGCTCTCCTGAACAGGAAGCAGCCACCCACAGGCAGCCTCCCTCCCCTCCTCTAAGCCAATCACAATGCTGCAATGGCAGCGTTGTGATTGGTGCAGACGGCGCCCAGCCGGACGCCTATGGGGTGGCCATTTTCTCTATGTAGGCTTCATGCAGCAGCCTACATAGAGAAAAGGGAGAGTGCGCATGACTGGTTTGGTCAGCCCCTAGAGGGCCGACCAAACAGTCAGGGCCCACAGCATTGGGCTAACCACGCCTCCCCTGCTTTCCAGCAGACCCGCCCACCCGCCCGCCCACAACCAGGCACTTCTGCTTTCTCGCAGTGCGGGAAGCAGAAACATAAAATAGTAGTTTTACCATTTTATGTTTCTGCTTCTCGCACTGCGAGAAAGCAGTGGGGCGACGCCCCTCTGCCCTAATGGAAGAGCCGAAAGTTTAATAGCTGACGGAAAAGGGAAGGATCGCGGACATTCACTGTGCGTTTGTGGTTGTAAGACATGATGGGTGAAACCATTAAAATGGAGGACAGTCAACCACTACTAGATGGACAACACCTTCTGCCATGGTGAAGAAACAGCGGCCATCCCCTAAGTCTAAATAAGGCTCTTACTCTGTTGAACAATTGTGCCTGCCAGCTACTTCTGTCTGTTTTCCATTATTAACGTGTAAGATCTGGAAAGGAAAAATCTCCAAGTGTCTCCACAAACTTCAAAAAGATTGTTAGCAAAATCCTTGTCCTGCTACTCATCACAATGTTGGCTTCCTGTGGGCTACCGCTGGCAACCGTGCTGTGACCCTCTCTGGCTCTGTTTGTTGAGAGTGAAGCTACACTAGTGGCAATTTCAGCAGTATTAGCAATCGATGATGTCTGCTGTAAAATTGTTTCAGTAGTCACAGCAGATGAAAATACTCTGGGGCAGATTTACAAGCCCCCTGCGCCACCAGTACGTCACTTTTCGTGACGTACTGGTGGCGCAGGGGGCTCCTCCATATTTACAAGGAGAGGAAAAGCCACCCTGCGTGACTTTTCCTCTCCTTGTAAATACGGCTCCTTCACACGCAGCACTTTGCGTTGAAGGGCGTTCCATGGGTGTTGCTGTGGGTGTTCCCACGCAACACCCATGGAACAAGACACATCTCCAGATTTACGAGAAATCGTAACTCTGGAGATGCGTCTGAAAGCTACGCCACCCTAGAGGTGGCGTAGCGAGGCGCACCGAGGAGAAATGTTTTCATTTCTCCTCGTTATTTCCTCTTTCAATGCGTGCTGCATTCTGCAGCACACATTGAAGGAGGAAAATGCCTGTAGTGATTGTTTTTGTGCAGGAAAGTGACCCTTCCTGCACAAAAACAATCTCCCCACGACGCAGGCATCCTTGCACCATGGTGCAAGGGTGCCTGCGCCGGCGCATGGCTGCAGTTTGTGCGCTAGCGCAGGGGGAAGCACAGGAATGTGACATATTCTTGTAAATATGTCGCATTCCTGTGCTTCGGAAGTGCCGCAGCGTGGTGCAGCCAAAGGGCTTGCGGTGCCGCGCTGCGGCACTTCCTCGTAGATCTGCCCCGTGGTGTGACCAGCAAACAGCCTTACACCATGGCCATCGGAAAAGATCTTCCCCTGCTGTAGTCTTTCCCGTGCTAAGGGCTCACCCCACCCTCTCTTTTGCTGACACTTACCTCAAAATGCCACATTCTACGCCACTTCCCTTTTCTCTCCAGATTGCTTCACAGTCACGGCTCTGCTACAGAATTAACACACAAAGTCAGTTCACTGTGCTTAAAGCTTTTAAAAACCCCAAGGAGGCAGGTAGGATATTTTCTTAAAAATCCTTCTTTGCCCCCAGGAGACAGGTAAATCGAAATACAAGGGGACACTTAATCATCACTGTTTTGCATGTAAGCCACCTTTCTTGAAGCACAGTCACTTGTTCTCGGCTTTAAAGATTTGCATTAGATATCATCCTTTCCTGTCAGAGTTAAAAGCTGGTCTCAGTCCCACCCTGAACTCCACTGTTTTCTTGTATCCTTTGGCTCGAAAACGTTATGCCTGTAAAAACAGGTATTGTTTTTAAACTGAGAGCAAGAGAGGTTGTGGTCACTGCCTAGAGCAGCGGGGGCTCATCCCTTGTGTGCAAGGCAGCTCATGTTGAACAGTTCTACATGGCAGTTTGCAAACCACAAAACCACTGGAGCAGGCACCACAGCTAAAGAATGGATAACGTTACACCCCACTGGAATTACACAAATAGCACAGCCGAGTACTTACAACCTGATATAGAGTTGGCGGATGACACACCATGTCACAGACCTCAGTCATACAAGCGTCATACGGTATATTGCACTTGTAACAGGGCACAAGGGATATCCCCACGTTTGTGATGGAGTATCCCATCCCCCAACCTCTAACTAATGCCCTGAATTTGTAAAAAAAAAAGCAACAAAGACCCATGCGTGCAGGGACCCTCCGTTTTTCTTATGAGCCAACCACTAGCACTGCAGAATGGGAGAGCAGCTGAATACCAACGCTACCTCCGCTTGAATCCTACGCATGCGACTTACTTCTGCCACCCTACACTTCCTGTCTCTTTATCACTCTTGCAGGTTCTTTTTCACCCCTGCTTTCTCCCTTTGTCACTGCTTTTCTACTTTCTCTCCCTTCTCCTTTACCACTTTTTTGTCTTTCTCTCTATTACTTTGATGTAAATACGCTGCAGTCCATAAAACGAGTGCTGGTGCTCAGCATCTTCACAAATTAAGGCTTTTGTCAGACGCATTCATGCACCACACAGATCTATAACAGGATTCAGCCACTCACTACCCAAAATAACCTATTACTAAACAATGCATTAGTCTATTTTGACTTTGTTGGTCACATTCCAAAATTTGTAACAATTTCACAACCACATGTGATATCCACAGATCACTTTAACTCTGGTCAATGGGAATTCAAGAACCGTTACGATTGCCTACGTTTGGAAAGTGTTGTGGGAAAATGTGAACAGAGGAAAAACATAACAGAACTTAATGTATTGTAGCGTAACATAGCTTAACATAGCATGGCAAAGCATAACATAGCATAACATAACATGGCATAGCATAACATAGCATAGCATGGCATAACATAGCGTAGCATAACCTAACATAACATAATGTAGCTTAACATAACATAGCATACCATAGCATAATGTAGCATAACATAGCATAGCTTTACATAGAATAATCGATTAATCATTCAATCAAAGATTTGTAAAGCACGTCATATCACCCGTTAGGGTCTCAAAGCGCTGGAGTTGCTTCTAGCTTTGTGGTGATCTGTTAATTCGAACAGCCAGGTCTTGAGTCCTTTCCTGAATTGATGGAGTGATGGGTGGTCCTGAGGTGAAGGGGGAAGTTCGTTTCAAGATTTGGCCGCCAGGTGTGAGAAGGAGCATCCTCTGCTGTTGCTTCGACGGATCCAGGGGATGTCTGTGAGGAGGAGGGAGTCTTATTGTAGGTGTCTAGTTGTTTGGTGGAAGGTCAAGCATTTGTTGATGTAAGCTGGTCCTTCGTTATGCAGGGCTTTGTTTGCATGGATCAACATCTTGAACTGGCATCTCTTCATGATCGGGAGTCAGTGTAGTATCTTGAGGTGGGGTATGATGTGGGTTCTTCTTGGGAGGTTGAGAATGCGTCTGAGTTTTGTATTGTCTGCGTGCAGTGATTCTTACTTAAAGTGCATTTCCGTAGTCTAGCCTGCTGGTGACCAGGGCCTGCATGACGGTCCTTCTGGTATTGATTGGGAGCCACCTGAAGATCTTGCGAAGCATGTGTAGGGAGTGGAAGCATGCAGAAGAGACTGCATTTACCTGTTTCTTCATGGAAAGATTGATGTCCAAGATGATGCAGAGGTTGCAGGCGTGGTCTGTCAGGGCGGGGGATGGGCTAAGTTCAGCAGGCCACCATGCATAGTTCCATGGAGAGGTGTTGTTCCCAAAGATGAGGACTTCCGTCTTGTCCTTGTTGAGTTTGAGACAGCTAACCTTCATCCAGTCGGCGAGGTTCATCATACATCTGTGGAAGCCAGCTCTGGTTGTGGAGGAGTCTTCTGATAGCAAGATGATGAGCAGGGTGGCGTCAGCGTAGGAGATGATGTTGAGTTCGTGTGATCTGACGGTGCTGCCGGGGGGAGTCATGATTGTGTTGAAGAGAGTTGGGCTGAGGGATGATCTTTGGAGGACGCCACAGATAATCTTCTTGGATTCCCAGGTGAATGGTGGGAGAGTGATTCTCTGGGTTCTTCCGGTGAGGTATGTGATGATCCATTTGAGAGCGTCCTGCTAGATTCAAATGTTGTGTAGTTTGTTGATCAAGATGTGATGGGAGTTGGTGTTGAAGGCGGCTGACAGGTCCAGGAGGATGAGGGCTGCCGTTTGGTCACTGTCCAGGAGGGCCATGATGTCATCAGTGGCTGCGATCAGGGCTGTCTCTGTGCTGTTGTTGGCTCAGAATCCGGATTGAGTGGGGTCCAGGAGGTTGGTACGTTCCAGGTGTTCTGTGAGTTGCTGTTGATTGCCTTCTCGAGAACCTTCGCAGGAAAGGGGAGCAGGGAGATGGGCCGGTAGTTCTTTGGTTCTGTTGGGTCGGCAGAAGGTTTCTTCAGGAGGAGCCTCACTTCAGCGTGTTTCCAGTCCTCAGGGAAGGAGGCCTAGGTGATGGAGGTTTTTAGGACTTTCTTGAGCTTGTCACCAATTGTCTTGCTCCCAAGGTTGAAGATGTGGTGGGGACAGGGGCCTGTGGGTGCACCTGAGTGCATGGAGTTCATGATGGAGATTGTGGCTTGAGTTGTGAGTGGGTCCCAATGGGTGCTCAGGTGTTCGGGGTTTGTGTTCGTGGGTGTGAGCAGGTTGATGTCATCGGCGGTGGTGGGTTGGGGTTTGAAGTTTTCATAGATGACAAGAGACCTTGTTGTGGAAGAAGTCTGCCAGGGTGTTACACAGTTCTTGGGAGCGGGTGATGCTGTTTCCAGTGGCTGCTGGTTAGAGAACTCCTTCACGATGGCGAAGAGCTCCTTTCTGCGGTTTGTGTTGGCTTATATGTGGTCTGCTAGGGCACTCTTCTTTGTTTCTTTCAGGAGGCAGTGGTACTGGTTGAGTGCTATCTTGAAGGTGGGTATTTAGACAAAATATCGAGTTAGAAATGTCGACTTACACAAATATCAAGTTGTAAATATCGTGACTCAGAAATATCGACAGCAAGAATATCATGGTCACGAATATCGATTTTAAGGTAAGAAATATCGTTTTTAAAGATATAGAAGTCATTAACATTGTTTACAAAAATATAGGGGTATATTCACAAGAACGTGCGATAACTACCGCAAGAGTAGCGGAACACAACTTTCAATATCGCAGCCTATCGCGGGAAAATAACCCCGTGTCAACGTGGAATTCACAACAAGGCGGTAGCATGCGATAGTCTGACGAAACCACGGACATTGTCCGCGATACAACCACCATGATGGAGATAAAAACACAAACCACAACACCAAAAAACACGCGATGGGCCAAAGCGCGATGAGGAAACCAGCGACAAGCAGCGCCAGGCCTGCAACACACACCTGGCAGGCGTCAAAAATCACCATAAAAGTAGAAAAAACGCCCACACACAAACTGACCAACACCCAAGCACCATGGAGGCAGCCGGAGCAGGCACAGAGGACGAGCGCAACCCCACAAGCACCCCAGATGACCAGCCTGGGACCTTGGGGACAAGGAAGGGCACGGACAAGAAGACGAAGAAGACCAAGTTCAGTCCGCAGGCGAACAGGATCATAGTCACGGAGGTGATGGAACACCATCAACAACTCTTCGTCACCTCCAACGTGTCATTGGGCACCAAAACTGGAATATGGCGGGACATCGTCGACAAGGTGAATACCGTCGGAGAGCACAAGCGGACAATGGACGAGGTCAAGAGGCGATGGAATGACATTAAGCGGAAGACCAAGGAGAAACTCACCGCCAACCAGAAGGCAGCAACGCAGACCGGAGGTGGGGGCCCAGCGCCACAGCTGGAGCTGGATGACATGGAGGAGCTGGTGTCGACAGTCATCAGTGTGGAGACTGTGGCTGGAGTCGGGGGACCGGACACTGCTTGACAGGACACAACACAACCGCAACAGGATGAGTGACCACCAGGTACTGGGGGGACGGGTGGAGATGGCCACAATGGCACACATGCACAAGCAAGCAGGGCACAGTGCACACCCACAATGACCCTGGGACCTCGCCCAGACCCACAGACTGTCACAATGTACAATGCCATGCTGTCTGAATGTCAACCTGTACCATGCGGCTACATACATGTGGACACATTGTAATACACCATCTCCCCTTCACATCGCAGGGGCATCGTCAACACCTCCTGCAGAGCAGTCCCAGCCACTCTTCACTGATGACGAGGAGGACAACACCAGCATCGACACCCAAACCATCCAAGACATCATTGACCTCATCCGCCACTCACCTCCAGGATCAGGGCAGCCTAGCCACATCGATGAGACCCCACCCACCACCCAAACCACCCAGCAGGAGGCACCCACAGCCCCGGCACTCTCCCAAGACCCCCAGGAACAACACATGGCCTTCCAACGCCGTGTGCTGGAGGGCCAGAGGGAGACGGCTGAGAAGGTGCGGGTGGGGTTCGACCTCATGGCTACCAAACTGTACGCCATCCATGGGTGTCTACGTCCGCCCCATGGTCTCCAACCAGCCCTGACTGACATTGCTGGAGTCATGACGCGGAGAGAAGAACACCTGTGCGCTCAGAGTGGCTCCAGCGATGCCAGCCGTGAGCTGGCACACTTGCGGAGGCTCATGGAGGACATGGTGCGGATGGAGGCGGAAAGGATGGCAGCCACCGCTGCACACCATGAAAATGTAGGAGGGATCTACCATGCCCTGCAGTACTTAATCATGGCATTGCTGCCATAAGGCGTGTTGCAGATGAATGCGGCTGCCCCCACACCATCCACATCTCCGCCCCCTGGTGTGTCAGTGCCTCCCAGTGTGGCAGGCGTATCCACTCAGGCCCCTGATGTGTCAGTGGCACACAGTGCCGCAGCCGGTACTGCAACACCCACAGGTGGGGCAGAGCACACATCCGAGGACGTGGCTGGGTTGGCTCTCAGAAGGAGGCACTAGCATACATTTCCGCCACCTGGC
Organism: Calotriton arnoldi; assembly: GCA_963921515.1. Classification (NCBI taxonomy): domain Eukaryota; kingdom Metazoa; phylum Chordata; class Amphibia; order Caudata; family Salamandridae; genus Calotriton; species Calotriton arnoldi. Next base: position 1,367,794 of record CAWUFW010005003.1, on the reverse strand, counting down.
CTGTTTCTGCTTGGTCCCGCACATGGCCTCATGACCTTCCACTGACTCCCGATACACTCCGATGCACTCACCTTGGACAGCGACATGGACTGCCACATCCTGTTTGACGACCAATGACACAGCGACCAGACTGTGGACTGTACCCTTCCTCTTCCGCAGTACATGTCATCCCCGGATAGACTCTGGCTGGCCCTCCACGTGCCCATATTGTGTAGTGTGCTCGGCATTGCCCTGTACCGCTCCAGCCGCATAACCGCACTGGATGTGCAATAAACATCCAGTGACGCACTGCTGTGTCATGTCTTTCATCATTCATGTGTAAATGTGTGGATGAATGTAGGGACAGTGACTTCCCTTGCGTCAATGATGTTCATCCTGTGGGATGCCAGTCAGAGGGTGCTACATTGCATTTTGTGTACCGGGTCCCGTGAACACTACAACAGGGACACACACATCAGTCACTTCCTTGTCCGGACATGGACTGAACCACGCCCAGAGCCCATGAGTCATTGTTGCAAGCCCTGCGCTGGTCCGGCGTACGGCAGGCCAGACCACTCCGCTAACGCTCCGAGGAGGGGCCCTCATTGCTACCCGTCGCAGGCGTACTCGCTGGTGGTGTGCAGGTAACTGGTCTAGTTGTCAGCATGTCACAGCCACTCCCTGAGGGCAGGTGAGCACGCACACCACACCCATCCGGCACAGGCGTCACAGGCCATGTGACTCCACCAACATAAGGGGCCGACGACGTCACATACCCCTCTGCCGGTGGTGACTGGATGACGGACGCTCCACGGTTCTCAATCATTAAGGGCCCATGAGTTTTTGCGCACAGAGTTAGTGGCACACGAGGCCTTGTGGACGGCACGGGCCTTCCACCACGTGGCGCAGACTGGGGTTGCACAGGGTTAGTGGCACACGGGCCTTGCGGATGGCACAGGCACACCACCACAGGACGGAGACTTTGGGTGCACTGAGTCAGTGGCACCTTAAGCTGCTGAGCGGGTGTGCAGCCTGCGATGGTGCCGTGTGCACTGGTATGTCCTATGCCATGGAGTAATCAAGACCCAGCACCAAACGTGAGACATGGTGGCCTGCGGAGCGGGGCTGCATGATGTGGAGGGTGCCATGTCCGCGGGCGCTGGGCTTGTGGCTTGCAGCGGCACGTGGTGGGACCTCCTGTCTACGCGCCGGTGGCGGAAGGTGAGCATTGAGGCCTGGGTGTGCATGGGCGGGCATGCTCCGATGGGCAGCAGGAGGGGTTGGGGTGCCTCTGCCTGGGTGTGCATGGGCGGGCAGGCGATGTTGTCTTGTGCAAGTGTGTGTGCTGTGCCAGTCATGTATCTGGACTCTGTTTCAGCTGACGGCTCTGACTCAGATGTGTGACCTGGTGTCCTGCTATACATACCGGCACGTGGTTGGAGACACACCGGTGGCAGCAGGTGAGCAGTGTGGCCTGGGTGTGCAGGGGAGGCACTCTCTCTCCCTCTCTTCCTCTCTCTCTCCTCCTCTCTCTCTCTCTCTCTCTCCCTCTCTTCCTCTCTCTCTCTCTCCCTCTCTTCCTCTCTCTCTCCTCTTCTCTCTCTCTCTCCCTCTCTTCCTCTCTCTCTCTCTCTCCCTCTCTTCCTCTCTCTCTCCTCTTCTCTCTCTCTCCGTCTCTCCCTCTCTCTCTCCCTCCCTCTCTTCCTCTCTCTCTCCTTCGCTTTCTCTCTGTCCTCTGATGTGCGCAGGACACACCTTCTCATCATGTTTTTTGTCTTACAGGCTGTGACCTACGTATTGTCCCGAGGGGAGCGGCCATGTGTCTTCATTTCATTTCGGTGTTCATTTTAATAAAGTTTCATTTGTTGCTTTGTAAGTGAATGTGTGCTGCTCATTTCTGTGACGACACATGCATGCCACCAGTTGTGATTGTGCGACATCAAGCGGAATATTTTGTACATGTGTAGGTGTGGCTGATGTGGCATGTCTTTGGTCGGGGGGGTGCCAGGGAGGGGTGGTCCTGGGGGTGGTGGCGGTGGGTGTTGTGGCCCTCTTGGGTGTCCGGGCCGCATGATGGGTGGCTCCATGGTATCTGTTGCCCTTCCGATGTAGCCCTGGGCTGTGCTCCCTTTTGGTTTGCAGGCTGCCGTCCGACTTTACACCAGGTCAGAGCAGGTGTAGATTTCCTGGTGCTAACGCGCCTTATCGCCTGTTTTGTGTTTTTATCGCCGATGTGGCTGGTGGTTGAGAATGTTGAGGTGTGATGTTGTTGCGCCTTTTGGCACGGGAACGCCCACTCTGCATCTCATTAGCGATAGTTGCGCGGGTCCTCTGTGGCGATGTTTTTTGCGACTGCTATCGCGGGTAAACTGGTGTTATGGGCTGTTAACACCAGCTTGTGAATGGGGCGATAAATTTATCGCAACTTTGGCTGCGATAAAGTGCCGTTAATTCGCCGATAGCTCCTTGTGAATATGCCCCTTAGTTGTTTAAAATATCAATTTTTTAATTAGTGTTATGTATTTTAGTATATATTTTAAATGTATGTGATACATTTTTAGTAGTTATCAATTTTATTTAATTAAATTTTGCGCTTTTTAGTTCTGTAGCGGGTTGGGGGTTTATAGGAGAATAGGATGGGAAGTAATTTAATTATAGTAAATTAATGATTATTTTGTATTTATTAATATATATTTAATTGAGGTTTTATAGTGTTAATTGTGGGAAGTAATTTATTATTGATTAATTATTAATTGGTTGTTAATTAATATTAATTAATTAGTTGGTAATTAATTATGGTAATTGTGCATTTTTTTTAGGTGCGGGTTGTGGGGTTTATAGGGGTGAAGGTGGGAAGTAATGTTTATAAAATTAATAGTAAGTTGTTAGTTAATATTAATTAAGCAGAGGTGGACCCGATCTATAAAAAAGGAGCTAGAGACGATCCCTCAAACTATAGGCCCATAAGCCTGATCGATGCCCTGCAGAAGGTCTTCAGCAGAGTTCTATTGCAGAGGATCCAGTTATGGGCAGACGATAACGCTATCCTATCGCAGTACCGGGCTGGCTTAAGGGCGAGGACGGGGACCATCGACCAGGCATTCCGGCTCCTACTCATCTACTGGAAAGTGGTGGTGATCGGCAAAGGCAGTCTTTACCTAGCATTCATCGACTTTAAGACTGCCTTTGATGTAGTTCCTAGGAGCAAACTATGGTCGGCACTTAAAGACATGGGCATTCCCCCATTTATTCTTAATCTGGTAGTTCGGCTACACAAAGAGAACTACGCACAGATCAGGTGGGGGGCGCAAGGACAACTGACCAATCACATTCCTGTCAGCAGGGGAGTTCGACAGGGTTGTGTTCTGGCTCCCACTCTATTCTCCCTTTATATGAATGGAGTGGTCAGCTTCCTACAAGAAGACCCAGCAGATGCACCAACCTTGGAGGGCGACAAGGTACCGACCCTTTTGTTCGCAGATGACACCCTGCTGGTGTCCAAGCCCCAGCGGGGTTGCAGCGACTACTTAATAGGTTCCATCTTTTCTGCGATATTAGGGGGTTGGTTATTAACACCTCAAAAACCAAATTCATGGCCTTTAACCCCCACAAGTCCTCTAAAGGCAGTCCCTTGCTAGGCGGGACTCCCTTGGAAAGAGTTGGCACTTTCGACTATCTTGGTGTCTGACTCTCAGATAAAATGTCATGGAAGCCCCACCTAACATAGATGCTGATGGGCCACAAGCGAGTGGCGGGATCACTTGGGAAGGAACATCGTTCTTCACATAGTAGACCGGTAGCCCCAGCCCTCCAGGTCTACGACGCAAAAGCAGTCAGCACAGTACTGTATGGAGCAGAGCTGTGGGGATTTGATAAGGCCCACAACCTCTGCAGATCTGAGTATAAATTCTTAAGGGATTTAGTGATGCTACCTCAAAACATTCCCCTCACTCCCCTCATACTTGACATGGCTAGGCGATCCATTGGTGATATATCAAGGCTTCGCCCGCTGCTCTTTTGGGCTCATATTAGGCGGACCCCAGAGCTCCTACCCTATGCGGAAGCCCTATCTGAGGTTATCCGGATAGACACTAGTAGCAAAGTAGGTAAGATCTCCAATGTTAGGAAAATGATGTCAGCATTAGAGCTTCAAGCACATTGGGACAAGCAGGACCCACCTCGGAAAGAACAGCTAAAATGTCTCTACTGGGAATGGGTGGAACAACAAGAATCCAGCAAACCAAACTTGGGGAGACTAACCGCAGAATTTTATCTTCATAAACAGACCAGACATTTAGAGCCCTTTCTAGACATAATTCAGGTCCCTCGGGACAGGTTGTTATACATCCATTTTAGGTTTGGCACACTCCCTGTCTGTGAGATAACAGCTCATTGGCATCCATGCAACCCAACACCAAAGGACTGTCCATGTTGCAGGGCCCACTAGAAAGTGTTGCCCATGTCATGTTTGTTTGCAAGGCATACACCACGCCGAGGATGAAATGGTTAAAACCAATCTGCCGGCAGCTGGGCACACAGGACTATCGGGTTGCCCTGCGCATCCTCAGATCAGATCCTAGACCACTCTTTGCCTGCAGCGTGGCCAAGTTCCTAAGCCATGCATGGCTCATCAGACAAAAGACTCAGACAGGAATGCTGCAGCCCTCAGTAGCATGAGGATTATACGCAGCTGCCGCAGGGCTCTTAGGCTGGCAATCTATGTTTTATATATATGTTATGCACATGCACTTTATTGCTTTTAGTCTCTTCATGATGTTGATCCGAGGAGGGTTGGAAACTTTATCAAGGCTTGCTGGGGATTGTAAACTGGGTCCAACAGAAGAGGCACCACACTAGGAAGCATTGTAACGCTTCTTCCCTTCATTCATAATGTCTCCAATGTATGTTTTTATTGTACTATGTTGTATTAATTGCCTAATCGCTGATCTGTCAATCTGCATATTGCACTCTGGTTGCAGTCGCGTACTAGGATGGATTGTTTACATATATTTACCTGCAATATGCTGCTGTATGAATTGTTCTCTTTTATATTCTTTTTATTCAAAATGGTGTTTTTATAGCTTTTATGACATGAACTGTTGAAATAAAGCTTATACAAATAAATATTAATTAATTGAAAATTAAATATGGAAATTGTGTAATTAATTTTAGGTGCGGGTTGTGGGGTTTATAGGGGTAAAGGGTGGGAAGTAATTTATGTTTGATTAATTAATAACTAGTTGTTAATTGATATTAATTAATTGATTGAAAATGTATAATGGAAATTGTGTAAATAAGTTTAGGTGCGGGTTGTGGGGTTTACAGGGGTAAAGGGTGGGAAGTAATTTATGTTTAATTAATTAATAATTAGTTTACCATTAATATTAATTAATTAATCGATATTTAATTAGGGTAATTGTATATTTTTTTGTGTGTAGGTTTTACTTTTATAGGGGTAAAGGATGGGGAGTAAACTAAATTTACTTACTTTATAATTAGTTGTTAAATACTATTAGTTTTTTAATTGACAATAAGTTTTAATTGTGTAATTTATTTTTTTACAGTTTAATTGTAACTGTGGGTTGTGGGGATTATAGGGGTAAAGTGTGGGAAGTTAATTTTTATGAGTTTTAATTTGTTTTTAAATTAATAATATTTCTTTAATTGGTAATTAATTATGTTAATTATGGAAGTACTTTTAAAAAAAAAATAGATGTGGGTTGTGAATTGTGTGGTGTTATAGGGTAGGAAATAAAAAAACTAAATTTATGTAATAATTAATGTTTTTGTTTCTAAATTATTTCGAATTAAAAATATTTATTTGTTTGAAAATAATTTTTTATTTTATTTAATATAATATTTGTTGGTATTCATCATATGTATTTAACATTATAATATGTTTTTATTTTTCTAATTTTTAATATTAAATATATTTGTATTTTAATTTTTAACATATTTTTTATTTTTTTATTTATTTGGTTTTGAAAACATTTTTTATTGTTAACATTTTGTTAGTTTTTCATTTTGAACTGACTGGAGTGGGAATATTAATTGTTACCCCTCCGCAATCCTACACTTTCCTTACTGTTGCACTGACTGGAGCGAGAATAGTAATTTTTACCCGTCCGCTATCCAACACTTTTCCTACTGTTGCACTCATTGGAGTAGGAATAGTAATTTTTACCCCTCCGCTATTCAACACTTTCCCTACTGTTACACTTATTGGAGTGTGATTAGTGATTTTTACCCCTCCGCTATCCAACACTTTTCCTATTGTTGCACTCACTGGAGTGGGAATAATAATTTTTACCCCTCCGCTATCCAATACTTTCCCTAGTGTTACACTCACTGGAGTTGGAATAGTAATTTTTATCCCCCGCTATCCAACACTTTCCCAACTGTTGCACTCACTGGAGTGGTGATAGTAATTTTTAACCCTCCGCTATCCAACACTTTCCCTACTGTTGCACTCATTGGAGTGGGAATAATAATTTTTACCCCTCCGCTATCCAATACTTTCCCTAGTGTTACACTCACTGGAGTTGGAATAGTAATTTTTACCCCTCCGCTATACAACACTTTCCCCTACTGTTGCGTTGCAGAGTGGTGTAAAATGGGGCGTGGCCTGGGCCACCTCTCTGCAACGCAGCCCTGTGGCGCTTACTGGAGGTACGTGGTGGGCTAGTTGGACCCCAGGGACCCTCAGGATTGAAGAGGAATTAATTCCCCAAATTAAAACGCGCCACAGGGCGTGTTTGCACACATGTCACCTCAAGCCCCCCCTCCCTTCACCACTGTGCAAACGCGCCCCGTAGCACGTTTTAAGAGGTAGTTTTAATCCCCCTGCCCTATTATGTACTAGGGCCTTACAGAGGAGGTCATGCTAATCACAGGGGTACCCCAACGCATAGTGTTCCCTAGTGTATGTAGGTGTTTTCACTGTCTTCTAAGTGTCTTTTAGCATAGCACTGGCTCTAGGCCTGGTTAGTCAGAGTCAGTTACCACCAGTACCCGTCTGAAAAAGTTGTGGGCACAGGATGATTTTGCAACAAGGCCTCTATCTGCTCCTCTGTTGGTTCTTTCTGCACATGTCTTGCATCTTCCTGCACTTTTGTTCGTCTTTGTGGACTTCTGTTGCTTCTTTCTGCCTTTCTTTTGCTTCTTTCTGTGCGTTTTTTCTTCTTTCTTCACATGTCCTACCTCTGTAGGCATAGTTAGAGACTAGCATTTAAAAAACCTTTGAAATTCACTTAAAAAACCATAGGTTTCAGGCACGTTATAGTTAGAAATTAGCATTTAAAAAACCTTAGAAATTCATTGAAAAAACCATAGGTTTCAGGCACGTTATAGTTAGAAATTAGCATTTAAAAAACCTTAGAAATTCACTGAATAAACCATAGTTTTCAGGGATGTTATAGTTAGAAATTAGCATTAAAAAAACCTTAGAAATTCACTGAAAAAACCATAGGTTTCAGGGGCGTTATAGTTAGTTGGACATTTCACTCGTACAAAACCAGTGAAATTCCCCCATTATAGTTAGTTCAGCTAACTATAACTCGCGCCCCCGCAATGCACTGCTGATGACGTCACATATTACATCACTCATGACATGGTCAGTGACATCACTGATGACCTCTCAAATGACATCACTGATGACATCACTGATGACATCATCCATGTGATAATTTGATGCATCTTCTCACACCCTAATATAACCTTTCATACACCCACTCTAAATTACAGACTGCCATTCTCAAAACCATAGATACTCCAACACCAATAACTACATACCCACTCACTGATTCTTAGGTCTACACACACATCCACTCACTCACCCGTACAGTCACTCATACTTACGGTCACTCAGTACAGGACTATCATATGCACTCATACACCTATATAGACACTCACACACCATCACTCATCCATAGAGGTACTCACACACCTAGTCAGTCATTCAAATAATTAATCACACTCCCATTTACTCACCTATACAGTTATACACACACCAGCTCACTTACTCATACAAATACTAGCACATTCTTACGCTCGTATACAATCACTGATACAAGCACACACTCATCCATACAGCCACTCTCACAATCACACACTCTCACTTATAGCCATTTAAATACTCCAACACACATATATACTGCCTTTCACATATGTAGTTACTCACACATGTACCACTGAGATATACATTCACTCACCAACACACCTATACTCACACTCACCCACCCATACAGCCCTTCACAGATGCACTCTTGAAACCATGCACCCAGTAAATCACCCACTCACACATCTATGCACAGAGTCACATACACCCCACCCACACAAACACTCAGGCACCCATACAGATACTCAGACAACCAATCAATAACCCATGTAGACATCATGTAGCTATTCACAAACCCATGCAGCCGCTTACACACCAACAGATAGACGGATACAGACATTCACACAGTTTAGTCACTAACCCATGCATTCAGTAAGATACGTTTAATCACTCACTTATAGAGTCAGTCACGCACCTACTAAATCATCCATTCAGACACTTATACACCCACTCATTCTTCAATACGCCTTTCCCTATATATATTAAACATATTTAAACTTTACAGAAACACACAGTCACTGGATGATGTCATCAGTGATGTCATTTGAGATGTCATCAGTGATGTCACTGACCATGTCATGAGTGATGTAATATGTGACGTCATCAGCAATGCATTGCGGGGCGCGAGTTAACTATAACGGGGAATTTCACGGGTTTTGTACGAGTGAAATGTCCAACTAACTATAACGCCCCTGAAACCTATGGTTTTTTCAGTGAATTTCTAAGGTTTTTTTAATGCTAATTTCTAACTATAACGTCCCTGAAACCTATGGTTTTTTCAGTGAATTTCTAAGGTTTTTTAAATGCTAATTTCTAACTATAACATGCCTGAAACCTATGGTTTTTTCAATGAATATATATATATATACAATTTCACAAGAAGGCCACAATGCCGCACGCCTGCCTGGCGGTTACAGTAAAGAACACAACATAATGATACAAAGGTTCAAAACAAGAGGGTATTCGGATAAAATTCTGTCCCAAGCTAGCATTAAGCTACGAGATGTCAAACAAACAGATGTTCTATTTAAAAGTGAAAAGAAACCTCTAGCTAATCAATCAACCAATATCCCAAGAATGATCACGACATACAATGCAAGATCCAATAGATTTAAATCTATCTTGCGGAAGCATTGGGGTCTCATTCAAGCAGATCCCGTAATAGGGAAAAGTGTAGGGGACTCACCAATAGTAACCTACAAGAGACCGAGATCTCTTAGGGACAAATTGGTTCAAAGTTATCAACAGACGGAACCACCCACCACCTGGCTTCACACCAATAAAGGATTTCACAAATGCAATGCATGTAAGGCTTGCAAAAACAGCCAGAGTTGCAAGACATTTAAAACTTTTGATGGCAGGGATAAACCTATTTCCAAATTCATCACTTGTACTACTGAGTACGTGATTTATGCTCTGGAGTGTCCATGTGGTCTCCGATATATAGGGAGCACCAAGTTACCTGTAAAAAAACGTATCTTGGAACACCAAAGAGCAATAACTAATTTGGACTTTAACTATCCTGTAGCCAGACATTTTTACAATACCCACAACAGTAACAACAAATTACTTAAGTTCATGGGTATCAACAGGGTAATGAAACACATCTGAGGAGGAGACAGGGGAAAACAATTGTGTATCCTTGAATCCCAGTACATCATTGATTTAAATACCAGAATGCCCTTTGGTCTGAATAGGGAGGAAGAAATGTTGACACACATAGGAGTGTAACTACCAGCAGTTTTTCCATGTGTCTCTTGAATTTGTTATTTTTAATTTTCTTATAGCTTTACTTCGGTCACATACCCCTTCCCTTTCTTTATGATTAGGGTGTTGGTATCCCTAACTGTTATATTATTTTATTGTGGGTGCACGTAGGAACTACCACAGGTGGATGCAGATCCCAGTCCCGATGCCGATGCTGTTACCGATGATTGCCTTCCCGTTTCGAATGGCTCGTCTATATTATATTGCACCATTCGGGTATAGGTTAATGATTTACGTGACACAGTTATCTTTTTATGGTCTTGATCGAGGAGACCGTATCCTATCTAGGAGATCTTGCGCATCTGTGGTTTAGCTTTACACCTTTTTCACTTGTACATTCATTTTGTAAAATGAATATTTTCTTCTGAGTCCATAGGTCAAATTGTTTCCGTCACAAATAATTTCTTCCCTTGGGCTCAATTATGTTATAGTCATGAACATGGATTGATCTAATTTGGGACTTTTTGAATTCATGGAACCAATGCCACAGGATATTTATACGTGATTCATGAGCAATGTGTATTGAAATGAACTATGAAGCAATGATCATTTTGAAAGAAAAATAACGGCTAAAAATTGGGGGTTGATTTTATGTTATCACATTATCAGCAAAATCATGTACTGTGTAAAATACCAATATCTTATTTTGATTTCTGAATGATTTGCTCTGTCTTTAAGAAAACTTCTCTATATCGCGACTAGGAAAAGAGGATGTAACACAGCGGCCATGTCGATAACTGACCCCACAATAGGAGTGTTTGACATAATTTTTATTTTTTTATTTTTTTTATTAGAGTATTGAAAATGATACATGCATAACTCATATTCATGTGCAAGAGACAGTCAGCGATTTGTAGGGGACCAATGGACAACAATTTATACATACAGTCACAGCAATACATAACATTGTATGGTCTACCCTTGTTCCCTACCCGTTAGTACTGGTCGTGGATACAGCATGGCGTGGTGCATAATAGAGGCTGCACATCTGTCACATATGCCCCCAAGGGGGAGCCATCCACAAGGGGCGGGGGTCTGCTGCTTCATAGGTTACACAGAGGTGTCCTGTTTGCCAGCGTCCGGGTGTGCCAGCAAGTATGCCTGGAGCGGGCCCCATATATCCCTTGGGCGTGAAGCAATCGGGAGTAGTTCAGCATATAAGCATGTCTGATCCTGCCATAAAATCATATCCCCTAGCCAGTCATTGAATTTAGGTGCTCTCCCTCGGCCCCACCGACAGGCCACTCGCCGCTTTGCCAGCATGAGACCAAAGGACACAAATTTGCGGTGCTTTGCCGGGATCTGTTCAGTATAGCCAAGCAGCGCCACCAGAGGAGATCTAGGGATTTGTATTGAAACCATGCGATCTAGTGCAGTAAAGGCCATAGTCCAGTATTCGTACACCCCTGGACAAGACCAAGCTAGGTGGAGAAAGTCAGCAGATTCCGCTCTGCATCTGTCGCACCTGTTCGTGTCTCGTAACCCAAATTTGTATAACTTGAGTGGAGTATAGTAACTACGCTGAAGAAATTTATAGTGAGTAATGCGTAGGCGGCTATTTGAGGAAATTTGTTCAGTTTGCTTGCAGCAAAATTCCCATTGCTTGTCAGTAAGAGGGTGTTCCAGTTCAGTTGACCATTTGTCCCGGGCAGCACACGTGGAATTTGTAGCATCAGTGTACATAGCGCGGTATAGTGCAGACACTAGATGTGAGGCTGTGGGTGTGCGTAGCACATGGTGTAATGGTGCAAGCGTCCCAGGCTCAGCTGGATATTCGGGTGTGCAATCTTTCAACCCATGCCTTAAGCGAGTGTATAGAAATGTTTCCATTGTGGTGGGCGGGGGGTCCGAGAAGAGTTGGTGTAAGGTGCGGAATGTACCATTTAAATATAAATCGCCCCATTGGCGAATACTCCGGGTCCGGGCCATCTTTCTAAACACCCCTTCCTGCAGCAGGGGCATCTGTGGATGATATACCAATGGAAGCAGTGGCGAATAGATGCATGGTGCTTGTGCTTTATTAGCTATGTGTTGCCAGGCTTTGAGTGTACACTCCACAGAGGTGGGACGCGATTCTCGAGGTCTGAGTGTTGAGAATATTACCCCCTCTAACGGGATAGGGTGTGCGAGCCAGTGTTCAGTTGCTACGTGAGGTGTGTAGCGGGGGGTTGAACCAAAAATGGGCGAAATGTGCCTGAGCGCACTGGTATTATAGTTCGAAATTGGGAATGTCAAATCCCCCCTGTGCATATGGACGCATTAGTGTGTCCCATTTTATCCGGGGTTGTTTGCCTCCCCATACCAGCCTGATCAGCTCAGCGCGGAGGCTAGAGAAAAAATGTCTCCCCGGGTCATATGGGATATTTAGGAATAAATATAAAAATTTAGGTAAAATTACCATTTTTATTAGGGAGATGCGTCCCGCCATGGTCAATGGGAGTGCATTCCAACGGGTCACACATCCGGTGATGTGGTCCATTGTGCGTCTGTAATTCAGTCGCATCAGCTCCTCCCGCTCTGCCGTAACCGTGATCCCCAAGTATCGCACCTCGTCAGCGCACCATGCTATGCGATAATCTATATCAAAGGGAGTGGCAGCTGCAGTCAGTGGAAAAACCTGGGATTTAGCCCAATTTATATGGATCCCTGATTTGCCTCCAAACTTAACGAACTCCCTGAGTAGTGGATTCAGGTTGTGCCGTGGATCCTTGACATAGAGCGTGACATCGTCTGCATATAATGATATGAGTACGGGGTGTAAGAAACATCGTAGCCCTTTCTCTGCATGGTGTTGTCTAATTTTGGCCGCTAGGGGTTCCATTGCGAGGGCGAATAGTAGAGGGGATAGTGGGCACCCCTGGCGAGTGCCCCTCGAAAGTGCGATCGGGGGCGAGAACAATCCATTGATTTGGACCTTGGCTGTTGGCGCTGTGTATAAGAGTTTGATATAGGTCATGAATCCGTTGGGGAGCCCCATGCATTGGAGTATATTGAAGAGGTATCCCCATTCTACCGAATCAAAGGCCTTCGTGGCGTCCAGAAAGACCGCCACCAGTGCCAGTTTGGGGTCTACATTTTGGAGTATGGAAAACAATGTCCGCAAATTATGAGCAGTGGCCCTGCCAGGAATGAAGCCGGCCTGGTCTGGCAGAACCAACTTCTCCATAAGGAGCTTGAGCCGGTTTGCGATTAATTTGGCAAGTATCTTGGCATCTGTATTAATTAGCGAGAGGGGGCGATACGACTCGCATCGATCTGCTGGTTTACCTGGTTTTAATAGTGAGATTATAAGCGCCTCTCTCATCGACTCGGGTGGGAGCTGAAGTTCTTGTGCTTCCAAGAAAACCTCTTTTAAAACTGGAAGGAGCTGGTCAATGTACACTTTGTAAAACTCTATTGGGATGCCGTCGGGCCCAGGGGCCTTCCCCGACGTCATCTGCATGATGGCTTCGCGTAGCTCATCATCTTCAAATGGCGCCTCTAGAAATTCTCTCTGACCGTCCCCCAACCACCCCAGCGCTATATCTGCAAGGTACTGTGACAGATCCGGGGGGGGGGCATTTTGACGTGAGGTATATAAATCTGTATAGAACTCAGTGAAGGCGTGCAGAATATCCCGGCTATCTCTACGTCTCGTCCCATCTCCCCCCAGTACCTCCAGCACAAAATTGGAGAAACGGGTTGGTCGTATCTCCGACGCCAGCACTTTCCCCGGTCTTTCCCCCTCGCCATATCGCCGGGCCGTGAAATATTTGCCCTTAAACCTGGCCTCCCGCTCCGCTGTATCTGTATATTCTGATATTTTCTCTCGCAGGAGAGCCCTTTGGGCGCCCGATGCCTCCGTCCACATGTTTTGTTCCAATGTCTTAATGTCTGTTTCTAGAGTGCGTAGTGTGCACCGTAGATCACGGAGCACCCCGAAGCTTTTGGACATGCATATGCCCCGCATAGTTACTTTAAAAGCTTCCCATACTGTATTAACATATCTAACCGAGCCCTTATTTCTGGCAAAGAAATCAGCTATCTCTTCGCCTACCTCTGCTTGGAACACCACATCCAACAGCGCTTCCGGCACTAGTCTCCAACATCGTGGGGTCGTAATTAAGCTGGGTGGCATAATTGTCAGACACACAGGCGCATGATCGGAGTACGTTCGGGCCAAGTGTTCTACCGAGTTTATCCATGTGCTGACCCCTCTAGAACAAACCCAGTAGTCCAACCGTGACCAGGTGTGATGTCCAGCCGTGTAATAAGTGCCCTCCCTGGCAGATGGGTGGGCGTATCTCCAAGCGGCTATAAGTCTGTGGTCTAAAAATAGTTGAGATAGGGTGTCTTGTGTGTTATTATAATGTTGCGGGAGGGGGTTGGATCTATCTAGTGCGGGACGTAGAGCAACATTGAAATTCCCTCCCCATATGATGTGAGTGGATCCCACCTTGATTATCTGTCCCCATAAAGTGGGGAAGAAGTCCGGGGTATCTATGTTTGGCCCATAGCAACAAGCCAAAGTAACCGATTGGGTGCCCAGTGTACCCCAGAGCAGGCAGCTGCGACCCGAGGGATCACTGTGAGTGCCTCCAAGTATAAAGGGTGTGCCTTTTTTAATTAGTATGAGTGTACCCCGTGAATATGTAGAGTATGAAGAGAACACCCTCGCGGAGGCCAACTTGCTGCCAAAACACGGTTCGCGGCGGGGATCTACATGTGTTTCTTGTAACATCGCTATCTGTATGTTATGCCTGTCTAGATACACCAGTATTCGGCGTCGTTTGCGGGGGTCTCCCAGCCCTCTTACATTCCACGTGAGTAGTTTAATTCGTACAGGTTCAGTATGTGTCGACATTACCAATGATTTTCTTAAACAGTAGGTAGTGTTTTATGGCATCGCTTGTGACTTTGGGCATTCTTGGTACTACTGGTCCAAAAGAATTAGGCATGACGAACATTCGCTGTCTCTTAGTCATAGTTACAAATCTTAACATCCCCGTCCCTTCCCCTCCCTCCCCCACACTCGCTCGCAATTCGCCATTAGGGTGAGTGTCAACATCCCGACCCACCCCCTCCCACAACAGCACCCCAATCGTGCTGGTATAAAAGTACCCTCCCATCCTCCCCAACAACAAAACTGTACTATGTAGGGCCAAACGATGACACCGTACTGGTAAGCGTCACACTAAAGTGAGATTAAGGTAGAAATAAAACAGTAATGGGGATCTCCCATACAGGGGGGGCGCCAGTGAGCTACAACTACCCTTCCCATAGACCAACTCCGCTGCCTTGCGGTTCCTGCCGTTCCCAGTGTGGGGGGAGGGGGAGGAGCGGTAAGGGAAGGGGGCTTGGTGATGATTAGTCCAATATGACTACTACCTGATCTAGAGTAACATAAGGAATCTGTAATTTGGTAAACCCCTGCTCACACTCATATAATAACTGTAACCCATCCCGCCCATGAGGGTACTTAGCTGTTCACAGTTGTCCTGTACTTGAGTCAATACCGCGAGGTGGAACTCGCCAGGCAACTCCAGTGTCCTCTCAGTGGGGGGTCAGGGCATCTGGGGCACAGCGGCCCGACAGGATCGTTCAGCTTTCCACACACAGAGCGGGCAGGTATCCTCCCTGTCCCATCCGGTTGGGAGAACAATTCGCAATCTGGTTATTCCGCTGTCGGAGATGATGATCTGGATAGGCGATCCTGCCGCGGCGATCCCCGCTGCGTAGTTTTTAGGAAATCTTCCACTTGCTGCGGAGTATTGCAGACAATCTGCTTGCTGTTGTGTGAGATCCGGAGCCTTGCTGGGTACATTAGGGAATAGTCGATCTGGGCCTTCCGTAGCTTGAGCTGGCAGAAATTTCCTTCGTGCTTCCTGCACCGCCATCGTGAAGTCCGGATAAATGGTGTATTCATTCCCTTCGAAGTGCAGGTTTTTTTGTTCGCGAGCTTTCCTGAGGGCCACATCTCGGTCCCGGTAATTTAACAACCGGGCTATTATGGGTCGCGGAGCACTTCCCGGGGTGCGCTCTTTCCACCACCATGTGTGCCGAGAAGGATTCCGCTCCAAATGTGGTAGTCAGTAGCCGTTCTACAAACTCCTCCATATGTCCTGTGTTGGTGCTTTCTGGTATTCCAAGAATGCGGACGTTATTGCGGCGACTTCTGGCCTCCAAATCTTCATTCTTAGCTGCTATGACTTTTAATATTTTGTCCATTTGCGTTACCTGCTTCTGCTTCTGGGCTGTGGCATCCTCAGTATCCGATATCCACCGTTCCGCTTCTTTAATTTGCCCATCATGTTTGTCTACTTTTTGCACGAGGAAGTCCAGTCTGTTGTTCATAGTGTCCATTTTCCTGACAGGTCACTAAGACTGTGTTTCATAGCGAGGAGTAGCGTTTTTACCTTGTCATCCGTGGTCGGCGAGGGGGTGTGATACTGGTCCGTGCTGGTAGAACCAGAGTCCGCCGAGGTGGACCTAGTAGATGTTTTTTTATTGTCAAAGGTGAGATGGGGCTGGCGGCCATCAGGTTTCCCCATCGTGTATTTATGTTGTTCCGAATTCCCGTTCCAATGGCTCGGCTGTCAGGAGATGTTTTGACTCTGTTTTTCGTTTACGATCCGCTGTTGGCCCCACTGCCTGTTAATTTAGTGTCCTGTGGGCCCTTTCCGACGTTCGCCAAATCAGTGTGCAGCGCCTTGGGGGAGGGGGTCGGAGTTAGCAGCTTCCGTATGGCGAGGAGCCGGTCCTATAGTATCGTGGACGGGAGTGGGGTGCTAGTCCCAGGCTGGTAATGGTGTGTACACCTTATGTTAGGATTGCCAGGAGCTTGCAATCTTGCCGCTTTGAGCCGCAGCGGGGGCGGTTTATCTGTTGTCCCGTCGTGGGACTCCGGCTTCCGTACCTGTATCTTCCACGCCGTTGGACCTGTTTTTTGGATCGCTGTGCAATTGCGCGATGTCTTTGCCACGGTCCTTCAGTGAGAAGTGGACGGGTCTGCCATGTCAGGGCCTGCCAGTTTCCTCGCTTCCCTCCACACCTCAGAGCTCAGTCCCCGTCTGCCCACTCTCTCGGCTATTCGGGCTGTCCCTGGGGTCAAGGTTCCACTGTTGCCCTCGCTGCACAGCACGCAGTCTGCGGGAGACAGAGGGAAGCAATCATCAGTCCCGAAGCAGTCTAGGAGGGGACAGTAGGTTACGGTGCGGCGGGAGCTTATGCCGAGTCAAAGACGGCAGTGGCTCGCCTGGGGGGGACACACCCCACGCCCCTCCCAAAGGCCAATGATATGCGGCAGGACCAGCAGTCTCACATGGGGGTCCCACGATGTGGAACAGGACCCCCTCAATCCCCTGCACTGTCTTTCGCCCGCACCGCAGGCTGCAGGAGAAATGGCGCCGGAGCCCCCTTCTCCCTCCTCCGTCCTACCGTCTCACCTTATCGATGGCTCACTGCTGCACTTGTCACGTAGAGATTCGGCGGGTTACAGACCCGCCCCCCCGCTGTATGCGTCCTGCGTGCCCGGAGCAGCCAGTGCAGAGTGCAGGGCCTGGCACCACGTGGGGTCCCCGGGGCTCCAGTAGCACAGCGCGCCGCACTAGAGAACCAGAGCCGCAGTGCTTCAGTCCCCCAGCTTCAGTATCACGCTCTAATCGCGCCGCTTCTCCTCGGAGAGCCAATATATTTTCACTGCGGTTGCTGCACAGCTCAAGCAGTCGGAGCCTTCGCCTTCCAAGTCGAGCTGCAGTGGTTTTGTAGGATAAATGAAGGATCTAATTCGCCAAACCGCCAGAGCCTCACGGGTGTGCGGCCATCTTGGATGTGTGCCACCTAGCGCCCCGTGTTTGACATAATTATGCAGATTTAGCATTGGCGAGGAATTTTTTCTACACAGATATGTTATTGATTTGTGGTTTTCCATCAATAGCATTGGTACTAAAAGTCTTTCCACCATCTCTATCGATAGGATGGCGGTCATCCTGATGCAAGGAACAGTGCAATGAAGTCCTTTGTCAATTTTGATTATATTTTTATTTATTATTTATTATTTTTATTTCGTTTTAAATTAATTTGTATTTGCATAGTGCTCTGAAATAATCACTTATTATTGTTGTAATCATGATTGGGATATCGAATAGTTCCATAGTCCATGCCGGTATTGTTTGCCCAGGGACTTTATCGTATTCAGTAGGATTTCTTCTATGTCCATTATGACGTTTCATGTACTTAATGGCTGCACTGATTCGTGTTGTGCAAACTACAAAGGCCGCCTCGGGTGAAACGCGTTGTTTGCACAAGTAAACCACTCGTGGATAGAATTGGTGTGCCGCTTCCTTTTCATTTGGATCGGATTCTTTAGATATGTATATATATATATATATATATATATATATATATGTTTATTTGTACATTTTTATATAATTGTAAAATTATAAAATAAATTAAAATCAATAGTTTATTAATTGTTTTAAAGTAAATATATATATATATATATTAATTATTATGTATGTGTGTTTAACCGTTTTTAATTAAGTTTATTTGTTATATTTGTTAAAATGCATATTAAATCTAATGTATTCTTTTTTAATTAATTTTATTATTTAATATATTTATTATTTTATATATATATACCCCCCTGGGAGACCGATTGTTTCTTCAAGAGGGAGCTGTCTTGAAAACACATCAAGATATGTAGATTTCTTTCTCCAGCCCCTAGTACAAAATCTTTCGTCATTTGTTAAAGATACGGGAGACTTCTTGAGACGGATCAAAAGTATTGAATGGAAGAAAGAATATTCATTGCTATGTTTAGATGTCACGAGCCTATACACATGCATCCCACACGACCTAGGATTACAAGCATGTCGTCATTTTCTTAGAAATAGGTCACTATCATACATATTTCATACAGAGATGTTACTTGATATGATGCACATCTGCCTCACACAAAACGTCTTCCTATTTGACAATAAGATCTTCAGACAGACCCTCGGAACAGCAATGGGGACCTGCTTTGCTCCTAGCTTTGCAGGCCTCTATCTTGGGTACTGGGAGGAGCAAATAGTTAGTAAACTTGACCTCATTAATGAGAAAGTTATAATGTGGGTCAGGTATATTGATGACATTTTCTGTATTTGGAACGGAAATGAGAGGGAGGCTAAGCAATTAGTTAACTCATTGAACAACAATGCTCTAAATCTGAAATTTACAAGTCAGTTCGCCAAAGATAAAATTGAATTTCTCGACCTACTATTAACAGTGAACGGTGATAGACTTGAAAGTGTCCTGTTCCGCAAGGAAACAGCGGGCAATAGCCTTCTGCATGCCCGGAGTTGTCATCCTGACACCCTAATTCGAAGCTTCCCTCTAGGAGAGCTTCTGGGGCTAAACGGAATTGTAGCTCGGAAGAAGGTTTTTTGGCAGAGCAGTTACGGATGACCCAAAGATCTTTACAGCGAGGATATACTAGCTCGATGATAAATAAAGCCAGCTTAGAGGCTGGAAAAAGATCCAGATTGGCGCTACTAACACCAAAAGAAAAAACAGATGAAGAGCCCGAACAAAAGATTAGGTTTATCACCACATTTCACAGACAGTCCAAACAAGTAAGACGGGGACTAGATAAGTTTTGGTAGGTCTTAAAAACAGATAAAGATGTAGCAGTGAATGTAGAAGCTTTCCCGCAGATCACATACAGAAAAGCCAAATCTTTAAAGGACACTCTGTGTAGAGCCCTAGTATCACCAGTAGCCAAAACATCAGGCATACAAGGCTTTTACACCTGCGGAAACTGCAAAGCGTGCAAGTTCAGTAGGAATTGTAAAGAGTGTAAATTGTCACCTAACTGTAAACCTTACAAAATTATGAAACATCTCTCGTGCAACACCGACCATGTTGTGTATGCCTTAAGCTGCTCATGTGAGAAATCGTATATTGGCAGCACGATACACAAAGCAAAAAAAGGTATTCTCGAACATCTACGTGCCATCAAGAATGGGGATAAACAGTACCCAATAGCGAGACACTTCAAAACTCACCACAATCAAAATGGTAGTTTGTTGACCTTCTGTGTGCTAGATACTATTGGTGTTTCTGAACGGGGAGGAGACCGGATACAAGACCTTAGACGCCTAGAGTCAAGATTAATAATCCAATATCAGACATTAGCGCCGATAGGTCACAACTGTGATGAAGAATTGTCAGTCCACCTAGGATGATTGTTAGAAGTGATCTATGTGTTTCAAGAATTAATGTCTGGTTTAGAATACATGTCTTGAACATGAAAGTATTTAATGAATCAAACTTTTTCCATGAAAATGTTTTTAGTAGTTCCACTAGGAAGGATCTTTTGTAGTTCTATTTTTACCTCACATTTGTGTTTTTTAATCCACTGTGTGATATGTCTGGGTGACCACAGGATGATAGCTATTGTTATTAATGTTCTCTCTGTTGTGTTTTGTTACAGACAACGTGTAAATTGCAGTGATGAGAAGAAGGCATTGGAGCTAGAAATATCTGTCCCCCCTCAAGAAGAACACTGGTCTGTGCCCCTAGATTGAATCTTTTCATGCCCACTTGGGCTTGATGACAGACTTATGCTAGGTGGTTACTGACCACCTGATTGATTTTGAGATTGCCCACTAGGGCTATATTTTCCACTACGTGTCATTTCCAAGCCTTTGCCCATTGATATAAAACAATGGCATTTACTACTGGCCTTCCTAGTCTGGACAACATAAAATGGGAATTATGTTTATGAGTACTTTATACCCGTTTTCCCACTTGGAAGATGCGAATATATTTTAAGATAAGCATCCGGGTGTTTTTTGAGCTAGGAAGATACGATTTACTTCTTGCACGCAGCGTACGTTGATACATGATTCCCCACTTGGGACATATCACGGTATTTTAAGCTAATATCGTGTCCGTTAGGAATAGCCGTGCATCAACAACGGTGTTCACTTCTTAATGCACCACTGTGTGCGTAGAAGACAGGGTACAATAAAGTTTATCAAAACTTTATGTTAGGATTCGACTAAAATTGACCACCTTTCTTTGTCACTGCAATATTATAATCACGTACACATGTACAGTTTTGATATGACATGTTATGTGAAAGTCTGCAACTGGAGTCTAAGATCAATGTAATCTAATTACATGTTTTTTTATCGAGTGAAGTAACTCAAATGAATTTGATAGTCTTTTCACTATTTCTGTATTGTTTAGGTCACAAGGTTGTTTATTTAAACCACAACTGAAATTGACACAGTTACTCGTGATCAAGGGGCGCAAGCTCCGAAACGCGTAGGGTGTTTGTCAAGCCTTGAATAAATACCGCTTTGCAACATTTGTTGTCCATGGCATGCTGTTACTGTAAGGAAGAATACAGCGTTGGTGTATGTTTGGGATTCACCATCCCATCGTGGAACGCCATCATTAGAGGCTGGGGTAAGGCGACTGCGTTTTGCTTTGCTGGTGGGATATATATATAGACCCAGTAGAAGGCATTTCGCCGAAACGCGTCGGTCCGAGATTGTGGATATAAGGGCTGTGCATTTGTGCCATTTGGAAGCAAAATAAATATGAACTTTTAAAAACTGACCTGGAAACAGTGGAGTCGGAGTTTGTTGGGCGGGTGCCGCCGGATCGGGTGTTCAAGAGGAGGAACGCCAAAGGGAGACATATATAACTCTACGGATGAGTGGCGGTGTGTGAGTGTCTGTATAGGTGTATGAGTGCATATGATAGTGCTGTATTGATGAGTGACTGCATGTATGAGTGACTGTATGGGTGAGTGAGTGGATGTGTGTGTAGACCTAGGAATCAGTGAGTGGGTATTTAGTAACTGGTATTGGTGTGTCTATGGTTTCGAAAATGGTAGTCTGTATTTTAGAGTGGGTGTATCAAAGGTTATATTAGGGTATGAGGAGGTGCATCAGATTATCACGTGGATGATGTCATCAGTGATGTCATTTGAGATGTCATCAGTGATGTCACTGACCATTTCATGAATGATGTAATATGTGTCGTCATCAGCAGTGCATTGCGGGGGCGCAAATTATAGTTAGCTAAACTAACTATAACGGCCTAATTTCTCTGGTTTTGTACGAGTGAAATGTCCAACTAACTATAACGTCCCTGAAACCTGTGGTTTTTTCAGTGAATTTCTAAGGTTTTTTAAATGCTAATTTCTAACTATAACGTCCCTGAAACCTATGGTTTTTTCAGTGAATTTCTAAGGTTTTTTAAATGCTAATTCCTAACTATGACGCCCCTGAAACCTATGGTTTTTTCAGTGAATTTCAAAGGTTTTTTAAATGCTAATTTCTAACTATGCCTACAGAGGTAGGACATGTGCAGAAAGAGGAAGAAAAGCGCAGAAAGAAGCAAGAGAAATGCAGAAAGAGGCAACAGAAGTCCAGAAAGACGAAGAAAGGTACCGAAAGAAGCAAGAGATATGCAGAAAGAACCAACAGAGGTGCAGAAAGAGGCCTTGTTGCAAAGTCATCCTGTGCCCCCAACTTTTTGCTGACTGGTACTGGTGGTCACTGACTCTGACTAACCAGGCCCGGAGCCAGTGCTATGCTGAAAGACACTTAGAATACAGTGAAAACACCTACATACGCTAGGGTACACTATGGGTTGGTGTACCCCTGTGATTGGCATGACTTCCCCTGTAAGGCCCTAGTATATAATAGAGAAGGGGGATTAAAACTACCTCTAACTCAGAGGTGCAGAAAGAGGCAAGAGAAGTGCAGAAAGACGCAAGAGAAGTGCAGAAAGAGGCAAGTAAGGTGCAGAAAGAAGCAAGAGCAGTGCAGAAAGAACCAACAGAGGTGCAAAAAGAAGCAAGAGGGATGCACAAAGAGGCAAGAGAGGTACAGAAAGAGGCAGGAGGGGTGCAGAAAGAAGGAAGAGAAGTGCAGAAAGAAGTAACAGAGGTGCTGAAAGGCGCGATGGGTGCAGAAAGAGCAAGAGAAGTGTAGAAAGAGGCAATAGAGGTACAGAAAGAGGCAAGTGAGGTGCAGAAAGGGGCAAGAGATCTGCAGAAAAAAGCAACAGAGGTGCTGAAAGAGGCAAGTGAGGTGCAGAAAGAAGCAAGAGAAGTGCAGAAAGAGGCAATAGAAGTGCAGAAAGAAGCAACAGAGGTGCAGAAAGAGGCAAAAGGGGTGCAGAAATATGCAAGAAAAGTGCAGAAAGAGGCAACAGAGGTACAGAAAGAGGCAAGAGAGATGCAGAAACAGGCAGGAAAGGTGCAGAAAGAGGGAACAGGGGTGCAGATAGAGGCAAGAGAGGTGCAGAAAGATAAAAGAGGGGTGCAGAAAGAGACAAGAGATCTGCAGAAAAAAGCAACAGAGGTGCTGAAAGAGGCAAGTGAGGTGCAGAAATGGCCAAGAGATCTGCAGAAAAAAGCAACAGAGGTGCTGAAAGAGGCAAGTGAGGTGCTGAAAGAGACGCGAAGGGTGCAGAAAGAGCAAGAGAAGTGCAGAAAGAGGCAACAGAGGTACAGAAAGAGGCAAGAGAGGTACAGAAAGAGGGAACAGGGGTGCAGAAAGAGGCAAAAGAGGTGCAGAAAGAGGCAAGAGATCTGCAGAAAAAAGCAACAGAGGTGCTGAAACAGGCAAGTGAGGTGCAGAAAGAGGCAAGAGATCTGCAGAAAAAAGCAACAGAGGTGCAGAAAGAAGCAAGAGAGGTGCAGAAAGAAGCATCAGAGGTGCAGAAAGAGGCGAGAGGGGTGCAGAAAGAGGAGAGAGAAGTGCAGAAAGAAGCAAAAGAGGTGCTCAAAGAGGCAAGAGGGATGCAGAAAGAGGCAAGAGCAGTGCAGAAAGAACTAAGGGAAGTGCAGAAAGAAGCAACAGAGGTGCAGAAGGAGGCACGAGGAGTGCAGAAAAAAGGAAGAGAAGTGCAGAAGAAGCAACAGAGGTGCTGAAAGAGGCACGAAGGGTGCAGAAAGAGGCAAGAGAAGTGCAGAAAGAAGCAACAGAGGTACAAAAAGAGGCAAGAGTGGTGCAGAAAGAGGGAAGAGAGGTATAGAAAGAGGCAAGATAGTTGCACAAAGAGGGAAGACGGGTGCAGAAAGAGGCAAGAGGGGTGCAGAAACAGGCAAGAGAAGTGCAGAAAGAGGCAAGAGAATTGCTGAAAGAAGCAACAGAGCTGTAGAAAGAAGCAAGAAAAGTGCAGAAAGAGTCAAGTGAGATGCAGAAACAGGCAAGAAAGGTACAGAAAGAGGGAAGACAAGTGCAGAAAGAGACAACAGGGGTGCAGAAAGAAGCAAGACAGATGCAGAAAGAAGCATAGAAAGTGCAGAATGAAGCAACAGGGGTGCAGAAAGAGGCAAGAGAAGTGCAGAAAGAAGCAACAGATGTGTAGAAAGAGGCAAGAGAACTGCAGAAAGAGGCAAGAGAGTTGCAGAAACAGGCAAAAGAGGTACATAAAGAGACAACAGGGGTGCAGAAAGAAGCAAGACAGGTGCAGAAAGAAGCATGGAAAGTGCAGAATGAAGCAACAGGGGTGCAGAAAGAGGCAATAGAAGTGCAGAAAGAAGCAAATGAGGTGCAGAAAGAGGCAAGAGTGGTGCAGAAAGAGGCAAGAGAGGTGCAGAAACAGGCAAGAGAGGTGCATAAAGAGGCAAGAGAATTGCTGAAAGAAGCAACAGAGGTGTAGAAAGAGCAAGAAAAGTGCAGAAAGAGGCACGTGAGATGCAGAAACAGGCAAGAAAGGTACAGAAAGAGGGAAGACGAGTGCAGAAAGAGACAACAGGGGTGCAGAAAGAAGCAAGACAGGTGCGGAAAGAAGCATGGAAAGTGCAGAATGAAGCAACAGGGGTGCATAAAGAGGCAAGAGAAGTACAGAAAGAAGCAACAGAGGTGCAGAAGGAGGCAAGAGAACTGCAGAAAGAGGCAAGAGAGTTGCAGAAACAGGCAAAAGAGGTACAGAAAGAGGGATCAGAGGTGCAGACAGAGGCAAGAGAGGTGCAGAAACAGGTAAAAGGGGTGCAGAAAGAGGCAAGAGGGGTGCAGAAATTTGCAAGAGAGGTGCAGAAAGAAGCAAGAGCAGTGCAAAAGAACCAACAGAGGTGCAAAAAGAGGCAAGTGAGGTGCAGATGGAGGCAAAAGAACTGCAGAAAGAGGCAAGAGAGTTGCAGAAACAGGCAAAAGGGGTGCAGAAAGAGGGAACAGGTGGGCAGACTGGGGCAAGAGAGGTGCAAAAAGAGGGAAGAGGGGTGCAGAAAAAGGCAAGAGGGATGCAGAAATTTGGAACAGAGGTGCATGAAGAAGCCAGAGCAGTGCAGAAAGAACCAACTGAGGTGCAGAAAGAGGCAAGAGGGGTACAGAAAGAGGCAAGTGAAGTGCAAAATGAAGTAAAAGAGGTGCAGAAAGAACCAACAGAGGTGGAAAAAGAGGCAAGAGGGGTGCACAAAGGGGTAGGAGAGTTGCACAAAGAGGCAAGAGGGGTACAGAAAGAGGCAGGAGGGGTGTAGAAAGAGGAAGAGAACTGCAGAAAGAAGCAACAGAGGTGCTGAAAGAGGCATGAAGGGTGCAGAAAGAGACAAGACAGGCAAAGAAAGAAGGAACAGAGGTACAGAGAGAGGCAAGAGTGGTGCAGAAAGAGGGAAGAGAGGTGTAGAAAGAGACGAGAGTTGCACAAAGAGGGAAGAGGGGTGCAGAAACAGGCAAAAGGGGTGCAGAAAGAAGCAAGTGAGGTGCAGAAAGAGGCAAGAGAGGTGCAGAAAGAGGCAAGAGAGTTACAGAAAGAGGCACGTGAAGTGCAGAAGGAGGCAAGAGAACTGCAGAAAGAGGCAATAGAGGTGCAGAAAGAGGCAAGTGAGGTGCAGAAAAAAGCAAGATAAGTGCAGAAAGAAGCAACAGAAGTGCAGAAAGAGGGAAGAGGGGTGGAGAGAGAGGCAAGACAGGTGCAGAAAGAAACAAAACAAGTGCAGAAAGAAGAAACAGAGGTGCAGAAAGAGGCAAAAAGGGTGCAGAAAGACGTAAGAGGGGTACAGAAAAAGGCAAGAGAGGTGCAGAAAGAGGGAAGAAGGGTGCAGAAAGAGGCAAGAGGGGTACAGAAAGAAGCAAATGAGGTGCAGAAAGAGGCAACAGATGTGCAGAAAGAGGGAAGAGAGGTGCAGAAAGTAGAAGAGATTTGCAGAAAGAGGCAAGAGAAGTTCAGAAAAAGTAAGAAATGTACAGAAAGAAGCAACAGAAATGCAGAAAGAGGCAAGAGAGGCGCAGAAGGAAGCAAGAGTGGCTTGCACACCATTACTACCAATTTAACACCCACATTTAGCAATAAGTAACAGGTGACCATTCTAGGCTTGCAAAGGGCCTTCCACCACGCTGTAACACTTGTCGCTGCATTTTTGGTAACGTTTGAGCCGTTTGTGCTAGAAACAAGGCTTTTTTTGTTCAAATCTGCAGATTAGGGAGCAGATGATGAATTATGTGGCTAATGCAGAAAATGTATAATTGTGCGAAAGTCGGTGCAGCCAAACAGTTGCATAATTCCGGTGGCCCTGCTCATACCTCTGACTAGGTCCAAAAGTGCTCCTCAGTGATTCCTTCTTTTTTTGTCTCACTGAGTTCATAGTTGAGCTTCTATGGAAACGAGGAAGACTAAACCTGACGTTACCACTCCACAACACAGACTACCATACCACATAATTACACTCCATAACACATAATCCCACTCTACATAATTCCTATACACTAAATACCACATACTTTCTATCCACATAATTTCACTGCACAACATACCTCATAATTCCACTACACACAACCTGCCCGATTCACAGAACTAACTTAAGACAAAATCCTAAACTTACTACCATTTTGGTATTCACAGAAGGCACTTACTCATTTTGGTATTCACAGAAGGCATTTACTCATTTTGGTATTCACAGAAGGCACTTACTCATCAATGAGTAAGTGCCTTCTGAGGCACTTACTCATTTTGGTATTCACAGAAGGCACTTACTCATTTTGGTATTCACAGAAGGCACTTACTCATCAATGAGTAAGTGCCTTCTGTGAATACCAAAATGAGTAAGTGCCTTCTGTGAATACCAAAATGGTAGTAAGTTTAGGATTTTGCCTTAAGTTAGTTCTGTGAATCGGGCCCAACGTACATCCACTCCACTCCAAAAACATTAGTAAAAAACGTTCACATTTACAACGTCAATAGCTCTAATTCTCGCAAATGGGAAACCTATTACATTGCAAACACTTCTTTAACTAGTAGTCGCATTTGCAGAGTGGTGGAGAAAGGGTGCTGGGCCTCCGACCAGTGCTCAGGAATTTCGCTGCGTAGTACTTACAGGAGGTACCAGGAGGGCTTCTTGGCCCCCAAAGTCCCTCAGGAGTAAATTGGACTTCATCCCCCATCCCGTAGTCTGCCAGGAGGTGCATTTGCAGAGTAGTGGAGAAAGGGGGGCATGGCCTCTGAAGACATCTTAGCAATCCCACTGTGTGGGACTTACTGGAGGTAACAAGAGGGGTAGTTGGCCCCAAGGACATCCTTGGGGGCCAACTACCCCTCCTATTACCTCCAGTAAATCCCACACAGCAGGATCGCTAAGTTCTCATAGCAGGCCACGCCACCTTTGCCCACCACTCTGCAAACGCGCTCCCTGGCACGCTCTTGGATGGGGATTGAAGTCCCCTTTGCTGCTGGGGGTCCTTTAGGGGCCAACTAGCCTATTTCTTACCTCCAGTAAGCCCCACACAGTGGGATTGCTGAGAGGTGGACAAAGGACACGCCCCCTTTCCCCACCACTCTGCAAAAGTGCCTCCTGGCACGTTCTAAGTTGGGGTATTAAGTCCCCTTTATTCCTGAGGGTTCCTGGGGGCCAACTAGCCCACCAGGTACCTCCAGTAAGCGCCACACACCTGGATTGCTGAGAGTGGTCCGAGGCCATGCTCCCTTTTTACACCACTCTGTAAACGCGGCTCCTGGCGCACTGCTGCTTGGGGGATGAAGTCCACTTGTGTCCTGAGGTCCTCAAAGCCCTGGGGAGGTGGTGGTCCCCGGGGCCGGTGGTCCGCTACGGACGCCCGCATTTAAATTGGTGTATGCCCCTGGGAGGTGGTGGTCCCTGGGGCAGTGTGGAGGGGAAGGAGCCCCCCCACACTTATTTACAAACATTTAAGCCCGGGGGAGGTGGCGGTCCCCAGGGCATGGGGGGCCTGCGAGGACCCCCACACATAATTAGGAATGCCCTGGGGAGGTGGCAGTCCCCGGGGCAGCGTGGGGGGGCAGGAACCCCCCACACATTTTTTAAGACAAAGCCCCGGGGAGGTGGCGGTCCCCGGGGCTGCGGGGGGGCCGCATGCCCCCCACATATGATAAACAAAGCCCCGGGGAGGTGGCTTCCCCGGGGCTGTGGGGGCCCCCAGACCATAATTAAGAATTGCCCCAGGGACCTGGCACACCCGGGGGCTTGAAACAAACGAAGCACGGGAGACCACGCTTCGTTTTTTAAAATAATTTCGGCCGGATTCGCGCACCCAGCGTGAATTCGGCCAAAATTATTTTTTTTAAATGCTTTTTTTGGGCCTGGAGGTCCCTGTGGGACCCCCTGAGCAGGCCTAGGGGGTCAGGGTATTTCTACCCTGCCCCCTTTTCTTGTTTTTTATGCTTTTTTCTCCTGTTTTCTTGTGACTAGATGGCTGCCAACACTTCCTGGTTTGGAGTGTTGGCAGCCAATTAGAATGAAGCTCGTGCTCGGGAGGATATGCGAATCCTCCTCGGTGCTCAGATATTGATATTTTTATTTTTTTAATCTCTCAGGAACTACTGAACGGATTTACACCATTTTAAAAAAAGGTCGCTTTCTGAACCAAGAGCTACCTTTTTGCCAAATTTGGTGTAATTCCGTTCAGCAGTTCGGGCTGTAGCCTGTTTTCTCTCCCAGACCCGCATTGATTTCTTTATGTTCGTGAGAAAATTAAAATTAAGGAAATTTTTATTTTTCAGAAAACAATCTGATTTCATGCAAGACATTCCAGAGGAAGTATCAAATCTGGAAGTTGGTGATTTGAATATATTGCACGAACTGAACGAACTAGAAAGAGAATGTGAGGGCCTACAGCCACCAGGGACTAGGAATGAGACAGCAGGGGCCTTAGGGCTAGATATGTTTGAAGGTGTTAGAACCACTTTTACACCAATGTCAACTTTTGTTCCCAATGTTCCAAAAGATTCGATTGATACTTTCTCAGAAGCAGTTATTAAAGATCTTAAAGAACTATCACTAATATCGAGTCAGGGTTTTGTGAAAGGTGGTAACCTCCATGACAGAAAATATGCTATGGTCATGGAAAAAAAAAAGAATAAGAAAGATATAGTTGTCCGTCAGTCGGACAAAGGAGGTAATGTGGTCCTTTGGCCACTTGAAATGTATAATGCAGAAGCCAAGTCCCAATTGAGAGACAGCAAATGTTATCAAAAGGTACCACTTAGCAACCTCCTAGAGGTGAAAAACAAATTTCACAAAGACCTAGCGCGATGGAGGGGGTTAGGAATGTTATCCCAAGGGGAATATTTGTATCTAAAAGTGGAGAACCCTGTTACACCGATTTTGTACCTTATTCCTAAGGTGCACAAAAATAAAGAGGTACCGCCTGGAAGGCCTATAATCTCTGCTCTTGGGAGCCTATTTGAACCCACCTCCAGATATTTAGACCATTTCTTGCAGGAGTTTGTAAAGAAACGTCCTGCATATATTCAGGACACAAGAGACTTTTTAAACAAAATTGAGAACCTGGTTTGGAAAGAGTCCTTCCTTCTAGTTACGCTCGATGTTACCTCTCTATATACGAGCATATCCCATGAAGATGGGCTGAATGCTATGCAACATTATTTGAACACACAACCTATAGCTTTATACCAGCACTCAGGGATGTTAGCAGAAATGGGCAGATTATGCCTGGAAAACAACTTCTTCATGTTTGGCAACGACACCTACAGGCAGGTGAGAGGGACAGCTATGGGCACCTGCTTCGCCCCCAGCTATGCGAATCTGCATATGGGCTGGTGGGAGGAGCAGGTGCTCAAAGAGAAATTTGCTAAGGAATGGAAAGAAAATGTGATTGTATGGAAAAGATTTATTGATGACCTCTTCCTGGTCTGGGAAGGGACGGAGGAATCTGCTCAAAATTTTGTCATGCAGCTGAATGACAATTCATTAAATCTTAAATTTACTGACACTATTAGCAGGTCCCAGGTATCCTTCCTAGATTTGGAAATATATGTAAAGGATAACATCTTACATACACGAACATTTAGAAAACCCACGGCAGGCAATTCGATTTTGCATGCCCAAAGTTTCCATCCAGCAAAACTGAAAATGAGCATTCCTTATGCTGAACATTTGAGGATGAAGAGGAATTGTAGCGAGGGACATGCTTTGAAGGAAGCCCAAAACAGCCTAACTGAGAGATTTACTGTAAGAGGCTATAATACGCAGGTTTTAGACCAGGCATTAAAGAAAGTCAATGGAATTCAAAGAGATGAACTACTTAGACCTAAAGACCCCAATAATGGTGACATCAGGCGAGCCACCGAGGAGATACCGATGATTACTGGATACAGTGCCTACCATACCAGGGTGAGAGACTGTTTGAGTAGGCACTGGCATTTAGTAAAAGTGATCCTATCCTGAATACTGTAGTTAAACATAAACCACAGATTACATTCAAAAAGGCAAGATCTATGAGGCAGGAACTGATGGACAGTAGTCCAGAAGTGGTGAAATCTGAGGGTTGGCTGAAAGCTAACCTCGGCTTCTACAAGTGCCTGAAGTGCAAGGCATGTAAAATTGCCCGAAATGAAAAACAAGTCATATCTCCACTCATGATGAGCCCATGGAAGATCAGGACCTTTTTAAATTATAAGAGTGAATTTGTGGTTTACATTTTACAGTGCTCTTGCCCCAAATTATATGTGGGGAGCACTATCCATATGGTGCATGTTCGTATACTCCAGCACTTACGAACTGTTAAGAATAACGATAAGAGCTACCTGGTGGCCCGTCATATAAATGAGATGCACAAGGGCAATGTGAATGAATTGACATATTTTGCAATCGATCAGGTGACGAATATGAGAAGGGGAGGAAACAAGAGCGCAAGTTGCGACAGCTTGAATCAAAGTATATTTATTGTTTAATACAAAAATCCCGTCAGGATTAAACTCAGATGAGGATTTACATATACATTTAGGCCACTAGTAGTATCCATGATAAAGGTTCGTTTTAAAGTCAACATGGCTCTTTAGTGAAACGAAATCGACAAAGTATTATTGAGTGTTGAATTTATTTGTAAGGGGAACTATTTTAATTGTCAATTTTATTTATATAAAGTATCAAGTGATTTTCTAATTTTGATATTAGGGCGAGGCATAAAAATATAATGAATGGTGCCCCTTGAATTATGAATTACATGAGGTTAGTTGGTCTCTGTAGAAACTTCAGTATGACCTGAGTAAGGTCTACAAATAAGATGCACTTGCACTTTATAGGAGTTGTCCCATATAGAGAATAGATTGTATTCACTTAAGAGAAACAGTGTACAAATAGAGATCTATGACATTGCACTTTCACTTTATGTTTTTATGTACTGTACTTATTAGTGAGATGATTTTATTGGGATATTTGCACTTTAAATAACCGTACTGTATAAAGCACTTGCACTTTATGTCGTTTGGAACACTGTATTTGAATTGCTGCTACTATATGAGAGGTTATGCTAAATGAGGACAATTGACAATCAGTTATGTATGCACTTGCACTTTAACTGTGAAAAGATAGTAGGACTCAAATAACCAACCATGGAAGCATGCAATTAAGAGAATGGTCACCATTATAGTTAAAATGCTTTTTGCCCACCCGTTACTGATTATCAATAATTATTAATTTTGAATGTATCTAATATTTTTAATTTCTTTATATATATATTTGTTATGTGTACGATACGGTCAACTGTGTTTTAATTAAGGGTAGCATGTATTGCAGTGATATTTTTAACTGTTGAATCATGTAGGCACTTGCCCGAAAAATGGAATACAGTTTGATCGAAGTAGGGACAGAATTCACTGTGAGAGAAAAGTGATCTCTAATATTATTACAATTTATGAATATTTTTAAGCATGAGACAATCATGTTTTTTTACAAATAATTTTTAACACGACACACGGAGAAAAGTGTTAAGTAACAAATATGTTGAGTCTGTCTTCTATGGCTATAGGAGCAGTATACCATGTGACCGAAAGTCTTGTATTTTGAATGGTCAATGTGAGAATGACGTTTATTGTGTGAGCAAGGCAGAAAATGCCGAAACGCATAACAACTCGTTAAAAAATAAACGGAGATTCCAAATGAGTGATTCTTACCCCTGTGTCGGTGTCCGTGTCTAATGGAGACTGGAGTTGGAGTTTATATATATACATATATATAAAAATCGATATGTTTTTAACATCGATATTATTTTTCTCAATATTTTTGTACTTACCTGTTGCACTTTATGTTTTTATGTACTGTACTTATTAGTGAGATGATTTTATTGGGATATTTGCACTTTAAATAACCGTACTGTATAAAGCACTTGCACTTTATGTCGTTTGGAACACTGTATTTGAATTGCTGCTACTATATGAGAGGTTATGCTAAATGAGGACAATTGACAATCAGTTATGTATGCACTTGCACTTTAACTGTGAAAAGATAGTAGGACTCAAATAACCAACCATGGAAGCATGCAATTAAGAGAATGGTCAGCATTATAGTTAAAATGCTTTTTGCCCGCCCGTTACTGATTATCAATAATTATTAATTTTGAATGTGTCTAATATTTTTTATTTCTTTATATATATATTTGTTATGTGTACTATACGGTCAACTGTGTTTTAATTAAGGGTAGCATGTATTGCAGTGATATTTTTAACTGTTGAATCATGTAGGCACTTGCCCGAAAAAATGGAATACAGTTTGATCGAAGTAGGGACAGAATTCACTGTGAGAGAAAAGTGATCTCTAATATTATTACAATTTATGAATATTTTTAAGCATGAGACAAATAATCATGTTTTTTTACAAATAATTTTTAACACGACACACGGAAGAAAGTGTTAAGTAACAAATATGTTGAGTCTGTCTTCTATGGCTATAGGAGCAGTATACCATGTGACCGAAAGTCTTGTATTTTGAATGGTCAATGTGAGAATGACGTTTATTGTGTGAGCAAGGCAGAAAATGCCGAAATGCATAACAACTCGTTAAAAAATAAACGGAGATTCCAAATGAGTGATTCTTACCCCTGTGTCGGTGTCCGTGTCTAATGGAGACTGGAGTTGGAGTTTATATATATACATATATATATAAAAATCGATATGTTTTTAACATCGATATTATTTTTCTCAATATTTTTGTACTTACCTGTTTAAGTATAGGGAGTCGATATTTTTGCATTCTATATTTTTACCTCGATATTTTTTGCATCTATATTTTTCAAGTCGATATTCTGTCAGTGAACCTTGAAGGTGGTTTGGTCTTCTGTCTCTTTGCCGATGTGCCACTTCCGCTCTAGTTACCAGCAGTTGCATTTGGTGGATTTCATCTCTGCAGTGAACCAGCTGGCTCTTCTGGCAGGTCCTTTGGATTTGACTGACTTGGCTGGAGTGATAGTGTCGGTATGTTCAGTGATCCACTGGGAGAAGTCCTTCACCGCCTGTTCTTGGTTGGATGATGTGTCTAGGAGGCAGGAATTAAAAGCCTTGTTCCACTGTTCTTCTGATATCTTTTTCCAGTTTCTGCGCATGGAGCTGGGGGGTAAGGTGCCAGTGTTGGTAGGTCCTGCGATGGTGAAGTGGACGATGTAATAGTCGGTCTAGGTGAGCTGAAAACCTTGGTTATGTTATGTTAATGACTATTTCTAGAGCGCACGTTCACCAGGAGGTCTCTTGGCGCTAGGTAGCTGATACGTCATAAATCCATCATTACTGGTATGCCTGTTTAAAGAGCCAGGTCTTCAAAAGCTGTCTAAATCTGATGTAGTTATTAGTCTGCCTAATCTCCAATGACAATGTATTCCATACTTGGGGGGCAGTAACGGAGAACCTGCGCCCTCCGGTCCTTTGTTTTTTGAAAGTGGGGATAATCAGGAAGTGGAGGTGGGTGGATCTCAGTTCTCTGGTCGGGGAGTATTTCACAATCTGAGATTTCAAGAAGGCCGGGCAACTCAGATGTAGCGCCTTACAGACCGTACAGCATGCCTTGAACCTAGTTATCTGCACCACTGGCAGCCAGTGGAGGTCCTTGGTCACACGAGAGATGTGCCCCTCTCTGGGCAAGTGAACTATCAGCCGAGCGGCCTGATTTTGAATTAACTGAAGCCTACGCAAAAGAACTTTCGGGAGGTCCAAATAGAGAGAGTTAGCGTAGTTTATTGTAGACATAACCAAGGCTATGATTACCTGGACCAGAGCCTCCCTCGTAAGGAATTTCCTTATCTTTTTTATGCGTCGCAGTTGGTAAAAGCAGGCTGACGTCACTGCACTGACCTGTTGTTTGAGTGAGAGGTCCTCATTTATAATGACCCCTAGGCTTTTTACTGCTTTTTTTGGAGTGGGAGGGGATCCCATCTCACTGGGCCACAGGGTGGCGTTCCAACCAACCACCTTGTTCTTAGTAAGGACTATCTCGGTTTTGTCCAAGTTAAGTTTAAAATGACTGCTGTTCATCCAATCCCGATGAACAGCATAGTATTTTGAAAATGTTGCCTGGCCGTAGCGCTATCGTTGACCGTAAACAACAATTGCATATCATCAGCGTAGTTGTAGATGTTTACTTCCATCTTTTTAAGAGACTTGACCAAAGGTCGAAAATAGATATTAAAAAGATGGGGAGACAAAGAGGAACCCTGTGGCACCCCACAGTTCAAATGGACCTCTGCGGAGGCGAAAGGGGGTAGCCTAACCGATTGGATCTATCCCTCAGAAATGAGATCATCCAATTCAGGGCTACACCACGTAGTCCAGCTGCCCTGACCCAGTCAACCAAAATAGCGTGGTCGACACTATCAAAGGTCGCCGACTTGGTGGTACTTGACTCTGTTGCTGGACGTGAAAATGGGATTGAGCGTGTGTCCTGCGATGTGGGTAGGGTCAGGTAGCATAAAATCACATTGCATAGCATAGCATAATATAGCATAACATAGTATAGTATAAATTGCATGGCAAGGCATAAAATAGTGTACCATAACACAACATAGCATAGCCTAACACTGCATAGTATAATGTAACATAATATTACTGTAGCTTACAGTACTTAGCATGCCATAGCATGGCATAACA
This sequence comes from Calotriton arnoldi, assembly GCA_963921515.1. Classification (NCBI taxonomy): domain Eukaryota; kingdom Metazoa; phylum Chordata; class Amphibia; order Caudata; family Salamandridae; genus Calotriton; species Calotriton arnoldi. Next base: position 1,332,600 of record CAWUFW010005003.1, on the reverse strand, counting down.
TAGCGTAACATAGCATAACATAGCATAGCCTAACATAGCACAGCATAATGTAGCATAACTTAACATAGCTTAACGTAACGTAGTGTACCATAGCATAGCATAACAATAGAACATAACATAACGAATAACCTGTGCGTATTCCATTCAATTGTTTTTCTCTCTAGAATCCCCACACCGTCACTGAACGTTTTATGCAGATACATGTTTGTTCAGTGAAAAACACACACCCATTGATTATCAGTTTCCCTCATGGTCTGTGTCACATTCCTACGGCAGCTTTGCTGTGGTTTTATTGAAATAAGAAGATATATTACACAAACATCCAAAGTCATTATCTCGAGATTCCTGAAAGAAGGGCACTTCGGTTGATGTCCACTAGAGGGCTGAGCACAGAAGCAAGCTTTTCCCTATAACTAAAGGGGAAAGCCAGATTTGTTTTGCACAAAAATTTGATTTCGCCTTTAAATCAGGCTGTACACATGCTGAACTTTAAAAAGTCAACTCCAGGTAAGTGGAGTGACATTAACACAGAAGAAAGTGGCAAAACCGCACATAACCAGTTTTCCCATTTACAATGTTTATCAAAGGGCGAATACATTTGTCTCTTATCGGTTTCATTTCGTAGGTCAACTTGTTCTGTCAAGCAACACTTGATTTTGACATTACCAACTCCAGAAAACATACTGTAAAAAGTCATGCAATATTGAGAAAGAAAATCAAAAGTAGCCCTGTTAACCAGATGCTACAAATAACTTAGGGGGTCATTACAATAGCGGGCGGACCCCTGACCTTGACTGGTAGGTCGCTCCCCCACCACACAGCTCCGTCTGTGTGCCCTGCTGCTGCCAGCTGATTGTGCCCGTTTTTCTCTGTGTGCCCTGCTGCCCCTGATTGCGCTCGTTTTTCTCTGTGTGCCCTGCTGCCTCTGATTGTGCTCGTTTTTCTCTGTGTGCCCTGCTGCCCCTGATTGTGCTCGTTTTTCTCTGTGTGCCCTTGCTGCCCCTGATTGTGCTCGTTTTTCTCTGTGTGCCCTGCTGCCCCTGATTGTGCTCGTTTTTCTCTGTGTCCCCCTGCTGCCCCTGATTGTGATCGTTTTTCTCAGTGCCTGTTTCCCGCCGCTGCGCCCCTGCGGCCCCGCCCCCTCACTGCCCATTCGCTGCCCCATTCCCTGCTCCTCCCTCCCACCTCCCCATTTATGGCGGCCGCGCCAAAGGCGCGCCTAAGGCAAGCCCGTCTGCGCCCGTCCGCGCCTGGACCGCGCCCAGCGCCAGAACCCCTGGTCTGGGCATCCACCGCGCCCGCCACATCAACAGACGCCGATACGACGCCAGCACCCTCCACGCACTCAACCCCGGAAAAGATCACGCCTGCTATCGGGCCACCCTGAAGCGCACCCAAGGGCCCTTCACCTGCCGGAACTGCAGCTTCGCCAGCAACCGCCCCGCCAAACCACCGCCCAGGAAAGAACCCAACTACCTCAGATGCATCCTCCTCAACACCCGCTCCGCCCGCAACACGCCATCGAACTCTGGGACCTTCTCGACTCAACCTCCCCAGACGTCGCCTTCCTGACGGAGACCTGGCTGAACCCCACTTCAGCCCCCGACATCGCCATTGCCATCCCGGACGGCTACAAGATCACCCGCAGGGACCGCACCAACGGAGTCAGAGGAGGCATCGCCATCGTCCACAGGAACACCCTCAGAGTCTCAACCAACACCGACGACACCCTCAGCACCGCCGAACACATGCACTTCCAGATCTACACCGATCCCAACACCACCCTCAGAGGAACCCTCATCTACAGACCCCCCGGACCCCAACCACAGTTCAGCGATTCCATCGCTGACTTCGTCAGCACACACGCCATCGCCTCCACGGACTACATCCTCCTCGGGGACCTGAGCTTCCACCTCGAGAACAACAAGGACACCAACTCCACCACCCTGATCGACAACCTCGCCACCCTCGGACTCAGACAGCTCGTGACTACACCCACCCACGCCGCCGGCCACACGCTAGACTCCATCTTTTCCGCAAGCCCACACGTCTCCTTCAACCACACCTCCGAACCCCACTGGACCGACCACCACTGCATCCACTTCACCTACAGGAAGCCCACCACGCACCACCGCACCCAACAAATGCCTCACCGCTGCTGGAGCAGAGTCACCGAAGACCAGCTAACCACCACCTTCGCCCTGAGCCCACCCGCCGAACCATCCGACCCCGACACCGCCGCCCAAACCTCAGACAGTGGATCGACGACTGCGCCAACACCCTCGCCCCGCTCAAGAATCCGCCCAACAGCCACACCAGCAAGAAAGCCACCTGGTTCACCGAAGGCCTCCAAACGAACATGCCGAAAACTGGAGAAGATCTGACTCCACGAACGGACAGCGGACAGCTACGCCGCCCACAAGAGCGCCACCCGCAGTCACCATCAACTCATCAGATCCGCCAAAAGGGCCTCACTCAAAGACTGCCTAGACAACAACGCACACAACAGCAAAGAGCTCTTCAACATCGTGAAGGAACTCTCCAACCCCAGCTCCAACACCAACGACATCCCGCCGTCACGAGACCTGTGCGACTCACTGGCCACCTTCTTCCACCGCAAAATCGCCGACATCCACGACAGCTTCAACACCACAACCGCCCCGGCAACCACCGAGACCACTGCCCCCACGACCACCAACCGCCTGCTCTCCTGGACCAACATCAACGACGAGGACACCAGCGAGATCATGAACACCATCCACTCCGGTTCACCGCTAGACCCGTGCCCTCACCACGTCTTCAACAAAGCCAGTACAGCCATCGCTCCCCATCTCCGGAAAATAATCAACATCTCCTTCGAGACAGCAACCTTCCCGGAAAGCTGGAAGCACGCCGAGATCACCGCCTTACTCAAGAAACCCAAGGCAGACCCCAAGGACCTCAAGAACTTCCGACCCATCTCTCTGCTCCCGTTCCCCGCGAAGGTCACCGAGAAAATCGTCAACAAACAACTGACCCGCTACCTCGAGGAGAACAACATCCTGGACCCTTCCCAGTCCGGCTTCCGCAGCAACCAAAGCACCGAAACCGCCCTCATCGCCGCCACCGATGACATCAGGACCCTGCTAGACAACGGAGAAACAGCAGCCCTCATCCTCCTGGACCTATCAGCCGCCTTCGACACGGTCTGCCACCACACACTACGAACACACCTTCACGACGCCGGGATCCAAGAGAAGGCCCTGGACTGGACCACATCCTTCCTTTCCGGCAGAACTCAAAGCGTCCGCCTCGCCCCCTTCCGATCCAAGGCCTCCAAGATCATCTGCGGCGTACCCCAAGGCTCCTCCCTCAGCCCGACGCTGTTCAACATCTACATGGCACCCCTCCCCACGTCGCCCGACAGCACAACCTCAACATCATCTCCTACGCCGACGACACCCAGCTGATCCTCTCCCTCACCAAAGACCCTCACACCGCCAAAGCCCACCTCCACGAAGGAATGAAGGCCGTCGCCGAATGGATGAGGTCCAGCCGCCTGAAGCTGAACTCGGACAAGACGGAGGTCCTCATCCTTGGTTCCAACCCTTCAGCCTGGGACGACTCCTGGTGGCCGACATCACTGGGACCACGCACGCAACCTAGGGGTCTTCCTCGACCCCACCCTCTCCATGACTAAGCAGGTCAACGCTGTTTCCTCATCCTGCTTCAACACCCTCCGAATGCTCCGCAGGATCTTCAAGTGGATCCCCACCGAAACAAGGAAAACAGTCACCCAGGCCCTCGTCACCAGCAGGCTGGACTACGGAAAGCCCTCTACGCAGGAACGACGGCTAAGCTCCTGAGACGGCTGCAACACATCCAGAACGCCTCTGCACGTCTTATCCTCGACATCCCCCGCCGCAGCCACATCACACCCCACCTGAGAAATCTGCACTGGCTCCCTGTCAACAAGAGGATAACCTTCAAGCTCCTCACCCACGCACACAAAGCACTCCACAACTCCGGACCAGCCTACCTCAACAGACGACTCAGCTTCTACACCCCCACCCGCCAGCTCCGCTCCACCAGCCTCGCCCTCGCCACAGTCCCCCGCATCCGGAAAACGACCGCCGGCGGCAGATCCTTCTCCCACCTCGCCGCCAAGACCTGGAACACCCTCCCCACCAACCTTCGGCAGACCCAAGACCTACTGGCCTTCAGAAGACTCCTCAAGACCTGGCTCTTCGATCAGTAGCAGCACCCCCCCCTCTTCCCCCAGCGCCTTGAGACCCTCGCGGGTATGTAGTGCGCTTTATAAGTGACCTGATTGATTGATTGATTGATTGATCGCCACCGCCCATATGGCGGTGGCGATCCGCCCGCCATTTTCCACCGCCCGCCTACCATTTACCCCCCGCCAAATCACGATGGCGGTGGGGACGCCGGTGGACGGAAAGACCGTCCACCGGTTTTCCGCCGGTCGTACAGGCGACCGTGCGGAAAACGGGTTTAATATGGTGGCGGTGTCTGTGAGACACCGCCATCCATATTAGGATGTAGGCGGTGAGGAGCATTTTCATGGCGGCATTTCTGCCATGAAAAGGCATGCGGTATTCGCATTTGGGGGCCCGTTGCGGGCCCCCAGGATGTTGGGGGGGTGCACATGGCATTTGCATGCACAGGTGGCAGGCACCGCGCGGTGCCTGTCACGTTGTGCATGCAATAGCACAACATGCATTTTGTACATTGCGGCGGGTGCTGCTGACAGCACCGCCCGCCACAATGTACAAAATGCGGGATGCGCCCGCCAGTGTGGCGGGCGCATCCTAATGTGCCTGGCGGGACCGCCGCGACTTCGGCGGGCGGTCCCTGGCTCCGTTGCGGTGGCGGGCGGACAAAGTCCGCCCGCCATCGTAATGGACCCCTTAATTTTTTAATGGCTGTATGTTGTTTTCTAGCTTTATTCCAAAAGATTAATCGCGCTGTAACATTTATTTTGTTTTAAATGCCCACTGTCGGTTATAAAGTCGTAGAGTAGACTGCAGCAGAAGGCTTAACTTTGTCCACATTTTTCAGTCAGGTGACTGATGCAAATGGCTTGAATACCTATGCAATAAAAGCGGTTGATTAAGGTTATGCAGCAAAACGTTTTGTCATGTCAGATATATGTTTTGTATAAATAACCTGGTAATATATCAATGCCAGAGATGCGGTGTTTACCAGGTGCGGGGTTAGCTCCCCATTCCAAAAGTTTCGCTTCAGAATGAGGTACAATGAGGCGAGACAACCAGAAGAAAATGCTGTGGATTTTCCACGCACAAATTTTACCATGTCTGTCTGACAAAATGTGTGTCTTGAAAAAGGTTGCATTATACTCCAGTTTTAAATCCAGTTGGTTAAAAACTCCTCTTTGTGCCTGAATAGGGATTATAAGCCAGTATATAATGATGGCGTCATAGTGTGCAGGGCCGGACTGGCAACCGAAACCGGCCCTGGCAAACTGCTCGGCCGGCCCCCCTTGGGTGAGGGTGATGCAGCCGAGCAGTGTGCGAGTGACGGTTTCGGCCGATTTTGTTACAGGGGGCCGATATTGCCGACCCCGGTAACATAAACGGCCCCCCAGGGGCCCAAAACCGGCCCCCACCAGCGGCCCACCGGGGAAACACCCGGTGCCCGCTACGGCCAGTCCGGCCCTGATGGTGTGAAAGTGGGTGAATCTCCCATTGTCTGTCTCATAGTAATTGCATGCTTTTGCTTGTCCCTCTGACAAACAACTCTTACTTCCACAGCTACCTACTGTCACACCACTCTCCCCCTCCTGTAGGGGATCACTGACACAATACCATGGTAAAAAAACATATCGTTGACAAAAATATATTGTGTCAAAAATATAGTTTACCACAATATCGTACTCCTGTACTTATAATGGTAAGTACCAAAATATCGGAGAATAATGTCGTCCAAAATATTTTTTAAATATAGTTTTTGTAATATAAATAGTGTTTAAAGTAGTAAATGTTAAATAATGCAATATATAAATGTAATATAATGTAAATTAAATAAATTCCACTAATATTTAATACTATATATAAATATATACTTATAGAAACACACAACCACATATATGTGTTTGTTTTTATTTAAAAAAAAATATATATATATATGTATATATATATATATAAAATGTAACATAATGAATACAAATATTTATTTGACATTGTAATTGTTTCATTATTTTAAATGTATTGCTATAAATAAATATATATATATATATATATATATATAAGCACCAACTCCGAATCTCCTTAAAGAATCAGACACCGACACAGGGGTCACGTAGCAAATCCATCTCTGCTTTATTCCTTGTACGCTGTTACGCGTTTCAGCACACCTGCCTTGATCACACAACAGTCTCCATTACCAATACTCATTTAAAAAGCAGAGTGACGCGGTCACATGACACACGTTCTCCAGTAAGCAGTGACGACAGACTATCAATAGAAAATTAGAGGAAATACTCTAAAATATATTCATAACCGTTTTCTCAACACTGTTTTCTAAAAACATTCAGTTTTCCCCAATTCATGGGACTTGGATTTAGCAGTAATACATGGTTGAAAACAACAATTGCAGTTTCATTGTCATAAAAAACCGAATCTTGGCCATTTTAAACATTTCATTATGCACAGCTTATTAAAATCCCACTTCTCACGGGCATATGCCCTATGTCCATTGTTTTCACAAAATGATACATCTCATCAATGATTTTTTCACAATTGGACCATCCTACTCAATTGTTTTATCTTATTTATCTCATTAAATAGCATGAAATAATGTAAAATCCATTTATCCTGTACATTATACTCCCAACCTTGTCAAAGTTTGCTTTATCAATGCAAGCATGCTAAATCCAAGGGAAAACAACAATAAATTCAAATTCAAGAATACAGTAACTTAATAAAAGTGCATGTGCTATTCATCAAGTTTTATGAAACTCCATTCATTTCATCCTGACGGATTTCTGATATTCTCAGTTTTCATTCACGATGTATCTAAAATTTAATCAAAGTGCAAATGCGTCATTTCGGTACTCTCTTTTCATAATTTAAACATTAGTGCAAAAGTTACATCACAAAGTTCAAGTGCATTACAGTACCTAAATATGTGCAAATTTATGCAATAAAGTGCAAAGTTGCTTAACAGTACTGGATCTTTTTTGGTTTTACTTAAACCAAACGTCAAAGTGCAAGTGCGCCACCCTACTCTGTCCATTAAGAGTACTTTCAATGATTTCATTAGCCTCTCATAACATTTCTTTTAAACTGAAAAACCTCCATTATGAATTTACTTAAAACTAATCAATTCATTACTCAAATTTCTTGTTCAATTTTGTTTCTCTTATTACTGCAACTTGCATCTACTAATGCCCGTCTCTGCTACTTATTCTTGTTTATTCACTCTGCTGACATTAAAATTCACTATAAAAACAAACTGCAATGGATACATCTCTTAAGTTAAATGGACATGCAGATCTTCTTCAGCATTTAGTCCAGTAGGATTTTTAGAGTTAAACAGCAAGATTTATTTTGACTCTAATTTGCGAAGTTTACTCTCTCGGTTTCCCCTGTTCTGGATTTCGGTACTTGGTCTATCGCAAAATATGTCAGATCATTGATATTACCATTATGTATCTTATTATGTCATGCAACCACATAACTTTTATCGTTATTTTTTACAGCTCTCAAGCGCTGTAAAATGCGGATGTGCACCATATGGATCGTACTTCCAACATATATTTTTGGACATGTGCACTGTAGGATATACACAGCATATTCACTCTTACAGTTCAGTGAGCATCTGATCTCCCATGGTTTATTTATTAATGGTGAGATGACCTGTTTTTGATTTTGACCAATTTTGCACGCTTTACATTTAAAGCATTTGTGGAAGCCAGAGCCTGCTTTTAACCAGCCTTCCTTTTTGCTTACTTCTGGGCTGGTGTTAAACAAGTCCTTCCTCATTGAATTTGCCTTATTGAAAGTGATCATGGGTCTACAGGGTATTGAACCGCTTAAAAGTGGGTCATTTTTACTAGTTACCAATGCCTGCACAGACTATCCCTCACTTTGGACTGGTAGGCATTGAATCCAGTAATCATCCTGATTTGTTGTCCAGTTGTCTTTTTCTTATTCTTTATTTTTTCTAGGTCCGGTTTCAATAGTGTGTCCCTGTCTATTTTGCTCACTTTTTCACGTGCCTGGTTAAGTACTTCAGACTTGTACCCTCTCTGGAGAAATCTTTCTGTTAATGAGTCTTGTGCTTCATCCAAAGCCAGTGTCTCACTGCAGTTGCGTTTCATCCTCAGATGCTCAGCATAAGGAATACTCATTTTGAGTCTCTGAGGATGAAAGCTACCTGCGTGCAGGATGGTGTTACCTGCTGTTGGTTTCCTATAGGTGAGAGTGTGGATAACCCCCTGTTCAACGTATAATTCTAGGTCTAGGAATGTGACACTGGACTCACTGATGTGGTCCGTGAATCTCAAATTTAGATCATTGTCATTAATGTCATGAACAAAAGTTTTTGCTGAATCCCACGAGCCATCCCACAAAACAAAAAGATCGTCAATGAATCGGATCCAAATTACAACATGATCTTTCCATTCTCTGTTGTGTTTGGTTTTGAGCACCTGCTCCTCCCACCAGCCCATATGCAAATTAGCATAGCTGGGGGCGAAGCAGGTGCCCATCGCCGGCCCTTGTAACTGTTTGTATGTGTCTCCTCCAAACATGAAGTGGTTGTTATTCAAACATAGCCTGCACATTTCCACTAACATGCCTGTGTGTTGATATAGACTGATAGGCCGTGTATTCAAATAATGCCTCACTGCACGCAATCCGTCATCATGAGCAATGCTCGTGTATAGGCTCACCACATCCAATGTGATCAGAAGATAGGACTCTTTCCAGACCACATTGGCAATTTTATTCAAAAAATCCCTTGTATCTTGTATATATGCGGGTAATGCCTTTACATATACCTGCAAGAAGGAGTCTAGGTACCTGGAGGTGGGCTCAAACAAGCTACCTATTGCAGAGATGATGGGCCTGCCGGGCGGGGTTTCCTTGTTCTTATGTATCTTTGGAATTAGATACAAAATAGGTATGACTGGATCTTCTACTCTCATAAATAGATACTCTGCATTTGAAATGAGCCCCATTCCCCGCCACCGAGCTAGATCCTTCAAAAATTTCTGCTTCACTTCCACTAGATTACTTTGTGGTACTTTAAGATAGGAATTGTGGTCTCTTAATTGCAATCTGGCTTCTGCATTATAGGACTCAAGGGGCCAGAGCACCACATTGCCCCCTTTGTCCGCCTGTCGGACCACAATGTCCTTTCTGCTTTTTATTTTTGTTACTACAGCATGATACTCTTTTTCAAATTGATTGCCATTTTTCAAGAATGTCTTGCTCGAGACTAATGATAGTTCTTTCAAATCTTTGATAACAAGTTCAGAAAATAAATCTATGGCATCTTTCGGGGTGTTTGGTGTAAAAGTAGATTTTGGTCTAAAAGAGGTTGCATCACTCTCCAAAACATCCAAACATAATGAGTCTATTGTTTCGCCCATTGTCCCTACTGTCTGTACCCCTCACCCTCGAGTTCAAGCTGTCGTAAATTTAAAAGTACCTCCATGTCTCCAACTTCCAGGTTCACTGCTTCTTCTCTTTCAAGTGCTTTTCTCTCACGATTATTGCTTCTATTAAAGAAAAATTTCTTTAGCTTCAATTATCTTATGAATTTAAAAAAATCAATGCGGGTTTGCGTGTAGTTAAAGTTTGTTCGAGTGCAGAATGACAATCCCAGCGCTAATATACTCTTCTCCTTATCTGATAACGTTAAATCAGTCAAATTAATTATGGTTGTAGTGTCTTCCATCCTCTGCGCTGGTATACTTCCTTTTTCTTTGTCCCTGATCTTAGTTCCATGCCTGTGCCGTCGATTTTTGCGCTTCCTTGGTTTTCTTTTCTTTTCCCTTGTGGATTCGGTCTCGTACTCTGTGTCCGGTCTATGAATAAAAAACCGAATTCTTCAATTACTGATGGTGGATCACGTTGCTGGACGTTTCGATTTCCTTCTTCTGAGCCAGTCTCTACATCCGAGCTCACCCGGGAACTTGCCTCAGAGCTTAGGTCCCCACCCATATTTTGCTCATCATCTTTCTTTCTGTCAGCGCCTGTAGATTTTGATAACCTTTGCCTCCTGATGTTATCAAAACGACGGGCAAATGTATATATTTGCCCTCGCTGATACTCCAACCTGTCACTTTGAAATTTTGTCGCCTTCCGCTCTCTTATCGCCTGTTCGTGTTTCTTTAAGCGGGTACATAACTCCAATTCAAATTTCTTCAATACATCCTCATTGGTGACTTTTTTAAGTTGACTTTCCATTTCTGTAATTTCATCAATTATTTTATTGCGATCCTTGCTTGCTTATTTAATTAGGATCTTCATCATATTCTGTGACGATGTAGCATTATTGGCAGCCCACTCCTGGAGCATTTCCGGGTAGGGGTTCTCGTAAGTGGGGGCTGTAAGTACTCTTAAGCCACGAGGTATTCGTCCCACATCCAGATATTTGCTTAAGGACTTTACTTCCCACCATTTTGAGATCTCACTGTGCTTCAGCTTCTCAAGTTTGCGCATTAATATTTGGGCATTGTTTTTACTCACCACAGACTCTGGGCCATGATTTTGTTCTGAATCACCCACACTATCTTCGCTGAATATCGAGTCAGCTGCCTCCTCTCTTTCTTTCATTAGGGTATCCATTGCAGTATACTTTCAATCAGGAGCGACTGCAAAACACACTACTTTGTAGCTGGTCTAAAGCTCGAGACGTGCTCCGTTTCCCCGCCCGGTTTCCTTCCCATTTATATATATAAAAATACATACACAGTAAAACCATACACAATATAAACAATTCAATAAAAAAATTCATTAATGTAGACAATCAATAAAATATTAAAAATTCCAAACGCCAAAAAATACACTTACTAAAAATACTATAAACATTCAAATAAATGTAAAAATTAAAACAAATACTATTCCTACTCCAGTTAGTGCAAAAGTAGGTAAAGCGTTGGACTTCGGAGGGGTTAAATTTACTATTCCAGTCATAGCAACAGAGAAAGCGTTGGATTTCGGAGAGGTGTCATTTACTATTCCCACTCTAGTCTGTGCAACAGTAGGGAAAGTGTTGGACTTTGAATGGATTAAATTTATAACTCCCACTCCAAACAGCACAGCAGTAGGCAAAGTGTTGGACTTCAGAGGGGGAAAATGTACTATTCCCACTCTAGTCTGTGCAACAGTAGAGAAGGCGTTGGATTTCAAAGGGGTGATATTTACTGTTCCCACTCCAAGCAGTGTACCAGTATGACAGTGTTGGACTTCAGAGGGGTTAGTTTTACTATTTCTACTGCAGTCTAAGTAAAAGTTGGAAAAGTACTTCACTTCAAACACAATACATATATAAATAGCCCCATGAATGTAGAAAAAAATTAAACTCAATGTAAAAATTATTAATTAACATGATATATATGTGTGTGTGCGTGTGTATTAAAAAAACTAAAACCAATTAATCAATTTACATAATTACTATTAAATAATTATTAATTCATAAATAATTGTTATTCAATTATTAATAAATTAACTTCCCACATTGTACCCCTACAAACCTAGCAGCCCGCACCTAAAATATAACTAAAAAATAAGTATCCCATAATTTACATATTTGAAATCAATTAAATAATGAATTGACAATTAATTGTTAATTCATAATTAATTGCTCACCGTAAACCCCATACAAACCTAGCTGCCGCAACTAAATACAATTAAAATAAATAGGCATTTCATAATTTACATATTTAAAATTCAATTAAATATTTAATTTACAAATAATTAATAATGAATTAATTACTAGTTAATTTACTTCCCACCACATGCCCCTACAAACCTAGCACCCCGCAAATAAAATCTAAGTAAAATAAATCAATATCCCATATTTTACATAATTAAAAATCAAATAAATCATTTATTTACCCTGAATAATAAATTGTTAATTCATTGTTACTTAATTTCTAATCCTATAGCCCTACCAACCTAGAAGCCAGCAACTAAAATATAAGTACAAAAAATAAGTATTCCATAAATTACATATTTAAAAATCAATTAAATAAATTATTAACAATTGATAATTTGTTGAATAATAATTATTAAATTAATTTCCCACCCTAGACCCCTGCAAACTTAACAGCCCACAAATAACATATAACAAAAACAAATCAGTATGACATAATTTACATGATAAATAGCAATCATATAAATAAATAAATGTATTAACCCCTTCGCTGCTAGGCCTTTTCCCCCCCTGTGCTAAGCCTTTTTTTGGCTATTTGGGGTAGTGCGCGCTCAGGCCCCTGTAACTTTTTGACCACATAAGGTATCCACGCCAAATTTGCGTCCTTTTTTTCTAACATCATGGGGATTGTAAAGGTACCCAGGGTTTGTGGATTCCCCTGGAGGGGACCCAGAAATTAGCCAAAATACAGCAAAATTTTGTTTTTTTTGGGAAAAATGCGAAAAAGGGCTAAAGATGAAAGCGTCTTGTTTTTTCCCTGCAAATGGCATCAAAAAGGGGTTGTGGTGCTGAAATCACCATCTTCCCAGCTTTCAGGGACAAGCAGACTTTTGTCAGAAAACCAACTTTTTTACACAGTTTTGGCATTTTTCTGGGACATAGCCTATTTTTGCTATTTTTTGTGATTTCAACCTCCTTCCAGTTAATGGTAGAAATGGGTATGAAACCAATAAAGGATCCTGAAAAGCCATACATTTCTGAAAAGTAGACAAAATTCTGAATTCAGCAAGGGGTCATTTGTGTAGATCCTTAAAGTTTTCCTTATAGAAACTAACAGTTAAATGAAGGAAAAATTGAAAATTAGTTGAAAAAAACAGCCATTTGTGTAAACGTTTTCACCTGTAACTTCTTCTAATTATGACAGCTATTTAAAAGCAATATGCCGTTATATCCGCTGGACCTTTCTGGTTGTGGGGATATATAGGACTTGTAGGTTCACCAAGAACCCGACGAACCCAGAGCCAATAACTGAGCAGCATCTTGCAATGGTTTTTTATTATGTACCGGGTATATGGCAATTATTTTGGGAAAATGTATACATGGAAAAATTGTTATGAAAGACACCTATGTATTTCTGAAATGGGAACAAAATGTAGATTTTAGAAACAGTAGATATTTGCACATTTCCGAAATTGGGAGTACCCATACTAGCATGAGAATTATAGGTCATTTTTCAAAATGACTTATTTTTTACACATTGTCTTTCATTTGGAAGGCAGAAATGCATCGAAAGTCAATAGGTAATAACAGTTGCTCTACAATTCTGTGTTACCCTAAGTCTCCCGATAAAAATGGTACCTCACTTGTGTGGGTAGCCCTTGTGCCCACAACAGGAAATGGCTCAAAATGCAACGTGAACGTACCACATTTTCACAATGCATAATTACCCTTTTTTTGCAAAGTGCCTAGCTGTAGTTTTTGAACCCTAGCTCTGCGGGCACTTAGGGAAACCTAGCAAACCTATACATTTTTGAAAACTAGACACCCAGGGGAATTCAGGACGGGGTGACTTGACTGGCTCTCACCAGGTTCTGTTACCCAGAATCCCTTGCAAACCTAAAAAATTGGTAAAAAAAACACATTTTCCTCAATTTTCTGTGGTGGAAAGTTCTGGAATCTGCGCGGATCCACAAAATTCTACCCACCCCGCGTTCCCCAAGGTCTTACGAAAACAATGGTACCTCACTTGTGTGGGTAGGCCTAGTGCCCGCGACAGGAAGCAGCGCAAAACGCAACGTGGACGCACCACATTTTCACAGTGAAAAATGACCCTTTTTTGCAAAGTGCCTAGCTGTAGTTTTTGAACCCTAGCTCTGCCGGCACCTAGGGAAACCTAGCAAACCTATACATTTTTGGAAACTAGACACCCAGGGAATCCAGGATGGGGTGACTTGACTGCCTCCCACCAGGTTCCGTTACCCAAAATTCCTCGCAAACCTAACAAATTGTCAAAAAAAACACATTTTCCCCACATTTCTGTGGTGGAAAGTGCTGTAATCTGCGTGGATCCACAAATTTCCACCCACCCCGCGTTCCCCAAAGTCTTACGAGAAAAATGGTACCTCACTTGTGTGGGTCGGCCTAGTGCCTGCGACAGGAAACGGCGCAAAACGCAACGTGGTCACACCTCAATTTCGCAGTGAAAAATGACCCTTTTTTGGCAAAGTGCCTAGCTGTAGTTTTTGAACCCTAGCTCTGCCGGCACCTAGGGAAACCTAGCAAACCTATACATTTTTGAAAACTAGACACCCAGGGGAATCCAGGATGGGGTGACTTGACTGCCTCCCACCAGGTTCTGTTATCGAGAATCCCTCGCAAACCAAAAAAATTATCCAAAAAACGCACATTTTCCCCACATTTCTGTGGTGGAAAGTTCTGGAATCTGCGTGGATCCACAAATTTCCACCCACCCCGCGTTCCCCAAAGTCTTACGAGAAAAATGGTACCTCACTTGTGTGGGTCGGCCTAGTGCCTGCGACATGAAACGGCACAAAACGCAACGTGGTCACACCTCAATTTCGCAGTGAAAAATGACCCTTTTTTGGCAAAGTGCCTAGCTGTAGTTTTTGAACCCTAGCTCTGCCGGCACCTAGGGAAACCTAGCAAACCTATACATTTTTGAAAACTAGACACCCAGGGGAATCCAGGATGCGCTGACTTGACTGCCTCCCACCAGGTTCTGTTACCCAGAATCCCTTGCAAACCTAAAAAATTGTCCAAAAAAACACATTTTCCCCACATTTCTGTGGTGGAAAGTTCTGGAATCTGCGTAGATCCACAAATTTCCACCCACCCCGTGTTCCCCAAAGTCTTATGAGAAAAATGGTACCTCACTTGTGTGGGTCGGCCTAGTGCCTGCGACAGGAAACGACGCAAAACGCAACGTGGTCACACTTCAATTTCGCAGTGAAAAATGACCCTTTTTTGGCAAAGTGCCTAGGTGTAGTTTTTAACCCTAGCTCTGCCGGCACCTAGGGAAACCTAGCAAACCTATACATATTTGAAAACTAGACACCCAGGGGAATTCAGGATGGGGTGACTTGACTGCCTCCCACCAGGTTCTGTTACCCAGAATCCCTTGCAAACCTAAATAATTGTCAAAAATAACACATTTTCCCCACATTTCTGTGGTGGAAAGTTCTGGAATCTGCGTGGATCCACAAATTTCCGCCCACCCCGCGTTCCCCAAAGTCTTACAAGAAAAATGGTACCTCACTTGTGTGGGTCGGCCTAGTGCCTGCGACAGGAAACGGCGCAAAACGCAACGTGGTCACACCTCAATTTCACAGTGAAAAATGACCCTTTTTTGGCAAAGTGCCTAGTTGTAGTTTTTGAACCCTACCTCTGCCGGCACCTAGGGAAACCTAGCAAACCTATACATTTTTGAAAACTAGACACCCAGGGGAATCCAGGATGGGGTGACTTGACTGCCTCCCACCAGGTTCTGTTACCCAGAATCCCTTGCAAACCTAAAAAATTGTCCAAAGAAACACATTTTCCCCACATTTCTGTGGTGGAAAGTTCTGGAATCTGCGTGGATCCACAAATTTCCACTCACCCCATGTTCCCCAAAGTCTTATGAGAAAAATGGTACCTCACTTGTGTGGGTCGGCCTAGTGCCTGCAACAGGAAACGACGTAAAACGCAACGTGGTCACACTTCAATTTCGCAGTGAAAAATGACCCTTTTTTGGCAAAGTGCCTAGGTGTAGGTTTTGAACCCTAGCTCTGCCGGCACCTAGGGAAACCTAGCAAACCTATACATTTTTGAAAACTAGACACCCAGGGGAATCCAGGATGGGGTGGCTTGACTGCCTCCCGCCAGGTTCTGTTACCCAGAATCCCTTGCAAACCTAAATAATTGTCAAAAAAAACACATTTTCCCCAAATTTCTGTGGTGGAAAGTTCTGGAATCTGCGTGGATCCACAAATTTCCACGCACCCCGCGTTCCCCAAACTCTTACGAGAAAAATGGTACCTCACTTGTGTGGGTCGGCCTAGTGCCTGCGACAGGAAACGGCACAAAACGCAACGTGGTCACACCTCAATTTCGCAGTGAAAAATGACCCTTTTTTGGCAAAGTGCCTAGCTGTAGTTTTTGAACCCTAGCTCTGCCGGCACCTAGGGAAACCTAGCAAACCTATACATTTTTGAAAACTAGACACCCAGGGGAATCCAGGATGGGGTGACTTGACTGCCTCCCACCAGGTTCTGTTACCCAGAATCCCTTGCAAACCTAAACAATTGTCAAAGAAAACACATTTTCCCCACATTTCTGTGGTGGAAAGTTCTGGAATCTGCGTGGATCCACAAATTTCCACCCACCCCGCGTTCCCCAAAGTCTTACGAGAACAATGGTACCTCACTTGTGTGGGTCGGCCTAGTGCCTGTGACAGGAAACGGCGCAAAACGCAACGTGGTCACACCTCAATTTCGCAGTGAAAAATGACCCTTTTTTGCCAAAGTGCCTAGCTGTAGTTTTTTAACCCTAGCTCTGCCGGCACCTAGGGGAACCTAGCAAACCTATACATATTTGAAAACTAGACACCCAGGGGAATCCAGGATGGGGTGACTTGACTGCCTCCCACCAGGTTCTGTTACCCAGAATCCCTTGCAAACCTAAACAATTGTCAAAAAAACCACGTTTTCCCCACATTTCTGTGGTGGAAAGTTCTGGAATCTGTGTGGATCCACAAATTTCCACCCACCCCGCGTTCCCCAAACTCTTACGAGAAAAATGGTACCTCACTTGTGTGGGTCGGCCTAGTGCCTGCGACAGGAAACGGCACAAAACGCAACGTGGTCACACCTCAATTTCGCAGTGAAAAATGACCCTTTTTTGGCAAAGTGCCTAGCTGTAGTTTTTGAACCCTAGCTCTGCCGGCACCTAGGGAAACCTAGCAAACCTATACATTTTTGAAAACTAGACACCCAGGGGAATCCAGGATGGGGTGACTTGACTGCCTCCCACCAGGTTCTGTTACCCAGAATCCCTTGCAAACCTAAACAATTGTCAAAAAAAACACATTTTCCCCACATTTCTGGGGTGGAAAGTTCTGGAATCTGCGTGGATCCACAAATTTCCACCCACCCCGCGTTCCCCAAAGTCTTACGAGAAAAATGGTACCTCACTTGTGTGGGTCGGCCTAGTGCCTGCGACAGGAAACGGCGCAAAACGCAACGTGGTCACACCTCAATTTCGCAGTGAAAAATGACCCTTTTTTGGCAAAATGCCTAGCTGTAGTTTGTGAACCCTAGCTCTGCCGGCACCTAGGGAAACCTACCAAACACACACATTTCTGAAAAGTAGACACCTGGGGGCTTCCAGGGAGGTATGGCTTGCATGGATCCCCCAACCTTTCCTTACCCAGAATCCCCTGCAAACCTCAATTTTAGCTGAAGAAATCACTTTTTTCACACATTTTTGTGTGGGAAAGTGTGGCATCACTGGCCTCACACAAATTTCCTACCACCCAGCATTCCCCCAGGTCTCCCGATAAAAATGGTGCCTCACTTGTGTGGGAGGCCCAAGTACCCGCGACAGGCAAGGGCCCAAAACGTAGTGAGGCGACATCAAAATTGCCTATCTCAAAACCACCTGGTTTTGCAAGGGGGGTCACCAGGGTTTTTGGCCCCGTGCTCGGCGGCCATCTAGGGAAACCTACCAAACCCACACATTTCTGAAAAGTAGACACCCGGGGGCTTCCAGGGAGGTATGACGTGCGTGGATCCCCCAACGTTTCCTTACCCAGAATCCCCTGCAAACCTCAATTTTAGCTGAAAAAATCACTTTTTTCACACATTTTTGTGTGGGAAAGTGTGGCATCACTGGCCTCACGCAAATTTCCTACCACCCAGCGTTCCCCCAGGTCTCCCGATAAAAATGGTGCCTCACCTGTGTGGGAGGCCCAAGTACCCGCGACAGGCAAGGGCCCAAAACGTAGTGAGGCGACATCAAAATTGCCTATCTCAAAACCACCTGGTTTTGCAAGGGGGGGTCACCTGGGTTTTTGGCCCCGTGCTCGGCGGCCATCTAGGGAAACCTACCAAACCCACACATTTCTGAAAAGTAGACACCGCTGGGGCTTCCAGGGAGGTATGGCTTGCGTGGATCCCCCAACGTTTCCTTACCCAGAATCCCCTGCAAACCTCAATTTTAGCTGAAAAAATCACTTTTTTCACACATTTTTGTGTGGGAAAGTGTGGCATCACTGGCCTCACACAAATTTCCTACCACCCAGCGTTCCCCCAGGTCTCCCGATAAAAATGGTGCCTCACTTGTGTGGGAGGCCCAAGTACCAGCGACAGGCAAGGGCCCAAAACGTAGTGAGGCGACATCAAAATTGCCTATCTCAAAACCACCTGGTTTTGCAAGGGGGTCACCTGGGTTTTTGGCCCCGTGCTCGGCGGCCATCTAGGAAACCTACCAAACCCACACATTTCTGAAAAGTAGACACCCGGGGGCTTCCAGGGAGGTATGGCTTGCGTGGATCCCCCAACGTTTCCTTACCCAGAATCCCCTGCAAACCTCAATTTTAGCTGAAGAAATCACTTTTTTCACACATTTTTGTGTGGGAAAGTGTGGCATCACTGGCCTCACACAAATTTCCCACCACCCAGCGTTCCCCCAGGTCTCCCAATAAAAATGGTGCCTCACTTGTGTGGGAGGCCCAAGTACCCGCGACAGGCAGTGGACGCTTTACTCGCCCTCCCCTGGCACGGTGATTTATTCCCCCCTCCATTGCGCTGCGGACTCATTGGAGACCGCCCTGACTAAGTTTAACAAACAAAATTATCCTCACCGCCCACCAACCGGGCTGATATTGGATTCCTTCCTCCCCCCCCTTACTTTGCCATCGCGCTTCTGGACCTACATCTTGGACTTCACAAGCCACCCTGAAGAAATCGCAGATCGTGATCCCTCCGTGATGCCTCACGTCCACTTCGCTCTTTTTACTAGAGCACTACCGTCAAATTAATGACCATTGTCCTGATGATGACCTGCAATCATTCAGGTTGAAACGCCGTCGACTATCCAGCCTAGAACACAGGCGTTATTGTGGTCAAATTTAATTTTCTGACTATCTTGTATATATAAACTGTATATATTCTGCAATTTTTTGACCACCTTTAATTTAATTTACTTATTTTCGCCGTTCACGCTGTTTTTTGCACACTTATGTCACTGCGCCGTCCACCTTCACTAGCACGCCCAGTGCTCACGTTGTGTGTCATGGTCATTGTATAATGATGTACTGTAGTGCTTATTAAACTACTTACGGAATTATAGTTTAATTTACTTCACCCTTCTCTTACGTTGTGGTCTCCCTTCCCTTGTCCCCCTTTCTCTTTGTGATTTATTTCACTGTTTTAAATTGACCTCTTTTAATTATCCTCCAGTTGAGACATTGTTTTTTGTTGTAAACTGCGCCTGGTCTCACCTGGGCTAACGGGCCTTACTCCTGTTAATTTTTACTCTCCCACACAAGTGAGGCACCATTTTTATCGGGAGACCTGGGGGAACGCTGGGTGGTAGGAAATTTGTGTGAGCCCGGTGATGCCACACTTTCCCACACAAAAATGTGTGAAAAAAGTGATTTTTTCAGCTAAAATTGAGGTTTGCAGGGGATTCTGGGTAAGGAAACGTTGGGGGATCCACGCAAGCCATACCTCCCTGGAAGCCCCCGGGTGTCTACTTTTCAGAAATGTGTGGGTTTGGTAGGGTTCCCTAGATGGCCGCCGAGCACAGGGCCAAAAACCCAGGTGACCCCCCTTGCAAAACCAGGTCGTTTTGTGAAAGGCCATTTTGAGTTCGCCTCAATACGTTGTGGGCCCTTGCCTGTCGCGGGTACTTGGGCCTCCCACACAAGTGAGGCACCATTTTTATCGGGAGACCTGGGGGAACGCTGGGTGGTAGGAAATTTGTGTGAGCCCGGTGAAGCCACACTTTCCCACACAAAAATTTCTGAAAAAAGTGATTTTTTCAGCAAAAATTAAGGTTTGCAGGGGATTCTGCGTAAGGAAACGTTGGGGGATCCACGCAAGCCATACCTCCCTGGAAGCCCCCGGGTGTCTACTTTTCAGAAATATGTGGGTTTGGTAGGTTTCCCTAGATGGCCGCCGAGCACGGGCCAAAACCCAGGTGACCCCCCTTGCAAAACCAGGTCGTTTTGTGAAAGGCCATTTTGAGGTCGCCTCAATACGTTGTGGGCCCTTGCCTGTTGCGGGTACTTGGGCCTCCCACCCGAGTGAGGCACCATTTTTATCGGGAGACCTCGGGGGACGCTGGGTGGTAGGAAATTTGTGTCAGCCCGGTGATGCCACAACTTTACCACACAAAATGTGTGTAAAAAGGGATTTTTTCAGCAAAATGTCAGGTTTGCAGGGGATTCTGGGTAAGAAAACGTTGGGGGATCCACACAAGCCATACCTCCCTGGAATCCCCCGGGTGTCTACTTTTCAGAAATGTGTGGGTTTGGTAGGTTTCCCTAGGTGGCCGCCGAGCCCCGGGCCAAAACGTCATGGGACCCCCCTTGCAAAACCAGGTTGTTTTGTGATAGGCCATTTTGAGGTCGCCTCAATTTTTTATTTTTTATTTTAAAAGTTTTATATAGCGCTAGCTAGACCCGTGGGTATCAGAGCGCTTTACATACACACTGTACAAAACCAAAGGAAATTGCATTACTTATTAGGAAGGCAGTAGGGAAGCAACGACAGAGATAAAAAATACAACATAAAAAATAGATAAACAGTGCAGCGGAGGGAGAGAAAACAAACGAAGGTGGTTAACACAGACCGGTCACCACTATCCTTGAATGTCAAGATAGAGAGGAGTTAACTCGGATATTGAAGTCTAGGTTAGTTGATGTTGGTCAGGAAAGTATTTGTTAAGGAGATGGAGTTTCAGGTCCCTTTTGAAACAGGAGAAGGAGGGGTTGCATCTGAGGACTCTAGGGAGAGCGTTCCATATCCTGGGAGCGTTGCCAGAAAACGATCGGTATTGGGTGGTTTTCTTTTTCAGTTTCGGAGGGATAAGAAGGAGTGAGTTAGAACTTCTCAGTGTTCTGGATTGACCTGCTCTTACCAGTTTGTTGTTCAGGTAGTTGGGGGCCGGAGAGTGAAGGGTTTTGTGTGTGATGCAGGCCAGCTTGTAAATACACCTCCCTTCCATAGGAAGCCAGTTGAGGGAGTTGAGAGCTGGAGTGATGTGTTCAAATCTTTTCACTCCAGATATGAGTCGAGCGGCCATGTTCAGCACTGCCCTTAGTGGGGCTAGGTGAGCTTTTGGAGTCCCTGTTAGGATGGCGTTCCCGTAGTCGATTTTAGAGAGAACTAGGGATTGAACTACTGTCTTGAGGTCATCCTGGGGAAGAAAAGGTTTCAATTTCTTGAGGTGTTTTAGTGAGAAAAGAGCACCTTTTGCAGAGTTTTTGATGTGGGCCTCCATTGATAAGTTCTTGTCAAGGGTGATGCCTAGTGACTTCACTGAGTCGGATAGGACGAGGGGGCAGTTTAGGGCAACCAGATTCTTGAGCCACTCTTGGATTGGTCGACGGTTGCTTTTTGGAGAGAATAGGATTAGTTCCGTTTTATCTGGGTTGAGCTTTAAGTGGTTAGTGTTGAACCAAGTTTGGATCTCGGTTAGAGTGACATTGAGGTGTCGGATGTCGTTGGGAGACTTGATTTTGAAATAGATTTGGGTGTCGTCAGCGTAGAGGTGGTAGTTCACTCCCGCTTTTTTCAAGATGATTGTGAGGGGCTCCATGAAGAGATTGAAGAGGGACGGGGAGAGGATCGAGCCTTGCGGGACCCCAAGTGTGACTTTTGTTGGCTTCGAGAGACAGAGGTTGATTTTAATTTGTTGCGAGCGGTGTTGAAGGAAGGAGGTGAACCATTTTAGTACTGTGCCATTAATGCCGGAGCGTTTCGACAAGGTCTCCAGAAGAGCTGGATGATTTACAGTGTCGAATGCCGCAGATAGGTCAATAAGGATGAGAAGGCAGGCATCACCTTCATCTAAAGCCTTGTGAATATCGTCAGAGATGTTGAGCATAGCTGTTTCAGTGCTACAGCCTTTCCTGAATCCTGATTGAAAGGCGTCGAGGAGGTTGAACTCATCAATGTGTTTGTTGAGTTGGTGGAGAACGCATTTCTCCAATGTTTTCGCAAGGAACGGGAGGTTGGAGATAGGTCTGAGGTTGTTAAGATCATTAGGGTCGGCTCCTGGTTTCTTGAGAATGGGTGTGATTTGTCCTAGTTGAAGGGAGTCTGGGACACAGCCTGAGATGAGAGAGGCATTGATGATTTTTGTCCAGAAAGGGGAAATGGTGTGGTTGAGTTCTTTTATAATTGTGGATGGGAGGGGGTCCATCGTGTGGGAGGAAGGTTTTAGGGTAGAGATTATACTGAAGACCTCGTTTTCCGACATTAGCTCAAAGTCGGACCAATGCGCATTGTTTTTTAGCTGGAGGCAGACCTGATTGTCCTTGGTAAGAACTCTTTCTGATTGGTCAAGGGTGGTTAAAGGGGGCAGGTTAAGAGGGAAGGAGGGTTTGCGGTTTGGAGGAAGGATTGATCAATTTTTGAGACTTTATTAGAGAAGAAGGTGGCAATTTCTTCACATCGCTCTTTGGTGGCTATGATTTCGTTAGAGGGAGTGCAGTTTGTTTGGCTTTTGACAATGTTGAAGAGTTCTCTCGGTCTGTTTTTCACCAGATCTAGTTGGTTGCGGAAGAAAGACGCCTTTTCACTGAAAATGTGTTTTTTGTATGCCTGCCGAGCAGATCTAAGTTGCGCTAGGTGCAAGGTCGAGGGGTTTAGTCTCCAACACCTTTCCGTTTGTCTGAGTTGACGCCTTTCGTTATTCAGATCCATATTAAACCAGGGTTTAGATTTGGTTCGCCTCATTTGTTTGAGTTTGAGTGGAGCTACTTGGTCTAAGACCTCTGTCATTTTAGAGTTAAAGTGTGTAGTGAGGTCATCGGCCGTCCATGATGAGGGTTGGGGTTGTAGATGGGCATGAATCCTGGATTCAAGTTCGGGTAAAGGGACTTTTTGATGTTTCTGGTCCAGTGCTTAGGTTTGTCAACACGAATAGGTTGGTGTCTGACAAGTGCATCTATCTTGAACAGAATGAGGTGGTGGTCTGACCAGTCAATGGGAGAAATCGCTCTCAGAGAGACCAGTTCATTGTTGGTAATGATCGCATCCAGTGTTGCACCTTTGATGTGAGTTGGTTCATTGCAGAGTTGTTTGAGATTGTATATTTCAAGTAGGTTGGATAGGTTCTGGACAGTGGAGTCTTCTGGGTCATTCCAGTGGATGTTGAGGTCACCCAGGAACACGTCTTTTGTGTCTGTCATGGAGAAACGTGTTATTAGGTCTGTTAGTTCTTCGGGGAAAAGGGTACGCTCTCCAGGAGGATGGTAGATGGTGTGGAATTTGATGGGAGAGGTGCCCTTGGCAGTGAGTTCGACACCCAGGTATTCAAACGATAGGTATTCTGCAGGTTTAAGTTTGGTGATCTGTATTCCAGCTTTGTGAATGATGGCTAGTCCCCCCCAGTTTTGATTGGCCTGTCTTGTCTGATGATGTTGTACCCTGGAGGGGTGAGAATGTCAAGAATGGGGGTGGAGTGGACATTAAGCCAGGATTCTGTGAGGAAAGCGATGTCAATTTCTTCAGCGAGTAGAGCTTCAGCAATGTCTGTGGCGTGTTGTACTGCTGATCTGCAGTTTAGGAGCATGCAAGAGAGAGGGCGGGGAGCCTTGGTGGTGGGGGGAGCTAGGTGGATAGAGGAGTATTGAGCAGGAGGTCTAGGCGAGTGGACAGTTTTAGGGAGTCTGTTAGTACCAACAATAACAGGGATGGGGAAAGGGGCTGATTTCTGGCTCAGAGCGAGGTAAGGGTCGTTGGTCACATCAGGTTTCAATACCGAAAGGGGAGGCGATCCCGGTTGGGTCGAAGTGCCTGACTCGTTGACGGACTGGAGGGTCGGGAGGTGCTCTGTGGGGCCATGGGAGAGGTATTGAGGGGGGTTTGAGCAAATCTACCAGACGAGAGGGAGTACGGTGGCTTGGTCCTGTTGAGAAGGTCTTGTTGTAAGTGTAGGAGATCGGCAGCAAGGGAGTTAATTTTCTGCTCCATTCTGTTCAGTTGCTGTGTTATTGAGCTGAAAAAGTTTAAGGTTTCTGGCAGGGGTCGAGAATGACTTGGGCCTATGGAGGGAGAGTGAGCAGGGGTCAGGGATTGGACGGAATCAGTGGGATTAGGAGAGGGGAGAGGTTGGACGCGGGGAGCCGGATTAGTAATGCTCCCATTCAAGGAGTTCAGAGGAGGAGTAGAGGGTCTATTGTTCAAGTGAGGAGGGAGAGAAATTCTGGGTAGGAAGTCAGAGTTCCGGGGAATGTCAATGAGATTAGCGGTGGAGGCAGGTTGTGTATGTGGGTGTGCGACGGCGGACGGGGAGTGGGCGGTGATAATAGGGGGAAAGTGTCTGCTGTATTGGTGAAGACGTTGGACATGGGGAAGTCATGGGGGTTGTCAGTGAGGTAAGTGGTGAAGACGGGTTGTGCCTGTGGGTGTGGGACATCGGAAGGGGAGTGTGCAGTGGTGGTAGGGGGAGAGTGACCGCTGGATTGGAGATGACGTTGGACAAGGGGGAAGTAAGGGTCGGGGGAAGAGGGTCTGTGTTGGAGGAAGGGGTAGTTTGAGAGGGAGGGTTCAGATTATTAGAGGTCGAGGGGGAGTGCCTGTGGGGATTTCAGTCGTGTGAGGGCTGAGGGTGGAGTCCGAGCTGACGAGATCGAGATCGGCCTTGTGGTGTTTGTTAATTGTGATTTTGTTGTTCCTGGTGTGATCAGTTGATGTAATAATGGTGGGCGTTTGGCGGCGGAGAGTAATGATGGGGGTAGTGTGATTGTAGTGAGTGATGGTGGATGTCCACGAGTTGAAGAGAGGTTCTTCAGGGCAGGGAGATTGGATCAGTTCCACGTTATTAGTGAGGGTGGTGGGGGATAGGGGAGGTAGGGTTTGGTGGCTCAGTTGAGTTAACGAGGAAAGAAGTGTGGGGAAGTGGCGGTCAAAAGTGGTGAGGTGCGGGTCGGTGGCCTGTATGAGAATGGTTCCAGTTCTGTAGATGGAAATGGTGAGTTCCCCTTTGAAGGTCGGAGAGATAGTGGTGGAGATTTTTTCACCATAGGGAATGATTACTGACTTGGCGACTTTAAGGTGAAGAGAGAAGGTGTTTTTCCATTTAGTCGGGCGATTAGTGTAAAAAATGAAGTTAGTTTTCGTGTTGCCGTTGGTCGCTGTGTGGTAGTTATCTACAATGAGTGTTTCCGGGTGTTGTTTTAGAGTACTGTGCTTGAAGTTCTTTTTTGCATTACTGGTCAATTTGTCTGGGTAGTTAATGGACCAGGAGTTGGGTCCGTAACGCACGAGATTCGAGTTACGGGAGGGGTTAGGCGGGCGCATGGTTGAATGGTAGAAAATGCCGGGGCGCAATCAGGAATCAAGCAGTAACCATGCTTTTACAGTAAGCATCATTTGGCCCAAAACCAGGGGGACACTCCAAATGCAGGGGGAGTATCCGCATTTTTCAATGCCTGCCATATTGGGAGGAGACAATGTCCACAAGCCAATTCCAGTAACAGTCCCATAAGCACATCAGCCTGTAACATAAACCACATTATGCACAGTGTCACATTAGGCGCAAAACCTTAGACGCCAACTTCACCATCATAAACATTATGCAATTCTCTCATCGGTCTAAACGCATTAGACACTAACATGCTAATCAAAAATCACATTAGGAAATATCTCACAACCTAAACGCATTAGGGAATAATAACCTCGCTAGCATAACCACATTATGCAAAACCTCACAACCATAAAAGTACATTTAGAGGTAAGAAACAGGGTGCGTAAAACATAGTAAATGCATCACATTTCCTAGCACCATATTTAGGACAGAAACCACATTAGCACATAACCTCACGGTAGAAACCATAGCAGAGGCATCAATCACATTAGGGCCTGGCGCCCTACAATCCTAACAGTCCCCCTGGCCGACTGGCCATCTCAGAGAGGGGCTCAAATGCCCTATGTCCCAAAAGTTCAGGGCGCGCTGCCTAAGCAGCGAAAGTCAAGGGTGCGCAATCAGAGCAGGCCTAAACGTTGCAGCTGGCACTAAGTGCTGCGCAGCTGTGAAGGTCAGGGCTAAAGGAGTGCATCTCACTCCTAGCTACCAAGGTATGTCCCCCAAATAAGCAATAGCCTAAACGGTGCAGCTGCCCACTGCTTGCTGGGCAGCTGTGAAGTAATAAGGCCTGGTGAGAGAGTCCCACTCCCCTCTGTGCTCCTGCACTCTTATGAGAGAGCCCCACTCCCCTCTGTGCTCCTGCACCCTCATGAGAGAGCCCCATTCCCCTCTCTGCTCCTGCACTCTCATGAGAGAGACCCGCTCCCTCACTGATCCTGCACTCTCACGAGAGAGACCAACTCCCCTCACTGATATTGTACTCTCACGAGAGAGTCTTTTGTTGCCAGTGTTCCTATTTCTGTTGTGGCGCTGAACTGAGCACAACAGTAGACCTCCTAGTGTGCCCCTCTGCCTCTGTATTACCGCCTCCGAGGGCCTGATCCTCACTTTATGGCCAGTGCTCCAATTTGACACTCTGCTTTGGAGCTACTGCGGATATACTGGACTCTCTTCCCAGAGTAAGATGTGCTCCGCCGAAGTGTTGACCCCTTACTATCCTTATCTTCAGGCGAGGGGTAGGTAGTCAAGTAGGGGCCATCGAGGGCAACAGACTCCGGGCCGAGGGTTTATAGCTGCAGCAACCGGGTCTGAAGTGGTAGCAGAGCTCACTCACGCCTTGTTAGCTTCCTCACCGTCGCCCGCCCTCCAGCTCAGATTTGTCACCTCAGTAGCAGCTACCGCGGGCAGGGGGGGTGGCACATCACTGCGCACCCCGGCGGCACCTCTGGCACCAGGATAGAGCTGGGCACTCACCAACGGGCCCCCCCCGCACGGGGGTACTCCACTCCGGATCTTCGAATGGGCGCAGCGATCCTCGGCGGCCCCCGGAGCTTCGTATTCACGCAGGGCGTCTCAGGTGTACTGTTGTCGCCGGACCTCGCAACCAGCAAAGTCGCGCCTCCCCCGCTCTCGAAACATTGTGCGGGCGGCGGGTCTCGACTTTCCTCTCCTCCGACGCCACTCCAGAGGGGCACGCCCTGCACGCAATCCCCGCGGTCCGGCCCCACTGCAGGCCGCGACCGCCAATCTTGGGCTTCCGTTCAGAGTCTGATCCCCAAACTGCAAGGGGCTGTTGCTCACGGTGTCCGGACCTTCCCGGTTGCAATTGGCAGTTGCTGCGGCAGATAATTGGACGGATATTCTGGGGTTCGAGCGGGTGACCCGACAGAGCTCCCTTACAGCGTGGCCATCTTGGAACCCTTGTTCCTTTCCTCAATACGTTGTGGGCCCTTGCCTGTCGCGGGTACTTGGGCCTCCCACCCGAGTGAGGCACCATTTTTATCGGGAGACCTGGGGGGACGCTGGGTGGTAGGAAATTTGTGTCAGCCCAGTGATGCCACAACTTTACCACACAAAAATGTGTGAAAAAAGGGATTTTTTCAGCAAAATGTCAGGTGTGCAGGGGATTCTGGGTAAGAAAACGTTGGGGGATCCACGCAAGCCATACCTCCCTGGAATCCCCGGGTGTCTACTTTTCAGAAATGTGTGGGTTTGGTAGGTTTCCTAGGTGGCCGCCGAGCCCCGGGCCAAAACCCAGGTGACCCCCCTTGCAAAACCAGGTCATTTTGAGATAATGTGTTGTTTATTTCTGCAGCGTGAAAATTTTGGCACAATATTGCAAGGAAAATGTGACAGACATTTTGAGGTTTGCAGGACGTTGTGGGTACCATAACTTGTTGGGATCCACAAGAGAGATATCACCATGTACTCCCATGGGTGTTTCGTTTACGACAATATCTACAGTTGGTAGGTTATTCTTAGACGGAATGTACACCTTGGCAGACAGACTAAAAAGACAAAGATTACTGCACAGCCATCTATTCCTCAAGCACACATACATACTGGTTGGATTTGGCATGAGGGCAAGTCATGGTTCAGTATATACAATTTTATTAACAAGAGATTTCACAAAAATGAAATGCACTGTCAATAATTGAAAGGACAAAAAACTGAACCAGTGACTCGCAGCTCGTGAGCTGTAAAGCCACGTCAAGGCCCCAACCGCTTTACAGGCCATTCACACACCTTTCATACGTGATACACACAAGACCATTCACACCACCAGGCACGAAACAAACACATTACAACATTCACAAAAAGGGACAAGGTACACCCTGCTTGAGAAAGACAAAAAAAATATCACTGCACAGCCATCTAATCCTCAAGCACACACACATACTGGTTGGATTTGGATCGAGGGTGAGTGATGGTTCAGTATATACAATTGTATTAACAAGTGATTTCACAAAAATGAAATGCACTGTTAATAATTGAAAGGACGAGAAACTGAACCATTGACTCACAGCTCGTGAGCTGTAAAGCCACGACAAGGCACCAACCTCTTTACAGGCCATTCATACACCTTTCATACGTGTGACAAATACAAAACCATTCACACCACCAGCCGCGGGCCCATCACATTACAACACTCACACCAGCAGACAGTGCCATTCAAGGGCCCATCACTTTCACACGCCCACATTCCTAACACAGCAACCACACAAGCTGATGGATTGCGTGAGTGTCGCTCGGCTAGCAGTGTGTGTAGTGACCAGCAGCAAGTCACTACTCACACACTGCCAGCCGAGTGCCAGTCCACGCACACCGCCAGCCAAGCGCCACTCCACGCACACCGCCAGCCAAGCGCCACTCCACGCACACCGCCAGCCAAGTGCCACTCCACGCACACCGCCAGCCAAGCGCCACTCCACGCACACCGCCAGCCTAGCGCCACTCCACGCACACCGCCAGCCTAGTGCCACTCCACGCACACCGCCAGCCAAGCGCCACTCCACGCACACCGCCAGCCAAGTGCCACTCCACGCACACCGCCAGCCAAGCGCCACTCCACGCACACCGCCAGCCAAGCACCACTCCACGCACACCGCCAGCCAAGCGCCACTCCACGCACACCACCATCACATTTAGGATTTTTTTATACAAAAAAGAAAACACAAACAAATTGCAAATAGATACAAATCTACTAACACAAAATCAGAAACTAAATACATTGCACTAATGCCAACCTTGAAACAGAACAACAATTCTTAAACATTACAGACCAGGCAGTTCACTTTACCACTCATGGTTGCTCCCAATAATTCTTTTGCTTGTGGTACGCTCTATAACAAGCAGGCACACACAGCCCAGGGTTAGAAGGACACTCAGGGCAGTACATACGAGTCTCCTTCCGCGTACCTCTTCGCCAACAGACTCTACATCTCCTAGTGGGAAAGTCTTTTGAGGGTGTAGGAGGAATGTGATCAGGAAAGTGGCGATCTTTCAATCGAGCCACATCCTCCACCACTCCAACTCTAGGAACACTTGCCTGTTCCACAACA
This sequence comes from Calotriton arnoldi, assembly GCA_963921515.1. Lineage (NCBI taxonomy): Eukaryota > Metazoa > Chordata > Amphibia > Caudata > Salamandridae > Calotriton > Calotriton arnoldi. The sequence goes on along the minus strand of CAWUFW010005003.1, from coordinate 1,302,811 downwards.
ACAAGGCTGCCAATGACAGACTGCTGAAACTGAACAAAAGTCAACTTTGACGCAGGAGAACACTCCTTGAACACAACAAAAGCATTGAAAGTTGCTAAATTGAAGAGATGGATGGCCAACTTCTTATACCAAATGTAAGCCTTACGAATAGCAGTGTAAGGTTCCAACCTCTGATCTACTCTATCAACACCACCCATGTGCTTATTGTAGTCTAAAATGCACACAGGTTTGCGCACTTCAGCAATCTGACCCCAAACAGCCACAGGTGAAGTACTCTCATCATGTACACATCCCTCCTGTCCACAAATTTCACAGCTAGCAGTTCCTCACTACGCAAGGCACTGCACTGTCCCCTCTGAAGTTTTTTGCAAACAAGCTCTTTTGGATAACCTTTACGGTTAGAGCGGATTGTGCCACAAGCAAAAGTGTCCACTTTGAACAATTCCTTAAACAATTGCACAGCAGTGTAGAAGTTATCAAGGTACAAATGGTGGCCTCTGTTAAACAGTCCTCTAGCAAGATCCCACACAATTTTCTCTGAAACTCCAAAAGTGGACGGACAACCAGGGGGTCAATAGTGGAATCCCTACCAGTGTACACACGCAAATTAAAAACATATCCTGTCCTACTCTCAGACAACATATACAGCTTAATTCCATAGCGTGCCCTCTTGCTAGGAATGTACTGCCTAAAAACCAAACGGCCCTTGAACAGGACCAAAGACTCATCAATAGATATTTATTTCCCTGGAGTATAGATCTCTGAAAATCGATCTACAAAGTGATCAAGAACAGGCCGAATCTTAAAAAGACGGTCACATTCAGGGTGATCTCGTGGCAACGCCAAACCATTATCAACAAAATGCAGCATCCGAAGCAAAAGTAAATACCGATCACGAGTCATAACTGCAGGAAATATGGCCGTTGTCATCAAGGGACTGGTAGACCAATATGAACCCATGGACGGCTTCCTTATCAAACCCATCAAAAAAGTCAAACCCAAAAACTTCTTCATCTCTTCCAGATTTGTGGGACTCCACCGGGTAGCTCTAGAATGGGGCCTAAGTCTGGCACTGTTGTCCCTCAAAAACTGTTCAGCATACAAATTAGTCTGCTCAACAATCTCACCCAAAAATACATCATCCATAAACAACTGAAAATACTGTATAGGCAAATAATGTTCACAATCCACTCTACACCCTGCATAACCACTAAAGGCAGGCAACACCGGCTGCACCATGTTTGGATCAACCCAGAGTCCAGCACTTCCAGTAGGAAGCCTAGCAGCCCCAGGCTGCAATCCAAATGCCTCTTGTACCATCGGCACAGTGGTATCCTCCTCTAAAACAGGCACTTCATCTGCACTGAGAGTACCTTCATCATCCGATGATTCCATGTGGAGAGAAAACTCACTGCCTGAATCTTCCCCTCCCTCCGCTCCCTCAGACGCACTGTCAGTCTCATAATCCTGCTCAGAGGAAGATTCAAGAAGCAAACCAACCACCTGCTGAGCAGTCATTCTACGGCTAGCCATAATGCTTACTAATAAAGGTTACATGTCAAACAAGTCAACAACAACAAACCCTTTGTAAAAAAAAGAAATAAACAAAATGTAGCTTTATCACAATGACCTATATACTCCAACACTATACCACTCACGTGACAGAAGCAGCTAGACTCACCACCACCTACTCTGCACAGACACAGTAAGGATCAACAATATCCCACTAAAAAAGAAGAAAAAAAAATTACACATAAGACAATGCAAAACATCGCAAAGAATTTCATGCTCTGAACACTAACAAATATGCTGCCATTATGACACCACTTACAAAAAAATTCATTCATGCATGACAATAATACTCATTTGGAGTACACACAACAAAAATATTTTTCTTACCAAATAAATGCAATTACGCAAAACTGCAGAACAACCACTGCCGAAACCGCAAACAGGAATCAAAAGCTTTACACTAGAATAAAAAGGAGAAAAAAACATTACAATCACATATGCAAATAATGCACCAGTCCACACACAATCCACCAGCCAAGCTAAGGGGTAGGTGGGCCAAAGAGTATAAATAAAATATTCACCCGCGTAAAAGGGAGCAACCCTTGCCCTTTTGGCCACTCCCCAACACAAAAATTAAAAAACCCTGGTGTCTAGTAGCTTTTGCCCTCCTTGGGGGCAGATGGGCCTAAAAACATACTGCTATTCTGCCACCCAAGGGGTCACTCTCCACAAATAAATGCCTGGTGGACTAGTGGGAAGATACCTTTATCTTCCGCACACGATCTCTCACTACTCAACTCTACTCTCAACTCTATTCACAACTGGATGTTAGCTCACCAACTCATTCTGAATCCCGCCAAAACTGAATTCCTCCTCCTCTCTACCTCTCTCTCACCTCCTCCTGTTCAATCTTGGATGGATCAGCTGAACCTACTCAACAACAAACCCATCATTGTCGACAGCGCTAAATCCCTAGGTGTCATTCTTGACAAAAGACTCAACCTAATCTCCCACATCAACTCTATTGCTAAGAACGCACGTTACCAGTTGCGCCTTCTATGGGGGATCTGTCGGTTCTTCCCGGAGAAAGACTTAAAAACCTTGGTACAATCTCTGGTTCTCTCAAGACTGGATTATTGCAATTCTCTTCTGACGGGCCTACCCAAATCCCACCTCTCCCCTCTCAAATCCATCCTCCATTCAGCAGCTCGCTTCATTTCAGGGTCTAAACAGAGCGACCACGTCACTCCTATCCTGTCCTCTCTTCGATGGCTTCCGATCGAGGCAAGATCTATTTACAAAACTGCCTGCATCACACACAAAGCCTTACACACGTCCTCCCCTCATTACCTGGCGAATAAATTGAAATTGCCCGGTGGCTCTCGCCCTTCTCGCAATGCGAAAAAGCTTCTGCTTGAGCCCCCCCCCCGCCTTCAAAAGGGAAAGATCGATGGCGCAATCCTTCTCAGGCAATGCGGTGAGAATCTGGAACTCGCTTCCCTCATTGCTCCGTGCCACCTCCTCTACCCGGATCTTCAAAGCTGACCTCAAATCTCTTCTCTTCCAAAGACACTTTCAGAACTAATACTTTCACTCTCAGCCCCTCTAGGAAGTTCGCTCTTAATTGTAAATTTGTACTTTTTCCTGTACATTCCTCACCCTTGCGTGCTGTGCTGGATTTGTGTACCCTTCATTTAATTCACGCCCTCTCTACTCCCTCAAGGAAGTTCTTCCACTATAGGAAATTCTGTACTCCATGCCTATAGAAGTGCCTTCCCAGTGTGTTCTGAGTGACTGCCACTTATTGCAGTATTATACCTCTATTTGTATTTTGTATCTCATGTATCATGCACATTTGTCACTTTTTCCTCATGTAATGTAACGCTTGCTTTTGTATTATGCTCACTTGTAACCTTCTCATCATGTAATGTTACTGTTCCTATTGTGAAGCGCTCTGACACCTTCGGGTAAAGCCCGCGCTATATAAAAACTGCCCCCCCCAGGGGGCAGAGCACCAAAACATAAGGCCCCCAAAGGGAGCGACCCTTGCCCAAGGGGCCGCTCCCCAAAACAGTATTTTCCGTTTTTTTAAAAATTCCTGGCGTCTAGTGGGCATTCCTGCTGCACGATCGCATGATCGTGCAGCAGGAATGCTCAAAGAGGCATCGAGAAAGGAAAGGGTTTTCCTTTCCTCGATGCCTCTTCTGTTTCAAATCCCCCTCCCCGGAGCCAAAACTAACCTTATTCGCCGACGCGCTGGAAGCAAATGGCTTCCAGCGCGTCGGCGAACTAAGGGAGCCCCCAATGACGTCAGCGCGCCTCGCGCGCTGACGTCATTGAGGGGGCGAGGGGAGGCAGGGAAGCCCTTCCCTGCCTTCCCCAAAAAAACCCGACGATCGGATTCCCACAGGGGAGCGCCAGCGCTTCCCCGTGGGTGGTCTTATGACGAGCTGGACTCGTCATGAGCACACGACCACTGTGTGCCATGACGAGTCCAGCTCGTCATGAGCATCGAAGGGGTTAAATAATTTATAATTAATTATTACATAATCAACTTCCCACCCTACCCTTCTACAAACCCAATAACCTACTACAACACTATAAATTACTATTAAAAATGAAATAGAAAATTCTAAACACTTAAAATTATATGCTAACCGAGAACTGGCTGGGTGCCAGCAGGGGAGAAGAGAAGATGGTGGATTGACTCCGCCAAGGAGAGCAGCACCCGTGGCCTTCCTCGACTCCGCCCCACCCCACCTACGAACTATCCTCGAGGACCACAGGATACACGGAAAATGCCAATAGATTAAAACACAACTAAAGTGGGGAAAGGCCTAAGGACTATTCCCGTTTATACCTCAAGCACGGATGTGCTGGTGTTGCTCTGCTGCTGTCCACGGCCATCTTCAGCTGATTAAGGAGGCGAGGTGGCTTACTGCGGCCTCTCGCACCGTATCTGGCTACGGCATCGGCAGGGTCTCGGCAGGTCCCAGCATGGCCCCACAGCGTCCTGCTGCTCAGAAGGGACGTGGTCCCACTAACGAACCAGCAGTATTGAGCCAGGGGATCCCAGCTGTTACATGTGCTGCTAAATCAAAGAGGGAACTGGCAACTCCCGTGCGGAGCAGTCGAGCATCTGAGGCTGCCTCCGGCTCTCTGTTAGGTAAGCCGATCCTATGGTTGCTGCGCTCTGGGAGAGCAGGCGGCTTGCTCCAGTCCTGCGGTTCAGAAAACCCCATCCTGGCTTCTGAGATAGTAGATACTTTGCTTGCAGCGGTGCAGGAGGGCTGTGGGACTAACTCTGCACCCCAATCCCTCATTGTTACCAGAGAGGGAGATTCGTTATCTGATCCACAGGGGGTTGACGGGGAAGCTAGTCCTAGTACCATTAATGCTACCCAACAGGATCTGGGACACCCTGAATCTGAAATGGCGATCTGTTCAAATTCTATACGGACTGGTTGTAGCACCCCCTCTCCATCACCCATATATCAGCAAATGGGTAGCAGCAATAGGGGTGTAATACTATTTGACGATGTGGACCCTAACTTGTAAGATGACTCCTCGGTTGTTTCTGAGTCACAGAGTTCAGGAGCAGTGGAAACCTCAGTTATCCCTGAAATAGACTCAAACAAGGGCGCACCCAGCAGCTCTGGCCCCTCCTTGATCTGTACTGAGTGTTCCGGCGAGTGCTCTATGGGGGTTTACCGAGCAGAGTATGGAATCAATGGAACCGGTGGATGTCTCGAGGTCCAATGTCACTAAGGGCAGTACCCCACTGGGGGATAAGCTATCAAGCGCTAAAGGAGCTAAAGGAGCTAGAGGAACTAAAGGAGAGAAAGGATGAGGAGGTCCTAAACCCCCCTTTGGTGACTCAGAGGAGCGGTTTAAAAACCCTGTCTCGACTCGCTCAAAAGCAGGATGCGATGCTAGTCCCTTACGTAGATGGGTGACATCTAAGGGAGAGGTTAAAGCTATTATTTCTCGGCGTCGAACTCCTGCAAAGCAGACCTCTCAGAACACTCTCCTGTGGGGGGGAGCCTTCAAAACTTGGCCATGCTACCCAGGACATTTTAATTTCTAGCCCGACCAAACTGACAATTTGGAAGGGATTCTGGATTTGCTTGGCCACCCATCATCACCAACAGATCAATCTGACCCTTCAGGAGGGTTAGCAACTGGAAGTCCGAAATCTATTGACCTCGAAGAGCCTTCTCTATCCATAATACTCCAGGCGTGGATCACTCAAAGAACAGAGGCCCAAGAGTATTATGTACAAGCTAAAGCTGAAAGCCGGGGGATTAAACAGGTACTAGCGGATGTTACTACCAAAGTTGCCTTTCTTTCCTCAGACGTATCAGACCTGCAACAGCGGGTCATAGCAGCAGAAGAAGTAAACACCTCGGCTGTGAGATCCATAAAAGTACAAGAGACTCAGATGATGTTTCTGCAGGCGAAAATAGGACTGAAATAATCTGAGGGTCTTTGGTATACCTGAAGGGAGGGAAGGCTCGGATCCCAGGGCTTACATGGTCAGTCTATTTCAGCAGGCATTTCCGGATCTTGCTGACTGGGATGTGGACTCACAGGTTCAGCGGGCACATCGTTTACCCTCTTTTATAGTACAAGGGAACCAAGTCAAGCCATCCCACCCCGTCCAATACTTGTGTTTATCGGCAACTTTCTGCTCCGACAAGCAATCTATGCTAAAGCCCGTCCTACTACTCCTGTAAAATTGGATTCGATCTCTATATTTGTAAGGCCAGACCTGTGCAAGGCTACAAGGGATAGACGGTGGAAGCTCCGCAAGCTAATTGACCCTCTCAAAGCAGTCTGCACGCAAGTTTTCTTTCAGGAGCCAGCTCGGCTGAAGATACTTAAAGACAGTCGCTCACAATTCTTCTATACAGAGACTGATGCTAAAAAGCCCTCTCTAGATGACAATCTGACACTACTTAAAAAAGGGGGATTATAATATATTAGGAGAGTAGAGGGGGTTTTCTGTTTTTTGTTCTGCACAATGTCGGGGTGGGACGGGAGGTGGGGCTTTCGGAGCTGGGGGGGCATCAGGAGGCCGCTCTCTGTAGGCTATCAGTCAGCGACAGCAGGGTAAGGGGATGATTCCTTTTTCTAGGCACGGGGGATGGGCAGAGCTGGGTTGGGGTGGGGGTTGCTGTTATTAGAGAGTAGCTCTCCGTTACTCTATTGGCATTCTTGGGTGGAGCGGGCTGGTGGGGTAGGTGGGGTTAAGTAGTCAGTTAACTCATGGAAGTATACACATAGACGGAATTCGGCAGGAGAATACAACAAAGGGGAAGATGCTCCATTAAGATTATGTAATGTCTAATATGAAGTATATGTGTTGGAATCTTGCAGGACTAAATCGAGCTAGGCAGCGACGATTGATCTGCGAAGAACTTAAGGCATTTAAGCCACAGATACTCGGCTTAACTGAGACCCACCTGGCTTATAAGGATAGATCTATGCTGAATCAACTGGGATTCGATGTTTTAATATGCACCACTCAGACAGTCTCAATTCGAGGGGTCGCCATACTGAAATCTAAAAACTTAGCTGTTACTGTATTACATATGTTAGCCGACTCTAAAGGGAGATGGGCGATAGTTCAGCTGCTGATACTGGGACAAAAAAGTATGATCTGTGTGGTGTATGGTCCTAATATTGATAGTCCTGACATGTTTTATTACTTAAGCTCCGAATTATTGGGGTGGACTGGGGATCTGATAGTTATGGGGGACTTCAATTGTATTATGGATTACAAAATAAATCGATACCACAAACAGAAAAATGCAGGCGAGAATGGGTGGGACCCGAGCAGCCATATTTGAACTTATGCGAATTCATCAGCTAGATGACGCTTGGAGGACATTGATCCCAAGGTCACCAGGGTTCACGTATTACTCATCCCCACATAAACAATATTCACGTATTGACATGATCTTCATTAAGGGTGTGCTTTTGGAAAATGCCCATACAGAGGTATGTCCTAAAATTACATCTGATCTTAATCCTCTTATGCTAACAGTACAGATGCAGGCGGGGGTCAGAGATGTTCATCGGGCCTTTTCATTTACTCAATAATCCAGAGTATTGCGGGAATCTCAGATTAGCATTGGGACAATATGTAGGAAACAACAAGGGCACTGCCTCTGCCCCTGTCATATGGGATTGTATGAAAGCATTTGTTAGGGGAGCGACTCTTCAGTTCATTCTGGGCCAGAATAGGCATACATATCAAGAAGCGGGACAGTGTTGTCTTGATTATTTAGACCTGGAACGTCAGCATGTGCAGGCGATCATAGTAAGGGACCCTGCTGAGCAGTCGATATATCTGAAGCTGCTAGAAACACGGCTTATGTTAAACAGAAGGTAAACAGAGAAAGTAGCTGCCAGCTATCATAAGCATAGAATGCTGCAGTATGAATACGGTGAGAAAGTTGGTCGGCTTCTGGCTATTCAGATCTCCGACAATAAAACAAGATCCAATATCAAATGCATTAAAGGAGAGGGCGGGTTGCTTTATTCACAGCCACAGGCTATTGTCGAACAGTTTGGGGAATTTTATGCAAGAATATATGGTGAGTTAGTATCCCCTACTAATCTTAGCTTCTGGGAATATCTGCAAGAGAGCCACTTACCTCGGCTTGATACCCAGGAGACGGCACTGCTTTAAGGGGATATAGGGGTAGCTGAGGTGGAGGATGCAATCAAAGCCCTGCCCTCTGTCAAGGCGACGGGTGAGGATACTATCCTTCTTGAGTTCTACAAAACTTCTAGGGATGTCTGGCACCCGAGTTTACTGACTTAATTGCATATATAATAAAGGGGGGGGGAGCCCCTGTATCCTGGAGCACGACTAATATAGTGGTGTTTCCCAAGAAGGGAAAACCACTTGAAGAGAGAAGTTCGCACCGCCCAATCTCGTTGATCAATTCTGATACTAAAATTTTCTCTAAAATATTAGCAAAACGCTTGGCCCATCTCATTCATGGTTTAGTCTCTGATCAACAACACAGGTTTGTTCCCGGTAGAGATACTTCGTCCCATGTTAACACTGCTATTGCAGCCTTCGACGTTCTGGTAAATTAAAAGAACATATTGGTATGATAATGTTGGATGCCGAGAAGGCTTTCGAAAGAGTAGCATGGGAAGCACTTTTGTCTACTATGTCAGCATTTGGACTTGGTTTATCTCCCTGGTACAGAAACTATACAAGAACCCAGTGGCCAAAGTCAAGCTGAATGGCATTTCATCAACATATTTTCCAGTCTGAAGGGGCACACAGCAAGGGTGCCCACTTTCCCTGTTATTATTTGCCTTATACATCGAGCCTTATATAAGACACCTCTTGCGGAATGTGGGTATCCCCCCAGTAAGCTCAAAAGGTATAGAACTTAAGTTTACTGTATATGCAGACGACAGCTCCATCTTCTCTGTCAACCCAGTAGACGCTATAGCTTGTATTACAGAAGAGGCAGAGCTTTTCGGCTCCTTCTCTGGGTACAAGCTAAATTTGGCTAAAACACAGACAGGGTTACAGATACCGCCACATATCTAGGTATTCACCTTAGCAGTCAGGTGGAGGATATAATTACTCTTAATCACGAGTCACTTCTTAAATCGGTCACGGCTAAGCTACGTTGCTGGCATTGGCTTCCCCTCAGCATCCTCGGTAGGTGCAATGTTATAAAAATGAATATATTGCCTAAGTTTTTATACTTGTTTCGTTCAATCCCTCTACGGGTCCCAGGATCTTTCTTCAAGCTTCTAGAAAGTGTTATCGGCAGCTTTATTTGGGGGTACGGGCGGGCCAGAAGGGCACTAAGTTTCATTAAATTGACTTTCAAACAAGGGGGCTTTAAGCTCCCAGATTTTAAGCTGTATTACTGGGCTGCATTCGCCGGGCGGACCCAGAGCCTGTTAAACGGGCTTGAAGCTGGTTTATCTACACTGGCTTACCAATTAGCCTGTGGGCCATCGACTGGGCTTATTCTTTACACGACTATAGATCTAAATTACTATAAAAGGGTTAGATTTAAGGTAGTCAGGGACATAACTAGGATATGGCAGGAAATCCGTAAGAAATACTCTCTGCTACATTATTTTACTGTTTTATGGGGTAATCCAATATTTCCAGAAATATTTCAGGATTATGTCGGGAAAGCCTGGCACATTAAAGCTACAAGTACGGCCACAGTATAAATTCTTACGTTTCTGGAGAGTCTTGAGAAAGCCTCCGACTTGCAAACCTAGATGGGGCAAAACATCTGTTGCCTGTACAACAAAATTTGAAACAAATGATTGGTGATTATTGAAATTAAATGTTCATTATTAACCTCAGCTTTTTTATTGTTGCTTCTCATCACTCTCTGTTGCTAACTAAAATGAATATTATGTACTATGACAATTAATATCTAAAATTATTTTGGTATGTGCATCTCCCTACTATAATGACCTATTTCTTGTAGAGCATTCTGTTTTACATTATACTAAGGCCAAGATATCCATAACTTGATGGAGACTATATTTTTTAACATAAATAATATATTTTTTCATGGTAGCATGGTCACCACTGTATTATTAATGTTGAGCTCATACATCACGCAGAACATACTTCACATGTTCAAGACTCAGACATTGAAGTTTATAGCGCTTCCTGACAAGACCTGTAAATTGAGAAGACTTGATTGGGTTTAGTACCTTGCAGTGTGAATTCTTGCTGCACTAAACTTGTCCTTGGCTGCTAAATGAAGGTTTTTGTGTAAGAAGTCTTGCTTTTAACTAAATACTTCAACTGTACTTTTTCTAGTCAGGAGAGTTCAGGGCTATTGCTGGACAGGAGCAGATCAATTTTACAGATCAATTACTACAAAGGCATTGTTCAACAATACTTCCTGCAGTAGTCAAGGTAGATTCTATTTATTGGGACTGTGTATATTTTGTGTGTTTTATTATAGTCACAGGGCAAAAGACTCACGTTTGCTTTAGTCCTTAAAGGAGAGCTCTTGGAAAATTTGGACTCAAAATGTGCTTCGATCTGCCAATCAGTTCTGCTGTTTAGGTGAAAGCACTACTTTCTATGCAATGTTTATTATGATTTTATTTTGCCTTTTTCGTTTTTGTGGAGTTCTTTTCTTTCATTTCTCTGATGTTATGGTACTGGGACCCTGTTTTTCAGTGCCACAGTGTGTGCGCTCTGTCCCTAAAACCAATTTTTTTTTAATGTTGTTTTCATTTAATTGGTTTACTTAACTTTCCAGTAAAGCTTTGTATGTTGATGCGGGAAATGCACTACTGGCATGGAAGCTGAAAGCCATATCTGGGCTGATGTATTTATGTATACCACCCATATGACTAAAGTATAAGGCCCCAGAGAACAATATTGTGCCCTGTGTGCAGGAAAAGTGCTTTTTCATATAGGAAAACCTGTTTTTTATATATTTGTAAGTCACTCCTAAATGTGCCTTGTAAGCCCACAGGGACATAATGGATATTATGGAAATGGTTATCCCCACAGTGGATGGTGCCAAAAGCTATTTTACACTGTGCACGTAAAACTATATCTCTCATGAGCAGGCCTAGTTATAAAAGTATTTTTTTAAATGTTTGCCCGGGAAAATTCTAAGAGTTTAATTTAAAGTTATTTTTACTTTTTATTAAAAATCTAATTCAATGTTTAAAATAAGATATTGATATGTATAGTACCGTTCGTTGTGTCAGCTCTTACCCTGTCCTGAACCTTGTTCAAGCCCTCGGGCCGGAGGTGGCATCACCAGGCGCAGGAGAGGGGCCACTAGTCAGTGGCTCACTCCCTGGAGATTCAGCTATTTCTTGGCCAGGCAGTATGTATGGAGAATGGGGGAGGATAAGGACATTCCCCACGCTCTCTGTTGCAACACTCAGGGGCTCCCTTGAGGTTACACAGCTCTCAGCACTCCACACACAGCCGTGGGCACCATTTTGGATCGGCACTGGCCTACCTCCATTTCTGTTTAAAAGTGCGCCACCTTCCCAATACCATCTCGGGAGGCGTGTTGCTGATATAAGGGTCCTCTTTGAAATAGTCCCAGCTTCCCCCCGAAGTCTTGTCTAAGCTATCCTTGAAGTGCCCGACCCGAAGGTGAAGTGGAGATCAGCGAGGGCATGTCTTGTCAGATCCCCAAATTTGACAAGTAATTACAATAGTTGACCAGGCACTACAGCAAAGGTATATAATTTCTGGGATATTATACCGATCAAATATGGCCAATAATATTAAGAAAAGAGAGGAATTGGCAGATAGCTTTTTTAGATCCCAAATAAATAGTGATAAATCTCAAGGACATGAACTTATAAAAGGACTTCAGAATCTATTTAAAAAACTTTAAAAAGTATCTAAAAAAAGAATCTCGAAAATGGTGGTATGTGATCACATTAAAACTTTTGCAAGGAGGGAGGATACCAAGGGGGTCTATGGATTAATATAGTCCCTGTGGTGGAAGATTAGGATGAAATTCAGGTGGAGAAATGAGAGAGAAAACTAACAGAAACGTCTAGTGATTTAATTTATAACAATAATGTATGCTGTTTAAAGTTAACATGGTGTCATTGTGACAAATTGTATGTTATGATTTTTTTGCAACATGATCTAATGGAATTTGTGTCAAAAGATTCTCTTTTACCAAACAAGAAGAATAAATGTTAATTCAGGTTAAGAGGTATTACCTTGTTGGAAGGGTTAAATACCATACTACTCCGCACACCTTTATAATTGTGTTATTAATTTTTCAGATCAGAGAGGAAACTAGTCGAGTAGGTGGAGTGCGCAGGGCCACGTGTTCAGTGATCCCCAAATTTGACAACATCCTTGCCATGGTCCTGCTCTTTGTAATATTGTTTTTAATCGATGTAATGCGTGTACTACTTAATGAATCTAAATGAGACTTGCCTCTCCGGCGATGATATACCAATAAAGGCTGGCTATAAAGTGTGACCTACAAATATAGGAAATATATGTATAAATACACTAAGTGACTGGGACAGTTTTTAAGTTTTGTGGATAAAGAAACATTTAAAAGTGAGTTGCATCATATTTGTGGGCAGCGTCTCCAGTAAAATAAGTAGTTTGCAAAAACTGCTAAAATCCTATCTACCATCTGGAACCGTGAAGGTAGTTAGGCAAATAATTGAGGCTATTGACAAATATTTTCTAAGCATAAAAGGCCAACAGTTTTCCCAGATATAAATTACAATTGTGTCTTTAGTTTCCTGAAACAAATTGAAAGGGATTTAACTAGATAGTTAGAGGAAGAAAGCAAATAAACATGAGCATAAAATTGTATCAATTAACAGTTAACTTAATGACAAGGGTTACATCGATGTCACGAATAAACAAATAATATGCACACTTTTTGACAGCAACTTGGGCAACATGGAAAATCTACCCGATGTGTTACGAATAACACAGAGGATTTATTTGCACTTTTGTTCCCTTTCACACATTTTGGTAGGTAATACCTGGTGACATTTCTCCTCCGAGTTTCTCAGCCCGTAAAGTGGAAATACATGGTTTATTAATCTGATACCTTCCTCTAAACTGAAATGAAAATATTAACACTTTAATTATCACTGCAAAAGAAATGATTTTCCTTTCCAAAGGACTGAATTAACATATTTGGCAGTTCGTTTTGAGCCCTACACAAATCATCTATCAAATGTGCGTTTTATCATGGGTGAAGGAAATGAAATTTATCAAATTTGTTAGGAAAAAGATAGATTGCTTGGAGGATTGCTTTATCCCCAACGAAAATAGTAACAGGTTAATGTGATTTTCGATGATTAACCATCAAAATCTCAGCATCAGAAAACATCTATCAAGAATGCGTTCTAAACTCTCGAGGAATCAACAGAATCTACACCTTTCCGAATACAATGAACCAGTATTTCTATGATACAATACTGGCACACACTAAGAAAAATGGTACTCATGTATCAAGTGTTTCTGCAATGGAAGCAGCGTAGAAAGGTAGGTGTGCTTGAAAGTAACACTACTACTAACCTTGCCATCATGTGGGTAACTAAAGAGGGTTAGTTCTGGTGTCAGTCATATGTCGTACAATCCTGTGTTGTCACTTGATTGATGCTCTCAGCTCCATAGAGTAAAACCTGGGATCAAGTAAGTTATGTTTTCGTATATATATATTATCTACTGGCGGTCGCCAGTAGATAGTTATAGTTAGGACCTATTTTCCATAGGAAATCCGCAACATTCTATTTGCAATAACGTTTGCGCCGGTTGACGAATCTTCGCGAAAGCTTCCAACTTGTTGGGGCGCTCCGGTCCGCTCCTATCCTGAAAGTCTCGGGGTGATTCGTCAAGTGGGGGCCGAGAAAAAAGGGGGGTCCCAAAACGTGTTTTCCCCATTCATTTTTCCATAGGAACCTTTAGTCGCAGCTACAGCCCGAACTGCTGAACGGAATTACACCAAATTTGGCAAAGAGGTAGCCCTTGGTTCAGTGTCGTGCCTTTTGCTTAAATGGTGTAAATCCGTTCAGTAGTTCCTGAGAAAATCAAAAGTAAAGTCACATATATATCTATGGCCGAGTAGGGTCCGCGTACCCTCCCGATCACGAGCTGCATGCTAATTGGCTGTCAAGTGGCTGTCAACACTCCAAATCAGGAAGTGTTGGCAGCCATTTTGTCCTCGGTAGAACCGAGGGACAGAAACAAGTGCGCAAAGCACAAAAAGGGGGCAGGGTAGAAACACCCTGACCCCCTAGGTCTGCTCAGGGGGTCCCACAAGGACCCCCTGGGAAGAAAAATAAAAATAAAAATTTTAAATGGCGGGATTCGTTTAGGGTGCGCGGATCCCGCTGATTAAAAAAAAAAAAGCACAAGAAACAAGTGCGCAAAACGCACAAAGGGGGCAGGGTAGAAACACCCTGACCCCTAGGTCTGCTCAGGGGTCCCACAAGGACCCCTGGGCAGAAAAGCATTTTTTTTTAAATCTGCGGGATGCGCTTAGGTGCGCGGATCCCGCCGATAAAAAAATCAAGCGCGGTCTCCTGCGCTTCGATGCTAATTTGCCCCCGGGTGGCCCAAGTCCCGGGGGCATGCGGGGGTGGGTTTAGATTTTATGGGGGGCCTCTGAGGTCCCCAAGCCCCGGGACCGCCACCCCCCGGGGCTTTAAATCAGAAATGGTGCGGGAGGGCTCTCCGCCCTCCCGCAGCCCCGGGGACCGCCACCTCCCCAGGGCTTCTTTTTTAATTTAATGACCTGTGTGGGGGCTCCAGTCCCCCACACGCCCCGGGACCGCCACCTCCCCGGGCACTAACAAATTTAAAATGGGGGTCCGTTTTGGACCCCCGAAGCCCGGGGACCACCACCTCCCCGGGTCTTTGCAGATGTGGGGATGGGGCCGCGCGGCCCCCTCCTGGAGCTAGTGATGGCCCTGGGGACCACCACCCCCAGGGCCGACTCCTGCAGTGTCCCGGGGTGCCTACCCCGGGACACTGTAGTGTGCTATGGCAGGGCGGGAGCCACGCGGCTCCCGCCCTGCCATCTAGCAAACTGCTTTGAATTTTGGAAGAGAGAGCAGGAAACCTGCTCTCTCTTCCAAAATTCAAAGCAGATTGCTTTTCCACACGGGGAGCTGCATCTTAGCAGCTCCCCATGTGGAAAAGCAATGCCGGCTCCCGAAGGACGTGGGGAGCCGGCGGGACCGTGGGGGCATTGGGGACCCCCCCACAGTCCCCAACGGAGAGGGCTAGCCCCGGGGGATGGGGTCCCCGGGGCAAGTAGTGGCCCGGGATGGGGGCCACGCGGCCCCCCTCCACCAAAAAAATAATAATAATTAAAATAAATAAATAAATAAAGGCCTGCCCCGGGGGATGGGGTCCCCGGGGCAAAAGGAGGCCTGAGGAGGGGGGCCACGCAGCCCGCCTCCTTAAAAAAATCAAAAAAAGTGTGGCCATGCCCCGGGGGATGGGGTCCCCGGGGCCGGAATCAGCCACGGGAGGGGGGCCACGCGGCCCCCTTCCCGTTTCCTTTTTTTAAAAAAAGGAAAAAAAGGGGTAAGGCCCTGGGGGATGGGGTCCCCAGGGCCCCAAAAAAGGAAGGGGGGCCACACAGTCCCCCTTCGGGGAAAAAAAACGAATAAAAAAAAAAAAACTAGCCCACCAGGAACCTCCAGTATGCGCCAGGGGGCTGCGTTGCAGAGAGGTGTACAGAGGCCACGCCCTTTTACACCTCTCTGCAACGCAGCTCTGTGGCGCTTTTGGAGGTACATGGTGGGCTAGTTGGACTCCAGGGACCCTCAGGATTCAAGGGACTTAATCCCCCAACTTAAAACGCGCCACGGGCGCGTTTGCACAGTGGTGAATGGAGGGGGCGGGGCTTCAGGTGACATGTGTGCAAACAGGCCCCGTGGCGCGTTTTAAGATGGGGAATTAAATCCCCTTCAATCCTGAGGGTCCCTGGGGGCCAACTAGCCCACCAGGTACGTCCAGAAAGCGCCACAGAGCTGCGTTTGCGAGAGGTGCAAAAAGGGGCGTGGCCTCTGAACACCTCTCTGCAACGCAGCTCTCTGGCGCATACTGGAGGTATCTGGTGGGCTACTTGGCCCCTAGGGACCCTCGGGATTGAGGAGGAATTAATTCTCCAACTTAAAACGCGCCACAGGGCGTGTTTGCAGACATGTCACCTCAGGCCCCACCCCTTCCTTCACCATTGTGCAAATATTCCTCTAAAATCAGCCGAACTACGAATTCCGATTTACTCACCTGTTATCAGGAGAGACCTCAGTGCTGCATCTTTGAGCCCAGTACTGATCCTGAAAAGTAATTTTAACCGTACTTACCAGTAACTTGAATTTCCTTCCATAGGCTAACATTGACAGGTTTCACTTGGAAATTCTTCTAAGTGTGGAGTTTTGGAACTTTATAATATTCCTCTAAAATCAGCCGAACTACGAATTCCGATTTACTCACCTGTTATCAGGAGAGAACCCAGTGCTGCATCTTTTAGCCCAGCACTGACCCTGAAAAGTAATTCTAACCGTATTTACCAGTAACTTGTATTTCCTTCCATAGGAATCCATTTTCTGGTTTTCAGCAGAAAAGTTTGTGTCGATTTTCACAAACTACAAATATTCCTTAAAAATCACCTGTATGACTTAAACGCATTCTTTCAACTGTTTACAGGAGATGCACCAGTGCTGAATCCAGGATCCACCACTGAGTAAGAAAAAGTAACGATAACACTACTTACCTGCTAAGTGAATTTCCTCCCATAGGATAACATTGGTGATTCTATGTGAAAAAGTTTCTAAGTGTCAACTTTTAAAATACAATAATATTCCTTAAAAATCACTACTGTAACCAAAACGCTTTTACTCAACTGTTTACAGGAGATGTCCCAGGACTGAATCTAGGATCCAGTCCTGTGGTTAGAAAAGTAATCCATAAAGTAACTAATTGCATTTAACTTGAAATTCACATTGAGCTCAATGTTGCATTGTGTTTGAAATTGTGTTGCCCATTGCAACAACTGTAACTACTGTACTTAAAAGTTTTTGCCTATTTGCAAAGTATTTAAACTAAAGTAATTCATTCTGAGAAAGTATATTTTGTAATGTAATGTATAATGTAATTACAATGTATTTAAAAAATAAAATATCTAAAAATAAATAGTTAAAAAAATGTAGTAAATCAGTATCAAAAAAATAAATATAACAATTAATACATTTAAAAATTGTCATTTACAAAACCTTTGAAATTCACTGAAAAAAACCATAGGTTTCAGACATGTTATAGTTAGGAATTAGCATTTAAAAAACCTTTGAAATTCACTGAAAAAACCATAGGTTTCAGGCACGTTATAGTTAGAAATTAGCATTTAAAAAACCTTACAAATTCACTGAAAAAACCATAGGTTTTAGGGACAGTTATAGTTAGTTGGACATTGCACTCGTACAAAACCCGTGAAATTCCCCCGTTATAGTTAGTTCAGGTAACTATAACTCGCGCCTCATAATGCACTGCTGATGACGTCACATATTACATCACTCATGACATGGTCAGTGACATCACTGATGACATCACTGATGACATCTCAAATGACATCACTGATGACATCACTGATGACATCATCCATGTGATAATTTGATGCATCTTCTCACACCCTAATATAACTTTTGATACACCTACTGTAAATTACAGACTGCCATTGTCAAAACCATAGACACTCCAACACCAATTACTATATACACACTCACTGATTCTTAGGTCTACACACACACATCTACTCACTCACCCGTACAGTCACTCATACTTATAGTCACTCAGTACAGGACTATTATATGCACTCATACACCTATATAAACACTTACACACCGCCACTCATCCATAGAGGTACTCACACACCTAGTCAGTCCTGCAAAAAATTAAGCACACACCCATTTACTCACCTATACAGTTATACACACACGAGCTCACTTACTCATACAAATACTAGCACATTCTTACGCTCTTATACAATCTCTGATACAAGCACACACTCATCCATACAGTCTCTCTCACAATCACACACTCTCGCTTATAGCTATTTATATACTCCAACACACATATATACTGCCTTTCACATATGTAGTTACTCACACATGTACCACTGGGACATACATTCACTCACTAACACACTCTACACACACTTACCCACCCATACAGTCTATCACAGATGCACTCTTGAAACCATCCACCCAGTGAATCACCCACTCACACATCTATGCACAGAGTCGCACACACCCCACCCACACAAACACTCAGGCACCCATACAGATACTCAGACAACCAATCAATAACTCATAGAGACACTCATGTAGCTATTCACAAACCCATGCAGCCACTTACACAGCAACAGACAGTCGGATACAGACATTCACCCAGTTTAGTCACTAACCCATGCATTCAGTAAAATACGTTTAATCACTCACTTATAGAGTTAGTCACGCACCTACTAAATCATCCATTCAGACACTTATACACCCACTCATTCTTCAATATGCCTTTCCCTATATATATTAAACATATTTAAACTTTACAGAAACACACAGTCACTGGATGATGTCATCAGTGATGTCATTTGAGATGTCATCAGTGATGTCATCAGTGATGTCACTGACCATGTCATGAGTGATGTAATATGTGACGTCATCAGCAGTGTATTGCGGGGCGCGAGTTATAGTTACCTGAACTAACTATAACGGGGGAATTTCACGGGTTTTGTACGAGTGCAATGTCCAACTAACTATAACTGTCCCTAAAACCTATGGTTTTTCAGTGAATATATATATATATATATATATATATATATATATATATATCCAGCACACTGCTTGAGTAATCCCGCCACTGCTCCAGAACAGAGGGCGGGTCGCCGAGTTGGACCACCCAGGCACGGTCCAATTCAAATTCTCCAATAACCTCGTAGCAACAAGGTTGACGACACCGTGTATAGAGCCAAAAAATACTTTATTCGTCGGCCACCATCGGACACGTTTCGCGCTTCCAATGGTGAGCAAGCCTGCTGGGCAGGCGAAACGCATCCGATGGAGGCCGGCGAATAAAGTATTTTTTGGCTCTATACACGGCGTCGTATATGTGTGCATATATGTGCATACATATATATGTATATATTTGTTCACACACACACACACACACACACATATATATATATACATATGTGGGGACGGATGATGCATTATTAAGAGAACAAGGCTTGAGTGTGTACAATAAGCCCGTCACACCGTTCAAACCCCACTCTGTGTTTCTACCCATGGTCCCTAAGGATTCAATAGATGTTTTCAATGAGTTAGTCACACATGACTTGAAACAGTTATACACAGATCAACAGGCCAAGAGAACCACACTTGCGAGAGACATTGGCTATGGTAAATTAGTGAAGAAACTCCAGGCTAGGCCAGATATAGTGGTCAGACAGGCGGACAAAGGTGGCAACATCGTCCTTTGGCCTCTTGCCATGTACCAAGAGGAAGCCCGGTCTCAGCTTAGAGACAGACGCTGTTAACGGAAGGTCAATGACAGTATTTTATTGGCTACTACCATCAGTTTCCACCGTCAGTTAGACCAATGGAGATCGGCTGATCTAATTTCACAGGCGGAATATAAGTTTCTCAGAAAAGATTCACCGGTGACACCGGTATTGTATCTGATATCGAAGGTACACAAGGATGTGAGCAAACCGCCAGGCCGACCTATAATCTCGGCAATTGGGAGTGTTTTTGAAAACACTTTGAGATTTTGGGATTTTTTTCTGCAGGAATATGTGAGGAACTTGACATCTTACATCAAAGACATGGGGGATTTTCTTAAAAAAGTGTATGACATCATGTGGGAGGAGAATTACATCATGCTTACATTAGATGTCTGCTCCTTATACACCAGCATCGCACATGATGATGGAGTGAGGGCGGTGCGTCACTATTTAAAAGCACGGCCACTCATGTTGTATAGGCATACTGGGATGTTGGTAGATATGTTACAATGGTGTCTCAAAAACAACATCTTCCTGTTTGGCAAGGACCTTTACCAGCAATTACAAGGGACGGCGATGGGCACCTGCTTCGCCCCCAGCTATGCTAATTTGCATATGGGCTGGTGGGAGGAGCAGGTGCTCGCCGTTGAATATGCCAAAGAGTTGTCAGATAATGTGGTCCTTTGGACCCGTTATATTGACGATCTCTTTATTATCTGGCGAGGTGACCTAATCTCTGCAGAGTCATTTATAGATCATATCAACACAAATAACCTGAATCTCAAGTTCACATCGCACATTAGCAAAGATGAGGTCCAATTTTTGCACTTAACTGTGTACATCAAGGATGGAGAAATCAATACAAAAACTTTTCGGAAAAGCACGGCAGGTAATACTATCCTCCATGCCCAGAGTTTCCATCCTCCTAAACTAGTGATTTGCATCCCCTATGCAGAGAACTTGAGGATGAAGAGGAACTGCAGCTGCCCCAAACAATTACAACAAGCACAAAGGAGCTAGATGTGAGGTTTAAGCAATGGGGGTACATATAGCACATCAGTTCTGAGGGCAGCCAAAGCTAAAGCAGATGCAAGACCTAGGGATCAGCTTATTTTCGGTAAAACTGCCGACAACAGACAGCCCGAGGAAACCGAGCCACAATTTTGTTTCATTACAGGTTATAACAAACAACACAAAGGTATTAGAAATATCATGCAGAAGCATTGGCATATACTGCGAGGTGATGCCTTTTTACATCAAAAGTTGGGGAGTGGGCCACTAATCACGTTTCGCAAAGCTAGATCATTGAGACAGGCATTGGTCACCAACAGTCCAGGCATCCCACAACAGACTACATGGCTTAGTGACAGTAGGGGCTTCAGGAGATTCCATAAATGTAAGGCATGCAGGTACAGAGAGAATACGACAGAGGTACCCTTTCCATTCTCAAACAAAAAATGGCAAATCCTGAAGCCACTTACCTGTAAGAGCCAGTTCGCAGTGTATGCATTAAAATGTAGTTGTTTTAAACTGTATATAGGGAGTACGATTTTACCTGTGCACCAACGGATCTTGCAGCACATCCGAGCAATAAATAACAATGACCAAACTTACCCCATGGCCAGACACTTCCACGAGACACATGACAATAATTTGGAGGGTCTGAAGTACTTTGTAATTGACCAAGTTCCGCAAAGATTGAGAGGGGGTAACAGGGAAAGGTGTCTAAGACAACTGGAATCAAGATATATTCTTCGGTTCAATAGCAAGATTCCGTATGGGCACAATACGGAGGAAAATCTGCATTTACACTTATAAATAGAAAGAACATCTTTTGATAATTCTTGAATGTAAAGAAATGTAAATATTTTAGGGCTCAGTGAATGCTATTTCCTTTCTGAAATGAACAATGAGTGTTTTTAGGAATTCTTGATCTGTTAGCCACTCCATTGAGATTTTATTATTATGGATGCACTTGGTTTTTGCACATAACACTTTGGATTATTAAGGACGTGAAGAGCCTTAATTGGTTGAGTCAAAGGGCACTTGCCCATAATGAAGAAGGAGAGTGAGAAAAAATGTTGTCCTTTCCTTAGGATTTGGAGACACTCTATCAACAATGAATTAATGTTTAAGTATCAACCAAATAATTATCAATGTTGCTATTTTGCACAAGGCACTTGTCACTTTCATAAACAGCGACATTTGCACATTTATACATAGCAGAATGTGATTTAAACCCGTCAGGGAAGGAGATATTCTACGCGAGGCATTAAAAGGCACTTGCCTGAATTTTGTCAATTGTAGCCAGGACATTTGTAATAACATGAATTTGCTATGTTTATCAGCATATGCACAGTGTTGATGGATTAGTTGCAATACGTGCGAATGTCGCTCTACAAGAGGTATTATTGCACTGTCACTTTAACTTTGTTTGTTCAAAAACTTTATTGTTCCAAATGCACTGTCACTTTAAGTGTTGCACGGGTATAAATTAACATGAAAATGGCGGCAACCATAGGTTTGAAATAGACCGCTTGCGCGGTCGAAACGCGTTACCTACAGTATGTGGCTGAAATAAAATAAAGCAAACACAAGGAGATGATGGACGGAGTTGGCAGGGTATGCCCAGACGTGTGTCCCTTGCTCACTTTGCCACTGGATTCAAGCTAGCCTGGCTGATGAGGGCTGTTAGCCCGAAACCGGTCCCAGGATGCTTGTTTCCGGTCCAGGGAAGACATGGCTTGGCAGTTTGGTCTGGACTGTTCCCATGAGGCACAGGGTCAAGACTGATTTGCATATAGCTGTGTCTGACCTGGGGTGGCGAAGTGAGCTAAAGAACGATGATGGATTCAACCCAGATCTGTGGCTGGGGGTGAGTGTCTGAAAAGTTTCAGCGCTCCGTCCATCATCTTGTGTTTGCTTTGTTCACCCTAAGTTGGCAGGGTATGCCCAGACGTGGGTCCCTTGCTCACTTTGCCACTGGATTCAAGCTAGCCTTGCTGATGAGGGCTGTTAGCCCGAAACCGGTCCCAGGATGCTTGTTTCTGGTCCAGGGAAGACATGGCTTGGCAGTTCGGTCTGGACTGTTCCAATGAGGCACAGGGTCAAGACTGATTTGCATATAGCTGTGTCTGACCTGGGGTGGCGAAGTGAGCTAAAGAACGATGATGGATTCAACCCAGATCTGTGGCTGGGGGTGAGTGTCTGAAAAGTTTCACCGCTCCGTCCATCATCTCCTTGTGTTTGCTTTGTTCGTCCTAAGTTGGCAGGGTATGCCCAGATGTGGGTCCCTTGCTCACTTTGCCACTGGATTCAAGCTAGCCTGGCTGATGAGGGCTGTTAGCCCGAAACCGGTCCCAGGATGCTTGTTTCCGGTCCAGGGAAGACATAGCTTGGCAGTTCGGTCTGGACTGTTCCCATGAGGCACAGGGTCAAGACTGATTTACATATAGCTGTGTCTGACCTGGGGTGGCGAAGTGAGCTAAAGAACGATGATGGATTCAACCCAGATCTGTGGCTGGGGGTGAGTGTCTGAAAAGTTTCAGCGCTCCGTCCATCATCTCCTTGTGTTTGCTTTGTTCGCCCTAAGTTGGCAGGGTATGCCCAGACATGGGTCCCTTGCTCACTTTGCCACTGGATTCAAGCTAGCCTGGCTGATGAGGGCTGTTAGCCCGAAACCGGTCCCAGGATGCTTGTTTCCGGTCCAGGGAAGACATGGCTTGGCAGTTCGGTCTGGACTGTTCCCATGAGGCACAGGGTCAAGACTGATTTGCATATAGCTGTGTCTGACCTGGGGTGGCGAAGTGAGCTAAAGAACGATGATGGATTCAACCCAGATCTGTGGCTGGGGGTGAGTGTCTGAAAAGTTTCACCGCTCCGTCCATCATCTCCTTGTGTTTGCTTTGTTCGTCCTAAGTTGGCAGGGTATGCCCAGATGTGGGTCCCTTGCTCACTTTGCCACTGGATTCAAGCTAGCCTGGCTGATGAGGGCTGTTAGCCCGAAACCGGTCCCAGGATGCTTGTTTCCGGTCCAGGGAAGACATAGCTTGGCAGTTCGGTCTGGACTGTTCCCATGAGGCACAGGGTCAAGACTGATTTACATATAGCTGTGTCTGACCTGGGGTGGCGAAGTGAGCTAAAGAACGATGATGGATTCAACCCAGATCTGTGGCTGGGGGTGAGTGTCTGAAAAGTTTCAGCGCTCCGTCCATCATCTCCTTGTGTTTGCTTTGTTCGCCCTAAGTTGGCAGGGTATGCCCAGACATCGGTCCCTTGCTCACTTTGCCACTGGATTCAAGCTAGCCTGGCTGATGAGGGCTGTTAGCCCGAAACCGGTCCCAGGATGCTTGTTTCCGGTCCAGGGAAGACATGGCTTGGCAGTTCGGTCTGGACTGTTCCCATGAGGCACAGGGTCAAGACTGATTTGCATATAGCTGTGTCTGACCTGGGGTGGCGAAGTGAGCTAAAGAACAATGATGGATTCAACCCAGATCTGTGGCTGGGGGTGAGTGTCTGAAAAGTTTCAGCGCTCCATCCATCATCTCCTTGTGTTTGCTGAAATAAAATACTCATCTTAAGCAACCACGAGCGTGTTGGAGTCTGTTTTGGATTGTGACAACAGACGTTGGAATGAATATATACATATATATACATATATATATATATATATTATCTACTGGCGGTCGCCAGTAGATAGTTATAGTTAGGACCTATTTTCCATAGGAAATCCACAACATTCTATTTGAAATAACTTTGGCGCCGGTTGACGAATCTTCGCGACATTTTCAAAATTTATGGCCCGCTCCGGTTTGCTCCGATCCTGAAAGTTTCGGGGTAATTCGGCAAGCGGGGGCCGAGAAAAAAGGGGGGTCCCAAAACGTGTTTTCCCATGCAATTTTCCATAGGAAACTTTAGACACGGCTACAGCCCGAACTGCTGAACGGAATTACACCAAATTTGGCAAAGAGGTAGTTCTTGGTTCAGAAAGAACCCTTTTTGTTAAATGGTGTAAATCCGTTCAGTAGTTGCTGAGAAAATCAAAAGTAAAAACACATATATATCTATGGCCGCGTAGTGTCCGCGCACCCTCCCGATCACGAGCTGTATGCTAATTGGCTGTCAACACTCCAAACCAGGAAGTGTTGGTGGCCATCTTGTGCCTCGGTAGAACCGAGGCACAAGAAAAGAGAAAAACTAACACGCAAACCGCAAAAAGGGGGCAGGGTAGAAACACCCTGACCCCCTAGGCTTTTTTTTTTTTTTAAATCGGTGGGATGCGCGTATGATGCGCGGATCCCGCCGTGAAAAAAAAAATGAAGCGTGGGCTCCCGCGCTTCGTTGTTTTTGGCCCCTGGGTGGGCCAAGTCCCGGGGGCATGCGGGGGTTTATAAAAATAATGAGTGGGGGGCCTCTAAGGCCCCCCAAGCCTCGGGGACCACCACCGCCCGGGGCTTTCAATTAAAAATGGTGCGGGAGGGCACTCGGCCCTCCCGCAGCCCCGGGGACCGCCACCCCCCGGGGCTTCTTTTTTAAATTAAAATTACCTGTGTGGGGGGCTCGAGCCCCTACACGCCCGGGGACCGCCACCTCCCGGGGCACTAAGAATTTGAATGTGGGGTCCGTTTCGGACCCCGAGCCCCGGGGACCACCACCTCCCGGGGCTTTGCACATGTTGGGAGGGGGCCGCGCGGCCCCCTCCTGGAGCCCTTGATGGCCCTGGGGACCGCCACCCCCAGGGCCGGCTCCTGCAGTGTCCCGGGTGCTCACCCCGGGACACTGTAGTTTGCTATGGCAGGGCAGGAGCCTCGCGGCTCCCGCCGTGCCATAGCAAACTGCTTTGGTTTTTGGAAGAGAGAGCAGGAAACCTGCTCTCTCTTCCAAAAACCAAAGACGATTGCCTTTCCACACGGGGAGCTGCATCTTAGCAGCTCCCCATGTGGAAAAGCAATGCCGGCTCCCGAGGGACGCGGGGAGCCGGCGGGCCCATGGGGGTATTGGGGACCCCCCCACGGTCCCCAACGGAGATGTCCAGCCCCGGGGGATGGGGTCCCCGGGGCTACAAGTGGCCCGGGAGGGGGACCACGCAGCCCCCTTCCCCAAAATTTAAATAATAAAAAAAAAAAAAACGAAGGCCGGCCCCGGAGGATGGGGTCCCTGGGGCCATAAGTGGCCAGAGGAGGGGGCAACACAGCCCCTCCAAAAGATTTATAAAAAAATAAGGCCAAGCCCCGGGGATGGGGTCCCGGGGCCAATTAAGGCCTCGGGAGGGGAGCCACGCGGCCCCCTTCCAAATTTTTTGTTTTTAAAAAAAAAAATTAGGGGGCAGACCCTGGGGGATGGGGTCCCCAAGGCCCATAAATTAGAAAAAGAAGGGGGCCACACAGCCCCCCTTCTTAAAAAACAAAAACAAATAAAAGACCGGCATCGCGCCAGAGGCCACGCCCCCTCCTTGCAGCACTCTGCAAACGCGCCCCGTGGCACGTTTGCAGATGGGGAACGAATTCCCCTTGAATACTGGGGGTCCCTGGGGGCCAACTAGCCCACCAGGAACCTCCAGTATGCGCCAGGGGGCTGTGTTGCAGAGAGGTGTTCTGAGGCCACGCCCCTTTTTACACCTCTCTGCAACGCAGCTCTGTGGCGCTTAATGGAGGTAGCTGGTGGGCTAGTTGCACCCCAGGGACCCTCAGGATTCAAGGGGAGTTAATCCTCCAACTCAAAACGCGCCACGGGGTGCGTTTGTACAGTGTTGAAAGGAGGGGCGGGGCCTGAGGTGACATGGGTGCAAACACGCCCTGTGGCGCGTTTTAAGTTGGGGGATTAAGTCCCCTTGAATCCTGAGGGTCCCTGGGGTCCAACTAGCGCACCAGGTACCTCCAGTAAGCGCCACAGAGCTGCGTTGCAGAGAGGTGTAAAAAGGGGCGTGGCCTCGGACCACCTCTCTGCAACGCAGGCCTGTGGCGCTTAGTGGAAGTACCTGGTGGACTAGTTGGGCCCCAGGGACCCTCAGGATTCAAGGTGACCTAATACCCCAACTTAAACGCGCCACAGGGCGCGTTTGCACAGTGGAGAAGGGAGGGGCGGGGCCTCAGGTGACATGTGTGCAAACACGCCCTGTGGTGCGTTTTGAGTTGGGGAATTAATTCCCTTGAATCCTGAGGGACCCTGGGGCCAACTAGCCCACCAGGTACCTCCAGTGCGCGCCACAGTGCTGTGTTGCAGAGAGGTGGTCCAGGCCACGCCCCTTTTACACCTCTGTGCAACGCAGCTCTGTGGCGCTTACTGGAGGTACCTAGTGGGCTAGTTGGCCCCAGGGTCCCTCAGGATTCAAGGGACTTAATCCCCAACTTAAAACACGCCACAGGGCTTGTTTGCACACATGTCACCTCAGGCCCCCTCCCTTCACCACTGTCTAAACGCGCCCGGGCGCGTTTTAAGAGGAAGTTTTAATCCCCCTGCCCTATTATGTACTAGGGCCTTACAGAGGAGGTCATGCTAATCACAGGGGTACCCCAACGCATAGTGTTCCCTAGTGTATGTAGGTGTTTTCACTGTATTCTAAGTGTCTTTTAGCATAGCACTGGCTCTGGTTAGTCCGAGTCAGTTACCACCAGTACCCGTCTGAAAAAGTTGCGGGCACAGGATGAGTTTGCAACAAGGCCTCTTTCTGCTCCTCTGTTCGTTCTTTCTGCACATGTCGTGCTTCTTCCTGCTCTTTTCTTCGTCTTTGTGGACTTCTGTTGCTTCTTTCTGCATTTCTTTTGCTTCTTTCTGTGCGTTTTTTCTTCTTTCTTCACATGTCCTACCTCTGTAGGCATAGTTAGAAACTAGCATTTAAAAAATCTTTGAAATTCACTGAAAAACCATAGGTTTCAGACACGTTATAGTTAGAAATTAGCATTTAAAAAACCTTTGAAATTCACTGAAAAAACCAGAGGTTTCAGGCGCGTTATAGTTAGAAATTAGCATTTAAAAAACCTTAGAAATTCACTGAAAAAACCATAGGTTTTAGGGACAGGGTATGTAGTTATTGGTGTTGGAGTGTCTATGGTTTTGAGAATAGCAGTCTGTAATTTAGAGTGGGTGTATCAAAGGTTATATTAGGGTGTGAGAAGATGCATCAAATTATCACATGGATGATGTCATCAGTGATGTCATCAGTGATGTCATTTGAGATATCATCAGTGATGTCATCAGTGATGTCACTGACCATGTCATGAGTGATGTAATATGTGACGTCATCAGCAGTGCATTGCGGGGGCGCGAGTTATAGTTAGCTGAACTAACTATAAACGGGGGAATTTCAATGGTTTTGTACGAGTGAAATGTCCAACTAACTATAACTGTTAAATGCTAATTTCTAACTATAACGCGCCTGAAACCTCTGGTTTTTCAGTGAATATATATATATATATATATATATATATATATGTTGATATGTGTGCATATATGTGCATACATATATATGTATATATTTGTTCACACACACACATATATATATACATATATATATATACATGGAGCTTTAGCAATGTTTTCTTGCAGTGGTACATTTCATATACTGAAGATAATTTCCATTTTTTGTTCTCTCCTGTGGCAGGGCATGCACAGTAGCTTGCAAGACATTTTGTTAGCTTACAGTGGGTTTAGAACCCGCCCATTGCTTATGATGATTGAATTTATCATCGCTCTCATTTCCTTGTTTCTCTTTGGTCAGCACATCTTCTTCACATCCTCTTTGAGTGTTTGACGCTTTATTGGAGAAAGGCCCAAGTACTTGTGTCCTTCCACTGCTCATTCTTTGAGAGCAATTTTTTTCTTTTAATTGAAGCACTCCATAAGAGTGCCTGTGTTTGTAGGCCATCTGTCTGATTAGCTTCTAACCCCATCCCGCTCCGTGTTGTTGCTTGCCCCCTTCCACACTTCCATCCTCTCTGTTGTTGGTTGCCCCCTTCCACCTCTCTCCATGTTGTTGCTTCCTCCCTAATCACCTTCCCTTCACTCTCTGTGTTGTTGCTTTCCCTCTCCGTGTTGTTTTCCCCCTCTCATCCTTCTCTGTGTTGTTGCGTGCCCTCTCCCACCCTTCCGTCCCACTCTGTGTTGTTGCTTGCCCTCTCCCTCCCTCTTGTCCCTCTCCATGTTGCTGCTTTCCCCCTCCTGTTGTTGCTTGCCCCTTTCCAACCCTCCAACATTTTCCATGATGATGGGGGCACCCTCCCACCCTTCTCTGCGTTGTTGCTTACCCCCATTATCCTCTCCATGTTGTTGCTTGCCTCCTCCCACCTGTCCCGCATTGTTTCTTGCCACTTAACATTCTGCATTGTTGCTTGCACCCTCCTCTCCTACTCTCCTGCCCCATCCAATGTTGTTGCTTGCTCCCTTCCACCATTCCGCCCTGCCACAAAAGCATTAGGAAAGGCAGTAGGTCTTGCCTATGCAACCTACATTGAAAAGCTTGAAGTTGTAGCGTAAAAGTCCAGAAACATAATCAAATACAAGGCAATAGACAACAGATAGCTATCCAAATACAATTCATAATAATTCAGCAGTGGGGGAGCTAGAGAGCCTGGCCGCAAGATTGGCGCAACTTTGTGAGGTTCTGCCGGCCGGAGGGCATTATCCTTCAATTATCCTTGCTAAATGGGGACATCAAGGCAGCGCAGGGCAAGGATTATGCTTCTGATTTTCCACTTAACTGCTATCCCCGGAATGCAAGTTATGCACCATTTAGGTATTGCGGCCTGTGCATATGGAGGGCTGCTGACGTCAGGTCTGTGACGGGATCTGAGGCAGATTGGCTGCCTGCGCCTGGCAAACACCCAGCGTGGCTGACTGACACCCCCGGACCGCTCGGTGGGGTTCTGGGTGTCACCTCCCTGGTGAATGCCTGGAGGTGGGGTCCCTGCCTGTGGAACTGGGCCATGCGGCTGCTGGGCCTGGGGATGGCGCTGCTGTGGTGATGTGAGTGCAGGCTGCAGGCTCTCATCCAGACCGCATGACTCCCTCGCTTCCTGTCTTCGGCCGCCAGGTGTAATCATCTCAGCCCGGGGAGAGGACGATGTCAAAGAACAACGGTGGAGTGTTGGATTGCCTCTGGGGCCTGCATGTGCTGGTGCGGCTGAGGGATCCTGGCCTGCGTGCCCCCACCGCTGGACATCTAGACCGAAAAACCCTGGTCCAATCGCTGGTTCTCTCTAGACTGGACTACTGCAATTCTCTTCTTACTGGCCTCCCCAAATCCCACCTGTCCCCCTCAAATCTGTGCTCCATTCAGCAGCTCGTTTCATATATGGGACCAAAAGAAGCGACCACATCACACCCATTTTATCCTCTCTCCGTTGGCTTCCCATCGAGGCAATATCTATCTACAAGACTGCCTGTATCACCCACAAAGCCTTGCATTCCTCCTCTCCTCGCTACTTGGCGAATAAACTGAAACTCTCTGGAGGCTCTAGACCATCACGTAATGCGGAAAACTTATTGCTTGAACCTCCCACTTTCAAAAGGAAAGATCGATGGCCCAATCCTTTTCAGGCAACGCAGTGAGAATCTGGAACTCACTTCCGCCTCAGCTCCGGACCACCACCTCTTCCCGGTCCTTCAAAACTGACCTCAAACTTCTCCTTCTCCAAAGACACTTCCAAACCTAATTCACGCCCTCTCTACTCCCTCAAGGAAGTTCTTCCACTATAGGAAATTCTGTACTCCATGCCTATAGAAGTGCCTTCCCAGTGTGTTCTGAGTGACTGCCACTTATTGCAGTATTATACCTCTATTTGTATTTTGTATCTTATGTATCATGCACACTTGTCACTTTTTCCTCTTGTAACGTATCATTTGCTACCTCTTTTTGTATCTTGTTTGTTTTTGTTATTTGCACAATTGTCACTTTTTCCTCATGTAATGTAACGCTTGCTTTTGTATTATGTCCGCGCTATATAAAAACGCATAAAATAAATAAAAATAAATAAATAAACATCACTGACGAGGATCTGAGGCTGACCTGGCCTGCGGAAGGCAACGGCTCCGTACACAGCTGACTCGCTGTGGCTGCTCTGCTGGGACTGTGCCCTCACGGGCAGGGCCGGTCCTAGAACTTCTGGGGCCCCGGGCGAGAGGGAAGATGTGAGGCCCCTCTAATTTGCATGTTACATCACAAGAAGTGACATCACAGAAAGTGACATCGCAGGACTATTGATCTTATTTGGCATCACTGAAGAGACCTAATGTGGATATCAGTAACAAGGACAAAAAGATAAATATACAAGTGAAATAAGTCCATATATTTGAAGACTGTATTAAATGGATTACATTTGTCACATTGGATGGAAAAGCTAGGTGCAGGTCTTAAAAGATGGATATTTTTACTCCATGTTTCCAGATTCCATGATTGTTTCCAGATGAGCGCATGATAAAAATTCCAGTTCTGTTTCATAAAGGGGAGAGATCCTGTTGAGGTAATGAGGGGCGGGATCATTCAAAATATAAAATTAAACAAGAGAAAACCCTCACACCATGGATATAATCGCAAATTTCAAAAGGCTCTGTTATTTTTCCGTGCCATTATTGTGCCACCTTAGTATGACATTAATACTTAGTAAGATGTTTTAATGTAAATCCTCTCACCAGTATCCCATATGCACATGCTAAGACTCGTAGGACAGTCTTTTTTGTGTGTGGGCTCTTTACTCACCAGAATTATGTTAAGTGCAAAAACACAACACATATATTACAAAAATACAAGACACCATTGCAAACAAATAAAGATTGTACATAAATTTAAAAAATACTTAGAACCACCGAGACCACTACTAAATCATACATTGACTTTAAGGTATGCTGCAGATTCAAGGGGTTTTCAAATCAATGTTTTTGATTTAGTGTTGGAACTGTAGGAAGTGGTAGAGGCCAGCTTTCGTGCTGGTGGAGCCCTGTGCGACAATGTTTGTTGGTGCCCCCAATGACTCCCTCTGCCACAGATTCCCTCAACAGTGCCCATCAAGCCTCCGCAACCACATTCCCGCTCAGATGCATTTAATTTGATCTACAGCGCCACTGATACCAGTGTAGGGTGTCAGACCACTTTACATCACACACATTACACAGAGACAATCAATCATACGTATGTAAAACACTGTATAGGAAATGTTAGATAAGACAAAGGACTACAAGGTGTAGGAGTCACATGACAATCATACTAGTAGGCAGTATAATTTAATAGTGATTGGTCTGGAGAAACACAAACTATGAATTTAGAACGTAATAGCATGGTTGGGGGTTCTCTTTAATAACCAGAATTGATTTCTATCCAAATGAACCCTTTTGCAACCTTAGGATAATCAAAGACAGGGGTAATAACCATAATGCTCTAATTTATACCTTGCAGTTTGCATGCAGCTCTAAGATGACAGTTAATAGCTCACTGTTCTATGTTAAGATTTTTGACTTATAACAAAGGGATCTAACTGACAAAACCAGTAACCCACTGACCTATTTACATTATGTGCACTTTGTGATCTGCATGGTACATGTTCTATGCAGCAAGCACATTAACCCTCTGCGCTTACTTTTCAGGAGTCAAAACTTCCACTTGACAAAACTCCATCTCTCTCTAAGAAGAACATTAATCAATGGAGTTATGACATTTTTATTGTTGCCGAAAATTGCTGGAGGCCAGGAAGGAGGCAGCAAGTGCTTTTAAAAACATAATATACTTGCAAACATGACACCCCCACCCGAAGTCAGCGGCCGGTGCGATCGCACCGGTCGCACTGCCCTAGAGCCAGCCCTTCTCAAGGGTCATGTGACCTCAGTGGCAGGGTCACTGCTGCTCTAAGGTGTGCTGTTTCATAGGCCTGCCCGCAAGACTGGAGGTGAACTTCAGTATGGATGGTGGTGGACAGGCCTTCAAGGCTAACCCACACTTGCCACCGCTATGGTCCACCTGCTGGTGCCAAGACACCAGGGCTTGTATAGTCTAGCACATGGGTACTCACAAACTTTCTCTCGGGGGGCCAAATTTAGAGTGTGGTTTGTGGCCGAGGGCCGCACCGGTGGGGGCGGGGTCAGTGGGGGAGGGGGGCGGGGCTAGGGCAAGAAAAAAAAACTGTGACCATGAGGTTGAACACAGGCCCCTGCAGCAGACGCATTCGTCCACTGAGCCACCAGACCCGGCATACACACATCTATCTATCTATCTATCTCTCTCTCTCTATCTCTATCTATCTCTCTCTAACGCTATCTCTATCTCACTCTATCTTTCTCTATCTCTCTCTCTCTATCTCTCTCTCTATCTCTCTCTCTCTCTCTCTCTATCTCTCGCTATCTCTATCTCTCTCTAGCTATCTCTCTCTCTCTCTAGCTATCTCTCTCTATCTGTCTCTAGCTATCTCTCTCTAGCTATCTCTAGCTATCTCTATCTCGCTCTCTATGTCTCTATCTCTCTCTATCTCTATCTTCTATGTCTCTCTATCTTCTATCTCTCTATCTGCTATCTCTCTATCTGTCTATGTCTCTATCTGTCTATGTCTCTATCTGTATATGTCTCGATCTGTCTATGTCTCTATATGTCTCTGTCTCTATCTGTCTATCCCTGTCTCTGTCTGTCCCTGTCTCTTGTGTCTGTCCCTGTCTCTATCTGTCTGTCCCTGTCTCTGTCTGTCCCTGTCTCTATCTGTCTGTCCCTGTCTCTATCTGACTGTCCCTGTCTCTGTCTGTCCCTGTCTCTATCTGTCTGTCCCTGTCTCTATCTGTCTGTCCCTGTCTCTATCTGTCTGTCCCTGTCTCTATCTGTCTGTCCCTGTCTCTATCTGTCTGTCCCTGTCTCTATCTGTCTGTCCCTGTCTGTCCCTGTCTCTGTCTGTCCCTGTCTCTGTTTGTCCCTGTCTGTCCCTGTCTCTGTCTGTCCCTGTCTGTCCCTGTCTCTATCTGTCGGTCCCTGTCTCTATCGGTCCCTGTCTGTCTGTCTGTCCCTGTCTCTATCTGTCTGTCCCTGTCTCTATCTGTCTGTCCCTGTCTCTGTCTGTCCCTGTCTCTGTCTGTCCCTGTCTCTATCTGTCTGTCCCTGTCTCTATCTGTCCCTGTCCCTGTCTCTGTCTGTCCCTGTCTCTGTCTGTCCCTGTCTCTGTCTGTCCCTGTATGTCCCTGTCCCTGTCTCTATCTGTCTGTCCCTGTCTCTATCTGTCTGTCCCTGTCTCTGTCTGTCTCTGTCTCTATCTGTCCCTGTCTCTATCTATCTGTCTGTCCCTGTCTCTGTCTGTCTGTCCCTGTCTGTCCCTGTATGTCCCTGTCCCTGTCTCTGTCTCTGTCCATGTCTCTGTCTGTCCCTGTCTGTGTCTGTCTCTATCGGCCTGTCCCTGTCTGTCCCTGTCTCTATCTGTCTGTCCCTGTCTCTGTCTGTCCATGTCTCTGTTTGTCTGTCTGTCCCTGTCTGTCCCTGTCTCTATCTGTCTTTCCCTGGCTCTGTCTCTATCTGTCTGTCCCTGTCTCTGTCTCTATCCGTCTGTCCCTGTCTCTGTCTGTCCCTGTCTCTGTCTGTCCCTGTCCCTGTCTCTATCTGTCTGTCCCTGTCTCTATCTGTCTGTCCCTGTCTCTATCTGTCCCTGTCTCTGTCTGTCCCTGTCTCTGTCTGTCCTTGTCTCTGTCTCTATCTGTCTGTCCCTGTCTCTATCTGTCCCTGTCTGTCTGTCCCTGTCTCTATCTGTCTGTCCCTGTCTCTATCTGTCTGTCCCTGTCTCTGTCTGTCCCTGTCTCTATCTGTCTGTCCCTGTCTATCTGTCCCTGTCTCTGTCTGTCCCTGTCTCTCTCTGTCCCTGTATGTCCCTGTCCCTGTCCCTATCTGTCTGTCCCTGTCTCTATCTGTCTGTCCCTGTCTCTGTCTGTCTCTATCTGTCCCTGTCTCTATCTGTCTGTCCCTGTCTCTATCTGTCCCTGTCTCTATCTGTCTGTCCCTGTCTGTCTGTCCCTGTCTGTCCCTGTCCCTGTCTCTATCTGTCTCTGTCCATGTCTCTGTCTGTCCCTGTCTGTCCCTGTCTCTATCGGCCTGTCCCTGTCTGTCCCTGTCTCTATCTGTCTGTCCCTGGCTCTGTCTCTATCTGTCTGTCCCTGTCTCTGTCTGTATCCGTCTGTCCCTGTCTCTGTCTGTCCCTGTCTCTGTCTATCCCTGTCTCTGTCTGTCCCTGTCTCTGTCTGTCCCTGTCTCTATCTGTCTGTCCCTGTCTCTGTCTGTCCCTGTCTGTCTGTCCCTGTCTGTCCCTGTCCCTATCTGTCTCTGTCCATGTCTCTGTCTGTCCCTGTCCCTGTCTGTCCCTGTCTCTATCTGTCTGTCCCTGTCTCTGTCCATGTCTCTGTCTGTCTGTCTGTCCCTGTCTCTATCTGTCTGTCCCTGGCTCTGCCTCTATCTGTCTGTCCCTGTCTCTGTCTCTATCCGTCTGTCCCTGTCTCTGTGTGTCCCTGTATGTCCCTGTCCCTGTCTCTATCTGTCTGTCCCTGTCTATCTGTCTGTCCCTGTCTCTATCTGTCCCTGTCTGTCTGTCCCTGTCTCTGTCTGTCCCTGTCTCTGTCTGTCCCTGTATGTCCCTGTCTCTGTCTCTATCTGTCTGTCCCTGTCTCTATCTGTCCCTGTCTGTCTGTCCCTGTCTCTATCCGTCTGTCCCTGTCTCTGTCTCTATCTGTCTGTCCTGTCTATCTGTCTGTCCCTGTCTCTATCGGTCCCTGTCTGTCTGTCCCTGTCTCTGTCTGTCCCTGTCTCTGTCTGTCCCTGTATGTCCCTGTCTCTGTCTCTATCTGTCTGTCCCTGTCTCTATCTGTCCCTGTCTGTCTGTCCCTGTCTCTATCTGTCTGTCCCTGTCTCTATCTGTCTGTCCCTGTCTCTATCTGTCCCTATCTCTGTCTGTCCCTGTCTCTGTCTGTCCCTGTATGTCCCTGTCTCTATCTGTCTGTCCCTGTCTCTATCTGTCTGTCCCTGTCTGTCTCTATCTGTCCCTGTCTCTATCTGTCTGTCCCTGTCTCTATCTGTCCCTGTCTCTATCTGTCTGTCCCTGTCTCTGTCTGTCCCTGTCTCTGTCTGTCTGTCCCTGTCTGTCCCTGTCTGTCCCTGTCCCTGTCTCTATCTGTCTCTGTCCATGTCTCTGTCCTTCCCTGTCCCTGTCTGTGTCTGTCTCTATCGGCCTGTCCCTGTCTGTCCCTGTCTCTATCTGTCTGTCCCTGTCTGTGTCTGTCCATGTCTCTGTCTCTATCTGTCTGTCCCTGTCTCTATCCGTCTGTCCCTGTCTCTGTCTGTCCCTGTCTCTGTCTATCCCTGTCTCTGCCTGTCCCTGTCTCTATCTGTCTGTCCCGGTCACTGTCTGTCCCGGTCTCTGTCTGTCCCGGTCTCTGTCTGTCCCTGTCTGTCTGTCCCTGTCTGTCCCTGTCTCTGTCTCTATCTGTCTGTACCTGTCTGTCCCTGTCTCTGTCTCTATCTGTCTGTCCCTGTCTGTCTGTCCCTGTCTCTGTCTGTCCCTGTCTCTGTCTGTCCCTGTCTCTGTCTGTCCCTGTCTCTGTCTCTATCTGTCTCTGTCTCTATCTGTCTGTCCCTGTCTCTATCTGTCTGTCCCTGTTTGTCCCTGTCTCTGTCTGTCCCTGTCTCTATCTGTCTCTGTCCATGTCTCTGTCTGTCCCTGTCTGTCCCTGTTTCTATCGGCCTGTCCTTGTCTGTCCCTGTCTCTATCTGTCTGTCCCTATCTCTGTCTGTCCATGTCTCTGTCTCTCTCTGTCTGTCCCTGTCTCTGTCTGTCCCTGTCTCTATCTGTCTGTCCCTGTCTGTCTCTATCCGTCTGTCCCTGTCTCGGTCTATCCCTGTATCTGCCTGTCCCTGTCTCTATCTGTCTGTCCCTGTCTCTGTCTGTCCCTGTCGCTGTCTGTCCCTGTCTTTGTCTCTATCTGTCTGTCCCTGTCTGTCTGTCCCTGTCTCCGTCTGTCCCTGTCTCTGTCTCTGTCTGTCCCTGTCTCTATCTGTCTGTCCCTGTTTGTCCCTGTCTCTGTCTCTATCTGTCTGTCTGTCCCTGTCTCTGGCTCTGTCTGTCTGTCCCTGTCTCTGTCTGTCCCTGTCCCGGTCTGTCCCTGTCCCGGTCTGTCCCTGTCCCGGTCTGTCCCTGTCTCTGTCTGTCCCTGTCTCTGTCTGTCCCTGTCTCTGTCTGTCCCTGTCTCTACCTCTGTCCCTGTCTCTGTCTGTCCCTGTCTCTATCTCTGTCCCTGTCTCTATCTGTCTGTCTGTCCCTGTCTCTATCTGTCCCTGTCTCTATCGGTCTCTCTGACTCTATCTGTTTCTACGCCTCTATCTGTCTCTGCGCCTCTATCTGTCTCTGCGCCTCTATCTGTCTCTGTGCCTCGATCTGTCTCTGTGCCTCGATCTGTCTCTGCGCCTCGATCTGTCTCTGCGCCTCGATCTGTCTCTGCGCCTCTATCTGTCTCTGCGCCTCTATCTGTCTTTGTCCTAACTAGGAAGCTTCCCAAAAGGCCCTTTTAAAAGTCAGCTGTGAAAGCGCTTACAGCTGACTTTTAAAGGGCCCTTGGTGAAGCTTTCCGAAGGTGCCCTGACGTCACAGGTGCCGGCAGTAAACACAGAAGAAGGCCGCAGGAGCATACGTAGTGAATACCTATTTAATACGTATTCACTACGTATGCGCCTGCGGTCATCTTCTGTGTTTACTGCCGGCCGTGGAAACTGCAGGCAAGGTCCGTGGGCCGCCAATGAAGGCCTGCGGCCCGCGGGCCGTACTATGAGTACCACGGGTCTAGCAGGACCTTCTAAGGTCTAGCAAAGGAATGTGCTCCCTCAAGAGAGTGGTCTGGGAGACTGGTCATGACGGCTGAACCTGGTTCCCCAGTCCCATATTCGTCAGCTCTGACGATAGTGCCACATCCTTTCCCCCCCTGAATACCATACTGCCCCACTGAGAGAAACTCGCACTGCCCTCAACTACAACCCAATTGTGCCTCGCTATAAAACCTGGATGTGACACAATTCAAAATTACGATTAATTAAGAGTAATATGCTGCCTAAAAAAAAAAAGTAACAACATCCTGGAAAAAGCAAACACTCATAGGGAATGAAAGATTAAGTAACACATGTGAAATGGAGGAAGGAACAACATGGTTACCTTAACGCTTTTGCACTTATTATTCAGAAATGAGTGAGTGCTTTTGCCTGAAAAGTTAAGGACATGACTACAGGGCCCAGAAGGGACCCATTTCAATGTTCATTACTTATATCCTTACAAATCATAAGCAGTATGGTTTAAAAAGTCCACATCCGTGAACACAGAGCAGCGGTACGCATTTTATTTTCCAATCAACCAGGTATTGCAGTACCTCCAGGAATGGTGCACTTCCCCACCCTGGGAAAACAATGTTGTTCAAAGAAAGAAGAGAAAATAAAAGTAGCGCTTCACTGGCAAACTCTGTAAAGTAGCGCTGTGTTTTGGATGTGAATAAAATCAATCTGGCCACTTTATGACCCACTTTGTCTTGCTTTATTTAGTTATTTTTCACATTTTGAAACTTTTATTTCTCTCCATCCCGAGGCTGCACTTTGCAATAGAAAAATTTCCCAAAAAGACATTTCCAGCAAAGTGTTGTTTTTTTTTGGTCAATTTCACGGAGGACCAAATAAATGAAAGGAGAGGAAAGAGGGAGTAATGGCTACAAGGCCCAGGAAGGGCCCCCCCTCCCCTGGGCCTTGGAGCAGTAGGAGGCATTTTGCACAACACTGCCCTAGCACTGGCAGTTCTACATACATTTTAAATGCGCATTAACATCAAAGGAATCTTTGCTATGTGTGATGCAAAGATTACAAAAGCCAGTTGATCTGGCTGTTCCCTCCTCCCCTCACCCACCTCTGCTTACCTGTGTCCGGCTGGCCCTGGAAACAAAGGGGCCTTCTATCACCTAGCAACAAAATGCCGAAAGGGCGCCTAGAATGGCCGGTACTTAACAGAGGCGCTGCCTCGCCCCTGACACTGAGCCAACATAATTGCTGGCCCAGCTGCTGTACCAGCCCCATTCTGTTTGCTCCTTCCCCCCACCCCTGCACCCCCAGGAATGCCACCACGCTTGGGCTAACTGTGAAAGTGTGGCCTTTCACAGTGAAGCGGGCCCCATGTTTCTCAGCTGAGCGCGAGGTTCTGGGCAGCTGCACACACTGCCCATGCCTAGCGCCGGCCCTGCTCACGGGCAGGAGTGGGCTTGCTATGCACACTGGTGCAGGTGGCAGCCCCTCCCCCTCCCTCTCCCCCCTCAGGTGTGTGCGCGTGGAGGGCTGAAACGGTAGAAAACCCTGCTCTGGGTTTGCCGCTTTGCAGAGTAAAGACACAATTCATCTGGTGGATACCCCTCCTCAATGCAACACTTCCTGCTTATCAGTGCCTCCCCTGCCCCTCTCTTTGTGCTCTGCTGAATTCCTGATGTGAAATTGCCAGGGGGCACACGCGCACCACCTAATGTGCTGGGGAGTGCAGTAATGGTAGAGGCTTCATTGTGGTGATGAGGAGACGGACGCGGCTTACTGGGTCCCGGCATATGAGGCTGAGATGTCCCCCTGGGTGCACCTCTCTATTGCACAGATGCATTGGGGGACCTTGGCCTGCACGAGGCCCCCAGACTGCTGGGGTGAGGTGTGGCTGGGCAGTGAAGATACTGGCCCCCGTAGCAAGTGGTGTGATCCAGCAAGAGGGCTAACCCCCAGGCTGGATTTGGCTGGGCCAGCAGCCCCCTGACTTGGATCGAACAGGGTCTGCTCGTGCCCCCTTGCCCCTGGGCTTTGGGGTGAGATGGGACCTGCGTAAGAGGGACTGCTTTGTGGTGGTCTGGTTTGGGCTGGGGGCCTGGTGTACTGCAGGGGCTTTCGGGAGTGCCTACTCTGCTGAAGGATGGGCAAAGTTGATGCAAAGCAGGCCAAACTCTTTTTTAACATCTGGCGTCAGACGCGCACAATGGATGCCCCTGGGGATGGCGCATCGCAGAGCCGGGGTGGTGAAGACCACCTTGCCCCAGAGCCTGACATCAGATCTATGTTTCTGCATCGGAAACAGAGGCTTACAGCCATAGACTCGAAAACAGAAAATCGATCTCCTAACTGACAGGTTTGACGTCCTTAAAGATAAGGTATAGAAACATTAGCAATGGATCGAACAGCTGGAGCGCCACACCTCTGATATAGAAGATGGGCAGTCTGTGGACAAGTAAAAGTTACTCCCTATGGAAAAAGTTCTTGAGGTCATACGTAACAAGAATGAAGACCCTAAAGCGCAGAATGCGCAACAACATTCAGATCCTGGGCATGCCTGAGTCCACAGCTATGGCTAGAAGTTTACATCAAAGAGATGCTTTGCGCGCTCTTTGGTGAGGAGCTTTCTGCGCTGTTCTCAGAGAAGCAAGCCCACAGATCTCTGGGCGCTCTTTGGTGAGGAGCTTTCTGCGCTGTTCTCAGAGAAGCAAGCCCACAGATCTCTGGGCGCTCTTTGGTGAGGAGCTTTCTGCGCTGTTCTCAGAGAAGCAAGCCCACAGATCTCTGGGCGCTCTTTGGTGAGGAGCTTTCTGCGCTGTTCTCAGAGAAGCAAGCCCATAGATCTCTGGGCGCCCTTTGGTGAGGAGCTTTCTGCGCTGTTCTCAGAGAAGCAAGCCCACAGATCTCTGGGCGCTCTTTGGTGAGGAGCTTTCTGCGCTGTTCTCAGAGAAGCAAGCCCACAGATCTCTGGGGCAGCGGCCCCTGCCCAGTACGCCAACTCAGCCAATAATTGCTCACTTATTAAACTACAGGGACCGCACTTGACACTTCGCTTGGCAAGCAAATGGAGACCCCTGCAATATCAGGGAAACGAAGTGTCAATATTTCCTGATTTTATAATGGTGGTGCAGGTAGCCAGAAGAGACTTCTTCCCGGTCAAGAACACCCTCTAGTGCACGGATGCCAAATATGCTTTGTTATTGCCAGCCAAGTTGCGGATACTGCATCAAGGTAAATCTCACTACTTCACTGACCCGAAGACAGTGGGCAAGTTAGTCAAGAGCATCCTGGTGAAAATGAGAAGATCATCGCCGACTGCAAGTAGAGCTGATCAGAAACATCTTAGTGACACTGACTAGGGGTACCAACTCTTCGGCAGTACATAGCTCAGCCAATCAGCGACAGTTCTCTTTACATTTGTGATGTCTCTGATCCACGCTATGGAATTGAACACCAATTTTGAAGAGGTTTGAGTTTGATAGACACATGTATGGCCTGTCATTTCTTGCTCTGTGGACTCCTGGGGCTGATGGCTGCGTATGTTATTTATATCATTCCTTTGGTGGCATGTAGGGTGGCAGGGTTTGACCCTAGCGGACATTGGTGAACTCCTGTGCATGCCTGGTCCTCTCAGACATTGTTGCCTCTGGCCATGATGTGGCTGGGAGGGTGCTTGTCTCCTAGTTCGCCCCGAGGGATGAGTCCTAGTAGAGTTCTTACTATCGTTGGCTCGGGATTGTATTATGGGTGGGCTCCTGTAGTTTGGCCCAATTGGGGGGCCAAAGTGGGTGGTGGGTGGAATGTATGTTAAAAATGGTTGCCCGCATTTCCCCTTCACGCAGAACCCTCAACCGGCTCCCAGTCAAAGCTAGGATCCAATCGAAAGTTGTATGCATTACGCACAAAGCTCTAAACAATTCTGGTCCTAAATACATGGCTAATAGGATCAAACTATCAGGAGGAGGAAGGGCTTCTAGAAGTGCTAAACCCCTCATACTAGAACCAGCCAGTTTAAAAAAAGGAAGACACAAGGTCGCACTTTAACTGCTTCTGCTCCAAAAATATGGAACTCCCTACCACCATCAGCGAGAGCAATTACCTCCTTCAGGATCTTCAAGAATGACGTAAAAACCCTACTAATAGAGAAGCATGTTGCATAAAAGAACTCCTTTAAACTGCCATTCACCCAGTTTCGTATTGTATATTATTGATGTTGATATTTCTTATTGTATCCTATTGTTTTGGTAACTTGATCTTCGACTGCTATGTATAGCGTATCCTTAGAAATAGGTGCTTTACTGTACTGCAACCCTCATTAGCTCTCTGTACATCGCTCTGTTACCTTGGTGGTCTTGCTCACGTTTTATAAATCACAATAAATAAATAAATAAACAATAAATAAATACATACATACACCCATGCACCCGAACCTTCAGAAACATTCTGATGACAGGACTAGTGGGTGGTGGGAGGGGGAAGCATGAAGGCACCGAAAGTTGTTGAAGGTTTTTGGGACGGAAGGGAAAAACATAAGATCCCACTGCCTCCTCTCATTGGCCAACCATTGTAATGAGTCAGCCAATGAGTAAAGGGCCTTCCCTAACTACTCATAGAGTGGGGTGGGGTCAGTGAGACTTGCTGACCCCTCTTCACTCTCTGTTGAGCCATAGTTGATAGATAGCTTGCCCTGGCTTGAACCTGAAGTGCCCAGGGCAGACTATATTGGTGGCGCTTCCTCTCATCATAAGCGGTGGACCTTACAGGGCTGATGAGGTCACTGCCCTCATGGCTAGTGAAATCTTCAGCCCAGAAAAGTTTGGCTCAGGTTGCGGGTGTCTGCTCCTTAGCGCATATTAAGTGTATGGCTGCCTGACTCAGACACGATAAGTGTCTGTCTAGCTCACCTTTGCTCAGCTCGACAGATACACATCATGCTTTGGAAAAAAGTGGAGGTCGGAGCATCACCATCCATATTGGCAGGCCGCCCTTGCCTGGAATACTACCTGAGATAGTAAAGGAGTGCCAGACTAAACATGGACCAATGCCGAATTAGAAGGGAGCCCCTTGCATGCAGAGAATGTGTGTAGCAACATGTATCCAAGTTAGCCAGTTGAGTATGAGCTCACATTCACCACATGAATTCCAAAAACACGAGTCACAAATCACCCCACAACCTGCCACTGCAAAACCAATGTACTCTTGGCTCACATCTGACATCATGGCCTATGTTACATAAGTGTTCGTTCACTCACCTGCACATGAACAGCACCAACTACCCTTGAAACATGCTGGACAAGGCGATCGGCCATGCAAGGACCACATGTCTGCCTTAGACTCTCTGTCTGCCTCTTCACCCCAGTGTATGACAGATGGACCACTGGACTCACAACATTAACCTGTTTCTGTCTCTCCAGATCTGAATGCAATAGCTCAATGCGAGCGTGTACACACGTATAACTGCATTCTCAGCATGCTTAAAAAAACAACACAGTTTTACATATTGAACACATTTTGTGCACCATTTTAGGTGTGTGTGAGCTGTCAGCATAGCTCAGTGGATTGAGAACTCATGCTGCACAATTCTGTGCAAAACTTACAGAAAATACTAATCAGTCCGTACTGAGCCAAGTCAACCTTTCATATATATGAGGTCCATGAAATGTGTACCTCTGGATTGGGGAATAACAACTATAATATATGTGCCATGATAAAACGTGGACTGTAAAAGGTATAAAAATGGCCACTATGTTTTTTAGGCCTCGGCTAGCGTTGCAGCGCGCATGCGCTGCTCGCTTTGCGAGGCATGCAGTATACACTATAGTGGGGAAGCTTCGTGGAAGCTCCGCCCACTCTCTGCCCATATTTCTTATTGGCTTATTTCCTCAATGCAGCCTTCCGATAGGTTTTATGCTTGTTAGTCCCGCCTCATGACGACCATGTCGTCATTTGTATCCTGCCAAGGCTACTGGCCCCTTTACTTCAGGCAATATTTTGTTCCCCTACCTCCCCCCCTCCCGCAGTCTGTCCTTCTCGGCCCCTCCCACCCGCACTCCCGTTCGTGCACTTTCTTCACGTGCGCATAGCCCCCCCCCGCCAAGCGATGTCTGTTTATCCGGGGCTGGCATTCTCAGCGGCAAATGCCCCGCATTAGTGCCACCCCGGTGCCTTTGACAAGGATAGTTTGCCGTTTGACTTGGCCTTATTAGTGATTAAAGAAAGCAGGGATAACGCAGCACCGAGCTATTAAGCTGGTGATCCGGACGTGTGTCCAGGCCGTAAAAAAGCGACAGCGCTCCTCGGCTGCAAGCGGAGCATGATTTGGGAACAGTAGCGGCACAGGCATGGCGGGGGGCCGGGGGCGCCCGCGGGCGGGCACGGGCGAGCGCGAGGGGCTGCCGAGGAAGAATCTGTTTTAAGCCTCCAAGTCACTTGTTCGAATCTGGACAAGGCTGACTCAGCCTTTCATCCTTCTAACTACTATAAATTGCGTAGCAATAGCACACGTTCTTTTGCCCTGAAAGAATAAAGTGTTATGTCAAAAGC
This sequence comes from Calotriton arnoldi, assembly GCA_963921515.1. Classification (NCBI taxonomy): domain Eukaryota; kingdom Metazoa; phylum Chordata; class Amphibia; order Caudata; family Salamandridae; genus Calotriton; species Calotriton arnoldi. The sequence continues at coordinate 1,258,942 of CAWUFW010005003.1, read as the reverse complement.
AAGTTATCCACCCCCACCTCCCTGTTCCCCCCCCCACCTCCTTACTCTCCACAGCAGAGTGCCCTTGACTGACGTTCAAACGTAACCTATTGTATCAATCGGATGAGAACAAAACACAAAATTAACGTTTCGGATTACAAATGCACTCAGGGCCTGTTTTTTTTTCTCAAAATCTGCTCTGAATATTCAGGACCTTGGACAGAGCAGAACTTGGTCGCGAAAACCTTTACATACCAGGAAGAGGTGACACGCCACGTCCTCGGCTCTCTATTTTTAGGACCGGCGCATTGCTGGCAGCCTGCACGGGCTCCCAAAGAGGTATTTTATTTATTCGGATTTGTACCGCCCCTGTGGTGGGCTTAATCCCGGCCACCAGGGTGCCGATTAGTCACGGTGTTGGTGTATGCTGGAATCACTCACAGTTCGGTCAGAGGCCAACGGTCTTTTTCCAGACCTTTTTTTGTTTTGTTTTTTAACTCTTGACTTGTTACAATAAGCACACTGCAAGTTTCATTGAGTAATTATGTATGTCTGTCTGATCTACTGTTGATAATAATAATAATACTGATGATCATATTAAAAAAAATATTAATAAATGTAATGCAGTGTGTAGGTGGAATTGTCGTTTAAAAAAAAATATAAGTGAAAAGCACTGGGCTTACTTGGCTCAGGCACGCTGAAAGCATGGTATAATTAGGTGGTTGTCTCCCAGGCTGCTGCTTCCGGTCATAGATGTGCGCATCTGAAAATGGCATTTGTGGCCTGGGTGAGTGTAAAAATGGCTGCCTGTGCCACAGGTCCCTTCCTCTTGGGGGATTCTATCTCTTTATTAATGCCCCCTGCCCAGATCTATTCCTAATCGTCAATAATCTGGATTGTCCTGACTGTTCTCATTTAAAAATCACCGTCAATAACCACCAGACAGTCGTGTTCACTTCATTACTCAAAGTAAACCGAAAACAACAACAAATGAATCATACCCAACAACGTAAAAAATGTGAGTAGGGTAAGAAAGCCCCTCACGTGTGGAAACCCAAAGGGCTCCTGGATGGTACTCGCCAGTAGGCCCACGTTATCATCATCATCGGTTGCTTCCTTATCCTTTTTCTTTTTTTTTCTTTTTCTTTTTCTGGATAGCTCCGGGGAAGGGGGGGAGGGGGGTCGAGGTCGGTGACTTTCAAGGTCTATAGAAGGCTACCTTATGCCCCTTAATTAACACTGTGTCTCCGCTTCCTGGTCACGGTTCTAAATTGCACCCCCCCCCCCTCCGTTTCTGCTCGGGTCTTCTTTTTCCCATAGTCTGTAGGTTGTATTCACCAGTCTACAATCCTACCACTTGTTTTTCTCTACTATTTTGTTGCGTTACTCAGTGGCATGGCCAGTGTGTCATGGGCCCTAGCGCAAGGAAGGAAATGGGCCCCTGTTTGAACTATTACATTCAGCAATAATCTGGGCTAAAGGGCCACTCTGGTCTCTGGGCCCCGGTGCCACTGCACCTGCTGCACCAATGGAAGCGCCCCAGAGGACTCTGCTTCACTTTAGTGGCCTCTGAAAATTGGTCCCCGGATTCAAAACTTCTCTTCCTTTGACAACTGCTTGGAAAGAACACAACCACGTTCTAAATTATTTGATAACCATAAAAATCCATTATTAGTGAAGTATTTACCCCATTAGAATCCAAAAGATACCAGGTATACCAAAAATTAAGTTAAATTAATTAACCAATTATGAAAATATCAGCAACCTGAAACCTATTGAATTTGGATAAATACTCATATAATGGGGATAATGTGTATAACTGGGACACTTGCTAATAAAAGGGAGCACTTGACAAAGCCAATAGCCTGGCTTGGTGGCGCCAACGCATGCTTTCACAAATGCTGATTTTTACAAGTGGTACGAAAGGGGGCTTGACTGATCACGTCACTTTATCACCGTGCATGCTAACAGTTACATTACACAATAAATGTTGGCATGTATACAGGGCTTTAAGTGGGCCAGGTCTTGCTGGTAATGAAGTTTTAACAAGCATTTGCAATGCAATAGGTCTCGCATTTACGTGAGTTTAAGCTATTGGTATTGTAACTGACAATGCCTTTTATTTATGTTTTAAAAAACAAAAATAATACCTGGTGTGTCACGCAGTTTGGTGCTTACTTTCCCTCCATGTTAAACAACAGTAGATGTTTCAGCACCCAGGCTAATGTGCTGCATAGCTAAATACATATAAGGTCCCAAAGACGAGGCCGATTGCATTGCAAATGCTTGGTTTATTGAATGTTCCCTTCACCGTCGCTATGAATAAGTGAAAATGGCAGTGAAGATGGAAACCTGAATAACGCAATACAGCACAATACAAATCTTTGTTAACATAACTTAGCACAAAATCACACTTTCAACATGAATAGAATTGCGAGTCATTTATTCTTTATCAGTCTGCACAAATGAGATGGAAAGGAAGTAAAATGGTTACATTGTACACCAGGTCAGACAGTATTAACAAGAAAAACTCAAACCTGCCGTTGGCCGGAGACTATGTGCGACACATTACAGACTGAAGTTTTCTTATATAAGACATTCCACCACAATACATTAGGATATTTTCTGTGGGGTGTTTTCATTGTTTCTGTTATCTTCAGCAGTCGTTAATTGAGATGTACTGTTGCTTGGAGCCTCATAAGGTTTTTGGTCACTGGACTCACAGACGTAGTCAAGCACCTTCTGACCTTGAAGGACGCATTATCCTCCAGAACGCTCGTCTTAGTTTCAAATTTCCCGCGATCAGAAGGACAGACTGTGCAGGGGAGAAGGAGCCAATGAACAACCAGCCCAGGAATGCCCAAGAACTTATGATTTTTAACTGTGTGAACAAATTGGAGATCTCAGCCAGGCAGAAGCAGCTGTAGACAAGGAGGAGGCCTATCATGGTGCTGGCAGCGCGGGTGTGAGCCTCCAAACTGGGTCGGCTATGGCCGGACATGTTCCGCTTCATCTTCCAGGCATGCCTACAGAGAGAGAAGAGAATGAGGGAGATGGAGACGACCACAAGCACCAGGGGAAGGCCGCAACCGACAATGGTGGTGGAAATGGCGTAAGTGTCTGGGCATCTCAAGACATTGCTCCGCACAGTGACGCTGGATGTAAGGTTGGCTTCTGCATTCTGATTATTATGGTCAACACACCAAATAAAGGCAAAACTGAAGACCACTGAAACACCCACTGAGCCAAGGATCATCCAGGGAACAGTCCTGGAGACCCTCAGTTTGAGCCAGATAAACAGTAGGTGGTTGAAGTTTGCGATCTTCAGGCAGTAGAAGACACAGAGCCACGCTGTAAGCCAGAAGCTGGAGACGACAGCATATGTCAGTAAGAGAAACATAATTCGATGGATCTCTGCCAAGAGCCAGGTATCCCTGCACAGCACATTAGCGTAAGTCTGCACGGCCAGCAGGCACTGGAATAGGGTGTTAGTAACCCCAAATGTGACCTGTAGGATGTCAGCTGAAGTCAGTCTTCGACCCTTAAGCCAGTCCAGAAAGTTGACCACCAGTATGAAAACATTGGTGGGGATGCCAATAAAAAATATCGATCGAGAAACAGACGACGGTAGCAGTCATGAAATCTGGGCTCATCATTCTGTTCTTCGTCTTTGAAAATGTGGTGAACAATTCACTGAATGATAAAGCTGATAGTTGGTCCTGAGTGTACGCGTGCGAACGCCAGGTACGCTTTCACCATTAAGGTTGTCATCTGACATCTGTGGCCTTCCTCTTAAGGCTAGTTTTGCATGAGGATGCAATGAGAGCTGCTTCAGACACCAGATCCTTGGCATGCAAATGCTGACTGTAAAACCACCTGGTGGTGGAGGGGCCAGAGGCCACAACTGTGAGGGCATGGTCCTGACACATATTCACATGGTTTAGTGAATTCGATCCCAGGCTGGAATTGTCACACTGCTTAAATCTACAGATAGCCAAATGTCTAACTGCAGCTGATGCAGAATCAAATATGGGCAAACAGCTGAGCACTCTCAAAAATTGATCCCGCCAATTTACACAGGAGTTGTACAGAAGGAGTGTTTTCTGTTTAGTCAGGCACTGCCTTCTTCAGCACAGTGAATAAGGACACACACACACGCATGTGCACGCACACACGCGCACACACACACACCGGATCTGACGATCAGCACACTGGTGCGTGCTTATAATAGACCACTCCACTGATGGACGCAACTATCCAACACACCAAAAAGGATGGAGGGTGGTTCTCGAATACTTCACCATTTTGTGTCATACATGTATACCACTACAGTCTCAGCTTTGGTCAGCTCCTGCATGCACTGGAGCAGATTGCTTAAACAAGGTGTCAGTGTTACCTGTGAAAAAAGGCAAGAGGGTGGTTCGCACTCTGAGGTCTGACTGATCTCTTGGTAGCCAAGGCAATTTTTACTACAACTGGATCAACTATAACTTAGTTTCCTTGTCTTAGGGCCTTATTTACATTTGGTGGATATGACCCTCCGCCATACACATGACAGATATCCCATTCACCATATTAGAAGTGCATTATAACCTAGTGTACGGAATATATGCCATGTGTTGATAAAGTATCCCACCTGCCAAACAATAAAAAAGTCTCTCAGGGCCTTATTTGCTCTTTGGTACATGGAGTAATTAATCACAAACAAGGTGGATCTCCTGTCCGCCTTATTACAGGCACCATAGGAAATAATGCATTTGCGATGCGGCGGTCAAGATATCTGCCATGTTTTGATGAAGTATCGCGTCCCCTAAAATCTAAATAGGACAATTCCTTTTTTCACCTCGGAATTCATATTTGCAGGACTGTTTGGCATCGTCCACTTCTCTGTGCTGAGCCTGTGTTAACTTTGGGTTCTTTATCCCAAATGGGTTTGCCTGAACTGTGTGTGCTGTGAATTGTTAGGGCTATAACCAGGAGCACTCAAATTATTCTGCAATGGAAACCAAATTACTCAACACTGTTGGCTAAATCAAGGAGAAAGAAAAGTCAACCTATGCTGCACTTTCTGGTGCAGCATCAGGTCACAATGTTTTTATTTGAAAAAACATGAATACTCGGCAAAAGTTTCACCTCCTTAATACCAGTTTGATACTTGAATTCAGCAAATAGTAACTAAAAAGTGACCAGTTCACCTCTTCAAGCAAAAATATTCTTTGTGCACCATCATTTGTGAAATGTTACTTTATGTTAAAAAAACTACGGGCGTCTTAGCTTTACATGACTGACTGAATGAATCTGGAAAATGCGGACAATTTACCGTATTTTTGGAAATGTCTCCAGCTGTTCAGGTTAGTTGTCAACTTGTAAAGAGAAGCCATTGTTATGAACGTTTTCTGTACATATGCAGGAAAGACTTTTTGTGGTTTAAAAAAGAGGTAATTTATTGAGGCTCAATTGTACAGGTACAGCGGAGCCCACCTCACTCCATCTGACACCTTTCAAATCCGGATCCTGTTCTCAACCGTCGGGATCTCTAACTCGCACGAACATTCTAAACAAAGATTGCTAACCTCGCGCCACACACACACACCAAAAAGATAGAAACAAGGCCTGAATATAAACCCTATCAATTATAAATGATTGCCAACAACATCTCCTCCCTTTATAACAAAATAAACAAAAACGCACAAAAAATATATAAATATATATATATAAATGTTATTGAAGTGTAAAAGTCTTGTAAGTAACCAGGTTTCCTAACAAGCATTTGCAATGCAATCGGTCTCGCCTTTGGGACTTTATATGTATTTAGCTATGCAGCACATTAGCCTGGGTGCTGAAACATCTACTGTTCTTTAACATGGAGGGAAAGTAAGCACCAAACTGCGTGACACGCCAGGTATGGGAACACATGGAGAGAAATATTGCCTTTCAGCGGGAAATGGTATAGTCCAAAGCTCTGTGTTTTATATGAAATCAGGGCCTTCGGTGGTCATATCACTGAAAATGCAAGATTTGAAAAAAATATTATTGTCTACAGGTGCTCGTGGAAGACAATTTCTATGGACTGGAATCTAGAGAATGCTAAAGTGATTCTGGTATTTTACTGACCTCCGCTGGTCGTTTTCTATCAAGAAAGTTAAATAGAGGCAGTTGCCGAAAAAATTAAAAAAAAGAAAGTCCCTCAGCAGAAAGCAATTCTGGTATTTTACTGACCTCTACTGGTCGTTTTCTATCAAGACAGTTAAATAGAGGCAGTTGAACAAGCAGAAAGCAATTCTAGTATTTTACCGACCTCTACTGATCATTTTCTATCAATCAATCAATCAATCAGGGAATTGTAAGCGCGCTACTCACCCGTGAGGGTCTCAAGGTGCTGGGGGCAGGGGGGTCAGCAGTTCCGTTCAACCAAAGAGCCAGGACTTGAGAGCCTTCCTGAAGGTGTTCAGGGACGGGGCGCGTCTGATGTCGATCGGGTGCTCGTTCCAGGTCTTGGTCGTGATGTGGGAGAAGGATCTTCCCCCTGCTTTGGCTCTGTGGACGTGTGGGGTTTCGGCGAGGACGAGGTGGGCGGATCAGAGGTTCCTTTTGGGTGCGTGGATGGTGATTCTGTCGTTGAGGTATTGGGGTCCGGTGTTGTGTAGGCATTTGTAGGTGTGGATGAGTATCTTGAAGGTGACTCTCGACGGGGAGCCAATGGAGCGTTCGTAGGTGTTGGCTGATGTGTTCGTGTCGAGGGATACCGAGGACTAGTCTGGCGGCAGTGTTTTGAATCGTTTGGAGCTTGCGGAGCAGAGACTTGTTTATGCCGGCGTAGAGGGCGTTTCCATAGTCCAGCCTGCTGGTGATGAGTGCGTGGGTGACTGTCTTTCTGGACTCGAGGGGAATCCACTTGAAAGTCTTTCGGAGGATGCGGAGGGTGTTGAAGCAGCTGGAGGCGACGGCGTTGACCTGACGGTTCATGGAGAGGGAGGAGTCGAGTATGATGCCGAGATTTCTAGCGTGGTCCGCGGGGGTAGGGGGGTGCTGAGGGCGGTGGGCCACCAGGTGTTGTTCCATTTATCAAGACAGTTAAATAGAGGCAGTTGAACAGAAAAAAAAGTCCCTAAGCGGAAGCCTACAATTCCTAGGGATGATCTCCAGAGCCCACAAAGTACATACACATAAAAGTATATACAAGAGGTCTCGAATGCTCGACCTAAAAATGTGTCCCATCTTAGTTGTCACTCCTACAACCGCATCTGTTGTATTCTTAACACTTCTTCTCATAGAACCCTCTTCCTGATTGTCACTGGATTCATTCGGCATTGAAACAACATGTCGAACTTCCTGATAATCATTAAAAGATGTAGACACCCCAATATGATCACTTTGAAAATCATTAGAATCACTTTCCACCATTTTGTATTCATAGAATTTGTGTTTGTTAGAAACTGTAGAATAAAATTCTAAATCTCCAGGAACATGTGATTTCCTCCTTATAATATCTTTTTGAAAATCTTCCCATGGAACTAAGTTGCTAACAGTCCACCATTTCCCATCAGCAAGTTTTACAGAACATTTATATGACTTGAATAACATAGTATGGTCCACAAAAATGAAACTCAGTTTTACTGCTTCTCCCGCCCTCCCCCCAAGGTATTTACCATTGCCCATGCACCAGTTTTTAAACAGTCAGTAAACAATCTCTAATACCATCATGTCGAGATTTCATTTTCTGTTGGGATTTCCTCACTCTAGAATAAACTTCAGCATAATCCACACAATCCTCCTGTGATACCAACTTACTTTTCTTGTCTTCCAGCCACTTTGGAATGAGATTGGTCTGAGAACATCTCCCCATAGCAACATAAAAGGAGAGGCACCATTTACTGAATGTGGAGTGTTGTTATACGCCCACATTTTCGCTCTGACAATGTCAATCACATCCATTCCACAAGTGAAAGCAGCCTGTATGCCCTCCTTCAGTAACCTGTTTACCCTCCCAACAGCTCCATTAGATTGGGGACTATACAATGAAACCGTGTAATGTTCAACATCTTTACTCTTCAGAAACAACTCCATTTTGTCAGGTATCAGCTGTACACTATTATCAGTACCAGGTTTTGATGGTGCACCTTCTAAAGCAAAAACATTTGCAAGAAAATCTACCACCTTCTGAGTAGTCATACTATCAAAAAAATCATAATATACCCATTTTGAAACATAATCAACTAACGCAATCAAGTAACGTTGATCATATGGAAAGAAAGATACAGGTCCTGCAAAGTATAATGCCAGTTTTTTCCATGGTGCATCCGGCAATGGTACAGAAACACTTTTTCAGGTTTAAAAAGAGGTAATTTATTGGTGCTCAATTGTACAGGTACAGCGGAGCCCTCCTCAATCCATCTGACAGCTTTCAAATCCGGATCCTGTTCTCAACCGTCGGGATCTCTAACTGGCACGAACATTCTAAACAAAGATTGCTAACCTCGCGTCACACACACACCAAAAAGATAGAAACAAGGCCTGAATATAAACCCTATCAATTATAAATAATATACCCATTTTGAAACATAATCAACTAACGCAATCAAGTAACGTTGATCATATGGAAAGAAAGATATAGGTCCTGCAAAGTATAATGCCAGTTTTTTCCATGGTGCATCCGGCAATGGTACTGGTACACATAGTTTCCAGTGATTGTTAGACAATTGTATTTGTCACATCTCTTAATCAAAAGGCTCCCACCCTCTTGAACCTGCATCTGGACCCAGCCTGAGTGTGTCCCACCAGTCCTGGCCCCTTGGTTCTGGTGCTAAATGTGCCCAGATAGTCAAATACCAAATCTGAGGACTTTGAAAATTCGTTGCCAAAAAGTGCTCTGAGAACCAGCAGGAGACTGGGACCAATCTGCTTGCCTATACGCCTGAGGTGCATCACCAGTCAGATTGACTTTGCGGCTTCTCCCGCAACGTTCTTCTCTGCAGCAGCAAATCCTGTTCAGTGGTCCTTAGCCAATGGGACTTTGTTCTTGTGCAACTGTCTTTGACTACAGTCCTCTGCCTCATCCCGCTGGAGATTTTTGACTCCCAAAAACAAGCCTAAGTCCAAACTTAGAAATCTTCACTGCTGCTTTGACCCAAGGCTTCCTGAGAACGACGATTCCTTCTCAGACACTGCCTGCAGTCCAGCATTGCTGAACTTTCTCTTCTCAGAACATTTTTCTCAAAATTTCTTTAAGTCCGAAGGTAAGCGCAGACCGGGTCCAATCGCATTCTTGTATCTGAATGCCGCTCCATCGCAGTCAACCGTATTTTTTTAACTGTGACCCCGTCTTGTGCAACTAGATGTCTGTGGTTGGTGCTTCAATCCTTTAGGTGCTAGTATTTACTAAAAACTTTTAAAAAATCGGTTCTACTGATAGTATTTTTGTCATTTTTATGTCAAATAATTTATTACTTTATTACTGTTTGTGTGGTGCATAAATACTTAACACATTGCCTCTAAGTTAAGCCTGACTCCTTTTTGTGCCAAGCTACCCAGGGTTAATCACAGGTTAATTTAGTGACTTTTGTGTGGTTCTCCTCGCAAGGGATTGTGGCTGTTGCTTGACCAGGGCTCACAACCCAGTCAATCAACAACTCAATTTCTCACAGCAGCTGTTTATTTTGCCTTTTGGGAAAGTGCAGGGAGATGGTGGTAATGTTGTATTAGATAATGATCACTTGTCAAAGGAAAATCCAGTGATCTGGTCACAAATCTCTTCATCTTGAAAGTTAAAGGGGCCTGTGGGGCTGGGACAATATGCATTTTCATGGATGTGCCCCACTTACCCAGCAACTCATGAAGTATCTCTCTAAGCAACAAGAAGGCTCTAAGAATGTCCTAATCCATGTTAATGAACCCTAGTTTGAACCAGCAATGTTGGCCTTCTGAGGTACAAACCTGCTTTAAAAATTTTGATATTTCTTTTCAGGTTGGTTTTAGATCCAACTTGACAATATTGTGACTGGAAACTATTTCCTCAGAACCAAAAACATTATTGCAACCTCTGCATTGTATTTCTTTGCCCCACGTTTTACTTTGCCAGTTTAGGAGACGTCAGTGTGCTACACTAACCCCCCCTGCCTAAAGGTCATTTTAAGTGGGTGAAGAATGTAAACAAACCGAATAACACATTCTGGATGTCTTTTTTATGTACAACTAGGAGCACTGATTTCAAGCTGCGGCTTCCAAGTGTCTCACCGACAACTTCCTTTATCTCTTGTTTTCAATTTCACACTTGGTGGACTGCTTTGCTAAAAAAGTCCTATGTGTCGATGCCAGTATCAAATGGCAAGTAATCTGTAACAATGCTGTCTGCTGCTTTATCTGTATGAAGCTGAATTTTAAGAGACAGCCATTGTGAACAAGTATTCGATAAGCCATTTAACCCTATTGGCCTTGCTATTGATTTTTTGCTCGGGCATCCATGGTGGACATCTTTTCATGCATTTTGTCTTATTTTAACAACATTCTGTGCCAAGATGTTTGGCCGAAATGGACATGCATTGGTGGCAGCCATTTTTGAACAGCATGTTGTTAAATACTACAAAACGCACAAAAAGATGGTTGCCGCAAATGCACGCGCATCCATGGGGCCCATCTTTATTTTTTTTTAAACCCATTCAAAGGCTATTTTAGAATGGGTTTTATTAAACTAAAACAAACCCATTTGTAGATGGCGCATGTGCACGCACAAGCGTAGGCAAGAGTCATGGAATGTCTTGCAAGGGACAAGGATGGTGAGTGGGGAGAATCAGAACCAAGAGAGCGCAGGAGAAGAATATCTTATTCTTCCACAGAATGGGTGTTATGCTTATCAGGGCATTTCAAAGAAAGGCCATATTACTGTAAATGAGCACTGTCCCTGTTTGCTCCGTGGTGCACCTTTAACTAGGGTCATCAGGTGCAAACAGGAGCAGTGTATTACTTACAGTGCACTACCCCCAGGACAGCTGCGAACTCACCCTGCCCTGGGGTAGCGCATCAGTGAAGGACATACCGACTGATTGAAACAGCAGACCGCCTTTCACGAGTGAAGATGTCACCTGGCCGGCACTTTGAAAGGGGACAGAGCTTCACCTGCAGGCACAAGGAAGGGGATATCTGGGGTAGGTGTGCTCTGTAGGATCAGCCCTCCCAAATTTCACACATCAGGGGTTAGACTAAGGCAATTTAATGCTGGTGTCCCCATCACCGCACTAAAATTAGTCGCACATGATAATGCCTCTGGCACCACCCCAGGAGGAGACACACTCAATGAGGCATTTGTCCTTCACCAAAAGCAGCCAGAGCAATACAATTGGCTTGATTTGTGCTTGCCACTGCGCAAATTGTCCAGAGCCTACATCTGACAAAATTAACTGGCTTACATTTGCCACATTATTTGTACATTACAACTTCTGGCATCCAGTTCGTTCCTTACCACAGCATGCTAAAGTCCCCTAGTGTACCCATGTAGGAAAGTGCCCCTTTTTGCCTGGTTGCCCCCCACTTTTTGCCTGATGTTGATGCTCTTTGACTAAGTGTGCCCTGGGTTCCTGCTAACCAGGTACCCAGGGCCTATGTAATTTCCCTAAAACTGTACCTTTGCAACCCCAATTGGCACCTCTCTGGCCACGTTAGTCCCTTGTAAAAGGTACCATGGGTACCAAGGGCACTGTGACCAGGGAAGGCCTCTAAGGACTGCAGCACCTATTGTGCCACCCTTAGAGTCCCTGTACCTTAACACGCACACACTGCCCTTGTAGGCTGCGTATTTTGGTGCAGAGAAAAGGGAAGAGTCAACATGGCACACATACCTGTGTGCCATGCCTACAACCCACTGCCTATGGTATAGGTAAGACACCCCTCTAGCTGGGTGCACTATACCACTGGTGAGGGTACAGGTGCATGAGCCCTGTACCCCTACAGTGTCTAAGTCCATTCTTAGACATTGTAAGTGCAGTAAAGCCATAAAGAGTATATGATCTGGGAGTTTGTCATTATGAACTCCACAGCACCATAATGGCTTTACTGAATACTGGGCAGTTTGGTATCAAACTTTTCAGCACATTAAACCCACAGTGATGTCAGTGTGGGATTTAATGTCAAATGCACTCAGAGGGCATCTTAGAGATGCCCCCTGAAAAACGACCTAACTCTAGTGTCCTGGCTGAGTGACTGCTCGTCAGCTGCCACCCCCAGACATGTTTCTGGACCCCTGGGAGAAGAGCCTCCTGCTCTGGGGGTGCTGAAACAAAGCACATCCTGGGCAAAGGTGCCAGGCCTCCTCCCCCAGGATGGGCAGGGTCCACGAAGGGGAAGCTTCAAAGGCTTGCCGCCTTTGTGAGCTGACCAGCCCATTTGCTGCTCCCAGCAGCTGGCCCCCACCGGTTCTAATCCCCACTTTAGGAGAGAGAATCGGTGGGAAAACCAAGATAGGAAGAAAGGTGTGCCCACCTTTGCCAACTCCACCCTTCAGGTGAGGGAGGCGGGGTAAAACTCTCAGTCACTGCCATTTTGAAGATGGGGTGACCCAGCCAACCAGAGAGAGGCTTATGCCCCCCTCCCACTGGAGGGTGACATAATAGGTGTGTACCCACCCCAAAGAAGGGACCCATTGGTTCCAACCTGTACCTACCTGAAACGCCCCTAAATTTAGTGTTTAGGGGCAACCCCGAACCTTGCCTCCTCAGACAAGCAAGAAGAAGAAGAAGGACCAAAGTGCTGTGCCGAAGGAAGAAGAGGAGCACACCAACTACCTTGGCACCAGCCGTACCGGCCTGTCCCGACCTCAACCTGCTCCAACGAAATCCCAGTGTGTCCTGCAGCCAGCAGCCCCCCAGAACCCGAAGGACCTGCCCTGCCTTTCCTACAAAGACTCTGTCTCCCTTGAGCACCGGTCTTGCTTAGGAACCAGACTCTGGCTCCGGCCGAATCAGCGAGTCTGCACCACTCTGCACCCAACGTCCACAGCCTGAGTGGCCCAACACCACGAGGAGGTCCCCCCCAGCAACCCTGAGCTGGGCCCTGGTGATCCCTGACCTACCTCAAGCCTCCAGATGATGCTTGCAGCATCTATCTAGAGGGTCCCCCAACCGCGACCGGAGCTGGTAAGAAAACTCGATGCCTCAAGACACCCCTGCACCCGAAGTCGGATACAGCCTTGGGTGGCCCACTGACGGTGTCCAGGCAACCCCCTGCATCCCAACTTACCTCTCCAACTGGTGGTCACCTCCAGGAAGCCTGCCAGCCCGAACCTGCAGTGTTTGTTCCGATCGGAGATCTCCCATTGAAACCAACAGGGCACCCGACGTCAAACAAGCATCCTGCACCCAGCCGCCCCTGTGCCCATGTGGGTGCACCTTGTGTGCTAACTTGGATCCCCCTTTGCCCTGAGCTTAACTCTTGGAGCTTTGCTCCCTCAACTCAGCATTCTGCCCCCAGCCACCCTAGTGCCACTGAGGGTGCTTTTTGAGTGCATCCTTGATGCTGGGGGAACCCTTGTTCTTACCCCAGAAAGTCAACCCCAAAGACCGATTGCTTACCTGAAAACTGATAACCTCATTTTTAGGTCTTGCATGAGCCAGCGCATGCGCTGGTCTGGCGAGACATTTAGTGTGTGGGCTTTAAAAATCCGACCACACGCTTTTGCTTGTGGCCTAAAGCTTGCGGTTACGCGCGCGGTTACGCGCATAGCCGCCATCTGGCTTTCCTATCTCTTCCCCATTAAGCGCATCGCTCAAGCGCATCGCTCGCGGGCACCCTTATAGCGCGCGCACCAAATCAGCGCGCAATTGCGATCAGTTTTACTTTCATGGCCGCGTCACTTTCACGGCCGCGCGGCCAATGCTTGTTGCTTCCTTGTGCTCACCTTCTGTTTCCGTTCTTGCCTCCCCACCCCTAGCTATTGTCAGTTTGCTGCACCATCCCTCCCGCCCTCCGTAGTCTGTGTGCTCCCCCTTTGCTGCCCATCCTCCGTTGTCTGTGTACTTATAGTTTGTTGGTGTGCTTTCACGTCTGTCATCGTTGTGCTTCCCAATGCTTGTTGCGTAGTCTGTGTGCTCCCCTTTGCTGCCCATCCTCCGTTGTCTGTGTACTTATAGTTTGTTGGTGTGCTTTCACGTCTGTCATCGTTGTGCTTCCCAATGCTTGTTGCTTCCTTGTGCTCACCTTCCGTTTCCGGTCTTGCCTCCCCACCCCTAGCTATTGTCAGTTTGCTGCACCATCCCTCCCGCCCTCCGTAGTCCGTGTGCTCCCCCTTTGCTGCCCATCCTCCGTTGTCTGTGTACTTATAGTTTGTTGGTGTGCTTTCACGTCTCTAATCGTTGTGCTTCCCAATGCTTGTTGCTTCCTTGTGCTCACCTTCCATTTCCGGTCTTGCCTCCCCACCCCTAGCTATTGTCAGTTTGCTGCACCATCCCTCCCGCCCTCCGTAGTCCGTGTGCTCCCCTTTGCTGCCCATCCTCCGTTGTCTGTGTACTTATAGTTTGTTGGTGTGCTTTCACGTCTGTCATCGTTGTGCTTCCCAATGCTTGTTGCTTCCTTGTGCTCACCTTCCGTTTCCGTTCTTGCCTCCCTACCCCTAGCTATTGTCAGTTTGCTGCACCATCCCTCCCGCCCTCCGTAGTCCGTGTGCTCCCCTTTGCTGCCCATCCTCCGTTGTCTGTGTACTTATAGTTTGTTGGTGTGCTTTCACGTCTGTCATCGTTGTGCTTCCCAATGCTTGTTGCATGGTCCGTGTGCTCCCCCTTTGCTGCCCATCCTCCGTTGTCTGTGTACTTATAGTTTGTTGGTGTGCTTTCACGTCTGTCATCATTGTGCTTCCCAATGCTTGTTGCTTCCTTGTGCTCACCTTCCGTTTCCGGTCTTGCCTCCCCACCCCTAGCTATTGTCAGTTTGCCGCAGGGCTCTGAGAGTGCTTGTTGGACTGGAGCTGTCAGTTCTCATTCACAAAATTAAGTTGAATTGAGGTTTTCAACCCTCAAATGGGTTATTTGAAAAGTACAGAGATGTCTCCACAGAAAGTAATTCTAAGTCAAAAGACATTTAATTCAGTCAGTTGCAGTTTGAACACCATCAGGCTACTTTATTGGCAAATAAATGAATGAATAATTAAATAAAAACAATAAATACATCTCCATCAGCTTTACAGGTCTTGGGCAATAATTTTAGTTCAATCTAATAATTTAAGTTTCAGGTCCTGCATGTATGATGACATTGGCATAGCCAATAGGTCTCGCCTGTGGGACCTTATAAGTGTTTAGCCATGCAACAGTTGATGTTGTTGCACTAAGGATATTGTGCTGCATAACTAAATACTTATAAGGTCCCAAAAGCGAGACCTATTGGCTATGCCAATGCTTGTTCTCCATAGGATTGCATTGACTGTTTTCCTCTGAAAAAGTTCTAAGTGTGGAGTTGAGTTTGTATGGAAACCTAAGCAACTGTGTTTTTATGAAAAACTGTTTTACTTACCTTTGTTTAGGAAATGTCCCAGTGTGATATCTAGGCATATCACACTGAGTAGAAAAAGTAATCTAAAAAGTACTCTAAAGAATGATCTGAAAAGTAATCACAAAGTAATTACAAGTATCCATTGTCTGGGGGGTGTAGCTCACTGCCGATGTAGCTGGACGCGGACCACGGAGCTGTGCCCCGGGGATTCCCCATCCAACATCATCCTGAGCCCAAGTACAGATAAAATCACTCTGTACGGGTGGAGGAGACATCCCAGGTCAAGCTCCCTGGTTGAGTTGGGGGACCCACTCCACAGTTGGTGCGGAGAGCAACGCAAAGCGAGGCTGCCTCAGGACTACCGCAACAAGATGGCGGCCGCTCGCGAAACTGAAGCTGGACTCGGGAGCCAGTTTGCTATGTAATCATCAGAGCAGGACACCTGAAGCTTAGTGTGGCGGACGAGTGACCCGAGAGAGTGCACTAACGGACTGCCGATGAGCCCTGAAGGACCCAACAGGGTGGATTGAGCGACATTTGGCCGGAAGCAGGGAGCGGTTCCGTGGACAGCGGCGTAGCCAACGATCGCCTAGAAGTCTGGAGGTGCCTCGGTGCAGTCGGCGAAGCGTGAGTAGACCTGCGGCAAATCTACGCGTCTCCCCAGGAGCTGAGTGGGGACGGCCAAGATGCATTTGCACTTAGAGCTGCCCCGGCAACTTGTGAGTGAAAGCGGTGCTGGGAAAGCAGCGGGAAGGGGGCGGACCACAAGACGACCCCTCACGGAACAGTGGTGCAGACTAAGTGAGGAGTGTTGATATGGGTGAGGGCAGGGCACCCCTTAAAGTGCAACAGACAGATTGTTGACCCCGACGGGTGGTATGTGGTGATAACTGGCAAGCTGGACGGTAGAGATGTAACGTTTGGAAGCATATATGGTCCAAACGTTGATCAAGCCTCATTCTTTGCTACCCTTTCCAGAATATTAGCACCTGCTCTAACTGGCTTGGTGTTACTGGGAGGAGATTACAATTGTGTGGCGGATATTGACTTGGGCCGCTCCCACCCGACCTTGCAGGACTCACCTATCCGTAGAGCAGCGGACGGCGCAGACGCTGGAAGCACCAATGGGGGCTGGTAGACTCCTGGAGAGTACAACATCTGGGGGATAGAGACTACTCTTTCTTCTCCCTTTTGCATGAATTGCACGTCAGGCTTGACGCTGTATTATGCTCCTCAGATGTACACAAATGTGTCCAGACTAGTTAACATCTGGTGAGGTCGATCTCGGAACATAACCCAGTCTTGGTAGTTCTCACCTGGTCGCGAAACCGACCTAATATTCCCACTTGGCGCCTCCGACCAGAGGCGTTAGAAAGCCAGGTATCTCAAGCGATAATAAGAACAGCTATCACGCAATACTTCGGCGACAATGCCGGTACTGCTACGATCTCATGGTGGAGTGGGAGGCCTTCAAAGTGGTGCTTAGGGGTAGATGTATTTCTGAAATGGTAGAATTAAGGCGGACACTACTTAGGGACACGCAGGTTGCTGAGAAGCGACTTCGGGAGTTTGAGAAGGCAAGGCCAGAGAATAGGGGAATACAGGGGGAGTTACTAGCAGCCAAAGAAACAGTAGCAGAGCATGTGGAAAGACTGCAGTGCTTAGACTATAAACAGTATATGACACAAGTGCATGCAGAGGGGGATAAATCAGGGGCTCTGCTTGCATGGTTGGCCAACCCGGCCAAGCAGGGATCGGTTATACTGGAAATGAGGGACGCACAGAGAGAGATGCAGCACAGCCAACAAAACATTAATAGGGTTTTCCTCGATTACTATACAGAGTTATATAAAAGCAGAACCTCACCCACGGACGAAGACGTAGACGCCTTTATAGGAAATGGGGCACTGCCAACAATCAGTGAGGAGGACGCAGCGGGGCTGGGGAGAGATGTAGAACTATGTGAGGTGAGACTTGCTATAAAATCTATGGCCAGGAACAAAACGCCTGGGACTGATGGATTCCCAGTGGAGTTTTACTCCACGTACCCCGACCTCCTAGCCCCCAAATTAGTGTAATTGTATAACCGGGCAAAGCAGGCCTGGAGACTGCCGGGTTCCACAAGAGAAGCTCTAATTATCCCATTACTAAAACACGGGAAACAGGCCTCTGATAAAGCAGCGCATAGACCGCTCTCCATGCTCAACCTGGATTACAAGATCCTGAGTAACATCCTAGCCATGCTTCTCCTGCCGCATATGTCGGACCTTATCCACCGGGACCAGGTGGGATTCATACCATCTCGCAATATAGCAATGAACATACAGCGACTATTACGAATATTAGAGGCAGACTCCTATTGTAAAGAGGAAGCGGCCATCTTTGCAGTGGATATTGAAAAGGCCTTTGATAGTCTTGAATGGCCATATTTATTCCGGGTGATGCGGAAAGTTGGTTAGGGGGCAGACTTTGTGGCATGGACAGCTTTACTATATGCAGACTCTAGCGCTAGGGTTAAGACTGGGAGACTAATGTCAGAAAGTTACAGGGTGAGCAGGGGCACACGACAGGAGTGCCCACTGTTGCCGCTTCTATTTGCCCTGGCCATGGAGCCTCTGGCGGCTAGAGCCAGGGCAGGAAACTCCTATCAGGGCCTGGAGATATCAGGTCGAATCCATCATATAGTGCTATACGCTGATGATTTATTGTTATTTCTTCGGAATTTGAGGGAGGACCTGAATGGAGCACGAAAACTCCTGGCTGGCCTGGGAAAGGTGGCGGGCCTCAAAGTGAACTGGACGAAATCATGCCTCTTCCCCACCACAGCTGGACAAGAGAGACCACAGGCCACAGACGGAGTACTATGGGAGAACAGATGCCTGTCCTACCTGGGAATACAGGTCTTTCATAGCCAAGCGGACCTCTTGGAAGGTAATGTGGGGAAAGCAATCAGAGGTGCGAAAACGTGCTTTGAATTCTGGAGGACTCTTCCCTTATCAGTGGCGGGTAGAGTAGCTTTGCTGAAGATGATGACTCGGCCGCGATGACTTTATTTCTTTGGGTCGCTCCCGGTCTGGATCCCGGCGGGGATGTTTCGACACCTGCAGTCACTGGTGATGTCATTCATATGGGGGAGGGGAGATGCTGGGTAGCACTGACCACCCTTATGAGGCCAAAGGCAGCAGGTGGACTGGCATTGCCAGATTTTGAATACTACTATATAGCTGCACAACTGCAATGGCTCACGAGGTGGATTGCCGGGCAAGTGCGGGGAGGTGAGCAAGTGGACGCGGAAGCCCCAAACCTGAGCCTCTTATCCCGAGTGGTTTTACGGCCCCCAATGAAAGAGAGAGACTATACCACCGAATTAACTGTGATTCGCAGATGTTGGATCAGGAGTCTGCAAAGGTCCAAAACTAAACAACCATACGCTCCAGATAGCCCGTTTTCCGTTTGTATGGCACTGCCGCATGGGGGTGATTGGCGAGGATTAGAGGAGTGGATTACAGCAGGAGTGACCACTGTGGAAATGTTATACGAAGATGGCTCCTTGTTGCCGTTTAATGATCTTAAGGAATGATATGATGTTCCTCAGGGACACTTTTTACTGCACCCTACCGTCACAGCAGCAATACTTAAATAATGGGGAAGGGGGCTCGCAGAACCACCATTATCAGAAGGGTGCCAATATGTAGTGTCCGCCTCCGGGACATACAAGGCAGTTACCTGCCTATATAGGTGACTCCGTAATGCGTCACTTCCCACCCTAAATACTCTACAACAAAAGTGGGAGGAAGACCTAGGGGAGCCCATATAGGAGAAAATGTGGGACGCCCTTGTGGAACGAGCAAATAACATCACTAGACATGGCAGGTTTCAATTAATTAACTTCTACATCCTACATAGAGCATACCTCACACCAGGGCGAGTGAACAGATATTTTAACATAGGGACAGTGGTATGCCCCCGATGCAATGAGGGGGGAGCGGAATTCTTCCACATGTTTTGGACTTGTCTGAAACTGGGGAGTTTTTGGAAGCAGATAACTGCAATACTGGCAAATATGACAGAGAGGGAAGTGGCCGCAACAGGAGGACACTGCATGTTACACTGGTTCCCCCACACTGCTAAAAATAAGGTAACCAGTAAATTCTAGGACCTGGGTCTGTTATTGGCAAAGAGAGAGATTACTAGTCACTGGAAGGTGCAACAGGGCCCCAGGGCAGATGGAGGAGGGAATTCCTGAAATGGGCAGACTGCGAGGGAGCAGTGAGGCTAAGGGATGCTAGAAGAACTGGAAGCGAAAAAGCCCTAGACACAGCTAGAGCATGGAGAACGTTGACGACACTGCTTAAACACACAGAAATGGACCAGGGGGAGAATATGGAGGCTCCATGAGCCCCCGAGGGCAGAGGTATTACAGCCTATAACCTAACATGAGCAGGGATGTAATGCAGTCTGATCAGTACGGACTGCCCAAGCAACCCGCATTGGGAGTGAGAGGGGGGAATAGACCCACTCGAGACATCATCTACCCATTAGCATTTAGGACATAAAATCAGGTACACAACGAGACACGCCTGGCGGGGGGAGGAGGGTAGGGGGAGAAGTTGATGACTATATATGAGAAGAAGACGAGTGCACAGTATAGCCTTTAGCTCGGTGCCTATAGATTATCACAGCAGATGAACAGATTATTGAATGACAATTACAAGCAATAAAGGCGGACGCCCACCAGGCTTGAAGCTGGCTGTCGAGCAGTATTATATGAGAAATGTTTAGAAGGCATGAGCAGCCCTTACACTATGTATGGAATCAGTGCACTTGTATTATCGAGTGTGAGAAGTTGTCCTTAATTCATTGTTCAATAAAATGTTGTTGAAAAAAACACAAGTATCTATTGTCTTTAAATATTCTACAAACCTGTAACAGTCATTTTTATCCAGCTTGCTTGTTAAGATCAACCTGCCTTGAAAAGTACAATTTTACTTACCTGTACCAAGTCCTGCTTAGTTCTAAAAATAAAATACAACTAAATAAATACTTTTAACACAAACAATTGGTCTGAGTTCAGTCTTTGAGTGTGTGACATAATTTCTTGCCTGAGTGTGTACAGTAAATGCTTAACACTACCCTCTGATAAAGCTTTACTGCTCGCCCACACTACCACAAATAGAGAGTAAGGTATTATCTACTTTAACCTCTGTAAGCCTTTGGGGATCCACTGGACTCTGTGCATACTATACCTTACATTGGTATAGTATATACAGAGCCAGCTTCCTACAACCCGGCTTTGTAATCTGTTTATGCAGTCTCCCGACGCTCTTGAAAACGTGGCTGTTGGTAAGGGACTGTTAAGGTGCTGGGGGGGCTGTTGGAGGTAAGAACTCTGGGTGAAATATTTGTTGGCAGGGAGGGGCTGATAATGGGTGAGGGGATGTAAGCGAGTAGTTCTTTTCGGTGGGTGAGGGGTTGTAAATAGTTGACGCCATTGACCGGAAATAGAGGGCATGGTGTCAAGTTTAAGGGGGCCCGGGTGGATGGCTGTTATTGGTGGTCCTGGTCCAGTATGAATATGTAAACTGGCTCTGAATGGCCCCCCACAGTGCTGTGCTCTGCACCACTGAAATGTTGTTACCCATCACCCTCTGAGGCAACAGAACAGCAGCAGCACTGGGCTGGCATTCACAGGCCGAATTGCTAAACCACAAGTGTTGCTAACTGGGTAGTTTTTCCCAGGCAAAGATGGACCATTCACTCAGAATAATCTCTGGCCTGCCCTGCTGGCACTAATGATAAGATCTGCTGCACAGCACCAGTGGGCTGGCTGTCTTCAGGGTGTGACAGGAGGGTGTTTGAGGCTTGTGGAAGAAGTATGCTACTGTCGTCTGTCTCCCACTGCCTGGGGCACTTAAAACTTGGGAGAGATTTTGGCACTCTGATAAATAGTAAATTTTCAGAAAGGATTAAATGTTTTCACTTTACAAGTAGTTATCCTGGTAGTTAGTATACCCGTTACCAGCACCTAACTGTGCCAGACTGTGATGACTGAAGTAGTGCTCTGCTCCACATGAGTACTGTCAATTCTATACCTAAGCTAAGCATTTCAGGAATGTCACAGATGTTTTAATGTCCTTTGTTAACCAAATGGCCGAGATTTAAGACTTAGATAGCCTTTTTCCCCCTCTTAACAGAGTGTCACGCAAAATGCCACACTTAGGCATGCAAATGTCATACATAGGTGAACTTTAAACTTGGAAATGTCACACATAGACAACTTGAAAACCTGGTAGCTATGTAGGACCCACTTTCTCTCCTCTAGAGTGGCGCCCTTAATGGCGTGTACTGACTTTGTGGCACACAGTGCTCCTCCTGACAGCTGCTTTACCTCTGTGTCCACATCCATAATACAGCACAGGAGCAAATGCAAAGTGCTGCCCTCATTTGCATAGGACCATGCTCCAATACAAATGAGGGAACGTCCCTTTAGGATAGCGCTGCCACTACATGGGGCACAAGACTCTGGTAATCCTTCTGTAAAACTAAAGTGTCATTTTGAGGGGGAAAAAGTGGAAGCATATGCCTGTTGCACCCCGCAGGGCGCGTTACATGTTACAGCCCGAGGAACCCAAACAAACCCAGGAGAGTTGGTCAGTATAGAGAATCCATCTTCCATATGAAGTGGGCACAGTAAAATAGAGTTTTACCCAGGTTAAGGCCAGTCTTGTGTAACTCAGTAAGTAATTCTCTGATGTAATCGTAAGACCTCCATACAGAGGTAATAGGAATCATATGAACTTCCAGGAGTACGCTTGGAAACCTGCTCCGGTTACAGATTCCATGTGTAGTCCTCAAATATTTGTGAACATAAAAAAAGCAGAAAGAGTAAATTTAGGTGGTGTCAGAGATCTCCTTCCATACTTTTTCTAATTATTTGTTTAGTTGGACCCTATATTTATGCCTGATGATAATTCTGTAGACTATAAGCTTACATACAACCCCACAGCCACCTTCAACTTGCACCCAGCCAACCATTCAATGCAGAAGAGATTATGATCTGCAACTTACCTTCTCTCAGAGCCCAGCATACACACACTTACTGGTCTCTGCTATAGGTAGTCCTAAACTCAAAGGCTTGATTAATCTCCAATATTAAAAAGACAGACAACATTTCAATGTTACAAAAATAAATTGGAGCAACAAGCCTAGCAGCAGCACATATATGTAACTCTGACTCTCTCTTTTTTTAGGTCATCAATACTTGTATCTACTATGTGTTTGCAGCCTTTACGTGTGACATAAGTCTTAAAAACAAAGAAATGCCAGTATCATTGACCATTAAAGGAAAACTCAATAAAATTGTCTGAATGGGACATCAAAGTGGATTTTGTTGCTGAAGTAAGAGGGGCTGATATTGTTGAGTGCCATGTATGTGTGACAAAGAAGTTTAAAGAATGTATGCTTGTGCACAGGAAGCCATTGAAGTTTTTGTAAGTAGCCCGTAATGGAAGTGAAATGGGGCAAGTTCAGAAGTCAGATTGCCATGCCTGATGGTGCAAATCAAGTTTCCAGCTTGGCAATGCTTCTTCTTTTCTTAGTTTCAAGCCGCTGATCTGAGAGACTCTGCACCTCTCACATATTTATTCAGTGTTCTCTGGGGTCAAGCAGGAAATCACTCCTGTCCAATGAGGTTCAGGGCAACACCCCAGAGCAGGACCACTTCTTCCAAAGTGTGGCATAATCTTCTCCCTAAAAGCACTATTCCTCCAAAATTCTGTAGGTGTGGGGGTAAAGAGTGCCCCAGAGAGAGGTAGGGAAGTAGCAGAGGCAACCTTAGTGTCCCTGGGTAGGGTGAATGTTGCAACCCTGGACGCCTTACCTCCTACCATGGATAAGTACAGGTAGAGGCCTAAAGTAAATGGGATTAAGGTTGAGGCTCTAAGAGACACAGGGCTAGTGTGACTATGGTCCTAGATACCCTGGTACCTCAAGACAGATTGCTACCTGGTGAGTTTCACTAGATCACCTATGCAGATAGCAGTACCAAACTCCATCCTATAGCGGATTTGGAATGGGGAGGTGTGACAGGCCCTGTAAAAGTAGCTGTGTCTCCTCGACTCCCAGTCCAGTGTTTACTGAGTAATGATCTCAAAGAATCGGAGTGGTCAGAGGTGGAGAGAGGGCTCCATATGAGAATATTGGAGGTCCCGGAATTGGTATATGCTGCGACCAGGTCACAGACTATCTGGTAGGAAAAGGCTGGGTGACTGGACCCTGGAACTAGGGGCCAGTCCAGGGAACGCCAGAGGAAGGGACTCAATCCCTGCCAGAGCAGTCAGATTTGGCAGAACTGCCAGCAGCAGGGGGGTCCTCCAGAGAGGAGTTTTTTCAGGGACAGAGAGGCTGCTTTACCCTTGAGAGCTTGAGGCGGATTGCCTTCAAGCAAGAAGAGGGGGATGACAGTGGATTTCACAGAATCTACTGGGAAGATAGACTGCTTTATACTGAGGTCAGAAACCTCAAGGAAGGGGCCACCTGGAGATTGGTGGTGCCCCAAAAGTACAGAGAGTTCATCCTGACCTTTGGTCATGATATCCCCTTGGCAGGACATTTGGGACAGGCTAAGTCTTGGAACAGGTTGGTGAACCATTTCTACTGGCCCCATATGTCTGAGAAAGTAAAGGAGTTTTGCAGCTACTGTGTCACCTGTCAGGCCAGTGGCAAGGCAGGGGGCAAGTCAAAGGCTCCCTTGATACCACTGCCAGTGGTTGGGACTCCCTTTGAGAGGGAGGGGGTGGACATTTGTGGTCCCCTGGACCAACCTACTGCATCAAGGAATAGGTATATCTTGGTTGTAGTGGACCATGCCACAAGGTACCCTGAGGCAATACCTCTCAGGACAATAGCTGCTCCTGCAGTGACTAGTGCACTGCTTGGTGTGTTCACCAGAGTGGGCTTTCCAAAAGAGGTTGTTTCAAATAGGGGCACAAACTTCCTGTCCAGCTATCTGAAAGCGATGTGGGATGAATGTGGTGTCAACTGCAAGTTCACTACCCCATATAACCCCCAGACTAAGGGTCTGGTGGAGAGGATCAACAAGCCTCTGAAGGGCATGATCAATGGTTTGTCTGACAAATTCTAGAGGAAATGGGATGTTCTCTTCCGATTCCTACTGTTTGCGTACAGGGAGGTTCCACAAAAAGGGGTTGGGTTCAGTCCCTTTGAGTTGTTGTTTTGACACCCTGTGAGAGGGCCATTGTGCCTGCTGAGAGAGTCTTTGGAGAAGCCTCTCAAAGAAGCAAAGGACAATGTGCTGGACTATGTGCTAGGCCTAAGATCTTGAATGGCAGAACATGTACAAGGCAGGCAGGAAACTGGAGGCCAACTAAGAGCTCATGAAGCACTAGTATGATCAGAAGGCTACTATGCCTGAGTATTCTCAGGGTGTTGGCACCTGTGGCTCCCAGGGCCCTCCATGACAAGTGGAGTGGGCCCTATCCAATCATTGAAAAGAAGGGTGAGGTTACCTACCTGGTCGACCTTGGCACCCCCAGGAACCCTCATAGGGTACTGCATGTGAACAGATTGAAACCCCACCATGACAGGGCAGACATGACCATGTCACTGGACACAGATGAGGGAGCGGAGGAAGAGACAGAGCCTGTGCCCAACCTCCTCTCCAACAATGTGCAAGATGGGTCAGTGGAGGAGGTTGTACTCTTTCCCAAATTGACAGAACTACAGCACAGAGACTGCAATCAAGTGCTGGAGCAGTTTGCTGGCCTGTTCTTTTTGACCCCAGGTATCACTGTGAGGCGTGTGCACCACATTGACACTGGTGACAGCACCTGTCAAAAATAAACTGTACAGGTTGTCTGGCCATGTCAGAGCCAGCATCAAGGCTGAGGTAGCTAAGATGCTGGAGTTGGGGGTAATTGAGCCTTCTGACAGTCCATGGGCCAGCCCAGTGGTGCTGGTGCCCAAACCTAATCCCCAGGGGGGACTCAAGGAGTTAAGGTTCTGTGTGGACTACAAAGGACTTAATGCAGTCACAAAAAATGATGCTCCCCTATACCTAGAGGTGGTGAGCTCATTGACAGGTTAGGGGCTGCTAAGTACCTGAGTACATTTGACTTGACTTCAGGCTACTGGCAGATTGTCTTCACAGATGGAGCAAAGGAGAGGTCAGCATTCTCCACACCAGAGGGACATTATCAGTTCAAAGTAATGCCCTTCGGCTTAAAAGATGCCCCTGCCACCTTACAGAGGTTGGTGAACAGGGTCCTATCTGGGTTGGAGCAGTTCAGTGTGGCTTATCTGGATGATACAGCTGTATTCAGTTCTACCTGGGAGGATCACTTAAACCACCTGAGGGAAGTGCTTCAGGCCAAGCAGCAGGCAGGCTTGACTATCAGGGCCAGTAAGTGCCAAATAGGGCAGAGTTCTGTTGTGTACCTGGGCCACCTTGTAGGTGGAGGCCATGTACAGGCTTTCCAGACCAAGATCCAAACCATTTTAGATTGGACTGTTCCTGCTAACCAGGCCCAGGTCAAGGCATCCCTTGGACTGACTGGGTACTATAGAAGGTTTGTTCAGAATTATGGGACCATTATGGCTCCCCTGACAGAACTTACTTCTAAGAAGAGGCCCAAGTAAGTTGAATGGACCTGAGTGTTCGAAGGCGTTTGACACTCTGAAATCTGCTATGTGTTCAGCACCAGTGCTACTGGCCCCTGACTACACAAAGGAATTTGTGGGTCAGACAGATGCAGAACAAGGGATTGGGGCAGTGTTGGCACAGGCAAATGAGGAGGGCCTTGATAAGCCAGTTGCCTTCATTAGCAGGCAACTTCTTCCTAGAGAGCAGAGGTGGAGTGCCATTGAGAGAGAGGCGTTTGCCGTGGTTTGGTCCCTGAAAAAGCTGAGACCATATTTGCTTGGGACTCACTTTCGTGTTCAAACTGACCACAGACTTCTCAGTTGGCTAATAGAGATGAGATAGGAGAATCCCAAGCTATTGAGGTGGTCCATTTACCTACACGGAATGTCCTTTACAGTGAAACACAGACCTGGGGTTGCCCATGCAAATGTGGATGGACTTTCCAGGTTTTTCCACTTAGCTGATGAGGACTACCAGGGTGTAGGTTAGTGACCAATCACCTTTCGTTTGGGGAGGGCTTTGTTGCAAAGTCATCCTGTGTGTCCTGTGCACCCCCCATTTTCTGCTGACTGGTAGAGGTGGTAACTGACTCTGACTGTCCCTGGGCTCTGCCTAACCAGGCCCAGGGCCTGTGCTATGTTGAAAACTCAGTTAAAACACACACATAGATGAGGGTACACTATATATTAAGGTACACCTATAATTGGCAAGACCTACCCTCTAAGCACCGAGTACATATTAGGGCAGGGGGAATAAAACTGCCTTTAAGTCCCTAGTATTTAATAGGGAATGACAGTTTAGGGGCCAGCAGCCCTTTCTACACTTGCACGTGTGCACTACTGAGAGACTGAGGTCATTTTAAAAGCAGCCCTGTGTTGCAGCACTGCTTCTAAATGTAAATTGTGTCGATTTTGGCGGTAGGGGCACTTAAAAAGAGATTATCTACAATAATGAGGCATAGTAGGTACCCCCTGGGGCTCCCCTAGGTGTCCCAGGTGTGGGGGGGTCCATGTACTTATAAGGAGGGATCTTATAAAAGAGGTTTTATATGCCTTGGGGTTAGAGAAATTGCACATTTCACTTTCCCCACTGTAGTAAAGTGCCTCCCAAAATCGACTCTGGTACTAGGAGCCCTGTGGAGTGAGGATCTATACTATTTCTGCATATCCAGAACCCCTAAAGTCTTTCCAAGGTGTCCCAGGAGTGGGGGAGGGCATGTAACTGTAAGCAGGGCCCTTATAAAAGATGTTTTATATGCCCTGGTGATGGAGAAATTGCACATTTCATTTTCTCCATTTTAGATGGCTAGCAAAATAGGATAACATTGCCATAGTTTATGAACTCACAACTACCGCTAGGAATTAACGAAAAATGTCAATCTAGGTCTTAGTCGAATGGTATTGATAAATCCAACAATATGCTTTTGTTGAATTTATCCTAAAATGTACAGAACAGAAGTTATAAGACTTTCTTGTCTGTAAGCCAAAATTCAGCCTTTCTGTGGTCTCTCCTGATTGGTTAGAGTTAATAGGATTAGCCTGGCTGCTTTGATGAAGTGCTAAGTGGCTCACCCAGAGAGAGAGAGCTCTGCTGCACAGGAATGCCAGAGCGGGGGGGGGGGGTCATAAAGCATGAGCTTCAAAGGAGGAATAGGACAGACAGTGAATCCCAGGTCCCTTGCTCACTTTGCCACTGGATTCAAGATACCCTGGCTGATGACGGCTGTAAGCCAGAAACCGGTCCCAGGATGCTTGTTTCCGGTCCAGGGAGGACATGGCTTGGCAGTTCGGGCTGGACTGTTCCCATGAGGCACAGGGTCAGACTGATTTGCATATGGCCATGTCTGAACTGGGGTGGCGGAGTGAGCTAAAGAATGATGATGGATTAAACCCAGATCAGTTGACTGGGGGTCAGTGCTTGCAATGTTCAACACTCCGTCCATCATCCCCTTTGGTTTTGCCATCTACCCCCAGCCCCTCTGACCCAGCCAGATGGCAGGCTTAAGGCAGGAATTTGCAGATGGTAGGGGAGGAGAGCTATGGAAATGAGCCATACCGGAGGCTGGCTTAACTAGATCTTGCTCCTCTGCTGGGATTTCAGCCATACTGAATTTTGGAGGAATAGTGCTTTCTGGGAGAAGATTATGCCACACTTTGGAAGAAGTGGTCATGCGCTGGGAAGTTGCCCTTCACCTCATTGGGCAGAAGTGATCTCCTGCCTGACTCCAGAGAATACTGAATAAATATGTGAGAGGTGCAGAGCCTCTCAGAACCGCTACATGAAACTGAGAGAAGAAGAAGGTTTGCCAAGCTAGAAACTGGATTTGCACCATCAGGCTCTGTATTCTGACTGACTGCGCCTGCTGCATTATCGGGAACTACAGCCCTTTGGATGTACCTTGCTTCAAGAGGAATAAAGAGTGGACTCCCTGAAAGCTTTAGGTCAACAGAGCTCACCTGGACCATCATCTCCAAGAATCCCCTGCCTGGAGTGCGTCCAGTGGATTTGTAAGGGTTTTGTCCAGGTGCATTGTGGGAACTGTGGTGCTAACCTTTCAAGGACCATCTAGGAGATTCCAGACCCTTGAAATGTGTTTTGGACACTTTGGACCCTCAAGAGGAACTTCAGGAAGACGTTCCAGAAGTTTGGAGCAACTTTAGAAAAATGCTTAATAAATGAGAGCCAAGCCCCCCACCTTCAACCGTGAGCCGGACTGGCCTGCTGGTTCGTCCTGCTGAAAAGATCCGAAGGTCTGACTTCCAGAGTTTGACCGGTCTCCCTGGAAAGCAAGCCGGCAAACCCTCCGGACTGGTGAAGAGCATCGAGGGACCCCGCCAGAAAAAGCTTCAGAAGGGTTTCTAAGTTCTACGGTACCTTGAGGGGTATCCTAGCAGGGCACCATCGCGGTCTGCCTGAAACTTTGACTTTGTCCCGGTCAAGCGTGACCAGATGTCCCAAGGTGGCGCAATAGGTTTCTAAGTGCTATATAGTGCTAAATCTTTACAAATTCATATTTCTGGTTCCCTAGATTGGATTTTTGTCATTTTGGTGTCATTGTAAAGGTAGGAATATTTCCAATTTTTATAAATTGGTGTTGGATTTGTATTGTGTGTTATGTCTTAATTATTCACTAAATTTGTGTTTTTAAATGCTTTAGATACCTGCCTCCTCAGTTAAGTCTGCCTGCTTGCAGCTAAGCTACCAAGGGTTGAGCATGGGAATAATTTATTGAGACCTTTTCTGAGGCCTGACCGTGGTAGTGGCCTTATTGACAGTGGTAGATTCATATTTACTGCTACTAATAACTCATTTTCCAACAAGGCTGGATCGGAAAAAGTTGAGGGCATCAAAAGGTGATTGAGAATTATAGTTGTGGAGGGAAGTCTTGCATGTGCATCTGTCTTGATATTCGTATAAGCTTCTCCAGCAGCGTCAAGCTGTTTACATTGGCATTAAGCTACCTTAGGTCTTTCATATACCAACTGGCATGCGCAGTATGTCAGTAGATAAAGTGAGTTTTGAGAGGAGCCAGGTTATTAGCAGCATTAGGGAGCCATGTAGTGAAATTGATGGTGGCTAAAGTCAGGTCAGTAGCCAAGATTTGAAGAACTTTAGAGAGTTACAGTTTCCAACCGTCACTAGAGATTCTGTTCCCTGAGCAAACCTTCACAGAGTGAGGGGCAGGGGAGTTGGTGGAGAGAAGTGAATGGAAAACCATGGTTCAAGGATGCCAACATTGGCGCTAGGCTGCCAAAATGGCGCCAGCGCAGGCAGAAAGGATAGGAATGCGAAATATTGCTTAAATATGGTGCATTCCTGCCCTTTCCCTTTGGCCTAGGGCAGCTCAGCAAGATGACTTGCTGCGCTGCCCTATGCCAAAATGCCATAAATGAGGCCCTTTGCCTGGCGTTGCCCTCTGATGAGGCCACACAAGCAATAAACAACCTGGCTTCTACCCATCTGGCCTGCACGCCATTGCCTTTATTGCTGGCCTTTGTTGTTGATGTTCCATGCTTCTCTAGAATGTTAGTGGCATAGCTATTGCTGACTAAACGCAGAGAGGCAAAGGCTTACCTGAAAGGTCCCACTCACAACACGCATGATTGGCTAAGGAAGCATCCTTAACTAACAAAAGAACTGTGGCTTATGCTACCCCAGAGTCCCTAAGGGCAAGGCCTAGTGATATTTGGGGGCCTTTTAGAGAATATATGCTATAAACGACAGATACGGGTAATGCCTCAGAAGTCACCTAATTGGGCCTCTGTCCCTAGATCACTTTACTTTAACTATTGATGTGCTTGGATGATGTGCCCCCTTACGTATGTTTTTTTTTAACAGAAGTTTGTACATAATTGCATAGAACAGATTAGGGCAAACTTCATGCACTCATTTTTCAAAAAAGGCATCTCCTGCAGTTATCTACTCTTTGGCGGTGAGAAGCACCCTAAAAGGATACTTCAATATGGCAAACTGTTAGTTACACTGAATACATGAATATTTCGATGCCTCACAGCCAGATCTCAGGAATATACAAAGGACTTAAAAATAACAAATAAATTACCTGTAGCTACGGACAATGGCAGGACTAAACTGTGCCATAATATCAGCTGGCTCCTGGTAACTATTTGTTGCAGGCTCACATTGTGGCCATTTTCCACACCAACGGTCTTCTCTGAAGAATTATTGCCCCTTTGCAGCATAGGTGTGCGTTAACTGTCACAGTTTTCAATTATGCACAAAGTATGCTGAAATTAGAACATGCTACTGCCCATTCCTCTACCCATCCCTCCCGTTCTACCCATGCCAGGGTCTTTTTCTTC
This sequence comes from Calotriton arnoldi, assembly GCA_963921515.1. Classification (NCBI taxonomy): domain Eukaryota; kingdom Metazoa; phylum Chordata; class Amphibia; order Caudata; family Salamandridae; genus Calotriton; species Calotriton arnoldi. The sequence continues at coordinate 1,228,015 of CAWUFW010005003.1, read as the reverse complement.
TTTAGGAATTTCCATCACAGCTGCTTCTGCGGTCTTTAAAAAGAAAGCAACTCCTGCTTCATCTACCAGGGCAGTTCTTACTTCCTTTGTGGGGACAATGATTCCTTTCTCTACCATATTTTCAAACTCTACAAGCATGGCATCTTAATAAACATCCAGAAAACCCTGCGTCATCATTTTTGCAATCAATGATCCTTCTGCACCTGCACTCCACCCATGCAACGCCTTCCCTACGTAGAGTAACTCAAGGCCTTGCATTACTCCAGATTTACCAAGCAATTCAGGGCCATGCAAGGTGTCCTTGCGTTGCTTGGTAGATGTGACTTTAGTATTGCGTTGCCCTTGCGACACCATGCATGACGTAAGGGTAACGGGATACTATGATAAATCTTGCCCCAGGTGCTTTTACAGCAACAACTCCCAGTCCAGCTTTGAGTCGGTTCAGCACCAGAGTACTGAGAGCTTCGCCATCAACATCCACAGCAATAATGACCAGAGGTTTACAATGAGCATTAGCTATTTCAAGAGCAGGAACAATGAACTGGACACTGGAAATGTTCTTTACACAGAGCAAAACAAAGGCAACCTGGAACTCGCATTTTTTGACCCTTTGCTATGGTGATGAGGTACGGTGAGATGCATCCCCTGTCAAACTTCATACTTTCCATAATTTCCAACTCATGAATCGTTTTGCTGTCCTTCACTGTGATGACACCCTTGTGTCCAACTTTCCTCAAGCATTAGATACTGAGTTTCCAATTTCCGAATCTCCATTTGCCAAAATTGTCGCAACCTGTGCAATTTGTTCTGGTGTTGTTACTGGTCTCAATTGCTTTTTCAGTTCCGCTGTAACAGCATCAACTGCCAGCATTACCCCTATCCTTTGGATCTTCACTGGGTTTGCTTCTTTATTTATTTTTTCAAATCCTTTATTGTCAATGGCACATGCTAGTTCAGTTGCAGTGGTGGTTCCATCTCCGTCCTCTTCATTTGTGTTACTGTCAACATCTTGTACTAGTATAGCACCAGTATTCTTATATTTATCTTTCAGATCAATTGCTTTATTCATGGTTGTCAGCTTTGGACTTCCTAAGCTTTGTTCAATGATGACAGTCCTTCCCTTTGGCCCCAATGTGGCGGCCACAGCATCCACTAACAATTCTGCATCGTGTAGTATCAAGGCCCTAGGCTCAGCACCAAACTTAACATCTTTAGCACAGGAGCATGTGAGGCGAGCCGCTGGTACTCTGTCTGGATACTGCGATGTTGCGATGGACACTGAACTAAACAGGCTCTCCAAGACCCTGGCTGACTGGTTCTCTACATGGTTTATTATTTCTGCTGTCCCTATATTCATGCTGGTTCCTTTGACTTCTTTTATGATATACAATGCTGTGCATATTGGTGATATATTTTTTACTTTGTGCTCTATTCATAAGCATATGTCGAAATTGTACGACTGTGACTCCGAGATTATTTTAAGTCTGTTTTTTTGTGACACCCTAATAAACAGAGACTAAAATAGACCATGAATGATCTGATATGTGAGATCATAAGCAGTGCATGATGGGGCGCATGTTATAGGTACTTCGCTAATCTATATCTGGCAAATTTGAGTGTTTTTTTCAATTTTTAAATGTTAGTTCTTATCTCATTTCAAAACCTAACATCCCTTTAACCCTTGGTTTTTTCAATGAATTTCTGCAGATTTTTTTTAACGTAAACTAAGATCTGATTACCATACCTTACTAAAACATCACTTTAACATTTATTTATTCAGTGAAGTTCAGTAGTTTTTCATCATATTCAAAGATGTCCATATGTCCAACCTCTAAGGGCAACCTGGAGGGTGCGCAGCTGGGGGTAAGATGACCGCAACTCCCACCCATCCCTCCCCCCAGTCTTGCGCTTGGAAATGTTGGACACAGGTCCTGGCCAGTCCTTGTGCTTGTACACCTGCAGGTTCCCACCCCCCTGTGTACGAGGCACTGCACACATCCTTCACCAGTTCTTCTAAAGTAATTAGTCCACAACCTTCCATATACTGGGAACCAAGTACCCTGTTGTAGCACTTGACTCTTTCAGGGTAATGAGGTAGAGCAGCCCAAAGCATTCTGAGGGAAGGAGGTTGGGCTAGTACCCCAGTACGCTAATAAATCATTATCCAACCAGGGCATCTGTTTATAAAAAGGCAAATTATTTTGTTTTGCACATAATATTTAATACTAAGCATTAATTTACAATTATTTCAAAGTAGGCAGTTGGAAATTCTTACACTCTCCTAACAGTCCACACCCCTAGTGAGCCCTAAACACTAAGACCATGCTACCCCACACATAAGCTAGACATAGTATATGGAGGTGTAGTTATCAAAAGGCAGGCCTACTGGCTTTGTCAGAGTGTCACCACATTCATAAAAGCAGAAACCTATCATAACATGCCAATACAAGACCATTAAAACTACTAGGAAAGTACCCCCTTACAATTGCATTTATTAGGACTCGTAACTCAGTGTTAACTTTGTAATAACCAATAAAGCATTCTCATGGTCTTTCTTAAGACATCTCAATAAAGCATTATTATTCCAATAAAATATGAGCATTGTTTTGTATTTTCAACGTTGTGCAAATTGGGGGCGTGGCCACGACCACCACGAAGATGGCTGCACTCTTGTGAGGCTCCTGACCCGGCGGTTCTTTTTTGGTGATAGCCGCCACTAAAACACCTGCAGACTACTATGTACATCTAGCGGGGGATGTGGTGGACCGAGCAGATATGAGCGACGTGCCGGGCTGAGCGGTGGAGGACTGCATTGCGAGGGGGTAGGCCCGCGTGCCCTACACAGCCTCGGAGACCCCGTGGCGATAGGGGCCATGGGCGAGCCTAAGGCCAGGATCGCCTGATCTCATCGGCCGCGGGCACCCCCCTTCTTCATATGTCACCTGGGCGAGGGCTCGATCCACTCCTGGGATGCGGTGCCAGACGACCCCTGAAGCCGAAGTTCTGGCAGACGGCGGCCTCCTGGGAGAAATGCGGGCCAAGGGTTGCTGAGGCCTGCCCTGGATCGACGCACTGCCTGGCGCCAGCTGGGCCCCGGCCAAAATCGGACCCATTCGCCGCATCAGTGGCCAGGTACGGAGGGATCCCCCTACGGCTGGATTACAACATTGGGCTAATGCAGTGAGTGCTGTCCCTCACGTGGGTCCCTGTCCGGTGCCCCAACATCGGATCTTGCCCTAAAGCTGTGCCCGTCTCGCGCCATGAGGTGTGGGGTGAGTTTGTCAATCGGAGGCCGCTGACGCCTGCTGGCGCCTACTCACTGGTGGAGGGCTACTGGTGCCCGGCAGGAGCACTGCTGCCCGAGTAGAGAGCAGCTTTCGGGGGCTTCCTTGTACCTGGTCGGTTGCGTGGCACCCTGCCCCACATGTACTGTTCCTTAACCGCTGCACTTCAGCCTTCATACTCCTTGGGGCCTGCGGGCCTTATATACTGGCAGGTGGAGATCCTGCCCCAGTCACAGTGCGCTTCCCTTAACCACCGGATTGCAGTGGGCTGCTCGATCCTATCCCATCCACGCAGGCTCATGCATACAACACCCTGGACCACGAAGCTGACCCCTTATATTGCGAAAATACTGACCCATTGAAACTGCGCCATGAGTCGATCGGACCCCAAGCAGGGGAGGCTTACCTTTGACTGTGCCGGCCCGGCCGGGACCCGTTGCTCCCACTCAGACACCGAGGAGGCCTCAGGCCACAGCTCTGATGAGGTCCCTTCGTGTGACATCTCAACTGTAATGGCTGAGCTCAAGGCGGGCTTCGGCGATATGGAGGCGCGGTTCGATACACTTGCAGGCCGCATGGACAAGCTGGTAGAGCGAATGGACCGGCATGGGGCCAGGATCGATGGAGCGGAGAAAAGAATCTCTGGTCTAGAAGACACCACTACAACAATGCAGAAGGGCCTGGATAAAATGGAGCGTATACTAAAGCAAGTGGCTATTAAGAATGAGGACCTGGAGGCATGGTCCTGCAGGAACAACATTCGCATTTCCGGTATTGCGGAGACCAACAACATGAGCCGGCCTGAGGTCTTAGTTGAGCAACTCTTGATGACCCTCTTTGAATGCTCCAGCTTCTTCTCAGCTACCTTTGCGGAGGAGCTGGCATACCATTCCCTGGGTCCGCGCCCACTGGAGGGAGCACCGTGAGATATCTCATAGCCCGTCTCCTCAACTATAGAGACAGAGATGCTGCACTCCGTCTGGCCCATGAGAAAGGCCCCTTGAAACACCAGGGCTCAAACATTTCAATGTTCCTGGACTTCACTCCAACTGTGCAGGAGGCCAGGCGAAAATACAAAGATGTAAAAAATGCTCTTCGCAAGCTGGGAGTTCATTATGCCATGCTCTACCCGGCTCGCTTGCGGGTGGAACACAATGGATGTGTCAAGATTTTAGACACTCCAGCGGACGCAGAGGCCTTCTGCAAACATATTTGTGCCGGATCCTCTGCGCCTGACCAATCATCTCCTGTCCACGGTGAGCCAGCGGGGCATGGGCGGTCGCCTCCAGCCTCTCACGACGAATCTACTTGAGGATATCTATCCCGAAGCTGGGAGATCCTGCACTGCTGGGGCTATGTTCCCTCATGCCGGACATAGACACTCACAGTTTTACTTTCAGTCACTGCTATTGTACCTTATAATGACGACTACACCACACTAGCTTTCATAATTGTTCTTTATGGGACCGCCGGTGCCCGAGTTGTTGCTACGCTCTCATGGTGATCACCAATTTTCACAATTTGGGGTTTTTCTTTTTTTCTCCTAAATGTTTATTTGGGATTCGGTGGATATTTCGTAATCTGGTGTGGGTGGAGGGTGGGGGATTGGTGGGGTTGTTTTTAGTTGTAGTTGAATTGTTTATGGATGTTGCATGTCATGCTATTTCACACTGAGCTCACATTGCCATCAGGATCAATGTACCCGTGGGAGGGAGCTCCATGCATGTTCCCTCACACACTCAATGTTCTTTTTAAATCTTCTTGAGCTCTGACCTGCAGGGGCTTGGGTCTCACAAGGGGTTCAACAAGCCCTGGAAGCACAGTGTTACTCACACCCATTTCCAGATGATCCTCCTTACCCTTGGGGAATGCGATTCTTTCGAATTTTGTTGGGCTCACTGTTGGCCCTTTCAGATGCTTTTGGTGTCCTTTTGTTCTTGGTGGTCCACTCAATCCATCAGGAGGGGTCTCTTTGTCATCCTGCTCCCCTCTCCACACATGGCTCATCAGGGTGTACCCACCTAACCTTCTTATGTGGCCTTTCACTTTGTTTTGCCCTCAACATATGCTCCGAAGACACACTGGCTACCAGAAATGAGAGATACTTTATTGCAGGCCTGTTGAATTCTGGGGCTGCTCCCTTTTCCTATGTAATGGGTCAATGGGTCTTGATCCAGGTACATCTCTGTTGGGTTATCCAGATAGTCTTAGACCGTCTTCTGAAGTGTCATTGGTGCTGCCACTTCCCGTGCCTTCTTTGCCTGCACCGCTGAAACCAACGCATTGCAGAGATTGACAGTGAACTTGAAGCTGTTGTTGCTGTGGGTTCAGTAGCCCACGATGGTGTTGGTTGCTAGTACAAAGGCTGCGCGCCAACAACACCACCCTCTCTGGATGTTGAAGGCTGCACTGCAGTCGTGCTCTGGCCTTGAATTTGCAGTCATTCTTCAATATTGCCTGCTTAACTAACTCCAAGTCTTGTAAACTAAGACATACTTCTGTTAAAGGAATGAAAGTTGCCAGTGCTTTTTTGTACCATGGATCCAGGACCATTGCACAGATGTACTCTTGGGAGGAAACAATCTCTTTTTGCAGCCTTTGATTAGTGTTCAAGCAAAGGATTAAGCTGTTCACCAGAGAAGGTGCTTCTTTATTTTCATAGGTAAATGTTTGTTGTCTTACCTTTTGCAAATGATCCTGCAGCAGATGCAGCAATGGATTCGCTTGGCTCATAGTACTCTCCTCTTTGCTGACTTCCTGTGTAATAATTTTGAAAGGCCCTCCACTAGCTCCCATTTGTTCCCCTCCATTGCCATGGCTTTGGCAGATGAATCCCCTCTCCTTTGAATTAAATAATCCTTAATGGACTTGTACTGCTCATACAGGCGTTGCAACATGTAGTTGATTGAGTGCCAATATGTTGGCACCTCCTGCATAAGGCTTTTATAGGTTCTTTATTAGCATCCAAAATGATCCTCAGCATCCACAATTATCCTCAGCTGCTTTGAACGAATGACTAACATGAGTGCAAGTTCTTTGGCAAGTGACTATTATCTTCCTTACTATGGGTCCAATTTCCATGTCGGTGGAATTGCTTCCGCCCAACACCGACTCGGTCCTGGGACCGACCAACACCCGATCAGCAGTCCCGATGGCCTAATTAGGATGCGACCGAACACTGTTCGGTTGCATTCCTACATTTCCCTATGGTAGCATGCATTACGGCTGTAAACCAGCCGTAATGCATGCTCCCATAGAGATATGGGAGGTGAGGTTCATCTCTGCACCCCGTGGGAGGCATCTCAAGGTGCCTGCCACAGGGTGCAGAGATCAACAGGGGGGCACCATAGGTTCCCCCTCGGCCCCCAACCGGTGGCCGCACACCCAAGGGGGCCCTGCTGTGGGCCCCCAAACATGCTTTCCGACATGGTTTCCATGTCGGACAGGCCGGCATTCCATGCCGGAAATCGTGCATCGTAATCTCAAGGGTAGAAAGGCCCACCCTTGAGATTACTGGCCTGCTTCCGACTGGCCGACAGGCTGCAAGAGGCTGTCTGAAGCCAGCCGGAATGACCGGCCGGTTTACTTTCCGACCGCCAGCATCATAATGCGGCGGTCGGAAAGTAAACCGAGGAGCCGATTATGATGCGGCTCGGAAGGCTCCGAATGTCGTTCGGAGCCTTCCAAGCCACATCGTAATCGGCCCCTATGTCTTTTTTTAAAGAAGCCTTGCACATTTAGGCTGATGCAATGTGATAAACATAGGATTCTTGAGTTATCCTCTGTCAGCCATGGAATTGGTGATATTACTGCCATTGTAAGTGGCAACAAACTCAATGCTGAGGCCTCTTTGCTGAAGCCATTCATACACTTTAGTATTAAATTCATCTAAGATCTCTGGTGGTGAGACCAGCTGTTAGCCGTTGCTTCACTCCCTTGAAGGAGATCCAGTGTGCAGTAATGCACATGTAATCTGTTGCTTGACAACTGGTCCACATGTCTGTTGTGAGATATATGGACTGAACTGTGCTCTCCCCCATAGGGTCACCAATCTATTGAAATAGTTAATGGTGCAGCACTGGCAAAGCACCAGTGGAAATAGAAGTCCATTTTGGATCCTCCCATTTTAGGCAGAGGGTCTGGACTATTTCAAGAAACCCTACTCCTTCCACAAACGAAAAAGGGAGGAAATCAAGTGCTAACATTTTTGCCAACTTGCCATTGTACAACTGGACTGTCTCATGGGTTCTGGTGACCCTTCAGGGCACATGAGACTCCTTTTGGGAGGAAAGGGGAGGCAGGCAAAAACTGAATAAATCAATTAATAATTGCTGTTGCCCCATTAGGAATCAAGGAGGACCCTATGGGAGGAAGGCAAAAATCAACTATATTATTTAAATGATTGCTATTGTCCCTCAGGGGAACAGGGGGATTCTATGGGAGGCACAGGAGTAGGCAAAAACTGAATACATTAATAAAATGAATGCTGGTGCCTACCAGGGCCCATGGGGATTCCATGAGAGGCAGGGGGGCAGGCGAAACATGAATAAAAAAATATCAGGAACAAATGAACAAAAATGTCATGGTCCCTTGCTATCAATGTTTCTAGAAAATGGCTTTTAAAAGTGGAATATTAGGACTGAAACACACACTGGCTACATCAAATGCTAGTACGTAGCTCATCCACCACATGGCAACTGAAGAAGGAGGCATAGAAAATAAAGACAAATGGCTACCAAACACACACACTCACTGGCTTCACAAAATGATAGTTGCCGCTTGGCCAGCAAAGAAGGAGGCATACAGAGCAAAGTAAAAATGGCCACCACACACATGCACACACACTGGCTACACAAAATGGCCACCACTGCATGGCCAGCAAAGAAGGAGAAATGAAGAACAAACAACATGTATTTGGGCCAACAAATGGAAAAAGAACAGATGATGGACGGAATGCGAGCCAATCAAACATTCACCCCTGGTCACACATCTGGGTTAAATCCATCATTTATTTGCATGCCACACCATTCCAGTTTAGACCCAGCCATATGCAAACCAGTCTTGACCCTGTATCAAAGCAGATGGGACTTCCCTTTACCAGGCACTAGTAAATCAGCAAGGTCAGAAAAGAAAATTAGGCAAACTTTAAAAATTCCCCAATTACAAAAAGCCCAAGGCAACATCAATTACCCATCCAATAGAATTTTAAACGTTGCAGAAAAAAGTAAAAGACAATATCAAGTATGTCACACATAAAACACAAACACACAAAAATTGTGGGCACGCACATGGTGAAGAAGGTACCTGAGAACAAATGAACAGTCTGGCTACATGGGTCTGGACATAAAGTCACAAAGAATCCCCCTTGGGTAAAAAACACCTATACAACATCACATTCACACGAGAAACCTTATATCACCAACACGTTAACAATAAACAAAGGATCCAAGAAATAAACAAATCAAGTTAGTTCTCAATGAATAGTACAAATTTATTAAATTCAGTATACAACAATTAAAAATTCATCTTAAAACTTCACAGTATTTTTCTAACGTTCATCATAAAACAATAATCAAAGAAGCTTTATCAAGTTGAAAAGGATTAGACACACATATCTATTGTCAAATTTGGTACCCCTCCCCTTTGGTGGTTGGGTCCCTCTCTCTCTTTTTGTATATACATGGGTCTGGACTCCAAGACCCACTACGACACTAGCCACCAAGAGGCACATATAACCTTCATTTTGCATTTCATACAAGGCCATCCACAAGCCCCATAAATGATGAAAAAACACATGCATAGCACAACAGCAGTGAGAATGTGAAAAATATATTAAAAATACACTCAAGGCATGCTGCAGGGCAGTTAGACCCCAAACAGTAAAACAACAACACACTAAAATGATTGACATGCAAAATTCAGAAAAAGACACAAGGAAATGGAGAAAATTTATTTAAAACACCAGGCTTCCGCCATCTAAATAAAATGTGCAAATATTGTCCCTTAAAACAACTTAATTCCACAGGGGTCCCTACTCCAAGCCACCCAACAACAAACAAAAAGAAAAAGTAAAAAAACAACAAAGAAACATAAATACTGATGCCTGCCCTTCCTCAAACAACAACCATTTTCCAATGTATTACATTGTACTTACTTGATTTTTTCCGAAAAGTATAAATTCCAAAGGTTTGGATGTAGCAGAGATTGCAGACAGAGAGTGATGCTTTCCCTTCAAAATTCTATTCCAAAATGACCAAGGGCTGGACCGAGCAGAGGGAGGAGTCTCAGGACAGGAAGAGATAGTTGCCACTGTATGTACAAGGGCCAGACTTATTAAAGGATTGCATTGCCCTTGCATCACTTGGCGTGATGCAAGGCCAGCGCAATCCTTAAGTTAGATTTATCAGACCACACAAAGCCACCTTGTGTGGTCCTGCGTGGCTTGGTAAATCTGGAGTAACGCAAGGCAGTGCAAGTCGCTGCCTTGCTTTACTCTGTGCCAGGAAGGCATTATATGGGTGAAGCGTGGGTGTTCCCATTCATCCACTGATGCTTTTTGGTGCATTCACAGATTTACCAAGACAACTAAACCTGGGAACGCGTCAAAGTTGAACGCCTTCCCAATAGAGGGGCGATGAGGAGAAATAACTTTATTTTTCCTAGTTGTTTCCTCTTTCTAAGAAAGAGAAAAAGCCTCTATGGATTGTTTTTGTGCAGGAAGAGGTCCCTTCCTGCACAAAAACAATCTGACCTGCAACGCAGGCACATAGTATGCCAGTGCAGTGAGAATGCAGGAATGCACCATATCCCCGAGCCGATGGGGTCCCCGGGCAAAAATCGGCCCAGGCCATGCGGCCTCCCTCCCCAAAGAAAATATAAATGTATATTAGGGCCGGGCCATGGGGGATGTGGTCCCTGGGACTGAAATCGGCCCGGGTAAGGGGCCGTTTGGCCCCTCTCCCCCATTCAGTTAAGGTCAGGCCCCAGGTGCTGAAATTGCCCAGGGAGGGGGCCATGTTGCCTCCCACCCCCATTCAAATGTGGCCTGGCCACTCACACACCCACTCACAGACCCATTTACACACTCACAGACCAACACAGATACTCACACATCCCCACACAGACCCTTTCAGACACTCACACACCCACTCATAGACCCACTGAGACACTCATGTACCCACTCACAGACCCACTCAGAGACTCATGCACCTACTCACAGATGCACTCATAGACTCACACACCCACTCACAGACCCACACAGACACTCACGCACCCACTCACAGACCCACTTAGACATTCATGCATCCACTCACAGACCCACTCAGAGACTCATGCACCCACTCACAGACCCACTCAGACTGACACATCCACTCGCAAACCCACTCAGAGACTCATGCACTCACTCAGAGACTCACTCACACACACATTCAGACACACATGCACCCACTAAGATACCCACTCAGAGACTCAGGCACCCATTCAGATACTCATGCACTCCCTCACAGACTAACTCACACACATAGATGCACTTGCAAACCCACTTAGACACTCTCACATGTGCTCACAGACCCACTCATGCACCCACTCAGACCCCTACTCAGACACTCACGCTCCCAGAGCCATTCAGACACTCACACACTCAATCACACACCCAGTGAGACACTTATACATCCACTCCCAGGCCAACTCAGACACTCACATACCCATTGAGACACTCACTCACACACCCACTGAGACATTCATGCACTCACTCACACACTCACTCTCAAAGGTTACAGGTTACAGTTAGGAAATAAAATAAAAAAATCTTAGAAATTCACTGAAAAAAACAAAGGTTAAAGGGACATTATAGTTAGGAAATAGAATTTTTTTTTAAACGTAGAAATTCACTGAAAAAAACAAAGGTTACAGGAACGTTATAGTTAGGCTCAGATTTCACTCATACCAAACCAGTGAAATTCAGCAGTTATAGTTACTTGAGTTAACTATAACTTACACCCCGCAATGCACTGCTTATGACCTCACATATTACATCACTCATGCCATGGTCTGTGATATCACTGATGACAGCACTGATGATATCTCAAACGACATCACTGTTGTGCAGTACATTGTGGGGGTGTAAGTTATAGTTAGCTCAGGTACCCACTCAGACCCCTACTCAGACACTCACGCTCCCAGAGCCATTCAGACACTCACTCACACACCCACTGAGACAGTCATGCACTCACTCACACACTCACTCTCAAAGGTTACAGGTTACAGTTAGGAAATAAAATAAAAAAATCTTAGAAATTCACTGAAAAAAACAAAGGTTAAAGGGACATTATAGTTAGGAAATAGAATTTTTTTTAAACGTAGAAATTCACTGAAAAAAACAAAGGTTACAGGAACGTTATAGATAGGCTCAGATTTCACTCATACCAAACCAGTGAAATTCAGCAGTTATAGTTACTTGAGTTAACTATAACTTACACCCCCGCAATGCACTGCTTATGACCTCACATATTACATCACTCATGCCATGGTCTGTGATATCACTGATGACAGCACTGATGATATCTCAAACGACATCACTGTTGTGCAGTACATTGTGGGGGTGTAAGTTATAGTTAGCTCAGGTACCCACTCAGACCCCTACTCAGACACTCACGCTCCCAGAGCCATTCAGACACTCACTCACACACCCACTGAGACACTCATGCACTCACTCACACACTCACTCTCAAAGGTTACAGGATACAGTTAGGAAATAAAATAAAAAAATCTTAGAAATTCACTGAAAAAAACAAAGGTTAAAGGGACATTATAGTTAGGAAATAGAATTTTTTTTAAACGTAGAAATTCACTGAAAAAAACAAAGGTTACAGGAACGTTATAGTTAGGCTCAGATTTCACTCATACCAAACCAGTGAAATTCAGCAGTTATAGTTACTTGAGTTAACTATAACTTACACCCCGCAATGCACTGCTTATGACCTCACATATTACATCACTCATGCCATGGTCTGTGATATCACTGATGACAGCACTGATGATATCTCAAACGACATCACTGTTGTGCAGTACATTGTGGGGGTGTAAGTTATAGGTAGCTCAGGTAACAGCACCACTGGGCTGGACCAGGGACTACAGGAGGGCTAATTGGCCCCCAATCATAGGGACTTCTGCTTTGATGCTTGCCCTCACTTGGTCAGACAGCCTGTATATTTTGTTTTTGACAGGCAGGCTGTCCCCAGTATCTTTATCATGGGTACACAAGTGTGTAAGCCCAGGAGTGATGGAAAATAGGGAGGCAAATTGTTACAGTAACGGACGACAGTCCCTCTGCTGCTCTGGGGTCCGGGTAGGGGAGAAGTTGAACACTTTCACTGACCCATCCTTCTCTTTAGATGAAAGGAGATCAGGGAGAGGTTCACTCTCCTCCTCCTTCCCATCATCCACCAGCAGCAGCATGGTGACTTCAGACCTCTCACACTGAGGTTTGAGGCAGTTGAGGTGGAGTACCCTTAAGGGTTCCTAAGGGTCTTAAGATCCACCAGGTAGGTGGACTCCCCATTCCTCTCCACCACTTCATATGACCCAATCCAGTGATCCTGAAGAGCCCTGGGCCCCATTGGCTCCATTACCCACACTTTCTGCCCAGCTTGAAACTCCACAGGTGTACCCATCTGGTCATACCACTGCTTCATGACCTCCTCACTCGCCTCCAAGTTCTTAGAAGCTTTCTTTCAGAACTTGGCCACCTGGTTCCAGAGCCCTAGCATGTAGCTAATCACATGCTCTGGGGTGTGAGGGGGTGATGGAAGCTTGCTGCCACCCCTCCTTGACCAAACTGAGAGGACCTCTTACGGGGTGGCCATACAAAAGTTGACATGGGCTAAAACCCACTCCCTTCTGTGGCACCTCTCTATAAGTAAAAAGCAGGCATGGCAGGAGGACGTTCCACTTCTGCCTCACAGGCTCAGCTCAGGCAGGCCCATAATCATGCTCTTAAGGGTCTTGTTGAATCTTTAAACAAGCCCATGTGTTTGTGGATGATAGGGTATGGACAACCTATAGGTAACTCTGTACTCCTTCCACATAAGCTTCAGGTACACAGACATGAAGTAGGTGACCCTGTCTGACACCACTTCTTTGGGGAAACCTACGCTGGTGAAAATTCCCAGTAGGGCCCTAGCCACTACAGGTACAGTAATGGACCTCAGAGGGATGGCCTCTGGGTACCTAGTGGCAAGGTCTACCAAGACTATGATAAACCTATTGCCTCAGGCTGTCCTGGGTTCCAAGAGATCTACAATATCAATTTCCACCATCTCAAAGGGTGTGCCAACAACAGGCATTGGAGTGAGGGGAGCTTTTAGCTTTTTCCCACTCTTCCCACTAGCTTGGCAGGTGAGACAAGTCCTGCAAAAGGCAGTAGCAGCTGTCCTCAACAGGGGCCAATAAAAGTGGGTGACAAGCCTGTCAAAGGTCTTGTCCTGCCCCAGATGTCCTGCTAGGGGTATCTCATGAGTCAGCCCCAGTAGGAACATACTGTAACATTGGAGAACTACCATTACATGAGTTGCCCCATGCTCAGGAGCCTTAGACTCACTATTCAGGAGGTTCTTCTCCCAATATATGAGGTGATCTCCAGAGGTGTCACCAGCTGCCTGGGCTTCATCTTGTCATCTCAAGCCCTTAAAGGTTCTGTGCCTTACAGAACTCCTCCCTGGTGGATCCTCCTTCCACTTGCCATCCAGCAAGTTCTGGCAGGGTACCATAGGAGGCAATGTCCTCCCCATTAGGCTCTGGGATGGTGTCCTCCAGCACCCCATCCACCTGTGCTGGGGGGCATTCAGGGAGTGGGTTCTCACACCCATTGCCCTTCCCTTTCCTGGCCGCTGTCTGGGCCATTCTTCAAGGCTCCAGACCTTCTTGACTCCCCTCCTGGAAGCCATAGACCAGGTGGTCGCACAGATCCTCTCAGACCACCCTAACATGTCCAGGTGTGACCTAAGCTCCACTTCCCTCCAGGCAGTGTGCTCTGAGTTATTCCACGGGCATAGCAGGGCTCACAGCAACATTCAAAAGACCCGAGACCACCCCACTCAAAGGGAATAAGAGCCACGGGGTAGTGGCTCTCCCCGTTTCTGCTACTGCAACCTGGAGGAATGCATTGGGTACCACCTGCTCTGAGGACACAAGATGACACCTGACAGTAGTCATACTGGCTGCTGTATGCCTCAGAGCCTCCACCTTGTGCCCATTAATGGTGACCCACTGCCTATACTTTGAAGTATTGGAAGGCATATGGGCTTTGGGCACCATCTCCGCATCTTCTAGGGATTCTTGGGTAAACTCACTAGTCTCCCTCACACTAGCTGAAGCCATCTCCTCCCTATGCCGCTGTTGAAGTCTATTTACTAAATGAGGACGGAGATTATAATTTCTTTGTACATGTATTATTTATGTTTTTGTAATTTTGTCTCCTGTAATTTGTGTCAGTTCGTAAATGGGTGCAAAATTATGTTGCACGGTATGTCACTTTAGTCACTGATATTTGTCACGTTTCATTGATTTAGTTTGTGTATGACAGCCTTATTCAACAAATGAAATACATATATGTACATATTGATTGTGTCCTCTTTTTGGTGTGTCTAGATTTATATGTAGATTGAGTAATACTTCGTATGTGTCGTTTAATTAATTATCTTTGTTTCGAAGCAATTGCTTTACCCAACAGAACGCACTGTAGACTATATAATTTATACCCAGGTTCTGAGGGACACATGGTTACCCCATTAACTTTAACGGTTAATTAGAAAATAACGGCAGGGCACAAAAACAAGCAGGTTACCGCATAACGTGTGCAAAGCAGAAGCAGCCTATTGTGTATGTACTTGGGCTGACATAAGGGAAAACTACTTTTTGCATTTGTCACCCCAAGTGGGTTGGGGATGTGCACATGTGGGTCCCAGGCTCACCATGCTACTGGATTCAGGCTATCCAGGATGATAAGGGGTGATACCCCAAAACCGGTCCTATGATGCTTGTTACCAGTCCGGGGAGGAGCTGGCCTGGCAGTTCGGGCTGGACTGTTCCCATGGGGATCAGGGTCAAGAGACTGATTTGCATATGGCTGGGTCCAAACTGGGGTGGCGTGGTAAGCAAAAAACCGATGAATTTAGGCCCAGATCTCTGTACTGGGGGTGAGTGTTTGACATTGTTCAGCATTCCGTGCATCAATTGTTCTTTTTGCAACTTTCTAAAAGTGACATTTTTATAATTGTGATCAAAAACCCAACTTTACCACTATAGGGCTCTTCACCACAATTCCAAAGACAACAAACTTGACATGGCTAGCAGCTCCCAATTGGAAATTACAGTTTATTAAATGCAATACGGAATACCCAATGTTATCTTATGGGAAGGGTAGGCCTCACATTATTGAAAAACGAATTTTGGAGTTTTTCACTACCAGGACATGTAAAACTGAAAAGTACATGTCCAACCTTTTAATTATACAGCCCTCTGCCCAATGGACTACCTAGGGCCTACCTTAGGGGTGACATATATGTAATAATAGGGCCATTTAAGGCTTGGCAAGGTGGTTTTAATGCCGAGTTGACATGGCAGTTTTAAACTGCATTCAGGCTGCAATGGCAGGCCCGGAACATGTTTTAAGTTGCTACTTAAGTTGGTGGCACAATCAGTGCTGCAGGCCCACTCGCAGCATTTAATTTACAGGCCCTGGGTACATGTATTGCCACTCTACCAGGGACTTATAAGTAAATTAAATATGGCAATTAGGTATGAGCCAATTTAACATATGCACTTTAGCACTGGTTGGTCCTAAGGCCAGCGAAGATAAGGTTAGCAAAAATGGAGGAGGTGAGGCAAAAAGTTTGGTGGAAGACCACCCAAAGGCTGACGGGTCTAACAGTAATCTATTGGAAACAACAGGACTGCCAACAGACAGCTAAACTGCCTGTAGCCGAGAACTAAAAAGCACTGTTAAATGCACATCATGTGGATCACCACACATTTAGACTGCTTTTACTATTTAAAGTAATGTGGTATTACTACATTACAAATCTGTCATAGTATGGGAAATCCATGTCTGCAAGAAACTTCTGCTAACTCTGTACCTTTAAATGCAGAAAAACATGTGGAAACATTTTTTTCTGTTATACTCCAAATACCAGTATATCGATTATTGATATGTAGCAATATTGCACTTTTTGGAAGCAACTGTAAATGCTGGTATTAACGTCAGATCCGCGACAGCCTAAAGCAAACTCACAGTAGCCCAGTGAGCCCCTGCCATGTGTGACATCTTCTGACAGAGGTGGTCCTATCGATAAGGTCACCAGGTGGTTCCTTGTCATCTAAGGCCCAATGCTTTGTATTATTTTGCACTCTTTTTGGATTTGTTTTGGCACTAGATGCACTTTTTGGTGTAAGTGCATGAAAATAAGTCACCAGCACAACCTTGTAGTGTTCCGTAGGTATGTAGATGTATAGTAACATGTGTACATATTGTGAAATTGTATTATAGGTTCTTCCTCGTACCCCCGTCCTGATGAGGCCAAAATAGAAGGGTCGAAACGCGTAGACTACTGGAAAAGGAGGAATCCATCGAATATTAAAGTGATATATATTTGTTGATTTGCACATAAAAAAGATTGCGTTGAGGTGGAGCTAATACCTCACTTGTGCATTAGGGTTACCTCACAGTGGACCGTAACATACTTTTATGAACGGACACTTGTTGTACAAAAATTTGGGGTCTAGGAAATGATTATTACTTTTGATTGTTTGTAATTTTGTATGTGTTATAGATGTTTGGTGTATATATATTTTTCGTGATGTCTATCTAATAGTGGCAAAAAAAAACAAAAGATCATTGGTCTCAACCAGATATGAAATAAGAAATAAAATATGGTTTTGACCTGGAATGAATTATGAATGTGATTTATTAAAAAATACAATCAAATCCGACGGGATTAAGTTCCTATGCATAGGAGTAATTCAATGTACTCTATTGGAATTATTTTCGATATCTGTTCCTCCATATCATATTGTCTTTTGAACAATGCTTCAGTTCCTGCATTTCATTGCAAATGATTGGTTACAAGTATAGTAGCTCAAATGACGTGGACCAACTGAAGTGAAATATGACTTTAACTCCCAGACTGGTTTATACTGCTAAATTTAATTCAATAACTGGATCACTACATCTTTGTGAGACTGATTCATCTGGGAATGAAAGTGCCATGAAGCCAGCTGCTGTTGGCAGCTAAGGAAAACATGTAAATTATATGTGCAGTCTCACTCTCCCTCTGTCAAGTACCAGTTACTGTGCACCCCAGCAGATAAAAGGTCTAAAGGTAATGACACGTTTTCTTTCTATCACAAAATGTTAGCGTGTCTCTTGCACCCAATCGATGCATTTTAGAATTTTTTAACAGATGTTTTTATTTGCCGGACGCACCTCCAAGTTTACGGGAACAGGAGCTCACGCGGCAACATGTAATTCCACTGAGCTGGGGTTGGCTTACTGAACGTACTCCCCTCATTACCACCTTACTCCTGCAGGCCAAAACATTTTAACACACACCACTGAGCTGCTGCAGAGGATAAGACCCGCACCAAAGGTTCTGAGTGTGAAGAACACAACATACTCCAAAAAGGCTGGAAACGACGGCTTCATCTTGGCACCCTTCCTAAGTGGAGAGAAAAGCAAATGGTAGGCAAGAAGGAAACAAGCATTGTCAAAGTCAATTTGGCTGGCTCCTAAGTGAAAGTGCTTCTTCACTGATTATGACTTTCTCTGTGTGGTTGTAGAGGTTGAATTTGAGAAAGATTCATTTGTTAGAAGAACGATGAATGAGTTTGTAATTAGGTTCACGGATGATAGAATGAGTGAATCAGACAGGGAGCAGCCGGCTGGAGAGGATGTGGTGTTACATCAGAGATGCTGACTTTTGAACTGAGAAACCAAGGGGCATATTTATATGAAAATGGTGCAGCGCTGTGCTGCAAGCAATTTTGCTGCACCGAGCTGTGCCATTTTCAAACCCAGGGTTGCGCTGTATTACCAAGAATACGGCGCATCCATGTGCTCACCACTGCGCCAGCGTTAAAAAAGCTGCCTAGCGCCAAAATTATGCTACAAAATGTTGCACTACTGCAAAGAATTGGGCCTGCACCCACAATAAAAAGATTCTCAATATTAAGATCATAACATCCACCAGGAGGCAGGCAGTGTTCTTCGCCCACTGAAAAGTAACTGCTTAATCTTGGCAACAGTCCAAGGTGAAAAAAATACAAATTGCACTCAAAAGAAAACAAACATTGGCAAAGCCAATAGGTCTGGCTTAAAGGAAAAGTGCTTTTTCATTCTCCATTATAATTCTTTCAGACAGGTAGTGGCTCTCTTCTTTATATCAATCAATCAATCAATAATAATCTTCATTCGACTTAACAAGCCATAAAAGAATACAAAAAGACATTCAATGCATCAAGAACACCAGCATCTGATTCCAGTCTAGGCCAATTAACAATACACTAACATATTCATTACTAAAATTCATTCACTGAGTCAAACATAATGGCTTCAACTGTCAATATACAATGGTTAGACAGACATTTAAAAACATCACGAAGAGAAACTATAAACCATGAGAATTCCTAAGTTAAGGTGCTTTTCTAGTGGCATTTATGGCAGCTGAATACACCTCCAGGATTTCCAGGTTAATTAAAATCCATAACCTTAAAATGGGCACATTGCTTAAAATTCAATAAAACAAAGAAAACAACCTAGTATCAATTCATGACACCATTAAAATTTCCAAAGACATTATCACAACGTACGAACAGTTTAAACAATGTGTTAAAAAACAATTCAAGAAGATACCAAGATCATGCGACTCATTGCATACGGCGATTTCGGTGAGACTGCTCGGGGTGTTATCACTCATATCTTTTTCTAATGGCCAATGATACTTTTATGTAGTTGGCTACCGCAATACAAATATCAGGGGTAGCCAGTGAGGGCAAGAATTTAAAACCATCAGTATATGTACAAGGGCGAATTTTCTTTAACAATGAAATTAAAAATTTGGTCCTTGGCATTTTATATAAAGTGCAGAATAAGATAAAGTGCAAAGTGCTTTGACTTGTCAAATTATCACATGGACAAGGTGAGAGGTCATTAACGCAACCACTTTGGCGTGGAAACGCCAGTAAAAAATGCACGTTACCTAACCGAAATCTAGTTAAATAAAATCTAATCTGCAGATTAGTGGTGACTGTTAAATAATATTGCATTGAGGGAGGGGATAGGTGCAGGGGGCCGATCTCATCTTGATGGGGATAACGCACGTTTCCCCTTGAATGTAAAGCCTCTTTGATAGCGACTTTAGCATTCAGTGGGATGCTTTCAGGGCTATCATAAAACTGCCCCAGTCCTATTTCATAATATTTATCTTTCACAAAACGAAGCCAAGGTATTTTTAGTGAGTTGGCCAAATTTTGACAATCTTTTATTATTTCTCGAGAGAATGCTACTTCTTCAGTTAACCAAATTTTCACCCATAAGAATCGAGGGGCACACGACATGCGATCTTCTATATGCTCTATCCCCAATTCGTCATGACATAGGCGGTTAGGGGCACTATTAGGCATCATCAAAAGCCTTTTCGTGAATTTATTTTCCACTACTTGTAGCTGGCGGCTATTGTGATGCCCCCACACCCCAGCGCCGTATGTTGCAATCGAAAGGCATTTCGCTTTGTAGATGGTAATTATTTCCCTCACAGGCTTATGGCCTAATTTGCATGCAAAGCGAAATAGCCCATCCACTGCCCCAGTTGTGTGGTGGGCTCTTGCTGTCACTAATGGGTCCCAACTTAGCTTGTTATTAAATAGGTTCCCCAGGTACATAAAATTCTCAACCTTTTCTATTCTTTTTTCCCGTGCTACGAAAATCTTGGTCTTTGTACTCTTTGGACCGCATACCATAATATATGATTTAATAAAATGTACTTTAAAATCAAGTGACCCCATAAAATCAGTAAAAGTATCCAGGGAATTCTGAAGGCCATTCGCTGTCATGGCCATTAGCACCGTATCGTCAGCGTAAGATAGCAAGGGCACGGATTTACTGCCAATCTTGGAGAAGTCGAGATTCCTACTTAATAGGGAGGCCTCCAGACTGTTTGTATATATTAAAAACAGAAAAGGGGCTAGGATGCACCCTTGACGGACACCCTCTGTTGAAGCTATTTGCTCAGTTTTTTCCCCCTGAGTGGCGTATCTTATGGAGACTGAGGTATTCCAATGTAGCCTACGGATGAGCGACACCAGTGCTTGTTCCACTCCCAAACTTTCCAACATATCCCACAATTTCTCCCGATTAACAGTGTCAAAGGCACTGGACAAGCCCATGAAGGCCAGGTGAATTGAGCCCTTTATGGCCTTCACGTATTTGTTAATAATTAAGGACAAATTAAGGCATTGCTCGGTCGTGCCAAGCCCCCTCCTAAAACCATATTGCGTGTTGGATATCACTCCTGTGGAGGATGCCCAGGTCTCTAATCGGGCCATGAGAACTCTACTCAGTACCTTGGCTGTGGCATCAATGAGCGAAATTGGCCTGTAACAAGCCGGGTCACTTCTATTACCCTTTTTAAAAATGGGGACCACTATTGCCTCCCACCAGGATGCGGGCATTGGACCAATAATTACTGCCTTAAAAACATTCATCAACAGGGGTGCCCACAGTTTTGGATTATTTTTAAAAAGGTCAAGGGGGACCCCATCAGGACCTGGTGCTTTCAGACGAGATCCTTGGGCTAATGCCTCCTCGACCTCAGCTACTGTAATTGATTAACTGAGTTGGGTAGCTGCAGCTGAATCTGCGGGCCAATCCCTTATGTATTCCTCAACCCTTTTGTTTTGGGGGTTAAAGATTCCCTTAAAATGGGCTACCCAAGCATCTCCCAGGATCAGTGAGTCCATCTGTCTAGCTTCTTCATTAAATAATGGGCGATTTATAATTTCCCAGAATTTTTTTGTGTCTCTTAGGGATCCTGCTCTCTCTAGATCTTCCCATGCTAGATTTCTCAGTTCTGCTTTTCTACCCTCAATTACTGTTTTATATTTGTGCCTTGCTACTTTGACTACATCTCTATTACGAGGAATAACAAGAAGCGCCCTTTTTAAGTCTTTGCGGGCCTAGAGCAATTAGAATTAAACCACCGAGCCTCATGAGGTTCCCCTTGCTTAGGACTCATCGTCAACCTTATGGCTACCTCAGCGCATAGTGACCCAAACTCCCGAACAACTTCCTCTGGGGGCGAGTCTAAGTTCAAGCACCCCATAATTAAGTGGGAGATGCCTTTGATGATATCTCCCACAAATTTGAGGGGATCGATCTTGCCCCAATTTAGCCTAACTCCCTTTTTCCGGTGGTAGTGGATCGGGTGATAATCGCCCTCCCCCGCCCGGGTCTTTAAATTAAGGGAGACTATCAGGGGGTGGTGGTCACTCAGACAGTGAGGTTCCACCACAAAATCAAGAACAAGCTTAAAGAAATTTCTAGATATTAACATAAAATCAATGGAACTAGCCCTGCCGCATCCAACATAAGTGGGACACTGTAATGAAAGATCCTTGGCCCAACAATTTATGAGGCCTAAATAGTTCCCTATTTACAGAATTTAAGGGCTTCTCCCTGGAGTGAGTGAGTAAAGTGGGGCTGCGGTTGTCCCTCCGTGTCTTCCAGCCCACAGACATGTTGCGAACTGTGCTTGCAAATTGTACAACTAAAGTCCCCTACCCAAATGATGCATAGCGGCTGCCACTTCCCAGTGATTTGCGTGATCTCATGCTGTAGGGTCTCAATGGCGTTACAATTATTTGGATCAAAGATATTGTGATACCAATTCACCAGGAGTATTTTGACCTTACTTAAATTATGGATCATAATTAATTGATGCCAAGGTGATGAGCTTATACTAGTGACTTTTAGGGATCCATATTTTACTGATATAAGAACCGCAATCCCACCCTTAGCCCTTCCTGCGGCAGAAGGTAAAGCCGGAACGGAGAAGGAGCGATAACCATCCAAGAATATATCTTCTCTAGCCCAGGTTTCCTGGAGGCAAATGAGGTCTAAGCCTCTGATATACTCTAGCCACTCCTCATTCCCTATCTTAGAGCGGAATCCTGTGATGTTCCACAAGATGATTTTAACACAGGGGATAAAATTCCCCTGATTACCTGTGCCCCTAACTCTATTAGTGGGGGGATAGGGTATGGAACATGCAAAGGGGACACGCCCTGAATCTAGAGTTTCTACCATGTCAGTGACACTGCCTAAATTGTTACCTGCCTGTGCAACGCCCCCCTCCTCTGGAGCCTCTTTAGGATAAGCTAGCAGTCAGTCGATGTCAGCGAGGCCTGATAGAATTTCAAAGCGATTGGGGTGGGTGAACGCCAGTTGCTGCGAACAAGCATAATTACTTGGGCCTAAGCTAGGGGGCCTTTGGCTCTGCATATTACCCCTGTTGGGTGGATAGAAAAAGCCCAACAATTGGGCCCTTATGGGGTCATTTTTCCCTGCTGCGTCATTAAGGCGCTTCAGAAGGAAATGCACAAAGCCGGGGTCCCTAAAATTGAGAACCACACAGTCTCCCTTAGCTGATTTTGTCGTATGGCCCACCCAACTCACTCGCCTGGCCATGAAAATATTATCTAACAGATTTATCTGGGGTGATATTTTACTACGACACCAATGCACTGATTTATTAATAAGGCTTTGGCAGTTTTCTTGATGGCCTGGTGGAAGATAGGGGACTCCAGTGCGAACCAAGGTTTGGGGGTACAATCTGGTGGTAGGTTCAGTGTAACCTTTTCACCCTCCCTGTTTGAAAATGTATTTCCTGGACACTCTAGATTTGGGTTGTGCAATAGGTGTTGCTGACTGGGCCCAATTAGCGGAACATGGTTGCCAGACTTTTGATCTCCTTGCCTAACCTTATGATTTTGCCTAGGGGGGACTGTTACCCAGGGAGATATTTCGCTAGTGTTCATAGGGCACTCTATGGGTGGGGCCAGACAGGAGACTTCCTCCAGGATGTTTAAGGACATTGTATTTTGCGGGGCATTCCTATCATTTGGTGCGGCGGCTATGCTACTCCGCTTACTAGCCTCAACCATCTGTGGGGCCTGTGCCGGTGGCTTATTTAGTTCTTGAAGCACAAGGGCCATTTGAGTATCAATACGATCTAGACGCTCCACAATAGGGGCCAATGCCTCAGTTATTAATTTGACGATTTTAATTAGAGGAATGTCCACCCCTTCTAATGTGGGCCCTTTACCCAGGCCCATACTGGTCCTCCCCCCTGTTACCATGTCTTGTCTGGTTTTTTTGGTCACAGGCAAGTGGTCCTTTAGTTTACAGCCTAAACTCACCAACTCGGTTCTCTTCCTCTTCCCCCCTGTTACTTGCGGAGAACTATTCTCCTCTAGACTGTGGTTGGAATCACACAAGTTTGATTTATCTTTTGCAGGAGCATCAACCTTGTCCCTGATTACCACAACAGGCGAGTGTGGCACTGCGGTCCTCCTATCAACATCCATCCCCAAAGAATCTGTATTTAGATCTCTATTAGAGGCTATAAGAGTTGGTATTGATAAATCACTTGCCGGGCCTAATGAAAGTCTCCGTTCTGCTTGCTCAATTTCCTTCGTAATGGCCCCCACCGCTTTCTGGAGAAAACCATCCAAGGTGGTGCCTGAGGATTTTACGACAGGCGTGGTCTTACGTTCCCCCATCATTCAATCAGACCAGATACTAAAAATATGGAACAAGGGGGATAACAAAATATAAATATGTAATAAACTATAAGTTCCCTTGTACTACACAGCTAGAATTAACTCCAGGATTCAACAGCGCACGGTCCCCAGAACACAAGTCTAGGAGAATTACAGAACGAAACTACAGCTAGTGCTTTCCCTGGGGGGTTAAGGAGCAATCCAAAACCCCTCCCACACCAAGCGACCAACCGATGGAAAAACTAAGCAATTTGTAAAAACAAAGTCCCTTGGTGTAAGAGACACACACAGACAAATACAAAGAGCTCCCCTTACTTTCCAGCCACTATTAAGCCACTATTAAAATTGTCACATAATCTGGGAAGGTGAGGACTCACTTGCGCAGTTATACAGTTATACAGGCCTCCTGCATGGCTTTCAAACAGCGGCCTCTCTTTCACAATCCGCAGGTTGTGATCCACACTGTCGACCATCAGCAGGAGTGAGATAATGTCCTCCCTGTTTCACCATCCAGGTCCCAGCTCCCAGGAGTGACTGATGACCACGGATGCCAGATGTTAGGGGGGGAGCCCAGCCCGGCCACATCCGGTCAGTGACGGGCAAGGACGGGCCTGGCCTTGGCCTGGGCTTTGCCCGGGCGTGGCTCGAGCACGTCCTGCGCTGCGGGAGCCCTTCTCCAGCTATGTAGCACCTCCTGGCATGAGAGAGTGACAGTGGCGGTAGAGAACCGCAAAGCAGACCGGGCCTTGTGGTCCCACTGACAGCCCCGGCTGCGGAGCAGAGTTTGTGCGTCCCGGGCTGCGGGAGCCCTTCTCCAGCTATGTAGCGCCTCCTGGCGCGAGAGAGTGATGTTGGCGGTGAGAACCGCAAAGCAGACCGGGCCTTGTGGTCCCACTGACAGCCCCGGCAGCAGAGCAGAGTTTGTGCGTCCCGCGCTGCGGGAGCCCTTCTCCAGCTATGTAGCGCCTCCTGGCACGAGAGTGTGACGGTGGCGGTAGAGAACCGCAAAGCAGACCCGGCCTTGTGGTCCCACTGACAGCCCCGGCCATGTAGCAGAGTTCGTGCGTCCCGCGCTGTGGCAGCCCTTCTCCAGCTATGTAGCGCCTCCTGGCGCGAGAGAGTGGCAGTGGCGGTAGAGAACCGCAAAGCAGACCGGGCCTTGTGGTCCCACTGACAGCCCCGGCCGCGGAGCAGAGTTCGTGCATCCAGTCTTCTTTAAGACATGAAAGAGTTCCACAGGGGCAAGCACGTTTTTCTAGCATGACTTTGGACCTCTTTAGACCTGAAGCAGGAGGCCAGCACCACTAGCCCCGGGGCAAAATGCAGAAGCAAAATTTCATGGAAGAGAAGGAGACAGCTCTCTCCAATACAACAATAGTAATTCCTCAATATAGTAGCGGGTAGGAAAGTATTCTCCTTGGAATGGGATAGGAAGGGCGCTGTAAAGTGTAACCCAGTCAGTCATTAGTGAGGAGGTCCTAGTCAGTTCTAAAATAAAAATTCAGCCTTCCCACTTCTAGTTTTTCAACATAGTAATGCAGTTCCTGCCTGAAGCAAATGCACTGTAGTTAATATTCTCAGATTGTTAGATACCGTTTTTATGTAAAGGGTCTAGATCATGGGTACTCACAAACTTTCTCTCGGGGGCCAAATTTACAGTGTGGTTTGTGGCCGAGGGCTGCACCGGTGGGGGCGGGGTCAGTGGGGGAGGGGGCGGGGCTAGAGCAAAAAAATAACTATGACCATGAGGTTGAACACAGGCCCCTGCAGCGGACGCCTTCGTCCACTGAGCCACCAGACCCGGCATACACACATCTCTCTCTCTCTATCTATCTATCTCTCGCTCTGTCTCCTTCCCTCTCTCTATCTCTCCCTCCCTCCCTCTCTCTCTCCGACTCCCTCCCTCTCTCTCCGTCTCCCTCCCTCCCTCTCTCTCTCTCTCTATCTCCCTCTCTCTCTCTCTCTCCCTCTCTCTCTCTCTCTCCCTCTCTCTCTCCCTCCCTCTCTCTTCCTCCCTCTCTCTGTCTCACTCACTCTGCTTGTCTCTTTCTGTCTCCCTCTCTCTGTCTCCTTCCCTCTCTCTGTCTCCCTCCCTCTCTCTCTCCCCCTCTCTCTCTCTCTCCCTCCGTATCCCTCTGTCTCCCTCCCTCCCTCTGTCTCCCTCTATCTGTCTCCCTCCCTCTGTCTGTCACCCTCCTCCCTGTCTGTCTCCCTCTGTCTGTCGCCCTCCTCCCTCTCTCTGTCTCCCTCCCTCTGTCTCCCCCTCCCTCTGTCTCCCCCTCCCTCTGTCTCCCTCTCTCTCTGTCTCCCTCTCTCTCTGTCTCCCTCTCTCTCTGTCTCCCTCTCTCTCTCCCTCTCTCTCTGTCTCCCTCCCTCTGTCTGTCTCCCTCCCTCTGTCTCCCTCCCTCTGTCTCCCTCCCTCTCCCTCTGTCTCCCTCCCTCTCTCTCCCTCCCTCTAGCTCTGTCTCCCTCCCTCTAGCTCTGTCTCCCTCCTCTCTCTCTCTGTCTCCCTCCCTCTAGCTCTGTCTCCCTCCCTCTCTCTCTGTCTGTCTCCCTCTGTCTGTCTCCCTCTGTCTGTCTCCCTCCCTCTGTCTCCCTCCCTCTGTCTCCCTCCGTCTGTCTCCCTCCGTCTGTCTCCCTCTGACTGTCTCCCTCTGTCTGTCTCCCTCTGTCTGTCTCCCTCTGTCTGTCTCCCTCCCTCTCTCTCTCTCTCCCTCTGTCTCCCTCTGTCTCCCTCTCTCTGTCTCCCTCCCTCTGTCTCCCTCTCTCTGTCTCCCTCTCTCTGTCTCCCTCTCTCTGTCTCCCTCTCTCTGTCTGTCTCCCTCTGTCTCCCTCTGTCTCCCTCCCTCTGTCTCCCTCTGTCTCCCTCTGTTTCCCTCTGTGTCTCCCTCCCTCTGTCTCCCTCCCTCTCTCTCTCCCTCTCTCTCTCCCTCTCTGTCTCCCTCTCTCTGTCTCCCCCTCTCTGTCTCCCCCTCTCTGACTCCCCCTCTCTGTCTCCCCCTCTCTGTCTCCCTCCCTCTGTCTCCCTCCCTCTGTCTCCCTCCCTCTGTCTCCCTCCCTCTGTCTCCCTCTCTCTCTGTCTCCCTCTCGCTCTGTCTCCCTCCCTCTCTCTCTGTCTCCCTCCCTCCCTCTCTCTCTGTCTGTCTCCCTCCCTCCCTCTCTCTCTGTCTGTCTCCCTCCCTCCCTCCCTCTCTCTCTGTCTGTCTCCCTCCCTCCCTCTCTGTCTGTCTCCCTCTCTCTGTCTGTCTCCCTCCCTCCCTCTCTTTCTGTCTGTCTGTCTCCCTCCCTCCCTCCCTCCCTCCCTCTCTCTCGGTCTGTCTCCCTCCCTCCCTCTCTCTCTGTCTGTCTGTCTCCCTCCCTCTATCTGTCTCCCTCTGTCTGTCTCCCTCTGTCTGTCTCCCTCCCTCTGTCTCCCTCCCTCTGTCTCCCTCCCTCTGTCTCCCTCCCTCTGTCTCCCTCCGTCTGTCTCCCTCTGTCTGTCTCCCTCTGTCTGTCTCCCTCTGTCTGTCTCCCTCCCTCTCTCTCTCTGTCTGTCTCCCTCCCTCTCTCTCTCTGTCTCCCTCTGTCTCCCTCTCTCTGTCTCCCTCCCTCTGTCTCCCTCTCTCTGTCTCCCTCTCTCTGTCTCCCTCTCTCTGTCTCCCTCCCTCTGTCTCCCTCTGTCTCCCCCCCGCTGTCTCCCTCTGTTTCCCTCTGTGTCTCCCTCCCTCTGTCTCCCTCCCTCTCTCTCTCCCTCTCTCTCTCTCCCTCTCTGTCTCCCTCTCTCTGTCTCCCTCTCTCTGTCTCCCCCTCTCTGTCTCCCCCTCTCTGTCTCCCCCTCTCTGTCTCCCTCCCTTTGTCTCCCTCCCTCTGTCTCCCTCCCTCTGGCTCCCTCCCTCTGTCTCCCTCTCTCTCTGTCTCCCTCTCACTCTGTCTCCCTCCCTCTCTCTCTGTCTCCCTCCCTCCCTCCCTCTCTCTGTCTCCCTCCCTCCCTCCCTCTCTCTCTGTCTGTCTCCCTCCCTCCCTCTCTGTCTGTCTCCCTCCCTCCCTCCCTCCCTCCCTCTCTCTCTGTCTGTCTCCCTCCCTCCCTCTCTCTCTGTCTGTCTCCCTCCCTCCCTCTCTCTCGGTCTGTCTCCCTCCCTCCCTCTCTCTCTGTCTGTCTGTCTCTCTCCCTCTGTCTGTCTCCCTCTGTCTGTCTCCCTCTGTCTGTCTCCCTCTCCCTCCCCCTGACTCCCTCCCTCTGTCTCCCTCTCTCTCTGTCTCCCTCTCTCTCCCTCCCTGTCTCCCTCTCTCTCCCTCCGTCTCCCTCTCTCTCCCTCCCTGTCTCCCTCCCTGTCTCCCTCCCTCCCTCTGTCTCCCTCCCTCTGTCTGTCTCCCTCTGTCTGTCTCCCTCTGTTTCCCTCTCTGTCTCTCCCTCTGTCTCCTTCCCTCTGTCTCCCTCCCTCTGTCTCCCCCTCTCTGTCTCCCTCTCTCTGTCTCCCCCTCTCTGTCTCCCCCTCTCTGTCTCCCCCTCTGTCTCCCTCTCTCTGTCTCCCTCTCTGTCTCCCTCTCTGTCTCCTTCCCTCTGTCTCCCTCTGTCTGTCTCCCTCTGTCTGTCTCCCTCTGTCTGTCTCCCTCTCCCTCCCCCTGACTCCCTCCCTCTGTCTCCCTCTCTCTCTGTCTCCCTCTCTCTCCCTCCCTGTCTCCCTCTCTCTCCCTCCCTGTCTCCCTCTCTCTCCCTCCCTGTCTCCCTCCCTCTGTCACCCTCCCTCTGTCTCCCTCCCTCTGTCTCCCTCCCTCTGTCTGTCTCCCTCTGTTTCCCTCTCTGTCTCGCCCTCTGTTTCCCTCTCTGTCTCCCTCCCTCTGTCTCCCTCCCTCTGTCTCCCCCTCTCTGTCTCCCTCTCTCTGTCTCCCCCTCTCTGTCTCCCCCTCTCTGTCTCCCCCTCTGTCTCCCTCTCTCTGTCTCCCTCTCTGTCTCCTTCCCTCTGTCTCCATCTGTCTTTCTCCCTCCGTCTGTCTCCCTCTGTCTGTCTCCCTCTGTCTGTCTCCCTCTGTCTGTCTCCCTCTGTCTGTCTCCCTCCCTCTCTCTCTCTCTCCCTCTGTCTCCCTCTGTCTCCCTCTCTCTGTCTCCCTCCCTCTGTCTCCCTCTCTCTGTCTCCCTCTCTCTGTCTCCCTCCCTCTGTCTCCCTCTGTCTTCCTCTGTTTCCCTCTGTGTCTCCCTCCCTCTGTCTCCCTCCTCTCTCTCTCTCCCTCTGTCTCTCTCCCTCTCTGTCTCCCTCTCTCTGTCTCCCTCTCTCTGTCTCCCCTCTCTGTCTCCCCTCTCTGTATCCCTCCCTCTGTCTCCCTCCCTCTGTCTCCCTCTCTCTCTGTCTCCCTCTCGCTCTGTCTCCCTCCCTCTCTCTCTCTCTCTGTCTCCCTCCCTCCCTCTCTCTCTGTCTGGCTCCCTCCCTCCCTCTCTCTCTGTCTCCCTCCCTCCCTCTCTCTCTGTCTGTCTCCCTCCCTCCCTCTCTGTCTGTCTCCCTCCCTCCCTCTCTCTCTGTCTGTCTCCCTCCCTCCCTCTCTCTCTGTCTGTCTGTCTCCCTCCCTCCCTCTCTCTCGGTCTGTCTCCCTCCCTCCCTCCCTCTCTCTCTGTCTGTCTGTCTGTCTGTCTCCCTCCCTCTGTCTGTCTCCCTCCCTCCCTCTCTCTCTGTCTGTCTCCCTCCCTCTGTCTGTCTCCCTCTGTCTGTCTCCCTCTGTCTGTCTCCCTCTGTCTGTCTCCCTCTCCCCCTGACTCCCTCCCTCTGTCTTCCTCTCTCTCTGTCTCCCTCCCTCTCTCTCCCTCCCTGTCTCCCTCTCTCTCCCTCCCTGTCTCCCTCTCTCTCCCTCCCTGTCTCCCTCCCTCTGTCTCCCTCCCTCTGTCTCCCTCCCTCTGTCTCCCTCCCTCTCTCTCTCCCTCTGTCTCTCTCCCTCTCTGTCTCCCTCTCTCTGTCTCCCTCTCTCTGTCTCCCCCTCTCTGTCTCCCCCTCTCTGTATCCCTCCCTCTGTCTCCCTCCCTCTGTCTCCCTCTCTCTCTGTCTCCCTCTCGCTCAGTCTCCCTCCCTCTCTCTCTGTCTCCCTCCCTCCCTCTCTCTCTGTCTGTCTCCCTCCCTCCCTCTCTCTCTGTCTCCCTCCCTCCCTCTCTCTCTGTCTGTCTCCCTCCCTCCCTCTCTGTCTGTCTCCCTCCCTCCCTCTCTCTCTGTCTGTCTCCCTCCCTCCCTCTCTCTCTGTCTGTCTGTCTCCCTCCCTCCCTCTCTCTCGGTCTGTCTCCCTCCCTCCCTCTCTCTCTGTCTGTCTGTCTGTCTGTCTCCCTCCCTCTGTCTGTCTCCCTCCCTCCCTCTCTCTCTGTCTGTCTGTCTCCCTCCCTCTGTCTGTCTCCCTCTGTCTGTCTCCCTCTGTCTGTCTCCCTCTCCCTCCCCCTGACTCCCTCCCTCTGTCTCCCTCTCTCTCTGTCTCCCTCCTCTCTCTCCCTCCCTGTCTCCCTCTCTCTCCCTCCCTGTCTCCCTCCCTCTGTCTCCCTCCCTCTGTCTCCCTCCCTCTGTCTGTCTCCCTCTGTTTCCCTCTCTGTCTCTCCCTCTGTCTCCCCCTCTGTCTCCCTCCCTCTGTCTCCCTCCCTCTGTCTCCCCCTCTCTGTCTCCCTCTCTCTGTCTCCCCCTCCCCCTCTCTGTCTCCCCCTCTGTCTCCCTCTCTCTGTCTCCCTCTCTGTCTCCTTCCCTCTGTCTCCCTCTGTCTGTCTCCCTCTGTCTGTCTCCCTCTCCCTCCCCCTGACTCCCTCCCTCTGTCTCCCTCTCTCTCTGTCTCCCTCCTCTCTCTCCCTCCCTGTCTCCCTCTCTCTCCCTCCCTGTCTCCCTCCCTCTGTCTCCCTCCCTCTGTCTCCCTCCCTCTGTCTGTCTCCCTCTGTTTCCCTCTCTGTCTCTCCCTCTGTCTCCCCCTCTGTCTCCCTCCCTCTGTCTCCCTCCCTCTGTCTCCCCCTCTCTGTCTCCCCCTCTCTGTCTCCCCCTCTGTCTCCCTCTCTCTGTCTCCCTCTCTCTGTCTCCCTCTCTGTCTCCTTCCCTCTGTCTCCCTCTGTCTGTCTCCCTCCATCTGTCTCCCTCTGTCTGTCTCCCTCTGTCTGTCTCCCTCTGTCTGTCTCCCTCTGTCTGTCTCCCTCCCTCTCTCTCTCTCTCCCTCTGTCTCCCTCTGTCTCCCTCTCTCTGTCTCCCTCCCTCTGTCTCCCTCTCTCTGTCTCCCTCTCTCTGTCTCCCTCCCTCTGTCTCCCTCTGTCTTCCTCTGTTTCCCTCTGTGTCTCCCTCCCTCTGTCTCCCTCCCTCTCTCTCTCCCTCTGTCTCTCTCCCTCTCTGTCTCCCTCTCTCTGTCTCCCTCTCTCTGTCTCCCCGTCTCTGTCTCCCCATCTCTGTATCCCTCCCTCTGTCTCCCTCCCTCTGTCTCCCTCTCTCTCTGTCTCCCTCTCGCTCTGTCTCCCTCCCTCTCTCTCTCTCTGTCTCCCTCCCTCCCTCTCTCTCTGCCTGGCTCCCTCCCTCCCTCTCTCTCTGTCTCCCTCCCTCCCTCTCTCTCTGTCTGTCTCCCTCCCTCCCTCTCTGTCTGTCTCCCTCCCTCCCTCTCTCTCTGTCTGTCTCCCTCCCTCCCTCTCTCTCTGTCTGTCTCCCTCCCTCCCTCTCTCTCGGTCTGTCTCCCTCCCTCCCTCTCTCTCTGTCTGTCTGTCTGTCTGTCTCCCTCCCTCTGTCTGTCTCCCTCCCTCCCTCTCTCTCTGTCTGTCTGTCTCCCTCCCTCTGTCTGTCTCCCTCTGTCTGTCTCCCTCTGTCTGTCTCCCTCTGTCTGTCTCCCTCTCCCTCCCCTGACTCCCTCCCTCTGTCTCCCTCTCTGTCTCCCTCCTCTCTCTCCCTCCCTGTCTCCCTCTCTCTCCCTCCCTGTCTCCCTCTCTCTCCCTCCCTGTCTCCCTCCCTCTGTCTCCCTCCCTCTGTCTCCCTCCCTCTCTCTCTCCCTCTGTCTCTCTCCCTCTCTGTCTCCCTCTCTCTGTCTCCCTCTCTCTGTCTCCCCCTCTCTGTCTCCCCCTCTCTGTATCCCTCCCTCTGTCTCCCTCCCTCTGTCTCCCTCTCTCTCTGTCTCCCTCTCGCTCTGTCTCCCTCCCTCTCTCTCTGTCTCCCTCCCTCCCTCTCTCTCTGTCTGTCTCCCTCCCTCCCTCTCTCTCTGTCTCCCTCCCTCCCTCTCTCTCTGTCTCCCTCCCTCCCTCTCTCTCTGTCTGTCTCCCTCCCTCCCTCTCTGTCTGTCTCCCTCCCTCCCTCTCTCTCTGTCTGTCTGTCTGTCTCCCTCCCTCCCTCTCTCTCTGTCTGTCTGTCTCCCTCCCTCCCTCTCTCTCGGTCTGTCTCCCTCCCTCCCTCTCTCTCTGTCTGTCTGTCTGTCTGTCTCCCTCCCTCTTTCTGTCTCCCTCCCTCCCTCTCTCTCTGTCTGTCTGTCTCCCTCCCTCTGTCTGTCTCCCTCTGTCTGTCTCCCTCTGTCTGTCTCCCTCTCCCTCCCCCTGACTCCCTCCCTCTGTCTCCCTCTCTCTCTGTCTCCCTCCTCTCTCTCCCTCCCTGTCTCCCTCTCTCTCCCTCCCTGTCTCCCTCCCTCCCTCTCTCTCTGTCTGTCTGTCTCCCTCCCTCCCTCTCTCTCGGTCTGTCTCCCTCCCTCCCTCTCTCTCTGTCTGTCTGTCTGTCTGTCTCCCTCCCTCTGTCTGTCTCCCTCCCTCCCTCTCTCTCTGTCTGTCTGTCTCCCTCCCTCTGTCTGTCTCCCTCTGTCTGTCTCCCTCTGTCTGTCTCCCTCTCCCTCCCCCTGACTCCCTCCCTCTGTCTCCCTCTCTCTCTGTCTCCCTCCTCTCTCTCCCCCTCTGTCTCCCTCTCTCTGTCTCCCTCTCTGTCTCCTTCCCTCTGTCTCCCTCTGTCTGTCTCCCTCTGTCTGTCTCCCTCTCCCTCCCTCTGTCTCCCCCTGACTCCCTCCCTCTGTCTCCCTCTGCCTCCCTCTCTCACTGTCTCCCTCTCTCTCTGTCTCCCTCTCTCTGTCTCCCTCTCTCTGTCTCCCTCCCTCTGTCTGTCTCCCTCTCTCTGTCTCCCTTCCTCTGTCTGTCTGTCTGTCTCCCTCGCTCTGTCACGTCACCCCGCGTGTGTGTCAGCCCGGGCTGAGACAGCTTCCCGGGCGCACACACAGCCGCACCCGAGTACTTCACAGCCTCAGGTCTTTAAAAGACCATTCACTTGTTAATGAGGCTTTGTTGTATTTCACCTCTTCTTAGCGCCCCTGCATGGAGATGCAGGGGCGCTAAAAAGAGGTGAAATACAACAAAGCCTCATTAACAAGTGAATGGTTTTTTAAAGAATCGCCCAGCCCCCATAGAGCGCTGCTGCAACTGGCGGTGTTTGCTGGCACATACAAAAAAAAAAGAAGAAAAAACACAGGTAGGTTTCTGCAAGGTCCGCGGGCCGCCAAGGAAGGGGCCCGCGGGCCGTATTATGAGTACCCGTGGTCTACATGGTCCAGAGATCTGTACTAGCAATTGTAAATGAAATATTGGTCCGTCCTTTTTATTATGCATTGACTAGTTTTACTATTTGTCTCTTGTGTGTTTTATGTGCTTTTATAGTCAATATTAGCCGAATAAAGTTTTATTTGACTTGACTTGCATTGTAGTCACATGAGGCCTTTCCTTTGGGCACTGGGCAGGTGGTGGCTACTGCACTGTATCCTGTGCAGGTAATCTTCTTTACTAGTAGTGTCCTAGGATCATGATGCTATTTCACTCCAACAGTGTAACCAAAAATAACCAAGCTACACCCTTTGGACTCTTGATTATCTTTTGATGGTGAGGCTGAACCGTTACGGCTTACTTCAGGAGGTGGTACGTGCTATAAACTAAGATGCAGTTTGACACAGTAAATAACAGTCAAGAACATCAATTGTGCGATCTAGAAAGAAGCCTGCATGCAAACAGAAAACCTGCTGATTTGTAGTTGATAGTGGTATGCCGTACATACTTATGAAGGTGTTTGTTCATTATTGCTAAAAGAACAAGCATTGGTAAGCTATTGGCTTTGCAAATGCTTTTTGCATTATCGCATGTATGTGAATGCTTCAAGACGCATTTGCAGTTATGGCTTGCAATTTCAAAATGGGTTTTCTATTAACAAAAACGAATTCAAAGATGGCTGCTGAAGCACACATGCAATGATTGAGACGCATGAATCCGCATTCTTTGTGGTTCAAGCGCCATTTTTAATTTACTATTCAAACATGGTGGGTTAGAGCAATAAATTAAAATGTAAGGAAAATGAAAAATAAATTCACGAAGAGCAAATAAAACAAGAGGCCTGTCAACACTATGCAAAAAAGTACATAACAAATTTTATGTGGGGAGCAGGATGAGGAACGAGACAGGGAGTGAATAGGGAAGCTGGGGGAGCACTGGGGAGAGAGGATGGGGAATGAAAAAAGAGCACGCCGGGTTAGAGAGAGGAAAAAGTGAGTGGCCGGGGAGCACTTTTCATTTGACGGGCCTTTTTAAAAAAAGTAATTGAAAATGCATATTTTTACATGGGGTGCAAGCAACAGGGTTTATGGGATGGGGAATAAAAACAGCGTGCATGAGGGATAAGAGATGGAAAAGAGGGGGAAAGAGCAAGGAAACACATGCACTCTGATGGAGTGCTAAGCATAAAATAAGAGTTTCCTCAAGTATGCAGTGGAAAGATGGAACTCATCTAATCAGAACACCGTGAGACCGAAATACTTGTGGGTGATGCAAATACAAAGTAGGGAGGGTAACCATTGAATCAAGAAGAGATAACTAAGTTTAACAACAGGCATTCAATCAGTAGCAAGAGGCTGATCCAAAGCTTACTCTATGTACATTTTATGTATTAGACACAATAGGTCTGCATGTAGACAGCTAAAGATATCTGTAGTCAAGAACCTAAATATGTTTCACAATATGTGTAAAATTATTACTGAGGGGTTATGAGATGAGGATGGAGCCCGGCCTACTTATAGCTGAATGAGACTTGATTCATGTTTGATCTTGAGCTAGTATCTTTTGTGATCACTATTGGATTTTAAGGAGATGTTTTTAACAAATCAGTTTTATTATTGGAAGAGAATAAATCGATTTTTGTGCTGAAAAGGTGCCAAATAATACATGTAACCCACCAAAGCATGTTGGTGATTAAGGGCACATGCATCAAGGTAAATACCGGTCGCAAACGGGCCGATTCGCAGAATCGGCCCCTTTGCGACCGGTATTTAGCCAATTGGGATGCATCAACCCAAAACCCATTTGCAATATAGGTAATCGCAAATTTTGCGATTACCTAAATTGCAAATGCTTTTAGGGAATCGCAAATTGTGATTCCCTATTTGGGAACTGCAAGTTGATGGTAATTTGCAAAAACTTTGACAAATGCGCAAAAGTGCATTTTTCAAAGTGCAATGTGGCGCACACATATGCCCTTAGTGCATATGTGTGCACCACCTGTACACACATTACATTTTTGGGGGTGCAGCAGGGTGGCCTTTAGGTCCCCTAGCACCCTTCAAATTGCATTCGCAATTTGCAAGTACCTATTTGGTACACGCGTATTGCGAATGACTTCCCATTCATTCCTATAGGCCTCTAGGCCCATAGGAATGAATGGGAAGGCATTCTTTAATAGCGATTCGCAATTTGCGAGTCGCTATTAAGAAATTTGTAGGAATCGCAATTTTTTTTGCGATTCCTAAATGCATAAGGAATTGCAATTCCTAAATAGCGATTCCCTAAAAATCGCTATTTAGGAATCGCAATTTTATACTTTGATGCATGTGGCCCTTTGTGTCTTACAACCCACCTACACTGGACAATCGTATATGATTGATGAATTTCGTAAATGCTCAGTGATATACATGGCGGATTTATCTTTGTCTAAAGACAGATCACTGTGTCTTAGAGAACAGTTCCTCTTTCTTTAATATTTATGTGGAATAATTTATGTTGTATAAATGTATTTTTAATGATTAAAATTATCATTTATCTATACGTTTGGTATTTCCTTTGGAGGAATATGGGGTTGTATCTCTAATTGAATGTGTGAGAAGTGTTTGGGATTGTTTGGGTTTTATCAGTGCACTAAAGGGAGTCTTTTTGTATTTAGAATGACACAATAAGACAGATCTTTCTGGAAAATGGTTTACTCTTCCTGGGTGTTGAAAGAAATGGACTCTATAAACTGTATTTGGGACCCTGAAGTCACTAAAGTTTGTATTCAACTACATGAGTACCGTTTGTAAAGTTTGGGGAATGGGAAAACAATTCCAAGGAAATGCACACACAATGAAACAGTGATGACGAAGTGTCACCATCATTTATTTGTGCTTAATAAGATTTAACTTGTAACACTCATAACCATTATTTATATCTGTGTATATATTATTTTACATTTTGATTTAGTAAAGCAAGTAATTTTTATGTTTTTTTAAACAGAAGGAAGGTGGAGGCACATCCCAGCACTCAATTTGCCCCAATGCAACATGGTAAATGCAGCGCATGATAACACTTACTTCAGTAGTAGCCTTTAATATTTCACCTTTATTGGTGTAGTCTGTGCTGTATAACTCTAGACACATGTTTCTGGATTCATTCCGTCATCCGTAGACAGCAACAAGTCATTTTGGAGGTGCTGTAACGTTGCCTAAAGTGTTTTCAGGTCTCTGTACCACTCACTGGACACAGGTGCATCAGCACAATCTCGTCAGCTCAGTATCACAAGGGAGCCTTTTCAATCAGAAGAAGGGTGGGAGCATGCACTGCATTTACCATGAATCATTGCGGCAAATTGCGTTTTTGGGATGTGAGGCATCCTATTTATGTGTTTTCTATTAACTATAGTTGGAATATGTGTATCTAAACATTGACATGAGTCGACATAGGCCTAGGTGCCTGACTTCATCTTGAAAATAAAACGTTGCATTCCTGCTTGATATGCATAACTCTCCTTATTGTTTGAAGCACCAGAGCCACATGTTCATCAATACCTGCTGGACTACTACCTTGCTGGACTGTTGCCTTGATTGATTCCTGTCTTCCTTCCTGCTGCCTTCCTGGATCCTCAGAGGGATTTGGACCTGCACCAGAACCCAGGACTCCCAGAGTGACTCCAAGGGCTAGTCTGCTGGCCTCCTGTTCAGAACCACAGGGAAATAACAGGCTCACAACCACTGGAACCAGCACCAAGATCCATCTGGAGCAAGCCTCTACCCCCAAATGGTGCTCCTCAGGTCCTGGACCCTTGGCGTGGCCTCAGAGAGGCTGAATTGAAATTTGTGGGCTCTTCGCAATAGAGAATGGGCCCATCGGCACCAAAACCTTGTCACTTGGACACCTCCAACGCAAAGTTCTGTCAGCCCACCCCCTCGTACTACAGCATCGACCACTCGCGGGGAGCCCCATTGTGAAGTACTGGCCTGAACGTTTGCAACAACAACAGGAACTTCAAGCTACAGTGATGCCTGTCCGTTACACCCGACCTGCCCTTTGCTTGCATCGAAGACTGTCCGCTACGCTTCCCTGCTTGTCACGGACCTCTCCACTGCAAACGAGGCTCTTTGGGCTGTACTGAGAAGGTAACTTTTCAGCCGGACTAACCTGGACCCTGTATCCGGCCCACGCTCTATCGTGGTTGGCCTGAGCTTGTGACTTTCTCCCGGTTTGCAAGACCAGATAGCCGTGAGTGGTGCTTTGGGCTTTTTGGTGCTATTTTCACTTACATCTTTGAAATTGCATATTTCCAGTTCTACTGATTGGAGTTTTGTCGTTTTGGTCTTGTTTTATTAGTTACATTTTTCTCTATTTTTCTAAATTGTGTGGGATTTGTTTTGGGTTGTGTAATCTTTTCACTATATCACTGTTTGAAATGCTGCATACATACTTTACACATTGCCTCTAATTTAGGTCTGTCTGCTCTGTGCCAAGCTACCAGAAGGTTGAGCACAGGTTAATTTGGGGATTGCTTGTTCCTCACCCTGACAAGGATTGTGGTTGCTGCTTCAGTAGAGTTCCATCCCCTCAGTATCCCAATTGCTCACACTGTATATTCTGCCTCAAAAGGTATAACTATAAAGTGGGTAATATGGTCTGTACTATTGAAATTAGATATTTAATGGATGGTGGATGAAGTTTCTCTTGAAATAAACTTAAGTTCTCATTCCATATGTACTCTGTTTTCTGGCTGTCAAAGGTCACCACTTTTGACAATGAGGATGGGATACAAACCCATGAGTGCACAGCATAATGGAAGCAAAATCAGAAGCATAGAGTCACACAACTTTCTCCTCTGAATGCATCAGGAAAACTTGTAGTCACAAGTAGCTAGAAACAAAGATCAATGCACTGCTATCCATATCTGCAAGTTGTGGTGAACAAAGCTGTTATTGGAGATGAAAGATTGTTAGATATGTATGTGGAAGATTACCACAGAGTTTGTTTTAGCTAAATTGGGTGTGTTTCTAAATAGGGGCCCCTACAGGTTGCCAGCAAGGTTCAAATTATGGCAGTCAGTACCAGAGATGCTGTTGAAGCTGAACTAGATTGGCCACATGAGGAGAAAATCATTGAAACCATGGATGTCGCTGAGTGGTTGGTCCCAGAAGTCGGAGCTCAAAAGGAGAACAGGGAAATTAGGCTATGAATTAACCCTTCATGAACTAGGCATGAGAGTTACAGAAGATAGATTCCCTTTATCGAGTATAGGTGTGATGGTGGAAATGTTAACTGAGGCCAGATTCTTCACCAATCCGGATCTGACTTCACCACATCACTAAGTCAGGTCTAGTGAGAATTCAAATAATTTGACATCTTTTATCACACCTTTTGGCACATAACTCTTGAACAGAATGCTATTAAGACTTTGTTCCACAGCAGCTGTATTTAAAAAACTCATGACAAATATGCTGTAAGGTTGAACTATAGTTAAATTCTCTCAGAATGGCATTCTAATTCATGGTGACACTCTAAAAAACACACGGTTAAAGTGAAGGAAGTTTGGACATTTTGAAGAAGCATGGGATTTTTTTGAAACATGCTTTTGTTGTTTTCAAGCTTATTGACACATAACAATATGTAATATGTATGTGGATGTAATACAATAAAATCACTCAAATAGGGAGTGAAGCAAAAATGAAGACGAATAAGATACTGTTAAAAGCCAAAAAAAAATGCTAGTTTGGGTGTTCAGAGTTGAGCTACCTAAGGCATAGGATATCATAAAGAAGAGTCAGCCCAAAGGATGAATTGATTAAAACTTTATAAAATATACCTATACTGGAAAAAAAGAGTTTGTTCAAATCTTTTTAATAAAACTGAATTTTATACAAAGTTTAAACTCGAATTATTCGGCAAAACGTAAAACATTAGCTGTTTACACACAAAACTGGGGTAAATGTTGATGGAAGCAGTAAATGTCAGAAGAAATTTGAAGAAACTAAACAGCTCACTGCTGCTCAGGATCTTTAAACTTTTGTACCAAGCTTAATCTCTGACACCAGTGATATCGATTTGGGGGAGGTTTTAAACCAGGATTAGCATGGTAAAAAACTCACTATAGCATTTGGCTCTAGTCTAGATCATTAAGATCCAAGTCAAATATTCTACTATAGAGAAAGAGGCCCTCAAGGAACACAATTTTATTTAATAGCATCCACAAATACTGGCATACTGTCCATCATTTGGCACCTATAGGGTTAATGATTTGGGCCAACACATAGCCGCCAATGCTGTAGCAAGGGTGCCATTGGCATTAATGTAAGCAAGGAAAATTGGTCATAATCTGGGTGCAGTGGGCCCACAGGCCAAAGAGCACAGGTGCCACTGCACTTGTTGCAACATTGAGAATTACCCTCCTGATCGAAGCTT
The DNA here is from genome assembly GCA_963921515.1 of Calotriton arnoldi. Lineage (NCBI taxonomy): Eukaryota > Metazoa > Chordata > Amphibia > Caudata > Salamandridae > Calotriton > Calotriton arnoldi. The sequence goes on along the minus strand of CAWUFW010005003.1, from coordinate 1,188,025 downwards.
TCTTGTGCAAGTGTAAGTGCAGCTTTGGGGATCGGTGAGGAACAGTAGACTTAACAGATAGATAGTTGATATTCCACATCCAACATGGGTTGATCTTGACTGCGACTTGTAAAATGCACTGCCCCAGTGCTTCAGTTTCATCTATCAGTAAGGGCCAGATGTATCAAAGGGTTTTACCCATTCTGTGTCTATGGGAAAATGCTTTAGAAGTTACATATGGCCCTAAGTTCTGCAATGCTTTTAGCAGGCGACCTGCTCATTTGTGTGCTCTGCTGCAGTGCTGTGCTCATTTGTGTGCTCTGATGCAGTGCTGTGTATAGTCTTTTTAACAAACAGTCACAACCCCCGTCTCTTCCCAAGGTGCCACGCAGATAACAGAGCAGAATGTGTTGCAGCATAAACGCCTTTCCATTATTCAAATCACTTTAATGAGCCGGAGGCAATACACTTGATCTGGAGACCCATAAAGCTCCCTTCCATCGCTGGCAACACACGCCTATTTATGGGGCGGATAACTTCACGCCGAGTTTATTAGCTCCAAGAGAGTAAATAATCATTACACACAGTGTATAGCGTTGCTGTGCTAATTTATTATCTTGTCTTACAGGTGATGCGGCCTGCTATGGAAATGTCACTGCTGTAATAATAATCCTTATTATAATTATCTAAATTCTGAACATACTGACACCCACAATTATGCATTTTAACTGGTCTACTATAAAAACAGCAATGTTTGTCATAACTATTCAACAAATCAGTCCTTATTCACATGGCGTGTTATGAACACAGTAATCACCTCATCAGCCATTTATTTGAAAACATTAAACTCTTTTACAGGTCACAAAGTCTTTAAACCTGCTTTGTAAAGGATCGGTTTCCTCATCATGATCTTGGAAGGTTTCCTTTTGGACTCGTCAGTTCCAGGTGCCAGTACCCGTGCAGAAGTGTGCTGTCGCAGTGCCATCATTTTCAGCTTCCACCTGCAGTTTACAAGTAAGGCAAGGCCAGGACTAATCGTTCTGAAACTCGGTTTCATTTCAGTCTTAAATAGATTTATTTAGATTTCCCCAGTAAAATCGAGCTCTATCAATGTGAAAATTCACATTTTTACAAACGCACACATCAAAATCTCCTTTTTAATCTGCTAAAAGCACTAGCCCCGTGTCGTTCGTGTGCAGTGCATCATACGCACGAGCCTACAGAGCACCCGTTTACCTGTCCTACTTACGACTCTTAAAATGTCTCTTTGCCCCCCCCCCCCTCATGGTTCCTCGCTCCATTCACAGAGAACCTATTTGAGGCTTCTGCCTTTTCCAGAGATAAACAAAGCCTCCGGATTTTTATGTCTATCACTCTTGATGATCCCTCTTCCGTAACCCCTCCCCTAAGGAGGGTCATGACCTCGGTGCTACAGGTTGGGGCGCTACTTTGATAGAAGATTCACACGTGCTTGACATTATGGTTCTGTCAGATCACAGTGTGAGATGCAGGAGCAGAGCACCGCAGGTGCTTACTGTGGGCTTACTTTGTATGTCAGATCTCTAATCTTATCACCAGTGGCAATAAAAAATTTGCAGCTTATTCATAGCTCTTGATAATGTATCCCTGCATTTTACTGCTGTTTGAGTTGTACTGCTGAGACTTCACCTTGCAGGTTATTTAGAGGTCATCAAGGGAGGAATCAGCTATCCCTTCCTGGCTTCTTGATACTCAAGAGCTGGCTTTATTACCCTAGTTATCATAGGAAACAGGGGTATAAAGTCATGAAGAAAAGGTAGAAGAGGCTCTTGATGGGCCAGGTGTAGGAGAATAAAAGGGGCTTTTCTTACACCTTGTCCCACACTAAGGGCCTTATTACAAGTACAGCGGTCGTGGGACCACCGTACTCGCGGTGGCGGTCCTACCACTGTCACCACAGTGACCGCTGTGGGTCTGCCATCCGCATTTCGAGTGTGGTGGTCGGACCGCCACAGGACCGCTGCATCCGCCGGGATTCAGGATCCCATGGCAGTGGCACAGTGGAAAGGGGCAGGATTATGCTGGTGGTGACGCTGCGGCACTGCCAAGCATATTCTGAGTTGCATTTCCACCGTCCATTTCATGGCAGTGGGCCCACCATGAAAAGGGTGGTGAAGATGCAAGTAAGGGGCCCCTAACAGGGCCCCTTGCTGCTTCTGGGCCTGGTGTGCATGCGGGGGGCACATTTTGTGCCCCACTGGAATTGCACCCTCATTCCTGCACGGCGTGGCATGCATGACATGGTGCATTCCACACAGTGCAGGAACGTGCGCCAGGTGCTGTCACGGCGGCAGTCTACTGTTTAGGCTCTCATATGAGCCTAACAAAGCTGCCACCGTGAAACTGCCACAGCACACCCCGCCCGCCCTGGATTCAACTCAGAATCCGGCAGGCGGGTGCACCACAGGCTTGGCAGTCCTCCTGCCAGCGCAGCGGTGACGGGGCTGCAGGAGGTCCGCCAAACTCATAATAAGGCCCTTAGTCCATTCAACTACCTCCCATATGGTGGCGATGGGGTCCTAAGAGAGGAACAAGTACATAAACTATGTCAAGTATTGTAGATATGCACAACCATGTTTATGAATGAATATTTATAAAGATTGTTTGTAATGAATTTACCATTCAATGAATCCATCAAATATTCACGTTAGTCATCTTTAAAATAAGATTGTTTTTTCTAAGTAAAATATTTAAAAAAACACAAAAAACAAGAGTGGTGACATGGGCCAAGATTAAGAAAAATAGAAACAGACAAAAACAATGTAGCACAGATCAACGTGAGGCAATAGTCAAAGTTACTCTGCATGTTTTTATATGCTTTCATAAATGTTTTCTACAAATTTGTAGAACATTAGTTCTGGCAAAGCATTTCACATAAACTGTTTAATTGGAATTTCCAAGTTGAATGGCATTGGCTAATTCATACAAGGCTGAAGGGGGGCCAAAGGCAAATCCGTCTGCGCCTGTCTGTCTCTGGACATCAGCAGGCACCAGAACCCTTGACCCACTGTCCACAAACTTGTTGCATTATTCCTCTTATTGATTGCATTCACTGCAACCATTTTCGCCCGGCCAACAAGGGGTTCGCTCATCTTCCCTCTGTGCCTAAAGGTAAATTTTGCTTTTACTGTATTAATGTCACATCCATATGGAAGCACGGCCTGGACATGCTCAATTTCATCTCCGACTATCATCCAGACTCCCTCTTTCTTACCGATACCTGGATTAATGAGTCCTTCATACCGGATGTTGCAAATGCGATCCTGAAAGAACTACTCAATCCTCAGGCTAGACTGCCTAAACTGGTATGGATGAGGTCTCTCTTTTATTTTCAAATCACCTCTCAGCTTTGTCATTTCTGTCTGTTGCATATAGTGCTGGTCTTATGTTTTCACTCAAAGTATATAACCCACCTTCATTCTCAGGGGCACTTATTTATCACCTGCGGCACCAACCATAACTTTACCTCTAATCTTATTCAGGCTGTAACTTCTTATGTCCTAAAATTTGCCAATTTTACCGACTTCACTTGAATGACCCTAATTGGTGGGACCCACATAACCCCAAAACCCTTATCAAAAATCTGGCTGAGATTCACCTCTCCTAGCTGATCAAATATCCTACCACTCAGCTGTTCATCTCTTTGACCCTGTGTTCTCTAATTTCCCTGAACTCAATGTGTCCCCTCCTATACATCTTGCATTGTCAGATCACCTTGTGGTGCCAATGTTTGTTACATTGGACACTGCTGCCACGCTTTCACTGGCCATACCTCCCACTTGTTGATGCTCGGTCAAATGTATGTAAACTTAATTTCTGTAAGTCTCTGTTTTCCAGCACCCCCAACTTCCCTAATGATATAACCCAGGCTAACAATAATTTCTAACACTTGATATCTACTGTTCTAGATTTCACCATCCCCCTTATTGCTCATGACACCCAGAGAACCTAACCCTCCTCTCTGTGGTTTAATAACCATATTATCTCTCAGATAAGAGAATGCAAAACTCTTGAACAGTCATAGAGAAAATGCTACAACCCTACCAGCAACCTGAGTTACAAATTATCTATTAGGTCCTATTATAAGCCCATCAGTGTTGCCTGAACAAACGTTTAGGTGGTTAAGATAAATGTAACTGCTAATTCTTCTAAGGAAGTGTATCTATTGTCAAATCCCTACTGAATCCTGATGCAAGATCCCTCTCCATTTCAGACACTTCCAAGATGTGCAACAATTTGGCCAACTTTTTTCGACCGAAAAATCAGTACCATCAACTCAGCCTTCCCATCAGATCAATGACATAGAGCCTGATTACGATGGTGGTTTGGCCGCCACCGACAGGCTAACTTTTTCTAGTCGCTGCGTGTCAGAATTTGTTCTTGTGCGTGGCTCTAGTATGGTAAGCTGGCAAGCGCGAGCGAGATTTGGTGTCCCTTAGCACGATATTCGATCGCTAGGAGGACAGTCGGCGAGATTTTTCTAGATTCAGCTGAAACAACTGTATGTATGTGCAAAAAATACATGTCCACAAATGAAAAAATAAAAGAAAAATGTGCACAACACTGTTAAAATATTATCTACATGCTTTATTTAATATTAAAAGTATACTAAAATATTGTTCAGATATAAGAATGAAAATCATTTTCTTATGTGTAATTAAAAAAGTATATATACATTTATATGCCTTAAATAAATGTTACAAAAATATAAATAAACATTGAAAACTGTGTTATGACCTTTGATTATTATAAAACATAAACATATTAATTATGTATGTGAGAAATGCAATACCAATTCCTATCTAAACTATTTAGGGGAAGGTGTTACACTTTAAAGGGATTACATTAACTACTTCCACTCCAATCTAAACCATTTTGGGGAGGGTATTAGATACTAAAGGGGTTAAATTTACTATTCCTACTCCAATCTAAACCATTTTGTGGTTAGTGTTGGGCACTAAAGGGATAACATTTGCTGTTCCCACTCCAATCTAAATCATTTTGGTAAAGGTGTTGCACATTAAAGGGGTTATATTTACTATTTCTACTCCACACTAAACCATTTTGGAGAAAGTATTTATTTTTCCAATAAATAAATAATTGACTTATAAAACACTCTTACTTGATAAATATTTCTAATATCATTAACAGTACACATTATCATATTAAATTACTACTTTTAATTTATAAAATTAAAGTAATTATACATTAAATTCAATATTATAGCAAAGTAATTACAAAACATTACAATTACTTCATAAAATCAAATATTAACAGTAAATGAATTTAATTATAAAATTAAAAACAGTATTTATTATTAGTTATTTACAATACCATTTATCAATTATAATACATATATAGCATACAATCATTTATAATTACACACATAAACATGTAAATTATATTCACAATTACCTCGTTTATAACACTTAAAAATATTTTGTATCAAAATAATAATAAAATATTTATTTATATAACAAAACTATTATAAAACTCTATATGATGAATTATTGCTAAAGAAACATTTCTTTTAATACATATTATTTAGATGCAAAACCTAAAAATTAGACATATAAAATCCCATATAAAAATATATATTTTTATAATATAATTTTTACATATTTTATACACAAGTTATTTATTAAGAAATTACATTTGTAATGAGTCCTGAACTAAAGCAAAACGTAATATATTCTGAATAAATTTTATTAAAAAATAAATTTGAAATTTAAATGTAAACCTAAGTAAAACATTTAATATTAAACCCATTTTTTTACAACATGAAAAATTATACATTGTTTAAATAAAAATGATCATTCTACAAAACATATTAAAAAATTTGAACATTTCGTAAGAATTTTCTAACGTTAAATCACAAGCACACAAATTTACATTTCTTATAAAAAATAGTACAGATAATTAACTCAAATTAAACTTTTATAATTTAATATGAATTTAAAATTAAAAAATACTTAGGGGCCCATTACGATACCCGGCGTAAAAAAATCCGCCAGGCATGAAAGCGGCAAAAATCCGCCCGCACACACCGTCTGAACACCGACCACGCCATTACGATTACACAAACCGAAAACCGCCATCGGCGAAAAATCACACAAAATACCGCCCGCCAACGTCCGAGTCGGAGTCAAACCGCCCGCCACGGACGGAAACACGCACGACAACACAAAACCGCCCGCCCTCACGGCCGACACACCGCACGTGAAATTACGATCGCACCGCCATGAGCGCGGGAAAACTACAAATATACCGCCCGCCAGCGCAAACAACGCCGATGAGAATCGACACGGCAGAAGCCATGGCGCCCACGTACCTGCACAGAAACCATCCGCTCACAAAACCAATAGCACACAACATGGCCAACAAGTCCACACAGCAAGGCACGCACAAATACACAAGCACAGTACACATCCCGAAAACACCCCCCGGACAAACAAAAACTACAAAGGCCAGAACCCCAGACACAACACACCTGAAAACAACAGACCATGAGGACACACCCACATAGGTAAGTACAAAAGCAGCACTCCCATAGACCACAACCACTTGCAACATTGCAAACCAGAGAGGAGAGGAGAGGACACAGTGACACAGCAAGGACAGCAGCACACCACAGAAACGCACACATCACAACCACCACCACCACCACCACCAAACACCTGCACCACAAACCCCCTGCACATTACACAACACACACCGCACCAGCACCACAAACACCATGGCACCACAAAGAATGCCCAAGTTCACGCCCATTGAGCTGACGGTCATGGTCGACGAGATCATCAAGGTGTACCCACAAATCTATGGGAACATGGTCCAGCACACACCACTAGCCACCAGAAACAGAATGTGGAACCGGATCGTAGACCAGGTCAATGCAGTCGGGACCCTGCCCAGGAACAGAGGAGAAATAAACAAACGTTGGAATGACGTCAAGAGCCTGGTCAAGAAGAAGGAGGGCAAAAACAGAGAGCTGGCTGCCGTCACTGGCGGAGGGAATCCCGCGCTCTTCAAGACCTTCAAAGCGTGGGAGGAGAAGGTGCGAGTCATAATACATCCGGAGATCCTCGCCGGATTAGCAGGGGAGTGGAGGCTGGTAAGTACAAACTAATGTATACCAGCACACCGCTATGTACTCACATGCACTACCACCATGCCTCAGCTCCCAGGTACAAACACCCCCATGTCCAGCACACAATACACAACACATCACACACACATGCAACAGACACCACCACACACAGCCCAAACCGAACAACTGTAAGATACGTGGGGACATGTGTACACTCAGCCAGCCACGTAACCACCAACAGGTCCCCAAATATGCCAGAAGCGCCACAACGAGTACCCACCACACCCATGTGTCCGCCACAGCTGCACTAACCGACAAGTAACAGGTAAGTGGCAGGAACACAAAGTGCAGTGGGTGGGACGGTGGACAGCCCAAGTACAACACACACCAGGCCCCTAGTCCCACAGCACAGCAAGGAGGAGCATCCCCCACACCCCACAGCCACGTGTCAGCCACCGCAGTGCACAACGACAGCCGAAAGGCAGACATCACGGTCCACAGCAATCGGTGTCAGTGGGTGTCCAGCCACCCCCACGACCCACAACACCCCCCACCCCCACAGACCTGCAACATGGAGCACCCCCCGCTTAGAGCCATGTGGCATCCAGTACAGTGCACGCACGAACAACTTGCAGGTGGGAAACTGGACAGGGCTGGATTACTGGAGGCATGAGGACCGGAACACGACCAACACATGGGACATGTCACGTAGCAGACGAACACGCAGCACCGCCCACCGTCACGAACAAGTGAACAATGTGCACACGGACATGAACAACAGACTCACACCCCACATGACCCATCACAGACATAGCAACACCCAAGGAGCCACGTCTGCATGCACAAGCCACACTGAATATAGTACCACACGGCAGCCACTGTGCAACTCATCACACACAACCGAAACACCATTGAAGTCCTGTCCATGTAGCTCCTACTGCCTGTCAACCACACACCCCACAACTACGCCTATGTAAGACAAACAACACTAGACGCAACAGAGCGGAACAACATAAATGCACCACGAACACCACTGAACCCATCAAACACACAGACACACCATGCACATACAACATACCATCCATCCCATCCGTCAGCCCCAGTCTCATGAAAGGCATGTCATCCGCACAGCTGCCACACATACAGCAGTCACGCTAAGATACATGCCCATGACCAACCATGTGCCAGAAGTCAATGAAGCGCACGACACACTGTGAGCAACAACACACAACATGGGCCACACCCCCGAGCACTGCAGTGATGCACATGGCATAGGGCAGCACGCACACCAAGGAGATGGGACAACTGCAATACGTTGGCTGGCACACAACCATCACTCACTCATAACGATGCGTCCAATGCCATGTCCAGTAATCACAACAGACAGCAAATATGCAGGCCATGTCAAGCATGCACACACCTCAAACCATGCACTGTCATGCTGCCACAACACATGTCACGTTCGGCACCCATGGCTCACAGCATGTACCCCAAAAGCATATTCCCTCCCAAATGCGAATCTGGGGCATGGCCCCCATGTTGCCATATGCGTTCCTAAGCGTTCCATTTGAACCCCAAAAGCATATTCCCTCCCAAATGCGAATCTGGGGCATGGCCCCCATGTTGCCATATGCGTTCCTAAGCGTTCCATTTGAACCCCAAAAGCATATTCCCTCCCAAATGCGAATCTGGGGCATGGCCCCCATGTTGCCATAAGCGTTCCTAAGCGTTCCATTTGAACCCCAAAAGCATATACCCTCCCAAATGCGAATCTGGGGCATGGCCCCCATGTTGCCATATGCGTTCCTAAGCGTTCCATTTGAACCCCAAAAGCATATTCCCTCCCAAATGCGAATCTGGGGCATGGCCCCCATGTTGCCATATGCGTTCCTAAGCGTTCCATTTGAACCCCAAAAGCATATTCCCTCCCAAATGCGAATCTGGGGCATGGCCCCCATGTTGCCATATGCGTTCCTAAGCATTCCATTTGAACCCCAAAAGCATATACCCTCCCAAATGCGAATCTGGGGCATGTCCCCCATGTTGCCATATGCGTTCCTAAGCGTTCCATTTGAACCCCAAAGGCATATTCCCTCCCAAATGCGAATCTGGGGCATGGCCCCCATGTTGCCATATGCGTTCCTAAGCGTTCCATTTGAACCCCAAAAGCATATTCCCTCCCAAATGCGAATCTGGGGCATGGCCCCCATGTTGCCATATGCGTTCCTAAGCGTTCCATTTGAACCCCAAAAGCATATTCCCTCCCAAATGCGAATCTGGGGCATGGCCCCCATGTTGCCATATGCGTTCCTAAGCGTTCCATTTGAACCCCAAAAGCATATTCCCTCCCAAATGCGAATCTGGGGCATGGCCCCCATGTTGCCATATGCGTTCCTAAGCGTTCCATTTGAACCCCAAAAGCATATTCCCTCCCAAATGCGAATCTGGGGCATGGCCCCCATGTTGCCATATGCGTTCCTAAGCGTTCCATTTGAACCCCAAAAGCATATTCCCTCCCAAATGCGAATCTGGGGCATGGCCCCCATGTTGCCATATGCGTTCCTAAGCGTTCCATTTGAACCCCAAAAGCATATACCCTCCCAAATGCGAATCTGGGGCATGGCCCCCATGTTGCCATATGCGTTCCTAAGCGTTCCATTTGAACCCCAAAAGCATATTCCCTCCCAAATGCGAATCTGGGGCATGGCCCCCATGTTGCCATATGCGTTCCTAAGCGTTCCATTTGAACCCCAAAAGCATATACCCTCCCAAATGCGAATCTGGGGCATGGCCCCCATGTTGCCATATGCGTTCCTAAGCGTTCCATTTGAACCCCAAAAGCATATTCCCTCCCAAATGCGAATCTGGGGCATGGCCCCCATGTTGCCATATGCGTTCCTAAAGCGTTCCATTTGAACCCCAAAAGCATATTCCCTCCCAAATGCGAATCTGGGGCATGGCCCCCATGTTGCCATATGCATTCCTAAGCGTTCCATTTGAACCCCAAAAGCATATTCCCTCCCAAATGCGAATCTGGGGCATGGCCCCCATGTTGCCATATGCGTTCCTAAGCGTTCCATTTGAACCCCAAAAGCATATTCCCTCCCAAATGCGAATCTGGGGCATGGCCCCCATGTTGCCATATGCGTTCCTAAGCGTTCCATTTGAACCCCAAAAGCATATTCCCTCCCAAATGCGAATCTGGGGCATGGCCCCCATGTTGCCATATGCGTTCCTAAGCGTTCCATTTGAACCCCAAAAGCATATTCCCTCCCAAATGCGAATCTGGGGCATGGCCCCCATGTTGCCATATGCGTTCCTAAGCGTTCCATTTGAACCCCAAAAGCATATTCCCTCCCAAATGCGAATCTGGGGCATGGCCCCCATGTTGCCATATGCGTTCCTAAGCGTTCCATTTGAACCCCAAAAGCATATACCCTCCCAAATGCGAATCTGGGGCATGGCCCCCATGTTGCCATATGCGTTCCTAAGCGTTCCATTTGAACCCCAGAAGCATATTCCCTCCCAAATGCGAATCTGGGGCATGGCCCCCATGTTGCCATATGCGTTCCTAAGCGTCCCATCTGAACACCAAAAGCAAAGTACAAACCAGACCCAGGATGGGCCAGGAGCCCGCATACACCAGAGTCACAATAAGTAGGGGCACAGCAACACACCCATCGGCATGGCCAATCCGTCCCATGCCACATGTGCACAGCACACAGTCCCATTGCCAAGCACACACAACTACAGATGCTACAGCCACACACACGCCTCCGGGAAACCCATGTACGAGATTGCACGAACTGTTAATGTCAGACGACAAATACATACTTCGCCAGGTGCAACACAATAACAAATCTCATTCTCTCCACAGGTGACGAACTGCTGGATGCTGGGGATGGAGCCAGCAGCCAGCACAGCCAGCCTACAAGCCCCCAACGAGGACACACGGATCTGGAGGATCTGTCCTCCTCTTCGGACACGGACCACCAAGCAGGCCCATCTGGTGTGGCAGGGCCCAGCCGCTCCCCAGGACCCCTCCTACCCACCAACCCATCATCCAGGGCTGCTGAACATTCCCAGCCCCCTGCTGCTACACCCACGGTCATTGTGGCCACTACCACTGCCGCAACCGCCACCATCGCCGCACCGACCACCACCGCCGCCACCACCACCACGTCTTCGCTGGCACCAGCCCCAGCGCAGGTGGTGGCCCGGCCGACTGGATCCACCCTGGGAGCCACAGCGAGGACCGTGGTGAGCAATGTGGCTAGTGGGCAGGCCGGTGGCAGCAGGACTGGTAGGAGGAGCAGGGTCAGGGAAACGCCAGCCTCCCCTGGGAGCCATGCCCTGCCTCAAATGGCCAGAGTCCTTGGGGCCTATGAAGAGGCCCAAGGACAATGGGTCCGGTCTGCTTCAGACACGCGTGAGGTGCTGGGGGTGCTGAGGTCCATGGACGCCCGTATGGGCCAACTCGTGGACCTCATGGGCCAGCTGGTGGTGGCGGTGAGGTCACAGCCAGGGACAGCAGCTCCCCCTCCGCCACCACCTGCCGGGGCGCAGGGTCGAGCAGCAGTGTCCAGTTCCCCTGCGTCCACAGCCAGTGAGCACACCTCAACCACCAGCATGTCGAAAGCAGGCACCCCCCCTCGCAAACGTGGAAGGGGCCGTCCGAAGTGGAAACAGATCTCCCGGGAGGACTTCGCACGCTCCAAACGCAAGTGAGGCAGCCAGCCAGCCTTCCGCCAGCCTTCCTTGACCAGCCACTGCATTGACTTGGACTACGATCCCACTCCACACAGCCATCTGGATGGCATGTGTGTGTTGGACTATGGACATAGAACCAGTGGGTACACCCTGAGCATCACGCAGCCATGACCGACAGCTCATTGTCACTGCACGCACCACTTTTGTCATCACCTTACACACAATCACATGTCACAGTTTGAAATAAATGCACCTTTTACACTAACTGCTGTTTGTGCCCTGTGTTTTATTTGTACGGAATACAACGGCCACCTTGGGCGGAAAGGCACCTGATGCGTGGCATGGCAATGGAATCCGGAGGGCCTGTAGGGACCTAGGGGTGGGAGACAGAACAGGAGCACATTCAATGAGTGTGTCACACACCCATCACACAGTACATGTCAACAACTACAAGCAATGTACACACATCGCACAGAGCAATAGGGCACAATGCCACAGCCACCAACAGTGGCATACTACCCTGGCCATGGAGCGTTGACACACAGCACGCAGTGAACAAACGGCCACCCTGACACAGCACACACACACCTGCACAGATACAGCCACATCAGCCGTCGTACATGGACACTCACCGTCAAGTGAAGTAGCGGGCGATGAGCTGCTGCCGCACATTACCAGCTTCCTCCTCTACGCTGTCCTCCTCACTCGAGCTGTCCTGGTCTGCGGGCTGGGTCCCTGGTTGATCTCCGTCATCCACGATGAGGGGGATCTGCTTCCGAATGGCCAGATTGTGCAGCATGCAGCACGCCACCACTATCCGGCACACCTTCTGTGGGGAGTACGCCAGCGCACCCCCGGTGCGGTCCAGGCACCTGAACCTGGACTTGAGGAGGCCAAAGGTACGCTCGACCACACGTCTGGTCCTCCCATGTGCCTCATTGTAGCGATCGTCTGCTGGGGTGCGAGGATTCCTCAATGGACTGAGCAGCCATGCCCCATTCGGGTACGCAGAGTCACCTGGGTGTGAGGGACACAGAGAACCGTTGCTATTCCAACTGGACAGGGGACAGCATCGCACAACCAGCACGCTACACCACTCCACATACTCACCGACAATACAGCCACGATCCTGTTGCATATTGGACATCAGTCGTGGCAAGATGCTGTTGCGCATTATGTGTGCGTCATGGGCCGAGCCTGGGAACTTTGCACACACGTGGGTGATCACCATGTCCGCAAGGCACACCACTTGCACATTCAGGAGTGCGTGTGCTTCCTGTTGCGGTACAGGTGCTCAGTGGCCTGTGGTGGAACAAGGCCGACATGTGTGCAGTCAATGGCTCCAACAACGTGTGGGATTCTGCCAAGGGCATAGAATGCACCCTTCACTGCCGCCAATTCACGAGCCCTGGGGAAGCGGATGTACCTGTTTCGGTACAGCATCATGGCTGCCAGTACATCCCTCAGCACCTTGCTGAACATGGGCTGGGACATCCCTCCTCCAATGCCCACTGTGTGCTGGAACGACCCAGTGGCGAAGAAATGCATGGCGGCCATCACCTTAGCCGTGGGGGTGACAGCAGTCGGATACACCCTGCGGGGACGGAGATGGGGTTCTAACATGGCACACAGTCGATGCAGGGTTGGCCTGTCCAGCCGAAACTTCCTAATAACCTCTGTATCGTCCATGTCCGCCAGCAATTGGTATGGGCGGTCAGTGTTCGGTCTCCGCCTAGGGACAATGGCAGAGGACACATGTCAAAGCAACACGACACATAGCAATTTCGCATACACATCACTGACATGACTGAGCAAGCACATGAGCCACAGCCCAGCTGTCAAGCTGGGACGGCACGGCCACAATACACTTACACAGGTCTCCCAACAATGGCAATGGCTAGTGATACAAACCACTGCCATGTGCATGCACATGGGGATCTAGGCCCCAATGACTTGCGGGGCGTGCTGATGGGGACTGACTGCATATCCGTCAAGCGGCAACGCCACGGCAACATGAATGTCTGCTGAGCATGGAACTGCTTCCGCGGCTGGATGAGTATGGCACACGACGACGACGATGTGGGCACAGGCTGAGCGGCCAAAACAAGTGGGACCTGTGGCACGAGGGGATATGAGACAGTAGTAGGTGTCAGCACTGCACCCTATGTACAGCACTGTACGGATCACACCTCCCGAAACATTGACAGGTGTCCACATTGACAGCCCCATGCCAAGACGGCTGTGTGCTTGCAGTCACACGTCACAGGTGAGAGGTTACATTGCACGTGCCAGGTGGCAGACGTACATAGTGGGAGCTGGCATGTGTGTGCATGTGTCTCCTGTTCAGGATCCACCAGATGGGCGCTGACTCTGTACTGACCATTGGACACAGCATGTTCTGTGGAAGGCTTGTGTGTGTGGGATGGTGGCACTGGATGTGCCTCCGTTGGGTGGGGGGCCATGCACAGGGCGGGTACGTCGATGATTGCGCATTGTTGGTCACGGTGGGTGCACCAACTGAAGATGTGTTGCCCTGTGTTCAATTCCTATGTCCGCATGATGATGGACTGTAGATGTGGGCAGACTACACATTGGTCGATGTGCTGTCTATATGCATGTGCCTTCACACCAGGCACAGCTGCCCCTGCACATGTGACCCCTGCTGGACTCGCTGCTGGGTCTGTGGAGCTGATGCACCTTCTGCGCGTGGGGCGGACAGCTCTCCTCACTTCCCTCATTGCGCATGTCATGACTTTGCCGCAGGTGACATGGATCATGGAGGGCCCACATGTACGAGTGGGTAGGCTACACATGATTGTTCACTGGTCGCCACCCCCAGTCAGTGTTTCGAATGGGAAGGTTGTCGTGCTGGTGGTATGTTCGATGTGGCGGATGGGCGGGCCTAGGTGCGGGCTTACATTCCGGACATGGGGGGGTAGTTGGATTGGTGACTGGTTGCAGTACACACGGGACACGTCTCTTCCTTTCCACATCTGGGTCATCCCTTGTACTAACTGACAGTGATACAGTCATCTTCGCCCCAGCCCTCATGTCCTCCCCTCGCTCCCCCAATATGCATGCTCACCTGCGAGGCTAGCGCTTGCACAGGCAGCCCCAAGCTCGCACCAGAGAGGGCAAGGAGTGTATGTGTGGGTCCAGTTGCACGAGTGGGCTGTCTCAGGGTATGATGTGTGGCGGGACGCCGTCCACCTGCGTGGTGCCCCAAATGGAGACCCGGCCTGCATGGACTATGCATCACAGTCTTCGCCTTCCGGATCCGCCACCTGCGACACCCAGTGGCTGTGGCTGCCCTTGCGGCCAGGCCGCGTCCGTCTGTGGCTGATGGCCCACACATTCACTCTTTGGCCTCTCTGGGGAGGGCTCGGGGGTGGTGGCGCACGCGCTTGCACTTAGTCGCAATGGCATGTGGCGTGGTTGGTATGATGGGCAATGGATGGGATGGTGCGAGCCACCTCCCGTGACATCAGTGCTGCTCGTGCTGTGGTGCGTCCCCCTACACTTCCATTTGACTTGTGCCATGCTAGACGTTGAGGTTCTATTGCCTGCGTGATATGACCAGGAGGAGCGCGAGGAGACCTCTCACACACCATGCTCCACTGCCATCCCGTGCCCTGTATCGCCTGTGCGGATTGACTATGTTGGGGTTACACCTGGTCGACTGGGGCTGTGTGTGCCTTGTCAAGGGGCATGGCGGGCGCACAACAGGATCCAGCTTGTCCACAGAGGGTGGGCTGAGGTGCGCCTGGTACCGCTTTGTACGTGTGCCCGGCTGCTGTGCACACACGTGTTCACTCCCCCCTGACAGGTGTCCTCTCACAATGCCCAGGGAAGCGGTGGTGTACTGTTCATGACCCCTCCCAACACGGCGTGCTCCAACTTGGCATGTGCGCATCTACCCGTCACACCCACCCACCTGAGCACTGCGTCCATACGACTTCACACGACACATGTGTGTCTTCCACAGTTGTGCTACTCATTTGCGTTGACATCCAATACCAGTGGACTACATGGTCATGTCACGACTGCCGTGTACTTCACATACTCTCATCCTCTCTCATTCGTACTTGTGAAATGAGTCAGCGGAGACAGTTTTGGTTTCAAACATTATATTGAGTCTTCTGTCCTCTGTGATGCAGTATAGTGGACACTACTGGCAGCGGAATACATGTTGAGGATATACTGAGCATGATTGCAAATGGGATAGGGTGTGGGGTTACATGTGATTGGCTGTTGCATGTGGGATGTGGGCTT
The DNA here is from genome assembly GCA_963921515.1 of Calotriton arnoldi. Classification (NCBI taxonomy): domain Eukaryota; kingdom Metazoa; phylum Chordata; class Amphibia; order Caudata; family Salamandridae; genus Calotriton; species Calotriton arnoldi. The sequence goes on along the minus strand of CAWUFW010005003.1, from coordinate 1,171,935 downwards.
CAGAGTGACATCTGCTTGGCCAAGGCTGTGCTAATGTACATTTACGTATAGCTGCGGAGCTGCGGACTTTGACACAGACGGTATACATGTAGCCTACCAGACCGCTTGGCATCATGGGCACAGTCCATCTCAGTTCCATGTGACAGGTTTGCTGCGGTTGTTCCTCATGCACGCGTGCATGTGAGATGACATCAGGGCATGTGCTTGCGTGCATGCAGCGGCGTGCCACTTGTTGTTGCACTGTGGTGGTTACTGGACATGTCACAGTCACTGGGGTCGTGTTGTTGTTGTATGCACTTGTCGTCCATGCAAAGGTCCTGGTATGGGATTCCCGGGGCGGGGGTGGGAGGGGTGCAGCACCCACAGACTCCAGGCGACCTATTCATGTCCACTGAGCGGTGTGTGTGTCCATGGGCGCTGGATCCATGTCGTGTCCTGGTTGTTCGTGCAGTTCCGTCCATGTGGGTGCGATACACAGAGCCCATGCCACTGCCTCCCACGATGCATGCGGTGTTCCTGGATGTGATGGGGAACAGTGTGCATGTCCCGGTCATATCCGATGTCATGGCGATGTCGTTGATGGTGTGGTTACAGTTGCCGGTCGTTTGGTATGGCTGTTGTGGTGGTGACTGGCCAGTCCGTGCGGAAGCTAAGCATGGGTGCGGGGTTGGACATCATAGGTCAATCGGGGAACCTGCGTTGTGGTCCGATGAATTTACAGGTTGTCAGGTATGCGATGCCGTCCAGCAGGGCTTCCATGTCATTGGTGGTGTACATGTTTGCCAGCCAATGTAGCGGATGGTGGCTGTCAAGGTGTTGTTCGTAAGTTGTCCCTTGGAGGACCATGATGGGGCATGCTGGGTGACATTCGATGTAGCTGTTCTCGATGATCCGTCGTGTGGAGGCACAGTGGTCCCATTTCAGTGCGGGTGCGATGTTGGCCACATACGCCATGCCCCCATAGGCAGAGCAGGCCCTGTCGTGTGCGTCCAGAGGGAGGAGTAGTGGTAGCAGGTCCGCCTTCAGACATGCCGGGTTGGAGAGGCATATCTCCACGGGATGCTGGTAGGGACACCTCCGACAGTAGAAGACGGGCATGACGCAGCTGAACAATGTGATGCGGTAAGTCAGTCGGTAACTTACGTTCAGCAGGGACAGGAGATCGCATCCCAATGTATGAAACAGGTTGGTTTTGTACAGCTTGAGCTGTTCGGCGTAGTTGGGTAGGTGTGTTGCGGTTGCCATTTCGCAGCGGTGCGTTGTGGTGGCGTGCTCCGGCTGTGTGTGCAGTCTGCAATGTGCACGCTCCGAGGTTGCTGTGAGCTCTGTGTAGTCGTAGGGAGACAGGACTTGTGTTCTGTTGGCTTGTTTGGAGGACACGGGCCCTCTTCCCACATGCTTCTCAGACAGTTCAAGGTCAGTGATGTGTGACTCCTTCCAATTAACTTGCATGTGGCCGACATGGGGGAGTGTTTTCTTCTTTCTTCCCCGTCCGTTGTGTGCTTCTGTGATATGCGCTATCTTTCCTGTGGTCGGTCTCCTCGGCAAGCCTGTGTTGGTCTATTCTTGGACAATGGCTGTATTCACCGGCTTCTGTCGTAGGGCTATGGTTTCGGAGTTGGAATGGAAGGTCATTCAGTGCTGTCTGCTCTCCCTTGTGTGGGCGGCAGGCTGCCTTTCCGCTCTGCGTTGGGCCTTGTGTGTGAATGTTATTCTTGGGCCACCTGTTGTCGGTCCCCGGGCTCTTTGGTGTTCCGTTTTATATGTCTTGTTCATATGTGCAGGGTGGTATGGGTGTTTCAGTGTGGTACTGGCGTTCCTCTTCCCGAAGGGGCCCTGCTTCTCCTAGTTGGTGTTGCCGCCGCTGTGTGCTACGCCATGTTTGTTACACTGGGGTGTGTCCTGCTGTTGCGTGTCTTCACTGACATGTGTGCGTCGGTTGTGTGGCGTTGGGTGTTGTCCGTGAATTGGGCGTTGGGGACATGTCTGTGGCAGGCCTGTCACGTGTCATGTGCGTTCGGGGTGGGGCTGATGTGTGTGCTGCTTGGTTGTGTCCCTGTGTCTGTGTGCGACGCATGCATGGCGCTACGGTTGGCCTCTGCGTTGTGCGCATGTGTGGCGGCGTCATCGCCGCTTTGGGGCCGTGACGGGGTTGTTGGTTCCTAGTCCCAGGTGGTGTGTACACATGTGTTACGCGATGTTACGATTTGGCCTGTGTGTCATATGTGGATGCAATGGTGGATGTGTAGTGTACACGCGCTGGTGGGGGTTGTCCGCTTTTTCCGCCCTTGCACTGTGTGCGCTGTTTGCGTGCACTTGTTGTGTGTGTGCCTACCTGCGTCTCCGCGGTACGTTGCGTCCTTGGTGGTGCATCAGCAGGAGCATGGGGAGGGCCTGCAGTGCTGGATTCATGCTCGGGGAGCCGCTTCTTCGTTGTCCGTGCTCGGCGTCCGTGTTACCGCTTCGGTTTGTCGTACGGTATCTCTTGGCCGTGGGAGCCGTTTGTTTGCGGCATCGTAATTTATGCGCCGGGCGGGACGTGTTTCGTCGGACGGTGTGTGTCAGTTGGGCTGCGCCGCTACGTGTACGGGCGCACTTTGATGGCGGACGGTGTTGCTGGCTTGCCGGCGGTGTTTGGCCTACTTTTCGCATCGTAATTGGGCGGGCGTGTGGACTGCTGCGTGCCGGCGGTAACTGGTGGTTTTTGCATCCGCCAGCACGGCGGTTGTGCTTCCGCCCGCCATCGTAATGAGCCCCTTAGAGCCTGATTACGGGTTTGGTGGTGTGGGAGCTGCCCGCCACCCATGGCACACCATTTCAACTGGTTTTATTGTTGATTTACCACCTTCTGGGGGACGCAGAGTAGTTATTGTCACAGTTGCTTTCTTTTCCAAAATGGCACACTTTTCTCTATTACAGATTCTTCCAGCTACTAATGTCATGGGCAAGAGATTTTTATGTGACATATTTTGGTTAAAATGTCTATCTCATCCCATAATTTCTGACAGGGGACATCAATAAATCTCATTATGTTGGCGAGAATATGCAAGATTATAAGACCACCATGAAGGTCAGAACTGATAAGACTAGAAGGCCAACTCCTAAGTATAAACTTGGAGATAAAGTTTGGCTTTCTTCTAACTTTCTGCACACTCGTAATGTTTCTGTTCGGTTTCGTCCCTGTTATTTTTACCCTAAAGACTCCATCTGCTCGGTTCCTGGAACATTCATCTTCTTTTCATGTATTCCAACTGAAGCCATATGCACTTGATTATTTCCACAGAAATCCTGTTCATTCTCTAGTGATGGTTAAAGAGGAGTTTGAGTAGGAATATCATGTCCTTTAGGACAGTCCTGTCATGTATGCCCCTTTTTACATACAGTGTCCCATCCACACGACAATAACGGTTCTGAACAGGTGGCCTTTTACCTAGTAGCTTGCTCCTGTCTCTTCGACACCAGACTCTTAGTATTCTATCATAATCCCTGTACCTGACGTACATAAACGTCCTCAAGCACGGTATAATTATTCGGTATAAGGGTCACCACTTTTTTCATCCTTGGCCAACAGCCTGCTGTACATGATCGCAATTGTTTGGAAAAACATTTATGATTGTTTTCAAAACATTTATGATTGTTTTAAAAACATATCAATTCTAGAAGAAACCCTGGGGTGACCACTCTCCACTCTAGTATATAAGACCCTTATTTCCCCCTGCAAATTAGAGGAGAATTCCTTCCAAGCTGACACGGGGTCCTGCATGCTGAATCTTCGACATGCAGCGGTCTGACATCCCTTGCGGGGTGTCATCCTCGAGGCAGAGACAGGGTCCTTCATCTCTACCATCAGGTGAGGGGGATGGTTCTTCCCTGGGGGATCCTTGGCTACATATACGCATATACATGCTACACATACAGATCTAGGCTAAGTACATTTAGGTACATTTAAACGTTTGAAGACTCCTCTGTGCAAGATGCCGGAGTAGCAAATAACGGAGTACGAATTACACCTGTTGAAACTGAACAACATCCAAATACAACTGCAACGCAAATTGCAATTCGGCCCAATAATGAAATTTACATCAATGTGCCTTCACAAGAAGCAACTGCCAGTTCAATAAACACTGCTGAGCTCCCAAAGATAGATCGAACTGCGACTGGCTACTCCATCAACTTCGATGACTTTTCTTCAGATCCAAGTGAACCTGAGCAAACGCCACCCATTTCCAAGAAAGAAATATTTTGACAATTCTATCTCTGGCTGAAAAAGACTTACTTTGTGTCCCCTTGGCTGCATCTTTGGTTTGCATTAGGGATCCTGTTCCTGTTAATTTGGATTGGTATAGTAACTGTCTTTTTCCTACTACTGAATGGACATTACCTCCCACACCGCTCTGCAGTACAATCTGTGAACTTGGTCCTGAAACCACATACGTCATCACACCATGAACAAAGAGACTTGTCCCTAGTGAACATTACAGCAGTTCCAGTACTGGATGGTATAGTTTGGGATAGGGTTTCATATGATGTATTTGGTCCTACTGAACATCTGAAGATTCCACATGTATTTAAAATTTCATTGAATGATTTCATCACCCGAGTACACTCCCTGATGATTGGGACATTGAGACTGTAAATACCATGCTCTCAGACTTAGAACAATCTGTTGCATTTTCTTACAGAGAATTGTATGAAGATACACCTGATTTCGACAGCATGTATTGTTACCACCATTATGGTCATCACTTTTTGCATAAAGCAAGTGTCCCACACACTGTTAACACTTACCATCAATGGGAACCTTGCCCGACACCACCGAAAGGTAGTTCTGCCACATTCGCACAGAGATTTGCATACTTTACAGGGTTCAATACATCAGACCCAACGACATACTACTACAAGCTTGCGCAAACAAATGCAACTGCAAAGAAAATGATGCTGACAAACACCAAGCTTATAATATTCAGCACCTTTTATCTCCCAACTGTCTATACACGGTTTCGACTATTGGAGGGACACAATTGACACGAAATCCATCTGGGGGATAAAATATTGGCAGGTTCAGGGTACTGAGGCTTTATTTAGAGCTTGCCTCGTACCATTACAGATAATTTTCCTTAACAGAACAGTGCAACAGACTACCTGCTACAGAATGCAAAAACAAAAGACCTAAAAACACCACGCATCCCCTTGCCCACACCTATTGAAGGTATATTAAATGACACAATAATAAGTGAAGAGATGCTGGGTGCAATGATACAGAATGCTACATACAATTCATCAGCTCCCAATTGGAAGGTTGGTTTGGCCTATCAACATGAATAGGTGTCAGTCAAGATTCAAGGGTACCGCCGGAGGGTTTAGTATCCATAGGCCTGACCCACGCTATGTACACACAGACGACCCAGGGGTAGTGCCTTCTTATAATGTTGGGAAGTTATGCCTAGAATGGCTAAAAACCTCAACACTTTTACACGTGAAACAACACTTGTCCCTTCTGTCAGACAACATGGATCTTAGGGATTTCTTGCTGGGTCCCAAGAAACCTCGTACAAAACGCTTCTTATATGCCATCTACAATGAACTATGGAAAGTCTCCCAACAGGATGCTTCTGAGAGATTACGTGAGATTGATAGAATTAACCTAGAAAATGCGCTAGCTCTGGTAGACAATGGAATGACCACACTTTCTTCACGTATTTATTCACTGGGCAACATTGTGTCCTCAGCAATTGACATAATGGAACAAGATTTGTCTATTTTACAACACGGCCAATCTCAATTGCGCTCCATTAGGATTTTAAGCTGGACGTTACAATCATTGCGTTCTGGCCAGATTCCATGGCGGTACATTAACGGCACAAATTTGTTTTTGGCTTATAATCTGACTGCCTGATAATTGACCATGGCACGCAGAGATGCAAAGTACACAATGCTGCTCATTGAAAAATTAGAGAAGTTACCTTTTACGGTAGCAGAGTCACCATCTACGGAATGGTTAATTCATGGCTATATCACACTGCCAATCGCGACATTCCAGTTCCAATACTGCCTGAAATACCTCCGGGCAGGCAGGTATGAAGCGTTGGCTGAAGGGTACATACAGGAAACCTGGGAGTTACCGTACAGATATAGGTGTAGAAATAAGGACACTGAAGTTTTCTTAAGCGGGACAGACTGTGAGAAGGCTTTAAGTGGGTCTTTAGTGTGTAATGAGGTCTCGCTTCATGGAGCATGTAATGCTTCAATTGTGAACTTATCTTGCTACTTGAAAGGCTCCCCAGCTGTAGTGATTCATCCAGTCTTTGAGTTACTCTCAAATGGGAGTTATTTAATGCTGAATGATCAAGGCTGTTGCAGAAAGGTGCCAGGCGTCGCGTATCTTGTCACAGTAAACTCCAGGGTTATTTGTTGTAAGCAAGTATTGTTTCCCCTCGGCTCGCACAGTTAGGGAGGCACCACTGTGGCCTTCATTGAATGTGTCCAGTATAGGGTTTGATTAGCTAAGCAGAATGAAAGCCATGTTGTTTCAATGAAATGTGGCCTTAACTTCAGCCTGAGAGACTTTTGATCTCCAGGTTGCAAGGTCTTCAGCAGAGATACAGGCCCTGGTCCGTACGAACTTCCCGATCCATTTCAGAGAAATGGTTCATCGTATCTTTAACATGTCTGATACGAGAGGGATCGTACACTTATTTAAGCGTCTTGGATCAGGTCTCTTAACCACCTTCCAGACCATCTTCGGAGTAATTCCAGCTTTCATACACTCTGTACTTGGAAGCGTTTTTGGAGGGCTTCTTTTGGTCCTGCTATCAGTGGCGGGCATCCTAATTTTAATCCTATTGATTCGAAATGGACGTCTCAGTCCCTCAAGACATGGAGAGAACACTGCTGGAATGATGTTGGCGTGAGCGTATGGTGTTCTCCATGACTACGCCTCGGCTTTGAGAGCTGAGTGTGTATTGGTTCCTGTCTTTTAGACCAGCCTAGCTAGACTGTGTCCTGCTTGTGTTCCTCTGCCTCTTCTGCGAATTCGGATGTGTGTTGGATCTGTGTCTGACACTTCCATCGTTTGCGCCACCAGACATAGATGGGCTCCTGGAGCCCTTGCAGGCCAACATGTACAGTTGTCCACAGTGTATTCCCATGTTGATGACGGCATTTCTAGAGCCTCTAAGGGATGCTTCTGCTCCTGTTGGAAGGGAAATCGGCTCTGCCCCAGAGGTACAGCATCGGTTCCAGGCGTGCATGCATCTAATTCTTCCCCAGCGGCTGCTGTGGGAACCAGAGATGACCATCTATGCTCATTCGACATGATATTGGAAGTGCTGGAGGAATTGCCACCTGCGGATACAATGTTCAGTGATGTTGAGCACAGGATTCATAAACAATCTGGCCTTTCCTGTGCTGGGAACTAATCAGCTTTTTTTAAACATTTACAAAATTTTCCTTCTCTAACTGAGCGCAATGGCTTTCAAGGTGCTCAGTATAATAATAACGGCTTATACAAGTTTAGAGGACCTTTTGAACGCTTTTAGGGACAATGGCTTTTCTTTTATGAACATATGTTACAGGCTTTTAGAATGCTTTTAGTATTTTTATTATAAATGATTGTTATGCTTTTTATGGCCATCAGCCATTTTTTAGCTGAACCTGTTGACCTTTTGATGAGGAGTGGGTGTCATGTCCTTTAGGATAGTCCTGTCATGTATGCCCCTTTTACATACATTGTCACATCCAGACGACAATAATGGTTCTGAACAGGTGACCTTTAACCTAGTAGCTTGCTCCTGTCTCTTCGACACCAGGCTCTTAGTATTCTATCATAATCCCTGTACCTGACATACATAAACATGTCCTCAGACACGGTACAATTATTCTGTTTAAGGGTCACCACTTTTTTCATCCTTGGCCAACAACCCGCTGTGCATGATCGCATTTGTTTGGAAAAACATTTATGATTGTTTTCAAAACATTTATGATTGTTTTCAAAACATATAGATTCTACAAGAAACCTTGGAGTGACCACTCTAGTATATAACCCTTATTTCCCCCTGTAAATTAGAGGAGAATTCCTTCCAAACTGACATGGCGTTCTGCATGCTGAATCTTCGACACGCAGCGGTCTGACATCCCTTGCGGGGTGTCATCCTCGAAGCAGAGACGGGGTCCTTCATTCTCTACCATCAGGTGAGGGGGATGGTTTTTCCCCTAGGGGATTCTTGGCTACATATACGCATATACATGCTACACATACAGATCTAGACTAGGTACATTTATGCAAATTACTTAGGGCGCGCATTTTAGGAATATGCAATTGCTACTGTTTTTAGCTGAACTGCTTATGTTCATCTTATTAGCACTATGGTAGAAATGTATTTACTATTTACTATGTTGGTACTTGCAATCTCTTTCGTATGCTTCTGTCTCCTGATTGTCGCAGCAAATATGTTTTACTCAAGACTAACGCTGGACCAATAAATACTTATTGAAAAGTCCTAATCGCAATCCTGTGTATTTTCTGAGAATAAGTGAGCACGAGTGACTGCGCGAAAAGTATTGTACTGTTTTCCACGATCCCTGAAGAATCAGGGTTGTCATGTTCAGTGGTTGCCAGAAACTACCTACACCACTGTAAGATACAGGGGGGGTGGTAGTGGCACTGTAGAGCTAGCTTGTCTAATGGCTGATAAATCCTGTTGGGGTGTTCGGAAGCTGTTGGAACACCAAGCCCTCAGTTTAGGTCATCCAAAACGCGCAGGTCCTTGGGATTCCTAGGAACTACACGACAGGAAGTTGGTGAGATCTGTGACTCGATTTTTTAGAAATCAGTTGCAGTTCTGCATCTATAGTGAAGGAGCAAGGACTCACAAATGAGACTTGCTCGGATGCAATCTTCTCACAGTATTAATTTATTAAACTTGTATCGTTCGTACTAATTTTTGCATATACTACATAAATAGCAAGGAAGCTTGCCTATGTGTTTAAACTAACGAATAACGCTTGTCTTTTTCTAAAATGGCCGCTAAAACGCGGGAACCTTACTGCGCATGTCTCAACCATATCACGTGTTGTGACGTCTCTCTTTGCTTGGTGGGAAACTCCTGCTTCTGCGCAGTGTGCATTAAAATGGCTGCTTGATGTTTTCACATTCTACAGCTTGCTCTCGTGTTATAATTAATTTGTAGTTTCTCTAACGCTATTAATGTGGGATAGAATTTATAAGTAAATGGGAATAGAGTAGAAAGAGTGGGTATACAGTGAAACATTTTATTTGTGATTTTAATATATCTTCTTTGACTTTTATTAGTTCGTAAATTTGAGCCTGGGGTTGGTGACCTGAAAACTCGTGTGACAATGATCCTGCGCATGCGTCCTGCATGGCTGCCCAGAGAGAAAAGGATGAAGTCAACCTGGACCTCGTCCAAGGCCATGACCTGATGGCCGACATCGCTGTACCCATGATGTACCAGTTGAAATGCAACAATGTATATGAATTATGTATAAAATTGTCGTGAGACGGATGGGAAATAAAGCAAATGTAATAAAATTGATGGGCGGTATTTAAAAACAATGAGCTTTAAGAAATTGAACTAAGTCAATATGGTGTGAGGATCAACCCCCTGTCCCTGTACAATCAGAAATAGTGGTCCCATATTTTGGCAACATTAATGGGAGGTACATGGGCGTAGAAGGGTATAATAGATATAGAATTAGCTAATTAGTTAGAACTAGCACAAGCAGACGCAGACAGGCAGAAGCTCCAGACCGACAAGCTGATCGATTGCAGACTGAACCGTGGTCCAGAGAGGTCCTGAGGAGGGGGCGGCGGAGTCCATTAGAAGGAAGGCACGGGAGAATCGAGGAGAAGTCGAGTATCAGAGAGGGGAACGATGCAGGCGTCGTTGTAGAGAGGTCACCGGTCCTGTCCTGAACCTGGAGGAGGTCTTTGCTCTTCATCCTTCCTGGGTCCTATCTTTTCCAACTCCTTGGCCAAGGGGTTTGATTCTCGCACTTTAGGTAAATATACATGCAACCTTTAGTTGCGCTGCTGTCTCTATCTTCTCTTTTCTGAGGGACCGTCATTGATCAATAACTATTATTCTATGCTTCATCCTTGATATGCGATTGAGTATCATGTGGTTCTGTATTTTACTCTGCAAAATCTTTAGATAAACATTTTTGAAACTTCCTGACTCAGTGATTATTTCAGGATTATGTACTTTAATGAATGTCACTCATTTTAAACTTCCCAATTGGCAAAGGATTAATTGGTAAGTCATTACTCTTCAATCAGAAAAGTAATTGGTAGCAGGGATTTGATAAAGAGTACAACTGACTCCCCAGCGTAAGTATTAGCGTAGTATGAATGTATGGGCCCAAGTGAGTATTTGGTGTGTGAATGCTGTTTGCTAATATCGCGCTGGATCAGTTTTCTGGTTATCAGAGGATGGTTGTACTTTGTTAATTGGGTAATGAGAGTTTTATATTTTATGAACTAACATCCGTTATTGTTTAAAGTTTGTTTTATGTTGTCCAGAATTCCCCGGGGAAAAGTTGAATAGCGGATGGTAAGTGGAAACCATACTGCAGTGAGGTTATCTGTCAGGCAGAAATAGTACTGAAGGTTAAGCAGGGCTATCAGTACTTGTTAGGGACTCTGTGCGCGTGAGTAATAGCAGAAGAATACGCTGGTAAATTTTGATGTTATATCACCTAGAAAGGGTAACATTGAAAAGGCAACAGGTATTTCTAAAGCTTGTGTGAGGAGTAAACGGAAGGGTTTTACTCGTAGTGTGCGTTTAGTAAAACAGAAAGGTTTTTACTACGTGTGAGAGAAACTATTTTTTCGAACTTAGAGAAACTGGCACGATAGCGAATGTTTTATGTTGTTACTGAAATTTAATTAAAGTCGTAGAGAAAATAAAGTTTTGCGTACGATTTTGTAAAGGGAGGGTCAGTTGCCGGAGAGGGAGCTGACGTCACAGGTGCCGAGCTGGGATTGGTTGAAACAGCAGGCGTGAAAAGACTCTTGTAAAGGAGGGGTCAGTAGTCAGGAGCAGTACTGACGTCACAGGTGCCGCGCTGGGATTGGCTGAAACAGCAGGCGTGAAAAGACTCTTGTAAAAGAGGGGTTGACAGGCAAACGTCACCAAAAGGCCGCGCTAGGATTGGTTCAGAGACAGAAGTTAGACGAAATTTGATTGGTTGTTACCATAGAAGCTGAAATCTTAGTGAATAGGAGATTGTATGTTAAAATGCGACCCAACTTTAACAGGAACTCGTCCGCATAGGAGATATTTAGGCTTTGCAGAATATAATTATATACATCAAGATTTACCCAAGATGTACGGAGAAAAGAGAAAAATTTCATTTTTACAAAAGATTAAGAATTATTTTAAAAAGGATAAAGCAATCAAAACTAGGGAACGAATTATCATTCCACCAGCTAAAACGCCCGCTTCATTTATGATGATGGAGAGAGGTTATCATACTTGTGTATGGATAGAGAATTGGATGGAATATACCAAAAATGATGGAATATTAGCATTTCCTTGAAATGGTACTTTCAATGGGAGAATTCTTCAAAATTTGAGATTGAGAATGAATGACTTAGAACCCAGACCTAGATTAACTCAATACGAAGCCTTAGAGGAATGGGAAACAGAGGCATTTGAGCGTGACCGATCAAGGAGTAATAGGGGTTATCGAGGATTTTTCCCTAGGAACCAAAATGAGTCAAGAGACAGTCAGATGAAACAGTGGATGAGGGCAATGCTTACAGAGGGTTTGTATCCAATATTAATGGCGGATGAGCCATTAGGGAGCAAATGCACCGAAAAGACAAAACAATTGACTAGATTTGGAGATTCCGAAGATGAGTTCATGGAAGAAATATTAAAGAACCCGCCACCATATCAGGAAGGGACAAGTGGATGCATCCCAAGTGCACCACTGTTAAGGACACCATTGGTACCCCAAGTATTGCATGATTCCCCAGCTAGTAGAGTACTTCACGACAAAGAAAAGGAAGCCAAAGATAAAAATAGAGCTGAATTAATTCAGAAAGTAACACAATTGAGTATGCATCCTGATTCACTAACCATACCTGTAACGATTGGTCCAGTGGTTCCCTTATATGGTGACAAAGGAAATTACCCAAAACCTTTAGTTATGCCTACTCCTGTGAATGTTCCTAAACCTGAAGCAGTAGTAATGGTTGAGGATCACTTTAGCGATTGTGAATCCATGATTTCATTAATGGACTTGCCCATTCGAGATTCTGTAAATAGTACCCCCAGAAGAGCTACACCTGGTTGCTCAAGAGATGTAAACATAATAACTTCATCGGGAGCAAAAGTGCCACAGTAGTAACACCAGAAGACTTAGAAAGGTGGGCACAGGGAGCAGACAAACAAAGCACACCCCCAAAGATCATGGACATTTATAAATTAAAGGTCGAATTGGAAGAAATAATAGCAGGAAATGTAGGGCTAGATCGCCTAAATACTTACGATGAAGAAGAACTATTGTTCGTGTGTAGGAGTATCACAAGAAATGCAAAATTATTCCATGAAAAATTATCAGATTTAGCTTTGCAGATGGGAATTGAAATAGGGAGATCAAAATTGCTACAGAAACCCTATAGAGCAGATTTTTCAGACAAAGATTTAGAAAACATGAATGCCTCCGGAAGAAAATTACAAATAAAAGAATTAATGACAGTTTTACAGAAATGGGGCGATCTAGATAAATGGAGAACTAGATGGGCCAAGAAAAAGGAAGAGGCACGAACCAGTAGAACAGCATCTGAATATTTAATGAAGGAAACAGGGAAAGCAGATCAAATGTACCCGATGCGAGAAGTTCCAGGAGGGGGATATGTGCATGTCCCATGGAGCAGACAGGATATTTTGTCATTTACGAACGATTTTCCTAAATTGAGAGAGAAGCCAATTGAATGGTACAAGCAAGTTGAGAGGTTTGTGAAGGTGTCTAAGGTATTGTTGAAGGATTTGGATGGTTTGTTCGACATAGTGGTACCTGCCGATTTGTGGACAGATTGTAAAATAACAGTTGATTGGCCTAGTGAAGAGTATCCTAGAGATCCAAAGACAGGTGCCCCGTCAAATGATGTAATGAGAAAGTATCAGCAGGTAACAACATACCTGAAAGGGAAAATACCACCGAAAGAAACAGATTGGGTAAAAATAGATAGAACTACCCAAGAAGCCAGTGAATCGGTACACGCCTACTATGAGCGTTTATTGCAGGTATTCAAGCAGTATAGTGGCTTTGAGGATATTGGAGATAAAAACATGAGTCAGTTTGTCTACAGATTTGTTTACGGTCTGAAGCCAGAGATTTGTCAGATGATTAAGCAGCACATGTTGTGTTGGCAGGGGAAACCGATCGACGAGATCTTGAAATATGCGAAATATTGTGGAGATGACATTGAGGACAGGCACAAGAAATTGCAGGAGAAAGTAATGTGGGCACAGGTGAAAATGGCCGAGAAACAGGGAATTAATTTGGATAATCTGAGTGAAAATCAGGGAAAGGATTCTGGAACGAGTGGTGACACTGGGAATGGTGGAAAAGTGAGAGGACGAATGAGCAGAGAAGAGGCTAAAAAGAAATTTCCTTGTCATGGATGCGGAAAATTGGGGCATTGGAAGGATGAATGTAAAAAGATTCGAAATAATAATGGCCCAAATCAAAATTTAAATCCACAGACGCAGAATGACTCACAGCAGGGTGTAAATCCTCAGAGTCAGTTGCCACCTGCACAGGGTAATGTAAGCAGAGCAAAGCACGGTACAGACGTCGGATATCAAGGAGGAAGTGGTAAGAATGATTATGTAACATCACAATTTCTTTTACAGGACGACTTCTGTTCCTATAGTCAGTGACGGTGCCTAGGAGAGGGGGAGAAGGAGTGCGTACTTGGCGCATCCTTACCGGTAGATCAGTCAGGTCCATATGTTGAAGGAAATGTAAAAGGTAATGATATTACTTTTCTTTTGGACACTGGTGCTACCAGGTCTACTGTGAGAACAGCAGACATCCCAGACCTTCCTCTCTCTGGAGAAGCTATCCAAGTAGTGGGGGTGGCGAATCGAAAGATTAGAACACCTCTTACCGAACCAATGGAAGTAAAAATCGGAAACTTTATAGAAATGCATCAATTTGTAGTGTGTGATTCCAGTCCAGTAAATTTATTGGGCCGAGATTTATTATGCAAAATGAATTGCACAATCTTCTGCACACCGGATGGTGTGGCAGTTCAGACCCCAGATGAAGATCATGTATATAAGTTTATGATTGCAAAACAAGGTACAGAAGTAGATGAGATGTTTTCTTTGATAACAAAAGACGAGTTGCCAGAAGAATTAAAAACTACTGTAAACCCCATGGTATGGGATTTCACGGGAAAGGAAGTAGGACTTATGGCCCAAATAGACCCAGTTAAAATCATTGTAAAAGAAGGTGCGATTTTCCCAAATACCAGACAATACAAAATGAGTGCAGAAGTAAAGGCAGGAGTTATTGAAGAAATCAACCGAATGGTAAAACAAGACATATTAAAAGAAGTAATGAGTAGCCCTTGTAACTCACCAACCATGGGTTTGAAGAAACCTAGTGGAAAATATAGGATTGTTCAAGACCTGCGCAAAATAAACAAGATTGTGGAACCCTGTTGTCCTATAGTGCCAGATCCTGCAGTAATTCTATACCAGATTCCTTGGAGTGCAGGATGGTTTACTGTGATTGATTTATGCCAAGCATTCTTTTCGATACCCTTGCATCCAGATAGCCAGTATCTATTTTCATTTAAATTTGAGAACAAAGTCTATGTATGGAATCGTGTTCCTCAGGGGTACACGGAAAGTCCTTCCATTTTCAATCAGATATTGAAAAAGTGTCTAGAGAAACTAGTGATGCCAGGAAGCTCAGTCCTAGTACAGTATATCGACGACTTACTGGTGGCATCAAACACCAGAGAGGACTGTGTTGTTGATTCTATTGCATTATTAAATCATTTGGCTGAAGAAGGGCATAAAGTTTCACCTGAAAAGTTGCAGTTTTGTACAACAGCAGTTAAATATCTGGGACACCAAATTGAGAGGGGAAAAAGAAGAATAACCTCTGAAAGAGTAAAATTAATCAAGAAAATGCAATTGCCTGTAACCCAAAGAGAAGTGAGAATGTTCCTAGGAATAGTAGGTTACTGTCGACCATGGATACTAGGATTTTCTCTATTAGCAAAACCCTTAATACAAATGACGAAAAAGAAAGCGAAGGACCCAGTTGAGTGGGATGATGAGAGCGTAGGAGCCTTTGTAAAATTGAGAAATGCTCTGTGTTCAGCACCTGCCCTAGGCATGCCTGATTATAAGAAACATTTTGCATTATTCTGTCATGAAAGAGAAAATTGTGCACTTTCAGTCCTAACTCAGAGACATGGTTTAGACAGACGTCCTACAGCATATTTTTCTGCTATATTGGACCCAGTGGCAGCCGCGTTGCCAGGCTGCTTAAAAGCAGTAGCGGCTACCTGTTTGAGCATTGAACAAAGTGAGTCAATTGTTCCACATGCGGTTGTGATTCTGTTAACAAGAACCCGAGCTCAGCATCTTACTCCTAGTCGGCTGACTAAATATGAGAGAATAATAATGGGTGCTGAAAATGTGACCATTGTAAGGTGCACAATAGTAAATCCAGCTACCTTACTACCAGACCCATATCATGAAGAAGTTAACGATGATGAAGAAGAAGAACATGATTGTTTAAAAGTCACAGAATTATGCACGAAACCGCGTCCTGATATTCAGGAACTGCCCCTCAGGAAGCCAGACAGGGAGCTGTTTGTTGATGGTTCATGCCAAAGGCATGAAGATGGTAAACTAACTGCTGCCTATGCAGTGTGTGAATTAACTGGAATAGTCGAAGCAGCCTATTTACCAGGAGTCAAATCTGCACAAATAGCTGAATTGATTGCATTGATAAAGGCTTGCAAAATTGGGAGGAATCAAAAAGTAACTATATTTACAGATAGCCAATATGGTTACGGGGTTGTGCATGATTTTGGCCAACTATGGATGCAGAGGGATTTCATGACTTCTTCAGGATCCCCCATTAAAAATGGACAGTTCGTAAGGGAATTGCTGGAAGCAATACAATCACCAAAAGAAGTGGCTGTGGTGAAGTGTGCCGCACACCAGTCAGGAGATGACTGGGTGGTAGTCGGCAACCGAAATGCAGACTTTGTGGCTCAACATTGTGCCAAAAATAGGTTGTCAGTCAATAAAAGGGTGGAAAGAATGGGAATCAGCTGCCAACTTATGTTGTATGCGCCACCTGAAACATGGAATGAGGTAAAGGGAATGCAAGATGATGCTGATGAGAGTGAGAAAAATACAAGGATTAAAATGGGATGTTCTCAAAGGGCAGACGACGAAGTATGGATTTATGCCGATGGCAGACCAGTCATGCCTGATTCTTTGCTTTCACAGTTGGCCAGGATGTATCATGGAGACACTCACATAGGGAGAGATGCAATGATTAGGCTCTTCAGACAAAATTGGTACAATCCAAGGTTCAGGGCTGTAGCAGAGAGTCTTTGCCAGAGATGTTTAACATGTCAAATGCATAATCCAGGAAGAAAAACAATAATTGGGTTTGGAAAAATTGGAAAGGCAGAAGGTCCATTTATAAGATTGCAATTTGATTTCATTCAGTTACCACCCTGCAGAGGGCTGAAATATGTACTTGTCATAGTGTGTCTGTTTTCAAAATGGGTGGAGGCTTACCCTACCAGAAGGAATGACAGCATTACAGTTGCAAAGTTGTTGCTACGAGAACTCATTCCTAGGTTTGGTTTCCCAGTAACTTTGGAATCAGATAGAGGAAAACATTTTAACAGTGAAGTGATTAAAATAATCTGTGAAGCATTCCAAATTGAACAAAAACTGCACTGTGCATATCGTCCAGAGGCTTCTGGAGTGGTTGAACAATTGAATGGCACTATAAAATCAAGACTGGGAAAAATGTGTGCATCAACATCATTAGAGTGGCCGGATGCATTGCCACTTGTTTTAATGGGACTCAGAAGCATTCCTGATAGAAATACCGGATTGAGTCCACACGAGATAATGATGGGAAGAGCAATGAGACAAGCACATGTTCCCACAAATAAACTGCTGAATATATCTGATGATATGGTTCTGGATTATTGCAAAGGATTGGCTGACCTAGTGCGTTCTGTCTCTCACCAGGTTGGAGAAGACGCAGTTTCCAGGCAGCCGGAACAAGAACATGATCTGAGTCCCGGTGACTGGGTGGTAGTGAAGAATCACACCAGAGAAACGTGTCTATCACCTAGGTGGGGCGAACCTTGTCAGGTCATACTGATCACAAACACAGCAGTGAAGTGTGCAGGATTTCCTAATTGGATTCATGTAAGCCACACCAAAAGAGTACCAGACCCTGAAGAAGAAAATCCTCAGACAGCATCAATAACTGAGGAAGCTGAAGGTTGCCCAGCTGAAGAATCTCAGGTTCGAGATGCAAGGGAAGCTGAAGAAGAACAACCGAGCACAAGTCAGGACTGGATACCAGTGGTGGAAATTCCTGAAGTTTACCACAGAACAAGAAGTCAAGCAAATTTGGAAAAAATTGAAGAAGATCAGATAGGTGAAGAAGAAGCAGCTCAGGAAAAAGAAGAAGACACAATAAGAGAACCTGAGCAGGACCAGATAGGGAAAGAAAACTGGGCTCAAATTAACGACGAATCAACAAAATTTGAGCAGGGACAGACAGGTTTAGAAGAACCCGGTCAGGCTGCAGAAGTACAAAGTGCAATAAGCCCTGATCAGAACCAGTTAGATCCTGAAAAGTACACAGAAAAAGAAGATCATGAGAAACACGAACATGAAGAAATAAATCAAGAACAAGGTCAGTTATTAGAAACTCACAGTGGAGCTGCTGAATAGAAACCAATCAGACCTGAAAAAGAGCAAATAAGAGAAACAGTAAGTGCAGAAAACGAAACTGTAATAAACACAGAAAATAAAAGAATTTCTGAAGAGGAAAATAAAGAGACAGTGCCAACAAAGAAAACAAGAAAAGGTGATCATTGGCCTAGTGTCATTAAAAGAGTAAAATACCACATAACAACCAGAAGTGAAGATCCAGAACAAGTAAACGAAGTAACAAGCCAAACGGGACAAGAAAGCAGAACCGAAAAACGGAGAAGCAAAAGACTGAAACTTATTAACAATAAGTTTAAAGGTCCTGATTGGACTTACATCATTCTTGAAGATTACGAGAGCTCAGAATCAAGTGAAAGTGGTGACGAAGGAACCAGTGCGGAACTGACCTATGAAAAAGAAACAAGACCACCTTGATAAAGCGAAATAGTGGTATAAAGAAACGGAAAATAGATAAGAAGAGCAATCTTCCTTGTCAAAATGTCCGATGATAGAGTTACTGGGAGACCAAAACAGAAATGTTGTAAAAGATGCTGTGCAGTATGCATATGTAGTATAGTAATGGTGCTTATAGTTTGGTTAGTTCTGATCGTAGCAGTTCCTTACCTTATGATAATGGATAAAAAGATTAGTAACGAAACTAAGGAAAGGACAGCAAACTTGAAGGGTAATAGAGTAGAACTAATGGCAGAAAATGAACCAGAATTTCATCATGAGATAACTGATAACGACACTAGTTTAAATGTTTTCACAAAATTATTGTTTCAATATGTAGATACCATGGAAGCTAGTAATTGTTATGTCTGTACGAAGTTACCCGAATCAGTAGCAGAAGGGTTACCGTATCATCACTTGCCATTAACCTATGGCATCTCATGTAGTGTATTGGCTAGTTTATTTTATAGAACAGGGAGACTTCAGTATTATTATTCAAACATAGACGTGATATTTTCTGAGGTTCCGATTCGAAAGAGTATGAACCCAGTGCTTAGTAGTCAAGATGCACAGTTTATGGGAGAATTTTTCTTAACAATGAAATCGATAGATATAACACATGCACATAGAAACAATCTAACATGTTCTTTACATGAAGAAGAAAAGATATTTTTGAATTTAGTAGAAAATAGAAGACAAGATTTTCAAAAGAAAGCTTCTGAGCATAAGGCTCATTTGCCACCTTGGGCAGAGAAAGAAGGGAGTTACACCCCTGGCAAGGCTCAAGCTGCTATGGCTCTGGATTTTGTAAAAACAGGGAACATTTGCCTACATAGATTAAAGACTGATTATAACAATATTTTCATCGGTACCAGTGAGTGTGAACACAATTTCTTAAATCTTGGAGGTTGGGGAATCAAAGGAGGAACAGATTCAGTTTTTCCTGGAATCTATTATGTGTGTGGGAATAAGGCTTACTTTAGGCTTCCTGCACGATGGTATGGAAGTTGTTATTTTGGAATAGTATTTCCAAAGATATACCACGTAAAAAGAAACACTGGGAGCAATGAAAATAATAGTGAATTAACACGAAGTAAAAGAGCTAGTTTTTCATAAATTGTAGGTGATATATTTGGTGCATTGATACCTTCAGTGGGAATAATTCTGAACTCAAGGAAAATATGTAAATTGTCTACACTGGTTGATCGTTTATCAACGGATACTGCTGGAGGATTTCTAATGATCAATGCAGAAATGGTTGATTAGATCTATGGTTATGCAAAATCGACTTGCTCTTGATATTATATTAGCAAAAGAGGGCGGAGTCTGTAAATTATTGAAGACGAAACACTGTTGCACTTACATACCTGATAAAAGTGCAGAAATTGGAACATATATACAGAATAACAAAACTTGAGAAGGAACTAAAACCACTGGAAGTTGATAGTGTATGGGAAAGATTGACAAATAGTATTGCATCAATTGGTACCTGGTTTGCTAATGTAGGGAAAGGACTTATAGGTCAAATATTAGTACCCTTAGCAGGGATAGCAATAATAGTACTGTCAATAATAATATGGTGCAAATGTTGTAGAAAGAATGAATCGTATAACGTGACAGGAAAAGGGAAGAAAAGGAAGTTTGATGAAATAGAACTGGAAGACTTAAGAAGTGAATTATACAAGAAACTGAAAGGGGATGTAAAAAATAGAAAGTGTAAAAATGAAAATGAAACTATTTTATGCTAAAAGTTGGCATCTGATTGTGGGTAGTATTTGATGGCTCAGAAACGCCATCAGAGAGGGGATTGATGGAGCAAGGACTCACAAATGAGACTTGCTCGGATGCAATCTTCTCACAGTATTAATTTATTAAACTTGTATCGTTCGTACTAATTTTTGCATACACTACATAAATAGCAAGGAAGCTTGCCTATATGTTTAAACTAACGAATAACGTTTGTCTTGTTCTAAAATGGACGCTAAAACGCGGGAACCTTACTGCGCATGTCTCAACCATATCACGTGTTGTGACGTCTCTCTTTGCTTGGGGGGAAACTCCTGCTTCTGCGCAGTGTGCATTAAAATGGCTGCTTGATGTTTTCACATGCTACAGCTTGCTCTCGTGTTATAATTAATTTGTCGTTTCTCTAACACTATTAATGTGGGATAGAATTTATAAGTAAATGGGAATAGAGTAGAAAGAGTGGGTATACAGTGAAACATTTTATTTGTGATTTTAATATTTCTTCTTTGACTTTTATTAGTTCGTAAATTTGGGCCTGGGGTTGGTGAACTGAAAACTCGTGTGACAATGATCCTGCGCATGCGTCCTGCATGGCTGCCCAGAGGGAAAAGGATGAAGTCAACCTGGACCTCGTCCAAGGCCATGACCTGATGGCCGACACCGCTGTACCCATGATGTACCAGTTGAAATGCAACAATGTATATGAATTATGTATAAAATTGTCGTGAGACGGGTGGGAAATAAAGCAAATGTAATAAAATTGATGGGCGGTATTTAAAAACAATGAGCTTTAAGAAATTGAACTAAGTCAATATGGTGTGAGGATCAACCCCTGTCCCTGTCCAATCAGAAATAGTGGTCCCATATTTTGGCAACATTAATGGGAGGTACATGGGCGTAGAAGGGTATAATAGATATAGAATTAGCTAATTAGTTAGAACTAGCACAAGCAGACGCAGACAGGCAGAAGCTTCAGACCGACAAGCTGATCGATTGCAGACTGAACCGTGGTCCAGAGAGGTCCTGAGGAGGGGGCGGCGGAGTCCATTAGAAGGAAGGCACGGGAGAATCGAGGAGAAGTTGAGTATCAGAGAGGGGAACGATGCAGGCGTCGTTGTAGAGAGGTCACCGGTCCTGTCCTGAACCTGGAGGAGGTCTTTGCTCTTCATCCTTCCTGGGTCCTATCTTTTCCAACTCCTTGGCCAAGGGGTTTGGTTCTCGCACTTTAGGTAAATATACATGCAACCTTTAGTTGCGCTGCTGTCTCTATCTTCTCTTTTCTGAGGGATCATCATTGATCAATAACTATTATTCTATGCTTCATCCTTGATATGCGATTGAGTATCATGTGGTTCTGTATTTAACTCTGCAAAATCTTTAGATAAACATTTTTGAAACTTCCTGACTCAGTGATTATTTCAGGATTATGTACTTTAATGAATGTCACTCATTTTAAACTTCCCAATTGGCAAAGGATTCATTGGTAAGTCATTACTCTTCAATCAGAAAAGTAATTGGTAGCAGGGATTTAATAAAGAGTACAACTGACTCCCCAGCGTAAGTATTAGCGTAGTATGAATGTATGGGCCCAAGTGAGTATTTGGTGTGTGAATGCTGTTTGCTAATATCGCGCTGGATCAATAGGAAAAGGTATCCTGCTAGTGCATGCTTTTGGTTTCCTGCCTCTGTCAAAGCCCCTCTGTCAAAGCTTCTGTCACTGGTCTGACAGTTTTTCGAAGCTTTTCCCGACAACCCAGAGGTTTTTGGGAGTGTGTTATACTGTTGCAAATGTGGCTCGATGGCAGCATGTAGGGGCTGCAGTGTCACGTTACCACAGTACCAGGGATCTGTGAGATTCCTTCTTAAACCTGCAGCTGCAGATAATGTGTAACTCTCACCTAATGCTAGGTTTACTGGAACTTCCTAGCTCCTTGCTACTCCTGAATGCTGCTAGTCTTCTTCAAGGGAGCGTAACTCCAAGAGTGCAATCACTGGCCTAAGAGTTTGCAGGCAGGCTTTAAGGGAGTTCGAGATGTACTCCAGTGCTTATTTTTGCTTTTAATTTTCTTCCCTTTCCAATATGGCCACTTCAGCCTTTAGTTTCTATTAGGTTTTTCAATGCTTTGTGGAGATTGTCACATGCGGTGTTTCATCATTTCCTGTTCCTGTTCATTTAATAAAGTCTATTTGGTTGGAAGGTGTGTGGCAAAACACCTGTGTTCCGCAGTAGCACCATATTACCTGGGAAATGTGAGATGCCTTCTTAAGCCTGCGATTGCAGGCAAAGAGAAACACTTACCTAGGGATAGCTTTGATGGGGCTTCCCAGCTCCTTGCTGATGCTGGGTGCTGCTGGTCATCTTCAAGTGGACTTGGCTCTAAGAGGGCAATCACTTGCCTACAGGTTTGCAGGTGGGCTTTAAAGGGGCTTCAATGATCGTCCAGTCCTGGTTTTTGCTTTTCCTTTTCATCCCTTTCCAATATGGCTGTTTCGTCCTTTAGTTTCTATTAGTCTTCCTAGTCCATTATGGGGATTGTCATATGAGGTGTTTCATCATTTACTGCTCCTGTTTATTTAATAAACTCTATCTGGTTGAAGGGTGCGTTTCAATACAACCATGTTCCTTTGGCTGTTCTTTGCTTTTGCCACCTTCTTGTTCCTGTTTCTAGTGCTAGGAGTTGTTTCTTGTGGTATTCAGTCCTGCGCTTTGGAATCCTCCATTAGTACTTTGAGGTTCTTGATCATTCAAGGAGGTTTTTTATGAATACGTCTTTTTTCTCCTAGATTGTGACAGCTTTTCGTGTGCACCTGTTTATCACACGTTCTACTTGTGTGATAAAATCAGGGCTTCGGGAAGTGATCACCCATACCAAGGGCCAGATGTACGAAGCATTTTACCACTCGCAACTGGTAAAATGCTTTTTGGCATGTACCAACCCTATTTTGCGAGTCGCTGTTAGGAAGGGGCGTGTTAAGGGCGTCCCTTCCTAATAGTGAGTCACACTAGTATGTAGGAATGTTTCCCAGTTGCAAACCATTCACAGTTACCACCAACTTCAAGTTGGATGTAATCCATTCGCAAATGGAAAGGGGTTCCCAAGGGACCCTTTCACCTTTGTGAATGTGGGAGCCAACATTTTTTAAGAACAGTCCCACGGAGCACTGCCTACTCCTAAGAAATGAAAAGGTAGCTTCTCATTTTTATTTTTTAAATGCATCCCGTTTTTCTTTAAGGAAAACGGGCTGCATTACAAAAAAGAATTGCTTTATTTAAAAAGCAGTCACAGACATAGTGGTCTGCTGTCTGCAGCAGGCCAACATTCCTGTGAGTGCAGGCCATTCCCAATGGGTCGCAAAGCGAGACCTACCTCATGACAATTAATGAGATAGGTCTATTTGCAAACCACTGGGAATCGCAAAATGTGTCTAAGACTCATTTGTACATGAAATTAGGAAATTGCAAACTGACTTTTCTTGTACATCTAGCCCCAAGTTCCGGCTCCAGCTCTGAACAATATCACGTGAAGTAGCACCCAGAGCTCGTTCCCTTTAAGGGAAGCAGCTGTTTGTCAGGTGGGAATCACTGACTCTGGCTGCCTTTCCTTCAGCACAGTAAGTGTGAATCAGGGAGAGAAGGGGTGAAACACTCCCCTGAGAGTGAGCAGAACAAGAGAAGTCAGAGCCTCGTAAACCAGGGGTGGCTCCTCCGCAATGGCGGAGGAGCGTCACTCCATGGCTCAGAGCCAGCAGCAAAAAAATAAAATTACATTTCAGCATCATTTTACTTTTTAAGCCGCTGGCTCAGCCAGCGTGTGCAGAGAGGGGCGGGGCTGAGGCATGGGTGGGGGGAGGAGGAGTGCTAGTGCACTCCCTAAGCTCTCATGTGTGTTTGGCCGGCTGTCTCAGGCCAACCAAAACTCACATGCTCACTTAGGTTTCTCTAACCCGGGTGTATTGAACAGCCGAGTTAGAGAAACCCCACAGACTCCCTGGTCTGAGCTGGGCATCTTTCTAGCCTGCTCAGGTCATTCCCCCACTGCTCTGCAGCGCGGGGATTGGACAGGGAGTCTGTGACTAGCCTGAAGTGTCTGCTGGGACAAGGAAGTCCCAGCACCAAGGCGCGACGCAGGAGGGGGCCGGCAGCAGGTAAGTTTAACTTTTTTCTATGTTCTATTATTCTTATTCTTATTACATTCCCCCCACCCTTCCGCATCCCCCCTCCTGCGCTCTCTCCCGCACTTTGACCCGTGCTTCCCCCTATCACCAGCCTCTCCACTTAGTGTATGTGGCGGCCGCCACTGTCGTAAACACACTCAGGAAGTAGGCATCAGACGCTGGTAACACCCAAGAAGTGAGAACCTCCATATTATTAACATGTTTCAGTTAAGTATTTATACAAAAAATTTAAATAATTAACGATTTTATTGTTAGCATGCCCGAAAATGATCAGATAAAAGAATAGTCAAGAAATGGTACGTCAGACATTTACATTTCATATCGCACATGTGCAAATAGCTTGAAGGCTCTTTAATTTTTCCAAAAGCATGTCAGATCTGTTGAAGCTGGAACGTCGTTTCTCTCAAATCATTGTCTGCAAAAGGGCATTCTGTCATTTAAGCACTGCTGGAGAGGAGAGGACTCCAGATAATTGTTTAGTATCAAATGTCTGGTGACTAACACCACAATCACAACAAAAGACCTGACATGTACATGGGGCTATCTCATTTTCTGAAAATACCAATGAATGCAACAGGAAAGCTCGGCATACTGGTTTTGCTCCTTATCTCATATATTTTCATGCATTTCATTTATTTATAATATCCACTCCAAAGAATGTGAAAAAATGTGGATGTTCTCTGCTGGTGCTGAATATATTTAGTCTTTGTGCATGTCAATTTTAGGTATCAAAATGTTTTATGGTACGACTTATATTATTGCTACATGAATGGACGACTGTAAATATCATTTCTGTAGATGTCTTTCAGTAGGCCTTAGATAAGCTAATGCACAAATATACAGGTTAGATTAATTATACTTAATGAACCCAACCCAATAGATATATCTTTTAAAAGTACATATGACAGCCAGCCTACTATCCATCATTTACACCCCTATATTTATAATAGTACATACCGGGTTAAGGATAGATTGTCAAACTTGTCTCCACTTCCTCTTTCAGCTAACAGACCACATTGTAGTTTTTCTCTCATTATGTACAATGAATTAAGAAAATAATTATGGTGGTCTTTAAAGCTACATTTGTGGATGTTTTTATATAATTTAGATGATAGACATGCCTATTATTCTGTAACCTCTGCCCATGCTCGCTCTTCCATTCCTCATTTTAAACAAGCATTGGCAAAGTCAATAGGCTAGGCTTTGGCAATTTTGCAATGATTTTCTATTTTGCAAACATATGCAACATGGAAAAATAATAATTGAAAACTTATTTAAGAAATAAAAACAATTGAGTGGCCCAGCAACACAGGCCCACCAGGTCTCGACTAAAGTGCACTTCTTTTCAAGTGACTGTACTGATGCATTCGGACTTGTGTTATACTTATGCTCTATTATGTCAATAACCTCCTTTTCTGTTAATGGAAAAACATCTTGTTTCATTATTTACTTGTGACATTTTGGTTGGGTTATTACACATGCACCAAAAATATCTTTGTATACTGGTATTTGGGTTTGCCACCCACTTGCGCTTTTTGCCCTTTCCTCTCTCTCCTGACTCTTCTTTCACCATCCATTCGATTTAATATGACCACATGCTTGTGGTGGTCTAATGTCATGTATCATCTAACGGTATAATTTGATAAACATTTTTTTTACTCTCACACATTGTTCACAATATCAGCCTTGAGAAAGCCCCAGGCCTGCGTGTGAAGTTGGGTGAAACATGTTTTGTCTGTCTCTTGTATATATTGTGGTTCTGTCTTTGGAACTCCATAGAATTGGAATAAATCAAAATACACTTTGCACTAATCTAGGACTAAAGACTGCTTGAATACATTGGATCTCCTTGTAAACTAAGGCTTAAGCATGATGGTGAGGACAAAGCCACATGGACACTTACTGAAGATCAGATTGTTTATTCTTATGCGATGTTTGCAATTCCTCCTAAAGGTGATTGTCTGAAGAGGAAATGACCACATTATGGTAAGCCCTTTAGGGATTCACTGTTGTAAAATTTTAAGTAATGATAGGGCACTGAGATTACTATTCTGGGAGTGGAGAATACAATGTAACTAAATTATGACAGAGACCTCAGAATATTCTAAGACTTGAGGCTTCAATGTGGTATTCTCTGATCTTGTACATGGGAGACATAACTGTGTCAAAAGAAGCTGTTGGTATAATGCTGAGAAGGAAGACAGGGAGAAGGTTGTATGACAGAGGCATCCTAACTACAAATATGTCTAAACCACTGATGGGGCCGGGTTCCACGTTCTAGGTTTACTCTGGAACCCCTGGTCGATGGATCATTGGTTCCAGCTTAAAAGTGTAGAGGGGAGAAATATCTTGTCCAAACAGATTTCACAATCTCAATAAATCATGACTCCGAAGAATCACTGACTCCAGGTTCTAAGTTTAGTTAGTTTATTACAAAGCCAAAAACAATTGGACATACAAACACCTCAAGATGAGGGTGTAGAAATACATCGGAACTAATACAAAGCCAAACCTACGGGCAAAATTCAATCTATGAAGCATACAAAGGATGACCAGTTCTAGAATTAAGACGCAGAAGATCACTGCGCCAACATCAAGAGTATTCTTCATTTGAGGTTCGCAAGTAAAAAGCATTAGTCTGACCCTACACTACCACTAACGTGACATCCCTACTTAGCATTTTCCCAGGCATGTTATGGAAAAGGTGTCAGCGCGTGAAGACTTCTTAAGTGCATTCACGTTGAATGGGTCAAGTAGCATAAAGTTACGGAGTTTGTTCTAAGATGCTCCTTCCTCTCTTCCGATCAGATCTCCTCTCCTAACTCAATTCCTGGGGCACTGACCCTAACCCCAACACCAAAATCCTAAGACACACCCATCATCACCTCACGCGATCGTCCCATCCAGCTAAACACCTCCTCGTGGTTAACTTTCCAGGTGGCTTCGGTGCTCCCAGCCTCTGGCTCGATGACCTTGATTCCTAGGCCTTCTTCAGTGAGAAAGAACACCGTCCCACATTATCAGCACCATTTGTTCAAATGTACCCTCTCCTCTCTAAGTCTAACTCCTAAAACAAAAGCGTTATTCTAACTAACGAAGATGAATTTCTCCACCTGCATCAGAAACGTGAGAAAGAAAAGATTCTACATACACATGAACATTATGAACAATTCAAATTCAAGAGCCAGGAAAAAATACACAAGGCCTACAGAAAATCAGCTAACATAAGAATCACCATGAAACTTCACTAATCACACGCATATACATGAACATTATTACTGTGCACGTTTAAATCGGTACATTACATGTCAGCAATTAATTCCTCATTAGTCATTGATAAAATGAACATTAAGATTTCACCATTTAGAACATGATTACAATGTTAATTTCTCCACGTTGTACAAAATATCTCTATCACTTCACCTCTCACGTTATTACATTACACATTCTAATAAGCAAATGTTAACACGACAAGTGAATATATGCAGGTGCAAACTACTCATGATTATAATGCACCCCTACAAATTGAAGAGCACAATCATGCTCTATCAGTCCGCCCTCTGATGACGTGTCATCACAATCAATTACAATTCCCTGTAGAAAGACCGACCTAAACAGAAGTTGTAGCCAGTCTTCCCTGTCGAAACCTTTCTAGGCTCTTGAGATTCTCATAGTGACTGTCCTGCAGTCTCTCCATTCTCCTCTCTCATTGCCTATGAGAATTCTCAACCTGTCTTGCCTTATGCCACTTGTAGGCTCTGATCACTCAAATCAAAAGAATCACAGAAATCACAACTATTATGATTGGCTTCAAGATGTAACCAAGGAATCCCTTCCCAAGATTTGCGAACCAACTTCCAATCTACAAATCCTTTTCCAACCTTGTCCCAAACACCTTCTGTTGCCAGAATATGTATTTCATGGTGTATCTCAGTGATGTTACTTATATGCTTCCTCAGATCCTTGCTATGGTCTGGGATATAAGTACGTCACTGTTAAACCCTCAGCATTTTACAGACTCTGCCCTCTTTTGCTAACAACACATCTAAAGCAAGACGGTTCTGCATCACCATAGCTCTTATCGACAACATCTCGCCATCTACAAGCAACAAAGACTGAGATGTATTTGCTGACAACTTATCCACAATAGTTGACAACCTTCTAATCTTTATGTCGCTCAGAACCACTCCCAAACTTGGTATCATTGCTCCAAATACATCTCCAACAATCTCTCCTGCACTTGTACCTTGCTTCTCTCTATGGAGCGGTCCCCCTTCCAAAGGTCCCAAATCTTCAACGTGGTATATCTTGGGAAACACAACAGCCACATAACATGTGCCATACCAATTCAGTGGCGATTGTACATACACATTTTTCCCACACACATAATACACATTTGGCACCACTTGTACCGCTTCTTGCAAAACCTTTTTTGCAGTGGCTTCAATTGTGAAAATATGATCACACACACTCTGTCCCCAAAAAATCTTAGCATAATAGGTCTGTACTTGTCTAATGTAAAGTTTTCCTCGCTGTTCAAAATCTAAAGCTATTGGATCATAACTCCCTTTCACCTTGTGTGCTAACTCCTCCTTGGTCCACTCAAATTTTCCCTCTGTATTGTTAAGCTTAAATGTTAATTGCCTATGTTTATCCTCTACTTGATCTACAAACTTTTTCTCTACATCAGACAATATACAGGTCAGAATGTGGCGGTGCCCGTAAGCTGTGTCTAATGTAACAGTAGTATGAAGTACTTCCCTATCCTTTCTTCTTGCTTATAATAGTCAAACTTCTGAAAGCACCACATCGTAGATAGAGAAATAGTATTCTTAATGACCCTTACCATAAAACATACTAAGCAATAAGCTACATGTAATACCATATGTCAGAGGCAGGTGATGGTAACAAATCCCCATCTCAACTGATGCAGGCAACTGCATATACAGATAACAGTCTCTCACATCCATTGTGTTTACATACTCATACAACAGCTTCGCATAAGCATTCAACGTATAATCACCTTTAGACAAATCTACATGCAACAAGCGACTAGTTTGATCTATCATAGCTTTGTCAGCTCCTAATGTACTCTCTTTTGCGCTAGAAGTGGTAGGTGTGGATGTCCCTTGTATTCCCACCCCATAGACTTCTGCTTCATATGAAATTTTTACAGACACGATAAAAACTACTGCTATAACTACTATCACTTCTACTATAAGTGTACCTATTATACACTTTGCTCTACAGTTCGGATTTCCAGACTCCATCTTTGACTGAGTTCAGGTTAGCACAGCAAGAGGATCAATGCAAAGTCTCTTTCTCTGCCTCTTACTGCTGATCGACAAAGTACATGCACAGTTCCTTGGAGTCTCGGAAACCAATTTTACAGTTCGTTGCACACTTATTTACACAGTTCAAAAGACTTCCTTAGCCCCCTTTCTTCTTCTAAAGAAAAAACCTACATTTATTCTTCTTCCACTCGGTCCTAGGTTATCTTCTTTAAACCAAAAGCGTTTTATTTACAGTTTAACAGTTCAATCAACAATCCCTCACAAGATCAGAGCCAACTTCATCAATGACACGCTGTAGAATTTCAAGGTGAAGTGCTGCAATCTCCTGAGCTGGTGGCTGATACCCAAAGGTTGGAAACGATAGATCTCGCAGAATCAAAACCCTCAAGCCACTCAATATCAGAGGATTTTATACAGTCACTGTTAACACTCCATTGGCTTCTATTCCAGGGACCAACAGTTCAATCTCAATGATCAGTTCTGGGGCTCTGCTTGTCACTCGTGCAGGCCTGAGCCTCCCGGTCCCCACTGTTCCCGGCATCATAATCAGATAAGTTCACTCTGGGGAAGCGTATCTCTGGCACGGCACTCTTGCTCTCCTTGATCTCCTTAAACCCTCCTGTGCTTGCTCTGAGTCACTAAGCTCTGATTCAGACATATCAGACACAGGGGCAAGGTCTCTTTCAGGAGCAAGTCTCAAGTTTTGCCTCTTCCGTCTCCCAGGCCATGACTCTCTTGCAACTTCTGTTCTCCTTCTCTGCACCCAACCACTTTCCACACCAGTTTCTTCGGCTGAGTCTGATTCTGTACCACTCGCAACGTTACCGTCTCCCTTAGAGTTGACCTCCCTCAGCTTGCTCTGGTGGGTAACCAGCCTCGTCAGAAACCCCCACAGCTTGGCTTGACCTCTCCCGTGGTCTCACAGCCATGGCTGGACTTTCTTCAGGGAGAGGAGCTGTCTCTTCCGAGGGTCCTGAAACTCTGTGGGTATGGGAGGCATGAATCCAGTTCAGCAAGCCTCACAGCTGTATTTGTCACCAAAATCACCTGGTACAGATCTCACCAGCGGTCATCAAGACAGTTCTTCCTCACATGCTTCTAGACAAGCATCCAGTCGCCTGGACACAAGTCATGACAGAGGTCCTTCGAAGTTGGTGCAGTCGCAGCTTCAACCTGGTGAGAAACAGAACGGACAGTCCTTTGCAATAATCAAGGATCAAATCATTGATGATGTTTATCAATGCTGTAGATGGCACTGCTGGCAAGTGCATCGCCCTCCCCATCAATATTTCATGGGGCGAGAGTCCTATCCAGCTATCGGGAATGCTACGCACTCTCATTAGCACCAAAGGCAATGCATCAGGCCATTTAAAAGACGAGGAGGAGCACACCTTTGCCATCCTCATTTTGAGAGTACCATTAATCTGCTCCACAAGACCAGACGCCTCCGGCCTGTAACTACAGTGCAACCTCTGATCAACTTGTAAGGCAGTACACAGCAGCTTCATAATCTCACTGTGGAAATGCGTTCCTCTATCTGACTCCAATGAAGTTGGAAATCCGAAGTTCGGTATGAGTTCCCTAAGCAACAGCTTTGCTACTGTGAGACTATCACACCTTCTTGTTGGATATGCCTCCACCCACCATGAGAAAACACACACCACAACCAGAATGTATCTCAATCCATTGCACCTAGGCATCTTAATGAAGTCAAGTTGGATTCTGTTCAAAGGACCCCCAGACCTTCCAATGTGACTCAGTGTAACCACAGTTTTCTTTCCAGCATTCATCTGCTGACACGTAACACATCTCTGTCACACTGCTTCAGCAAACACACAGAACCGTGGATTAAACCACGTTTATCTGAACACTCGTACCATGGCATCTCTCCCAATGTGAGCTGCTCCATGAATCTGTCTCACCACAGGGCTCAGTAAACAATCCAGCAATACTGCTCGACCATCAGTTGAAACCCAAATGCTATCATCTCTTCTCTCGCAACCTGCTTTAATCCAACCAGCTCCTTCTTGGTCTGACACTTCTCCCTGCAGACGCTTGACCTCATCCAAAGAGTCCGCTATGTCTAACATCATGCTGAGCTTGGTTCTTTCTGTGCTCTCTCCTGTATAGTCCCCATTAAAAATGCAACTATATTCAGTACGGAAACGTGCAACTTCATCCGCATACCTATTGCCCAATGTTACGAAGTCCTCCCCCCTTCCCATGGGCAGTACACTTGACCACAGCTATTTCTTTTGGTCGTTGCAAAGCTTCCAACAATTGTCTCACATATTCCCCATTTCTGATGGTTGATCCTGATGATGTTAAGAACCCCCTCTGTGACCATAGATGTCTGAAGTCATGAACCACACCGAACCCATATTGGCTATCAGTGTTGATGGTGACTCGGATTTGATCAGAAACAAGGCATGCACGTGTCAAGGCGATGATCTCAGCTACTTGTGCGGAGTGTACTCCCTGTAGATAAGCAGCTTCCACAACTCCTGAAATGTTACAGACAGCAAATGCTGCTCTCAGATAACCCACATGGTCTCTTAGACATGAACCATCAACAAAAA
This sequence comes from Calotriton arnoldi, assembly GCA_963921515.1. Taxonomy (NCBI): domain Eukaryota; kingdom Metazoa; phylum Chordata; class Amphibia; order Caudata; family Salamandridae; genus Calotriton; species Calotriton arnoldi. The sequence goes on along the minus strand of CAWUFW010005003.1, from coordinate 1,139,712 downwards.
GGATTTGGTCTGACTCAGGTAGAGGTTCATCAACAATGTCGGGTCTCGGTTTGGTGCAAAGTTCAGTCACATCGAGACAGTCATGGTCCTCACAATCTTCCCCTTCAGTATTTGGGATAGGCATCAAAGTAGCAGGATTCAACACAGAGCATCTTTTCAAAGTTACATTCTCAGAGGCAAGAATAACCTGCTCATAGAGTGTGAGCTGGTTATTTGTCAAATGATGTGTTTTGGTTCTCGTCATCCGGAGCTCAACTGAGTGTGTAACATAAACAGTAAGAGGATGACCCATCACAATGCTTTCACACCTTTCAATGCTGACACCTGTTGCAGCAACGGATCTGAGACATCTAGGCAACGCTGAAGCTACAGGATCTAATGTAGCTGAAAAGCAGGCAACTGGTCTACGGACAACCCCATGTGTCTGGGTGAGTACAGACAGTGCACAATCCTCCACTCACAACAGAATAATGAGAATGCTTTGTTGTAATCAGGCAGTCCTAGAGCCTGAGCTTGACACAGGCTTTCTCTCAGCTCCAAGCAGACAACCAAACAGTTGTTATCCCATGGTACCTGATCACTCACATCTTTGTGTGTCAACCTCTGCAAAGGTTTTGCTTTCAATGAGAAGTTGGGAATCCATTGACGACAGTACCCAACCATTCCCAAAAACACCCTGACTTCCTTTTGCGTGGTAGGTGCATTCATTTTCATGATCGCCTCAATGCGATCTGGTGACACATTCCTCTTGCCTTTCTCAATGCGATGACCCAAATACTGGACTTCAGGCAAACAGTACTGGAGTTTGTCCGTTATCTGCTAGGTCAGTGTTTCCCAAACTGTGGTCCGCGGACCCCCAGGGGTCCGTGACACATTCCCAGGGGGTCCCCAGGAGGCAGTTTTAAAAGCACTGCAAAGTTCCTTGTCTAATTAGCAGTTTTCGAGCAACAATAAAAGTGTCAAAATAACGCCAGTGATTAATGCACCTGCTGGAGAGATGAGAGTTTTGTCCAGTTGCAGCTTTGAGTAATCTAATGTAGCACAGAGGGTTAATATGCCTACTGCAAAGAACGTGTACCATGCATTTTAAAAAACAGTGTTTTATGTGCATTGGTCAGTGGGTTACTGCTTTTGTCACAGAGATTTTTTTGTTACTCTGCAGTTCATAAGTGACAATCGTAATCTAGCACAGTGACCTATAAACTGTCATCAAAGAGCTGCTTGCAAACTGCATGGTACAAGTTAGTAACTTATGTTTTTTCCCAGTCTTTCATTATCCTGATGCTGCTAAAAAGGTGTATTTGGGCGGAAATAAATTTTTATTTTTTAAAGTCAATGCTAACCACTGGCTGATGTTCTGAATCCCAAGTTTGCGCTTCTCCGGATCAAGCACTCTTTAAAAATGCCTACCAGTATGAATGACATGTGAATCCTACACATTGTAGTACCCTTTGCCTTATGTAACATTTTCTATACACTGATTTACACGTATCATTCATTGTCGCTATATGTGTGTGATGTAAAGTGCTCTGACATCCTACAATGGTATGAGATGCTATAAAACAAATGAAATACATGTGACAGAGAGGCTATGGAGAGATGAGAGGCACTGTTGAAGGGTGATAATAAGGGAATCATTGAAGAACCCCAACAAAGATTGTCGTATCCTGGTGCATAGTAAGGTCTTCATTTACTATTCGTTAAAAGCCAATACAATTTAATATATAATGATAAATGTGTTTTAAACTGCACCAATGTTTCCTAAATTTCTTGGGGGAGAGCCTCCCAAAGCCCCCTTTGTAGTGGTCAGGCTCACTCACTCCACTTGGTGTGCACCGTATGGTGACTGGTCTGAAAACATTTGCCAGGGCTGCTTTGGGTTTCCAGTCTGGCCCTGGCAGGAGCAGGAGCCTCGTACTGCGAAATAAAACCAACCATTTAAAAGTTAGTCACGGAGATGCAGCACCAACTTTCCCATTAAAATGTTTTGTTTTTTGCAAATTCTTTGAATATAAAGTACTAAGGGGGATATTTACAACAGAAGTGGCGGAGCGTGTCGTTAGCCTCCTTGGCTTAACAACACGCTCCGCCACTTCGAAACACAGGGCTGCACCATATTTACAAGAATATGGTGCAGCCCTGCGTTTTCCCTGTGCTGGCGCTACACTTAGCAGTGTAGCGCCAACGGGCACCCTTGCACCATAGTGCAAGGGTGTGTAGATGCAGTGGAAGATTGTTTATGTGCAGGAAGGTCCCCCTTCAATCTTGAAATTCCGTTTTGTCACTTCTATGTGTGCTGCTTAATGCAGCACACATGGAAGATTACAAAATGGCATTTTTAAAGATTGTTTATGTGCAGGAAGGGTCACCTTCCTGAACATAAACAATCCAAGGCGTTTTGCTTTTTCCATGTGTGCTGCACAAAGCAGCACACATTGAAAAAGCAAAACGAGGAGAAATAAAGGATTTCTCCTCGTTTTGCCAAGTTAAGACCTGGTTTTCCCTGGCTTAATTTTGGCGCTACCTCCTATTTACGCTGCCCTTGTAAATAGGGGGCAGCGTCAAAATCAATGGGTGTTGTGGTGGAACGCCCACCGCAACACCCACTGCCCACCCCTTTCACGTTAGGCATTGTGTGACAGGGGGCCTTATTTACAAGGCAGCGTTAAGCCATGTTAAGTGGCTTAACGCTGCCTTGTAAATAAGGCGAAGCCTCTATCGCCACGGGAACGTTGCAAAAAGTGATCTTCCCATGACGATAGGGGCTTCTAAATATGCCCCTAAAATCCTTAGTAATTCGAGTATTTGTTTTGTGTGCACGTGTGTTTATTTTTTCTGAATTACTGTTTTAATGTTTGAAATTTAAATCATACAAATTGCTTGGGGGTCCCCGGCTTCCAGTGGTGACTCAATGGGGGTCCTCAGGAGTCAAAAGTTTGGGAACCACTGTGCTAGGTGGTTTAACAGAGCAACGGTATCGACCCGACAAGCCTCCTCAGTCTCCGATGCAATCAGGAGGTCATCAATATAGTGCACGAGTACTGAACTCTGCAGCAGTACTAAACTCTCAAGGTTCTTTTTCAAAATCTGATTAAAGATTGACGGACTCTCAGTATACCTTTGTGGGATACGACACCACGTTAACACACGATTTTCCAAGCAGAAAACAAATACAAATTGGCTTTCCTCATGTAAGGGTATCGAGAAGAACGCCTGACATAAATCAAGCACTGTAAACCATTCAGCCTCACAAGGAATTTTGAACAGGATCACAGATGGAGTCGGTACTACAGGACAACATGGAACTACGATCGTGTTGACCTTTCGCAGGGCCTGCACGATCCTGTACTTCCCACTCAGCTTCTGCAATCCCATTATGGGCGAATTGCATGGGCTCCCCATGATTTCCTTCAGAATGCCATGCTCGATCATTGACTCAATCACAGATGTAATTCCTGCCACAGTTTCCGGAGTCAGGTTGTACTGGGGTGTTCTTGGAAACTCAGCATTCGACTTGATCTGTATCTTAACTGGCTCCACCCCTCGGATCACTCCTATCTCTTCTCCCGTGAAATCCCACACCACTGGAGAGACTGAATCCCTCAAGTCATGTGGCAGGTCTTCCACTGTCAGCACGGGGAACATCTCTATGCAGAGATTCTGATTCGCCAACTTGAATGTAATGTTATCATCATTAGTCTGCAGCTCTACTCCTTTGGGCGTGCAATAGATGGTACAATTCAATTTACACAAAAGGTCACAACCCAACAAACAAACTGGACTCGAATCACACACCACAAATTGGTGTAGGTCTTGAAATGTTCCTATTCTCACAGGTATCTTGTCTGTCAGCGGATTCGCCATTCTCTTATTGGCAACTCCTACAACTTGGATCGATTGTCCCGAGAGGAATAGGTTTGGAACTACTGCGGACCTCACGGGTAGAACCAGTATCAATCAAGAATGTAATAGGATGACCGTCCACATTAGCCTCCACATACGGTCCTCTCTGGTCTACCTCCAAGACTGCTCCAAGGGTACAGTCTTCCTCCCCCTCAGGCACCGTCACTGCAACGGGTCTGGATCAAACTCATCTAGTGCTTTGATAAAGAACATCTGCTGGTACACTCGATTTCCCTGTGGAATTCTCGGAGGTTGGGGAACCTGCACTTGCTGACTCGGACCCCCTCCGTTCATGGACCTGGGTCTCATTACAGTACTTACAACCTCAGGTACCTGCACTATCTCCTCATCTTCAAGCTGATTTGCTGGATCCAATCGACACTCTCGCTTTCAATGCCCGATTTTGTGACAATAATGACATGCAGTGGTCTTCTTTAGGGTACGGACTTCAATTCCTGTCTTGGGATTTATTCCTCTTCCTCCTACCTGACCCGCGTGAGTCAACGCATTCTGGGTCCCTCCATGATTATTTCCCTGCTTCCGGCCCAACGTTCCTCCACTCTTCTGTACTTGGTCTACCCTATATGCATTCCTCATCTGGACTAGCATCAGTTTTTCCTATGCTTAGAATCCACTTCGTCACTACAGTATCTGGCATACCACAGAATCTCGTCCACTGACTTTTTCTGCCAGCAAATCAAATGCTGTTGGATCATAAAGCTACTTTCTGGTCTCAATCCCAAAACAAATTTGGAAACAAACTGTCCCATGTCCTTAGAATCTAGAGTCTCCAACCAACTATTCTGCTTAAAGGCTTGCAAGAGCCTTTCGTAATAAGCATGTACTGTTTCCTTGGGTTCTTGAGTAGTTCGATCTATCATAACCCAATCGATATCTTGTGGCAAAATCTTAGACTGTAACCATGTGATTACCTGCTCAAACTTTTTCATGAACAAGGGTGAAGAACCATGTGTTATGGGGTCTCGGTCTGGTTTGGCAGACAGCCAAGCAGGCCACAAATCACTAAGTACCACAATGTCAAATAGAGTGTTCAAATCAATCCACAGCACCTTAGAAATCTTCACAAAACGATCAACTTGTTTGTACCATTCAGCAGGTTTCTCCCTCAGCCTAGGAAAATCATATATAAATGCTGCCAAATCACTCCTGCTCCAAGGCACATGCACATACCCTCCGCTCTGTACCTCTCACAATAGGTAAGCCTCTACTCCTGCTGTCCTCCCTCCTGGAGGTGGTGTATCTCCTAACTCCTTCTTCACATTCTTTTTCTTTGACCATCTTTCCTCCCACTTATCAAGCATGCTCCATGCGCGTATCCCTACAACCAATTCACTATTGGATGTTTTCAACCGTATGGCTCTTTTCCCCTCCAACTCCTGGTCACTATAATTTAACCTGTGACTTCCCTGTAACATTTTCCTTTTGGACAAATCCACATCATACTTTTGTGCCAATTCTGCCAATTTCCCATGTGCCCGCCTTGCCTTACGCGTAACATCCTTCACCACAAACAACAGCTCGTCCTGCTCATAAAGTTCTATCCTTTCCAAAGGCAGACTCCCACTGATTATCTCTTCTACTTCTGCTTTCAACCTTACTACATATAGCACCTTGGCTTTTACTGCAGCCTTGATGGTTCCCTGACTTAGTATGCTACCCTGTTCTTCTCCTTCGCTGCTCTGATTCCTGTGGCGATTTCCTGTCGCTGTATTCTGTGAGACATGCTGACCTCCAGAAACTCCCTGATCGACACCTACTTCTGACATCCTTCCCACAGGTCCTCTAACCAGAGCTTCCCACATCCTCAAGTCCGAGCGTGAATCCGCCAATGACACTGATCGTACTGCGCTAGACCCAACGCGCACCCTTGAAGAGTACAGAGTACTAGCTTCTACAGGCACCAAATATGGACCACTTCCATTTGCGGTAACATTTCCTCCTAAGTTGACTCTTTCCCCAATCCTGACTGTGGCTGACTACTGCTTTCCCCTTGACTTGGGTCATACACTGATACTAAAGGTTATGTTATGGTAAAAAATTCTTATAAAGCGCACGTACACCGATTGGTTTCATGGCGCTGCTCTAAGAGGCGCCGGAGCCCTGTTGAATTACTTGTATGCTTGTCTAAACAGCCAAGTCTTGAGGAGTTTTCTGAAGCTCAAGAGGTCAGTGCAGAATCTAATTTCGGAGGGAAGGGAATTCCAGTATCTGGGTGCCAGTATTGCGAACCTACAGCCGCCCTGACGCTTCAGTTTGAATGAGGGTATTGTCAGGAAGTGCATATGAGCTGAGCGCAGGTTACGCAAGGGTGTTTGCCATTGAATAAGGTTATCGATGAATTTGGGGCTCCTGCCATTCAAAGATTTAAAAATAAGGCAGCCTACCTTAAAGGAACATCGCTGTAGGATGGGGAGCCAGTGCAGCTTCCTCATGAGAGGGGTGACATGTTGCCACCTAGGTTGCTGAAAGATCAGTCTAGCCGCCTGGTTCTGCACCAGTTGTAATCGTTTGGTTACCATGGCTAGAACAACCTGTATCAGTGCTTCCTGAGTGAGAAATCTGCTGATCTTTCTTATCTTCCTTAACTGGAAGAAGCAAGTTGAAATTACTGAACCTATTTGAGTCTTCATTGTGAGGTCACAATTAATTGTTACCCCAAGACTTTTAGCAGAGGGGGATGGGGTGGGGGAGGACCCCAATTCAGTTGGCCAAAAGTGTGGGCTCCAGGGATTATGGGTGCCCCCCGTTAGGACCAGTTCAGTCTTGTCTGGGTTGAGTTTTAAATGATTGCTGTCCATCCAGTGTCGGATGTGCAGCACAGTAGTCTGAAATTCGAGGACCGATTCAGAAGAGTTGCTAATGGTGAACATTAGTAGGAGGTCACCTGCTTAGTTGAAGGTGCACACCTTCCTCTCTTTCAAGGACTGGATCAATGGGAGGAGGTAGAGGTTAAACAAATGAGGGGATAGTGAAGAACCCTGCGGGACTCCACATGAGGTCCTTATCTTTGGTGCCGTAAACTGGGCTATGCGGACCGACTGGGAGCGGTCCTACAGGAATGAACTAATCCAGCTAAGAGCTGATCCCTGGATACCTGCATACCTGGCACGGTCGACCAAGATGCCATGGTCGACCGTGTCATAAGCCGCAGAGAGATCCAGCAGTACCAAGGCCTGCAGGGAGCCCCTGTCGGCCTCCTTCCGGAGAGAGTGTCTAACACCGTCAATATCACAGCCTCTGTTGAGTGTGCAGGGCGGAGCCCTGCTTGATAGGTCCAATGGTGACAGGCACCGTAAGGGCTTCCGGTAACCGCGTAACAGCGTTAACTCCGCTCATCTCCGTACTTCCCAATGCTGGTATCCCCGTTCCTTCCATTCCTGTTAAAATCTTTCCCACTACCCTCGCACTAGGGTTCGCCTGCAGTACTCCCGTTCTCTCCATGGTCGCTGCATTTGCCAATTCCCATCTTCCCTCATCTGAATCTGGATTGTATGGTGGAGGACGCTCTGCCAATAACCTATCTAGCAAGCTGCCATCGGTATCACTATCACCATCTTCCTTCCTGTTCCGATCGTCTCCCTCTTTCACCAATAATGGGTATAACCTCTCTTCCTTAATGGTGTCTACTCTCCACCTCTTCAACTGTGTGTCCTATTGCGCATTCTGGTATGCCTTCATCGCTTTTTTCATCCTCCTCTGACTTCTTTCCCTGCTCTTCACTTGTGCTGTTCGCATCCAAGCATCTAATGTTTCAAACTGTGTTGGTCTAGGCGGAGTTCGTAATGAAGCCATCACTCCCCTCAACTTATATTGCACCTCCAATCGAAATGAACCATAATGTGGAAAAGCCAAATCTCCCTCCTTTTCAGTAATCTTATGCCAATTTTGAAGCCAAACTATAGTATGAAGTCCTACATTCGTTGCCATGTAATGTGCTGGCATATCCTGGGGCGGTGCTTCCTCACCCACTTGAGTTACCACTCCTCTAACTCCTCTACAAAGGTCTCGTAATACTTTAAAGCAACGCATGATTAAACCAAATTCTTTAACCACAAGATGTTTTAGTTTCAACTTCCTGATGACAGCCCACCAATCCCAGCGCGGCGTTACACCAACCGCTCTACCGTAGCGCGGCACACTCCAACGTCACTCTTCCCCCTCAAAGCGGTTCACCCTCCTACCAATTTCACCTTCCACATTCACACTCTCAATCATAGAAACAAGTAACTGTCTGCCAAAAGACCGACAGTGACATAAACAAGTAACTGTAGCCTACAAAATGACCGGACAGTCACATAACCAAGTAATTGTCTGCCTTTCTTCAAGATCGATAGAATTCAATCACTCAAGAACATTCATACACCGCGATCCTCGAATTGTGCTGGCCACTCAAATCGCTGTAGTCCACCCATGTACAAAAGGCTTCCCACATGATTCTATCAAATCCACTCACACAAAGTTCCCTGTCTCAGGCAGGCCGTCGATAGCGCTTCACGACTTCCTGACTTCCCAACAAACCAATAATCAGACAATTACAACAAATCAGTGTCTTCTACACCACAAATCTATCCCGAGATCTTAGGCTACTCTTGAGTCTGACATCAAAACAAAACCAAATCTCATGGACCACGCGCGTCCGGCCCAAAACCACATTCACTTGACTCTCATCCCAACTCCGCAAGACATCACACAATCAATTCATCACCGCAATCTAACACACAACATCCCTATTCATACTCACTCCACTGTTCACCGCTGTTCTCGCCGCACCGTTAATCTCCGTTGGTCTCCGCCAAAGTCCGTCGTTCTCCGCTCTCGATCTTTTGGGCTCTCATTCTTTGGGGTGCTATGGGGCTCTACTTTTCTAGAATTTTCTAGATTCTCCCCTCACCTCAAGAGGAAACCATCCGACATTGCTACCAACTGATGGGGCTGGGTTCCACGTCTAGATTTACTCTGGAACCCCTGGTCGATGGATCGTTGATTGCCGCTTAAAAGTGTAGAGGGGAGAAATTTCTCGTCCAAACAGATTTCACAATCTCAATAAACCATGACTCCGAAGAATCACTGACTCCAGGTTCTAAGTTTAGTTAGTTTATCACAAAGCCAAGAACAATTTGACACACAAACACCTCAAGATGAGGATGTAGAAATACATCAGAACTAATACAAAGCCAAACCTATGGGCAAAATTCAATCTATGAAGCATACAAAGGATGACCAGTTCTAGAATCAAGACGCAGAAGATCACTGCGCCAACATCAACAGTATTCTTCATTTGAGGTTCGTAAGTAAAAAGCATTAGTCTGTCCCTACACTACCACTAATGTGACATCCCTACTTAGCATTTCCCCAGGCAAGTTAAGGAAAAGGTGTTAGCACGTGAAGACTTCCTCAGAAGTGCACTCACGTTGAATGGGTCAAGCAGCATACATTTACAGAGCTCGGTCTAAGATGCTCCTTCCTCTCTTCCGATCAGATCTCCTCTCCTAACTCAATTCCTGGGGCACTGTCCCTAAACCCTACACCAAAATCCTAAGACACATCCATCATCACATCACGCGATCGTCCCATCCAGCTAGACATCTCCTCGTAGGTAACTTTCCAGGTGGCTTCAATGCTCCTAGCCTCTGGCTCGATGACCTTGAGTCCCAGGCCTTCTCCAGTGAGAAAGAACACTGTCCCACATTATCAGCACCATTTATTCAAATGTACCCTCTCCTCCCTAAGCCTAACTCCTAAAACAAAAGCGCTATTCTAACTAACGAAGATGAATTTCTCCACCTGCATCAGAAATATGAGAAAGAAAAGATTCTACATACACATGAACATTACGAACAATTCAAATTCGAGAGCCAGGGAAAAATACACATGAGGCCTACAGAAAATCAGCTAACATAAGAATCACCATGAAACTTCACGAATCACACGCATATACATAAACATTATTACTGTGCACGTTTAAATCAGTACGTTACATGTCAGCAATTCATTCCTCATTAGTCATTGATAAAATGAACTTTAAGATTTCACCATTTAGAACATGATTACAATGTTAATTTCTCCACGTTGTACAAAATATCTCTATCACTTCACTTCTCACGTTATTACATTACACATTCTAATAACCAAATGTTAAGATGACAAGAGAATATATGCAGGTGCAAACTACTTGTGATTATAATGCACCCCAACAAATTGAAGAGCACAATCGCGCTCTATCACCACACATTCCTTTACCACTCATGCCTTTACCTTGCATGCCTTGACCATCCATTTTGTGGTAAAAGCATGATTGGTAAGGGGATATGCGTGGTAAAGAGTAGCCCTAAAACCTGTCATGCGCTGCCAATAAAACTACCCCTACCCCTTTCACTGCCCTGAGGCCTAAAACCTTGCCCCCCCATTAAATAAACTACCTCAACCCCCCTGCCCTGAGCCCTAAAACCGACCCCACCTCTAAAATCTCTCCCTCAAACCCAGCCCTTAAAACTATGCCCCCCTCCCCAGCCCTGAGCCCTAAAACCCTGCCCTTTCCAAACACAACCCCTATCACCCGCCCTGAGCCCTACAACTGACCCCCACCCCTAAAAACTCTTTGCAAATCCTGCCCCATCCCTTAAAACTACCCCAACCCCCTCCCCTTGCCCCTCGCCCTAAAACCCTGCCCCCTTCCAAAAACTAGCCCTACCCCCCGCCCTGAGCCCTAAAACCGACCCCCACACCTTAAAACTCCCACCAAACTCTGCCCCAGCTCTTAAAAGTACCCCGACCCTCACCCTGAGCCCTAAAACCCTGCCCCCTTCCAAAAACTACCCGACCCTCCCCCGCTCTTAGCCCTAAAACCAACCCCCACCCCTAAAAACTACCCCCGAAAACTTGCCCCAGCTCACTTACCTGTCTGCGTCTGGAGCTTCCTGTTCCGACGCTTCTTCTTCTCCCCCCAATATGAACACTAGACCACTATCTGCCTTACCACACATATGCGTGGTTAAGACAGATGCGTGGTTCAGGCAAGCGTGGCTACACTTCTGAGGAAACAGCACTCGTGGCTCAGCCCACGGGCCGTTTCCCCAGGGAGAAGCATGAAAAGTCTTTCACAGGTGTCATGGGTGATTGGCCCTTCCTACAAATGTTAACAGGACCCGTGGCATGCTGAGCTCTCTGAAGATGATGATGATGAAGGGGGATAGGGATCAGACCGGATGTTTGCCCTCATCTTTAGTGACCTGGCATTTGTGTGTCCTAACATCACATGGGGAAAAAACCAATATCGCACAATGAGGTGTACCTTTAGCTCCCCAGTCCACATTTTCCTGCTTGCACTGGGAAATTAACTAGCGCTTGAGAACTAATAAGCTCCTGGGTACCCTATTGGGTGATTATCCTGATTGATTAATTGATTAAACTGCTGTGATGTAGTTTACACACGTGATTACCAAATATTTCCCTCTACTCCAATCAGTTTTCCTTATTCAAATTCGGCTAGGTTGTTCCTGGAGAAATCTGCATGAGGATATTCTCAGATATGTCATTATACACAGCTTGCATTGCTGAATATGCCACAAAACCCCTTTTGCACCCAATTCAGCATTCCTGAGCCACTCAGAGCAAGTACCCTAAGTTCTGGATTTGAAGTACAGAAAGCGTACCTCCATGGGAGTTTTGGCTTTAATGATCCCTACTTCATGGTGTTCCTTGTGGTTGGTTGTTCCACACTTTATGGCAACAGATTACACTAAGAGAGGGGACCAGGCAGTTGTATAGGGGTCTCTGCAGGGGTTGGACAAGGGGAAAAATAACACCGGAGTATCATACTTTGGTTGGCAATTAGGGATAGCCAGGGGGTACAGCTTCTAATCAATATGTTGAACCTAAGTATCCCTTTTCATCAATCGAAAGGAGTTTTTATTTAGGGACAGCAAAAATAACTTTAGGAGTCTTGTTCACGTTCTTTAGTTTCCACTCCATGCCCGACCCCTGAACAACGAGCAGCAAGTAGGAAGCTGTGGAATAAATAAGGCTTGGACAGAAAGTATATTCTGTAATGCCTTTGGGCGTTAAATGGTGTGTGATGTTATTAATTGCTCCTACATACATTATATTTAATCAAAATCCATGAATAACCATAAACAATATTGCAAAGTAAGGTGATAATTTCAATTCCAGTAAATAAACACATCTAGCAGCAAAACATAACCAACAACTATTTATTATGTTAACTAATAAGAGAAACTGGCTTAAAGCATCATCTACACAGGGACACATATACACAATGGCCTCGTTGATATTAGTAAGGAACTCTTGCCAATAGTCACAGTCCCCATATCTATTGCCCAGAGCCCAGCCATGAATCACTGAAGATAAAACATGATGATGATTTTATCTGAGCAAACACAAGGAGATGATGGACGGAGCACTGAAACTTTTCAGACACTCACCCCCAGTCACAGATCTGGATTGTATGAATCCATCATCGTCCTTTGGCTCACTTCGCCACCCCAGTTCAGACACAGCTATATGCAAATCAGTCTTGACCCTGTGCCTCATGGGAACAGTCCAGCCCAAACTGCCAAGCCATATCTTCCCTGGACCGGAAACAAGCATCCTGGGACCAGTTTCAGGCTAACAGCCCTCATCAGCCAGACTGGCTTGAATCCAGTGGCAAAGTGAGCAAGGGACCCACGTCTGGGCATACCCTGCCAACTTAGGGCCAACAAAGCAAACACAAGGAGATGATGGACGGAGCGCTGAAACTTTTCAGACACTCACCCCCAGTCACAGATCTGGGATGAATCCATCATCGTTCTTTAGCTCACTTCGCCACCCCAGTTCAGACACAGCTATATGCAAATCAGTCTTGACCCTGTGCCTCATGGGAACTGTCCAGCCCAAACTACCAAGCCATATCTTCCCTGGATCGGAATTAAGCATCCTGGGACCGGTTTCGGGCTAACAGCCCTCATCAGCCAGGCTAGCTTGAATCCAGTGGCAAAGTGAGCAAGGGACCCACGTCTGGGCATACCCTGCCAACTTAGGGCGAACAAAGCAAACACAAGGAGATGATGGACGGAGCGCTGAAACTTTTCAGACACTCACCCCCATATCTATTGCCCAGAGCCCAGCCATGAATCACTGAAGATAAAACATGATGATGATTTTATCTGTAGCATAGTTTAAATGAGGATGGAGTAGGCGAGATATCCCTTTGAAGTGAAGGAAAATGCAGATGAACAGCTTCAACAATGGACCCCGTGACTTCCAAACTGGAGGTGTGTGCTCTGACAGGTGCCTCATTCATGGCCAAAAGGGCCTCTAATTTCAAAGTACCATGTGGCAGTGTAGCAGCAGCCCCAGAGGGACCCAGCACTGAAGAGAAAACGCCAAGACTTTTCTTATGTGTACTAACCTTCGAGCCTCATACTGCTTACACCACCTTTTTGTGCTCTATTCCGTTTCCCTCAAAGCCTGTACATTTTTAAATACATATGCGCAGTTGTTCAAAATGAGAAAACGTACACTTCTTGTATTAGCCAGAGTTTCCAAAATTTCATTACAGATGCCTACTTGGCAGGCTCCTATTGTATTTTCCTGGACAGGACATCTTGGGGAAGGAAATGGCCTGGGAGTGTTTGCACCCTCCCATGGAGGACCAACAAGTGCAGTGGAAGACAGCCAGAGCTGGGTGGAAGCAGTGGCCTCACACAGGCCCCCGCAGCCCAGTGGTGGGAATGGTGTGGGGGCAGACTGTGTGGGGTTGGTGCGACCAGGACTGGAGAGACGGTGACAGTAACAGTGATTTAGGCCCTGGGAGACTGACCTTAACCTTGTAGTTCTTTAGGGTCCATAGATTTTCTTAGGGATTTTTTATTCCTGACCCAGCAGACAAGGACATAATGTGCGACCCCATGGGTGGGCTGGATGGACAGGCATGCTGGAGTCTGAGACTTTGTCACTGTGTTTCTCACCTGTCATTCAGTACAATAAGGCGTGGGTGCTCACAGCAGGTCAAGGGATGTATGGATGCCGGAATACAGCAGTCCTGCTGTTACACTCGGAAGTTCCTAAATATATTTTTAAAACCACAAAAAGATATGCATGATTTTAGTATTAAAACCATTACATGGGCCTGTGAGCTACAAGGAGCTACACTTCGCACAACTCCAGTTTACAACGATCTTAGACGCTGTAATTCAAGCACGAGAGGTCTATCTCAGGTGCGTTCTCCTCTACAACTTAATAAACATCTCTATTAGTTTTCAGTGAAATTCTGTATGACCCCTGGCTGCTGTGACACAAACAACAGATCAGTGCTGATTTTGTAAAACAAAATAAGTGCAGGTGACCAAACTTTGTTTTAGGGGGCCACCGCCCACTTGCCCCACTGGTACTGCCCACTTCTAACGCTGGCCCACCTGCCCCCTGCATACATAGGGGCCGATTCCGATTCGGGCCGGAAATCTCTCCGACCGAGCCGGATCCGGAGAGATTTCCGACCGAGCCGGACTCCCGCAGTCCGACCGAGCGAGTACGATGCGGCCGTATGCTGCCCGACTCGATTCTGTCGGACTCCCATTGAAGTCAATGGGAGCAGGTCGTACAACGCATACACGGGCTCCCATTGACTCAATGGCTACGTCGCGAACAGGGGGGCCCCCTACAGTGGGTACGCGTGGGTGCGACTCGCACCGTTCATGCATGTTTAGGGGGGACCCTGGGGTCCCCCCTGTGTGCGACTCGTGTGGCTACGTGTGCAGGGTGGTCCGACACGGACCCCCGAAGTCCGGCTCCGACAGCTCTTTGGAGCCGGACGCTACGAGTCGGTCGGGCTGTTCGAAGCGCGCATCGTACTTGCTCGGTCGGGAAACGTCTCCATTGCGTGGTGCGAGCCGTGTCCGTACAAGTCGGTTGGAGCGGTTCGGACCCGGGAACGAGTCGGTCGGCGATTTTGCGTGCGCACGCATCGTACTTGCTCGCTGGGATGACTGTATGAATCGGTCGGGAAAAAGGCCTCCGAATCGGATCCGGTAAAGCCGAATACGATTCGGAGCCCTACCGGCCGAGATTGGAATCGGCCCCATACTGCCCAAAGTTGAAGTGCAGGAACGGCGCGAACCCACCTTTCTTAAAGGCGGACTTTAGGTGAGAAGTCTCCCAAACAATATTTTGAAAAAATCGAGTAAAATCGTGCATTTTACAGCCCGATTTTCACTTAAATTTCCTACATAACAAAAGACTCAATCATGCACCAATAAACATCCCTAAAAAATGTTTCAGTTCTGCAAATGAAAGACTCTGAATCAAACATTAGTAAGGACAGTGGAAGTAATAGGGGTCTTCGGAGTATCTCACTCCCTCCTGTTATTTGTTCCACACCACTTTCCTCTGGTGTCCCTCATTCTTATGCCTTCTTTCTCCCCCATCATCCTCTCGCTGCATATCTCACGCGTCATCTCCTTGTCCGTCAGCAGACTTTCCACTGTCACCTGCCGCATGGAGCTCCTCACATCTCCTCCTAACCAGCCCCACATGCACACAAGCCCCCCTCACTGTATTTAGGGACTTTATTTTGGCCATGAAACATACAGTCTCAAATTAAGATATCAGTAAAGCCCACAATATGAACGCACCTGCCTCGTAAGTCATCTTAACAATCCAAAACAAAACTTGACCCTTATGAACAACTCTCATGCAAGAAATCTTCTGAAATGATTCCGTTTAGATTAACTTTTATTATTTAAAATAGTTAGCCCCTGAACTTTTCCCAGCTCAGGTCCGCATTTATGTTACTTTTTAAGGATGAATTCGCAGGATTATGTCTGCATCATGCAAATCCTAGTACAAACATTAAGGAATAGAAGCAAAGTAAGATACCTGGGTTTTTACCATGATCTGCTGCAGAGTGAAAATGTGCAATGAGCACCACAAGACTGCCAGAGAGTGCTCGGAAAATATTCTCTTTCCTTTTATCCCCAAACATCCTCCCCTTCATACTGGTCTCTATCTTTAATGTTTGTCCATCTTTGTTATTGAGCCTTGTGTTTAGCTGAGAAATATATGTTATTGTACTTATTCCTAAATATTGTCATACTAGGAAAAGTGAACCATGTTTTAAATGAAAACAGGAAAAAAATTAACACTCTAAAAAACCTGTAATAAATGTAATAAAAAATGCAATAAACATTCTTGTAATTGGCTGTTTTATTGTAATGGATGTTTTCAAACTCCCGCATATACTAATCTAATATGGCCAATTAAAGCAATTAGATATTTTATTATTTTCCTTTTATCTCTACAGGTTTTCAGTTTACATGTAGTTTGTGAAGTTTGCTACTTTTGATTTGTTGTCATAGCACCCTTTCACGTTTTGTTTACCTAAATCATTTTAATTACTTCATTTCACACCTTTGTACATATTTTCTTGACACTTCAATAACCTTTCATGAACAATATTCAAACACTGTCTGAAAAAAACACATACTGCATATGGAGTGTATATATATGCTTTACCAGATCCCATCTTCAGACCTTGGAAGATATAGTCGTATTCATTTCACACTCAACAAAATGGAATGAATACACCTTTCACTAACATGGTCGTCAAAATGACCGTGCTGATAGCAGTGTAAATATCTAACACTGATCCTTAAACAAGTGATGTCTTCACTTTTTACCAGACAGGCCGTGAGCTCCAGGGAGCCAGTGGAAGGATTTGAGGAAGATGTTACCGGCCTGATTCTCAAAAAAGTTGGATATCGGCAGGCCCTGATGCAGACTTTTGATCAAAAACAGGTTTTATGGACCGGATCACACTCTTTTTTCAAGTAATTTAATTTAAATAGGTTGCTCTGCGACTTCGGAGTGGAACACGTTACCACCAGACCTACACAGTGAACATTGTAATGTAATTCACAGGGAGAACGTCAAACATTTTTATTTCGCAGTTATTTCTAAGATTGCCTGGACATCTGTGTGCTCATGGCCATATAAGCCCTTCGATGTTTCTGAGTCCCACAGATCCAGTATTCGATACAGTACAAAATCAGAGCCGGGGCGAGGAGCCCTTTACACTGTTATATGCAATGCCAACATATCCAGGCTCTTTGTAAAATTACCCCTTCAAAATGGCGCCTTGCAGACCCAGCACGTATCTATCAGAGTTTATTAAAGTTACAAGTGACCGATTTTCATTTGGCGCTTTTGTAAATGGCCAAAGGATGGCCTAAGTTTCACCACACCATTAGGGTTTAGAAAGTCAGTGTGTGAAGTCAAAGCAGACATCTTTAAAATGCTCCTGTCTTCTCATCCTCAGTGAAACTGGTTAATGTGCAGTGCTGCAGTGCACATTCACATCTGGGCAGTGCTGCAGCTGTCTGGAATCTTGTTTCTCCTCACTATTTTCTTTTAAATATACATATGCAAGCTCCTGGTTTATAGACCACTTCATGCAGTCAGCAAAGGACTAGTTCGATGCAGCACATGAACCGTGAGGACTAAAGAGCAAACCTTTGTTTATAGCAATGACAGATTTTATGAAAATGCAGCCAGTGCAGTCCGGTGTGCCATAATGTGCACATTGTGATGATCAATGGTATTCTCTGAACTGGGCAATTTGTCTTGCTAACTGCCGCTTAGTTTTTATTTTAATGTTTTATTTTTTTATTTATAAAAGACTTTGACACTGAAACCAGTTTCACAACACTCAGATATCAGGAAAGACAACAATCAAAATGCAAACGCCTAAAACGATAACAGAAGAAAATCCAACAAGTGCAATAACAGGGAAGGAAAGAATTTAATGTCCTTCTAAAGGCCAGATGGTTCTGCAGTTTCTTCAGTGTGATGGGAGATTATTTTAAAGTCTATGGGCAAAAAATATGAATGAGCTCCCCCTCCCCCCTCATTCCGTTCCTTCCTGATCCATGGGGTTTGGAACAGAAGGTGATTCTGAAACTGCTGAGCTCATGTAGAAACATACAAAATGGAGGACATCAATCAGTTCAGAATTCGAAAGACATTAGAAAGATTTCAAGGTCAGGGAGAGGTTCTTAAAGAGATCTGCTTGTACTAGTACCACCAGAGGTTGTGCTCAGAGAGACGAGGATCATTCCCTAGCCTCAAGGAAAGCCTATGATCCCGCTGACTGAGACTTGTGTGGAGAACAACTGTAGGAAAGCCTGCTCAGGTGCAATGCAGACCTGTAGCTCAGCTCATCTGGACTGTACCCCGATTATCTCTGCACTATGCACATCTCAAGAGGGTAAAAACATGCTTGAGACATCACAGGGCCTTGCTAGCTGGTGAACATGCATTGTCCCCATTAATCTGCCACCTAGACTCTTACACAACCAGCTGATAACAAGCACCTGGCACCATGACTAAGTGGAGGCTATTAGTGTGGACTGAAGAAGTTTGCATTACTCGGCTTTAGATTTGTGGCACCAGATTCACTTTTCGTGTGGGGAAATTTGGTGTCATCCTCTTTCACCCTGAACTCCTGGGGTGTGTTTCCCTGCCTCATATTAGATGCCCTGAGCTTTTAAATGTTCAGTGGTACTAGTTTGGAGACAGGATGCATTCCCTGGACTGTGTGCACTGATTCTCACTACTGGCATTAGGACTAGGAGTCATGGTTCACTAGTCACCTCCATAGCATGGAAGAATAATTTCTTCTCTTCTCTTAAAAGAACCATAAAAAAGTTAAATCTATCTTCTTGCCACCACCAAATTCTTTCTTCCTACTCCGCAGCTCCCTTTCCTGCATGCCGGCTCAGGTAACATACGATTTGCCTTAAAAAAAGGCACAATATCAATGCACTAATGACAAATTAGCATCTTCAAATACATTTTTAACAGAGACATGCCTCTGATGATTGTAATTTTAGCCTTCTAGATTTAGTTTGGCTTTAAAATTCTTAGAGTTAAAAAAAGGGTTCCCTTTGGACAGGACCTATATCACACCATTCGTGTCCCAGAAATACTCATGCTCACCAACACACATCGTTCCTCATGCTGACTGTATTAAAGCACTTATATAACACCAAATTATACAAAATATATATGTGTTTAATCAATAAAAGCCATAGTATATGTACAATTTATATCATGACAAAATATAAAATACACCTTTAAAAAAACATATATCAAAAATACAGTTGACAATAATTACAATATCGCTATAGGAGAATGGACACAGACAATCTACTCTGTCATGTAAGCGTTAATTTGGATCCGTTATAAACAGCAGAGGGCATGGGTCTTGATTCCCTGTCTCTGTTAGACTGCTGAGTTCTCCAAATTTAACAATAAAACTGGGCGTCGACGCGTTTCAGTGGTATATTCTCAATAAGACCACCTTCATCAGGACATTTAAAACTTATTTTCTCCTTAAGGTAGCGTTATACATTGGTCTATGATCTCACCAGTGCATCTGCACTTCAGTGAGCGAAACTCCCAATTTGTTATGGAAAAAGTGATCCTATTACTGGGATTTTAATTAAATTAAAACAAGGAGAAGGCCGACTCTCCACGATAACGAAACGACCCTCTCTTCTCCTTACTTCTCAGGTCATATGACTCTGTTCCCTAAAGATTTGTAGTGGAATATTAAAATCAGGGTCTCTCACAGTGTAACTCCCCCGTAGTTTTTCTTGGAGGTCTCAAGCTTCCTTGTTTCATTTACTTATCAGAAGCGCGTTTCACCAATCACGTCCTTCTGATAGCAGGGTGGCGTTATTCGTGGCTTATTGCTTCAACGACTCGCTACCCCTGGTATGTGACCTGGATCTCGGTGGATGCGATTCATGCATGAATCGCATCCACCGGGTCAAGACTGATTTGCATGTGGCCAGGTCTAAACTGGGGTGGCATGGTGAGCAAAAGAGTGATGGATTTAACCAAGATCTCTTGACTGGGGGTGAATGTGTTGATTTGTTCTGCATTCCCAGTGCGTAAGCGGGTAAAGTTTAAAGTCTGCTGCACTGTCCACAAAGCCTTACACAATATCGGTCCTTCTTATCTTGCTGAGAAATTCACGCCCTATGCGCCTTCCAGGACCCTCCGCTCAGGAACCAAATCTCTTCTGGTGGTCCCTCGAGTCAGGAAAGCTAGGCTGGGTGGGAAGGCTTTCTCCCACCTTGGCCCTCTCTTCTGGAATCAGCTCCCTATTCATCTGAGACAATGCTCCAATCATCTCCAATTTAGGAATCTCCTTAAGACCATTCTATTCTGATCCCCTCATTAGCTTTTCCTGCAGCCCTTCGGGTGTCGATTCAGGCGCTATATAAATAAATAAATAAATAAAATTCCGTCCATCAATTGTGTGTCTTTTACTTTTAGAAAGTAGGCATTTTCTTGTTTAATCATTCTGTGTGCCTTTGCTGTTTTGTGTATTGACTGTCTGGTTTTGGAGTGACAGGAGCTGGGGATGTGCATTCACTGTAGACAGCCACAAGGGGGGGTTGAGGTGTGTCCAGCCTTTCCTGGCTGACTCCCAACTGGGCTGAATAGGCCTTGGCTGCATTTAGAGTGGTGGGAGGAGTTTCACTTGCACCTGAATAGGCAGTGTCTCCTCTGCACAATGCTGTCTCCACCTCCTGTAGTGAAGCTGGACCAGAGAGGACAGAACTGGTTTGGGCTGGGCTCAGAGGCCCTTGCCACAAAGAGAACAAAGAGAAAATGGGGTATAAGTACTGGACCCTAAACCCCAGAGAATTAGATCACTTCTGGACTCAATAGGAACCTCTGCCAATGAGAAGACCTGGAGAGCTGTAAGGAGGAGTACTGCCCCTTTGCTGTGTGTGCTTTGCTGGGTTGGCCTGCAGTTGCTGCTTCTGCCAAGGAGAGGTCAAAGACTGGAACTTTGCTGTGAACCTGCTTGAAGAAGACTCTTCAAGGGCCTGTGTGTGTTGGCCTCCTGTTCTGAAGTCTCAGGTCCACAAAGACTTCACCTGCATCCCACTGACCAGCACTTGGACTCCTCTGTGGACTCCTGTATTCAAAAGGGCACCAATTCCAGTTCCTGGGCCCTGAGAATTGTGTGGGTGGTGCTGTAAAGCAAGAAAAACAACTCTGACTCCATCAGGAACGCTGCCAGTAATGTCACAACCTGCACCGACTCGTGAAGTGTACGACGCACCACCCTGCCTGCAACGCAGCTCCGACACCCTTGGACTCCTGCAATTATCGGCCTTCCCGACGCCAGCGCTTGCACCGACGTCATCACCGCCAGCTCCTGCATCCCGTTATCGCGGAGCTGATAACCGACGAGGGTGACTTCACGAACTCTTCGACGTCACATCACCTCACCGGAGCCAACGCCTCACTGCTGATGCCACCTAACTTCCCCTGTCCTGGATTCGATGCCTCGCCTCCTCATGGATGCAAGACCTCATCTCCTCCATGGCAGAAAGGAACCAGCTTTGCCTCGGCACCGACACCTCACCTCCACAACACCGTGCATCGTCTGTTGACTTAGTTTTCAAGGTACTGTTGTTTGGGGGACCGTGTGACTCCGTGCCCGGTCCGCACACCTCACGCTCGGCGCTGTACTTTGGATTTATACCTGTCACAACATCGTAATAGCCCCAGGTAAAGCTATTTGTTTCTACTAGTGCTATTTTAGAAGTAACTGTTGTAAAAGTTATATTCTTGGTACATGTATGTTGGATTTTTGTTGTTTTGGTCTTGTTTAGTTTAGATAAAGATGCTTTATTTTTCTAAACTGGTTTGGTGTCCATCTGTGGTGTTTTCACTGTGTTACTGTGTGTTTGGATACAAATACTTTATAGATTGCCTTTGGGATAAGCCTATCTGCTCGTGCCAAGCTACCAAGGGGGTGATCAGGGGTTATCTAAAGTGTGTAATCCCCTTACCCTGACAAGAAGCAAGGGCCCCTACTTGGACAAAGGTGCATACTTCTGTCAACTAGAGACCCACATTTCTAACAACTGTTCACCCCCATTTTTTGCTGAATGATACTGGAGATAATTGACTCTGATTGTACCCTAGGCTCTTATACTAACTAGGCCCAGGGCCAGTGCTATGTTTAAAAAGGTATATGTAATAGGGTACACTTACAATTGGCAATGACAGACCATATAAGTCCCTAGTAGATAATAGGACCAGGGGGTGCAATCTACCTATAAGTCCCTATTATATAATAGGGCATGGAGATTTAGAGGCCCAGCAGATTTTCTGCACTTGCATGTGTGAACTGCTTTGTGCTTGCTGTCCTTTTAAAGGCAGTCCTGCCTTGCAGCCACTCTTTAAAGGTAAATTGTCACAATGGGTATTGACAGACCCTATATGTACCTAGTATATAATAGGGAATGGAAGTTTAGAGGCCCAACAGATTTCCTGCACTTGCATGTGTGCAGTGCTGAGTGCCTGCTGTCATGTTAAAGACAGCCTTGCTTTGCAGACTGTCTTTAAATGTAAATTGTAGGCAAATTCGACTTTGATGGTAAGGTCACTTTAAAAGTGATACATATAATGCACCCCCAAGGTCTCCGCTAGGTGTCCCAGGGCTGGGGGCCACGTAACTATAAGCAGTGACCTTATAAAAAATGTTTTACATGGCCTAGTGAAGGAAAAACTCCCCATTGTAGATACTTAGCTCCATAGCCTAACATTGCAATATGATATTTAGATATAACTGTTGTTAGGAAAGGATTAAAAAACATCATTCAATGACTTAAAAGATGAGTATTGATAAATCCAACTTGCCACTGTTGAATTTATCCTAACTAGTACATAAGAGAAGTTATAGAACTTTTTCTCCTGTAAGCCAAAATCCAGCAATCTAGTGGTCTCTGCTGATTGATAAGCCTTAAAACGCTTAGCCAAGCTGCTTTGATTAGGTGACAAGTGGCCTGGCCGGTGCAGAAGTTATCTGATGAAGATCTGCTGCCTGAAACTACAAGGAGAAGAAGGACTGCCCTGCTGGAGTCTGGATCTGCACCCAAAGGCCTGCACTCTGAATGACTGTGCCTGCTGCACAATTTGGTACTACAGCCCTGGGGACTGTACATTGCTTCAAGAAGGATTAAGGAGTGGACTCCCTGCAAGCTACAGGTGAGCAGAGCCCACCTGCATCAGCTCCACCAAGAGTCCCCATCCTGGATTGCATCCAGTGGACTTTTAAGGATTTGGCATGGTGCATTGTGGTAATTGTAGTCCAGACATCCCAGAGATCATCCAGGAGATTCCAGACCTTTGGATTGGTGTTTTGGACACCTGGAGCCTACAAGGATACCTTCAGGAAGCACCGCCTGAAGTTTGGAGAACTTTGGAGAATGTTTGCGAAAATGATCCATGAGGTGACTGACCTGACATCAAGAGTCAAGTCAACTACCTTCAACCCTGACCCAGCCTGTATTTCAGGTTCGTTCCACTGAAAGCTCCGGAGCTCCAGATTTCCAGGATTTGACCGGGGCCTTGCAGAAAGTCAAGCCGGCGAACCCTCACCGAGTCCGTCCTGCTGTGGAGGGACGAGCGATGTCAGAAGAAAAAGCTCCAGAAAAGTTTTCTAAGTTTGAAGGTAACATTTTGACCGGGGCCTCCCGCTTAGTTTATCTGACCAGAGCTCCATCGCCTAGGCCTCAAGCTTTGACTTTGTCCCGGTCAAGCACGACCAGATGTCAAAAAGTGGCGCCATAGGTTTTTCAGATCAACAACACTCTTTATTCCGGTAATCAAAAATACCATAAAAGAGACATACATATAAGATCATAAAACAGTCATTATCATAAAATACATTCATAATCTTAAAATACATTTATGACCTTAAAATAAATAGAAACTTTAAAAACCTATTGGTATGCCACACAATTCCCTAGCGCAGTGGTTCCCAAACTTTTGACTCCTGAGGACCCCCATTGAGTCACCACTGGAAGCCGGGGACCCCCAAGCAATTTGTATGATTTAAATTTCAAACATTAAAACAGTAATTCAGAAAAAATAAACACACGTGCACACAAAACAAATACTCGAATTACTAAGGATTTTAGGGGCATATTTAGAAGCCCCTATCGTCATGGGAAGATCACTTTTTGCAACGTTCCCGTGGCGATAGAGGCTTCGCCTTATTTACAAGGCAGCGTTAAGCCACTTAACATGGCTTAACGCTGCCTTGTAAATAAGGCCCCCTGTCACACAATGCCTAACGTGAAAGGGGTGGGCAGTGGGTGTTGCGGTGGGCGTTCCACCACAACACCCATTGATTTTGACGCTGCCCCCTATTTACAAGGGCAGCGTAAATAGGAGGTAGCGCCAAAATTAAGCCAGGGAAAACCAGGTCTTAACTTGGCAAAACGAGGAGAAATCCTTTATTTCTCCTCGTTTTTGCTTTTTCAATGTGTGCTGCTTTGTGCAGCACACATGGAAAAAGCAAACGCCTTGGATTGTTTATGTTCAGGAAGGTGACCCTTCCTGCACATAAACAATCTTTAAAAATGCCATTTTGTAACTTCCATGTGTGCTGCATTAAGCAGCACACATAGAAGTGACAAAACGGAATTTCAAGATTGAAGGGGGACCTTCCTGCACATAAACAATCTTCCACTGCATCTACACACCCTTGCACTATGGTGCAAGGGTGCCCGTTGGCGCTACACTGCTAAGTGTAGCGCCAGCACAGGAAAACGCAGGGCTGCACCATATTCTTGTAAATATGGTGCAGCCCTGTGTTTCCGAAGTGGCGGAGCGTGTTGTTAAGCCAAGGAGGCTAACGACACGCTCCGCCACTTCTGTTGTAAATATCCCCCTTAGTACTTTATATTCAAAGAATTTGCAAAAAACAAAACATTTTAATGGGAAAGTTGGTGCTGCATCTCCGTGACTAACTTTTAAATGGTTGGTTTTATTTCGCAGTACGAGGCTCCTGCTCCTGCCAGGGCCAGACTGGAAACCCAAAGCAGCCCTGGCAAATGTTTTCAGACCAGTCACCATACGGTGCACACCAAGTGGAGTGAGTGAGCCTGACCACTACAAAGGGGCTTTGGGAGGCTCTCCCCAAGAAATTTAGGAAACATTGGTGCAGTTTAAAACACATTTATCATTATATATTAAATTGTATTGGCTTTTAACGAATAGTAAATGAAGACCTTACTATGCACCAGGATACGACAATCTTTGTTGGGGTTCTTCAATGATTCCCTTATTATCACCCTTCAACAGTGCCTCTCATCTCTCCATAGCCTCTCTGTCACATGTATTTCATTTGTTTTATAGCATCTCATACCATTGTAGGATGTCAGAGCACTTTACATCACACACATATAGCGACAATGAATGATACGTGTAAATCAGTGTATAGAAAATGTTACATAAGGCAAAGGGTACTACAATGTGTAGGATTCACATGTCATTCATACTGGTAGGCATTTTTAAAGAGTGCTTGATCCGGAGAAGCGCAAACTTGGGATTCAGAACATCAGCCAGTGGTTAGCATTGACTTTAAAAAATAAAATTTATTTCCGCCCAAATACACCTTTTTAGCAGCATCAGGATAATGAAAGACTGGGAAAAAACATAAGTTACTAACTTGTACCATGCAGTTTGCAAGCAGCTCTTTGATGACAGTTTATAGGTCACTGTGCTAGATTACGATTGTCACTTATGAACTGCAGAGTAACAAAAAAATCTCTGTGACAAAAGCAGTAACCCACTGACCAATGCACATAAAACACTGTTTTTAAAATGCATGGTACACGTTCTTTGCAGTAGGCATATTAACCCTCTGTGCTACATTAGATTACTCAAAGCTGCAACTGGACAAAACTCTCATCTCTCCAGCAGGTGCATTAATCACTGGCGTTATTTTGACACTTTTATTGTTGCTCGAAAACTGCTAATTAGACAAGGAACTTTGCAGTGCTTTTAAAACTGCCTCCTGGGGACCCCCTGGGAATGTGTCACGGACCCCTGGGGGTCCGCGGACCACAGTTTGGGAAACACTGCCCTAGCGTCATTACAGATGATTTAAAATCTTAAAATCAATTGGTCATCATCAATTATACACCCTAAAAGTTCCTAGTTTATCAAATTTGGGTGCTTTCTTCCATGCAAACCCAATACTCATTATAGACCTCGGTGTTCCAATTAGTCAATGGGACCAGCAAATCTGTATAGAGGATTCTAATTGATCTGATTAGGCAGCTACTCCCGTTTTCTTCCGTAAAAACCACATACTCATTAAAAACCTCGATACTGTAAACACCATTGGGGCCGACGAATCTGTCTGGAGAATTCTGCATGCCTCCAAGTGCCTTCTGACACCTAGACATCTACAAATTTGCGATATCCACCTGGCCCTCGCCCTACTATAGGCCCGGCAGAAAAACAACATACGTGCTACAGATTCTCGCTCATGTCCACAAGATGGGCAGCCAATAGCGACAAAATCAGCTGACTTGGCCCATCTTGAGGTGAAGGTGCGGAGTGGCATAGTGTCATACCTAAGGAGAATGTAAAGTTTCCTAGCTAGGTTTGGTTCTATATCATCTAAAAAAGACTCTGCACAAAAAAATTCTTTGTTATTAAGAACAAGTCTGTTAGTATACCCAAAGTGGATGAGGTTAGGAGTTTATTTAGCCAGTGGGATCTAAACAATGATTTTATTTCAATTACTGAGCTAGAACAACAGCTACCCCAGGGGTCTGTCCAAATATTTGTTGAACCCAACTCAGAGAACGTTTCTCTGACATATCTCATCCATGGGAGATCTGCGGTGGCAGGTTATCTGAGGATTTCCTCAAGTCCTTTACGGTAATATATCAGTTCGGGGGTAACCCAAACTCTCCTCCAAAAAATTAGAGGTCTGATTGCCGCCCGCTCTGAGATAGGTCTAAGGCTGGCATCAAACCTCAGGGGAATCAAGGGAGTGCTGACTATAGGTTTTTAAGCTCTATAAAGTGGCTAATCTTAAAAAATTCATATATCTGGTCTCCTACATTGGATTTTTGTCATTTTGGTGTCTATTTGTTCATAAACATATTTCCTATTTTTATAAATTGGTGTGGGATTTTTATTGTGTGTTGTGTCTTACTTCTTTGATATATTGGTCTTTTGCAATGTTTTACACTCCTGTCTCCTAAGTTAGGCCTGATTCCTCTTTGTCAGCTACCATGGGTTGAGCAATAGGCTAATTTACTGAGACCTTTACTGGATCTTATACCGTGTTGATGTTCTTATTACTAGTGGTAGGTGCATACTTACCCCTACCATTAACCCACTTTCCAGCAACACATTAGTAATTTTATGGTGATTTTAACTTCTGGGCTGAGCAGCTTGATGAATCCAGTACCAAACTAATTTTAAAAACTATTACCTTTTCAATGTAACTCAAGTGGCCAACATACCTAAACCTACTTATATAGCTGGACATACTCGTAACTTAATTTTCTCCAATTCTAATACTATTAAAATACTGGAACAAAACAAACACCTTTGCTCATGCCACTACCTATTGGCATTTAAAATATTTATTACCAATCCATGCGAAGCTAAAGCAGCACAGCATCAAAAAAATTCCATCCAGCCATGGAAAAATATTCTCCCAGATGATATTGAAAAAAATAATGATGGATAGTGCTAGAACTGACCAGGCATTCACACCTGTCTTCAACCACAGTAATTATCGGATTTTTACAGCAAGCTTGAGCAGGCCCTAAATACATTAGGTCCCACCTGGGAGATAAATGTTGGACAAAAGCACACTGGGTCAAGTGGTACTCGTGCAACTTGAAATTTGGAAAAACTAAACGAAGAGAGCTGGAAAGAGCCTGGTGCAAATCTCATATACGTATTGATAAAATCAACTATACTAAACAACTATGCAAGATCCCACTTATTTGATTTAGAAAGCCTAAAGAGAATATTTCTAAAATCAAATTTTGAATGCTCACAATATATTAAAAGAACTGTTTTTCGTAGTAAACTCCCTAAAGAATGCACAGTATACTGATATTTTTCATTCACAAGTACGAGTCGACAATCTAGCCAACTTTCTTCTACCCAAAAAATGTAGATTGTTAGAGAAGAACCCTTAGTTAAACAAGCTACTAGAACTCCCGAATTTGAGGTACCAGGACCATCCACACAATTAATAGAATTTAAACCTCTCTCTCCCACTGACTATAACAGTCTGGCTACAAAAGCCCGTCTTTCAGATCTTCCAACGACCCCTTAACAGACCACTGCTGGTAAGAACAAAAAGCTGCCATTAATCCTTATCTATTGAATACTATTAATTCCTCCTTATGAAGTGGTGTAGTTCCTGAGTGTTTTAAACAGCCTATGGTATGTTTTTTCCTAAAGAAACCTTCTCTGGACCCATACAACCTGGACATTTCAGACCATCTCCCTCCTGCCTTACCTGTCCATACTGATGGAGAGAGTAGTCTATTCCCAGCTTCAAACATTTGGCAAAGCAAAAAACCTCCTGAGGCCCCATGCAGACAGGCTTCAGGCCGGGCCGACGTGCTGAATTGGTGGTCCTCTCAGCAGTGGATGACCTGCGGAAAGTGGTAGACAAGGCCAGAGAGGGTATTTAGTTTCTGATACAAGGATATGGAAACATGACCATAGGTGGCTATCATACCACATGGTTTCCAGTTTTTGTGTGCTATCGGATAAGCATGATGCAAGGGTGTGATTGCCACCTACGCCAAACTATAAAATTGCTCAAGCCCTGAAGAAGTCCTTTTTCTAGGACGAAACGCGTTGGCTGTTTGTCTTTTAAAGAATAAATCAATAAAGGAAAAAAGAAAAAATTTGATCCGTGTACAACGGCTTCGTGGCTTCGTATAAAATCTACCACTTACATGATATTTGAACATTGTCGCTAAGCGGTGCAGCTCTGACTTGGTTGTTTCATTCTGTTGTCCCTGGGAATTGGAGAGTGCTCTTGGACAGGGGGCACGTTTGGAGATTTGCACGCAGGACTCTATTTTGTTTTTCAATGACTTTAATTGGTGATTGCATGTGATCGGTGCCTTATTGGTTGTTTTTGGTCCACTGTCCAATTTGTGTGTTTGTATAGGTGGTACTGTCTTCAAGTGGACCACCACCATGGTGGAACGGTCCAAACAATTATTAGGCAGCAGTTTGTCCTTCAAAAAACTCACATTAATTGGGGAGCTCCACAGGGATCCATCCTCTCCCTGCTTCTGTTTAATTTATACCTTTGTCTTCTTTCTCATTTGTCACTGCAGTTTGATACTAAAATATGCTTTTATGTAGATGATAAGCATCTTGTGGTTAATTTACCCTGTAATTTGGCTGAAGCACAACAGACATTAACCAGCTTACCCAGGACTGGATAACAAAAAACCTCTTAAGAGTAAATGCTTCAAAAACTGAAATATTCCTAAAGTCTAGCTGGAATGACATTCTATGGCAATTATTTTTGGGAAGCTGCCCTTTACCAGCGACAAACATCTGCATTCTAGACATTGTTCTTGACTCTCAGTTACCTGGGAACAACACATTTCTACAGTATTAAAAGCTTACTTCTTCCATCTAAAAATACTCAAGAACACCCTTACATTCGTATAATTTAGCCATAGAGTAATGATAGCTAATGCCTATTATAGTGCGCATGGAAGTGGAGGCCAGTCTTTATCCAATGGATCTTTTTAGTTGACTGACGGCAAGGGAGTTAACAACAAATTTACAATTGAACTTTTCACGTAGCCCATTTGGCCACACAATGAGGACCAAGCATCGTTAGGTAAAGTTTGGTAGGTTTATTGCAAATTAGTAATCAACCCAACATAGGTGCATATCAAGATTACATTGTACAGATACAATCTTAACCGGCAAGCTGAAACACCAGAATAGGTTCAGTCTCACCAACATAAGGCATACAAAGTATGCAGTCACAGTAACACAGATACTAAGGGGCCGATTCCGATCTCGGCCGGTAGTGCTCCGAATCGGATTCGGATTTACCGGATCCGATTCGGAGCCCTGTTTCCCGACCGAATCGTACGCGGGTCCGGCCGAGCGAGTACGATGCAAGCACCCGTGAAATCGCCGACCGACTCGTATGCGGCTTCAACACGCTCCGACCGACTCGCATGGACACGACTCGCACCGCGCTATGGAGACGTTTCCCGGCCGGGTAAGTACGATGCGCGCCGCGAGCAGTCCGACCGACTCGCGCCGTCCGGCTCGAAAAAGCTGTCGGAGCCGGACTTTGGGGTCCACGTCGGACCCCCTGTACGCGTAGGTGCGCAAGTCGCACACAGGGGGGACCCATGGGTCCCCCCTACCTGTGCATGTACGCCGCGATGCGCATGGATGCGTACCCGCTGTAGGGGGCGCCCTTGTTCGCCTCGCACCCATTGAGTCAATGGGAGCCCGCGTACGCGTCATACGACCGGCTCCCATTGACTTCAATGGGAGTCCGACTGAATCGAGTCCGATAGCATGCGAATGCATCGTACTCGTCCGGTCGGACTGCTAGGGTCCGATTCGGTCGGAATTCTCTCCGGGTACGGCTCGGTCGGAGAGATTTCCGGCCGGACCCTAAGGGTCTCATTATGATGGCGGAAGGCCCGCCACGACAGCCTGTCGGTGGCGGGCCTTCCGCCATCGTGCTGCATTTTTCCCACCACCAAATTATGATGGTGAGGGGAATCGTTGGTGCAGCGCGGCGGTCGTAAAGACCGCCCGCCACGGTTCCGCAATGCGGTCCCTTTCCGACCACCTTGCGGAACTACACCATAGGCTCACATTGCGGCGGTGCCTTGCAGGCACCGCTGTAGGGATTAGGATATCCCTTTCATCCATTCGTTTTGCAGCGGCCAAACCGCCGTAAAACGAATGGCGGAAATGGATTTGGGGGCCCATAGCTGGCCCCCCTGGATCCCTGGGACTGGGTCAAGGGCACTTGGGGGCACCTATGGTGCCCCTCTACATATCCCTGCACCATGTGGCAGGCACAGCATATAATAATGTTTCCTTCTCAACCAACCCTGACCTGGAGCTCAATGGCCATCAACTCGCGACCGCTCCTATCAGTGCTCCTTCTCAGCCTATGGACTCCCTGACACACTCCTCGGAGTCTCATCTACACTCTGTACCCTCTTCCGCTTTGGACACTATCTTGCTTGATATTCAACAACTCAAGGCTGACCTACAAAAGTTCATTCTCATTACCACTAAACTGGCTAATGATAGATGTACTGACAGGTCGTCTGGGATCTACACACACAATCGTACACCTGTTACTTCCCTTCATTCCAAGCTGCCTTTCCCCCCCTTTATCATTGGTCGTTCTCAGTCCCCTCGTTGGAGAACCATTCCCTTGCCGAACGCGGCCTCTAGACCCTCTAGATCCAAGAATTCTTTTTCAGGGATCGACATAGACGCTCTCCTGCGCTCTTATAATCCATCTCACCTGGACAAGCCAGATAATCAAGAACACATTCTAGCCATTCCTCCGATCCCTCTCAGAAAACCCAGTCACAACACCAATGCTATAAATCACTCTAACCTCAAGCTAGTTCCCTTGTCACAGCCCGTTCCTTCTGTCATCACTCCACATCTGAAGTGCATGCTCGTCAACTGTAGATCAGCCGTGAAGCATGCCACCGACATTGCTGATCTCATCCTGGCTCAGGATCTTAACATCCTCATACTTACGGAAACTTGGCTAAAGGACTCCTCTGGTCCGATCCTTGACACACTAGTCCCCCCGAACCATAACATCATTAGGCTGGACAGAGCTGACATACCTGGTGGTGGGATAGCTTGTATATACCAGAATAGTCTTATTGTTAAACAACCCCACTCTGAGGCTGTCTCCACCTGTGAATACCTCTGCATTGACATCACCAGCAACCGCAGGCCAGTATGCAAATTGCACATGTTTTACCATCCGCCGGGAGACAACCTCCCCTTTGTTGAAGATGTCATGAAAATAATTTCTTCAAATGCGGGACATCATCCTCCCCAAATCTTCCTCGGAGACTTCAACCTTCACTGGAATGACTTGAAAAACCCTGCAGTGATCACTCTCAAAACCTTCCTTGCTGACCTCAACCTAGTTCAAATATGTGATATTCCTACACACACTCTTGGCTCGATCCTGGACCTTAATATAGCTAAACCAAATGCTATTCAATTGGTTTCGATTGCCCCGTGTGACTGGTCTGATCATCACTATATCTCCTTCCACATCATCGAACCCTGGTCCAAGAAAAGATCACAAGACAAGAATCCGAGGCTCTGGAAACGATCTCTTCGAAACTCAAACATGGATGACCTGATCTCCATCAGCAAGAACACCTTGTTGCCTCCTACTGATATGTCCGAGGTACATGACCTCACGGAACATTACAACAGCTCTATGCTGAGTATCCTAGACTCCGTTGTCCCCCTACAACTGAAAAGACAGTCCTCCAAAGATTCCAAACCTTGGTTCAACGATAGCTTAAATACAGAGAGACGCAATCTTAGACTTGCCGAACGATCCTGGAGAGGATCCCCATCCACGGAACTCCTCATGCTCCTGAGAACTAGAAGAAGCTCTTACAACAAACATATAAAGAGGGCAAAATTGAACTTTTTCAGAAGCCAACTAGATAATGCCAGAAACAGACCTAAAAAACTTTTTGAACTGCTCAAACTCCAATCCAACTATCTTCCCACCCTTGCGCCATCGCAGGCGCCTTCGCAGCCAAACTGTGAAGTGTTTGCCTCTTTCTTCCTTGAAAAGACTATTAAGATTGAACATGATCTACGAGCTCTACAAAGCAAACTACCTTCCCTCCTTTGCCCGACTAACCCTACTTCCCCTCCTCCACCTCATCCTCTGCCCGCCA
Organism: Calotriton arnoldi; assembly: GCA_963921515.1. Lineage (NCBI taxonomy): Eukaryota > Metazoa > Chordata > Amphibia > Caudata > Salamandridae > Calotriton > Calotriton arnoldi. The sequence goes on along the minus strand of CAWUFW010005003.1, from coordinate 1,106,956 downwards.
TTGTTCCCTCATCCAAAAATATCTCCTGCTGGAGCCAACCCACTCCACTCCAGCCTCTGCCTGACATAGGACTTTCATCAAAAACTAACGCCTGATGGAGCCAATTTACTCCCTATGATGAATGCTCTATTCTCAACTTGCTTACTACTCTGAAACCCTCTAACCACTTCAGTGACCCTCTACCCTCAAGCTTCTTCAAAGAGATGAAAGGGTCCTTAGTCCCCCTCTGGACCAAAATAGTAAATGCCTCCCTACATCAAGGTATGATTCCTGACTGTCTGAAGGCAGGGCAGGTTTCCCCATTCTCAAAAAACCCACGGCTGACCAAGAGGACCTTAATAACTTTCGTCCTATCACTAGCATCCCCACTCTAGCAAAGCTCCTTGAGAAATGTGTTCTTGCCCAACTATGTAACCACATTGATCAATTCCAGCTCTTAGATCAATTCCAATCGGGTTTTCGCCAGGGCCATAGTACTGAAACGGCTATTACTCATATAGTAGATGACGCCCTAAAAATGCTCGATCAAAATGAAGCTTGCCTTCTAATCCTCCTGGACTTATCTTCTGCGTTTGATACAGTCAAGCATGATAACCTCCTTGACTTACTGGAACGAAGGATGGGTCTCTCTGGCCCTGTTTTAAACTGGTTTGCCTCCTTCCTCAACAACAGAACGCAAAGATTTAAAGTCAATCACTCCCTTTCCAACTCCTTGCCATCCACTCTTGGGGTTCCTCAGGTATCTTCGCTCTCTCCCACGCTCTTCAACCTGTTCATGGAGCCTCTAACGGTTTTACTCAATTCTGCCAACATTCACTTTCACATGTATGCCGATGACACCCAACTTTACTTGAAAATCTCTTCCCCAGACAACATCAAATCACTCAATTCTACCCTACTCAAAACTCAACACTGGCTGACTACCCAACATGTTAAGTTCAACTCCTCCAAAACGGAATTCCTCTTGATAGCACCAACCAAAAAGATGGCCATCATCGCTGAGTACTTGAAACACTTAACAGCTCTCAACTGTACCCCTCACATCATTGACTCTGCTAGGTCTCTTGGAATTATACTTGACAAGTATTTAAGCATGCAGGAACACATTAGCTCAGCCACCAAAGGGGCCAACTTCCACATGAGTATTCTAAGAAAGTTAAAACCCTTTCTCCCCCCGGACGTCTTCAAGTCTGCTGTGCAAGCTCTAGTAATCTCCAGGCTAGATTATGGCTGCGCAACTCTATGTGGGCTACCTAGGTACAAGTTGACTCCGCTCAGGGCTTCCCTGAATTCTGCGGCAAGGCTCATCACAGGTTCCAGAAGAAATAGCCACATCACGCCGGCACTGAAATACTTAAACTGGCTACCTTTGGAGCCTAGGATTCATCTCAAGATTGTGTGCATGACGCAGAAGGCCCTTCACTTTAACACCCCTTTGTACCTAGCCCAAAAACTGGAGCTCTCTGGCGGGAGCCGATCTTCTAGAAGTTCCAGCACTCTGCTTCTAAAACCTCAAAAATTCCGGAAAAAGAAAACTTATAACCCGGCGTTCTCGGGTATTGCCCCGAGAATTTGGAACTCCTTGCCTCCCCTCATCAGACTGATTCCCTCTTCGGCGTCTTTCAAAAAAGAAGTGAAAGCCCTTTGGATGAATGCACTTGTTTGATGGCACCTACCTCCATTGACCATGCCCACTCCGCTGGTTTGTGCTCAACCCCGCTATGTGTTTGTTCCATTTATATGCTACACTATTTCCGCTTGCATATTTACTGCTCTTTTACCTTGCTTATCATTGTTGTTGTTGTTTTACCTGCAACTCTGTTTGTATCACGGTACATCTGTAAAGCGCTCTGATACCCGCTTGGGTCACGTTCGCGCTTTATACAACTTTATAAATAAATAAAAATAAATGCAAGTGCCTTTAATTTTGCATTGCGGCGGGGGCTGCTGAACGCATCCCTGCCACAATGCAAAATATAGGAGATGCGACCGCCATGGTGGCGGTCGCATCGTAATTTGCATTGTGGGGAGGCCGCCTCGTGGGTGGCCAGTCCCAAATCCGACACGATGGCGGACGGACGGAAGTCCGTCCGCCATCGTAATGTGCCCCTAAGAAACAGGAATTGGAGTTCCTTAAAGAAACTCCAATCCTCCTTTCTAAACATTACCACATTTAAGGGTCATCTAATCCAGGCTCTAAGCTAAAATGAGAATGCTTTAGAATAGAGGGTCTCAAAGGATTCGGGAAATCAGGAAGGAAGCTGTCAGCATAGTGAAGCGTCCAGTAGAAGTCTTCTGAAAAGGGAAATCAGTGCTTAGCATAAAGCTACTCGCTTGCAAGGACAGAAGGCAGCGGAGAGGTCTGTACCTCTCAAAGTCAAAAGGAATCTGCCGTACAGTCTAACGGTGTGAACACCAGGGGTGTGGAATTTAATAAAATATCTACTTGTCCATGGGGCAGGTTGCTTCATAAATCTACTTGTCCTGTAACAAAATCCACTTGTCCCTTTGGTGCCATGTAGTGCGGCGACAAATTATGGCCGCAATCTCATTATATAAGAGCTCTTATAAAGCCTCTCTGATTATGCCAGGGCTCATACCATAGTAGTGTTTGAATACTTGCAATCCCCTTATGTTGCCACGTTTCCGCAGATCTACATAGTGGGGCTGAAGGTAGTGGTAAGCAATAGTTCCAGGGTTAGAATGCTCTTTTGAGTCTGTGCAAACCTACTAACTTGCATGTTTTAATGGTTTTCAACAACTCTTCTCTAATCTTTTCCCATACTGAGAAATGTTGGAAACTTACTTCCAACAATGGCAGACGTAAACCTTCTTCCAGAGTTGGGAAAAAAGTGGTTGGAGGGAAAGTGAACTTGCAAACACTCAGATTTTCGCATGAGCAAATCTACACATGCAGATTTGCTCATGCTAAAATGCAGTTCACAAATATTTTCTAGGATTACTATTTCTTGTCCTACTTCTGTAAATTCTTGGGACTTCACGAAAGCCATATAGCTACACTTAATGAAAGGACATATACCATGGGTGCACTTTTGAGACTTTCTTTAATACTTGGGCCCCTATTTTGGTCTGGCGTTGACCATGACCTTTTGCATTGATTAACATTCTGTCTCTCTCTCTCTCTCACTCTCTCTTTCTCTCTCTCTCTGTATCGGCTGGCTTCGCTGTGAGTGACAGCACTCTGCTCTTTCATAAGGAACATATCGGCACACAAAGTAGTTTTGTTCAGTGCCAGTAACTACTGTGGCAGTGTGTGCTTTTTGAGACCAAAAACAATTTTTGCTTTTGCCAATGTTTGTTGTAATGGTGAGGGCCCGGCAGCTCCCACACCAATAAGGTTTTACAAAAACCATGTAAAAACAACTCACACATTGACAAAACTAAAAAGCTGACCCCCAATTTCAGACCCACGGGCTTTGCCAATGCCTGTTTATTTTTGTTTCCCATAATCTTATTGAAACTGGTTACACTATTTTTCCATTAGGAATATTTTGGGAAATACTAGCATGCATTAAGAATTGTTACTAAATGATGCTGCAAAGAAATGGTACCTGAAATGTTACTGTAGTTTAGCTAAATGTTTTTTTTCCTGCTTTCAGTTTTTCATGAACATTTTATTTTGAAAGCAAAGGATCATCAATCTTGCTTTCAAGCTTCTGCAAATATTTTCATCAAATTAGAGAGCATTCTGGGAGCATTATACATGGCCTCATATTGCTAAACTTTGAAAACGTGTGTACACATTTTTATACTGGAACCACTGTCAGTAGTGCAGTTAGAGTTTACAACATTTACTTAGAGCGCTCACCATAATAATAAAGGCTTTCAATTAATGCACCATAAATACAAGTTTGAACAGCATTAAAATGTGGACAAAAATATTACCTTAACTGCAGACAGTGCCCTTCCCTGATCCATAATGTGGTACTGCAAACTGGCAGCCAAAGGGTTTGTGCTGCAGGGGGTTGGGCCTACTTGTCCTATGGACAAAATACAAATGAAAACTTGTTGCCCTTGACCCCAAACAATATGTCCTGGGCATCGGGCTATAGGAATTCCACATCCCTGGAACACTTATGAAAACCAAAAAGTTCCAAGAGTATCCATATCTCTTAACACGTCACCAAAACCCCCAATTTCTTCTCTTTCCGTTGCTTTTCCCATCCCACAGAACTCGAACTACCAAGTCGACCTCACTCCTGATACATGATGAATGGAGGCTTCTTCTGCTCATTAAATCATCCTGTTCTTGCCAATATTTCTCTTCCCAGGCCTCACTATCTCTAATAGACAATACTCCTTTCTCTAGCTATGAAATCACGAGAGCGCACCTGCAAAGGAACGAACATGCAGAGCAAGGAAAAATACATTTCATGTAAAGAAATAAAGGTCTATTCAAGTTCAATTTAATTAAGCATTGTCAATGTGTACCTTGAATACCTGATAATGTGTGCACATATAACTTCAAAATAACTTCAAAATGAATAATATGTTCATGGTTACATATGGAATATGCTTCAGATAAATGCAATAAGACTTGACAAAACTATAGATATAAACGAAAACTACATGTTTTCAGGATTAAGCTAAACATTAACGTGCACACGTTCATGAGTCTCTAGTTTTCTACAGTGAATACACTTCAGGAGTACATTGAATGCTTCACTTCCACGTTAATAAAGCTAGGCTAGGCTAGAGTATATGGTTGGGTATGGTAAGTAGACATTTTATCGAACTTTTAATATCGATATACTTAAATATCGAGTTTAGTATATCGATAGTATTAAATATCGAAGTTATGTATATCGATGTTAAAAATATCGATTTTGAAGTATTGCTAAAAATATCGAAGTTTGTAATATCGACTGTAAAAATGTCGTCATGTTAAAATATCGTTATTGTACTATATTTCCAATTATTTAGAGTTTGTTTGGAGTATAATAATAGTTAGTTAATGTTATGAAAAATAAAATTTGTTTAATAATTTTTAGGAGTGGGATGTTGTGTTTATAGGGGATAATGGTGGGCAGTGTTTTAAAATAATAGATTTTAATTTATAATAAATTCGAAATTTGAAATTAACTTTAGAAAATATAATTTTGAATATAGAGAAAAAAAATTTAGGAGCGGGATGTTGGGTTTAAAAGGGATAAGGGTGGGGAGTGTTTTAAAATAATTGAATTTAATTTATAATAAATTCGAAATTTTAAAATTATAATTTAGAAAATATAATTTCTAATTTAGAAAAAAAAATTTGGAGCGGGATGATGGGTTTATAGGGGATAAGGGTGGGGAGTGTTTTAAAATAATTGATTTTAATTTATAATAAATTAGAAATTTAAAATTATAATTTAGAAAATATAATTTCTAATTTAGAAAAATAATTTTTAGGAGCGGGATGTTAGGTTTATAGGGGATAAGGGTGGGGAGTGTTTTAAAATAATTGATTTTAATTTATAATGAATTCGAAATTTAACATTATAATTTAGAAAATATAATTTCTAATTTAGAAAAAAAAAAATTAGGAGCGGGATGTTGGTTTATAGGGAATAAGGGTGGGGAATATTTTGAAATAATTGATTTTAATTTATAATGAATTCAAAATTTAAAAATAAAATTTTGAAAATATATTTTCCAATTTAGAAAATATTGTTTTAGGAATGGCATGTTGGCTTTATAGGGAATAAGGGTGGGGAGTGTTTTAAAAATAATTGATTTACATTTTTATGAAATTTAAAAATTAAAATTGTAATTCAAACATTTTATTTTGAAATTTGAAAAATGTTGTTTTTGGAGCAGGTTTTTGGGTTAATAGGGGATAAGGGTTGTTAGTGTTTTAAAATTATTGAATAAAATTTAAATAAAATTCGAGGTTTATATATTCAATTTGGCATTTTTTTTGTATTTAAAGGTTTTGTTTCGGCATTTGGGAGTTGTGTTTAGAGGCTATAAGGTTGCTTATATTTCATAGATTTGATTTCAATATTTATAAATGATAAAAAATATTAAAAACATTTTAACATATTTAGAAATTAATATGTGTTTATAGTGACAATTTTTAAATTTATAATATTTATAATATTTATATTGAAGTGTTTATTATTTATAAATACATTTTAAGAAGTTAGAAAATGTTATATTATTAATGAAAAATGTTAAATATTTCTTTTTATTAAAATAGAAATGATAAAATTATTAAAAGAAATGTATTATTTTCTAATATTTAATAAATAAGATACATTATTTGAAATATTTAAATTATAATTTTTTAATATTAAACTTTAGGTGTTTTATGTAGATAATATATTATTGATATGTGAATTATAATACTATGATAAACATATTATTTGAAAATATATTAAAAAAATTAATAATTTAATTTGATAAATTTACAAATATTGTAATTATTTGTATTGTAAAGTGTATAGAATTATTATAGGTATTGTGAAATACTTAACATTTAATGTAGAGTATAGTTAGTGATATTACATTAATGTTATTGGGAAAAGAAAAATATATATGTTTAAGGTCTGGCAACTCCTTTTATTTTACAGTAATTACAGTGGGTATAGTAAATTCAATATGTTTTGTGTACAGAATCTACCTTTATTTAATGGTAACTGGGGTGGGAATAGTAATTTAGGGGGTCATTAGGATGGCGGGCGGACTAAAGGCCCGCCAACCTAGCGGTGCTGGGACCGGCCGCCAGACGTGCGGCGGTCCCACACCGCTAATTAGGATGCGACCGCCACCCTGGCGGTCGCATTCCGCTATTTTGACATTGCGACGGGTGCTGCTGTAAGCAGCACCCTCCGCAATGCCAAAGAGGCATGTTGTGCATTGCCATGCACAACGTGGCAGGCACCGTGCGGTGCTTGCCACCTTGTGCATGGCAATGAAGGGGGGTACCGTAGGTACCCCCCAAGTGCAGCCCCACACCCCCCTGGGGGCCCGCAACAGGCCCCCAAAGCAATTGACCACCAGCCTTTCCATGGCGGCAAAGCCGCCATGGAAAGGCCTGTGAAACCAAGCATCCTAATATGGATGGCGGTGCCTCCTAGGCACCGCCACCATATTAAGGCCCCAGTCTGCCCGGCCGGCAATGGGAATGATTGCCGACCGGCGGAAAAGCGGCGGACGCACTTTGCGTCCGCCGCGGTACCCCCGCCATTATAATATGGCGGGGGTGAATCGGGTGGGGATGGCGGCCGAATTGCCGCTGCCTGGCTGGCGATGGCGATCCGCCCACCATCCTAATGACCCCCTTAATTAGGTTTGGTGTCCAGGACCTACCCTGAATTAATGGTAACTGGAGTGGGAATAGTAAATTAATTAAGTTTAGAGTCCAGCACCTACCTTGACTTAATACTAACTGGAGTGGGAATAGTAAATTAATTTAGTTTAGTGTCAAGCACCTACTCTGACTTAATACTAACTGGAGTGGGAATAGTAAATTAATTAAGTTTAGTGTCCAGCAGCTACCCTGGATTAATGTTAACTGGAGTGGGAATAGTAAACTAATTAAGCTTAGTGTCCAGCACCTACCCTGAGTTAATGCTAACTGGAGTGGGAATAGTAAAATAATTAAGTTTAGAGTCCAGCACCTACCTTGAGTTAATACTAACTGGAGTGGGAATAGTAACTTAATTAAGTTTAGTGTCCAGCACCTACCCTAGATTAATGTTAACTGGAGTGGGAATAGTAAATTAATTAAGTTTAGTGTCCAGCACCTACCCTGGATTAATGTTAACTGGAGTGAGAATAGTAAATTAATTAAGTTTAGTGTTCAGCACCTACCATGGATTAATGCTAACTGGAGTGGGAATAGTAAATTAATTAAGTTTAGAGTCCAGCACCTACCCTGACTTAATACTGATTGGAGTGGAAATAGTAAACTAATTAAGTTTAGTGTCCAGCACCTACCATGAGGTAATGCTAACTAGAGTGGGAATAGTAAAATAATTAAGTTTAGAGTCCAGCACCTACCTCGAGTTAATACTAACTGGAGTGGGAATAGTAACTTAATTAAGTTTAGTGTCCAGCACCTACCCTAGATTAATGTTAACTGGAGTGGGAATAGTAAATTATTTAAGTTTAGTGTCAAGCACCTACCCTGGATTAATGTTAACTGGAGTGGGAATAGTAAATTAATTGAGTTTAGTGACCAGTACGTACCCTGTCTTAATACTAACTGGAGTGGGAATAGTAAATTAATTAAGTTTAGTGTACAGCACCTACTCTGGATTAATGCTAACTGGAGTGGGAATAGTAAATTAATTAAGTTTAGAATCCAGCACCTACCCTGACTTAATACTAACTGGAGTGGGAATAGTAAATTAATTAAGTTTAGTGTCCAGCACCTATCCTCGATTAATGCTAACTGAAGTGGAAATAGTAAATTAATTAAATTTAGTGTCCAACACCTACCCTAGATTAATGTTAACTGGAGTGGGAATAGTAAATTAATTAAGTTTAGTGTCCAGCACCTATCCTCGATTAATGTTAACTGGAGTGGGAATAGTAAATTAATTAAGTTTAGTGTCCAGCACCTACCCTGGATTAATGCTAACTGGAGTGGGAATAGTAAATTAATTAAGTTTAGAGTCCAGCACATACCCTGACTTAATACTAACTGGAGTGGGAATAGTAAATTAATTTACTTTAGTGTCCAGCACCTTCTCTGACTTAATACTAACTGGAGTGGGAATAGTAAATTAATTTAGTTTAGTGTTCAGCACCTACCCTAGATTAATGTTAACTGAAGTGGGAATAGTAAATTAATTAAGTTTAGTGTCCAGCACCTACCCTGGATTAATGCTAACTGGAGTGGGAATAGTAAACTAATTAAGTTTAGTGACAAGCACCTACCCTGAGTTAATGCTAACTGGAGTGGGAATAGTAAAATAATTAAGTTTAGAGTCCAACACCTACCTTGAGTTAATACTAACTGGAGTGGGAATAGTAACTTAATTAAGTTTAGTGTCCAGCACCTACCCGAGATTAATGTTAACTGGAGTGGGAATAGTAAATTAATTAAGTTTAGTGTCCAGCACCTACCCTGGATTAATGTTAACTGGAGTGGGAATAGTACATTAATTAAGTTTAGTGTCCAGCACCTACCATGGATTAATGCTAACTGGAGTGGGAATAGTAAATTAATTAAGTTTAGAGTCCAGCACCTACCCTGACTTAATACTAATTGGACTGGGAATAGTAAATTAATTAGGTTTAGTGTCCAGCACCTACCCTGGATTAATGCTAACTGGAGTGGGAATAGCACATTAATTAAGTTTAGAGTCCAGCACCTACCCTGACTTAATACTAACTGGAGTGGGAATAGTAAATTAATTAAGTTTAGTGTCCAGCACCTACCGTGAGGTAATGCTAACTGGAGTGGGAATAGTAAAATAATTAAGTTTAGAGTCCAGCACCTACCTAGAGTTAATACTAACTGGAGTGGGAATAGTAACTTAATTAAGTTTACTGTCCAGCACCTACCCTAGATTAATGTTAACTGGAGTGGGAATAGTAAATTAATTAAGTTTAGTGACCAGCACCTACCCTGACTTAATACTAACTGGAGTGGGAATAGTAAATTAATTAAGTTTAGTGTACAGCACCTACCCTGGATTAATGCTAACTGGAGTGGGAATAGTAAAGTAATTAAGTTTAGCGTCCAGCACCTACCCTGACTTAATACTAACTGGAGTGGGAATAGTAAATTAATTAATTTTAGTGTCCAGAACCTACCCTGAATTAATACTAACTGAAGTGGGAATAGTAAATTAATTAAGTTTAGTGTCCAGCACCTACCCTAGATTAATGTTAACTGGAGTGGGAATAGTAAATTAATTAAGTTTAGTGTCCAGCACCTACCCTGGATTAATGTTAACTATAGTGGGAATAGTAAATTAATTAAGTTTAGTGTCCAGCACCTACCCTGGATTAATGCTAACTGGAGTGGGAATAGTAAATTAATTAAGTTTAGAGTCTAGCACCTACCCTAACTTAATACTAACTGGAGTGGGAATAGTAAATTAATTAAGTTCAGTGTCCAGCACCTACCTTGACTTAATACTAACTGCAGTGGGAATAGTAAATTAATTAAGTTTAGTGTCCAGCACCTACCATAGATTAATGTTAACTGGAGCGGGAATAGTAAATTAATTAAGTTTAGTGTCCAACACTTACAATGAATTAATGCTAACTGGAGTGGGAATAGTAATTTAGATATGTGTGTATTATTTTATAATCGTAAAAAAATAATATCGGTTAAAGTAGTATAATATTTTAATTAAAACATAGTTGTAAATGAAAAAAATAACATTGTCTATATAGTTAATTAAAACATATAATTTTAAACAGTATATTTAATAAAAACATATGTAACATTGAATACAACATTAATAACATACACAAAAAATTAAACATTTTATTTTTTTATTGATGTTTATTTATTGTAAATGATTTTGAAATCAACAAGAAATATTTGTTTTATTAAAAATATGTAAGATAAATCAAGACATAAAGATAGTAAATCATATTTATTTTACAGACACAAAATATTTTGTACATCGGTATATTTTTACATCTAATAATTAAATAAATAATGGGATCATTATGATGGCGGGCGGATCGGCACCGCCGTGGCTGCGGTGGCTTCCGCCGGCCTGGCGGGTGCAGTTTTGCCAACCACGGTCGCGAATCCCCGCCCGCCATATTACGATGGGCAGACATAGGCCAAATCCCTGCCGCCGCGGAGTTTTCAGTCCCGCCAGCACCTTGGTTCCGCGACGACGGCGGACGTAGCCAATAGCGGGAGGCCGCCGTGCGGAATGACGTGTAGACCGCCGTCTGAATCACAATGCCTCAAATAGGCAATCGGACCGCAACGGAGAAACCACCCATTCAAACACGGCGAAAACAATACTGCGGAGGAAAACGGCAATAACACACAACTCCACGCGTTCGCCACCGCAATGGATCCTGCTCTACAAGCCCTACCGCTGCTGTTCCTGATCCTCCATCAACAAAGACGCCGCCGCCGTCGACAACACCGCAGGTACGTCAATGCCACACCTCCGCATCGGGGCCATCCATCAACAACGTCATCTCCGCATCCTCCCGGTCACGTCACCGCAGCGGTGAAGACGCGGGAAAAGTTCCGCACAATCCAGTAGGCAGGGCCAGCGGCACGCATGGGCAGTCACAGGGATGTGTAAGGATTGTGTTGGCCCTGGCCCAAATGTACATTGTGTGCCTCAGTTGGTAGCAGCTGATATTACCTGATACCATCACAGCTCCTACCATCCCACCCTGTTCAACATCAAAATGTGTGCCCATCTGACATTCAGGGATAGTGATGTATGTGAACAAGTCCATAGGTGTATTGTGGCAAAACAACACCTGCAAGCTAATGCCAAATAGGTGCCTGTGATGTGAAACCCCTTTCCTGCCACTGCCAAGATGAGTATTAGGGGGCAAACCCCACCCGCAAAGTAATGCCAAAAACCTGCCTGTGTTGTGAAACCACCTTCCTGCCACTGCCAAGATGAGTAGTAGGGGGAAAACTCCACCTGCAAAGTAATCCCAAAAAGGTGCATGTGTTGTGAAACCCCCTTCATGCCACTGCCAAGATGAGTATTAGGGGGCAAACCCCACCTGCAAAGTAATGCCAAAAAGGTGCATGTGGTGTGAAACCCCCTTACTGCCACTGCCAAGATGAGTATTAGGGGGCAAACCCCACCTGCAAAGTAATGCCAAAAAGGTGCATGTGGTGTGAAACCCCCTTACTGCCACTGCCAAGATGAGTATTAGGGGGCAAACCCCTCCTGGAACATACATGTCTGTAGTTGGCATGTACAGAGCCACATACACCTCAACACCACTGACAAGGACAGGCCAAGCACACTGTGTGACCACTCAACTGCACACATCCAAATATACCCATGTGAGTACGAAGACAGGCCTTCACAAGATTACCACACACACATTGCTGTCCACACATCCAAACACATCACACAGACATCACCAACCTTGGACACCCCGCAAGTTAGACTGTGTGTAGAATTCACCTCTGTTGTGGTATAGCCCCCTAACATGACATGTGTACAATCATACTAAAATCAACAGCAAATGATGATTGCAAGAGTACATCAACACCCACAAACATCATTGCACCCCCAAACCTCAGAGTAAAGCAGACCAAAAGTGTGTGTTACGTTTGCCAAACAATGACAAAGTGAATGAAGTCAATGGCAATGTGGAAGTGCCATGCAGAGCATGTGGCACATTCATCCATACCCACACATCAAAATGTTTAATTAAGTAAGGGCAGTAACAAACGATACAACAGGAGTAACAGTGTTTATTGCAAAATAACCTGATAGGCACAAAATGACAAACAAATAAAAGGCCATTGGCCAGTCCACAGTCCAAACAATGCACATGTGTGCATGAAAATGTTTACAGTGAATGTGGAACACCGTACACTGCCATGTGAATGAACAAAGCACCGGGGCTATCAAAGCGCAGTCCAGGCACCGCTGTGGGAGAGATGGGTATGGGAGGGGGTCTGTGCCTCAGACTTGCCTGTCAGTTGTACTGGGAGGTGGCTGATTGTCGTCGACACTGGCGGAACTGGACCTGGGCGAGAGAGGCTCGTCAGAGTCAGCAGTGGCTGTGGCAGGCGTAGGGCTGCTTGGACCGGGTGGCATGGTGGCACGTGGAGGCGGAGAGATGCTGCCGTGAGACACAGAGCCAGTAGTGGCTGTGGCAGGTGTAGGCCTGCTTGTACCGGGTGGCATTGTGGCACGTGGAGGCGGAGAGATGCTACCGTGAGACACAGAGCCAGTAGTGGCTGTGGCAGGTGTAGGCCTGCTTGGACCGGGTGGCATTGTGGCACATGGAGGCGGAGAGATGCTGCCGTGAGACACAGAGCCAGTAGTGGCTGGGGCTGGTGTAGGCCTGCTTGGACCGGGTGGCATTGTGGCACGTGGAGGCGGAGAGATGCTGCCGTGAGACACAGAGCCAGTAGTGGCTGTGGCAGGTGTAGGCCTGCTTGGACCGGGTGGCATCGTGGCACGTGGAGGTGGAGAGATGCTGCCGTGAGACACAGAGCCAGTAGTGGCTGTGGCAGGTGTAGGCCTGCTTGGACCGGGTGGCATTGTGGCACGTGGAGGCGGAGAGATGCTGCCGTGAGACACAGAGCCAGTAGTGGCTGTGGCAGGTGTAGGCCTGCTTGGACCGGGTGGCATCGTGGCACGTGGAGGCGGAGAGACGCTGCCGTGAGACACAGTGGGTGAGGGTGAATGTTGAGGGCTGCCTCTACACTTCTTGGGTATACGATATTGCAGAAGTGTCTTGGGAGTAGTGGGAAGTGTGGCTGGCACAACAGAGTCCCTCGCCACCAAAGGTGTGACAGGTGCAGGTGGCCCTCCTTGTGGGGTTTTGCAGGATGTGGACTTCGCCTTGCTTTTTGCTTGCCTTTTGCCCTCCATCCCCTGAGGCCCTGGTGAACGACTCACATTGCTCTCCTGACCACGCTTCACAGGGGTGTGGGTGGGAGTAGAGGTCCTGGGTGAAGCAGTCTTAGGTTGCTTTGTGGGCTTTCCCTTCAGCGGCACCACAAAAGGGGATGATGGACGGAACGTTTGAGCCAATCAAACACTCACCTCCAGTCAACTGATCTGGGTTTAATCCATCATCATTCTTTAGCTCACTCCACCACCCCAGTTCAGACATGGCCATATGCAAATCAGTCTGACCCTGTGCCTCATGGGAACAGTCCAGCCCGAACTGCCAAGCCATGTCTTCCCTGGACCGGAAACAAGCATCCTAGGACCGGTTTCTGGCATTCCAGCCGTCATCAGCCAGGCTTGCTTGAATCCAGTGGCAAAGTGAGCAAGGGACCCACGTCTGGGCATATCCCCGCCAACTTAGGGCGAACAAAGCGATACAAAGGGGATGATGGACGGAACGTTTGAGCCAATCAAACACTCACCTCCAGTCAACTGATCTGGGTTTAATCCATCATCATTCTTTAGCTCACTCCACCACCCCAGTTCAGACATGGCCATATGCAAATCAGTCTGACCCTGTGCCTCATGGGAACAGTCCAGCCCGAACTGCCAAGCCATGTCTTCCCTGGACCGGAAACAAGCATCCTAGGACCGGTTTCTGGCATTCCAGCCGTCATCAGCCAGGCTTGCTTGAATCCAGTGGCAAAGTGAGCAAGGGACCCACGTCTGGGCATATCCCCGCCAACTTAGGGCGAACAAAGCGATACAAAAGGGGATGATGGACGGAACGTTTGAGCCAATCAAACACTCACCTCCAGTCAACTGATCTGGGTTTAATCCATCATCATTCTTTAGCTCACTCCACCACCCCAGTTCAGACATGGCCATATGCAAATCAGTCTGACCCTGTGCCTCATGGGAACAGTACAGCCCGAACTGCCAAGCCATGTCTTCCCTGGACCGGAAACAAGCATCCTAGGACCGGTTTCTGGCATTCCAGCCGTCATCAGCCAGGCTTGCTTGAATCCAGTGGCAAAGTGAGCAAGGGACCCACGTCTGGGCATATCCCCGCCAACTTAGGGCGAACAAAGCGATACAAAAGGGGATGATGGACGGAACGTTTGAGCCAATCAAACACTCACCTCCAGTCAACTGATCTGGGTTTAATCCATCATCATTCTTTAGCTCACGCCACCACCCCAGTTCAGACATGGCCATATGCAAATCAGTCTGACCCTGTGCCTCATGGGAACAGTCCAGCCCGAACTGCCAAGCCATGTCTTCCCTGGACCGGAAACAAGCATCCTAGGACCGGTTTCTGGCATTCCAGCCGTCATCAGCCAGGCTTGCTTGAATCCAGTGGCAAAGTGAGCAAGGGACCCACGTCTGGGCATATCCCCGCCAACTTAGGGCGAACAAAGCGATACAAAAGGGGATGATGGACGGAACGTTTGAGCCAATCAAACACTCACCTCCAGTCAACTGATCTGGGTTTAATCCATCATCATTCTTTAGCTCACTCCACCACCCCAGTTCAGACATGGCCATATGCAAATCAGTCTGACCCTGTGCCTCATGGGAACAGTCCAGCCCGAACTGCCAAGCCATGTCTTCCCTGGACCGGAAACAAGCATCCTAGGACCGGTTTCTGGCATTCCAGCCGTCATCAGCCAGGCTTGCTTGAATCCAGTGGCAAAGTGAGCAAGGGACCCACGTCTGGGCATATCCCCGTCAACTTAGGGCGAACAAAGCGATACAAAAGGGGATGATGGACGGAACGTTTGAGCCAATCAAACACTCACCTCCAGTCAACTGATCTGCGTTTAATCCATCATCATTCTTTAGCTCACGCCACCACCCCAGTTCAGACATGGCCATATGCAAATCAGTCTGACCCTGTGCCTCATGGGAACAGTCCAGCCCGAACTGCCAAGCCATGTCTTCCCTGGACCGGAAACAAGCATCCTAGGACCGGTTTCTGGCATTCCAGCCGTCATCAGCCAGGCTTGCTTGAATCCAGTGGCAAAGTGAGCAAGGGACCCACGTCTGGGCATATCCCCGCCAACTTAGGGCGAACAAAGCGATACAAAAGGGGATGATGGACGGAACGTTTGAGCCAATCAAACACTCACCTCCAGTCAACTGATCTGGGTTTAATCCATCATCATTCTTTAGCTCACTCCACCACCCCAGTTCAGACATGGCCATATGCAAATCAGTCTGACCCTGTGCCTCATGGGAACAGTCCAGCCCGAACTGCCAAGCCATGTCTTCCCTGGACCGGAAACAAGCATCCTAGGACCGGTTTCTGGCATTCCAGCCGTCATCAGCCAGGCTTGCTTGAATCCAGTGGCAAAGTGAGCAAGGGACCCACGTCTGGGCATATCCCCGCCAACTTAGGGCGAACAAAGCGATACAAAAGGGGATGATGGACGGAACGTTTGAGCCAATCAAACACTCACCTCCAGTCAACTGATCTGCGTTTAATCCATCATCATTCTTTAGCTCACGCCACCACCCCAGTTCAGACATGGCCATATGCAAATCAGTCTGACCCTGTGCCTCATGGGAACAGTCCAGCCCGAACTGCCAAGCCATGTCTTCCCTGGACCGGAAACAAGCATCCTAGGACCGGTTTCTGGCATTCCAGCCGTCATCAGCCAGGCTTGCTTGAATCCAGTGGCAAAGTGAACAAGGGACCCACGTCTGGGCATATCCCCGCCAACTTAGGGCGAACAAAGCGATACAAAAGGGGATGATGGACGGAACGTTTGAGCCAATCAAACACTCACCTCCAGTCAACTGATCTGGGTTTAATCCATCATCATTCTTTAGCTCACTCCACCACCCCAGTTCAGACATGGCCATATGCAAATCAGTCTGACCCTGTGCCTCATGGGAACAGTCCAGCCCGAACTGCCAAGCCATGTCTTCCCTGGACCGGAAACAAGCATCCTAGGACCGGTTTCTGGCATTCCAGCCGTCATCAGCCAGGCTTGCTTGAATCCAGTGGCAAAGTGAGCAAGGGACCCACGTCTGGGCATATCCCCGCCAACTTAGGGCGAACAAAGCGATACAAAAGGGGATGATGGACGGAACGTGGAGGCGGAGAGATGCTGCCGTGAGACACAGAGCCAGTAGTGGCTGTGGCAGGTGTAGGCCTGCTTGGACCGGGTGGCATCGTGGCACGTGGAGGTGGAGAGATGCTGCCGTGAGACACAGAGCCAGTAGTGGCTGTGGCAGGTGTAGGCCTGCTTGTACCGGGTGGCATTGTGGCACATGGAGGCGGAGAGATGCTGCTGTGAGACACAGAGCCAGTAGTGGCTGTGGCAGGTGTAGGGCTGCTCGGACCGGGTGGCATGGTGGCACGTGGAGGCGGAGAGACGCTGCCGTGAGACACAGTGGGTGAGGGTGAATGTTGAGGGCTGCCTCTACACTTCTTGGGTATACGATATTGCAGAAGTGTCTTGGGAGTAGTGGGAAGTGTGGCTGGCACAACAGAGTCCCTCGCCACCAAAGGTGTGACAGGTGCAGGTGGCCCTCCTTGTGGGGTTTTGCAGGATGTGGACTTCGCCTTGCTTTTTGCTTGCCTTTTGCCCTCCATCCCCTGTGGCCCTGGTGAACGACTCACATTGCTCTCCTGACCACGCTTCACAGGGGTGTGGGTGGGAGTAGAGGTCCTGGGTGAAGCAGTCTTAGGTTGCTTTGTGGGCTTTCCCTTCAGCGGCACCAGCACCACATCAGGCATGCCAACTGTTTGTCTGTCACTTGGAGCAGTTGTGTGGATGGGAGTCTCTTGTGATGGGTGCAATCTTGTGGACCGTGAGCTAGAGGCCTGCTTCTTTGCCTGATGCCCCTGAGTGTCATGTGAAGGGCTTTTTTCTTTGCGTCCCTGTGTGCCTGTGTCACTTTTTGGGGATGGTGTCTGTGGTCTTGCACGCTTGGAGCGCTGCTGTCGTGTGCTGGGTGTCGACGACTCGGGGCCTGAGGGCTCAGTTGTGTGGACACTCCCCTCAGGGGTTGCCACTGGCAGGGTGGTTGGTGAAGGCATTGGGGCTGGACTTGGATGCTGTGATAGCTGAATGGCTGCCGTCACGGTGGAGGACAAACCCTGGACAGTCCTGTGTAGCCCACCCACGTCCGAATGAATGCCCTCCATAAATGCCAGAACCTGTCCCAACTTCTTGTCCTGATCCTGGAAAGCATTTAGGAGAGCTGTCTGACCCACACACAGCTGGCGCAAGAGTTTAATCGCCTCAACACTGAGGGCAGCAGGGGAGACAGGGGCAGGGGCAGCGGTGCCTGGGGTGAAGGCGACTCTACCCTTAACAGCCCTGCGGGCACGGACAGCACTAGTGGTAGTAGCCGGGATGGTGGGCACTGGCCGATGTGTGGTGGAGGAAGAGGCAGCATTGTCACTCCCTGTGACCACCATTGTCGCTGACTCCCCACTGGAGTCCGATGATGTTGAGCTTGTGCTTTCTGCGCGTGAGTCCTCAAGGACACTCCTGTCCCCCTCCGAGGCGCTGGTCACATCAGTGTCAGTGATCTCATGGCTATCATGCGTGCCACATGCTTCAGCACTGGTGTCCGTATCATGGCCTTCCGTGCACTCGGTAGATGCTGCAATGGACAGAGACATAGGTTCAGTACAGTGCCATACACACAAACATCAAATGCAAGCACAGAACTAGACTAGAAAATGACAACCCCAAGTTGCACAACACCCTGTGCAGTCTGCATGTGCAACAATCATGCTGAACACAGAAGATGCATGGAAATATGCATTGTTTACATCAATGAGCCATGTGAGGTTCACACCGGCAAATAGCAGGTCCCTGCCTCCTTGTAATGTAACCTAAACATCTCTGCAAGCATACCCACGTGCCTGTATGTGAGAGAGGCATACATCTCAGCATGTTGCCTCTGTCACATATGGAGTCACTGTAAGGGGACAACACAGATACAGATTCAAATTTCTACTTAATAATGTCCATGAGCTACTGATGTCTGACAAGGTGAGCAATCCATTTTGCAAAATGATGCACGTTGGTGTCAGATGTGTACTTCACACCATTAACAAGTCCTGTAGTGCACACATCGTTAAATGCACACTGACATGATGCACACTGCTGTACACTGCCTGGTGATGTCCATGACACCCAGAATGCAGAAGATGTCATAAGGCCACATCTCATCATGCAATGGCAAGGGCCATTGTATGAAACACATGATCAAGTCCATCTATGGGAAAATACATGACACCTGCACTGAACACATAGGCCACTGAGAAGTAGTTCCTAAAAGTGTACACAGCAGCAAGATCAGCAATGTCTCACGGTCGCCATTCATGCAGTCACTCACACCCAAAGTCAGCCTACGCAGGATACTCACCAGTTACTCCCTGCTGATGGTCCCTCAAACGTTCATACAGCTCTGGCTGTGTCACAGACAAGATGCGGGACATTAGTGGAGTCATGGTTCGGCGCGCCAACCTGCCACTGCGAGGGACCAGCCCCACCGTCATCTCTGCCACGGTCCTGCTCAGACGGGAGATGTCGTCCCACCACTTGTGGCAGTGTGTGTGCCATCTGTTGGATACACCCAGAGTCCGCACCTTCCGTGCAATGTTCTTCCATGCGGCCTTACGCTGGTGGACCTTCAGCTGCAGGCATAGGAGACAAGAAAAGGAAGTATCAGAGACCCTGTGTCTTTCACTCTGTGTGTCAGCACAGGAGAACATAAATGCATGGCACACAAATCGCTACATCTTCATCAGAGGCCATACAGCATGACACATAGTACATGTTCATTACAATACTACACAGAAATGAATGCATGTATGGCAAGGCACACAGTACATGGCCATCTCATACACATGCACAATGGCAGCACAGACAGCCATGTTCAGAAGGCCCTCATCTGTGATGCAGTATGTGAGTGAGCATGACATGCAATACAGTAATAATGAAGTGTAGTGGCAGACTCACTGTGTCCACCACTACACACCCCACGATGCCATTGGCCTGTGAATGGCTCAATGCATTTCCCAGGAAACATATTGGCACATAATCCGATTTATCACGCACTTCTCACATTGTTAAGTCCTCGATTGTGTAATTCTCAGTACTATGATGCCTCAGTGAGTATTAGGTGTGTGGACTAAACACATGTTTGACTCAGTCCAGTTAGGCATGGCTCAGAGTAACATCGGACAGTGTCTGTGCAGGCCAGAGGAACTCACAGTGCGGCTCAACATGGTCCCTCAGATAAATCACATGGATGTACAGCATGAGGGGTTGAAAAGTGCCAACACATGCCAGACTGAACACATGTTCAAATCAATGTAAGGATGACATCTACTACTTACATTGATGTGAAGTGTTATTGTTGCATTAACATCAAGTGGGTTCCACTCATGCATTGGACTATTGTGCATGATGCTCACATCAACATAGTGCACTTAAGAAATAGTCAACACACATAAGTTAGTGCTCCATACCAATATACATTTCAACAGTCACATGTGAGGTTGTGATGAGTGAGTGGACAGTCACATAACATGGCACAGTAAAAATCAGTCCCGACTTGTGCTGTTTCAGAACACCATCGTATCTGTGTGGCTGTTTAAACAATGCATGTCTCCCCCTACCTACAATAAACTTATGTAGGTGTGGAAATAAGCCTACAGACACCATTGACATGAAGTTAGCATGTATGGCAGTGTCACACATTTACATCACCTAGTCTCAGACCAACATGTTCATTAAGTTTGTGCAAGAATGGCTGTAGGAGTGTCCATTTACTACACATAATCAAAGTCAAGCCCCACAGAACATGTATGGAGCATGCCATGTCAACTATTAGGATGCCTGTACATCGACTTGCACTCACAAGCACATACTACTGCACAGCAACATCATGGTATCATTTTGATCACTCTCACACTTGGAATCAGGGACACTTACCAGTACATCTGGTGCACCAAAAAGCCTCCCATACTGTGCAAGGACCTCGTCCACCAGAAGCTCCAGCTCCTCTGTAGTGAAGGGACGGGCCCTGACATTCTCTGTTCTCGCCTTCACTGGGGCCAGGATACAGCAAAATATGCAGTTGTAGAGGAATGGCAGTCTGCAGTGTCTGAATGCATGTGAAATGTGTGGCTCTCCCACAGAGATTTATAGGCCCCTGGGTTGGTATCAGTGGCAGGCAGCTGCTGCAATTGGTCCACCTGGCTGGCATCTTTCAAGTGTGGCCAATGAGCGGCACCGCGGTGGCGGTGCACGCCTACCGCCGTTTTCAAAGTAGCATTTCACTACCGCGATCGCGGTTCCCATTGGCTGCAATGGCATTGGTGGTGTCACACCGCGGGAGACGGGCGGTCGCTACCGCTATGCTGCATCTTTCAAGTGTGGCCAATGAGCGGCCCCGCGGTAGCGGTGCACGCCTACCGCCATTTTCAAAGTTGCATTTCACTACCACGATCGCGGTTCCATTGGCTGGATTGGCATTGGTGGTGTCACACCGTGGGGGACAGGCGGTCGCTACCGCCATGCTGCATCTTTTAAGTGTGGCCAATGAGCGGCCCCGCAGTGGCGGTGCACGCCTACCGCGGGTTCCACAGTAGCATTTCACTATCGCGACCGCGGGTCCCATTGTCTGCAATGGCATTGGTGGTGTCACACCGCGGGGGACAAGCGGTCGCTACCGCTATGCTGCATCTTTCAAGTGTGGACAATGAGCGGCCCCGCAGTGGCGGTGCACGCCTACCGCGGGTTTCACAGTAGCATTTCACTACCGCGACTGCGGGTCCATTGTCTGCAATGGCATTGGTGGTGTCACACCGCGGGGGACAGGCGGTCGCTACCGCCATGCTGCATCTTTCAAGTGTGGCCAATGAGCAGCCCCGCGGTGGCGGTGCACGCCTACCGCGGGTTCCACAGTAGCATTTCACTACCGCGTCCGCGGGTCCCATTGTCTGCAATGGCATTGGTGGTGTCACACCGCGGGGGACAGGTGGTCGCTACCGCTATGCTGCATCTTTCAAGTGTGGCCAATGAGCGGCCCCGCGGTGGCGGTGCACGCCTACCGCAGTTATGGGCACATCATGCACTAGCAATGGCAATGGTCAAATTTAACAATAGAACACTATGCCTCCATAGAGTCTTTGTGCACTTGTTGTGTACAATGAATGCTGGTGTGACATTAAACTCACTGATGCCTACACATGCCATGTCTGTGGAAACTGTGACATGCATTCACATGCACTTACGCACGTCACCCATGATATGTGTGTGGATGTACATCTATTGGTTGTATGATGTTGTCTCATCTTTAGAATCAACTTAATGTGTGAGATGGCTAATCAAACAACAGTAATGATTGCCTGAACACATAATGGTGGTATGTTACTGTGCCCATGGCTGGTTTAAGTAGGATATGTGATCAGCTTACACACACTGTGCACATTGTGATGATAACTAGTGGTCTGTGCAACTTAAGCAAGAAGGTGTGGCAGGTAAAGCAGCTACATATGAATCAGCAGTGTTGCTGTCTCATACCTGTGCTGTGTCTCCTACTCCTAGGCCTGGGGCCACCAGATGTATTGGTGTACCATTCACAACCTCTGAATATGTTTGTCTGGTAGTCAGTATGTACAACATGACCCCTTGTAAACACACATGTGGTGAATGTCTCTCTGCATCTGAGTTGTGGATTCAGCAATTGTTGGAGTACGTTCATTGTTTCTGCTGCGTGAGTCAAGATGTGAGAAGTCGGACACATCTCATTGTGTAATTTGAATAACATTAGTCCTCTCCCATTTCATGTAGGCCGACGACCAAATGTGCACCGGCCTTTCACAGTCCTGGCGGCCATGGAGGATGTGGACATCATCAGGAAATTTCGTCTGGATCGCGTTACACTGCAAGAGCTGTGTGCTCAGTTGGAGCCCCATCTGAGTCCTCAACGCACATATCCAACTGCCCTATCCCAACCGTGAAGATCATTGCAGCGCTGCATTTCTTCGCTACGAGCTCTTTCCAATACACGGTGGCCACCGCCGGTGGGATGTCGCAACCAACATTCAGCGTGGTGCTCTGGGATGTGGTGTCCGCAATGATGCTATACAAGGACCAATACATACGATGCCCGAATACAGCAGATTTGCCTGCTGTGAAGGCTGGTTTTTATGCCCTTGGCCACATTCCTCATGTAGTTGGTTCCATTGACGGCACACACATTGCCCTTGTCCCACCACAGGCACGTGAGCAGGTGTATAGGAACAGGAAGCACTACCATTCCATAAATGTGCAGGTGGTATGCCAAGCTGATATGATCATCAGCCATGTTTGTGCGCGATTTGCTGGCTCTTCCCATGACTCCTACATCCTGCGGAACAGCATTGTACCCCGGCTGATGGAAAATCTACATCCAGAGCGTGCATGGCTTGTAGGTGAGTACACTGAGTCAAGTAGTGTGCTGTGTGTGACATGCTGTTCTCGTCAACTGTTTGTATCACAACATTTCTCTGTGTATGTCACACCTAGGCGACTCAGTGTATCCCAACAGGCCGTGGTTGCTGAGCCCACTGCAGAATCCAAGTACCCAGGGTGAAGTCAGCTACAACGAGGCACATGGTAGGACACGACGTGTGGTGGAGCGCACCTTTGGCCTACTGAAGGCCCGATTCCGGTGCCTGGACAAGAGCGGAGGTGCACTGTTGTATTCCCCACGAAAGGTGTGCCGGATAGTTGTAGCATGCTGCATGCTACACAACCTTGCCTTGCGCAAAGCCGTTCCGCTGATCATGGATGACGATGAGCAGCAGATGCCCCCTCCTGCACACCCACACACTTCCAGTGCAGACGATAGTGGTGAAGAGGAAGGTGTTGACCTGCGTCAATAGCTCATTGCCAACTACTTCCCTTGAATGTAAGTGACTTTGTGGACAAGTGACATTGTGTGTTTGCTTGGATGTTACTATCAAGGCTTTGATAACTCTAACTGCTGGCTGTTGTTGTGTGTGTGATGAGGGATGATGTGTGTGGCACAGGGTATGTGTATCCAGGTACATCATGTGTATGTTGAGGTTGTTGACCATTACTAGGGGTGCTTGTTTTTGTGCCTTAATGCCTAGTGTTGTATTTCTGCTGTGAAGGCGTCACCTGATGGGAAAAGTCATTCTCTTGTGTCTTTCTAGGTTCATTCACCCTCTGAATGCCTCCTCTGCATCACAGCTGTTGGAACATTGAAATCAGATTTGTCATTGTACATACTGGAATAAACATGTAGCTCACACAGACATAGGTATGTGAAGAGTGTTTATTTGGAATTAGTTTTTGTGCAAGTGACGGGGATATGTACATAAATGTGAACAGTGAATAAATGAGTTGTCAGTCATGGTAGTTGAGACAAATAGTGTAGTCACCACAAAGCAGGAGTCACACAGTCCAACAGACTCAGGCCATCAACATGGCAATGTGGGCAAGAATAGTCAACATAGTCAATGCAAAGGGGAACAACAAGATACCATCATGGCTGGCTCTGTGAGTGGCGTTGGTATGGTGGCCTGCCACCAAATCCTCCCCTGTGGATTCTCGGACAGCCCCGGTGCGTTTGGGAGGGGGGGCATCTGCTGCAGGGTCAGTGGTGTCTGAGTACTCACTCTCCTCCTGCACACCCCTCTCTGTGGCTGCAGCTGGAATGTCGGGCTGCACAGCAGGCAATCCACTGGAGGGGGGTAAGCGGCACTTGGGGCTGGGAGTCTGTCCCTCAGAACACCCACTAGTTGGCCAACAAGGTCGACAAGTTGGCCCATCCGTGTGTCCATGGACTGCTGCAGCAGGCGAATCTCATGCATGTCTTCTGCAAGCTGGCCCATTACTCCCTGGTTCTCTTGGTAGGCACCAAGGACTCTTGCAATGGTGGCCAGGGATTCAGGGTCATTGTCCTCCTGTGTCTCTGCCCCAGTTGTACTCCCACCTGCCCTCCTGACGCGGATCTGTGGCATAGTCCCCCGACGCACTGGCACACTCTCCCTGTCATGCTGGGATTGTGTGGTGGTGTTGGTAACCACTGTGGCAGGGCGTGTGTTGCAGGCAGCAGTGGTGATGGTGGTGGTGGAGGCCACACAGGTCATAGTGGCAGGGGGCAGCACAGTTATTCTTGCCGTGGTGGTGGTGGTGGAGCCCACACAGGTTGTAGTGGCAGGGGGCAACACGGTTGTTCTTGCCGTGGTGGTGGTGGTGGAGGCCACACAGGTCGTAGTGGATGGGGGCAGCACGGTTGGTCTTGCTGTGGTGGTGGTGGTGGGGACAATGAGTGGTTGAGACATGTTAGTCCCTCCCACACCAGAGGGGCCAGCTTGAGAATCCTCGTCGGAGAATGTTGGGGAATCTGCATCCGAGAGTCCACGTTCCAGGGGGGGAGACTGGCTCCGCATGTTGGTGTCATCCTCTGCAGTTAGTTGTTGATCTCCTGTTGAACAGATGTGATATGGTGATTGAGTTGCACGCAACAACCTTGATGTTAGACAATTGTTTGAGACATTTGATCCAACACACACTTTACAATGCAGAAGTGTGGCTCAATGGTTAGAGCGGCAGACCCTGATGCAGAGATCTGGCCCGGGACCAGGGTTCAATTCCCGCCTCGGCGGGTCTTGGGCTCAATTTCCTCGGACCTGATAATTCTCGCCTCGGTGCCTATTCTAATCATGGGTCCCACTCTGCAACTCTGGGCAATAGCTTGCTTAATCTCCACAACGGCCCCAACAGCGCTGGGATGCCTGGCTTCACCCTGGGGGTGCCCAGGAGTGGACATTTCACAGGGAAAAGCCAGGAAGGGTTCCACAGCGGTATGCGTACAGCGCCTGGACACCCCTTTGGGGGTATGGGTGCGCTTTACAAGTACAAATTTCATTTCATTTCATTTCATTCATTTCATTCATTTATGCCTGCTATATGCTGTGCACCATGTCATGACGTTGAGGTACATACCTCTTAAGTCCATGCTTTTCGTTGGGAATTGATACTTGGTGCAGTGTACAGATAGTGTTAATACACGGACATGTCCTCATCTACCTAATTGCGTGACATCAATTTTCTGTTGTGCGTCTTTTCATTTAGCTGTTCATGTTATCTATTTCAACAGAGCTAGTAGGAACCATTGTCATGTTATACATAGCTTTGTAATCACATGTACTTCCCTTTTTTTCCATGTAGACCATGCATGTTTGGTGTTGAGATGGGCGTTCATGCTCAGACACCATGGCACTTCCACATTGCATTCTCTGATGTGCACAATTGTGGGATGCATTTGTTTCACTTGTGACTTGGTGAGTATGAGTTCAAAATATGTGACAGTTACGTGCACTTAGATGTCTGCACACTGGATGTGGCATTAAAAAGTATGCAAAGTTGGCTGACATGTTAGTGCTGAAGTTGTTATGTGGCTACATGCATTTAGATGAGGTCGGCGGGGTACATGCAGTCACTACCTACCTGTAAGTTTGATGTGAACAATGAAATGGCTGCCACATGGTTGTGGGTGTGGGGAGTGCTCCATCTTGCTCAGCTGTGGGACAAGGGGGCCTGTTGGGAGTTGTAGTGCAGACTTCACAGCCACACAGACCCCTCCCTGTTGAGATGGCTACCTACCTGTGAAGTTACACATTGGAGGGAAATGGCTGCCCCATGCTTGGGGGTGTGGCGGATGCTCCATCTTGCTCAGCTGTGGGACAATAGAGCATGAGGAGGCTACCTACCTGTAAGTCTGAGGAGATCAATTAGATGGCTGCCACATGGTTCTGGGTGGGGGGGACATGCTCCATCTTGCTCAGCTGTGGGACAAGGGTGCCTGGTGGGAGTTGTAGTGCAAGCTTCCCACACACAAACACCCCTCCCTGTTGAGATGGCTACCTACCTGTTAGTTTGATGGGGAGAATGAAATGGCTGCCACATGGTTGTGGGTGTGGGGAGTGCTCCATCCTGCAGAGCTGTGGGACAAGGGGGCCTGTTGGGAGTTGTAGTGCAGACTTCACAGCCACAAAGACCCCTCCCTGTTAAGATGGCTACCTACCTGTAAGTTTCATGAGAACAATGAAATGGCTGCCACATGGTTGTGGGTGTGGGGAGTGCTCCAACTTGCTCAGCTGTGGGACAAGGGGGCCTGTTGGGAGTTGTAGTGCAGACTTCACAGCCACAAACACCCCTCCCTGTTGAGATGGCTACCTACCTGTAAGTTTGATGAGAACAATTAGATGGCTGCCACATGGTTCTGGGTGGGGGGGACATGCTCCATCTTGCTCAGCTGTGGGACAAGGGTGCCTGGTGGGAGTTGTAGTGCAAGCTTCCCACACACAAACACCCCTCCCTGTTGAGATGGCTACCTACCTGTTAGTTTGATGGGGAGAATGAAATGGCTGCCACATGGTTGTGGGTGTGGGGAGTGCTCCTTCCTGCAGAGCTGTGGGACAAGGGGGCCTTTTGGGAGTTGTAGTGCAGACTTCACAGCCACAAAGACCCCTCCCTGTTAAGATGGCTACCTACCTGTAAGTTTGATGAGAACAATGAAATGGCTGCCACATGGTTGTGGGTGTGGGGAGTGCTCCATCTTGCTCAGCTGTGGGACAAGGGGCCTGTTGGGAGTTGTAGTGCAGACTTCACAGCCACAAACACCCCTCCCTGTTAAGATGGCTACCTACCTGTAAGTTTGATGAGAACAATTAGATGGCTGCCACATGGTTCTGGGTGGGGGGACATGCTCCATCTTGCTCAGCTGTGGGACAAGGGTGCCTGGTGGGAGTTGTAGTGCAAGCTTCCCACACACAAACACCCCTCCCTGTTGAGATGGCTACCTACCTGTTAGTTTGATGGGGAGAATGAAATGGCTGCCACATGGTTGTGGGTGTGGGGAGTGCTCCATCCTGCAGAGCTGTGAGACAAGGGGGCTGTTGGGAGTTGTAGTGCAGACTTCACAGCCACAAAGACCCCTCCCTGTTAAGATGGCTACCTACCTGTAAGTTTGATGAGAACAATGAAATGGCTGCCACATGGTTGTGGGTGTGGGGAGTGCTCCATCTTGCTCAGCTGTGGGACAAGGGGGCCTGTTGGGAGTTGTAGTGCAGACTTCACAGCCACAAACACCCCTCCCTGTTAAGATGGCTACCTACCTGTAAGTTTGATGAGAACAATTAGATGGCTGCCACATGGTTCTGGGTGGGGGGGACATGCTCCATCTTGCTCAGCTGTGGGACAAGGGTGCCTGGTAGGAGTTGTAGTGCAAGCTTCCCACACACAAACACCCCTCCCTGTTGAGATGGCAACCTACCTGTAAGTTTGATGGGAAGAATGAAATGGCTGCCACATAGTTGTGGGTGTGGGGAGTGCTCCATCCTGCAGAGCTGTGGGACAAGGGGGCCTATTGGGAGTTGTAGTGCAGACTTCACAGCCACAAAGACCCCTCCCTGTTAAGATGGCTACCTACCTGTAAGTTTCATGAGAACAATGAAATGGCTACCACATGGTTGTGGGTGTGGGGAGTGCTCCATCTTGCTCAGCTGTGGGATAAGGGGGCCTGTTGGGAGTTGTAGTGCAGACTTCACAGCCACAAACACCCCTCCCTGTTGAGATGGCTACCTACCTGTAAGTTTGATGAGAACAATTAGATGGCTGCCACATGGTTCTGGGTGGAGGGGACATGCTCCATCTTGCTCAGCTGTGGGACAAGGGTGCCTGGTGGGAGTTGTAGTGCAAGCTTCCCACACACAAACGCCCCTCCCTGTTGGGATGGCTACCTACCTGTTAGTTTGATGGGGAGAATGAAATGGCTGCCACATGGTTGTGGGTGTGGGAGTGCTCCATCCTGCAGAGCTGTGGGACAAGGGGGGCTGTTGGGAGTTGTAGTGCAGACTTCACAGCCACAAAGACCCCTCCCTGTTAAGATGGCTACCTACCTGTAAGTTTGATGAGAACAATGAAATGGCTGCCACATGGTTGTGGGTGTGGGGTGTGCTCCATCTTGCTCAGCTGTGGGACAAGGGGGCCTGTTGGGAGTTGCAGTGCAGACTTCACAGCCACAAACACCCCTCCCTGTTAAGATGGCTACCTACCTGTAAGTTTGATGGGAAGAATGAAATGGCTGCCACATGGTTGTGGGTGTGGGGAGTGCTCCATCCTGCAGAGCTGTGGGACAAGGGGGCCTGTTGGGAGTTGTAGTGCAGACTTCACAGCCACAAAGACCCCTCCCTGTTAAGATGGCTACCTACCTGTAAGTTTGATGAGAACAATGAAATGGCTGCCACATGGTTGTGGGTGTGGGGAGTGCTCCATCTTGCTCAGCTGTGGGACAAGGGGGCCTGTTGGGAGTTGTAGTGCAGACTTCACAGCCACAAACACCCCTCCCTGTTGAGATGGCTACCTACCTGTAAGTTTGATGAGAACAATTAGATGGCTGCCACATGGTTCTGGGTGGGGGGACATGCTCCATCTTGCTCAGCTGTGGGACAAGGGTGCCTGGTGGGAGTTGTAGTGCAAGCTTCCCACACACAAACACCCCTCCCTGTTGAGATGGCTACCTACCTGTAAGTTTGATGGGAAGAATGAAATGGCTGCCACATAGTTGTGGGTGTGGGGAGTGCTCCATCCTGCAGAGCTGTGGGACAAGGGGGCCTATTGGGAGTTGTAGTGCAGACTTCACAGCCACAAAGACCTCTCCCTGTTAAGATGGCTACCTACCTGTAAGTTTCATGAGAACAATGAAATGGCTACCACATGGTTGTGGGTGTGGGGAGTGCTCCATCTTGCTCAGCTGTGGGATAAGGGGCCTGTTGGGAGTTGTAGTGCAGACTTCACAGCCACAAACACCCCTCCCTGTTGAGATGGCTACCTACCTGTAAGTTTGATGAGAACAATTAGATGGCTGCCACATGGTTCTGGGTGGGGGGGACATGCTCCATCTTGCTCAGCTGTGGGACAAGGGTGCCTGGTGGGAGTTGTAGTGCAAGCTTCCCACACACAAACACCCCTCCCTGTTGAGATGGCTACCTACCTGTTAGTTTGATGGGGAGAATGAAATGGCTGCCACATGGTTGTGGGTGTGGGAGTGCTCCTTCCTGCAGAGCTGTGGGACAAGGGGCCTTTTGGGAGTTGTAGTGCAGACTTCACAGCCACAAAGACCCCTCCCTGTTAAGATGGCTACCTACCTGTAAGTTTGATGAGAACAATGAAATGGCTGCCACATGGTTGTGGGTGTGGGGAGTGCTCCATCTTGCTCAGCTGTGGGACAAGGGGCCTGTTGGGAGTTGTAGTGCAGACTTCACAGCCACAAACACCCCTCCCTGTTAAGATGGCTACCTACCTGTAAGTTTGATGAGAACAATTAGATGGCTGCCACATGGTTCTGGGTGGGGGGACATGCTCCATCTTGCTCAGCTGTGGGACAAGGGTGCCTGGTGGGAGTTGTAGTGCAAGCTTCCCACACACAAACACCCCTCCCTGTTGAGATGGCTACCTACCTGTTAGTTTGATGGGGAGAATGAAATGGCTGCCACATGGTTGTGGGTGTGGGGAGTGCTCCATCCTGCAGAGCTGTGAGACAAGGGGGCTGTTGGGAGTTGTAGTGCAGACTTCACAGCCACAAAGACCCCTCCCTGTTAAGATGGCTACCTACCTGTAAGTTTGATGAGAACAATGAAATGGCTGCCACATGGTTGTGGGTGTGGGGAGTGCTCCATCTTGCTCAGCTGTGGGACAAGGGGGCCTGTTGGGAGTTGTAGTGCAGACTTCACAGCCACAAACACCCCTCCCTGTTAAGATGGCTACCTACCTGTAAGTTTGATGAGAACAATTAGATGGCTGCCACATGGTTCTGGGTGGGGGGACATGCTCCATCTTGCTCAGCTGTGGGACAAGGGTGCCTGGTGGGAGTTGTAGTGCAAGCTTCCCACACACAAACACCCCTCCCTGTTGAGATGGCAACCTACCTGTAAGTTTGATGGGAAGAATGAAATGGCTGCCACATAGTTGTGGGTGTGGGGAGTGCTCCATCCTGCAGAGCTGTGGGACAAGGGGGCCTATTGGGAGTTGTAGTGCAGACTTCACAGCCACAAAGACCCCTCCCTGTTAAGATGGCTACCTACCTGTAAGTTTCATGAGAACAATGAAATGGCTACCACATGGTTGTGGGTGTGGGGAGTGCTCCATCTTGCTCAGCTGTGGGATAAGGGGGCCTGTTGGGAGTTGTAGTGCAGACTTCACAGCCACAAACACCCCTCCCTGTTGAGATGGCTACCTACCTGTAAGTTTGATGAGAACAATTAGATGGCTGCCACATGGTTCTGGGTGGAGGGGACATGCTCCATCTTGCTCAGCTGTGGGACAAGGGTGCCTGGTGGGAGTTGTAGTGCAAGCTTCCCACACACAAACGCCCCTCCCTGTTGGGATGGCTACCTACCTGTTAGTTTGATGGGGAGAATGAAATGGCTGCCACATGGTTGTGGGTGTGGGAGTGCTCCATCCTGCAGAGCTGTGGGACAAGGGGGCTGTTGGGAGTTGTAGTGCAGACTTCACAGCCACAAAGACCCCTCCCTGTTAAGATGGCTACCTACCTGTAAGTTTGATGAGAACAATGAAATGGCTGCCACATGGTTGTGGGTGTGGGGTGTGCTCCATCTTGCTCAGCTGTGGGACAAGGGGGCCTGTTGGGAGTTGCAGTGCAGACTTCACAGCCACAAACACCCCTCCCTGTTAAGATGGCTACCTACCTGTAAGTTTGATGGGAAGAATGAAATGGCTGCCACATGGTTGTGGGTGTGGGGAGTGCTCCATCCTGCAGAGCTGTGGGACAAGGGGCCTGTTGGGAGTTGTAGTGCAGACTTCACAGCCACAAAGACCCCTCCCTGTTAAGATGGCTACCTACCTGTAAGTTTGATGAGAACAATGAAATGGCTGCCACATGGTTGTGGGTGTGGGGAGTGCTCCATCTTGCTCAGCTGTGGGACAAGGGGGCCTGTTGGGAGTTGTAGTGCAGACTTCACAGCCACAAACACCCCTCCCTGTTGAGATGGCTACCTACCTGTAAGTTTGATGAGAACAATTAGATGGCTGCCACATGGTTCTGAGTGGGGGGGACATGCTCCATCTTGCTCAGCTGTGGGACAAGGGTGCCTGGTGGGAGTTGTAGTGCAAGCTTCCCACACACAAACACCCCTCCCTGTTGAGATGGCTACCTACCTGTAAGTTTGATGGGAAGAATGAAATGGCTGCCACATAGTTGTGGGTGTGGGGAGTGCTCCATCCTGCAGAGCTGTGGGACAAGGGGGCCTATTGGGAGTTGTAGTGCAGACTTCACAGCCACAAAGACCTCTCCCTGTTAAGATGGCTACCTACCTGTAAGTTTCATGAGAACAATGAAATGGCTACCACATGGTTGTGGGTGTGGGGAGTGCTCCATCTTGCTCAGCTGTGGGATAAGGGGGCCTGTTGGGAGTTGTAGTGCAGACTTCACAGCCACAAACACCCCTCCCTGTTGAGATGGCTACCTACCTGTAAGTTTGATGAGAACAATTAGATGGCTGCCACATGGTTCTGGGTGGAGGGACATGCTCCATCTTGCTCAGCTGTGGGACAAGGGTGCCTGGTGGGAGTTGTAGTGCAAGCTTCCCACACACAAACGCCCCTCCCTGTTGGGATGGCTACCTACCTGTTAGTTTGATGGGGAGAATGAAATGGCTGCCACATGGTTGTGGGTGTGGGAGTGCTCCATCCTGCAGAGCTGTGGGACAAGGGGGCTGTTGGGAGTTGTAGTGCAGACTTCACAGCCACAAAGACCCCTCCCTGTTAAGATGGCTACCTACCTGTAAGTTTGATGAGAACAATGAAATGGCTGCCACATGGTTGTGGGTGTGGGGTGTGCTCCATCTTGCTCAGCTGTGGGACAAGGGGGCCTGTTGGGAGTTGCAGTGCAGACTTCACAGCCACAAACACCCCTCCCTGTTAAGATGGCTACCTACCTGAAGTTTGATGAGAACAATTAGATGGCTGCCACATGGTTCTGGGTGGGGAGGACATGCTCCATCTTGCTCAGCTGTGGGACAAGGGTGCCTGGTGGGAGTTGTAGTGCAAGCTTCCCACACACAAACACCCCTCCCTGTTAAGATGGCTACCTACCTGTAAGTTTGATGAGAACAATGAAATGGCTGCCACATGGTTGTGGGTGTGGGGAGTGCTCCATCTTGCTCAGCTGTGGGACAAGGGGGCCTGTTGGGAGTTATAGTGCAGACTTCACAGCCACAAACACCCCTCCCTGTTGAGATGGCTACCTACCTGTAAGTTTGATGAGAACAATTAGATGGCTGCCACATGGTTCTGGGTGGGGGGGACATGCTCCATCTTGCTCAGCTGTGGGACAAGGGTGCCTGGTGGGAGTTGTAGTGCAAGCTTCCCACACACAAACACCCCTCCCTGTTGAGATGGCTACCTACCTGTTAGTTTGATGGGGAGAATGAAATGGCTGCCACATGGTTGTGGGTGTGGGGAGTGCTCCATCCTGCAGAGCTGTGGGACAAGGGGGCCTGTTGGGAGTTGTAGTGCAGACTTCACAGCCACAAAGACCCCACCCTGTTAAGATGGCTACCTACCTGTATGTTTGATGAGAACAATGAAATGGCTGCCACATGGTTGTGGGTGTGGGGAGTGCTCCATCTTGCTCAGCTGTGGGACAAGGGGGCCTGTTGTGAGTTGTAGTGCAGACTTCACAGCCACAAACACCCCTCCCTGTTGAGATGGCTACCTACCTGTGAAGTTACACATTGGAGGGAAATGGCTGCCCCATGCTTGGGGGTGTGGGGGATGCTCCATCC
This sequence comes from Calotriton arnoldi, assembly GCA_963921515.1. NCBI lineage: Eukaryota > Metazoa > Chordata > Amphibia > Caudata > Salamandridae > Calotriton > Calotriton arnoldi. Next base: position 1,073,554 of record CAWUFW010005003.1, on the reverse strand, counting down.
TGCTGAGCTGTGGGACAAGGGGGCCTGTCGGGAGTTGTAGTGCTGGCTGCCTGTACATGTGCCCCCATGTAAATATTGTTATGTACCTTTGTGGTGAATGAGAGGGAGTTCTTGTGGGATCTGTGAGACCTGTTTGGGGGTAGTGTGGTGGACATGAGTACATTTGGGCCTAGGAGGTGTTGCTTTTTAGTTGTGCAAGCTACTACATAGCAGTGTTATGGCAGGCTTTTGTTGGTACTTACCAGCCTCCATTCCCCCTCAATTCCAGTGCAACTCTCTGGGTGCAGTATGCCAAGCACCTTCTCCTCCCATGCGTTGAATGTTCTTGGTGGAATGGGAGGGCCACTGCCAGTCCGGTTTGCCAGCTCACGGTTCTTGCTGTTCTTCTCCTTGACCTTGCCCTTGAGGTCAGTCCACCTCTTCCTGATCTCCTTCCTGTTGCGTGGAACTTGCCCTACAGCATTGACTCTGTCAACTATCCTTTGCCACATTTGATTTTGCCTGGCTGATGGGGTCTGTTGGACCCTGCTTCCTAAAATATATGGCTCAACTCTTATTATCTCATCCACCATGACTGACAACTCACCATCAGTGAATTTGGGCATCTTATGTGCCATGGTGTGTGATGTGCTGAGTGGTTAAGAGTGCAGCTGTGCAGGTGGTGGTGGTGGTGGTGATGTGTGTGGTGTGTGTGTGTTTGTGATGGTGTGATGTGTGCAGGGTTGCCTATCCTTTGTGTGATGTTGTTGGGCCCTTCTGTTCTGGAGTTGTGCAAAGAATTGTGGTCATGCAGGGGCTGGTTTTATGCTCTGCTATGTGGGTGGGTCCTAACTGGATATTCATGTCAGGTGTGTTGTCTGTGTTGGGCTGGGATTTGTAGTTCTTATTTGCCAGGGGCATGTGTCAATGGGCTGTTTTGGCTGTTTTCATTGGCTGAGCCAGATGCACAGCCAGATTTGGTGGTTTTGTGGTGTAGTTGCTTCCGACCGCCATTACTGTTTCCGCGCGGACGCCGCGGTCGGACTGCAATGGTCATTCCTCCAGCTCTCCCATTCATCATAACTGTCAATCGCGGCGGTCGGAAACAAGCGGTCGTACCGCTGGCACCGCGGTAAGATCATAATTGCACTCGTGGGAATTCCGCTTGTGTATCAGCGGGTTGTGAGTTTTCCGCAGTGGATCCGACCGCCGTGGAGGGTATTTCACATTTTCTGCACGTGCGCCGCCGGTGTTTCTTGGGTTCCGACCGCGGCGGTCTGATTTTTCCGGCGATGCATCGTAATGTGATCGGCGGTGGTGCCGCAAGCCATGCGGGCAGTCTTTTCCCATTGCCACGGCGGGCCGAATGGTTTTCCGACCGCCATCGTAATCGGCCCCGTAATTTTTATAACATTGTTACATTGTTTGATACAGGTATGTAAACTTTGTAATAACAGGTAATGTACTATTACATTTTTTTAGATACATTTGAGAAAAAAATATATTCATTAATAACAGTTGTTAATTTCAGTTTGGTATTGTGAACATTTGTTATTTAGTTACATATATTTTTAACATATTATTAATATAACAGTTCTAACAATTTTCTAATGTATTTTTTAAATATAAACTTAGTAAAAAATGTTAAACAAATAATACATTTTATTTAATAATAATATATAAAATATTAATAATATTAATTATTACATGGTTTAATTTTTATACATTTTGTTTTATAAGGTAGACATTTTTTAAACATTAAATTAAATTGTTAATTTTTTTTATAAATGTATATAATTTGTAAATATATGGAATTATAATATTAAATATTATGTGTTTAATAATATTTATTATTATAATTTTAAAAGGCAGAATAAATGAAAAATACATTTGAACAAATAAGTTATAATTCTAAGTATTTTAATTTAACATTTAAGTAATTTATGTATAAAGTAATAAAAAAAATTTAAACAAATTACATTTATTTTATATGTTTACAGTTGCTATATTTGTTTGGGGCTTGTATTTTGTAACCGTTCGCAGTTGTTTTGGGTTATTTGGAAGGGGAGAAGCTCGCGGTCGGGAGCTGCTTCGCGTCGAGGAAGGTAAGATTACTTTTTTTTATTTAAACTACATTTTTAATTAAATTTGAAGGTAGTTAGGTTGTAGTTAGTGTGTGCAGAGTTAGTTTTTTGGAGTTATGGCGTTTTTTATGCGTACGTTAGGTTTTAGCGATTTATGTATCGTTATTTTTTAGGCCTAGTTTAGAAATATTAAAGTATGTTAGAATATGTATGAATATGGTGTGTATAATGTTTGTAATACTGTTATATTGTATATTATGTGTATATTTGTGTGGGTGGGAATGCTTGTGTGTTTTTTACAGGTTTTGTTCGATAGAAATTGCGGTTACCAGAAGATTGCGTTTTTTTTAATTAAGGAAGTGTATATAAGTTTAAGTAACTAATAATTATTTTACACTTCCTTAACTTTTTCGGGTTTTCATGGAGCGTTTCTTTTTAATACACTTTTTTTTTTTTTTATGGTTTATCGATTGTGGATTTACGGACGGAGGATTACTTTTGGAACAGTTGCATTTTTCCATTTTTTGGGGGGAAATTTTATTTCTATTTGGATTATGAGTTACCTGGATTGTTTTACAAGATGTGGGATTTTCTGTCTACAGCTACGGAAACGGTAAGTTAATTTAATTATTTATTGTGAGAGGGAAATGCTAAGAGAGTTAGGGGCCGATTCCGATTCGGGCCGGAAAACATACCGACCGACTCGGTACGGGAATGTTGTCCGACCGACACGTACCGGCGCTTCCCGATCCGCGTAGTACGATGAAATACATGTGAATCACGACCGACTCGTATGGAACACAAGCCGAACGACCGAACCGCACGGAAACCAGCCGGGAAACTACGCGAATCGAGCCGACCGACACGCACCAGGAATGAACCCGACAGAAACGTACCCGCAAACTCCGACCCGCGCAGTACGATGCAATGCGTGTAAAACCAGACCGAGTGGCACGGAGCCCAAGCCGTACGACCGACACGCATACAAAACCGAACCGAAGCAACCCAATACTCCGCGACCGACGCGTACGCCGCACATGAAACCCATCAGGAACACAGCTTGAAAGACTCGGAGAAGCCCGCACAAGCAAACTGCAGCGTCCTACTCGGTCAGAAGAACGTCTCCTACATGCATAAAAAACACAAAGGAAAAAATACAAAAAAAGGGCCAAACAAGCAATGACAAAGTCAATAAATACAGGGGGAAAAAACATGGAACAAGGACACACCCCCAACTCCACCCATATAAAGGCCACAAATCCCTACCATGATCCTTTGCAAATTCAACTGACCTGCCAGCACAGAACACCATCACCAGATCACCAGACAGCAACCACAGACACACTCACAACTCATCCATCACACAAGCCACACACCATTAGCACCTCACAAATAGCACCCTCATATAGACCCAGCAAAACCGACACTCACCCCCCCTCACTTGCACACTCACACACACATAAATCCCCACCACCACCCATCACCATGCCCCCAAAGAAGAATCCAAAGTTCCTAGACAGTGAATTGGAAGTCCTGGTAGATGAGATCCTCAGGGTAGAGCCACAGTTGTTTGGTACATTGGTCCAACAGACCCCCATGTCGCAGAAAACCAAGATGTGGGAGAGGATCGTCGACAGGGTGAACGCACAATCACCATGTTTGCGCACAAAGGAAGACATCCAGAACAGGTGGTATGATGTGCGCAGGAGGGTCAAGGACCTACTCAAGAAGGATTACGCCTTGAGTAATCGCACCGGCAGTGGCCCTCCTGCCAAACCAGTATACCTCAGGCCCTGGGAGGAGAAGGTGCGGGCCATCCTACCACCAGTGAGCGTATATGGACTATCAAACATCCCAGAGCCTGGTGAGTACACAACCAATATACCCAATATTGTGTGACAATACACACACATCACTGTCAAGGGGATAGTCAAACCATGCACCCTTAGCAAATCCACAGCAACCAAAAGATAATCATCCCAAGATGTGTATGTTAGTTAGACAAACACAATACCTGCCATCTCATAGAGATATGTAACTGTGTCATGACATGTACAAACCTAACAACAAATAGAGCAAGGCAGTGGCACAAATCTAACCAACAAACACTGTCAGATATTTTGCCACCACTAGAACACCACCTCACAGGGAAGCTCACTGAAAGCAAGGAATTCTGTGTATGCTGGTGAAGTGAGTGTAGCCAATAGCATGATGGGAGTTGTAGTCACAGATATTGGTCACCCTCACAATTGGCCCATCAACACCACCCTGAACCATGCTCACATCACAGGGAGTGGAAAAGAACTGACAAGATGGCTGACACTGGGTACTGCTGTGGGGAGCACAAGGCCCTGCTGGGAACTGTGCACCAACAAACAACAGGACCACACTGTCAGCCATCTTGCCATTGCTGTCACACTCACACACAGTGAAGTCGACTCAAAAGGAAGGAAGTATGGGCATGCTGGGAAGGGGGTGTAGGCAATAGCATGATGGGAGTGGTAGTCACAGATATTGGTCACCCTCACAATTGGCCCATCAACACCACTCTGAACCATGCTCACATCACAGGGAGTGGAAAAGAACTGACAAGATGGCTGACACTGGGTACTGCTGTGGGAGCACAAGGCCCTGCTGGGAACTGTGCAACAACCAACAGCAGGACACCACTGACTGACATCCTGAAAGCCAACTTGCACTCCCTGCAATGGAAGCACGTTCCATGGTGGGATATCTGGCTGGGTGGGAAGGAGGACTGACAGCTATGACCATAGTTACCAGCAGCTTTTCTCACACACCCCCTTAACACAAACTCCACACAACTCACCTGGCAGAATGCAATGCCTCACACTCCAATTAAATATCCCACAAAGAACAACCACACTGGGTTATGCTGTGTGAAGCACAGGGACACTTTTGGGACTTGTAGCCAAACAAACGCCAGGACAACACTGTCAGCCATCCTGTCAGCACAGGCACACTACCCCACAGGGAAGCAGAGTCAAAAGGAAGGAAGTATGGGCATGCTGGGAAGGGGGTGTAGGCAATAGCATGATGGGAGTGGTAGTCACAGCTCAAGATCCCCCACCCACATGGCCCAGCAAGCTCACACTGAAGCATGCACACCTCACAGGGAGTGAAAAGCCACTTCTAAGATGTCTGACACTGGCCTCAACTGTGGGGAGCACAAGGCCCTGTTGGGAACTGGGCACCAACAAACAACAGGACCACACTGTCAGCCATCTTGCCATTGCTGTCACACTCACACACAGTGAAGTCGACTCAAAAGGAAGGAAGTATGGGCATGCTGGGAAGGGGGGTGTAGGCAATAGCATGATGGGAGTGGTAGTCACAGATATTGGTCACCCTCACAATTGGCCCATCAACACCACTCTGAACCATGCTCACATCACAGGGAGTGGAAATGAACTGACAAGATGGCTGACACTGGGTACTGCTGTGGGGAGCACAAGGCCCTGCTGGGAACTGTGCACCAACAAACAACAGGACCACACTGTCAGCCATCTTGCCATTGCTGTCACACTCACACACAGTGAAGTCGATTCAAAAGGAAGGAAGTATGGGCATGCTGGGAAGGGGGTGTAGGCAATAGCATGATGGGAGTGGTAGTCACAGATATTGGTCACCCTCACAATTGACCCATCAACACCACTCTGAACCATGCTCACATCACAGGGAGTGGAAAAGAACTGACAAGATGGCTGACACTGGGTACTGCTGTGGGGAGCACAAGGCCCTGCTGGGAACTGTGCACCAACAAACAACAGGACCACACTGTCAGCCATCTTGCCATTGCTGTCACACTCACACACTGTGAAGTCGACTCAAAAGGAAGGAAGTATGGGCATGCTGGGAAGGGGGGTGTAGGCAATAGCATGATGGGAGTGGTAGTCACAGATATTGGTCACCCTCACAATTGGCCCATCAGCACTACTCTGAACCATGCTCACATCACAGGGAGTGGAAAAGAACTGACAAGATGGCTGACACTGGGTACTGCTGTGGGGAGCAGAAGGCCCTGCTGGGAACTGTGCAACAACCAACAGCAGGACACCACTGACTGACATCCTGAAAGCCAACTTGCACTCCCTGCAATGGAAGCACGTTCCATGGTGGGATATCTGGCTGGGTGGGAAGGAGGACTGACAGCTCTAACCATAGTCACAAGCAGCTTTTCTCACACACCCCTTAACACAAACTCCACACAACTCACCTGGGAGAATGCAATGCCTCACACTCTAATTGAATATCCCACAAAGAACAACCACACTGGGTTATGCTGTGTGAAGCACAGGGACACTTTTGAGACTTGTAGCCAAACAAACGCCAGGACAACACTGTCAGCCATCCTGTCAGCACAGGCACACTACCCCACAGGGAAGCAGAGTCAAAAGGAAGGAAGTATGGGCATGCTGGGAAGGGGGTGTAGGCAATAGCATGATGGGAGTGGTAGTCACAGCTCAACATCCCCCACCCACATGGCCCAGCAAGCTCACACTGAAGCATGCACACCTCACAGGGAGTGAAAAGCCACTTCTAAGATGTCTGACAATGGTGCTCTGTTGTGGGGAGTACCAGGCCCTGCTGGGAACTGGGCACCAACCAACAGCAGGACACCACTGACTGACATCCTGAGAGTTAACCTGCACCCACTGCAAGGGTGGCATGCTTCATGGTGGGATAACTGGGCTGGGGGAGAAGGAGGTCCGGATGTCAACCAAATACCACCAATGCTGGTCATGCACACACCTCAACATCCACATTGAAATGCATCAGGTTGGCAGGACAAAGAGCCACACCAATATCAACCTCTGACTGTGACAACTTAGGACAATGCAATGTACAGGGCCGCATCCAGAGGTACAGTCACAACTGTCATGTGTTTGAACCATTGATGCCTGCAGAAACATAACATACATCGTGTGTCTCTTCCAAAAACAGGTGATGATGGGGACACAGCAGCAGATGAGGAGGAGTCCCTGTCCCAGGCTCCGGTGGCCCCTGAGCTCTCTGGTGTGAGACAGCCTCTGCCCTCATCGGATGGCGAAGACCAACCTGGCACCTCCGGTGTGAGTCATCATGCAGCACCAGCAGGACTACCATCTGCACCCCCTGCACCCATTCCTCCAACATCTGCCAACACACAGACCACCCCCGCCGACACGGACAGACCAAGGACACTCAATGACAACAGCACAGGGACCACAGCCCACCGTGAAGCAACGGACAACAACCCCAGTACCAACCCCCAAGGGGGCCTAGGGTCTCCTGTGCGTGCCACCGCAGGTCCCGCACGTGTCGCCAGGGGTGGTGGGAGGGGTGGTAGGCAGAGGTCGCTGTTTGCAGAGGGGTCTGGACTGCATGATGACCCACAACTGGCACGCATTGCTGATGCATACCAGAATAGCACCGGAGAGGTCAGCCAGGTAGTGGGGATCCTCAAGGACATTCAACAGCAGCAGGCTGCCCATCATGCCCGCTTGGACTCCCACATGTCCCGTGTGGAGACACACATGTCTGGCATGGAGTCCAAGTGGGACACATTGGAAGAACTGACAGCGGTGCAGAGGGACATATTGACATGCCTCCGCCAGATTAGCACCAACATGTCCACACCTCCCTGTGTGCCTACAACATCTGGTGCCGCAACAACTGCAACTGCCACAGGGAGGGAGGATGACTCTGGTGGAGAGTCCGCTGCACCGCAGCGGCCTGCACGTGAGGGTCCCCCCAGAAAGAAGAGGGGTCATCCGAGGAAGGACAACTGAGAGGCCGATGGCCATGTACATCCCCCAGGAACCCAACACCTGTTCTGGAAATTCTCCTTTGCGTGCAAACTGTTCACCCTGTCGAATGCAACCCTACTCTCCCACATGACATGGGGAGTTTAATTTGGACTAATGTATCAGATGACTGTGGACTTTACTCAGGACATTTCTGCTACCAACACTTCCAACTCATCTGGGAACTTTGGATTCCTATCCCAATGTACAGCACCCACCATCCTGTGCACTATCCTCACACATGTATGTAAATAAACTCACTAATACACCATACTTGCCTCTGTTGTGATTCCAACGTTGTTTTTGTCATGTAGATGATGATCTGCTAAATGACACTGTGCATGCTAACTGCTACAGCAAGTTCAACACCGTCATGTGAGTCATGGCGACGTGACACATATGAGTGAGACACACCACTAGGGCTACACAATACATACACACCAGGGACATCTGACTCATCGCCTACACTGATGTTGCCAGGAAATACAGTGGAATGCACAGACACCACACCTATTCAGAGTCTGTGTTAACTAGCCCACAGGTGCAGTAAGCAAATGTCAGTCAGATGTGTGACCACAGACAACGCACATCCCAAAGAGAAGCACAGGTTCATTACACATTTGCAACATGTTGTTTCCACTACAAATGCAAGGTAATCCCACGTGGCAGTGGCCACACAGTCAACAAGTGTAGAAGAAATAAAGTCCAGGGGTGTGTGGCACATCACCTGTAGGGAAACGACTGCTTCCACCCTGAAAGCTGAATCATGGTGTTGGGGGATCCGAGTTGACCAAACAACTCTGAAAGTACCCTGTGAAGGACAGACATGACACACAGTCAAAAGCACTGAAGAACAGAACAGAACTGCAATACTCATGCACAATACATGTCACAAGATACCTACACAAAACCAAGTTAGCATGTCAACACTGTTGGGGAGTACAGACTACCTGTAAGGACACATCGCTGCACGCATCCAGTCAAGTAGCACATGGCCACACTCAAACAGCACCAGAGCACCACCAACACATATCATGCTAACTCACATCATTGACATGACATCTCTGGATACTCACATTCAGCTGAAGAAGTTGGTGATGAGCTGTGTGCGGACATCACCCTCATCATCATCATCATCATCATCACTGGCATCGTGGCCCAGGCCAGGATCCTCCACAGGTGGCGGATGTTGGTCATCGTCAACCAGGATGAGAGGCAACTCCTTCCGCACTGCCAGGTTGTGTAGCATGCAGCAGACGATGACAATCTTGCACACCTTTGCTGGGGCATATGGGAGGGCCCCTCCTGTCTTGTCTAGGCAGCGAAAGCGGCTCTTCAGGAGACCAAATGTCCGCTCGATCACTCTCCTGGTCCGACCATGTGCCTCATTGTAGCGCATCTGGGCTGGTGTCACAGGGTTCCTGAGGGGTGTCAGCAACCACGGCATGTTGGGGTATCCGGAGTCACCTACATACAGACAATTGCACATTAGCTGAGTTGGAAAAGAGGGTGGAATACAACATTGCAGAACACACACGATGGTACAAAGTCAGTACACACCGACAAGCCTGGCACGCTGGTTCTGCATCTGTGACATCATCCTCGGGATGCGACTACTCCTCATCACGTAGGCATCGTGTGCAGAACCGGGGAAACGGGCACACACATGTGAGATGCTCATATCTGCAAGACATACCACCAGAGCATTGATCGAATGGTAATGTTTCCTGTTCCTGTATGCCTGCTCATGTGCCTGTGGTAGTACCAAAGCCACATGTGTCCCATCAATGGAGCCAATGACATGTGGCATCCTCCCCAGGGCATAGAAGTCACTCTTGACGTCAGTGAGTTGTTGACGTTTAGGGAAATAGATGTACTGGTTCAGGTATCTCAACATTGCCTCCAAAACATCGCGTAGCTCACGGCTGAACATGGTCTGTGACATCCTACCAGCAGACGCCACAGTGTGTTGAAAGGTACCGGTGGCAAAGAAGTGTAGGGCTGCCATCACCTTCACCTTGGGGGTCAGCGCTGTAGGGTATGGCCGGCCAGGTTGCAAATGTGGGGCCAACCGCACCGCCAATTCCTCAATCAGCGGCCTGTTGAAGCGGTACCGTCGGATGCAGTCACGTTCAACCATGGTTGCAAGGTCAGGGAATGGTCTATGGACAGCTGGTGCCCTGCAGTGCATAGGTGAAGAAAGAAAGATTGTCAGTCACCCCACAAATGTGGCATTGACCATACACAATATCACATGATACATCATTACGAGACACAAGTACCTGATGTGTCTGCTGTTCTGTATGGACATATATGGCACCTACATGGCCAACATCTAACATCACAGTTCAACATGTGTTGACAACAAGTTCCAGGTTGTGCTATGTGAAATCATTAGGCTGTGTCACAGTACCCATGTACTGCTGTCACGTTCCAAACACACACCACAGTGACATGTGAGGACAGATGTGGCACAGGCATCACAGCTCATTGACAGGTAGATTCCCAGGGACCCTGTATTGCCACATGGACACTGGCATGACATGGCGTATCATGTACACGTCAGCAAAACAACCATGACTCCCACAGGTAGTGGCCCCTGTTGCCTCTGCAGGACAGACATGGACGTCTGTGACACACACACGCACAACATCAAAGTCCATGCACAAACAACGTGGATGTGGAGACTGTCTCCCATTGTGCACATAGAATCGGAGACATCTGAAACACAACATGCACACAGACTGTGGAGGGCCATCTCTATTGTGGCAATGGGTCACCCTATGACGTACATACCTTCCCACATGGGACTCAGGGTGTATGTGACATGACATACACATACACAACCTGGAAATGTGACCATGCCACATGCTCTGAACTGAACAGTTGCACATCACAGTGGTCATGTGCACAACACACAAAGGATTCTGTCCCCATGAACACGTGCACAGCCTGGGAGTGGCTGCCCCCAAGTGCCACCCAAAAAACCACATGTTGACCCCCATACACACACACAGGTAATGCAGCCTTACATGCCTTAGGATACAGTGTGGACAGGCTGTGGTGTTGTAGGTGTGCCCCTGAGTCCCTGGCAAGTAAATGTGGCTGGCATACGTTCACCAGTGACAACCATGGTGACATATGCGAGTGTCTTGTACAGGGACGCGTCGTACAGCAATGGACCGATCCATGTGCACGCTTTGGCCATTGCATATGATGTGGACGGATGCGTGTTGTTATCCAAAATACGCGTTGTACAGCAATGGACCGATCGGTGCACACGCATTGGCCATTGCATATGATGTGGACGGATGCATGTTGTCATCCGAAATACGCGTTGTACAGCAATGGACCGATCGGTGCGCACGCATTGGCCATTGCATATGATGTGGACGGATGCGTGTTGTCATCCGAAATACGCGTTGTACAGCAATGGACCGATCGGTGCGCACGCATTGGCCATTGCATATGATGTGGACGGATGCGTGTGTCATCCGAAATACGCATTGTACAGCAATGGACCGATCGGTGCGCACGCATTGGCCATTGCATATGATGTGGACGGATGCGTGTTGTCATCCAAAATACGCGTTGTACAGCAATGGACCGATCGGTGCGCATGCATTTGCCATTGCATATAATGTGGACGGATGCGTGTTGTTTTTCGAAATACGCGTCGTACAGCAATGGACCGATCGGTGCGCACGCATTGGCCATTGCATTTGATGTGGACGGAATGCGTGTTGTTTTTCGAAATACGCGTCGTACAGCAATGGACCGATCGGTGCGCACGCATTGGCCATTGCATATGATGTGGACGGATGCGTGTTGTTTTTCGAAAGACGCGTCCTACAGCAATGGTCCAATCGGTGCGCACGCATTGGCTATGGCCTGACATGGTAACGGACGCGTTTTCAAGCTTTAACGAGTCGGATGCAGTGAATTCAGTTGGCCACCCACAACAATGTTGCAAATTCATGGGTGTCATGAGGTTGAACTTTTGAAGGATGCTGTGGGCGTGTATAAGTGGTGCAATTCCATGGATTGGCCAGATTCAGAAGATGCAAATGACTTGGACCTATCACTTTGGACACATGGGACAGTATCTGCCTCTGCAGCACACATATAATGCTGGCTGTTCCCCTGAGAGCTCACTTGCCTGCACTACATGCTCCAGGATGACATCTGCCACCACCACTGCTGCTGTCTCTGCATCCTCTGGCTACTGCAATGGCACGTACTGTGGATAGAGCCCCAGCCTTCTACACTGAGGAGAACCAGGCCCTGCTGGACAGCCTCCGTCCACAGTACAGCAAGCTGTATGGGAAACCAGGGGAGCAGGTGAGTGTGCTGTCCACTGCCTTACTAATTGTGCATGTTGTCTGACTAGCAAGACGTACAGTGTGTACACCAGTGGCTAGCATGCTCACTGAGTAGTTGTCACCCCCCAAAGTGTTTAGTCACATGCACTGAACAGGTATAGTGCAGTAACAGTGCATTACAACAAGGTTTGACTTCTCAGGCAATGATACCATTTAGTAACTGCTGGCAAACTGTTCATAGCCATAGTTGCACTACCTGTGTAGATCCTATGCCCCTGTGATTGAGACATGTATATCCAACTGTATGATGCACGGAAATGTTGCATGTGTAGTAATGGCCTTTTCACTTTGTCATCCTCACAGGTTGATGCCCACCAGAAGCAGGAGATCTGGCTGACCATCGTCCGGGCAGTACGATCTGTGGGGGTCTACAGGCGCAGGATCCGCAACTGCCAGAAGAGGTGGCAGGACCTTCGGGGCTGGACCCGGAGGAATGCAAGGGTCCAGCTGAAGCTGTCGCCTCCTCGCAGGAGGGGCGGACACCGGACCCTGACCCCCCACATGCTCCGGATCCTGGCGGTGGTCTTCCCTGACCTGGATGGGCAGCTGAAGGCCAGACAGCAGCAAGGAGGGGGTAAGTGCTAGCCTCAACTGTGTACTATGACTGACATGCTCTATGCACTCCTTCAGCCTGGTTCCACTTCCACAGTACAACTGTCATGTTGTCCTGGACTCATGTCCCTCACTTTTGTCATGCCCCCTCCTCATCTGATACACAGGTGTGGCCCTTACAGTCTGTGACTTAGGTCACTTGGGTTTTGTGTACTTGCAGTTACCTGTGGTTCAAGTTGGGGACAGCATCAGTTACAGGAACTTTGTGGTGGGCTGCATGGGTGGTACAATTGCTCACATTGCCTGTGATCTGACATGTACTCTGGGTATGGCTTTAATATGTGTTCCAATTGCTGCTCTGACTCACCACATGTCTGGGGTATGTGCCACACACCCATGCTGCTGCAGAGACCAAGGTAGGAGCCTCAGAAGTATGTACATCATGTGTGTGACACATGCATAGCCACCTGCCTAGTGTTCAGGGTAATACCATGTTGCACATGGACCAGGACTGTAATGCCTACTCCGTACATCGAAGGCACTTTGTTCTCCCACTCCCGTGTGTCAGCATACATATTGGTCATTGTGAAGAGTGCACTCAGGTGTATGCCTCTGTGTCACCGTGGTGTGGCCTTGCTATTTGGACTCCTGGAGTGTTTAACAATTTGGGGTGGCAGCCATCTGAGTTGTGACTATGGGATCTGCACATAGGTCAATGCATAGGTCTCTGATCCCTTGACTGTGCACAATGTTGTATGAAACATTGAGGTGCAGGCAGCTTTGGTTCATTCTCATCAGACGGTGAAGTGCTCATGTGTATGGATTTGTGTTTGCAGTCACTCAAATGTCTCATTTGATTGACGTGAGATCATCTCACTCCTCATGATGTGGGTGGCCAGGGGTGCACATGTGCACCTGTCAGCTACAGGGCTTACCTTTCTAAAACTCCCCTGATTGTGACACAGTGCAGACTGGTGTTGTGTGTATGCACTGCCCCTGTGACAGGAGACAGTTATGACTGACTTGCCAGACAGGCCTGTGCCATGACATTCCAATCGCAAAGGGTGATCCAGCAGTGGTGTGATATGTCCTGCATGCACACCATTGTTGCATTGTCTATTAGGACATGAGGACATCATTGTGTCTGGTGATGGAAGCAAAACCCACATATCAACAGAGACTTTGCCCATCACTTTTCCTGACACATGTACTGAGTCAGTGGCAGGAGATGGCATGTGTTTGGAGTGACACATTTCCATTTATTCTCTTGGATGTCCAACAACTGTGTATGTGGTGCATGTGTGCACATATGATTAGTCACATACAACAGACAGCAGACAGATGGGTGCATGTACAGGTAGGATATGTGTGGCATGACTGACTGTCAGGCAGACAATGGGCTTCTTCAAATGAGTGTCAGCACTAGTTGCAATGTCTAGCAAATGATGGCAGGGCTTGCTCTGTGATGTGCTGAACTTACTGTGGTGTGTGTGGTCAGTACAGGTGACTAATGTTGCTCTGTTTATCATGATTGTTTGCAGATACATCCACGGCCACAGGAGGAGACAGCTCCATGGACCAAGAGGAGCGGCAGAGCCAGACTGGGTCCACTGCAGGGGAGAGCGAGGGACCCAGTGGCACGGATGGTGAGGGGAGCCACACTGAGGAGACCCACCCACGCACACAAAGCACTCCACAACTCCGGACCAGCCTACCTCAACAGACGACTCAGCTTCTACACCCCCACCCGCCAGCTCCGCTCGACCAGCCTCGCCCTCGCCACAGTCCCCCGCATCCGGAAAACGACCGCCGGCGGCAGATCCTTCTCCCACCTCGCCGCCAAGACCTGGAACACCCTCCCCACCAACCTCCGACAGACCCAAGACCTACTGGCCTTCAGAAGACTCCTCAAGACCTGGCTCTTCGATCAGTAGCAGCACCACCCCCCTCTTCCCCCAGCGCCTTGAGACCCTCGCGGGTATGTAGTGCGCTTTATAAGTGACATGATTGATTGATTGATTGATTGATTGATTGACCTCAGCTACGACCACCTCGGCTGGGGAAAACAGCACTTCCAGTGAGGACTCCCTTGTGGAGGCGGGTGTCAGCAGACCACAGACAGAATCGAGCAAGTCTGTCCCCGCCACCACCACCATCTCCACCCTCCCATCTGCTCCCATCCCACATGTCCGTGGAGGCTCCTGTGTAGGGGAGCGTGTCTCCTTCATGCCAGACACCGCACCCCCTGCCTCTGTCCCCCCTGCTGCCCTGAGTGTGGAGTCTGTGGACTTACTTAAGCAGATCCATGTAGGGCAGACATCAATGCTAAGTGTCCTCCATGCACACACGGGTCTTTTGACACATGTCTGCCTTACATCGGACCAATCAGTCCATGGCCTCCTCACTGACGGCAGCAGTGTCCCTCCTGCAACAGTCCCTCACCCCTCCTACCTCTGCCCCATCCACAATCCCCAGCACCCTACCTGTCCCAAGCACACACACACCGGCACCGGCATGCACCAGCACAGACACAAGCAGCACACAGACACACAAGCCAAAATCCAGATGCACACGCACGCACAGTCAGGGGACTGATACCTCACTCACAGGGGATGGGGCCCAGACACACACACACTCATCCACGAGCACTGCGCAGTCCTCAGATACCTCTCCCTCCAAAAGCCCTTCCCTTGCCTCACCTGCAACCCCCCCTCCCAGAAGCTCTTCCTCTGTGAGCTTGGCCTCTTCCCCACAGATACACCTGACACGAAGTCCAGGCGGAAAAGGCGACCACCACACACAGAGGGGAGTGCCCCTCATACCCGGACACCCTCCCCCAGGCGCAGGCAGACAGAGGACCCCATTCGAAAGTCCCCCCGGACCAGGAAGGGCAAGACCCCACCACCACCACCACGCAGCTCCACCACACAGTCTCTCTCCTCCATCCCCCAGGCCACCACTGCACAGGTTCCACCGCCACACCCTGCCCCAGGTTCCCCCACACACAGATACCGCATCCCCAAACTGCTTAGGACCTCCCCCTCTACCACTTGCTCTTCCACCCCCAAACCAGACGCTCTGCCTGTTTGTGCCACTGGTGTGGAGACCGGGTCCCCCCCCTCTGTCCTGCCCACCTCATCTGCCCCCCCTTCCACTCCCTTGGAGTTATGAACTGCAGTGGAGTCCACAACCACCCCGTCTGACTCGGGCACTGCAGTGGGGACCCAGTCCACTCCATCTGACCGGCCCACTGCAGTGGTTGCAGCACCCAAATCATCTGAGTTGTGCCCTACAGTGGTGCCGGCCCCCACTGAGTCAGACACATCCACTGCAGTTGCCGTGACACTCCTGCACCCACCACCCCTTCACTGCCTCCTTCTGGCATCCCCTGATCCTGTCCCTGCGGTGCCTGGCCTGCCCCTTGTATGCCTCTCCGAGGGGGATGTCCCCTGTCCGTACCAGGGCAGGCAAGCAATGGGTGACAAGTTGTCACGTATCACCCTGTTGGGACTGTGTATTTGGACTGGCCATTGGCCTTAGTTTCTTTTGGACTTCAAATTTTAATTTAACATTTGCTGAATAAAGCCTCTTTTTGTTTACTTGTGGTTTTTCTTTGGATGTACATGATGTAGATGAGTATCATCATGCATTTGCAGTTGTAATAGTGTTCAGATCAGGAAAATGAAGTGTTGCTGTGATGGACTCCATGTGGTCCATGGGATATGTGTCCAAATGTAGTCTGGATCTATAGCATCCTTTGCTGCAGTCTGAGGGTGTAATGTTCAGCATTTGACACAGGGATGTACGTTTGCATTTGTAAATTAACATCTTTGGCTTACGCTGATGCACATCTGGTGAGCTTACCACTGTTCAATGTTTCTATATCCCTGACTGTGTGCCCATCTCCACTGGACATGCAGTTTAGCACATCAATGTTGAAGGACTCATCTGTGTATACAGTGCAACTTGCTTGACACGTGTTTAGGGTGTATGCAGATGACTGACGTGACACTCCCGTACCCAGGCTGATGTGAGCAGAGCCTTCAGTGTGTTGTAGTTGTTGACTCACTGACCGAGTGTTCTGCTGACATGTTTGAGTCGTGCACAGACAAGGTTTGGCACAGCAGACCTTCCACAGGAGTGGAGTGCCCTCATGGCAGTGTGTAATCCCGTGACATTGCCTGGGCCCGTGTTGTGTGTTGTGTGAGCATGTCTGTGTGTGTTCCTTTCCCTTTTCCTACACAGGCTGTGTCCCTAGGGATGTTCCTGTTTGTGATGCTTGCTGAGTTGTCCTGTGTTCATCCAGCATCTTGGACCTGGTTTCTCCGGGATGTGGGTGCATGGCAAACTAATGTTCATCAGGTTGTCATCCCTAGTTGTCTTTGTTGTCAGGGCTGGGGATGTGGGCCAACGTAGATGGGACACAGTCAGGATTCCCCTTGGCACTTGTTGGTTACACAAGTCATGTAATTTACAGTTTGTGGTAGCTTTCAGTGATTGTGACACGTTGTGTGTGTGACTGCTGCCATTCCTCAGGGTCAGAGCTGCAATGTTGGAAGTTGTCTATGTGTGTTCTTTGTGGGTCACCTTGGCTTCTTCATTGGTGTGTGACTGTGGCCGGGATCCCATTGATTGGGGTGGATTTCACGTCATGCCCATGTACGGCGTACTGTGCAGTGTGTCAGACATTCACGAGTCTTGTTCACTGGCCATGTGTGATGGGTTTTGCACCTTAGTTCCCACCACCCCCCCTGGGATTGTCATGGGTGCATGTGCAATGTCACCAGTCCATGTGAGCTTCACAGCTGCACATTGGTGGAGATCACAGTGTAAACGACATCTACCTTTGTCATCACAGTGGGATTATCATGCAGGCTAGTGTCACCACAATGTGGGGTCCCTGGGAGTAGTGCTGTGGTGGGTCTGTCTCTTGCTGTGTTAGTTTCTGTTCCTACAAGCTTGTGTGACATGTGTAATTTGGGCTCCCTCTCATCTAACAATGCCTGATTGCCCACATAGGGGAATCCGATCCATGAGTTACTTTTGTGTGGCACTGTATACACATCTGTGTAATTGGGATTCAGGCCTCCTCATGTGTTGTGTGGTTGCCTGGGGACACTGGCACACCCCCCCCCCCCATCACCTGTTGTGTTTGATATGCAGTGTGAGGCTGCCTGTTTGTGTTTGTGCGTCTGCACCACTGCATTGGCATATCTTTAGTGTGCCATTGGCTGTATGTTGTTTGGTGGATTTCCCTGCTGTCCCTGGGACTCCTAGGTCATCAGTCAGCACAATAATCATGGTTTGTATGTCCCATTGCTGCCATGGTATGGTATTTGTTCACCTCACATCTACAGTCTCCACAGGATATCTACATTTGTGTGTCCATTGGTGCAGATATGTGGGTCTGCATTATGATGGTCACTTCTGTCATTGTGTAATTGATAAATGTTGACAATGTCAGCCCCCATGAGTGATGTTTGTCTGCACATGGCCAAAGGTATGTCTTATTTGCACTGCACTGTTTGCCTCACCCAATCTATGTTGCTATGGGACACAAGCACTACTTTGCCACTGATGTGTTTGTTGTTGTGTGACCAGGAATCATCCATGCTGTTTGGCAGTTGCAGCTTTTTCCATGACAACACTTACCTTTTGGTCACTGTGATGATGTGGGTTTAGACCCCATTGCCACAATGTTCAAAATGTGCTTCAGCTATGGATCCCACACTTACATTTTGGTCACTGTGATGATGGGGGTTTAGACCCCATTGCCACAATGTTCAAAATGTGCTTCAACTATGGGCCCCACACTTACCTTTTGGTCACTGTGATGATGGGGGTTTAGACCCCATTGCCACAGTGGTCATGGTCTGCTTGCATTGTGGAGGCCACACACATTTATGTGTGACACATGTGATAGGGGGTCACATTGTAGGTTCAATGTCATGTTCAGTGTTGTAGGCATTTGACACAGACTACACACACTTGTCATGATGTTGGGGTGATGTCTTTTTCTGACATTCCTTATGTTGAAGTATGCTGGTTGTGTCATGCATTACCCATCCTATGAGTGGGGATGGTAGTGGTGGTAGGCATCCAGGCCCCCCTGAGTAGGGGTGGTGGTGGTGGTAGGCATCCAGGCCCCCCTGAGTAGGGGTGGTGTTAGTGGTAGGCATCCATCCCCCTATGGGTGGGGATGGTAGTAGTGACAGGCATCCAGGCCCCCGTGAGTAGGGGTGGTGGTAGTGGTAGGCATCCAGGCCCCCCTGAGTAGGGGTGGTGATAGTGGTAGGCATCCAGGCCCCCATGAGTAGGGGTGGTGGTAGTGGTAGGCATCCATCCCCCTATGAGTGGGGATGGTAGTAGTGACAGGCATCCAGGCCCCCCTGAGTAGGGGTGGTGGTAGTGGTAGGCATCCAGGCCCCCATGAGTAGGGGTGGTGGTAGTGGTAGGCATCCATCCCCCTATGAGCGGGGATGGTAGTAGTGTGAAAGGCAGCGAGTCTTCTAAGACCCTCAATGCTGCCCGGTGCAGGGTTCCACCTCTAATTCACTTTGGGTTCGCTATCAAAATAATGAGGCAAGCGCTGGAAACTGGAAGACAAGAAAAAGGTTTATTTCTCATGAGGAGATCACGTCAACTGAGACACCGGGATGTCTGAGGGAGGTGCTCTGCTGATAACTCCTTTGGCTCTTCCTTTTATACAGGTTTGACACAATGCATTTGTTTCATCAACATGGTTACACAAGCTTGGGGTCCCGCCCCGGGCAGGTTGTCACACAAGCCCAACAGTAATTCTCTTCCCACCCAGGTCAAACAGACAATCTTATCTTGCAGCTGGACCTTGCTTCAGGGTCTAAAACATGTGAGACCGGCCAGATCTAAGAGTCCGTTCTGTTGATAAAAACAGGTCCCATTGTTGGTAACAACAAGTCTTGCTGTTTGCAGTGCAATAAATCATGTTGCAAGAGTCTTTTTGGTGTTTGGAACCTGTTTGTGTAACTAGGTGCAGTGAGGGGTAGAGTGTCCAAAGGTTTGCCTGTAAACAGAGATGAGAGGAAAAACGAGTTTGTGGCAGCAAGTGGCGCTGAGGTTTGTTGCGGCAATAGAGTTTATAGCCCCCAGCACACGTACCAGGTCGGTCAGAGGGATGCTAGTAAGGGCAGGGTGAAACAAAGGTGACCAACAGAGTACAAAATGGCTCTGATAGATCAAAATGACTGCAACTTATGTGCACATAGAATTCCACCAGACAAGATGGCGCAGGTAATGTTCATGACTGTTGTTTTGCTTTTAACAGTGGCCCCTTTGAACATAACTAACCAGCTTGTCAGTCTATTTCGATCTACATAATGTCCTGTATCTCTTTATCATACATTACTCTCATTTTTGTTAGCTGAGTGTCCATAGTCTTAGGGTGCAAGGTAGTTATGCAAAGAGAACACAAAGGTGGTATACAGTGTATACCCAAACAACAACCACATATTGTCAATACCGGGACCAAGAGAATCATTGATATTTTCCAACCCCACTCCTTCAAGATGCCCCAAAGCCAACTTCCAATTGTCCAAGTCTCTGATCCTTGATGAATTTCTGAAGATAGTCTATGGAGATGTTCGATTGCTTCATAGACAGAAGGTGAATTATCAGGCTGCGTCGAGGAACTGTGATGAGGCAGAGTCTGCTTGATCAATGTCTTTAGAACGCTTTTCTCGATGATGCTCTGCAGGGGCTGTGTAGGTTGGTGGCAAAACAAAGGCGATGTAGCACGTGCCCCCCAGTTTCTTGGGAGCCAGGTGTAGGCTTTGGTTCCACAAACAAAGTACATATTGGGTGATGCAACAAGCGCTGGGGGTTGGCAGTGTTCAAAGTCCTTACAATGCTACAGGTGCTGTGACCCACATTCTTAGTCCCACGGCCTTCAATGCATACAAGGCCAGAGACGTTCGCCACAGTTAGGGCCACAGTCAGTGTTGCAGCAGTTCTTTTCTTCAGGTAGGAAAATGTGGCTCTGTTAGGATTATTGAACACTTGCATTTCCACTCGTTCTTTGGAGGGGACATTAATCTGGAATGTCGCATTGAAGGTGTGAGGGCAGAAGGGGGCGGCTGTCCTTCCTGTTTTGTTTCACCAGAACTCGTTGTAGAACTGGGCGATTATTCCGTCGGAAGTGGCATTGTCTTTGTAACTTTCTTGTAGGAGCATCATCCAGGCAAGGCAAGATCCGTGAATAGAAAAGGACGAAGGGATGAAAGGGATGGAATGTTCAGTGGCATGTGGTAACAGCCCACAGACCCAACAGTTGGTAGCATTGGTGGCAAGATTGTGCTGGTGCAACATCTGCACGAAAGAATTATTCCAGAATTCTTTGCGTCGTTCTCAGAGATGTGGCGGTAGTGATACCAGGTAGTGTTCTTTCTTGGTGGTTGGTTGCATGGTGGGTGACAATGTTCTGTATGCAGGTGCATTCTCTTCAATGATCCAGAGTGCGACCATTAGCAGGAGACAGGTGAGAAATGCGGCTACAAGTGCAATTGTCTTTATGCTGTGCAGGTTAGCAGTCTTGGTGGTTTTGCAGGTGTTCAGTTTCTTCCATCATCTTCGAGGAGCTCAACAACTGTTAGGACCACAGACTTTTGTCTGGCGCTTTCCTGGTAGCGTTGTTTGACTGTGCTACAGATCTGAGACCTTGACTTAGTTGGTGGCCTGGTCATTGGAGCTCCCTCCTTTCGTCGATCTTAGGTTGTACCCTTTCCTGGATGGCACCGTGGGGTCGGGAAATTCTGATAGTTCGAGGGTGTCTTCTTGTGGGTAGCAACTCAGAGCTGGTCGGTCTCTCGCGAGTACTTCCTCTTGTACCTCCACCCCTTCACAGGTTGCCAGGGTTGGAGGGACTCGTTTGAGCGTGCAGCCAGTTTTGTTTTCCTTCCACTCGGAGGGCAGTTCGGGTGGTGATCAGGACTTGCCAGGGGCCCGTCCACCTAGGCTCCAGATTCTTCGTTCTTTGGAAGTTGCGAATCAATACATGGTCGCCTGGCTTTATTTCATGTCCTGGGCCCCTGGATACGTCAGGCAAGGCTTGCTGCACCTGTTGGTGGATAATTGTTAGCTCGTTTGTTAATTTATGCAAGTAATCCGACATTAATATGTTCGGGACATCGTTAATGGAGGTGGGTCTTGGTGCCACCCAAATGCTCATAGGCCTGCCAAAGACCACCTCATACGGGGTCAGTCGGTGTTTGGTTGGGGTGGAGCACATCGATAACAATGCCAATGGGAGGGCGTCGGGCCATTTGAACCCGGTCGTGGCAACTATTTTGGCTAGTTTTAGTTTCAACGTTGCATTGTGTCTCTCTACCAGGCCCGCTGATTGGGGGTGGAAGACGGCATGGAACTTTTGTTTTACCCCCAACCCTCTCAGTATGTTCTGTATCACCTCGGCTATGAAGTGGGGGCCGTCGTTGCTCCATAAAATTCTGCAAAGGCCGTATCGGGGGAAGAATTCTTTCAGCAATACTTTTGCAGTGGCTAAGGCGGTATTGTCGCGGGTGGGATATGCCTCCACCCATTTGCTAAAAGCACACACAACCACCAGGACATATTTTAGACCAAGGCATCTCTCTAGTTGAATGTAATCCATTTGAAGGATTCCAAAGGGGTGGTCAGGGACTCCAAACCCTCCCCGTGGTACTACTGTCCGCTTCCCTGGGTTGTGTTGTAGGCAGACTATACATTGTTGTACTAGGCGTTTTGCAGATTCTGCTAACTTGACGTTATGCCATACTCTGGTGACCAGTTCAATCATGGGGGTGGAGCCTATGTGTGCTGGTAAATGTGCCATGGTCAATATGGGGATGAGGTAGGCATTGGGTAACAGCCATTTATTTCCGTCTTTAGTTCTCCAGCAATCTTCCTCGTCTTTTAGTCCCACCTTTTCCCACTCGGTCAATTCGTCTTGTGTGCCTGTAGTCTGTATGTCCCTTACAGTGGTCCTAGCGTCAGTCCATCGTTCAGCTTGTGACCTGGTCACATACATTCGTGTCGTAGTTCTGTCTCCTGCCGTGGCTCGGGCAGTAACGTCTGCTAGTGCATTTCCCTGTCCAATGAGATCAGTCACTTTCCTATGTCCTTGGCATTTTATCACTGCTAACTTCTTGGGGAGGAGGACTGCTTGCGTCAAGGCGGAGACTAAATCTCCATGCAGGATGGGTGTATCGTGTGAAGTCAGGAACCCTCTTTCTTTCCATAAGATCCCAAAATGGTGAACCACCCCGAAGGCATATTGGCTGTCGGTGTATATGTTAACTGTCGTGTCAGTCGCTAAGATACATGCTCGTGTGAGGGCAATGAGTTCTGCAGCCTGGGCTGAACGTTGGGGAATACGGGCTGTTTCCAGAACGGTTCGGGCTGTGGTGACAGCGTATGCAGCTGAGGTGGTGCCGTCGGGAGTTTGATGCACGAACCATCCACCCATAGTTCTCCATCTGGTTCTAGAAAGGCGGTGTCTCTGAGATCTATTCTACTCTTTGTTTGTTCATCGGTTAGTGTCACACAGTCGTGTAGTGGAGTCACGCTAGGATCATTTTCGGGTAGGGGTAACAGTGTGGCTGGATTGAGGGTGGTGCATCGCTTTAGGGTAATGTGCGGTGCTAGCAGGGTCAACTCATATCCTGTCAGTCGGGCGCTAGTCAAGTGTTGGGTTTTGGTCTGGTTTAGTAGTGTGTCGACTGCATGGGGTACTAAAACAATGACTGGATTGGAGAGTACTATTCCTTCGCTCTGGCGTATCGATACTGCTGCAACTGCCACAGCGCGCAGGCACGCTGGCAGCGCTCTGGCTACTGGATCGAGGGTGGCAGAGAAATATGCACAAGGGCGTTGTTTGTGACCAATTGATTGTTTTAGGACAGACAATGCACATCCTCCCCTCTCGTGCGTGTAGAGGAAGAATGGTTTGGAGTAATCCGGGGTTCCTAGGACAGGCGCTGAACAAAGGGCATTGCGTAGTTCTTTAAAGGCTGACTGGCATTCGGGGGTCCAGGGGAGAGGTGAGGGGATGTCTTTAGCTAGGAGGGAGAGAAGGGATTTGACAATGAGGCTAAAGTTCGGTAACCACTGTTGGCAAAATGAGGTGAGACCTATCAAAGAGCGGACTTGTTTCTGATCTTTGGGGACAGGGGTGTCTAGAATTGTCTGGATCCTGTCAGGCGTGAGTTTCCTCCCTTCTTTGGATAAAAGGTGACCCAAATAGGTCACTTGTGATTTACAAAACTGCAATTTCTTTCGGGAGACCTTGTGACCATTCTCAGCAAGAAAATGGAGTAGTTTGATGGTGGCTGTGACGGCTATTGGTATGGTGTCCGCTGCTAGAAGGATGTCGTCTGCATATCGGTCGGGACAAAGGGTTGGTGGAGGGCGTACCGTCAAATCCTATTGAGGTCACATGTGAGCCTGACAAGGGTGCCCTTGGAATCAGTCGTTTGGATAGTGCACTACATGTTGCTCCCGTGTCTACCAGAAATGGTGACTTTGTGCCCAGGACCTCAGCGGTAACATAAGGGCCTTGCTGATCAACATAGAGCTCGACTGGATCCCTCCCTTGCCCCTGGCTGTCCTATGCAAAGTCGTACGTATTGTCATAATCTGTCTGTTGGTACTGATTCTGTTTGGGATGGTCAAATGTGTTCACTCTTCTTGGCCTTTCCTCGCTTGCTTCACTCGCGTACCCTCTCCCACGTCCCGTTCCTCTCTGACCACTTGCTATTTCCCTCGCCCCTCTGCCCCTACCAGCTCCTAACAAAGCCGGGCATTGGGTTTTCCAGTGTCCATAAAGTGGCTCAGGATGTCTGGTGGCTTCTACACAGGGCATGTAAACAATGACCCTACAGTATTAATTCACCAGGCATTTGAGGCCAATGAGGTGTAACATGATATAAAAGAAGTCTGTGTAGAGTGCACATTCACCAAGAGGGTGTCTTGGCGCTATTGACAGTTGGCGAGTGCCTGGTGACACTGAAAGGCTGAGTGGATGAGCTGGGATTTATTCTCACTCTTTTACTGATTTCATTCTGTTCCTCAGTTGCTCCGCTTTTCAGTAATTGTCATAATACAGAAACATTGCACTGGTGCCGAACAAGAGAGAAACGTAATTTGCACCATTTTAGCATCCTTTCTGGCAGCAGTATTGGGCTTAGTGATTTCACAACATTTCTACTGTATTTACATAACGAGAAACACAAAAGTACACTTTTTTTAATTTATTTTTAGCAGATATGCTTCAGAAATTGTGCAAAATATTTCTGTTCCAGTTGTATTTTTTTTTTTAAAAGCGCCATTTGTATACCAGGATGTTTAATAAAATCTTCATTAAACATAAATAATTATTTTAGCGATAGATGTGCAAGCCATAAATCTCTGATATGGAATGCAGTAATATTTATGCATTTATGCCCTCGTGACTAGGTGCAGACTTCCAGGTTATACGCCTAAAAACCAGCCGATGCCCTCCCGCGTTTATCTCTGCATTATTGTCTACGGTTTTTACGATCTGTAAACAGGTTGCACGTTTTTGTTTTTGTTTTGTTGTTATGAGTATGTTTTCGACTTACTACCTAACCGTAGTAATATCTGATCCCAGGCGCTCCAAAGCTATCTAGTGGTGGCTAATAATAGTGCTTTACAAGTACTCTATTATAAAAAACCACAAATAAATAATTTTAAAAACAATTCTTTGTTCCAGCCCATAGAAATTTTCATAGGAACCAAATAACGCAAAAGTGTTTTTTTTAGTTTTTTACCACTGCATAGTTTCTAAAGTTGTCAAATGCTGTGTGTGACACTTTGTGTGCTGGGTGTTTGAACCCTGTACTTATAATGATAAATGTAAAACTACAAAACCCAGAATGCAAAGCGCGGACGGCCAAAAGACCAGACCTGGCTGACGGTGCTTGGCTACAATGGGTTTATGTAATATGAGCTCGAGGGCACGTGCTCGGGCTGGGGCGTGCCTTCATCATGCCGTTGTTGGTGCATCAGAACAGCTGCAGAGGGCGAGTGGTCACTAATTGTTGAGCCAGATCATAACCCCTGGCAGTGGCAAGTGATTCAGTGGGCACATTTCATCGCACTGCCTGGGGCAGCAGCTGTGAGGTGCAGTATCTGACCCCAGCAGTGAACTCTCACTCTCAGTGGCTCATGTGAGAGGAATGTTAGTTCTGCCTCCGTTTCAGGAGCCGGGCTCCCCTTACATAGCAAAACCAAAGGGGCTCCCCTTACAGGCACCTGCGGCAGAGACCAAACACTCCGAGGTGGAAGCCTGCTGCAGAGTGAAACCAGGGGGCAGCAGATGCCAGGTGGGCGAGGGCAGCCGAGGCGTGACTGCAGCGTCATAGATGGTGCTTTGCAGCCTTGTATACTGAGATAATTCGAGTCTTTGAAGAGTCTCTGTGGTACAGATCTAATGACTGGGA
The DNA here is from genome assembly GCA_963921515.1 of Calotriton arnoldi. Lineage (NCBI taxonomy): Eukaryota > Metazoa > Chordata > Amphibia > Caudata > Salamandridae > Calotriton > Calotriton arnoldi. The sequence goes on along the minus strand of CAWUFW010005003.1, from coordinate 1,047,281 downwards.
ACACGTTAAAAGTCATGAAAAATTGATGTGTGTTGTGAAGAAACAGTTTTTGTAGCCAGTGTTAGTGCCTCAGTGCAGAAATATAGACTTTATTTTATATCCACATACTCTGATCAGAAAGAAGGCCCCATGCGAAGCCCACCTTCATTCTATATCCTTTGATGAGGCATTTGGTGTGGGTGACTCGGTGGGAGCAGAGGCGGTGGAGACTGAGGCGATCGTGCCATCTCCGGCTATACTTTGGTGGTCCTGGCGTTGTACAATGGGATGAGTAGGGGCGTAAGGGGGTGGCATGTATATGATTGGGGGACCTAACAATAAATCATCATCTACCCTTTGTTTTGCTGGTAACTTGGGGTAAAGAGTCGAGGGCGTTCTAACAGGGCATTGACCTGATATTTTTGATTCTTTTTATCGATTTCCTTTTCTTTTAGTTTTTTCTTTTAATCTTTTACAGGCTTGGTAAGCTGATTTTCGTGTTTTTTTATCTTGTCTAGCTTCGTCCCTTTTCTCTTTTTGAGCTGCCTCTTTTCGCCATAAACCAAAACTGTCAAACATGGCTGGTCTAGTTTTCTTTTTGTGGAGAGCTAATTCTAACGTTTCTATTTTAGCTGGATCGAAAGATCCCGTCAGTGGCCACTGATTTACCCGGTCCTTCCTAGTGTATTTATGCCATAGTTTGCTATAAGCTATGGTGGCTAATCCATACTTTACGTACATGTCCTTGTTAGGGGTGCCTTCTGGCGGTGCCGGCTGACTGACCTCTAACGAACGGTCGGGTCCAAAACAATTACAATCAATCAATCTAGAGAAAACAGGCATGACGTATTTATCGGTCAAAAATGAATATCTCAATCAATCAATTTAGACAAAAAGTCTGCACTACCTGTCCTTCGCTGCCTGCAAAGAGAGAGAATATTCCTATTCTTCGTTGTTTGCAAGCAGGGAAATGTCATAAATAACTCAATATAAAAAAAAAAGGAATACTAGTATTTCAATCAAACTATTCAATCAATCAATCAATTTAAGTCGTTTTTTCATGACCTTACCCGGACCGTATGGACAGTTCTTCGTCTTCCCCTTCCAGCGCCTGGTTGTCCTCTCACTCCAACAATCAATGCGGCGTTCCTCTAAGGTCCCAGTCAGGACCGCAGGTCACTCGAGAGAGGTCCGTTCGGAACTGGTGAAGTTCAGTCGATCGGCAGCCAGACAAGGGTCTTCTCAGGCAGGTATACCCCAATCGTTTAGTCGTTCACTCCGTCGTTAGGACCTCTCTACCGGACCCACGCGTCGCTGATGGGCCCCTACGTTTGGGCGCCAATTTGTGAAAGGCAGCGAGTCTTCTAAGACCCTCAATGCTGCCCGGTGCAGGGTTCCACCTCTAATTCACTTTGGGTTCGCTATCAAAATAATGAGGCAAGCGCTGGAAACTGGAAGACAAGAAAAAGGTTTATTTCTCATGAGGAGATCACGTCAACTGAGACACCGGGATGTCTGAGGGAGGTGCTCTGCTGATAACTCCTTTGGCTCTTCCTTTTATACAGGTTTGACACAATGCATTTGTTTCGTCAACATGGTTACACAAGCTTGGGGTCCCGCCCGGGCAGGTTGTCACACAAGCCCAACAGTAATTCTCTTCCCACCCAGGTCAAACAGACAATCTTATCTTGCAGCTGGACCTTGCTTCAGGGTCTAAAACATGTGAGACCGGCCAGATCTAAGAGTCCGTTCTGTTGATAAAAACAGGTCCCATTGTTGGTAACAACAAGTCTTGCTGTTTGCAGTGCAATAAATCATGTTGCAAGAGTATTTTTGGTGTTTGGAACCTGTTTGTGTAACTAGGTGCAGTGAGGGGTAGAGTGTCCAAAGGTTTGCCTGTAAACAGAGATGAGAGGAAAAACGAGTTTGTGGCAGCAAGTGGCGCTGAGGTTTGTTGCGGCAATAGAGTTTATAGCCCCCAGCACACGTACCAGGTCGGTCAGAGGGATGCTAGTAAGGGCAGGGTGAAACAAAGGTGACCAATAGAGTACAAAATGGCTGTGATAGATCAAAATGACTGCAACTTATGTGCACATAGAATTCCACCAGACAAGATGGCGAAGGTAATGTTCATGACTGTTGTTTTGCTTTTAACAGTAGTGACAGGCATCCAGGCCCACATGAGTAGGGGTGGTGGTAGTGGTAGGCATCCAGACCCCCCTGAGTAGGGGTGGTGTTAGTGGTAGGCATCCACCCCCCTATGAGTGGGGATGGTAGTAGTGACAGGCATCCAGGCCCCCATGAGTAGGGGTGGTGGTAGTGGTAGGCATCCATCCACCTATGAGTGGGGATGGTAGTAGTGACAGGCATCCAGGCCCCCTGAGTAGGGGTGGTGGTAGTGGTAGGCATCCAGGCCCCCTGAGTAGGGGTGGTGTTAGTGGTAGGCATCCATCCCCCTATGAGTGGGGATGGTAGTAGTGACAGGCATCCAGGCCCCCATGAGTAGGGGTGGTGGTAGTGGTAGGCATCCATCCCCCTATGAGTGGGGATGGTAGTAGTGACAGGCATCCAGGCCCCCTGAGTAGGGGTGGTGGTAGTGGTAGGCATCCAGGCCCCCATGAGTAGGGGTGGTGGTAGTGCTAGGCATCCATCCCCCTATGAGTGGGGATGGTAGTAGTGACAGGCATCCAGGCCCACATGAGTAGGGGTGGTGGTAGTGGTAGGCATCCAGGCCCCCTGAGTAGGGGTGGTGTTAGTGGTAGGCATCCATCCCCCTATGAGTGGGGATGGTAGTAGTGACAGGCATCCAGGCCCCCTGATTAGGGGTGGTGTTAGCGGTAGGCATCCAGGCCCCCCTGAGTAGGGGTGGTGTTAGTGGTAGGCATCCATCACCCTATAAGTGGGGATGGTAGTAGTGACAGGCATCCAGGCCCTCATGAGTAGGGGTGGTGGTAGTGGTAGGCATCCATCCCCCTATGAGTGGGGATGGTAGTAGTGACAGGCATCCAGGACCACATGAGTAGGGGTGGTGGTAGTGGTAGGCATCCAGGCCCCCCTGAGTAGGGGTGGTGTTAGTGGTAGGCATCCATCCCCCTATGAGGGGATGGTAGTAGTGACAGGCATCCAGGCCCACATGAGTAGGGGTGGTGGTAGTGGTAGGCATCCAGGCACCCCTGAGTAGGGGTGGTGATAGTGGTAGGCATCCATCCCCCTATGAGTGGGATGGTAGTAGTGACAGGCATCCAGGCCCACATGAGTAGGGGTGGTGGTAGTGGTAGGCAGCCAGGCCCCCCTGAGTAGGGGTGGTGTTAGTGGTAGGCATCCATCCCCCTATGAGTGGGGATGGTAGTAGTGACAGGCATCCAGGCCCACATGAGTAGGGGTGGTGGTAGTGGTAGGCATCCAGGCCCCCCTGAGTAGGGGTGGTGGTAGTGGTAGGCATCCATCCCCCTATGAGTGGGGATGGTAGTAGTGACAGGCATCCAGGCCCACATGAGTAGGGGTGGTGGTAGTGGTAGGCATCCAGGCCACCCTGAGTAGGGGTGGTGTTAGTGGTAGGCATCCATCCCCCTATGAGTGGGGATGGTAGTAGTGACAGGCATCTAGGCCCCCATAAGTAGGGGTAGTGGTAGTGGTAGGCATCCATCCCCCTATGAGTGGGGATGGTAGTAGTGACAGGCATCCAGGCCCCCATGAGTAAGGGTGGTGTTAGTGGTAGGCATCCATCCCCCTATGAGTGGGGATGGTAGTAGTGACAGGCATCCAGGCCCCCCTGAGTAGGGGTGGTGGTAGTGGTAGGCATCCAGGCCCCCCTGAGTAGGGGTGGTGGTAGTGGTAGCCATCAGGCCCCTATGGGTGTGTATGGCATTGGTGATAGCCATCCCGCCCCAATGGTTCTGCTGTTGCAAGTGTACGTCATTTCTGCATCCCTATGTGTGTGTGACATATGTCGGGTACATGTCGTTTGTTTGTGTTGTGGGTGTTTGACTTACCGTCTGCGCCGTACGCGTCCGTACCGGTTCCGGTAATAGATGTAGAGTATTGGTAGGACCTGCGCGATGGGATTCATGGTTGGGTCGTCTCGTTCGGGTTTCGCGTGGCTTCGACTCGTACTCGTCGCTGGCTTGTTCGTCTCGTAGCCGTGGATCGTCTTGTGGCGCGAATCGGAGCTTATGTGCAGCTCTCCCGGATACTCTGACGTGCCGGACGTAGCGATGGGTTCGGCGCGTATGGAAGGCGCATCGTACTAGTCCGGCCGGAAGGTGCTGTATATTTGCTTCCGTGCGACTCGATTCGGCGTTTACGGATCCGGCTCGGGCGGGGAACAGGAGCTGGAATGGGTACGTACGGCTGGGTCGGGATCTGAGCAGTTATGCGCATTGTACTTGCTCGTTCGGACGACTGTTCGAATCGGTCGGGAAACACGCGTTCGGCTTGGTTTTTCCCGGACGAATAGTGTTAGGTGCGCTTCCGGCCGAGATCGGAATCGACCCCTTAGTGTTATTGTTGTTTATATTTTAATATATTTAATTAATATGTCTATATATATATTTATTTATTAATAAAAATATATTAGACAAATTAATTAATTTTGTGAAAATATATAATTTATGTGAATGCATTTTAATAATTTTAACAGAAAAGTATTATACATTTTAAACTGCATTGAGGATATACAGTAGGCTTTTGGCAATTATTGCTAAGTATTCTAGGCCTCTTGCTGTTGGGTATAGTTTGACTTGTTGTTGTAGGTATTCAAACATTTGTTTAGTTTGTTTGGATAGTTTAGGCCTGATTTGTGTTACAGATTGCTCCATTCTTAGCTGTTGGTAGCTCTGTTCTTTTTGGAGGGAGAGTAGGAGTTTGTGTAGAGTAGGTGTACCTCGTCCTGTTGTTGCTTGGAAGGCATTATGCCAACCTTCAACAGCATTGTTTGTTTTTGCCTCTTGGTTTAGTGTGCTAAGGTAGACATTCCACCAAGGAATTTGGTATTTTGGTTGTCTCCTATGTCCTGATCTATGGAGTCTTCCCACCCAGGTATCTTCAAAATAGTCTAGGAGGGGACTAAGGGCCTCCGTACGACTCGGATCCGGAGGGCTTTCCGAGCGAGACGTGCTCGGGAGTCAGAACGAGCGAGTACGATGCAGCCGTATGCTTACGGACTCGGTTCGCTCGGACTCCCATTGGACTCTACGGGAGCCTGTGTACAGACGCGTACACAGGCTCCCATAGCAGAAAAGGGCTGGGTGGGGAAAAGCATACACCATGTGGCGGGCACCCCATGGTGCCCGCCGCACTGTGCATGCTTGGATCGGGGGGCCCATGGGCACCCCGTGATAGATTTGTCGGGCCCCGGGTGAAGGGGGGCCTGGTACGGCCCCCCGAAGTACGCTTTCGACATTCGTTTTGTCTCGCTGAGACCGAGGCGAAGCGGCTGTTCGAATCGTGCATCGTACTTGCTCGGTCGGAAATCGGCTCCATTGCGCAGCACGATTCGTCTACAAACAACATGTACGGAGCGGTTCGGGTCCGGAAACAATTCAGTCAGCGCTTACGCGATCTTCGCATCAAATTGGTCGTTCGGACTTGTGTACGATTCGGTCGTAAACAAGGGCTACGGATCGGGTCCGGAAAAGCCAAATCCGATTCGGAGGGCTTCCGACCGAGATCGGAATCGGGCCCTTAGTGTTGATTTCTGAAGGTGTCTCCATAGACACTGATTGAAATGATAGTAACAACCCTGAATTGATGTGTGTGGGTAGGATTTTAGAATTGCACTTATTGCCTGCTCAAAATCTATAATTATTTTCTGTGGAAAATAAGTACTTAGGGGTCTATTACGATGGCGGGTGGACAAAGTCCGCCCGCCACCGCAACAGCAAAAGGGACCGCCCGCCATAGGTGCGGCGGTCCCGCCATTCAAATTAGGATGCGCCCGCCACACTGGCGGGCGCATCCCACATTGTTTACATTGCGGCGGGCGGTGCTGTAAGCAGCACCCGCCGCAATGTAAAAAATGCATGTTGTGCATTTGCATGCACAACGTGACAGGCACAGCGCGGTGCCTGTCACCTTGTGCATGCAAATGCAGGGGGGTACCATAGGTACCCCCCATGTGCACCCCCCCAACCCCCCAACATCCTGGGGGCCCGCAACGGGCCCCCCAAAGCAGACACCGTATGCCTTTTCATGGTGGCATTGCCGCCATGGAAAGGCTGATCACCGCCTACATCATGATATGGTTGGCAGTGTCTTGCAGACACCGCCACCATATTATGGCCCTTTTCCGCCCGGTCGACGAGTCGACAGGCGGACCCCCAGCCATCCTAATATGGCGGAGGGTCACTGAAGCATGGATGGCGGGCGGATTGCCCCCACCGGGCCGGCGGTGGATACCGCCGGCCCGGCGGGGCAATCCGCCTGCCATCATAATAGGCCCCTTAGTACTTCCATATATGTGGAGTTTTGTTTATTGGGTAGTAAGGCGTAAATAAAGGGGATGTTAGTGTTCTGATATAGGGCATGGACAGTGTATAATTGATTGAATGGTTTGGGACAGATTTTAAATGTCCCGTCCATCATCCATGTTTCTGATTGTTGTAGCTTTATTAAATTGATTGCAGTTGCAAACATAATTATTCTTTTATCTTTGCATTTGTTGTCATAAAGAACAAAGGGTTCTTCATTATGAGTTATAGATAGTTCTGGGGGAATTACCACCTCTTCAAATGTTTTTGGATTAGGTGTGGTAGTTGTGGCTTTTTTTGTGCGAGCTATGGTTCTTTTTAATGAAGAAATAGAGGGCAGTATTTGGGACAACCATAGGTATGGGAACTTCCGTGGGGATCTGGCTGACCCAGTGAGAGGGGACATCTATCTGATTTTCAGACTAAAACAGTGACCACTCCCCCACACCTATGCTGTACTGGAGTGCTTGCATCATTCCCTTAGCGGCAGGAAATATTACTACCCATCCCGGCAAGAATTTATTAAATAAAATACCCCTCCATACAATATAAAGCTATTTCAAGTCACTAAGGAGTTCCTTGACCAGACATATGAACTAGGCAAAAGGCAAAGTTCTTTTATTGCGTCATGGAGCTCTAAGATGACTTGCAATATCCTTATAATGAACAGCAGAGGATATTTTCCTGGTTATAATAAATGGTCACACCATCACTACTCCCAAATCTTGTTTTGTGCTTTCGTATGGAAGAGATAGTATGGTAGAAGACGAAGAATAAAAGCAAATCTGTACTGTGAAGCCCCCAAAAAGCAATTTGTATTTTGTTGCAAAAAGATATGAGAATTAGCTTAATGTAAATCAGATTGAAAATTGCTCTAGCTCAGAATGTGCAGAAACATGCAAAGACATTCTCTCTTTCCTGTAAAAAAAATTCTACATTGCGACTTTCTGCTGATCACCATTCAGTTTAGAAAAACAGATCAGAAAAAGGAAAGGCCAGTTGTCTTTTTTTCATTGTTTAAACTTCACCTGTATTTATGTGTGTGACTTCCGTTCACCTTGGCTGCTGGCTCTAGTAAGAGGAATTATTACGTCACAACTCACCTGTAGTAAGTAATTACAGAGGAGAAGCTATGTCATTTTCTTATTACAAGTGACTAGAGTTGCCACAACTCGAATGTAAGGAAATTAGAGATTTGCTTTTATACAGGGATTACAGGCTCGCAGGTATTATCTGTCTCTAAGAGGCCGTTGATTGTGAATGCATAGGTCTTGCATGTAAGAAGCTTATGGTGTAGACAAAGGTACATCATTTGTTTCACTAGGCAAGTCAAATGTTCACAAGACCTCGGTTTACCAACTGTTCCTGAAAGTGAAGTTTTGTTAGAAAAAGTAGCATATAAAAATATTTGATCAAGAATAATATTTTCGCGTTTTTCTGTCTTTTTGTTGGTCCAATATTCTTTGATTTAATTTAGTTAAATTTTTACTTTAATTTACTTATGCCTTAATTTAATATACTTTAATCTGCTCAATATTTAAAGGCCGAAAAATAAAAGCACGGTTATAGGGTGTAGTATCCGGCTGGATACAGTCTAGTGTTTCCCTTGTGATGTGACCTACACTGTACACCCACCCACCACAGGCGTCACCAGTCAGGTGACCCTGTTAATAAAAGGGGCCGGGCGCACGTGCCCTGGGCCCATTGCCAGTACCCTACTATCTGTGTCAGTGCCTGTGTGTTTCCTCACCATGGGGGCCTAGGGCCCAACATTACACTGGCGACGAGGGGGCTGTGCCCGTGCGTGCAGCAGCCCAGCCGAAGGGAAAAAGGGGGAGAGTGCTGTCCGCGTTGAGGGCACCCCCTATGAGCCAGCGGGATGTATGACGATACCACGCATGCATTACATCGCATGCCATTAGATCGCGGTTTTAACAACGCAAGTCGTTACAACGACTTGCGTTGGAGGGCGCTGGACTTAGGAGTAGTTTAATTTACTATTCCAACTCCAGCCTACGTACAGTAGGGAAGGTGTTGGATAGTAATTTAAACTACTCCATGTCCTATAGCGCCCTCCAGTGCAAGTCGTTGTAACGACTTTCGTTGTAAAAACCGCAATCTAATGGCATGCGATGTAATGCATGCGTTCTAAAGGTTGTTTCCCAGCCAGCGCAGCACGCGCCTGGTAGCCTGCGGGGCATGCGAAGAACCCCCAGGCGAAGATGGTGACCGGGAGCCCACCCCGTACCGGGTGTGCCCGGCACCGACTCCACCCTTCCTGCAACGCAGCGCCGGACGCGCCCAGTGACCTGCGGGCATGAGTAGGGCCCCGAAGAAAGAAGAAGGTGATCGGGAGCCCACCCCGCACCTGATGTGCCCGTTAGTGTGGGAAGACACACAACAGGCATAAGAGTCTACACGGCGAGTCCAGAGCCGATAGCATGCCCCTGACACCAGCCCAAGGGAGCCCTAAAGAAGAGTGAGCCGAGCGGAGCCCACCCGCATCGGTCGCGACGTCCACGCACTCGCAGGAAGAGGTGAGCCCACGGAAGTGAAGGTGTCGTGGGGGCCGCAGCGCAAAGAAGTGTGACATCTAGCCGGGCTCTCCGGGAGCCCACCCCGCCTCAGCGCAAGACTGTGTGCCGGCCGCGGGAGGACGGGAAGTGGAGTAGCTAACCACTCCCCGCCCCTGCGAGGAAGACGTGCGGTGCCCGTTTTACCCACCCCCGCAAGGAAGCGAGCGGGCGGCCTGTGGCCGTCCGGAGCGGCAATGAGGACAACTCCTCAGGGAGGCCAGAAGTACAGTGACCCACACCCCACTCGGCGCTGGGAGGCAGGAGGGCGACGTGCGAGACGCGCTGCGAGCAGAGAAAGACACCTCCGGAGGTGCATGGGCTAAGAGCAGCCTCCCGTGTCTGAGCCCCCACCAGCATAGCAAACAGACTGCCAGGGACCAACGCGGTCCCCGCCGAGGGGCAGTGTACCCCGAGAGACAGTGTGCACCCAGCGCTACAAGGAAAAAAAAAAAAAGGTATGCAAAGCGCCTACCCGGATGCAAGTGCCGGTGCCCGGTGGGGAAAGTCATGAGGAGCAGCCAAGCTTGGTGGTGGGATTCAGCTGGTGTGTCCCTCAGCGAGGCAGGGCAGGAATCCCAGCGATCCTGCAAGGAGGACAAGGAGCAGAGCAGCAAGGTCCCGAAAAGGGAGCACGAAGTGCGCACCATGCGGGATGCTTCCAACGATGAAGAAAGAGAAAGCAGCAGTGCCATCTAGTGGCCTTTGCGTGCAACCGCAGGGAGGAAACTCAAGGCTCAGAAGTAGTTTGTAGACAAGCCTGCAGAACTGTTGGTGGCAGCCTGTGATCAGCACCAAGGAAGAGGTAGCTCCATGGGGGTTGTCTGGAGGAAAACACAACGATGCCAAGTAAAGGCAGCAGCAGTATAGGACCAGCAAGGGCAGCTCAACTTGGTCAAGTGAAATAGCGCACCAGTGTAAAGAAAGAAACAAGGCAGCCTGGGACAGGGACACAGTGTGGACTGCCAAGGCTGTACAGGTGGTGCTAAGTGTCTGGGCAAACGACAATCACAGCGGCCCCGCTGAGGATGCTGCAACTTGGAGTCGAGATAGCCAAAGGTCGCTGATCACACTGGAAGGATAGAACACCAGAAGACTCCACATCCCTAAGGAGGAGAACAAGGGCAAGATGAGAACCAGGAGGACAGAGACCCATGGGATGGGTGGAGGCAATGCGATGACGCCTAGTGGCCACGGGCGGCCACCGCAGTAAGCAATGACACCAGAAATCTTGCCACCGGAAGTGAGGAAGCGAGTCCCTGGAGAACGGAAGAAGAGCGCAGCATACGCGCCAAGTGGCGGAAAGACGCCACCGCAAGAAGAGCGCAGCATACGCACCAAGTGGCGAAACGACGCCACCGCAAGAAGAAGAGCGCAGCATACGCGCCACGTGGCGGAACGACGCCATCGCAAGAAGAAGTGCGCAGCATATGCGCCAAGTGGCGGAACGACGCCACCGCAAGAAGAGCGCAGCATACGCGCCAAGTGGCGAAACGACGCCACCGCAAGAAGAAGAGCGCAGCATACGCGCCACGTGGCGGAACGACGCCATCGCAAGAAGAAGCGCGCAGCATACACGCCAAGTGGCGGAGGGACGCCACCACAAGGAACAGTGGCACAGAAGTGGTACCGCGAACAGTACCGGAAGGACGCCACGGAAGTCAGAGACCTGGGAAGAGGTCAGAAGTCAGAGACCCAGGAAGAGGTCAGGAGTCAATGACCGACTCAGAGGTCCAACAAGGAGGAGGACCGCGAAGAGGACCAGGATGAGGTCCGAAGAGAAGGACGACAAGTTTTTGAACGGAAGTAAGAAGTGAGCGAACGAAAGAAGGCCGCGATGACAGGTCCAGTCTCCGAGTGAAGTGAGAGCGGTGTCCTAGGGGTAGGACCAGACCGGAGAGCCACGGGCGGAGTGCACGCCACCCGTGGAGGCCCGGTTAAGGCAGAAAAGAAGAGGAGACCGGACGGTGTCGCGAGGGAGGAGAAGAGAGTGGCAGGACGCCACTCTGCAAAGGAAGAAAGGGCAGTGGCACAACGCCATCGGGCAGACAAACACCACAGGCGTGCCGGAGGAAAAGGAACAGGGCGACAGCACAGAGAACTAGTGCCATCAGCAAGATGAAGACACAAACGGCAAACTACCTCTAGCCCACTCCCGCCACAAGGCCGCCGAATGCACGAAGATCACCGCCTGTCTGCCCACTAAAGAAAGCTAACAGTATGTTATCACCATCCAGGTGCATCACCTCCAAGGAGCATCGCACCACCCGAGGGAATCCACACCTGCCCCATACCACCGGAAGACAATGAGGCGAACCACCCAGAAACCTCCTGTGCACCCCGTCAACCTACAGCCTGCCGAAGTCGAGCACGACCGGCCATTGGAAGATCCGCCCTTGGGGACTACACAAGACTGGGCCGTGGCCCTGGTGGGTGTTCCGCAGCGACCCCTAAGTGTGGCCTAAGCAAAGGCCTGCACAGCCCACGCGGTCACGTGGCAGTCCAGGGGACAAGGGCCTCGACGGAGTTCCCATGCTATGGAAGTCCGAGCAGGAGAGATGCGTCGGCACCAGCTCCACGTCAGGCACGGGAAGAAGGGAGCCCACGGGTGAAGACTGGGTACGAACAAGATCATTAGAGGAAGGTGCATAACCTAAGTCCAGACGGTGAGGACGCCCAGACGGAGACACCACCACCGAAGGCTACATGAGCGACTAGGCTGTGAGTCCGTTGGCAGTTCCACAGCGACGCCTTCGCGCGGCTCACACGAAGCCCTGCACGGTCCACACGGTCCCATGGTAGCTAGCGAGAAAGCCCTCCGAAAAGCTCCAGTGAGAGAGGAGTGCCCTCCGAGAGGCTCCAGTGAGAGAGGAGTCCGGGCGAAAGAGGCAAGTCGGACGTCGCACACAAGGCAGGGGCAAGGAAGGCCATCGAGTACGCCACCTCCAAAGGAAGGCCTAACTCCCAAAGATCATCTCCACCAGCTGCAGGTTCTGACATCAACCGAAGCTTGAGGGCCGAGAGATCCTCCAGAGTGGATTTCGCCACAGTTCCAGATGCACCGACACTGAAACTTTGTACATAAACTGTGACACCGCGAGATCAGGCCGGTCCACAAGAACATCGACGAAGCAGAAGAAGACATCTTGACCCCGCGGTCCGAAGGTCCAGCGTCGGCTGGCGGACGGCCTGAACATCATCGTTTGTTCCATAGGCTTTGTTTTGTTTTATTACAGGTTGGACTCCTGTTTGTTATTTTTACCAAAGTTTGGGAGGGATGTAGTATCCGGCTGGATACAGTCTAGTGTTTCCCTTGTGATGTGACCTACACTGTACACCCACCCACCACAGGCGTCACCAGTCAGGTGACCCTGTTAATAAAAGGGGCCGGGCGCACGTGCCCTGGGCCCATTGCCAGTACCCTACTATCTGTGTCAGTGCCTGTGTGTTTCCTCACCATGGGGGCCTAGGGCCCAACATTACATAGGGGTCTCTGCATCGTATTGTGAAGTGTACAGTAGTCATATCCATGTACTCTCAACAAAGAAGCAGATTTAGGTGTGTTATTCTATAGATAATATGTTCGCATTGTGCCTCTTCTCTTTTCTTGATTATTGTACTGTAAGCTTTGTCCCAGTGATTGCTGGGATGGGATTCCACGACGTGTCGTCCAGGCGTGCTCCCAGGTTGCGGTGGCCCGTGTACAAATCCCAGTGGAAATCAATGTTTTGCTAAATGGAGCCGTTTCCTTTCTGCATTGCGTGTAATTGAGTGGCAGAGGTTACTGTCTGATTGTATCTGTCCTTCATGCCAAACACAGCCAGACATAGCGAGACTCCTGTCTCCCCACACGTGGAGATCTGCTCTGATACCCAGCACTGTGGAAAAAGATAAACGCCTGCAGAACAATAACCTGCAGTTCAAACTACAGCACCACAGACAGACGGCGACAACCAATCACAGAGCAGAGGGAGGCAAGCAGCGAATCGCATACATATCTTCCACAAAATCACAGAGCAGAGGGAGGCAAGCAGCGAATCGCATTCGTATCTTCCACAAATGAAACTCGGGCTTGCAAAAGTCGACTTTATTCCTCTTTTGAATGCGATGTGTCTTCGGTTTTCTTTATAGTCGGTGCTTAATTTGTGCTAGGGACTGCAAGTGGTGGACTCTGGCATTCAATCTTGGGAATAGGGACTTATCTTTCATCATCAGACCTTGACCCAGAGCAAGAGAAAGAAAGAGGAAATTAAAGTTAGGAAAACAGTGACAAAGGAAAAGTAGGGCTGCAAAACACCGTGCAAGAGTGAGATAAAGAGAAAGGAAGTGCAGCATGGTGGAAGAAAAAGACACGAGATAGGATCAAAATTGCGCAGTCTTTGCATTCAGCAATTCAACCCTGCCAGAGACGGGCTTCTAAGATAAACGTTGATCCCCTGCACTCATTTATTTATTTATTTTTACGAATCCAGCACTGTTTGTAGCCAACACTGTCTGTAATCTGTCTCTAATGCCATATTTATCCATTTCCTTGCCGATTGAATAGGATGGAGCAACTGTTGTTCTAGTCTCCATTACTCCTGTGTTTGCACTTTTCTTCTTCAGTACGATTCCCAGAAAAAGTGTGGATTCCCAGAAAATGTCGTTTATCTTCACACCTAATGGAAAAATAGCGAGTCTGATCTTCCTGAAGTCCAAACGCCTGTCGCTGGCCAATAAATACATATAAATTTGCGACATAATATTAGTTTGACGTGGCTATTAACTAGGTTGTAAAGAAACAAGGGGACCCTGTGAGTCAGAAGGGACCGAGCGAGGGTATAGAATCTATTTTAAGAAACAATGGTCCCTATCACAAATAAATCATTCTCCTTTTGATTGTAAAATTGCACAGATCATTATGTTGTTCTGTATTACATTGCCTATTCTTTTGTGATAGGGACCATTGTTTCTTAAAATAGTGGCTATTAACTAAGCTGTTGAGACGTATTGTTGGCTTTGCTGTTTCCGTAGGTGCTGAATCACTATACGCGGGTCCATTTCATAAGCTGCTGTGGGTATCTGTAAGTCATGCGTACAGATCCTAGCTTCAGAAGGATCTACACCGAGTACATTCACTTGGTAAATAATTAAATCTATCACATATATTTTGTCTCACTGTATCTATATTCTCCTAAACTCAATTGCTGGCTCAGTTTATTGTGCTGGCATAGGGTGAATAATCCATGAAATGGAAGGGCTTGTTTTTCTGTTGCTGTCACAATTGATTGGCCAGCCTTTTGTCCCCGACAGCCTATCTTAAATCTAATAAGCAAAGAAGCCCGCACCTGTGAATTATAATCACCCAAATTATAAATTAGTCCTTGTTATGATACACACACAGCTCATGTTTTCTGAAGGCAGTTTTCAATGAGAAACATAAGATATAACATTGCAATGTGATCTCAACCTCAAGAGGTACTTCTCTCAATGCATGATGGACCTGAGGCTGCAGTATAGCAGTGAATTATTTCATTCATGTAAATGTGATAGTAAAAATAAATCCACAGGCACAAAAACTGAAATCATTTCTATGTCATTTTCATGACTAAAGGTCGGATGACCTAGAAACATTTATGCAGGACACTCAAAGGAGACAAATAGGAGAACCTCCTGAGGAGCCTGGATGTTAGTCTGGCTCCACCGCAACTAGCAGGAAATCAAAACTCACTGGCATTAAAATCATGGCCCACCAAAGAGTAGCAGCAGGTCAGGCCCAGACAGTCATTAAGACGGCAGGCCCCAGAAACTGACTAAGGGCCTGATTACGAGTTTGCCGGTGCAGGAGGGGACCGCCATGCTGGTGGCCCACTCCCGCACCACCAAACCTGTGGTCGCATCACCCGCCAGATTACGTGTCTGGCGGGCTATTTTTGGTGGTGCCTCTGAAAATGGGCACCACAATGGGAACAGCAAAAACTGGGATGCATGCACACAGTGGGGCGCATGTTGCACCCTGCTGCATGCATCCCCATGCACTTGGGCAACAGGGGGCCCTTTGGAGTCATCTTTGTTTCAGGACCGCCTGCCTTTTTATAGAGGAAAGACCTCCATGACACAGCTTGTGATCCTGAAACTCGTAATATGCATGGCGGTGCCTCAGCATATTACTTAGCCCCTGGCCATGGCCAGGGAAAGCCAATTCCCTGGCTGCTATATGGTGCAATAGAGGTCCGACTGCCAAAGTTTTAATTGGGCGGTTGGACAGCCGGTGCGGCAGTGGCTGGACCGCCATCGCCACGCCCCGTGAGTCTGGCGGTCCTCATACTGCCAAACTCGTAATTTGGCCCTAAGTATTTTGGAGGTAGAATAGTAGCAATAGTATGGTTTGACTAGTTAAGGCCTACATTGCTGAAATATAATGGACTCCTCACCATATTCTGCTGGGGTTTCCATCATTGTGAGTTATGCTACTAAAAGTTAGAATGACTGTTATTTAGGAAGAGAAAAAAACTGTCACCCCAAACTTCACTATTCAAATGAAAAAGGGGAGCTGGAGCCATATGACCAGGGTGAGAGAGAGCTGTAAGAAGCACTGATAAATGAAAGGTCTTGGATTAAGGTGCTGATAAAGGAGGAATCTCAATGCGGCCATGAGACCCAAACATTAGTAAAAGAGACTGTTTGGCTAGTAATTAGTTATGGAAAATTGTCCTTAACATAGTTTGCCAGAAAGTTAAAAATTAGACATTTGAAATAGTGGTCAAAAATAAAATAGCACAGGGGCAAGTGAGCATTGAGACAGTTTACTCTGTTCACACAGAGCTTGTAGCGCCAAATCAATGATACTTCCGCAGGTGTGGTACAATTACCACATGTGAGGAACTACACTTGTACTACTGGTGGCAAGAGACCTTGAATGTATGGGCCTCATTCACAAAGGTAACTAACACTTTTGAGTAATTTACATTTTTGAGTAAGTTTACTCATTTTTGCTCAGTTACAAAATATGAGTGTAAGTTTCTACTAAAAAACAGTAGTAAGTCCAGAACCACACATTGCCAGCCACAGGTACTGCAACCCCCTCACACAGAAAATAATGAAGATAGGGAATTCAAATAATACCCCATATGAAACAATGTTACATTAAAATAAATTATTTAAAATATTTGAAAATATAAATAGAATGTAATGGTAAAAAATAAAAATAGTGCATATTTATTATTTAATTGTAAAATGTTTTAGTACCCTATTTTGAATTTTAAAATTAATGTAGCAATAGTGTTATTACAATATAACAATATTGATTGTAGTTCATTCCATACATCACTTTTAATTATTAATGAGGCATAATATAAACATTATTTTTCTTTAGGTGGGAATGTATTTTTTATTTTACACTTCAAAAAAATAATTGTAATTTATTTTTTTAAGTTAAAAATGTATTTCAAACTAAAGTTAATAGTGCTGAAGCATTTTTTAAAACATGTGTTCTACATTTAAAATAAGTATATAAAACTAATTTACATTAATAGTTCACATACAAATATTTGTAATATTTATTTTTGAGTTAAATATACTTTTTATTTTTCCCTATATTTTACCATGAAGAGATCTCCGCCCCAATTTATTTTCTTTAGGTGGGAGTTTATTCTTTACTTTAAACTTCTGAAAAATAATTTAAATATAATATTTTTTATTTAACAATACATTTCAAGATAAAGTAGTTCTGCAGCATTTTTAAAACGTGTTCTACATTTAAAATAAGTATATAAAATGAATTCATATTAATATTTTGCATAAAAATATTTGTAATATTAATTTTCGAGTTTAATATACTTTTTTATTTTTCGCCATATTTTACCATGAAGAGATCTCTGCCCCAACTGCACCTCCTCATTTTCTGTTAAAAAGTAAATATGTCCAATAGTAATAATGGCAGCAGGTTTAATTGATATAACGCAATCATACTCCTTGGAGGGGAAGCAAACAAACCTTAGGCTCAGTGGAGAATAAGCATGGTTAGCAGTTGCACTGTTGAGAAATTAGGCTCTATCCCATTGTACGTAGTATCTTTAACCTCTTCACTGAGTGACCAATAGCTTTCTGAACCATAACAATAGACCTTACAAAACTACAATGACAGTGATATTGTTTGAGTAGACCAATGGACAGATGGTTTCCAACTCTTTAATCAAGGGATTCAAAAAATTACTGTATAATTGGAAGAGTCTATTATATCAATACAATTCAATGTGATCTCCAAAAGAGACTTGCAGTGGAAAACAGGCTTCATGTATCCCACCTGAAATTAATGGTGAACTGTCAACACTTCAAATAATTTCTGGAGATTTCTTAAGTCTCTTAGAAATATTATTCTTGATGGCCTAATCTTGTTTAGTGAACATTCCACAGGTACCACTATATAACAATACAGGACTATTAACAGCTTTTCCTTCTTCCATCCTTATGAGAATTGGTAGAAAGAACAAATGATTATCAGTGTTATTCATTCATGATCCAGTATAAGAAATGCAATGCACTCCTGTCTTCTTCTCTTTCTTAGCAGCTGAATGAATTTTTCCTATATTCTTCAAGTCTGAATCATCTATCCATCATAACCGCAGTACAGACACAATCCAGCCTTTATATCTTCAGTTAAAGATCCCCAGACTGCTCCAACTCGTATTGGCTTTTCTTGGGGCAATGGTTCCAGTGGAAACTCCGAGCAAGTAGATGAAAATCTTCTGGACATACTAGAAAAGAGGTCTTCGAAGAGTAGGGGTGCCTCCCCCGCCCCCCTCAGGGTCCATGACTTGATCTTCAGGGGGCGTCTTTCCCTCAGACACATGTGTGATTTTTTTGTACCATCAGGTCAGGGTGGATGGGCAGTGCACACAAATTGATTTGAAGCACAACCTTTGTCGGTGCATTTCCAGGCCGCCTTTGTTCACAGGGACAGACACAGGACTAGAAGGGGAGGAGGCCCCATCAGATATGCAATAGGGCTTTTACGTAGAGATGCTAAGTGTTCGACTATTGTATCGTCACAGAACCATAGCCTTTGGGGAGGGGGTTGAGGGAGAAGGAAGGCAGCTGTGGGCTGTTCTGTCATCACTCATGGTAGGCGCATGAGGTGCAGAGCTGATTTTGTCACTGCTGGTAATATTCTTATGTTTTCCAAGGTAAAGATTCAAGTGTGAGTAGCTTATTCAGTCCAGGTTTTTTTTCTTTGCATTTAAACTTTTTTTTCCTGTTTATTACATTATTATCGAAGGGCTGCAAGTCCCAGAATGCAAAGAGAAAATACCTTGACTGGTTGAACTGCTCTTGTATATTCCTGGGCTTCGAGCTACAACCCAGGTGAGGAAGTCGAGGTGTGAGGCTCATAATCTTTTTACTGAAAGCCCTAGAGAGAGTAGACTTTTGGGGGCCTCTGCAGTAATGTTCAGAGGAGGCCGTGAGCTGCAGGGCTATTTTCCTTTTACTTGCAATCGTAGAAAGGGAAAAACTGCCTCAGCTGCTCCAGCTCACATTGGACAAGACACTAGAAGCCATTGAGAACTCAAAGACTACCCTCCAACCTGAGATTGGCCCAGTGTCCACTGAGCTTGGCCTGTTGCGGGCAGATCACCATAAGCTTGCAGACAAGGTCAAGGATGCAGATATAGCAATAACTGAACTGCGGCTGGCACAGCAGGTACTGACAACACAAATAGCAGAGATGACTGAACAAGTGTGCAAATTGAAGCACCGTGCAGAGGATGCTGAGTGGCGCAGTCGGCGAAACAATGTGCGCATAGTGACCCTACCCGATGGCACGGAAGGAGATGGCATGGCGGCCTTCCTGGAAAACTGGATGCGCACCTAGGTGGCTCCAAAGCAGCTCACGCCCTTCTTCACGCTTGATCAGGTACATAGGGTGCCAGCCCGGTGCGCCCACCTTGACCCGTAGTTGCAAAAGTATTGCATAATAAAGACAGAGATGCTCTGCTGCAGCGCACCAAGAATGGATGCCCATTCAAGGTCGGAAATGGCCGGTTGTCACTGTTCCCTGACTTCACAGCAGCTGCGCAAACCAAGCGAGCCTCTTTCTTTGAAGTCAATAGGGCGCTACAGGAGAAAGGGCTACAGTACTCCCTCCTGTTCCCTGCAAAACTGAAGATAATGCTGGATGCAATACGCACTTCTGCATATAACATGATGAGGCTTGGACATGACTGGAAGCTTATCGAGCTAGGAGATTGTGGCTGCTCGGCGAGGAACTATTCAGAAACCAACCAGGACTCAGGAGGAACGGGAAAGGGTGGCGGCAGTGCTGGCAATGGCAGAAATTACAGTGACTAGGCAGTCTGACTAAGAGTACAGCACTGCCTCCGGACACCCTATGGGAGACTGATTCAGATAATCTAGCTCTTGATGGTGATTACTTCCCAAAGATAACTCCTCAGTCAGTCCTGATGATCTACTATAGATATCTTCTGCCATGAAAGTTACAAGCTGCAGATGTGGGCAGGGGCTGGTGGGGCCTCAGCACAGACAATTGACTGGCCATGCTGCCAGCTAGTGTACCACAGGGCTGAGTGGCTCAGCCCCTGGCTGCTGCCTCCACCCCTGGACAGAGATGTCTCAGCCTGTGGTGCATGGCTGAGGTAGCAATGTTGGGGGCCCTGCTGGGGTTCCTCCCCTGGATTGTCCTGCTCTACGGGGTGGGCCAATTGTTACAAGCTGGTGCCATGTTACATATTAGGGCCGGTACGGACAGGAGAAGGTAAGATTGGTTAACCTCCTGAGCCTACCCTACACTGCTTTTTCTCTAGGATGAGGAATAGCGCAGTGCTGTGCCACTTGGACTCTCAAATGTTAAGGTTTGGTGTCAAACTCTGTGGTAGTTGTGTCCATACCTCGCTTGATCTAGAATGACTTAAGGAAAAAAGGTGCGGAAAGATGCATTCGCCTGGGGGCCATTTATGGTGGAAATGTGAATATCTTTTGTCTCCAGAATACTATGCTCAGAATTCAAAGATTATCACCAAAGAAGGGCTTGGCCCAAAATCAGTAAGGCTGGGTCATAAATACTAAATACCAAAGAAAATGCCACTACTGATTATCATTCGTTCAAACATTCACACGATGATCACACAAACCAATTGCTATGATCAATTGAATTTATTTCAAAAGTCAATTCTCAATTGAAAACGTTTTCTGTTTAAAAAAATTATTTTAAAGACTTGATTGAATTTTTTAACTTCATTGATTATTTTATACACAGGGATCACAAAATTTCAAATTTCAATACAAAGTACATGGACATACATACAATACATATACAATTACACAACAAAGACAATTTTTTTGCTCTGGTTCTGCGCAGTTTAAACTGCAATATTATCGTGAGTTCCCCTGGCAACTACCTAACTAAAGAGATTTTACATGTTTTAGCAAGGGCAATAGCCAAATAGTGACCCTACTGTGCTCATTGAATCTTTTTAGAAAAACTATTTTCTCTGGATCAATTGATTACGAGCATCAGTGGTAGTTCATATGCAGAACACTTATTTGGCCAAAAGAAAGGCTGTCGACACGTTTCGAACCCTAAAAGATTTCTTTAAGGGTTCTCCTCAGGACACAGAACGCTGAAAGAGCTGAAATTTAACAAAAAACACTATGATTAACAAAAAGCGTCAGTCAAAGCTTTCACACTTTCCTTTCTCTCATCATGTCCAAGCCCCCAGTTTACCTCCATCTTCTGTCTTCACTCAATGAATCACAGAGGAAAAGGCACTTGAAAGCTGCCGTATCTAAATCAGTAAATGACAAAAGGAAAAAAACAAATATTTGTGATGCTCCTCAAAAGCCTAGAGACATATAAAAGCGCTAAACAACACTAATCATTCACGTACTTATTCACTTTGCTAATTCAAAAACAGCAACTCCACTTGATCAAGATTCTCTCTCTTTTCGTCTTTATTTCTGTAAAAGTAAAGGACCAAGAATGAATGATCTCAACCATTTTCCCGCAGGATATGATAGCAGGACTGGTGACTTCGAGTATTTATAGGACTCCACCTATCTTGTTGGATAACTGAGAGAGGGTGCTTTAGCTAATGAACTTATCTGTTGCTCTGAATATTGCACGAGTCACTTGTCAGATTACGATGCATGTTCGTGATCTGCGTTCTTTTTGATTGCGACATAACTTGTAAATTGTTTGTGGAGACACTGACACAGTGCATGCACAAATTATTCTATTCGCGCAAATGCAAGGAAGCACGTTCCATGTTTGAATGATATTCGTGCTTGCTATCCCATCTGAAATGAAAAATCTCTCCCGTAGTTGAGTACGAGTATTGGTTTCTACATATATAGCCGAGTCAAAGCCAGCGTGAAAAGCTGCAACATCTCCCCGGCAATCCGTGTGCAAATACACTCGCGGCTTGGGTGAAGCAATTGAACGAGGTTGAAGGAGACGCCGTGCTAAACACTTACCCGTGTTATCTTGGGAGACGCTGATTCATTCCATCGTTTGATTTTGGACTCCGAGTCGAGTACGGTTATGCTTTGGAACTTCCATTATTTGTTGATCCCTGTGCATAAAATAATCAATGAAGTTAAAAAATTCAATCAAGTCTTTCAAATATTTTTTTTTAAAAAGAAAAAGTTTTCAATTGAGAATTGACTTTTGAAATAAATTCAATTGATCATAGCTATTGGTTTGTGTGATCATCTTATGAATGTTTGAACGAGGGATAATCAGTAGTGGCATTTTCTTTGGTATTCAGAATTCTAAGATGGCAGCCAAGGTTACATGCTCCTAATCACTGTTTGACAAAGAGTGCCGATACAAAAGAAGGACTAAGACTCGGGCGGGCGTCTACTATTCTGAGGAATTCCATGTTGTGCTGGCATTGGCTGAATGAATATGTGTTGGAGTGCACCTAAGTAATTGCAGGCAGGCCGCCCGTTGTTTGAGTTTCCCCCGTGGGGACCTTGCTTCTGGAAGAAATGGTTTGATGAGCTCATGCGGAAAAGCCTGGATTGCGTTTGTTTGGAGAGATCGTATATGTTACAGGTTCAGTTTGTGACGCGGTGCCGAACACGTTGAATGCATGTAACCAGTTTTGGAGCCACCTGCGCGCTTACAGGACTTCAGGGTATTTGCAGGAACTGCACGGACATTTGTGAGGCAGCATTCGTATGTTGGGCTAAACTTTCCTTTCTCTGAAATACGCTGTGTGGCGGCAATTCCAAGAGTTTATTTTTTACAGTGATTATGAGCAGACATATGGTGCACCATTGCAAGAAGGTTATAGCCTCAAAAGTATAGAAGTCTGCATGTATCATTGGGGGTCTTTTTCACTTCTATGAGGCAATCGAAGAGGGCTGCTGTCTATGAATGAAAGGCACAGTGATTACGGCTCTCAGTGTCGGACTTTCACTTTAATAGCTCATACAGAATATTGTGATAATTTAAATGATGTCCTGGGTTATGTTTATATGTTATTTTACATGTTGAAAATACTGAGGCTTAATTTAGTCTTGTTGACTACTATAACATATTGCCTGAGAACAGAAAGCTTGCTGCCTCTAATGCTTGATTGCATGTTCTTGGTTTCTTTCCTTACAGGTATCCCTCCCAGGCGTACCTTCCCTAATTTCCCATCCCCCCATCTGGCCACTCTGATCCTCTGTGTTACCAAAATAATCAGAGTCGGACCTGCTGGAAGGTGGGTCTCTGGGGCGGTACCAGTCCCGAGGATCTCTGAACTTCTGACATTTGGATGACCAGTCGTTGCTGGACTGCCTTGAGTTTGGGGTGTTGGGACACTTGTTTTGAAGTTCACTGTCTCGGGGAATGTGATGATTGTGGGAAGGGGCAAGGGGGATGCGGGATGGGGTGTAGCTGTGCGGGGACGGAGCTGCCTGCTTCCATAAATGACTCCTCCCATGGCTGGTACAACACATAACATTACATTTATGACATGGAATATCCGTGGGATGGGGACGGCTACCAAATGGCACAAACTAAATATGTACCTCAATAGGTGGGGAGTACATATCGCCATGCTCCAAGAGATGCACCACACACGGATAGAGGCTGAGTGCTTACAACACCACTGGCGACGGCTGGTCTATGCCACAACCTATTTGGCTTATGCATGTGGGGCGTTCATCTGGGCAAGGGCGGGGATCCCCTTTGAGGTGACAACCACTAGAGTAGTTAGGGAAGGATGATATGTCCTGGTAAAGGGCCGGTTATATGGCAAAAAAGTGGTGCTGGGTAGTATATATGCACCCAACCAGGCCCACATCCCCTTTCTGAGGACGCTTTCTACGCAATTGGGTCATGTGACTGAAGGTGCCCTCCTTCACGGTAGGGACTTTAATTGCATGGTGGACACCACTCTGGATCTCTCAACCCCTCCGGTGCCCAGGGCTCACAAGGCTGCAGCGGGTGTGGGCAGGAAGGGAGGGGGGTGCTGATACTTACACCTGAAAAGGTCTTCAAATGATTCCCACCCAACACCAGGTGAAATGTCACACAAACTCTCAGCACCAGCAGACTCGACTACAGCAACTACCTCTATGTAGGACTCACTGCCCAACTCATGACGAAACTCCAGACCATACAGAACACAGCAGCCAGACTCATCCTCGACCTCCCCAGTCCGACGCACATCACCACTCGCCTCAGGAAACTCCATTGTCTACCAGTCGCAAAGAGATGCCTGTTCAAGCCACCAATGCATACAAGGCACTACACAACGAAGGACTGGCGTACCTCAACAAATGAGTACATTTCTACCAAGCTACCAGGGAACTCCGTTCCGGATCCCCCACCCTAGCAGCTACCCAATGCTTCTGCCAGACAAACAGTGGAGGCCGTTCCTTCTTCCACATGGTGGCTAAAACCAGGAACACACTCCCCCTGCACCTCAGAGCCTCTCCATCGCCTCAGCAGCTCAGAAAGGACCGCAGGACCTGGATGTTCAACCGATACGAACAGGCACCATGATCCTGCAGCATGATTCCATAGTGCCTCAAGACCCTCACAGGTGAAGCAGCCGTCTCTACAAATCCTGATTGATTGATTGATTAACTAGGCAGGGTCCTGTTCCCACACAAAGGACTGATTACCCCCTACTGATAATCTGGAACCAGGGCTGGGAAGAAATTACCTCTGTGCACTTCAAAGACCCTTCTTTGAAGGCACCACCACTTCAAAGGCACAACTGGGTGTAAGTACTGGGTCTCTCTCAAATCACCAAATCAGACACTTCTGAACTCTGCCAGAAGAACTGCTGTGCTGCATCAAGGACTAAACCCTACTGGACTGCTGATTTGCAAAGGTTTGCTTTTCTGCTGTGCTTTTCTGCAGACTGCTGCTCTCTGACCCTGCTGTGTCTGCCTTGCTTGCACCCCAAAGTGTTCTCCAAGGGCTTGTTGGCTTGCCTCCTGTTGTTGAGACTTAGGGAAATCAAAGTCTCTACCCCTGCTCTTGTGCCTGGCTCACTGGAAGTGGCCCATATACTTGCTTCAGAGGCACCAATGCATCCGCTGACTGCGTGAGCAGAAATCGACGCATTGTCCCTGTGGCAGGAGCAGACCCTGACGCATCTTATCGGAACCACCACAGTGCCTGCTGAACCCAAAGCACAGAACCACACATCGCCGACACAGCAGTCTACAGAGATCGATGCATCCTTTGACTGCGTGGTGAAACCCGGCGCATCGCACTCGGAACCAATGCATCTTGGCGTCTGCGTTTCGTCTGCGGAACTGACACAACGCCACCACTGCGCGATCAACATCGACGCATTGCTAGACACATCGCTCAACTGCACCCCGCATCTTGCTGTTGCAACCAAGATAAGGTACTTTGTTCACTGGGGCCTGCGTGGTTTCTGTAGCCGGCCTGCGCTCCATCGCGGTCGGCCTGAACCATTGGCTTAGCTCCGGTCTAGTGCGGCCAGATAACCCCCATTGGTGCCTATTGCTTCTAAGCGCTAGAAACACTTTTATTCTTTAAAAATTCATAGCTTGATTTCTACATATTGAACTTTTGTTGTTTTGCTCTTGGTTTATTCATAAAAGTATTGCCTATTTGTGTGGAGTCTTTTTGTTGTGTTTTCATTGTGTCACTGTGTGTGAGTGTGTGTGTGTGTGTGTGTGTGAGAGAGAGAGAGTGTGTGTGTGTGTGTGTATGCTACACAAATACTTTACACATTGGGGTCGATTCCGATTCGGGCCGGAAATTTCTCCGACCGAGCCGGACCCGGAGAGAATTCCGACCGAATCGGACCCGTGCAGTCCGACCGAACGAGTACGATGCGCACGTATGCCATCGGACCCGAGTCGGTCGGACTCCCATTGAAGTCAATGGGAGCCGGTCGTACAACGCGTACGCGGGCTCCCATTGACTCAATGGGTGCGAGTCGGACAAGTGCGCCCCCTACAGCGGGTACGCGGCGAAGCGATTCGCGCCGTACACGCACAGGTAGGGGGGACCCATGGGTCCCCCTGTGTGCGACTCGCGCGGCTACGTGTACAGGGGGTCCGACACGGACCCCCAAAGTACGGCTCCGACAGCTCTTTCGAGCCGGAGTGCGCGGCTCGGTCGGACTGCTCGCGGCGCGCATCGTACTCACCCGGCCGGGGAACGTCTCCATTGCGCGGTGCGAGTCGAGTCCGAGCGAGTCGGTCGGTGCAGTTCGAGCCGGGAACGAGTCGGTCGGAGCAGTCGGGACGCCCGGACGAGTCGGTCGGCGAATTCGCATCGTACTCGCTCGGCCGGACCCGCGTACGATTCGGTCGGGAAACAGGGCTCCGGATCGGATCCGGTAAAGCCGAATCCAATTCGGAGCCCTACCGGCCGAGATCGGAATCGGCCCCATTGTCTCTTTAAATAAGCGTGATTAATCTGTGCCAAGCTACCAGAGGGTGAGCACAGGTTATCTTTTAGTGTGTATCTAGCTTACCCTGACTAGGATTGTGGTACCGACTTGGGCAGGGTGCATACCTCTGCCAACTAGAGACCCAATTTCTAACAGTTGAGTTCCCCAGGACTTCATGTTGCTGCTTGGTGTGGTGGCAAGAATGAAAACCGTTTTCAAAGAGCCCAAAAACTTCAGGGGAGCTCAATGGACGCCACACCAAGGGTCCAGAACCTGAGGGGAACCACTTGGAGGTCAGGAACTCACTCCAGCACAGGCAAGCAGGACTCAGGCAGGCCAAGTTGCAGGACCAGGTAGCAGGTCCAGGCAGCAGGTCAGCTGCCCAGGAGGTCAGCTTGGCAGTTGCAGGGAGTCCATGGAGCTTGGAATGTCCCTGTAGCTCAGAACAGGAGGTCAGCTGGCTGACCCTTGGAGTCACTTCAGCCTGGGATAAAGGGTGCAGGGCCAGCCTTTTTTCTCAGCAAGCAGGCCAGCAGGAAGCAGAGCAGCAGATAGCAGGGCAGCAGAGTGGCAATCCTTCTGGCAGCAAAGCAGCACAGCAGCCCTTCTTCTTCACAGGTCCATGAGTGAACCGGAGAGTTAGGTCTTAGGTTTTAATATTTATAGCCGACGCCCACTTTGAAGTAGACGTTTCTAGAGAATTCCCTGAAGTTTCCTGCCCTGGCTCCTAACTATCTGAACTAACAATACAGGGGTGACAAGTCATTTGTGTGCAGGCACGCCACAGTCTATTCAGTTACAAGTGGGGCTGTGTCCAGCTCCGCCCCACCATCCTGCCAGTTGATGGTCCATGCAGGCACACCTAATCCCTCCATCATGTGGCTGTCTCGGAGGAATAAACAAAGTCCAACTGTCAACTACACCCAGTCATGTGACTGAGGAACAGGTAGCAGGCACTAAACAGTTAGGATAAGAAAATGCAAATGTTCTAGAAGTGCCATTTTCAAAACTGTAACTTAAAATTGGACTTTACCATTAAAGAGAATTTTATTTACAATTTCCCAGACACCAAATATGATATTTGTATCTGCTCCCAATTGAAAGTTATCATTTATTAAATGTAATGAGATAACCCAATGATACCCCATTGGGAGAGGCAGGCCTCACAGTAGTGAAAAACAAATTTAGGAGGTTTTCACTACTAGGACATGTAAGACTTAAACGTGTGTGTCCAACTTTCTAAATACATTGCACCCTGCCCTCTGGCTATATTGGGCCTACTTTATGTATTACAAAGGGAGGTTTGGGTCTGGCAAAAGGTTTAGCTTGCCAGGGCGAAATTGCAGTTTGAAAACGGCACACGCAGGCTGCAATGGCATGCCTGAGATATGTTTCCAAATTGCTACTTAATTGGGTGGCTCATTAAGTGCCTCAGCCCATGAGCAGCATTTAATTTACCAGCCATGGGTATATGATATACCACTTTATTAGGGACGTTCAAGTAAATTAAATATGCCAATTGGGTGTAAGGCAATTTTACCATGTTTAAAGAAGAGAGCAAAAGCACTTTAGCACTGGTTAGCAGTGGTGAAGTGCGCACAGTCCTAGAGCCAGCAAAAACAAGTTTAGCAAAACAGGAGAGTTGAAGGCAAAACGTTTGTGGGGGCTACCACTGAAGGGTGTTATGTCTAACATTTGGCAATGTTGTTTGTGTTTTACTGCTGCCTGACTATGCTTTGAGATAATGAAAGTTCAGTTTTGGTTGGTGGGTGACTGATGTCAGTTTGAAGAAGCTGTTACTGGGGTGCTTATGACAATATATGTGGGATCCAGTTTGCGGTAGGAGCTAACTGTGTGAGTGGAAGCCACCTGTGTAACTGTAGGTGCATCCTGCTCTCAACAGCTTCCACTCTTTCATGTTGGGCCTCGATGTATCCTCCATTCTCGACTTGAGCCTGGCCACACATCTTGTATTTAGGAGCCGTAGCTGGAACAAAGTCTTGCAAACCCAATGGACCACCGCCCTCAGCTCCACTACCACCCCACAACACGAATGACGTGAACAATGCCACACAAAATTTCTCAGACTGGATCACAGACGGCATCACCCCAATCAAACCACCGAACACCATGAGGTCCAACAAACATGCCACCTGGTTCACCCCAGAACTCCTGTCCTCTGAAAGAGAATGCAAACGAATAGAGAGACAATGGCGCTCCAGCAGAAACCCTACAGACCACTCCGCGCTGAAATCCACCCTCAGGAACAATCACCGCTTCCTCAAAGAAGCCAAAAAAGTTGCTCTGGCCACATACCTTGAAACCAGCAGCAACCACTCTAAGGAACTTTTCAACATCATCAAAGAATTCTCCCCCCCAACGGCCGTCGAAAACACAACCCCACTCACCACAATCAAGATAGCAGACATCCACGCCAATTTTGACCCTCAACCAATGGAGCTTAATCCTTCCCCGATCCCCGGCGACATCCCGCTCAACTACCTCAGTGACTGAACACCCCTCAACACCAAGACCACCGCGACCATCATGAACTCTATACACTCTGGTGCTCCGGTGGAACCCTGTCCACACCTGCTTTCAACCTAGGACGGGGAGATCTGTCCTCCACTCATGCACATCTCAACTCGGCCATCAACTCCGCCACCTTCCTAGAAACCTGGAAACACGCAGAAGTAAGACCCCTCCTTAAGAAACCCACTGCATACCCCAACAACCTCAAGAACTACCGCCCCATCTCACTCCTCCAAATTCCTGGCAAAGGTCTTTGAGAAAGCCATCACCCACCAGCTCACAGACCACCTGGAGAGAAACAACATACTGGACACCTCCCAATCAGGCTTCCGCTCGAACCACAGCAGCGAAATAGCCCTCATGGCCACAAAAGACAACATCAGGACCAGCCTCGACCATTGACAATCAGCTGCCCTCATCCTCCTCAACCTCTACGTAGCCTTCGACACCGTATCCCACTACATCCTGGTCAAGAGACTGCATCATATCGGCATCAGTGGCAACACACTCAGACTCATCACCTCGTTTCTCACAGGACCCATGCAAAGAATGTGCCTCCCACCCTTCACCTTTGAACCCAAAGACACCATGTGCGGTGTCCCCCAGGGCTCCTCACTCAGCCTTACCCTCTTCAATATCTACATGACTCCATTGGCCATCACCGCCCTCAGCCACCGATTCAACACTATCTCATACACTGACGACACCCAGCTCATCCTCTCTCTCAACGAAGGCACCTCCACCACCTGAGCAATTGTCTGGAATGCTGTGACTGATGTCGCGGACTGGATGAAGAGCATCTGCCTAAAACTGAACACAGACAAGACAGAAGTGCTCATCTTTGGTCGAACTCCTTCCCCTGGATGACTTCTGGTGGCCCTCCGCTCTCAGACCTGCTTCAACCCCCACCACCCACTCAAGGAACCAGGGCATCATACTGGACATTGAACTCTCCATGAAGTGCCAGGGGAACGCAGTAACCTCCTCAAGTTTCCACATCCTCCGAATGCTCCGTAAGATCTTTAGGTGGATCCCACCCAGCCCCAGGAAAACAGTAACACAGGCCCTCCTAATCATCAGATGACTGTACTACAGGAACGCACTCTACGCTGGAATCA
This sequence comes from Calotriton arnoldi, assembly GCA_963921515.1. NCBI lineage: Eukaryota > Metazoa > Chordata > Amphibia > Caudata > Salamandridae > Calotriton > Calotriton arnoldi. The sequence goes on along the minus strand of CAWUFW010005003.1, from coordinate 1,017,738 downwards.
CAACCCAACTACTGAAATGACTCCACACCATCCAAAACACAGCAGCCAGAGTCAAACTGGATCTCCCAAGATGGTCAAGCATAACCCCCGACCACAGAGACCTCCATCATGAAGAGATGCCACTTCAAACTGCTCACCCACACATTCAAAGCCCTCCACAACATAGGACCAGCCTACATCAACCACTTACTGACCTTCCATTAGCCTACCAGACAACTCTGCTCAGCCTACCTCACCCTCGCACTCATCCCACACATCTGTCGAGCCTGAGGAGGGGGCTGATCCTTCTCCTACCTCGCTGCCAATTCCTGGAACAACCTGCCCCTCCACCTTTTCTGACTTCAGGAGAGTGGTGAGTACCAATTGGGTGTCTCTTTTGTGCATCTCTCCTTAGGTGGTTGTGCTCTTAGCGGGTTTGCTCTCTCATTTTCATTTTCTTGCATTGTCCTCTACCATAATGATGTGCAAACTATGTTCGTACTCTGCTTATTTCTCCATCAGGTAAAATAGCAGCTTATAATTTATAACCATTCCACAAGGCTTTGCCCTTGTCCTTCCCTGAGATGTTGCCCTTACACTATTGCTTGTGATTTTATCGCTGGCCTGTTCTTTTGGACTTCCTAGGTCTTTACATGTGATCCAGTTCCAACAACCCCTCCCGTGGACATTTCTATTCACCACCAGTTGTCAATTTGGTCAATAGAGATGACTGCACTGGGGAAAGTCAAAGTGAAGGGTTGGCCACCTGGATGACTGGGATTTGGATAGGTCTAGGCTTGAACCAGGTTAAAAACAAAGCTGTTACAAGGGGCGTGGTCTGGCGTCAGCCAAGATGGCGGCGTAAACCTTTTGCTCTGTCCTGGCCCTCGCCTTCGCCTGCAAAATCCGTTACTGATCCGGCAGCTGGATAGAGGGGACGGCCGGTGCCGTGCTCCCGACTTCATCCTGCAGCGGCAGAGGTGTCCCTGACCCCGAACGGTGCAGCGGCCCATGTGGTGTGTGGAGAGGCCTGCCCGGCGATTGTGGTGATAGCTCCATGCGGCGAGGGGGCGGAGTCTCGTGGGAGCGCTGACTGCTTTGGGAGCGCCCGGCCCGGGATCTCTGTTACGTGAGATCCGCTGGGGCCTGGAAGCGCTACACTATCGGCATCCCAGCGGAGCGCAACACACCAGATTCATCGCTGTTACTGGTGCCAGCCCCTGGGCCTCAACGACTGCTGAGCAGCGCACCGTGACTGAATATCCTGCAGTCTGCGCTGTTTTGGGGCTCCGACGCTACGCTGGTGCGGCCCACATTTCCATACGGAACGGGGGAGTCCGGGGGTGGGGCCCACCCTGTGTGTCTCGCGGGGGCCGCAGTGGTATCTGCGGGCCCCCCCCAGTGGATTTATTGACGACGCGGGGCACGGACAGATCGGCCCGCTGGGGGTGGAGTGCGTGACTTTCATAGCAGTGTCCCACTTATTTGAATTGATACGTCTGGGACTCGGATCCGCTGGCCTTGTGGACAGGGTGCTGATGGTTCAGAATAATTTGCTAAAACAATGGGCCTGAAGACCCCATGATGTGCCTCCTGTAGTGTGCCGGCTCGTGCCCACGTGACCACATCGCACCAAGTGATTGAGGTGAGGCGCGCCTGAGGGGCGCGGCGGAGGGTCCTCCCTTGACTTTCAGAGTCCTGTAATTCGCAGGGGACGATGAGGGTTCGGAGTCCGGGCGGCACAGAGACAGTATCTGGGCAGCAGTGTGCAGTGGGGAACCGGTGCTAGGCGCTGAAGATCCTGCGGGTGTGGGGTGCAGTGCCTCCACCTGGGCGTCCCTTAATTAGATCTCCTGAGGACTGAATTGCGACGTCCATCTGTGTTGCGAGCCATCTGCGTGACTTGTATCGAGGCACAAGACATGGTGATTGCGCCTGACTGGCAGGCCCACAAATTTTGGTGGCCAGAGAGCAGTGTCAGGGGCGGCACGCAGTTGGTCGATACGGAGGTGAAGGGGCCCCCTGTCCTCGGATAGCGTGTCTTTGACCATGACCAAGCCAAGGGGGGCCCGCTGCTGTGCAGACGAATAAGTTGGACAAGTACGCCGTTCCACGCCCACTTGCGCACGAGGAAGGGGCGACGGGGGAAAATCGGCCGGAGAAGAACCGTCCCTTGGTTCAATTATGTCGGCGATCCAGTCCCTGGCTACGACCTTGGAGACCAAAATTGATAAAGTCACCATTGAAATGAATTTGATGAGGGCTGACATGCGGAAAACCTCAGAGAGAATCACTGCGACGGAAGAAAGTGTAGGGGAGCTCCAGGCTGCGACGCGGAAGCTGGAGGAACGCGTGCAGAAACTATCGCACCAACACAAGCTGATGGCTCAGAGGCTGGATGACCAAGAAGGGAGGGCCCGCCGCAACAACATTAGGGTGGTGGGAGTGCCTGAATGGGCAGAAGGCCAGTGCATGGATCTTTTCATTGAAGACCTTATTCTGAATCATCTCAAGCCTAAGCGATTGTCTACTCTATTTACTGTGGAAAGAGCACACAGGGCCCCGAAGCCAAAACCTGGGGTGCCTCCTCGGACGATCATTGTGCGTGTCCTTAATTATAGAGACCGGAATGGCATTCTACAGGCGGCTAGAACGCGTGGAGACCTACCATTTGAGAACTCAACAATAAGGTTTTTCCCGGATTTCACGCTGAGAGTACAGCAGGAGAGGCGCACTTTCGATGGGGTGAAACGAGCCCTTCAGCCAAACTCAAGGTTATAGACAATGACAAGTCCCTGTTCTTCTCCTCACCTGCGGAGGTCCAACAATAGCTTGATGGGGGTTCCCACTGGCCATCCAATCGTCGCACTGAAGGAGACTGGCGCGGGAGTCGCTTCTGCACTTTGGAATCTCCATCTCGACGTCGAGAGGGGGAAAGGTCTGTAGCCATATCCAGGAGCTCCAGGTTGGGAAGCCCTGTGAGTGAAGCACGATCCCCCGAGAAGTAAGACTAAGGACTCTCTGCTGAGTATCGCTGTATACTTTTGGGGACTTCAGGTACTGTTTTCATGCCTGCTACTGGAGCCCCGGATCATGCAGGGTAGAGGAGTGGGACACGTCCAAATGGGACAAAATGTGGCTTGTTCCGGCGATATGAAGAGTTGAGGGGTGGGGCGGGAGGCCCGGGCGGGGGCACTATTAAGTGGTGGTGTCAGACAGCCCTACTCTAATTTCTGGTTTCTTGGGGCGACAGGCACTCTGCTATTGGGGATGTGGGTAGTTCTAGACCTACAGGACAGGGTTGCAGGGTGGGGGATATTGTTAGGGGTTCTTCTATTTTATGCATGATGATTTGTTTGGTTTTTGCTTCAGATGTAATGCTGCAATATTTGTGTCAGATGTCAATCTTCTACTGGGCGGGTCCTTCTGTGGTATGGGGGGGCCCCTACTTGTTGGGTGAAGTGGGGGGGCTGGTGTCGACTGACTACATGACTACACGACCTACTAAAAAACTGACTATCCTCTCCTGGAATGTTAATGGTCTGGGGGACAAACTTAAACGCACTATGGTCCTTCAGTATCTGCACAGGCACCCCCCAGATATAGTCCTACTTCAGGAGACGCATCTGCGGGGGAACAAGTACTTGGCCCTCAATAGGTATGGTTATACACTACAGGCCCATGCTGGTTTTACGTCCGGGTCCAGGGGAGCGACTATACTCATCAAAAATGTGATCCCTCTAGTGATACAGCGCACATGGTGTGACCCATTGGGTCGCTATGCGGCTCTGTCTGGAACTTGGGAGGGGCAGGTGGTAAACATATGTTCAGTGTACATTCCCCCACGTCTGCATGAAATCACTTTTCCTGACCTCAGCCAGCTCATGTTGGATTTCCCGCCCGGACTATTGCTCTTAGGGGGGGGACATGAATGATACTATCACGCCTGAAATGGATCGGGAGATTATCCCTGCGGGGGTAAAGGGGCCCCGCCCGCTGTGTTCTTTCGTACGAGCTTTGGGATTGGTGGATCTTTGGAGATGCCACAATCCTATCACTAGACAATATACTCATATTTCTGCGGCACGTGGCAGTGGGGCTCGGCTGGACTATATTTTTACACATACTACCGCTGCAGGGCTCTTTTAGAGTGGGTGTCATAAGGCAAGAGGTATCTCCGACCACTCACCGGTGGAGGTGCAATTACATGGCCCAGTCTGTGATTGGTCTCTTCCCCCGAGATTAGACCCATTTATGTTTCGGGACCGGGAATTCCAGGAGCGGTTCGAGGAACGCACGGAATTATATTTTGCCGAAAATGTGGGCTCCGTTAGCTCCGCTAGCATCCTCTGGGAGGCGTAAAAGATGGTGGCGAGGGATTTTGTGCAGGCGGCGCGCGGTGCCCAATGCAAAGACACACAGAGTCAATGCGAAGAAGTGGAGCAGGAAATACTTGCCTTAGAGCGCACCATAACCGAAACTACAGGGGAGGTCGGGGGGCTCAAGCACTCCATCAAACTCAAAGAACGATCCCTACGAGACCTGGCGGAAAACGCGGCCCGGGCTCACGCGATTGCTACACAGCTTAGAGTGTATGATCTGGGCAACAAAGCCAACAAATTAATTGCCTGGCTGGAACGCAGGGACAGGACTCGTAATTGGGTGTCCGAGATTCGGTCCGAAGAGGGGACGCAGGGTGGTACGGGGGCGGACCTGATGGAAATTTTTGCCAAATACTTTGAAAACGTCTACCAGTCTCAATCCGCATGGGGGGAACCGGAATGCAATGAATTTCTACGTGATATCTCTCTTCTGACTTTAGGTTCGGAGGACAGGGAGGCGCTCGATTCTGACTTCCACATGGAGGAAGTAGAGAATGCCATGAGAGACTTGCAATCTGGGAAGGAAGCGAGCCCAAATGGGCTCCCCACTGAAATGTTTAAATGTGTGGCAGGCAAGCTGGCCCCGTACATGTTTGAAATGTTTAAGGAGGCGTCCGGAATGGGGCAACTTACGGAAGATACGAGAATGGCTACTATTGTAGTTCTTCTTAAAAAAGGAAAACCGCATGACCTCTGCAGCTCCTACAGGCCCATATCTCTCTTAAATTTCGGAGCTAAGGTCTTAGCCAAAATTATAGCGAACCGGTTAGGCCCAGTTTTGCAATCCTTGATTCACCCGGATCAATCAGGATTTATGCCCCATAGGAGTACGAGGTTAAACCTGAGACGTCTATATGGAGTCATGTATATGACTCGAATGCAGCCAAGTGTCCCAGCAGCCCTCCTCTCTCTAGACTCGAGGATGGCGTTCGATAGCATCGAATGGCCGTACCTTTTTGCGGTGTTGGGGAAGGTGGGCATCGGCCCGCGGCTGCAACAATGGATCCGGTTGTTATACACTGCCCCGATGGCCAGAGTGCGAGTTAACAGGGTTATCTCCAGAGCCTTTGCATTGCACAGGGGGACAAGACAGGGGTGTCCTCTGTCCCCGATGCTTTTTGCTCTGGCACTAGAGCCTTTGGCGGCATGGATTAGGAAGGACCCGGTGGTGAGGGGGATCGATTTCAGGGGGGGCTGGGAAGAACGTATTTCACTATATGCGGATGATATCCTTCTTTACGCACACCGGCCCCGACAGACATTCCATCGGCTTATTCATATAATACAATCCTTTGGTTCCTACTCTGGCTATTGTATCAACTGGGACAAGTCCCTGGCGTTTTCTTTAACCCGAGACCGTCCGGTTCTGACGTCCGCATGTTCGGAGATGGTGCTCCAGGAAAAATTCAAATACCTGGGCATTTGGATCACTAAGAATGAACCTTCAGGGACAGCTTTCCAGGTTGCGTGAGGACGCAACGCACTGGAGGGGGCTTCCTATTTCCCTTATGTCCCAGGGCGGTCCTCTTCAAGATGATGGTCCTTCCATGCCTATTGTATGTCGTTCAAAACACTCCTTATCGCATCCCGGATTCCATCTTTCATACGATTGACTCCGAGCTACACCTGCTATTGTGGGGGGGAAGTCCCAGGATTGCGCTTAAGAAACTGCAGAAGGGGGTGTACGAAGGGGGGCTCGCAGTCCCGTATCTCAGAAAATACTACTGGGCTGCCCATCTTATCAACGTCAATGGCTGGGTCTTCTCCCCACTCGAGGAACCAGCCTATAGAGTGGACAGACTGGCTTTCGGTTCCAGTGGTTATTTGTGGGAGCTATATCGTAAGGGTGGGGCCTCAGCACCCTTACCACCACATACTAAAACAGTTGTTGATATTTGGCATAGAGCCACTAGGATAACGGGGTGGGAACGGAAGCTCACTGAACAGACCCTGCTATGGGAGGGAAACTTCCTGAAAGAAGTGCACAGACTGCAGGGGTTCCGGAGGTGGAGCCTCATAGGCATTGACGTGCTTGGGGACGTCTGGAGAGGTGGAAAAATGGTAACCTTTGATAGTCTGCGAGAGGGCTTCCAAATGAGTAAAGGTGAATTCCTTCGATACCGACAGTTGCGCTCGGCGCTGCACTACCACGTGAAAGAAGGGACTGTGTTCCCAGAATACTCCCCATTAGAGGATAGGCTTCTCTTAGACCCCATGATCCAGAAGGCGGTATCGCTAACATATAAGAAACTGGTCAATAATACTCCGGATTGTCTGGGTCCTTTGCGGGAGGCCTGGGAAACAGATGTGGGTCAGCTAGAAGATGATGACTGGGCGGAGACCCTCATGAGTCCTAGGGAAGAATCACTGACAAAATATCGAAGGTCAGAATATCGACCTACAGAAATATCGACGCAAGAATATCGAAGTCAAGAATATCGACATCCTAACTACATTATGGTAAGTACAAAAATATCGGAAAAAAAATATCGATGTCAAAAATATCGTTGTTAAAAATTTCGTTTTTTATTTAAGTTAAAAAATAATGTAAAATAAAGTAAATAATACATATAATTAAAATAAACATAGTTAAAAATATTTTAAAACGTTCAGAAATTATAAGTAATATATATGTAGTGTAAAAATAAATTAAACATATACATATAATATATAATATATATACTTACTAATAATTTTTAATAATTATTTTAATAACTTATAATTTTTTAAAATATCATATAAATTAAAAATACATCTATACACATAAAACAATAATATAAACAAATTTAAAAAATTAAATTATTTTTAATCTTTTAAAAATTAATTATATACTACATTAACTAAAATAATACAAAAATATTAGATAGTGGAGGTAATAAAATTACTATTCCAACTCCAAACAGTGCAACAGTAGGGAAAATGTTGGATAGCGTAGGGGTAAAATTACTATTCCCACCCCAGTGAGTGCAACAGTAGGGAAAGTGTTGGATAGCGTAGGGGTAAAATTACTATTCCCACTCCAGGGAGGGCAACAGTAGGGAAAGTGTTGGATAGCGTAGGGGTTAAAATTACTATTCCCACTCCAGTGAGTGCAACAGTAGGGAAAGTGTTGGATAGCGTAGGGGTTAAAATTACTATTCCCACTCCAGTGAGTGCAACAGTAGGGAAAGTGTTGGATAGCGTAGGGGTTAAAATTACTATTCCCACTCCAGTGAGTGCAACAGTAGGGAAAGTGTTGGATAGCGTAGGAGTTAAATTAACATACTTATTAATTAAATAATTTTTGTAAAATAAATAACATATTGATAATTAATTAACTAAAAAATTAATAATAAATACCAATAAAATTAAATTAATATTTACTTAAATGACATTAAATTACCTTCCTACCCTATTCCCCATAAACACACAACCTGCTACACATAAAAAGAACACAATTAATTTAATTATCAATTAATCAATTAATAAAAATTAATTACCAATTAATAATAAATTAACAATAAATTAATTAACAATAACAATAAATAAATAATAATAATAAATTAATTATAATTAATATCATTATAAATTAATCAATTAATAAAAATTAATTACCAATTAATAATTAATTAACAATACATTAATTATCAATAACCATAAATAAAAAAATATTAAGTGATTAATTATAATTAAATTACTTCCCACCCTATTCCCCTATAAACCCACAACCCGCTACACATAAAAATTAACATAATGTAATTATCAATTAATCAATTATTAAAAATTAATTACCAATTAATAATTAATTAACAATAAATTAATTAACAATAACAATAAATAAATAAAATAATAATTATAATTAATATAATGATGAATTAATCAATTTAAAAAATAATTACCAATTAATTAATTAACAATAAATGAATAATCAATAACAATAAATAAAAACATATTAATTAATTATAATTAAATTACTTCCCACCCTATTCCCCTATAAACCCACAACCCGCTCTGATACTAAAACACAAAATTTACTTTAAAAAATTACTAATTTCTAAACATTTAATACATATATTTAAAAATAATAAAAATACATTAAAAAAATGTTAAACATACATATAAAATACATACTAAAATACATAACACTAATATAAATATCGATATTATTAACAATATTTTTGCTAACGATATTACTTACCTTAAGGTCGATATTCTGGTCTGTCCCTACAATATTAAAAACTCGATATTAGTGTAGGTCGATATAAAAAAATCGATATTTTGACTGCGCACCCTCTGTGATATGGACTGGTGTCATAGTGCAGAGCAGGTGGTGTACCAGAGCCGGGGTTGCCCGCGCAAGTGGGAGAAAATATGGGGTCCATGGACATTATATAGGGGCCTTTGATGGGACTTGTGGGGAATACTAACTGGCTTCCACGGGTGAGTTAAGAGACGTACTCCAATGGGTGTTGAGGGGCTCCGTGCATAATTCAACGTAAATGATGTGATACAATGCCTGAGAATTGTCATGTCTGATAAATGCCTTTTATATGTACACTGTAAAGTGCTTATACCTGAAGCTTGTTGTGTTTAATAAAAAGACGTTTAAAAAACAAAAAACAAAAAACAAAGCAGTTAATAAACCAGCAGGCCTGGCCATGCAGCCCGTTGCCCCGCCTACAAGCCTAGGTCTCAGAAGAAGATGCCAACAATATGTATGTGATTAGCTCACACTATCTGTTCCACAGTCCACTCCTTTCATCCTCCCTCTCAAATTCGTTACCTAAACTTTCCAGAACAACAGAGGAAGAGACTAGCTCGCTGACAAGTGTCAATGAGTATTCAGGCAGGGTAAATGGGCCAGGAGAGAGTAAACATACAAATTTGCCTCGGCCCAAGCCCTGTAGCTGAACATGGCACCCCACTTTCCCCCACTGCCACCATTGTAAACTTCCTACAGTCAATCCCTTATAGAAGTATGAGATGGAGGAGGAAGCTATTGAAAGAATGAAACAGACAAACAAAATGGCTTTATTAGCAGCTACAGCTGTTGTTGCTGCTGCTATTCCTGAGAACTCTCAAGACCTTGCGGTGACACGAAAGTGACTCAAGAGGTTCAAGATAAAGGCTGAAACAATTTTATAGCCTTCTCGGTTCTTTTAAAAGAACTTGCGAATGGCAGAACAACCTCAAACTCTTCTGAGCAAGAGGGAAGAAAGTTAATAACATACTTGATATTTAATTATCCACCACGATGCCACATAGAAGGAGAGTCCTGGGCCATGGTTAAAGAAAAGTTCTTTGCCAAGCTCACTGGGGTTGGTGCAAACAAGAGATATGCACCTATAGTCGTTAATCTATAGCAAGGGGCCGAATCTCCCCTTGTAAAGACCAAAATGTTTGTAAGTGGTATTTGTACCCTGCCTGGAAAGAAGGTTCACCTACCTCCTCCTGACCACTCTGATATGGAAGACCCGCACATCGAATACCTCTGTTCTTGAAACTAGGGGGGTCATTAGCATGGCGGGCGGACTTTGTTTTGTGTTTGAGTGTTTGATTGGCTCAAATGTTCCGTCCATCATCCCCTTTTGTATCGCTTTGTTCGCCCTAAGTTGGCGGGGGTATGCCCAGACGTGGGTCCCTTGCTCACTTTGCCACTGGATTCAAGCAAGCCTGGCTGATGACGGCTGGAATGCCAGAAACCGGTCCTAGGATGCTTGTTTCCGGTCCAGGGAAGACATGGCTTGGCAGTTCGGGCTGGACTGTTCCCATGAGGCACAGGGTCAGACTGATTTGCATATGGCCATGTCTGAACTGGGGTGGTGGAAGTGAGCTAAAGAATGATGATGGATTAAACCCAGATCAGTTGACTGGGGGTGAGTGTTTGATTGGCTCAAATGTTCCGTCCATCATCCCCTTTTGTATCGTTTTCCATGGAAAGGCACACCTCCGCCAGCATCATAATATGGATGACGGTGTCTTGCAGACACCGCCACCATATAATGCCCCTTTTCCGCCGGTCGACTCGTCGACCGGCGGAAAAGCGGCGGACGGTCTTTCCGTCCGCCGCAGACCCCCCAGCCATCCTAATATGGCGGGGGTCATTCAGGCAAGGATGGCGGGTGGATCACCCCCGCCGGGCCAGCGGTGACTACCGCCGGCCCGGCGGGGGCGATCCGCCCGCCATCATAATGACCCCTAGGTTTTTAAAATCCCAAATACATAATTCCACTCAGACTGAGGACAGACCTGGAGAACCTGATTTGATGAGGGAGAGTGGGAGCCAAAATGTCGCTGTCACTTCCTGTAATAATGTGCTCATTCAAAGGGAAATGCAAATGTCAATCATAATAAATCATCATCTAGGCTGGCTAATCCCATACAAAGGGACCTTTGTCCTGACAAATGTACAGACCCGCTCTCAAGGTGAACCCTGATGTGCCTTGAAGAACAAAGTATTGGCCAGGTGGCATGACAGGGTCGGACATGGTATCAAAGGGTCTCAAGATAGTCTAACCATACAGAGGACCAAAATCGAGAGCACCTGCACCTTGTTGGATCGCACCATTATCATCTGTGGAGGGAATACTCATTCACAACTCTTTGCTCTGAATAAGAGCTTTATTAATAAGCATTTAACAGTCAAAATCACTGCAGATGTTTATGAGGCGGTCACTGACGTGAGGTACTCTACTAGCATGCTAAAGAACCGCCCCATGAGCTGAAGGGAGAAATAATGACGCAATGTGTTCAACAAGTACAAAGTAGACCTTGGACTGATGCACTATTTAGTGGCCAAAATATGGCGCTAAGTGAAAATGTCGAGAGGGACACTGGAAGGCTTGTTAAAGGTTGTGTCAAAAATCCAAGAGCTCTGGAAATAAAGTTATAGTTCCATGTGAGGGTCCCGAGGATCTACTCTCAACCCCAATGTTTCATGGATGCCTTTGTGAAGTTCCAGTCCTCAAATATGAATTTTCTCCTACAGCTCAAGGGCCAAGAAAGCCCAAAGTCGAGGACAATGAGGCCCTGTCTGGTCTGGCCTCTGAGTTTTTGATCTTTCTCTTTTGTTTATATATATATTTTTTTTTAAATAAATTTTATTGGGATTAAAAAGAGTAACACAAGTGCAAGCAGCACAAGGAAGAAACATAACATAATAAAAACAGATATCATAAAAGATAATACGATACTAAATATAATACTGTCAAGTTAGAAAAGCTGTAAAGTACAAACTTATGCTATAAGGTAAGTAAAAAGAGATTAGATTACCTATCAAACATTGGTCATTTTATAAATTTGAGAGAGAGAAAGAGAAGAGAGAGAGGGGAAAGGAAAAGGAATAGGAGAAGAGAAGAGAAGAGAAGAGAAAGAGAGGGAAAAAAAAGGCGAGTAGGAATTAGGGTAAGGATGGGTGTGAAGATAAAAAAGTAGTAAAGGGTAGCCAGAGTAAATCAGACTTGATTTTCTGAGATAACAGAGATGATGAAACCGTGGAAATTCTATGTTCATCGCATATAAAATTCCACCATGTTAACGTATATATTTTAGAATTATCTTTCCAACAAGTAAGGATAACTTTAAGGGTAAGAGCAATAAAAGATCAAATAACCTTAACTTCATAGAACTTTCTTGGAAATCAACAGATAAGGATCCTAAAAACACATTTTGAATTGATAATGGAATACAAAATTGAAATATCTTAGAACATTTAGACCAAATGGATTTCCAAAAGTTAAGAACATTAGGGCAATAATATATTAAGTGAATTAGTGTGCCATTAGAGGAAAGACATGACCAGCAAAGAGGTGAGGTGGAAGGATTGATTTTATGAATAAAAACAGGTGTACGAACCACTCTATTGTATAAGACAAATAGGGATTGAGTGATACTGGCAGCTTTAGAGGTGGTAACAATTTTATGACCTAATTTATCCCATTGCTGAGTCGAGAGGGACATCAAGACGTCTTGTTCCCATGCCGTTTCAATTGAGGATTTTAGTCTTACTGAGGTATGAGCAGGTAAAAGTTTGTATATGAGAGAAGCTTTAGGGTTAGAATCGGAAGAGATATTGTGCAGGGGAGTCAAAAGAGAAAAAGGAGTGGAATCTGCAAGAAAGTTTTTGGCTAGCAAAAATGCTTGAAGTATCTTTGCTAGTTGGGAGTATTGGGGTAAACAAGAAGAAGGTAGATCATAGCGTTCCTGCAATGTAGTAAAGGGTACTACAGAATTTTGAGATACTAGTTGGTGAACATATAGGATATCCTTTTCTTTCCAATGCTTGAAATAGAATGATTTATGGTGAAACTTAATGAATTTATTATACCAAATAGAGGAAACAAGAAAAGCTTGATAGAAGTTAGAGCCAAAAGTGAGCAATGAGTGTAATAGATGTTGGGAGTATTTTAAGATAGAGTATTTAGGTATAAAAGTACAGTTGGACATAAAGCTATTATCATAAAAAGAAAATTCATTTAATAGAGAGCATTCAAAATAAATCCAGCTGGGTATGGGGGAGTCTTGATATTGTCTATCTAAAGCATAGAGTTGTCTAATTAAAAAAGCAGTATGATATAGCTTAAAATTAGGAAAGCGTTCGCCTCCTTCATTTTTTGGTTTAATTAATTTGGATACGGCAATATGGGCGGGTTTATTGTTCCAGAGAAATTTGGTACAAAGAGAATTAATTTGGTTAAAATAGTAATTAGGCATTTTAAAAGGTAGCATTGAAAGTAAAAAAAGAATAAGGGAAACAATCATCATTTTAATAGTATCCAATCTACCCCACCAGGATAAGTGGAGAGGTGACCAAGAGGAAAGCGAGTGTTGAATCTTGAGTTTTAGTGCGCTAAAATTGTGGGCAAGAGTTTGAGGGATGGTAGGTGAAAACCAGACACCTAGATATTTAATCTTAGATGGACACCACATAAAATTAGTATCAGAGAACATAAATTGATAACATAAAGAATTTAAAGGTAAAATCTCAGTTTTAGAGAAATTCAATATGTAGCCAGATATTTTAGAATACAAATCAATCTCCTGCAAAAAGGGAGGTAGGGAAGTTAAGGGATTCGAGAGGTATATCAAAATATCATCTGTATAAGCCGATCATTTCGTTTAAAAAAAATTATGTTGGAAGCCTGTTATCAAAGGGTTACGACGAATGCGCTCAAGAAAAGGTTTGAGACAAAGAAGAAATAAAAGAGGAGAAAGGGGACAACCTTGTCTAGTACCTCTGTGTAAAGTAAAATAAGGGGATAGAAATCCATTGACAGAAACACAAGCAAGTGGTTCGGAGTATAATACTTTGATAAACTAAATGAATTTGGGGCAGAAACCGAACCAATGAATAGTTTTGAACATAAATTGCCAATTTATGCGGTCGAATGCTTTTTCAGTATCAAGAGAAAATGCAGCGACAGGATCCGGATATCTTCTCCCTAATATAAGGCTATTGTAGAGCATCCTAGCATTATCAGAGGTAAGCCTCCCTTTAATGAAACCAGATTGGTCAGGTTTAATAAGAAGAGGTATAACATCGTCTAATCTAGAGGCCAGAATTTTTGCAAAAACTTTGCAATCATAGTTAATTAATGAAATAGGACGGTAGTATTGACACAAAGGGGCCGATTCCGATCTCGGCCGGTAGGGCACCGAACCGGATTCGGCTTAACCGGATCCGATTCGGAGCCCTCTTTCCCCACCGATTCGTACGTGCGTCCGGCCGAGCGAGTACGATGCGAGCGCACGTGAAATCGCCGACCGACTTGTTCGCGAGTCCGAAGCGCTCCGACCGACTCGCACGGACACGACTTGCACCGCGCGATGGAGACGTTCCCCGACCGGGCAAGTATGATGCGCGCCGCGAGCAGTCTGACCGACTTGCGCCGTCCGGCTCGAAAGAGCACTCGGAGCCGCACTTTGGGGGTCCGTGTCGGACCCCCCCTGTACGCATAGCCGCGCGAGTCGCACACAGGGGGACCCATGGGTCCCCCTACCTGTGCATGTACGCCGCGAGTCGCTTCGAGGCGTACCCGCTGTAGGGGCACCCTTGTTCGCCTCGCACCCATTGGGTCAATGGGAGCCCGCGTACGCGTTGTACGTCCGGCTCCCATTGACTCAATGGGAGTCTGACCGACTCGAGTCCGATTGCATGCGTGCGCATCGTACTCGTTCGGTCGGACTGCCAGAGTCCGATTCGGTCGGAAATCTCTCCGGGTCCGGCTCGGTCGGAGAGATTTCCGGCCTGAATCAGAATCGGCCCCAAAGTATGATCTTTGCCAGGTTGGGGATGATCACAATGAGAGCATCTAAAAAGGAGCTTTCTGGCTTAGATTTCAATAAAAAGGAGGAGAAAAGCTCAAGTAAATGTGGTGCAAAAGTAGATGAAATAGAAGAAATAAGTTCAATGGAAAAACCATCAGGTCCAGGGGCTTTAGCTCTCTTCAGAGATTTGATGGCATCCAAAATCTCCTGAAGAGTTATATCTTTTTCAAGAAGGGCCATAGCTTCCAGTAAGGAGGGAGGAGAAGGGAGATCATTAAAGAATGATTGGGTGTGATGTTCAGAGGGATGAGTATCTTCCGTGTATAATGTATTATAATAGGATTGAAAAGCATTAACAATGTCTGAATCAGAATTTAATAAGTTATTAGTAAGGTAATTTCGAATAGGTCCAATAGCTTTCTTTTCCGATTTGACTTTTAAATAATTATGGCGATACCAAAGGGGATGATGGACGGAGCGTTTGAGCAAATCAAACGCTTTTAAATAATTAGCCAACATTTTACCAGCTTTATTCTGTCCCCCATGATACTTGGATTTTATTTTAAGAAGTATATTGCAAGCATCAGTGGTAGCCAGCTTATTCAGAGTGGACTTAGATTTAATAAGGTCTCGAAGGTGAGAAGGGGATTTAGAAGTATAGTAAGTGTGTTCAAGAGTCTTAATGTGTTGGAGAGTGGAAAGGTATTGGGAACTCAACAACTTTTTCCTTCTAGCAGTGTAAGCAATGGTAAAGGCTCTAAAAGAGGCTTTAAAAGCATCCCAGTTGTTATGGACGGAAGTATCAGTAGGTTTGTTAAATTTAAAAAATTCTTTTATAAAGGTGATAGCTTCTAAAATAAAATTTTGATCAGATAGTAAAGAATTGTTAAGTCTCCATTGAGAATGTTTAGGAGTAGTAAGGGATAAATCAAAAGTGGATAAAACAGGGGCATGATCAGAAATAAAAATGGGGCCAATCTCAGAAGATTGGATGGAAGGGAGTAAAGATTTTGAGGCCAAAATATAATCAATTCAAGACATAGTGTGATCAATAGAATGTATACTCATATGTATCAGGATTACTGGTTTTCCATACATCATAGAGGGGACAAGAGGTAATAGCAGATTGAAATGCTTTATGCGATTTATCTGGTTTGAATTTACATTTAGATTTCCTTTCGGAAAATGGGTCTAACCAATCATTAAAATCACCAGCAACAATAATATTAGGATTGGTAATGGAGGATCGCTTTAGTTTAATATTATGCCAAAAATCCAGATCAGACTTAACCGGCCCGTAAATGTTGAAAAAAGTGACCTGTTTATTATAGACAATGGCGTTAAGTAATACCCATCGTCCACTCGTATCACATTCAGTTGATAGAATAAGAATTTTTAAAGATTTGTGACATAGAATGGCAACCCCACCCTTTCGGTTAACAGCAGGGGAAAAGAACACCCCACCCACCCACTGGCGTTTAAGTTTAAGTGATTCAGCATCATTACAATGAGTTTCCCGTAAAAGAGCGATCTGACAGTTAAGTTTCGATAAATGTGAAAGTACCTTTTGACGTTTAACAGGATGACCCAAACCCCGAACGTTCCACGAGACAACATTAAACATGTTGATGAAAATAGACAAGGATACGGGAACGATGATGACGAACTGCAAAAACAACTATGGAAACAAAAAGACACTACTTGTCAAAAATTGAAAAACATGAAGGTACTACCAGAAGAATAAATAAGAAAAACAGATAGACACTCATGTAATTATATAAGTATGAAGAGGAAGGTACAAAAGGGAAAAGAGAAAGGAAAGGAGAAAAGAGAGAAATAGGAAATAAGAGAAGAGTAAAGAAGATAAAAAAGAAAAAACAAAGGGACCGATCAAGGACATAAAGCCAGATCTGAAGTAAAGAGAAAAAGAAATAAGAACCAGGCATGTCAGCACCCAGAAGCAAGACAACAATGGAGGGAAAGAATAGAAATAGAATGGGAAAAATCAGGCCATATAAAACATATTAAGTAACAAAATTAAAGAATACCGCAGTAAACAAGAAGCCATGTACTATGATCAATATATCAATTTAAGGACATTGCGCATTTGTGAAATAGGAATCTTGGTGAGGGTTTGCAGAAACAGTTTTAGTTTAGTCGGATCTTCAAACGAGCGAGAGACACCTTCGTAGGTAATTTTGCAAAGACAGGGATGTAGTATGCCATAGCGGATGTTCAGAGATCTCAGTTGAGGACGAAGAGCTAGGAATTCTTTACGTCTAGCATTGGTTGCATTGGAAATATCCTGAGAAATGTAAATGTTATGACCAGACCACACAAGGTGACGTTTCTCTCTGGCAGATTTTAAGACACGCATAAGATCGGTGAATTCCAAGAAGAGCATTATAATACCACGAGGTCTGGAAGATTGAGGTTGAGGACGACCTAAATGATGTGCCCGCTGAATATTAAGAGGTGCAGAAGACTGTAAGTTGAGAAGATCAGGTAAGAATTTTTTCAAGAAGGAAAGAAGGTCAGGGCCTTCAACATTCTCTGGTAGACCATATAGGCAAAGATTATTCCTTCTATTGCGATTTTCAAGGTCCTCAGTGTGGAGCTTGAGCTTGTGAATTTCTTGTTCCAGCATGGGTATTTTAGTAGTAATGTCCTGTAGGTGGCCTATGCGTTGTTCCAATTCAAGCATTTTGCTTTCCATAGTGATCTAGTGGTCTTCAATTTGTTTTTCATTGGTGGAGCTCATGAACGGTTTAAGGGCACGTATTTCGTCTAAAATTGTATTCAAGATCGGATTAGGAGAACACTGGATCGGAGATGGAGGATCATTTTTGGCTCTTTTTGGTTTAGTACCAGACTAAGATGCTTTAGCGAGATTGAGAGGGTCGCTGGCCATCTTGATGACGTGCGTTGATCGATGAAAGAGCTTTTTATTAGTAGAGAGTCTGCCTATATAATTAATGACTGGTGAGAGGCAATAGAACAGAATTACGAAGTAGTTTACACTCTATAGTGCAGAAAAGGCAATGAATTATATGTGACAGGCACACTTCTACTTAGCAGGATGTGGAGCAGAGAGGTTATAATAGTTCCAACTGGCTTGAAATCATGCAAGGAAACAGGGAGCAGCAGACCTCCTTAGAGAACGAACCACATATTTTGTAAACATATCCACATCCTTTCAGGTTTAGTCATATAGAAGAGCGTGAGCACCAATGCCATAATGTCATTAAGCTCAACAATAGTGTACCAAATAAATGAGCTAGGGGCATTAGGCTCAAAGCAGGCTGGAGATAAAGCCCCATGTTGAGAAGTCCTCAGGTAAAAAAGGACGTGTCATACAGCCAGCAGAGGCAGCAGTAGTTCAGAGTGACCAGCACTGAAGCATAAGTGGAGAATATTGGAGAAGAAAAACAAATGCAGGCTCACCCAGGCGTCATGAATATCACTGGAGCGCAAAAGATCGATACTAGTGGCGCGCTGACAAAATGGCGACCGCTCTTATGTGAAGAGAAATCTTCGTCGCGGCTGTAACGCTAAAAGGATGAGACATTAAGGTCTCCCGACAGCCCACAGGAGCGCTGCACCATTAAATAACACGAGACCAGCAAAAAAGAGCGCTGGGCATCGTCTCAAAACGGCCAAAAAATGATTCAGAAGCTCCGTGAGGAAACAGAGCTTAACGGTCCGCCGCCATCTTGTCTCGGCGCGTAAGCGACTTCCCTCTTTTGTTTATATTAACAGTTGTACACAAAGGCCTGGCCGGGGCTAATACACTTGAAATTGATTTGTGTGGAAGGCTGTCTTCTCTCTTCAGTAAAAAGTCACTCATCGATCACCATGGAGATTTTATAATAATTGCAATTTTGCGATGTGAAGAGATTTTCTGACGAATGTTTTAATTTCTTCAGCTATTTAATTGTAGGAGTTTCCAGCATTTACAGCAGCTGTCTTCAGAAGTAAATTAAAGTTATATAAGAAAAACATCTATCCGTCTTTGAGCAAATAGGTGATTTTACCTTGGGATCCGATTACAAGTGGCCCAGTGACTCTGGTGCACTTAGTAACCAGAGTCACTGGCCACATCGAGATTACAAGTGATGCAAAAACGCTGCATCCCAGACGATTACTTGCAGACATTCAGTGCTTAATTTAAGTTGGTGGTTGGAGATGGGGGCCACCCGCACTCATTTTTGATTACCCAGACTAACTTTTCCTCATTAGACTTAGACCCGAGCAAGAGACAGAAAAATACAAATGGAGGAAAGGAGAACAAAGAGAGAGACGGAAATATAGTGCCAAAGGGAGAAAGTAGGGATGACAAAGAATCTACCAGGGAGAGGGGTGGTGAAGTGGCCAGGGTTCATGGTTCGATCCCCGGGGCCAGCGGCAGGTTAGCCCAGCACCTTGTGACTCTGGGCAATAGCTCGCTTAATCTTCCCGATGTCCCCCAGCGCCGGGACACCTCGCCTGAGGTAGCTGCGCGCTTTACAAATGCTGGTATTATTATTATTATGATAAAGTGCCTGGTGGTGGATTAAAGAGCTCTGAGGTGAAATACAGACTATGCATCCATGGTATTTTGTAATCCTGATGCCGTGGCTTCTGAGAAAATCTTTGGGTACTGGCACTTATTGTTTTACAAATTAAGCACTGCGGACATTTGAAATGGAAATAAATAGCTGAAATCTCCAGGTGAGAAACTGCTCGAAAACGGGTAATTCATGCTATAAACATGTGCAAGATTCCTAATTCCTTTGGTAACTGCCCATCTCTCAGTGAACAATCAGGGTCACAATCACAATGGGAAGGTAATTAATTCTGCTTTCCAAAATTGAAGATACTCATGATATGGAATTTTTGTGTGAAAATACTGATGTGGGTTTTCCATGAACGTTGTCATGGTTGTCCTTGTGGATCTTTCAAAATCTAGCTAAAATATAGACATACATTGAAAATGCTAAGGTCAGGATCTGACTAACATGTTACTTTGTATTAGAAAAAAATAAACTTGATTTTCGAAAACAAAGGACACAGTTAGAGATGCCTGACATCTGGAACTTTTGAACTCTTGAAAGTCCTATTTTTCCAAACATTTAGGTACTTTGATGCAACGCTTAATTTGAGCCAGTGGTTTCCGGTGCTCTGCATAGGCGCTTAATTGTCATCTCCACACTTGTGACAGTCTGCCACATGGTGGAGCTGCTCATTTAAATTAGAGATGAGCAGAACAACGGCTGTTTATGAATACAATATACATTAAAAAATACTAATACCTGCCTCCCCAGCCATTCCTTTAGCTTTGGGGACCTGGAATAATCTGAACTGTCGCACTTGCAGGCTAGAGAGATGGTTAGCAGTTGTTTTGGTACCGTCATTGGCAGCGATTATGGGGCAATGGGTGGTGCAAGCCACAGTGCCTTCCTGCTCATGGCCCTGGCACTTATTATTTAAAAAATTAAGTATGCTTAATAGGATACAAATTTCCCTCTAGATTGTTAATAGGAAGCATCAGCTAGCGCTCGTTGTCGCAGGGTGGATTCAGGACACACGTGACACTTGAAATAAGCAGGTGACCAGCAGTCGACAGCTGTGTACCATCATGTTGTCGAATGTAAATAGATATTAAAACTCTGCTGGCTGGCCTCACCCTTTGTACTGCAGCAGCTAAGGTTAGTTTTACACTCAGTGATAAATGCTAGACTGTGGAGAAGCAGATATTGACCACATGTAATGCTGGAGTGCCTCCTTCAGTTGCCATGGTAATGCCAGTCTGCTTGGTATGATTTGCAATTGATTTCACTGCTCTGATTTCGGTATCTTGTTCTTTAAACTGAATTTATTTAGTCACTTTTCATTTTAATGAGGTATAAGACAAGCTACTTCATCTGTGCGTCTTCTCCATATGTGTAACATTCACTTTAGCAGAAGGCCAGGGGTTGTACTGTTCCAGAGATGATTAAATCAATGGTGTGCAAATAACGTGACTTTTGAAGTCTAGGCTGGAATGCGCAGCTGAGAATGTACTTAGAGATGCCTCAAGTGCAGGCAAAAATGGCCCCACATTAAAAAAGCATTGGCAATGCCAATAGCTATGGCTTATTAGCGCACCGTCAAGCCAGAGCTAAAATTCCATGTACGTTGACGACTGCCTCCTCTTATCTGTGCTACTGCCAGAGAAAAACACCATAAAATATCTAGTTGTCTAAGACAGTTTAATAGTATTACCGTGGCATGTGTGCGCTCCTTAAAGTTAAAACTCAGGCAGCTGGATAAGTAAATAAAATTATCACAGCTAAGTGGAGGGAAAACACTTATCATGGAAGCACACAACTTCTGCCCAACCAAAATATGTACTCCAGCTCCCAACATGTGGGCGGAGCCGAAGGCCCTCTCTTGGTGGTTCTCACATAATAGTCTGGCGACAGCTGTGCTGTCCAGCCAGACCATAAAAATGGTAGTTAATGCCAAAAGGTGGCAATGGCCCCAATTTAGAGTTTGACGGATAGGGTACTTCGTCGGAACAGCAATGGAGTACCCTCTCCGCCAAACTGAAGGTTCGCCAGCCTCATTTAGAGTCGGGTGGGCCTTAAGTATGTCGAAGGTGGAGACTTCTCCTTTTCCGCCGCCAACATACACCTCTGATGGCCCGACAGAGTAAGGGCTGCCAGAGGTTTCGCCATTTGTCCGCCTGCCTTATTTAGAGTGGGCAGACAAATGAAAAGATTGTACTGTCTGTCGCCGCCAGGTACAACCTGGAATTAAGGCTCAGTGAAAATTGCAAAATGACCTTGATGCCAAGGGAGAAAACTCTCAGGGCGAGGGGATCAATACTTTTTTATTTTCAAAAACAAAATCCCACTTTGGAATTTTGTTTTTTAAAATAAAATAAAATGTTGAAAGTTTGACAAATGCCTCTATCATGGCTGTAACAGCAGTCCCTGGAAATTAAAGAGATAAACGCTGGGCTGGCACCCATCTGTAATTTTGGTGGGCGCAGTACTCTTGCCATAGCGGGAGTAAAGCACTCCGCCTTGGTGACAGTGCATACTCCGCCCGCCAGAGTCTAAATCAGGCCCAATATTTGCACTAGAAATAGAGCATTATTACTCAGGTGCTGAAAATTACCCACCCTGTGTATAAAAAAGCAAACTTCAATAGATGAGGCTGCACAATGGCCCCTAAATGAGCCCACAACTTGGGGATATACTACCAGAATATGAAGTTTTAAATATTGTGCTACAAAAATATCATAGACAGAACATCAATTATCAAATTATTGTGAAGTAGGTATGGCTTTCCTATGCCTAAGCTCACACATATGTACCTTGGTGAAATATAGATCTTCAAGGTACAAAATGTGGAGCTAAGAATAGAAAAGCTATACTTGCTTAATGTACTGCAATATTTAAAACCAGATATTCTGGCATACAATCCCTTGTGCTTAGGACATTTGAATAACCTATATGATGAATGGCTCTGGACATGCCCTTATGGTTTCTGTGAGGTAGCACAGTTAGCTGATAACTGTGTTCTTTTTCGTCTTTGGAAGTAGATTAGTCTCTGTAGGCCACTTTTAGTAAAGCAGTTAATTCATAAACTAGCATTTATGTGTACACACCCATTGTTCATGTAGTTGTTTTGAAAATTGACTTGAAAAGTTCATATTTCCTGATTTCCTTATCCATTTTTGTGCTTTTGGCTGTATTTTGTTCAATAAATTTGTCTACTTTTTACTAAATTGCTTTGGAAATTTTACAGATTCCTTTCGTAGTGTTAATGCAGTTTCAGGGCTGCTCAAATACTCAGATTTCCCTGAGGAAGAGCCTGCTGTGTTGTACCATTGGCATCTGGTTTCAAGCCCAGGCGTTCTCATTGAAATGGTGTTTACCCACTATGGTATTTTGTTTACTAACTTTGTGGGAGTTTATGTCTTGTTCTGGCCTTAGTTAACAGTCCAGAATTTCACGCCTTCCCATCACTTCTATCTTTTGTTCTTAGCCAGATAGTGAGATAAGACAGGAGTATTGGTGTTTCATTTTGCGATGTATTACTGCCTGATTTTGTATGGAGTTCTGTATCGCACGTTTACCCATACCTTTCTAACTGGCAGAAAACAATAACCACAACCACCATCTTCTCCACTGCAAAAGACTCTTAGTGCACAGCGTCCATCCTCTTTGCTAGCAAGCTCTGCTAATGCACATCTGTCCTTTATCCATCAACGCTGCCCTGTCAATCTGCACCCTAACTTTAAACTCTGGGTCCACTGCTGCTCAGAACCCACTACTGTTCCTTCTTTATAATATTGGGTTAGGCCTTTATTTGCCTTATTTATTGTCCATTTTGGTCCATTTGTTTGCTTTTTGTAGCTTCCCTGATGCTATAAACCGTCCCCATCATTCTCCTCTCCTAGTGGCACTTTTTTAAAATTGTTTTTATTGGCATTTGTCAATTCAAACGAAGTACAACAACAACATTCCGTGGGGAAAAAGGACGGAAGAATGGAGGGCGGGTGGGGGGCGGAGGAGGCAACAAGGTAAGGCGAACATGATCATAGCTATAGAATGGACAATCCTGATCTGTACACAGTACATACGATGCAGCTCAAACTGCAACACATTTGAAATAGTAAATGCACAGGCACTAGGGTGTCATTACAATGGCAACAAGGTCACATTTAGGAGAACAACCAGATACAGTGCAGTAGGAGAGACTGACATACAGTGGAGCCTAAAACATGGGGCCATAGACAACAGGTCGGTATCATGACTCAATGTGTCGATCAGAGCACTGGCACGAGAGATAGCGCGCCCTCCTCATCTGGATGACCCCCAGCATCGGCACCACTCGCCCCTGGCGAGTTGGAGTCCCTGTGGCAAAGAAAGGAGGCTAAAGGCTCCCATATATCCTTGGGATGTGAGCGTATCAGCATCAACTCACAGAAATTGGTTAACTGCTCCTGGCAGTATGTCAAATCGCTCAACCATGCTTTGATGGTGGGAGTGGGTTTCCTGCCCCACTGCATGGCCATCCTGCATTTGGCCAGCAGAAGCAACATGGCAGTGAGACTGCCGTTAGTGCTGGGACTGTCTTTTACATATCCCAGCAGACCCACTAGGAGGTTATGAGCGGGTGAGTGTCTGGGAATCATATGTATAATCGCTTAGACCTCCTCCCAGAAGGACACCACCCTTGGACACTGCCATCCAAGATGGATAAAAGAAGCCTGGGGTGAATTGCAATGCAGACAGTGTGGGACTAGGAACAGCCCCATTTTGAAAAGCTGTATCAGGGTGCGATAAAAAGGGCAGTGTAAGAATTTGAAGTGAATGAGACGTAGTCTATAGTTGGGGGAGAGCAGCTCCAATTGGCCACAGTAGAAAGACCACTTCACATATCCATTAAGTGCGGATCAATGTCCTCTTCCCATGTCACACGCGCCTTCGGGGAAGCGACCAGTGAGGAACATCTGCATATTGTTGTAGAGGCAAGTTATCAGTTTGCACGGGGATGAGGAGGTAAGGATTTGTTCTAGCGCTGGGAGGGGCAGTGGTGGGGATAGGGAGGTATCGTGTAATGCACGGCAGGTGGCCCGTAATTGATAATATAGTAAGGTGTCCAGTATAGTGGGGGTTGGAGATGTTGTGGCTGCGAATGGTGGAAGAAACTGGTCCTCGTGGTGAAGATCCGATAACAGTCTAATGTTGCTCTTGTGTGCACGTACAATGGCTCCCTTGTCTAGAAGCGGTAGTGTCATGGGATTGTTGGTGGGTGGGATGGAGTGGGCATATAGGAGTGACAACCCTGCTCTCCTCCTCAAACCCTCCCATGCCGATGGCACACACGTAACCGTGTTAATCTCCGCCCTCCGAGCTCTGTAAGGTAGGTATAGTGCTGTCGACAGAGGCCTTGGAGATGCACAGGTCGTCTCTATGGCTCTATGTGGTTGGAATGGTGTTGAGTAGAGCTAGTAGTGAAGGAATGGAGCTTGGGCATAATGGGCATATAGTGTCATATCAGGTGCAACCAGCCCACCTTGTGCGAGCAGTAAAGTAAGGCGCTCCCATGAGACACGCGGCTGTTTACCCGCCCATATTAATGTAGCCAAGTTGAATTGCAAGCGCTTGAGAAATTGAGCCATGAGTGACAGGGGGATTTTGAGGAAGAGGTACAGGAATTTAGGGAGGAACATTTTTTCGCCATCGAGATACAGCCAGCAATAGAAAGGGATAGTTTGGACCAAGTTGGTACTCTGTCCTACAACCAAGCAATGGCTCGGCCATAATTTGCTCGTGATACTTCCTCCAGAACACGACTGAGCCATATGCCTCAATATCTAACCAGGTCCACTGCCCATTTCAGAGGGTACTCAGTTGTGAATGGCTTCATGCTATCTGCGAGTGAGAATAGCATAGATTTAGTTCAATAGATTTGTATACCGGACTAGCCGCCAAACTGCATCACCTTGCATGTCAAAGGGGCAAGGTTCTCCCGTGGGTCAATGCTTACAGGGTAATATCATCTGCGTACATCAAGACCACTGGTCGCCTGGTGGTAAAGCCAATGTCACTATTTGCTTGACACTGCCAGCGCCTCACCTCCAATGGCTCCATCGCAATAGCAAAGAAGAGCCACGATAGCGGGCACCCTTGCCACCTGCCCCGAGTTAGCCCATTTAGGTGCACTCAAGCAGTGGGAAGAGTGTAAAGGAGTTGTACTTGTTTAATGAATCGCTGGCTGAGTCATGCCAGAAGTGGGAAGAGGTATATCCATTTCAGGGAATCAAGCGCTGTAGTGGCGTCTGACAGGGCATCTATTGCAGAGACCTGGAGTCGAGGTGGTTCATTACTGCGAAAATGGTGCGGAGGCTGTGCGATGTGGAAAGGCCAGGAATGAAGCCTGACTTATCAGGCCTCGCAGTCACAGGTAGGAGGGGCAGAAGGTGGTTAGTGAGCACCTTGGCGTAGATTTTATTGTCCCCGTTTATTAATGAAAAGGGCCTGTATGAATCGCAGCGATTGGCCGGCTTGTCCGGTTTAAGGAGTGTGATAATAACTGCTTCTGTCAGCGAGGGTGGCAGGGAGCCCATATCTAGGGAGCACTGGTACATTGCCAGAAGGTGTGGGGCCAACGGGGGCAAACTACTTATAAAAGGCAGGGGTTAACCCATTGAGTGCGGGAACCTTGTCCCCTAACAGGCTCCTGATGACCTGCTTAATTTCTTCTGTGGTAATGGGCGAATTTAAATAGGCGCAGTGAGCTTGGTCTAGCCAGATTCATTGCATAGTGATGAAGTACGCAGCCAGATAAGTCGAGGATCGGGGTGGCTGTGCCTAACTGGGTGTAGAAGGAGGACATTACGTTCAACAGCTCCGGTGTGGAGAAAACAGGATTGGAATTGGTGTCCAGGAGTTCAGTAACATAACTGGATGCTTGCGGTTTGCGTAGAAACCCTGAAAGCATTTTGACCAGGCGGTTCCCCTTCCCATATTGTCTAACTTGTGCATCGTGATGTAGGTAGTGAGCCTCACGGAGGGCTTCCTCCTGATACTCTGATAATTTATTCCGGATATAGTCCAAGGTAGCAGCATCCTTGAAATGGAAGTATTCTGACTCCTGAGTTTGGATATGCTGCTCAAGCCTGGCCAGAGTCCCACAGATGGCTTGAACTGTTATTTTTAAGTGTCACTGTGACATGTAGACATGTCGGTACAGGGACTTAGAGACACCAGAACGATCCATCCGGTCTTCCAGTACAATATTGAAATCACCACCCCATATAATAGCACGAGGACCGAGGCCCAAAATCAGTCTCCAGATACCAGAGGAAAACTCTGCATCATCTATATTGGGGCCATACACGGCAGCCAGTGTCACTGGCTGCCTGTGCAGGGTGCCCGCCAGAATGACATACCAACCGTCTGAGTAAACGAGGGAGTGTGACATTTGCCATGGAAGCACCCTGCGCAGAAGTACTGCGACACCTCTGGTGTAGTTTGAGTAAGTGGAGGAGTAGGTTTACCCACATCACCGGGTGCGCGGACCTGGGGCCGATGTGCTTTGCATGTGGGTCTCCTGTAGGAAGCAGATGTCAATATTGTGTCTGTTGAGGTAGGCGTGGACTAGACGTCCCTTTCTGTGGTCGTTAAGGCCACGAATATTCCAAGTGGCGCAAGTTGTGGTGGCCATGTTACCTAAGGGAGGGGAATAGTGCACGTGAATGGTTTGTGCTGTACGGTATGTAATGAGCAAGTGTGGACAAGAAGACTGGGGCACCGTGACAGGAACCTGGAAAGAAACAAACTGAACAAAAAAATAACAGACCAAATGAACAACCCATACTTCCCCCTCCCACTCCAACCCAGCTACTTGGTTGAGATAAGCAACCCTGCCCCCTCCCTTACAAACCCCTGTCAACATGATGGCTAGAATAGGAATCATCCCTAGGGATGGGGAAAAACCAGGCATACAACCCTGCAAAGTATGGCTGGGTGGCCGATCAAAGGGTCTCATGGGAGACCCATGCAAACAGAATATTATGGTAGCTTACACAGAGTATGCAAAACAAACAGGTTTAGCAAATGTAGTTCACTCTGTACATTAAGGACATACATAGGCAACATCGAGGTCCCCCACAAACTGAAGAGATGGCCTGGGGTCAAGGGCAGCCCACAGTGGCAGATGTTCATTCATTGTCACTGAGTGGGGTCTCCTCTGAGGCGTTCAGTGAAACCCTAGGGGACTGTCCTCTCTTGATGGCATATTTGGCGAACTTTAAAGCCGATTTTGCGTCTGTGAAAAAGTGTGGGTTGCCCTCGAATGAGACTCATAATGTGGCCGGGAACAGTAGTGCATAGGGTATTTCAACTTTTTGAAGAAGCTTTTTGGTGGGCAAGCAGTCGCTTCTGGCCGCCTGCACTGACAACGTAAAGTCTGGATAAAATGAAATGTTGGTTCCCTTATATTGGATTGAACCATGCTCTTGCACCAGCCACAGGCCCACATCATGATCTTGGTAATTCAGAAAGCGGGCTACTATGAGGCGAGCTGGTTGTCAAGGGCCATGGGCCAAGTGAGTGGTGGACACACTTTACGATGAAGACTCCTGACAAGGCGTCCCCAAAAAGGTCACGTAGCAAGGTCTCAAAGTCTTCCATTTTGGTAATTGCAGTTGATCCTGGGACCCCCGTGATCCGAAGGTTGTTACGCCTTGACCTTGCCTCCAAATCTTAGTTTTTGGCTTTTATGAGCTCAAGAACCTTGTCCATGCATAACAAATGTTCCTTGGAGTATGCCTGAAGGTTGTCCGCATCAGAAACTCGATTTTGTAGATGATCTAGTCTGCTTTCATGTTTATTGATGCGTTGTTTGATGTGATCCAGACGGCTAGTGAGTAGGTCCAGTTCAGAATCTATGGCCTTCAGACTTGTCTTTAGGTCCACGAGTAGCTCCCTGAGGTCAATATCCTGTTGACCATGACCATCGTCATCTGGGCGATCTGGTGAAGTCACAGAGCACTGGCCCTGTACCACCTGGCAGCTGAGGCACCTGCTCTTGAAGGAGAGTTTTGATTGCTTGGCATTGTGTTTACCCATGGCAAGGGCGGCCGGTGTAGCCGGTATAAGCGTCAGGTAGGCAAGCCTCTAGCAAAGAAAGAGGGTGAGATGCCCTAAGTGCCGCTGGCTCAGGCAGTAGGTGCATCAGTTCTTTAGCCCCCAGGAGTAGGAGCCCGGTTGCATCTGGTGGGAGCCCCGCCACACCCTGAGCTAATCTCTCTGCCAGGGGGCACAAGCAGGCTCAGTGACGGTGCCAAATGTCCAGCCCTCATGGTGACCATGCCAATGATCAGGTGAAGGTGCATAGCATTGCAGTCAGAGCGGGGAACTCTGACCCCCCCCAAAGGGAGGGTGCCCCCTGAGATTGGGAAGCAGGAGGCCTCCCAGCCCTCAGACCAGCCAAATCACCAGAACAACGGTAGTAGAGGGAAGACCCAAAGTAGAGATGGCCCGACTAGCGCACAATGAATTATTGCGACTCAGGAGGGTTGGAAGCCATTGGGGCTATGGTAACCTTGCAGGCCTACACAATTGACAGATCAGAACCAGCGCAGGACTAATCGCCCAAGGTGGCAACAGCTGTATATATTAGCCAGCAAACATCAAAGTCAGACTCTGGTGTCGGTGTCACCTCTCTGATGTGGGCCGCGCATTCACTGGCAGGGCCCATAGTTGCAGGGTGGCCCCCAACCCTTACCCCTCAAAGGCAGGCGCCCAACTGTCCACGGGGCAGGAGAGATGTATGGTCGAAGGCACAGCTGCAGGTGGGGAGGTGTTGCAGGGGGGCAGCAGCTAGCGGCACTGGAAGTCCCCCACCATCCCAGGAGAAACACAGATCATGCCCGGTCTTGGTCCTCACTCACCAGCTCAGATTGATGCAGCTCCACCTCGCTGTCTTTCACCATGCACTGTCTCCGCTCCCCTGTAGAAGCTGTGCGGCACCCACACTAGCTTGAGGAACATGACGGCAGACAATGCCGGCTGCCGATCCGGAGTGTTTGCTGGGTCGCGCACATGCAGGGTGGCCCAAGCCTGGAGGCAGATGCTGGTCCCATCGGGGTGGGAGCCCAAGGAAGTGGGGCCAGGGGTGGGTAAAAAGCAGAAGTAGCAGGCAATTGGGGCTTCGCCCCGAGTCAGGGCCCCCACCGCCGGCCCCCGGGCAGTCCACACCACCCATCCATGCCACACAGGATAGGCCACACCAGGATGCCTGTAGGCCTTTGCCTACCTCTTGCTGTAGAGAACAGCAGGTGCACTGAAAGTTTTGTAAAGTTCGCCAGCAGGGTCCCAGGTGTGAGTTAACCCTGTGCAGGCAGTATCGGGCGCCAAGCAGCCTGTTTCTTGTTGGATTCTTGATGGATAGGATGTTCACCCGGCAGAGCCCTCTATTGAGCGACCATCTTGCTGCCCAGCCAAGCCAAGCCCCCCCCTTTATTGGCACCTTCGTTCTTGTTTTTATTGTTGCCATGAATTTAAATTAAATTTCTTTTCATTCTACAATGCCTTTCAGGTGACGGAAGGTTGCCTGATCCAGCACTGAACTCCTCAGCTCCAGTGCCAGGATCACCTCCGATGCTGACATTCTTTCGAGCCCAATATATTTGACGGCCAGACCTGTCTCAATGCAGGGCTTGCTGCCATTCACACAGCCAGTGGGAAAGTTGCTGAATGATACATTCTTCCTTGTTGTTTTTTTAATACCTCTATTTAGTGCTCATTTTTATTTTGCTTTCATTGCTCGTTCAAGTGTTCTCTATAGATACAACCTCTCCCCCTCAATCTACCCGCTCCCTCCTGTTTTTTTTGTTACCTTGAGTTTCATTGTATTTTCTTCTTACTGCACCCTTCAGACAATAGTAGGTTGCCAATTTATCTGGTCTCCCCTGGATCTGCCTGGCTGCCACCTGGCACCTCCAGTCTCTTGTCTGGTTCTTGTTGGCCCTCCCTCCAGCTCAGCATATGTGTCAGTTGGAAGCATTTCCACAGAGCATAAGGGCATTGATGGTGCCCATCTGTGCTCACCTATGTTAGAGCAAAGTGTAGAGTGAGCTATCTTGCCTCTGCCACTAATTCCCTCAGACACACCTCTAATACTCCTTAGACTTGAAAGCTCTATAGCCATCCCAGCATCTGTCAGCTCCCAGATTCACTATAGCAACCTTTGACCAACCCCTTTGACTGATTGCTGTCCTAAAATTGCTTCCCTAACACCCCTGATAGTGGAAACAGGTGTGGCACCTAAAATCTCGCTTTTCATCATATGCCCTCCTTAAAGCTTGTGCCATTCACTCACTCAAATTAGAGCTCTTTGAGATGATCCTAGACCATAGCTGGGACCCAGTTTGTCGTACTAAGAAATGGAGTCCTTTATCAACCTCATTAAATTGAGCCTTTTTAACTTACATTGACTATTAATCTTAGGGATTTCGATATCTGGGGCTATTCTCCTGCATTTGTCTTTGCATTGAATCCTCTAGGCGCATTCAGCAGGTTTTCTCATTCAGTGGTTAAGTGTGGTTACGTGTGACGCAAGGAGGAGGGGCCACGAAGGAGCCGCTCTCGCTTCAGCACTGTGCTCCGAGCCGCGACTTCCCACCCCGCATCCCACCCCCGTGTCTCTGAGCTACGAGCTCTGGGGGAGGTCCGGTGTTCCGACCGCAGGCAGGCGGCGGGTCGCCTTGCTCCTGGGACTCGTCCTGTCAGTGCCCGCGGAATCCGGCCTGCAGGAAGGGCAATCCGGGCATACCGCCTCATTCCTCATTACCTTTCTTCTTTCTATTCATCCATCACACATTGCCCACTCCTTTTCTCCCTCATTCCTTCTATCCCTTCATGTCTTCCTTTCACATTCTTTTCTTATTTCCTACTTCTTTCATCCATTACTCATTTAATTCCTCACTCCAGTACTCACCTTGCTGCCTGCATTTGTTGCTGTCTTCTTTAATGTATTCCTTCCTTCATCCCTTCCTTTCTTTTAAACAGCACAGTACAATAACATTCTCTTTAAATTATAAAGCTGCCTCAGGCCCTCAAATGACCCTACTAATGCTAAATTTTGAGATTTACACACATTTTCTAATTTGAGTTCACTTTTAAGTTGTTGTCATAGGCTTCTCAAATGTTAAAATATGTTATATTATATTGATTCGTATAGCGCACTAATCACCCGAGAGGGTATCCAGGCCCTTGGACAGGTGTGTAGGTGTGAGGTCCTCGATGTGCTTATGTGAAGAACTAGGTCTTCAGCTTCTTGCAGAACTCAAGAAGTAAGGAGGTAGCTCTAATGTGTTTAGGCTTGTGGATGTGGGTGGGGCCAATAAAGGAAGTGGGTGGAGCCACTGGAGGTTCTTGGCGGAGCCAGGGAAGTGGGTGTGGCCTCCTAAAAAAATGTGAGCACCTGCACTTCATATTTTACAAATTAAGCACTGTTGAGACCCTTTTTATGGATGATGGGAAGTAGATCTGAAGCTTAACCTTTTGATCACTTACTTTCGAACCTCTGCTGTCCTTGGTCAAGGATGTTAAGAATCCAGGTGCTACGACTTGATGATTCCCTCACGCTTATTCTTTAGATTAATGTAGTTACCTTTTGCTGCTTTTCCAGATATCATGCCTAATGATATTCTTGTCTCTTCTCACTCCACCTCATTACCAGAATATGAGCCACATGCTTATTCCCTCTCATCTGGACTATTCTAGCACTATATATCTACAGCTCCCACTTTTGCAACTAAATGAACTGCAAATAATACAGATATTACCACTCACCTTATATGCAATCTTAATCACCTGGAGTCTCTATCCTGGATTTTCCTTTGCTAGCTTCATGTTCATGGTCCATCGTCGTTAAAGATTCGCATCCTGTATAGTCTTAGCCCATCTTTTTGCAAAGATCAGTTTATCTTTTATTTCCCCTCATGAGTCATTCATTCTTCTAATCGACTTTCTGTCCCCATCTAAAAATGAGCCTGCTTGGATGGCTCTCAGTTCTTGGTTCCAGCCTATGGAATTTGCTTGGCTACATATCCTCTGAATCCCTAAAGCTGCCTCTTTCTGATAAGCTATCAAAACTCATCTATTCTCCAAATGTATTTGCATTGTTTCCTCATCACTTTTTTTTGGGTCCTAGTGCCAACAAATGTTTGGTGTGCGTGTGCTTTACTAGTCTTTTTATTTATTCATTCAACTATGAACCAGCACTGCTGGACCAGTGTGCCTCATAATTGCCACCTACACAGGTCTGCCTGCGTGCCGTCATCTCCAGCTCTAACAAATCAGCAGAGGTGTAGCTTCAGTGGGGGGTGGGGTTTTGGGTGTTACCCCCCTTACAAATATATTTTCAGATGAACAGTTAGGTACAGGTGCTTTCACTCGGGTATGGTGAGGTATTTTTTGCATACACACACTGAAAAAAACACACACACACATACACACACACTCTCTCTCATATCTGTTTTGAAAGCCCTAAAAAATGTTTATTTGACAAAATATTGTTTTCTCTCATTTAGTACTCCTAATAATATGTATTCCTCTCTCTTTCCAAAACCTCTAAAGCACCTCTAATGCGCCTTGCTTGTCATGTAATATTTTAACATTATGTGCCAGCAAGAGGTCGGGAAATCTGATGCTCACCAATCTTAATGAACAAGCTACCAATCTTACTGACCAATAGCCAATCTTAATGAACAAGCTACCAATCTTACTGACCAATAGCCAATCTTACGGACCAAGCTACCAATCTTACTGACCAATACCCAATCTTACTGACCAAGCTACGCCCCTGCAAATTAGTTCCATCGTCTGCATATGTACAGTTGAGTAAACCTGTAGTCAGGGCCGAACTGGCCGTAGCAGGCACTGGGCGTTTTCCCGGTGGGCTGGAAGGGTGGGGGCTGGTTTTGGAGCAGTGGTGGCCATTTTTTTGTTACTGGGGGACGGTTTTGCAGCAGTGCTGCAATATCAGCCCCCTGTAACAAAATAACAAAAGCAGCAGCAGTGTTTCCCACCAGCACCCCCTCCCTCAACCCGCCCTCTCCCCCTTTCCTCCCCCCCCAGGGCCTGTCCGACTTAATTGCCAGGGCTGGTTTGCGTTCTTTGTCCGGTCGTGCCTGTAGTATGTACAGTAAACCTGGGTACAGCTCTGCAAATACCCATCTGACATAAGCTCCAGTAAAACTTTTTCATTTCACCTTCATTAGTTGGGTGGACGCATGCAGATTTAACAACCTATCCTCCATGTACATCGTAAAAACAACTGTTCACTTTCACACCATCATCCACCCGCAAACACATGCATTTTTGATTCTGGGATGAAGGATCTGCTCCTATACGTCTGCAGGTCCATTGCTATTCACATTTTGATATTGAATGTTATTAATCTTTTAGGTTTATTGTGAACAATTGGTGTATGCCAACAAGTACCACATACATATTGCACAAGAAAATATTGAGAAATCCAAGTAAGTTTTATTTAATGCATTTTAAGTTATTAATGTGGAATTTAGCAAAGTGTATTAGGTGAATTCTTATTGATATGAAAGTAAGCAATAGGATTTGAAGTTAAACTCTCAATCATAGTCAAACTTAGTTTGTGAATACCACACAAACGTGATATAGGACAACATTTTACACATTTATAGCAAATGTGATTTTTTGTAGATGTTTTTAAGTGCTGTATAAAGACTTCCAATAAGGGCATCTGCAATCTGATTATCTCTGAATTCATCCCCGTCTTCTGGTTTATTGTTTTTGTGAACTGATCATATTAATCGGTAATCTAAATATATCATATGAACTTGCTTCAGCAAGGGAGCATGAAATGTCATTTCATGCTGGAAGGGGAACGATCGTAATAAAAAGACTCCCAATGTAATTTGTGAGAGTGATAGATGACATGGTTTTAAAAATGAGACGGGCATGGGAGATGGATTTGATTCTGTGCTGTTATGTGACAATACTGTAAGTAGAAAGATAATCACAGTCAAGTTGATAGTTGGATTGAAGGTGATCCTGATTGAAAACAGCAGATTGCAGGGACTCTCACTGCTGCAGAGGAGACTTACTCCCCAGACTGAGGTGCAGCGTACTCTGCAGTGGCCCCATGGGCATCAATGAGGGATGGCCAGGTGTAGGAGGGGCGCGCCTTGCCTTGCCTTTGGAAACCTGTCATTCTGGTCCGACTAGCCCGGCTATCAGGGGTCATGAAGGCAGCAGGAGGAACAGAAAGTAAACCTGGCTATTGGAGCCATGATTCCTGAAGGTAGTTTCTACTCCTTGCTCAATCCCTATTTTTTACAGCAAATTGGAGGATGTTGAGCAGCTGGATCTCACACTCAATTTAAGCTCGAGATATTGAAATGAAAGTGAACATGGTGGGCTTGCTCTCTATATCGAATTCTAGTTGCTGGCTTCCCAGCTCCAGTACTTGGGGGAACGGTTGGATGATGGACTGAGCAACTACTACTGGCATGGGCCTCATCATGTTGTTTACTTCCACTGTTCGTGGGGACTGAACATGCGGCACTTGGTCACTATGATAATGGAGGAATGGAAAAGATGCATGAATGAAGTGATATGAAGGTGCCCTTGCCGTCCTAATGTCTTGTTGTAGTACCTCCCCCACTTTTAATATCAACGAGCAGAGGCATTTGTCACTGGATCACTGGATGGATACAAGCTGGATGTAAGGAGATGGGACACTTCTATGGGGAACAAATGTTTGTGGAGTTTGAGACTGTTCTGAAATGTTTTGAGGCACATAATGCAATGCTGACATGCAATGGATTTCCGAACCAACCCGCTAGGATTTTCCTAGCTGGTGATCCGAACAGCAAAAAAAGTACATCAAGATGTCCACCCTAAATAAGGAGGATAGTTTGGGGTACTTAGACCAATAGCCCAATGTCTGTGGGGCTATCGTTCTAAGGATTTCACTAGCGAAGCCCCTAGCTTGCCGGACACTACGACGAGCGGGCAGACCATCAGTTTGGCGGATCAAGGTACTCCACCATATTTATGGCATAGTACCCCTATCCGCCAAACAACTTTAAATAATCCCTTTACTTTATTAAGTTACTCCTGTCAACTTTAATTTAATCAGTATGAGGCTTGCATATGTGCCTGCTCATCTTCAGGGGTGCTGATATATTGATAAGTATTGATATTGTTTGCATTGATTTGCATTGTGAAATATCAATACATTTAATCATTTCAACATAAGGATATTGAGGAGCTATGGGTTACACATACGATCAACCCTGTGATGTCAGTGGAGGTCCCAGAAAGGGCACTTCCGCTACTCCTGGTGTTTTGGTGAATTGACGTCCATTTGAGGCTCCTTCACCAAACACTTGAGGATGAAGGGGTGGTCTTCTCTGTTGAGCTTCTCGGAGTCTGGCAAAGGTTCTAATGCAGGGCTTCCCAAACCTTTTAAAACGACGGCACACTTTTTAGTACGACAAACTTTCACAATCCACCTAACTGTAATGGACATGAGGAGGGTAATAACAGAATTTATGTATATACGTCACAACCCTGACCACGCCCTTTGGTACTGGACTGTGGCCAAGGTATTAATCTGCCCATAAAAGTGGCAGATGGTGAGCTGCACTGGACTCTTGAGCTGGAACACTTTTCAGAGTGGGATGCTGGCCTGTAGCATCTGCTCCTTAAAATCACAAGGCTTCTGAAAACTCGTGGTGTTGATATCAGTGATTTTAGCAAATGTGAGAATCTTCTTCTGCAGCTGGGCACGGGGTATGGCCTATATCTGTTTTGTGTTAAAACAGAGCTGAGTGGTGCATTTTGGACTAAACGTTATATATACATATATGTTGCAGTTTTATGTATCACAAACACAGCAAAAGGGCATTAGAGCACTTTACATGAGCATCAGATTACATTATGCAAGGTCAGATTTATTTTATTTTAAGCAAAGGAGATTAAGTGATTTGACAAGTATCAAATGATGTTAAACCAATATCAGGACTCAAACCTGGTTCCCCAGATCAAAAAACAGCAGTTCCACATCCATATTTCATCATCAAATCCTTTATTTTGATTACTAGAATCATAAAAGCAACAGACAAAAAACACAGACAGACATTACAAAATATACAGTATGTCACATTAATATGAATACATGATTTAACATCCATATTTCTCAATCTATATACGAAAGACATGCACAAGTGGTATGGTTGTCTATTATCATGTTTAGTGAGTACATTCTCTGTTGAAGTGGCTTCGTGAAGTAAAAAACAGCAGCAACAAATACTAGAAGGTTCATCCGGAGCCTTGCTTGGGAACACTTGCAAGGGTTTGTTTTAAAACTGGACTTACGGACAATGTACAGCACCTTTGCACTGGTGTACAATCAGGAATAATCATTTTCAATATTACTAACATATAGACCAAGACTTTCGCAACCCACCAAAAATCGCCTCATGACCCACAGTTTTGGAAACGCTGTTCCAATGCCTTTCAAACGGTTTTTGCCAGTCTGGTGTGTCTGCACAAGGACCCAGACACGGTCACCCTTATAGATTTGATGAATAGTGTCGAGCTTGGACAAAAAGTAATTGGGCCTACACATGTGGCAGGCCATACGCTGGACGGCATCTTATCTAATAATCCATCTCTTTCGTTTACGGGCCTTCTGCCTTTAGAGTGGTCAGACCACGTAGCAGTACTGTTTGAATGGGCTATCCAAGACCCCCGCCCGGTTGGTAGAAACCCCAAGAGACAAAGGGAATTTAGGGCATGGAATAAAGTGGTGGGTTCAGAGTTAGCAGAATTACTTATCGCCACAGCACATCCTATGCCCCCAGACATGGAGGAAGCCACCACGCTATATACCAATTGGCTAGAAGCAGCATGTAATAAACTGGCCCTTAAGAAAATATTTACTCTTAATAGGGCACAACCTTCCGCCCCTTGGTACACACAAGAACTTAAAGACCAGAAGGTGTGCTGTAAACGTCTGGAGAGAAATTGGAGGAAAGAGTACAAAGAATCAGAAAAAAGCATTTACAACCAAAGCCTCAGGATCTACAAACAACTGATTTTCAAAACTAAACAGGAGTTCTTTGTTAACCGAATTAACTTAGCTAAACATTCGGCCAAAGAGCTGTTTAAAACAGTAACCAGTTTAGCCCACCCTCGCCCAGCAAACATCCCAATGAGCCAGTGCCTTTGTGATGAAATTGCCAATTTTTTCTGGG
Source organism: Calotriton arnoldi (assembly GCA_963921515.1). NCBI lineage: Eukaryota > Metazoa > Chordata > Amphibia > Caudata > Salamandridae > Calotriton > Calotriton arnoldi. Next base: position 980,337 of record CAWUFW010005003.1, on the reverse strand, counting down.
AAAAAGTTTAGTCCATATTTTCTTCATTTAAAGGACCAACCACAAAGGTTACTACGGACCAATAAAGGGTCATAAGCCAGTGTCCGACTTACAGCCTACCCTCGACGAGTTTGCTCCATTATCTACTTTGGACACCTATAAGCTGCTTATGTCTACTAAATTGGGATCCACTTATGACCCGTGTCCGGTCACAGTGTTAAAAATGGCCCCGGAACCTATTGTGCTGACTCTTACCTCCCTCTTTAATGCACTATTCTCAGAGGGGCATTTTCCTAGAGTTTGGAAAAGAGCCTCAATACTGCCACTCCTCAAAAAACCTAGTCTGGATCCAAAGGATCCAAATAATTTCCGCCCCATTTCACGTCTCCCTGTCCCGGCAAAAATGGTGGAGAAAAGTATGAATGCCCAATTGAGTACTTTTTTGCGAGTTACTGAAGCCTTGGATCCCACTCAATATGGCTTCAGAGAGGGTCACAGCACGGAGTCCGCACTAATAAAATCTACGGATGAGATCAGGGCAGCTCTTGACCAGGGCGCCTTGATTATGCTGGACCTCTCTGCGGCCTTCAACACGGTTCATCACGATTTGTTGATGGACCGGTTGCGGGAATGCGGAGTTCAGAGAAAAGCCTGGAAACTATTGAATTCCTTCCTCTCCAAAAGATCGCAAATTGTATCATTGGGTGATTTCCATGCCACTCCGTTCAGTCTGCCTTGCGGTGTTCCACAAGGGTCATCTTTGAGTCCCACACTCTTCAACGTATATGTGTCCTCGCTGGCTCCTCTTATCAACTCCTTCGGCTTTTCCCTCACCTCTTATGCCGACGACACACAAATCGTGGTGTCATTGCAGCCCGGCCAGGAGATTGGAACAGGTAAACGGTTCCCGGTTTGCATGGAAGCGGTGGGGAGGTGGATGTCCCAAAACTGTCTTACGCTTAATTCCAGCAAGGGGGCGCTAGAGGGCGCCAGGCAAGATGGCCGCACTTTAGTGCAGCTCCGCCTGGCTGATCCCTAATCGCCCAGCATCCGCCCAATATCGTCGCATCAAAGCCTGCAAACAGCTGTCCTACATTGCGCTTACATCCTGCAACTGGTGGAGTGAACTGCGGCTCTCTGGGGGCACTGCGGCGGCTGTAAATTGGGGACCGAGAAACGACCGGCGAGCGGCAACATGGCGGCCGCCGCGACCTAACGAGAATTCGCCCCGCTGCCTCGGCTCTGTGTGCGGAGGACTGCTAGCGGGTAGGCGAGACCTGCCGGTGTAAATCCTGCCAGACGGAGGGTGCTGTGACCAGTCGCCTGAGACGTCCAGTGAGTGGTGGTGGAGGCGGCTCCCCTTCACGCCATTTTCGGCTGTCCGGGGTCTCCCGTGGGGCGCGACTGCCTGTGGATGCGCACCACGCATGAGAACTACTACCACCGTAGCTGAGGATTTCGGCGGTGCCTGAGGCGGCGGCTGCGCTCCCTGCCCTCGCCTGGCGCAGTGGACATTTGGGTCCCTACCTGGGGCTGCCGGGCTCTCGGAGGCCTGGTGAACCAAGGCCTGACTCGCTGCACACATCGATGCAGACTCTGCCCGGCGATCTGGCTGGAGGCACGACGGACTCCGGCTGCATTCGGCCCCGCGCCCTGAGAGACTGACGACACCAACTGCAGGCGGCGGTGAGTGGGGTGCGGCCAGGCTCTTGGCCTTTAGCTGCGATGGTGGGTGAGGGACAGAGCGCTGGGCCGCGCTCTGCGAGCCGCGGCTTGTGAGTGTGGTAGAAGGCGCTTAGCGACTGCGAAACCCTGAGCGGTCCTGCACAGCTGCTGAATTAGGACTTAAGGTGTGCTCCGGCGGATTCCTTTCTGGCTTTCCTATCCTCCACACCTAAGAGCTTCCGGGCCCTCTGCACTGCTGGCAGCGAGTTTGTGCATCTCATCGGGACTGTTGGTAGTGCCTCGGATCTAGCTCGCACTTCGGCTCCAACCCGTTACCTGCATTGTGGTGACTGGGGCCGCTCTGTTGAGAATATTAGCCCCTACCGCCCTGGAACTTAAGTGCTTGGTGCTTGTTGGAACTTACCTGGGGCTGGCCTGCCGCTGGTTCCCCGCCATATTTGCTTCTCCAAGAGGGTGGTCGTGATTTAGAGGGTTCCGCTTGGCGCTGTGGGCTGCTGCGTAATAGGTCTACATCTGTTAGCTGCTGTGCTTGCACCTCTGGGGACCGATTGCGGAGGAGAGTGACCCTCATTCGCCTTGTTATTGGCAGTCATGGGGAGAACTGACAAATCGCAGCCTCGCCTCACGTTTGAGGCGCGAAAATCCACCAAGTCGCAGCAAAGGGCGGCCTCTGACTCCGAGGCGGATGCCCAAGGAGAAGGCCCCTCACGCTGGAATCACCTCTGCTTGCCATGCAGAAGAGTCTCCAATCCATCGAAGGGACTATGGCGGCGGTGAATCACAGACTTGACCATATGTCCTCCCAACTGGAGAAGTAGAATTCGAGGATGGGGAAATAGAACAGCGCGTCTCAACAAACGAAGATGGCCTTAGCGAGGTGGCGGACAAGGCGCTTCACATGGAAAAGGTTTTAGCGCTCATTCAAGCAAAGAATGAAGATTTGGAGGCCCGGTCGCGCCGCAATAACATCCGTATCACAGGCCTACCGGAGTCCACCAACACCGGCAGGATGGAGACCTTTATTGAGTCCCTGATCAAGGACATATTTGGCCCCGACAACCTTTCTCCTATGTTCATAGTAGAGCGGGCCCATCGTTCGCTGGCTGCGAGACCGGTTCCAGGTGCCCCACCACGCCCTATAATAGCACGCCTATTGAACTATCGGGACCGGGATGTCATCTTGAGGCTTGCTAGAGAAAAGGGCACAGTTAACCACCAAGGGAACGCGCTGTCTTTCTTCCCTGACTTTACGGTGGCCATCCAGTCAGCAAGACGGGAGTTTGGCGCAGCTAAAAAATTCTTGCAGACGGAAGGCATTCCATTCGCCATGCTGTACCCCGCCCGTTTACGGGTGGGCCAGGATGGGGATTGTAAAATTTTCACATCTCCTAAGGCGGCAATGGAACACGTCAAGAAGTTGAAGCGAAGAAGATCTGAGACTGCCGTGGATCATGACGACGGAGAGCAGTGATTGTGCACCTGGGGATGCTCTATAGCTGTGGTTACTGTTCGGCATATGTGACATGTTTTGACTCTTCACGCTGGGCTCTTCTGCTCATACTGTTGTCTGATCGTACCTATGCTAGCTATTACCTGCTGTTTTTATCTGCAATGTCTGTGCCCTTCATGCTCACCCTTCTTTCAGTAGCGTCCGGTGGTGGGAGTGCTGCTGGGCAGTGACGCCGGGCGGGGGAGGGGCAGGGTGGGGGGTAGTAAACTCCGGAATACGGCTGCAAAGAGGTAAGTAAACAAACAAATAAATAAAACGAATTTCGTTGCACGCGCTACATCGCATTTGGCGATGCAGCGCGCGCAACGAAATTCATTTTATTTATTTGTTTGTTTACTTACCTCTTTGCGGCCGTATTCCGGAGTTTACTACCCCCCACCCTGCCCCTCCCCCGCCCTGCATCACCGCCCAGTAGCACTCCCACCACTGGCCGCTACTGCCTTCTTTATTGCAGGATCCGATTCCGGCGGGGATGCGAACTCCACCCCGGACTCTAGTCCTCTTAGTGGGTCAGGTCCCAAATTTATGTACTGTGATGTGTCTTTCTCCCTTCTAATCTGGCACTGAGAACTGTGGGGCAGGTGGATGGTCGTTGCCGTCTTCCTGTGCCTCTCCTGTATCTGCGCTCCAGTTCTGGCTGCTTATATGGTTACGCTTTGTATTGCTTGCTCTCTCTCCCTCCGGGGAGATTCACGTTACCCACATTCACTGCGGTCCTCGATCACCCAAACTAGCTGCCTTGTAGGGACAGCACCAAACTTTGGAATGATTGTGTTTGATGCATTGTTTATTGGTGTCTGTTCGTATATCCTCGCACATGTCTTCTACCTGATCACACTTCAGAAACTGGAGCGAGGTAGCACTCCAACCGAATGCACAGCACTCCGTTTTTAGTACCAAAATTACTCTGCAATTTATCCACGTTTAATCAAAAAAATGTAATTCCATATCCTCCAACATATCATCTTCTTAAAAAAAATGTGTCCTGTCACATGTGAGGCACTTTATGTATTCAAAACTTTCTCTGGAGCATGACACATACATAAAACATCCTTGGTAGTGGATCTCTTTTACCCAATGCATTTCGGGCTTTCAATAGCCCTTCTTCAGGGGTTCACTGCAAGTATTAAAACAATGACATTAGTTTGCGTTTTCAGATCTATGTACACCAATTAAAAATTACAATAAACACACCATGTTTTGCTATTAACTGAAGTTTTCCCTCTAAACGCGCCACTATATGCGACCAAAAGGTACCCAAGGAAGCCTCTCCCCACCTACATTACCCGCCCTGATCAGCCACCTCCTACTATGTGGGAGGCTAGTAGCACTCTGGTGTTCCCCCCCATGGGTACTCCCCAAAAAAAGTTCTGCATATTTTGTTCTCCATGTTGGGGATTGTTAATGTCGGGACGGGATGGCTTTGGCAAGTTTGGGTCGCTGAAGTGGGTGAGGGGCGGGCTGGGTGGGTTAGTTGGCACTTTCATACTGCAATTTCATTGTACCTCTGCGGCCCGGTTTCAACATTATCTCTCACGCTACTGATCACATCTGATTTTGCAAGTCCATGGGCAGTAACATAAAGTTCCTTACATGGAACGTGCGCAGCTTAAATAGTCCCAAGAAGATACGATCTGTGCTAGCGCAGTTAGACAGACTGGACGTCCAGGTGGGGTTCTTGCAAGAGACGCATCTTACGCAGCACTCGGAGAAGAACATTGGCACCCGCTGGGCTGGGCTGAGGGTTGCTTCTTCTTACTCTTCTTACGCTCGGGGAGTGATGATATTGGTGAAGAGAGGGGTCCCATTCACTGTGCTTCACACAGAAACGGATACACAAGGCAGGGTGGCGTTGGTCCATGGTCACCTTGGAGGCGTGGGGGTCCTTCTGGTGAATGTCTACGGCCCAAATGTCAATGACCCTTCCTTTTTCACAGATGTTTGGGGCCGCATCTCAAAATTTCCTCCGGCTGAATTGCTCTGGGGTGGCGACTTCAATGCCTGCCTGGATGGGCAAGTAGACAGACAGGGAAGCGGGGCGACGTGACATAGACAGGCAACTGAGGCGTTATTGGGTTTTCTAGATGCAGGGGCTGTACAAGATATTTGGCGCATGCGGCACCCGGGAATTCGCGAAAGTACATTTATATCCACGGTACATGGCACATGGTCGCGCTTGGACTATTGGCTCCTTTCAGAGATTGCATGCACTTGGGTTGTTGACGTTCGCCACCTGGCCAAAACATTGTCGGACCACTCCCCCGTGCTATTAGAGATGCGAGCCCCCACCTGTGAGCGCCCCCAGTTTCAATGGCGATTGCAGCCCTCCTCACTTACAGACCAGGTGTTCAGGTGCACAGTAGGCGCAGCCATTAGTAACTTTTTTAAAGAAAACGCCGGCTCGGTAGACAGTGCAGGGGTCCTGTGGGAGGCATTTAAAGTAACCATCAGAGGCGTCTGCATGGGAGCACAGGCGGGGGTTTTGAAGGACCTGCGTCGTCGGATAAATAAACTGGCTGACACTATCTCTGCTTTAGAGCGCGAGTGTGCCCAAAACCCAGCCTCAACTATACTAGCTACTATACGGGAGTTGGTAACGGAACATAACGATACAGTGGATCAGGAGCTAGCACATAGGTCACGGCGCTACACTGCGCGTTATTATGGGGAGGGGGGTCGCCCCAGTCGCTCGCTTGCTCAGAAACTGGCTGCACCTCATAGCCAGGACTACATCACAGAAATGCTAGACTCTGAGGGAATAGCGCACTATACATCCCCTAAAATTAGTGAGGTGGTGCTGGACTTCTACTCCAATCTCTATGAGGATCGGGAGCTTGTGTCAGCTACCGACATAAATGCATACCTAGATGATGTCGAGTTGGGGTGGCTGTCTCTCAACCAACGTGAATACCTCACACAGCCCTTTGACGTGGAAGATGTAAAATTGGCCATTATGTCACTGCCTTATGTCACTGCCCACATGTAAGGCTGCAGGCCTGGATGGACTCCTTAGTGAGTTTTACGAGGCTTATGCGGATGACCTTGCGCCCAGACTCTTGGACGTCTTTGCAGAGGCATATGACAGTGGTACTCTCCCCCCCACGTTAAAAGAGGCCCTCCTGGTTATGCTTCTCAAGCCTGACAAGCCTGCTAATCGGTGCGACTCCTACCGCCCCCTCTCCATCATAAATATAGATGCCAAAATTTTGGCAAAAATGATTGCCAGTAGGCTTCAACCCCTCATCCCTAACCTGGTCCTCCTGGATCAGTCGGGTTTTGTCCCTACCCGGTCAACGGCGCACAATCTGCGTACGGTCTTCTCCACCCTGCATTATTTTGAGGCTGATTTTCAAGCTGTTGCTGTGTTGCTTGACGCAGCAAAGACATTTGATTCCCTGCAATGGGAGTTTATGTTCACAGTCCTACTCAGAATGGGGCTACCACCCTTTTTTCTGAAGTGGATACACCTACTATACGAGGCGCCTGCGGCGCGTGTTCGGGTCAGTGGGTGGGTTTCTACTGCGTTCCCTATTCGGCGTGGCACATGGCAGGGCTGCCCCCTGTCGCCGATGCTTTTCGCGCTGGCGTTGGAGCCACTGGCTTGTAAGCTCCGCCAAAGTCACGCACAGACAGCACTACGATTTAGACAGCGTCCATTGGTAGTTTCGATGTACGCCGATGATATGCTTCTCTATGTCCGAGAGCCTGCAACGTTTCTCCCAGGACTGCTTCATGAATATATCAAATTCGAATGCTTTTCAGGGCTGGGCATAAACTGGGCAAAATCGATGGGGTTCCCGCTTACGGCTGGTACGCAGCGCGTCGAGCTAGACTTCCCACTAGCATGGTCAACTGACCCAGTAAAATATCTAGGGGTATGGCTACACAGGGACCCTGAGGTGGTTGTTTCTGAGAATTATGGCGCGCCCTGATCCAAATCACTGATCGAGCAGCGCGATGGGCCAAACTCCCGCTCTCCTTAGCAGATCGTATCGCAGTAGTAAAGATGACAATTTTGCCCAAACTTCTTTACTTGTTCATTAATATTCCCATCCGTCTCACTTTTGCGGTGTTTAACTCACTTCAGTCAGCACTGCTTTCCTTTGTGTGGGGTGGCAAGAAGCCTCGATGCAGCTGGGAGGTGCTGGTATTACCGTTCGAGCGGGGAGGCTTTGAAGCCCCGGATATGCGCTTATACTATCTCTGTGCACAGGTCCAGTTTGCACATTATTGGTTCTTCCCAGAGCGAATGCAGCCACACGTAGCTATTGAGGCTGACGCTGTCCTTCCGTTGGCCCTTGTTGCGACCGCCTTGTCTGGTGGGGGTGGTGGACCCAGAACTGAAATTAACCCCGCACTTTGCACGGCATGGGCGTGGAAGATGCTTGCGGCGCGTGCACAATTGCAGTATCTCTACGCCCCAAGGTTACCGCTCGCTGCGCACACGGATATCTCTGCTGCACAAGAGCCGGCTGCCCTTAAAGCATTAGGCGCGGTGGGAATAACACAATTAGGGGACCTTTACAAACAAGGCCAGTTCAGATCACTCTCTGACATACAGGGTGGCAAGGACCGGGGGTTGATGCTCGGGTTCACTTATGTGCGTGTGCGGCAGGCGATAAGAACCATCTATCCTGATTACCCAACAGAGCCCAAGCCGCTGTTAGCGCTGCAGGCGGTGTTAGCAGGTGCGGATCGCACAGGCCTGATCACAAAGTTGTATAATGCGTCCCTTAGGGAAAGAGAACAGCTCGATTCCCCTTCATATAACAAATGGGTGGCGCTGCTGGGGACTTCATTGTTGCCGGATATGTGGAAGTTCTGCTGCGCCCTAACTGGCCGCCTAACGGCAAATTGTAACCTCCGCATCATCCATTTTAAATACCTGCACCAGTTATACTATACCCTGATTCAATTGATGCGCTTTGGCCTGTGGGAGAGCGCCTGCTGTGATTGTTGTGGGCAGGGGGATGCAGGCTTCTTGCATCTCGCATGGAATTGTAAAGGTATATACAGTTTTCGGAGTAAGATTACGAACATGCTTACGAATGTGGTGTCGGAACCCGTGCTATGTACTCCTGCGGTTTGTCTATTAGGCTGGGTAAAGAATCTTAAACCCTGCAACTGCAGACTGGTGGCTGTTTTGACCTTACTAGCTAAGAGAGCGGTGGCGCAATGCTGGGGCTCTAGACTCACCCCAACACTGAAAAAGTGGGTCAGAGATTTACTTTATTGCAAAGAACAACTTGAGATCTATGCCGAGGAATTGCCTGAAACTTCACTCCCTAAAGACTTTTGGGCTCCGCTTTCTGTGTATCTTCTGACAAATCCTGATTTACAATAGATGCTGTAACCTGATGCTCTTGATGTGTTTATTCTTGGGACTGCCATATGTTGTACTACTGTCGAGTGTGATGAGATGCTTCGTTGGGGTCACAGTTTTTTTCTTTTAGTGCCGTGGGGGACAATGGGTTGGAGGGTGGTGGGAAGTTCTGAGGGTTGTTACTTTGCTCTATGGAAAAAACTTGTACTATTTGTGATCCTTGATGTCCGCTTTGACCCCTTGTAGGGGACCTACTGTGTATCATACAAGCTGTTCAATAAACAAATTTAAAAAAAGATTTAAAAAAAAAAAAAAAGCCTAATTCCAGCAAGACGGAAGTTGTCCTGTTTGGGAATGATCCTAGTTTCTGGAACCCAAGCTGGTGGCCGGACACTTTGGGGCCGCTCCCAACTTCCACTGGGAAAGTTAAAAACCTGGGAGTGATAATAGATGACAGACTTAATTTTGGGGCTCAAGTCAATGCAGTGGCCTCCGCCACATCTTATGTCCTAACGGCATGTAAGAAAATATTGCCTTTCCTGTCAAAGGTCAGCCAGCGTTTGGTGATCACCTCACTGCTCACATCAAGGTTAGACTATTGCAATAGTCTATATCTTAACATTCAGGAGCGTTTTGTGCGTAAACTCCAACAACCGCAGAACGCGGCGGCTAGAGTGCTTTCAGATATACCCAAATTTGCTTCGGTCTCCGGCGAAATCCGTAGACTTCACTGGTTACCTGTAAAGAAACGAGTGAAGTTTAAATCACTCTGCATGGTCTTTAAGGCTCTACAAGGCATAGGACCAGACCATTTGATACAGCAGTTTCAGTGGTATGTGCCCAATAGACCTCTGCGCTCTCTTGGAGCAAAATTGGTGATAGTACCTCCTACAAAAAAAGCCAGGTGGAGAGGTAAAAGTTTTAGCGTCTGTGCGGCTAAGGCTTGGAATGATCTTCCTTTCCACCTGAGGAATAGCTCAGATTTACTTGAATTCAGGAAAGCCTTAAAGACCTGGCTTTTTGACTAATTACTTCATCCTGGTTTTAATTGCTGTGCTTTCTGGAGGACTGTAGCTAGCGCCAGGACACCTTAGGGTAACAGTTGCGCTTACAAATCTCCTAACATTAACATTAACATTATGGGTGAAGACAGACACTTTTGAGCATTTCATCCAGTATACTGTTTGTATTAGCTTATATTTCTAGTATGCCCATGACCCCTGAACAGACTATTTTGCATTATTCAGTCATGTACTGCTTAAGCATGCAATTCTACCTTATATATGTGACATAATTGTCAACTACCACCCACTGACAAAAACTCAAGAATACTTATTATCTCCATGCCAATGCATTGACTTTGCCATTCGCATACCTAAATCAGAAGATGATCATATAATTAAATCTATACAGAAACAACATCCTACTAGCTTGTCTCTGATTCACACATTTTGCTGTCTTTATAGACATCATATTTCCATGAGTAATGAGAATTTCTTAGGGAATCTCAATACTATCCAACTATTCTCTCTAATTACTATATTCCGTTTTGTGTGCATGTAGGTCTTTAGTAGGATAATACTGCTTCAACTACCATATTATAAGCATCTTGGTCAAATAGATTTTTTTTAGAACTGGCTGTTGTAGAAGTGGTGCAGAGCACAGTGCAAACTCAAAAATCAAATCTACAGTATTTACAGATAACAGCCTCTGTAAACACTGTGGTTTGGACTTTGGAACTTTACAGAACTGCGATAAATTAAAAATAATTGCACCAATCTACGACTTTGGACTCTTTAAATTTATCCGAAGTACCAAAGGATTCACCATATACCAATTCAGCTCTGTCCTGTACCTCCTGGTGAAGTCAGGATATCAGCTACACATGCACTCAGGTCACCCAGGGAAAGTATACACAACCATATGCCATGCAGTGGACACTTCTGCCTCACCACACACCATGTTGGAGGGGACAGCAGATAGGGTCTGCAAGATGATGTCAGAGACAGGTGCAGAATGGGCTACAATGACTAGAATTCACCCCAGAAGTGATGCCTTAAATTGCCTCTTTTCGTCTGTCTACATCATCTGTTTCCTCAGCTCTCAGTGGTGTGCAGTGGAGACATTACCTTACCTGATCCAACAAGTGATAGAGGCAAGCAGAGCTATTGAGGACCACTGGCAAAATAAGTATAATATTTGGAAAGCAGCAGACAGGTTGTGCCTTTTCTTACATCATGTTCCATTTTATTTATTATTCCTTGATTTGATGTCAGATGGATACATTCATTGTATACTGTAGTATTTGAGTCCTAAACAACAATTGAAATTAAACATAAGTAGAAGGGTACACTTTATCTAATTAAAAGTAATGGTAAACAAGCTACACTCCAGGAGCAGATCAAACACAGAATAGGAGGAACATCATCCGATAAAGAGTTGGAAACTGAGATTGACAAGAAGTCCATCTAAACATGAGAAAGAACTGAAGGCCCGCTCTGTGTAGTATGATATGCAAAGCTATCTGTAACATACAACTGAAGCTGTGTGCAGCCATACTGCAAAATTGAAGCTGCCCCACAAACATTACAGTACATCTGTAGAAGGTATTAATTATTCTTTTCAATAGATGCTGAAAAATAAATTGACCCCATAGTCAACTCTTCCGTATTTCACAGAATCATTAGTTATCCTAGTACAACAGCCTACAACTAACAACAACTTAATTCCGTTACTTGTCTAGGTAGGCAACAGTGCTACCCACACCACCCCATAAATCAAAGGGAAATGGTAGTGCCCAGAGTAAACAGGAAATCTGCTAATATGTGACCCCAATGATGACAGATGGACAGCAGAGTCAATAATTCAGTTGCTATCTTTCTTGATAAAAACAAACAAGTAGGAATGCTAAAAGGAAGAAAGCTGGTTAATGGTAGTACACTAGCACAGTCTTGGGTCCTTGTCAGAGGCTGAAGGCAAGCCTGCGACTGCTAATGTATTTTGGTGTCATCGTCCGTCAAAGCAAGCAGTGCTAGGAATAAACAGGAAAGAGACCAAGTACTAATTTCATTTAAAATGACAGATGGACCTATATGGCTGACTAAGCCCAGGAGGCTTCTTATGTGACAGAGAGCAGTAATGTTGAAGGGAGTAGTTATCTATAGTGTGAGAGTGGAAAAATAGGCCCAGGCACTAAAAAGTGGTCCCATCAGCGAATCAGATAACTAAAAAAAAGTGGCCCACATTTGGAAATCGGGGTAGGTGTGAACTTGTATTGAGATGCTGTATAGGTGTTTTGCAAGATACAGTAGACGTCATGTATTTGTGCTTGCTGCAGGCAATGTTTATGGCAATTTCAGGGAAATCAACAGTAAAACACAGGACTCCAGACCATAATTCAGGCCCACAAGCATCCAACAAGCATTGGAATAGCCAATAGGTCTTGCCTTTGGGACCTTATAAGTGCTTAGCCATGCAGCACATTATCCTGGGTGCTGTGTGGCCAGGGATTGAAGAGCTATACAATCACTATGCACTGGGTCATGGAGTGCAATTCAAGAATACATGCTTGCCTCAGGTAACATTTATGGACACATTCCAAGGCTTTTTAACACACAAATAGTAAGGCAAGTGCCGTTGCAAGTTAACAGCACAATAACTTTCTGTGTGCGACTGCATCACTAGAGTATTGAACAGCCTATGTATAAAAACAGTGAAGTACTTTCTAATGGCTGAGACATCACATCCCTCCTCCCCCAGGCTTCTATTCACCAGGCACCCTTCTCCAGAGTTTTCCATTCCAAAGACTGCTCGCACCATCCATTTAACAGCAGAACCCCGGCCCCATCCTCTGTCCCAGCCCCCTGGATATTGGAGCACTTGACATAGCAACAACAACAAAGTGCTCCTCATGTAAAGCGATCCAACACCTTTGGGTCACTCGAGTTCACATTATATAAACAAGTGTCAGAGAAAATGCGACTGGAGTTGCCCAAGCCTTGCCTTTAACTGTGCTGCAAGGTTGGGCTGCTGAAGGGTGACCGAGGTTTGCTACAGCAACAAGCAGCGAAGCGGGAGGGGTTTGGGGGAAATCCTGACACTTTGAAGTCAGAGAAAATTAAAGAGGCGATTTCGAAAACAGTGTCTGAAGCATCAGACATTTCATCTCAGTATTTGAATGGGATGGGGAGATTAAGTGACAGGAGCAGAAGCTGAACCACTGAAAAAGAGCAAACAGTGACACGAGCAGGTATCAAAGAAAAAAAGTGTCCCCAAAATGAACATATAAACACAAAAGTGTAATGTTAACAGTAATTGGGCAGTGCTCTGTGGGAGGAAATCAAATACAAAAAGGAGGGACAAAGAGGAAGGATTAACCACTAGCAAGCAAGCATTTTTGAACAACAATCGAAGGGACAAATAAAAAGGCAATGGGCAGGCTGCAAGCCCACAGAGTGAATACAGCATGTCTTGAAGAGATAGGGCATGCACTACCTAGGCTCGACCTAAAAACTGGCCCACACACTGACCTGTGAGACTAGCCCTTTTGGAACGGCCACACTGCCCTATAGGCTAGTCCGGCCCTGGTTGCAAGACGAAAGTGCATAGTGGTAGGATATCCATGTAAAAACATTGCCCTCCATGTATGCTCATGTCTCCCAGATTATCGGAGTCTCTGGTTAAAGCAGCCACCATAACTTTCATCAGTCTTAAAGACCAGCAGAGGAGACAGCGTCTGATGGAATTGGCATAATAGCCTATTATTTAACTTTTTTCTCATGTTCCTTCAGAGTCTCACTTCACACGTCGATTCTCATGCTCCCTCTCTACTCAGACACGTTCCATCTTATGTCTATGGTGAAAAAAGCATTCCCCTGTTTTCAAATTTGTTTGTACACAGGGGTTAATTATATTCAATGAAAATTAAAAGAAACAGACTCTGTGAGTTATCTAGATCAATGTGAAGCCCTTTGGTGTATTCTAGATGAATAGCGACCATGTGTTTTCCTTCAGCTCGTTACCGCAGCAGTAGGCGGGTTGACGCAATGATGCACATATGCAACATTATGAACAGCTACACATCAGTTTTTAGTGGCAATGGGGTCACTTGTACTAAAGACACTGAGTAGAAAATTAAATAGAATGTTCACTGCTGCAGTGTCCAGTGACAAATACTATTGCAACCCCTCACTGTTGGAATCATACGTTTTGCAAGGAGTTTCTGGCATCACTGATTCATGACGACTATCACCACTAGTTGTCCCTCTCGTGCTCTTATTTTTATTCTCCTCCGGAAAACCGAGCTTGAACTTGATTCCACACTGCTGAGTCTTGGTCCAAGCATAATTCCAAATTCATCCCAGGTCAATGACTGCTTTCCTCCAGAGCCTCTTCTTGAATATGCCCAGCCATGTTTCTCACTTTATGCCCTTGAGAGATAGCAAATGTGTAAAGTCCCCAATCTCCAGCAGAACTACACTATTGAGTCCCTAGGAGTGGTCAGCATAATCATCTGCATGGATCAGATTGCAAGTCACTTCAAAATCACAGATTGTAATTTGACACGTACTACCACAGACCTTTTGGAATGCTTTTTAATACTCTGCATACATCCCAACATTCTAGATCCATATATATATATATACATACATATATATATATATATATATATATATATATACATACATACATACATATAAATATATATATATATATATATATATCTTAAACAAATTGACTCCAGCCCACTACGCGCTCACAGCTGGTGCAGGCAGCAACGGAGGGAATCAAATCCGTAGTATTATTTTACAAACAAAGGATGCCGCACTCCAGGGTATCGCAGTTTCCAAGATTTTATTCACACACCACTAACAGGTGTTAGTGGTGTGTGAATAAAATTGTGAAACTGCGATACCCTGGAGTGCGGCATCCTTTTGTTTGTAAAATATATATATACATATTTCTTAAGAAGCCTTCATTCAGCCAAAGTAGAACCAATTTAGGGATTTGCGTGATTCTGATCAGCACTCATGTCTCAATTCTAAATAGGTTCTGTAGCTAATCATAATACCTCAGTTTACCAACCTATAATTAGCCTTCTAGAGATTTTTCAGTAACCCTGATTGTGATACAAGGACGATTGAATAGATCGATGAGAGTGAGAAAAACTCCAACCAGCTCTTAGGGTGATCATGTATCATATTATAAAAGTTACTGTTGAGTTGGGTTTCAGAATGAAAGGGGGGAAAAAGATAAAAATGATTTTTTTAACTGAGAACCCAATGTTCTATTTATTAGCTGCAAAAAACTGGTTGCAATTTGCGATTATGATTTTTGCAACCAATAAAGAATTTTGCAAACCGACGTATGTACTTTAAGGTCGGTTAGTAAAATTCTGATTTGGAGTGGGTCGTAATCTGGCCTGCCTACCCCCAACAAACGTTCTTTTAATATTCAGAAAGGGGAAGGGGTTCTCTTTCGCAAATAGGCTATCACACCAACTCAGGAATCAATAATGATTCAATGTTTTACAACCAGATTTTGGTTGCAAAACATTGATACATTATATACAAAATTGGTATTTGGAAGGGTCATCTAGAATATGCCCTTTCCAAATACCAAATCTGTATAGGGTCGCAGTCCCATTTAGGAGTTG
Source organism: Calotriton arnoldi (assembly GCA_963921515.1). Classification (NCBI taxonomy): domain Eukaryota; kingdom Metazoa; phylum Chordata; class Amphibia; order Caudata; family Salamandridae; genus Calotriton; species Calotriton arnoldi. Next base: position 965,184 of record CAWUFW010005003.1, on the reverse strand, counting down.
GTAAAGGTTTACTGATTCCTAAAATGGATTTAGTACATTTAAAAAAGTATTTTTGTGGTCTTAAACTCAGAATTGCAAACATAAAAATGGTTTGTATATCTGGTCTTTAGTTACTTGTTAGCTGATTTTATCTTATAATTTCATCAGATGAACTATAGCCAATTACATCATATTTCTTTGCCCACACTTATGATAAAATTGATCTGATTCCCAATTGCAGATTTTTACTGCTAGGTTTTTTCTGAGCAATTGCCTTTTTCTGTTGCAGACACATATTTTATCTATCTAATCTATATCGGAAATACCGGGGAGTTTTTCCACATGTTCACTAGCATTAATTCCTGTACAGCTGTTGACATGCATATTATAATATGCATATATCTGTGGGCAAATTATTATATTGCAAATCTACCCCGAACATCACCAAAGTGGAAACTGATCTCAATTCTTCTTCTAACACATGATCAAAACACCTTAATGTGGGACATGACTATGTATATGATCTACATTTTATTCATATCACCTGGGGCTCCAAGTATCATGAATAGTTTACAGAGTGTATAACATGCATGATAGAGTATATTAAGAAGCTGCTGACGATATCAAGCTCAAATCTTGTAAGCAGAAGTAATAGCTTTTATCTAGATTTGTTCATCAATGAACATTATTTCAACAGTCACATTTTTGGGCAATCTCAGGTCTAGTGATCCTTCTCATATTACAGTTTTGATATAAGTGTGATATTATGGAGTGATTACAATAGCTTTGTAAAATCGGGCTTCGAGAGGACATTTGTCCAATCTTTTCTTTCCCTGATTGAATAGCCCCTATTGCACCGAGACCGACCAAAATCATAAGTTTCTCTTTTTCCCCACCAATTGGAAGGCTAGGATCACTAGCCTTCTGCTGAAAAGAGACAATTGGGACGGGTCAGCTCATTACTTTTTTCTCAGCTTATGGCAATCTCATTGAACAAAGTTTCAGCAAATAATATGCTAAATACCTAGAAGACACAGACGGGCTTGACTCTCAGAAATTCAAATTGATATCAGGGAGACAAAACAAGACTGTGCTGGACTTTTTTATTGATGAACTGAGACTAATTATGGATCAGGGTGATTCCATATCCCTGATCTTCTTATATGTTTGTGGTGTTTGATCCAGTGGACCATTCAAATCTGCTGAGGTGGTTAGCCAAGCTGGGAATCTCTGGAACAGTCCTTGCATGGTTTGCCTGCTTTTTGGAAGATCCGACTAAAGTAGTTGCCTTGCTGTCTTATCAATCGACAGCCGTAGTATCAAAATTTGGGTTCCCACAGGGCTCCACACTGTCTCCAAAGCTGTGTAATGCGTATATGACACCTTTCAACCAGCTAATCAGATCTCATTACTGTTTTGCAGTCTCCTCTGCTGTTTAGTTATAGTTTAGTTATACTCGCTTGCTGTTTTAGCCTTACATGTTCCTGTGTGATCACCAGGATTCATGAGCACAGCTGACAACCACAGTGATAGTTCTCATCCAACATGTGTACCGCATTTATTTAGGAGTGTGCCGTTTTGATTGTACTTTTTATTTTTAGTAAGATTTGTAAAGTTACCATAGCAGGTCAACATATGCAGATAGGGGTACAGAGAGTGCACCAAAAAAACACAGCACCATCTATTACAAAAATCTGAGTGATGAAAATCTGTAGCAGATCTACCCTGCTCAGTATTCGCTCAGAAATTCAGTCATCATTGTGGTTGTTAAAAATGGGGTTTCTGGTTGGCTAGGGTATGCACCTAAGCCAGGCTGAACCCACCACTCTAGCCAGGGTAAGGGAGTTACACACCCAAGAAAACCCCTGCTCACCCCCTTGGTAGCTTGGCAGATCAGTCAAACCTATCCCAGAAGCATTGTGTAAAGTGTTTGTGCAACACACATACACACCAGTGACACACTAGGCACACCACAAAAGAGACTCCACGCAAGGTTATATAAAAATATCTCATATATTGTATACAAAACGCATAGACATAAATCACATAAATCCCTTTGCCAACTAAGCAATTGTCATGACATCACATAGATCATAAATCACTTTGCCAACCAGGTAATTGTCAGAACATCACATGCAGTGCAATAAAGCCAATACTTATAAGTTGCACCTGTCATAGAAACATTAGGCATAACTTCAGAGTTAGTGCCAGGAAGGAACTACGTGTAGATTGCCAGGCATAAAGTGACACTTGGTGTAAAATAAGGGCATGACACAAAAATGCAGTAGTTCTGATTAGAACACAGGGAGAGACTTCCACATCCCCATACTGAGGTTGGTCATGCCACAATACTGAATAAGGCCCAGGAATTACCCCAGTTGCTAAATCCATGTATGAATTACTCCCTAAAAATACAGGTAATCGGTACTGGTGTAACTGTCACCAGGGATCGGGCCTCCCACAAGGTTCCACCCATCCCCACAACCAAATCTCCATGCCCCGGGTATGTGTCCGACCAACAAAAGGAGGGAGACCTCACTCGGTCCCCCAGCATATGTACTGCTTAGGGAAGTGTAGCTGCTCGCGAACGAGCGGTGCAACTGCTGCCGGCCCAGGGAATGCGGTGCTCAAGAAGAAATGCCCCAAGGTATGGTGGGGGGCATACAAACCCTGCTACTGTCAGTGGTGAAACCTTGCTGGGTCCCCCGCGTGAAAAATCAGCAGATGGGGCTGCCCGCAAACACACAGTGCAGCCCTCTCGACCCGCTGCTTGTCATCCCTCAGCGCATGATGCTCCCGGGATTCGGGGCAGCGATTGTTGGAGATCTCCTCTGGTCTCGAACACCTGGGCCATGTTACCACAGTGATTGGGGCCAGCTGCTGGGGTGAGAGACCTTCTTGGTCTTTCCCTGCGGTGCTGCCTGCGGAGCGAACCACCCTCTGGCAGCCGCGTCGCTCGATCTCCTCAACAGTTGGGAGCAACTCTGGCCAGCCTCCAGGGGCTCCTTGATCCAGGGTGGCCCCACACACCACAACAGATTCCTCGGCTGCCTGAGCTGGGCTTCTGTGGAGGCTAGGCCTGTGCTGGGCCCCAGTTACCATGTCAACCCGCCAGCTGCAATAAGGTTTTCCTCAGGATGGGGCCCCATGGAGGGGGGCCTCAACAGTGCAGCATGTGCTTTTCCTTTGGCACCGCAATCCTTAACAGCACGGGCCCTGTGGGCAGAGTGAATTGAAGTACTCACCACCCACTTCCTGCAACAAAAACAAAGGGAAGATGAACCACTCACCATGCGCTAGAGTTTGCAGAGGCAAGGGGCATAACAGCACTCCTTTGAGAGCACTGGGGGCACTAAAGCAGGAGAGCAGGCAGTAGTCCAGCACACAGGGTCCTTTTGGGCAGGTCAGCACAATCAGCAAAGTCCCATGGTGGTTCCTCCTGGCAGCATAACAGCTTCTCCTGGCAATGTGCAGTTTGTAGAGCCAGCAGCATCTGGTTACAAGTCCACACAGTGTCTAAAATCATGGGGTCGCTGCCCCTGTACTTATACTACCAAAGTCTTTGTACTGGGGGCACTTCGAGCAAACTTTAGAAGTTCACAACACCCCATTCAATCCCCAGCCCTAGCTCCAGACATACTACAGGGGGCAGAGACAGCATTGTGAAAGGCAGGCACAGCCCTATTCAGGGGCAGGTGACAACTCCTCCCACCACTATAAATGCAGACCAGGTCTATTAAGCCTGGCTATGAGTCACCCAGGAAAGGCAGAGCACACCTCAACGCCCCCTTGTGACTGTCTAGAGTGAATGCACATCCCCAGCTCCTGTCAGTCTAAACCAGACGGTGAATACACAACCAGGCAGGGCACAAATAGTCATAAGCACACAGAAATGCCCTCTAAAAGTGACATTTCTAAAATAGTAATAACAAATCCTCTTTCCCCAATAAGCAGGATTTATCACCACTATTCCAAACATACCAAACATGGCCACGCCACCCCTTTCATATTTGAAATTACCACTGAAACACATATCAAGGAATTCCCAATGTAAACCTATGAGAGGAGTAGCCTCACAGCAGTGAGAAACCAATTAGGCTGTTTGTAACTTCCCGGACATGTCACACCGTAGCCATAGGGCTACCTAGGGCCTACTTTAGGGGTGACCTATATGTAGTAAAAGAGGAGTTTCAGCCTAGGCAAACACTTTAAATGCCCCGTCACTGTGGCAGTAAACTGAGCACGCAGGCCCTGCAGAGGCCTGAGACAGGTTTGAAGGCTACTTCTATGGGTGGCGCAAGCAGCGCAGCAGGCCCACTAGTAGCATTTAATTTACAGGCCCTGGGTATAAAGGATACCACTATAAAAGGGACTTACAGGTAAATGAAATATGCCAAACAGGTGTAGAATAATCTTACAAGGTTTACAGGAGAGAGCACATGAACTTTAGCACTGATCAGCTGTGGTAAAGTGCCCAGAGTCATAAAACCAAAGAAAACAGGTCAGAAAAAATACAGGAGGAAGGCAAAAAGTTCTGGGATAACCCTGAAAAAAGGACCAGAGCCAACAGTGGTATAGCAACAGATAATTATTGAACGGTGCCCAAATATCTTGTGGTCTTGAAGACTCTGGCAATAGTTCATTTGACAGTTCAGTTTTTTCACTACAAATGTGAGTTCACATATCCATTGCGCATTAGTTGGCGTTCTTCCGCATCCAGTGTTGTGCCACCAATCTCTTCGCTAGCAGCAGTGCAAGGGCAACAAATTTATGATCCACATTGGGGATCTTTTGGACCCAATCCAGCAACGCGAAGAGCGGTGTCGAGTGGTTCGCAACTCCAGTCATTTCTTGCAATGAATGTATAATCTGTATCCGAAAGTCATGAATTTTATCACACTGCCATGCAAGATGAATAAAGTCTACTTTCCTCCTCCAACATCTGCCATAGTTTGAATCATTCTGTAGCACCCATTTCTCTAGCCTAATGGATGTATAATATAATCTTTGAAGCCATCTGTAGTGTATTAAGCGTAGTGCGGTACTGGGGAGAAGTTCTCCCGTTTGCACACAGCAGTACTCCCACACTTCATCTGATAGCTGCTGATTCAGGTCTTCCTTTCATGTGCCTTGAGCTGGGCAGGTGCACTCGGGAAGGGATCTCTGTATAGCAAAGATGTGAGTTTTCTAGGGTTGTTGGTGGCCACCAGTGTCTCAAATTGGGAGGACTTGTTGGGTTCATGTGGAAAGTCAGGCGTGTGTTTCTCACACTTCATTTTGATTCTATGGAGTAGGAAGTGATCCAGTGGCATGATCGGGTGTCGTGTGCTGACACTGAATAATGTAATACATTTTTTGTCTTTGTAGAGGCCTCCCTATTTAGTTAAATTGAGTTTGCACAGTTGAGTGTATGCCTTTTCCTCCACCATCATACTAAACAATTTGTGAAATCGTAAGGGGATAGTCTGTGAACAGAGTAGTGTTAGATTTGTTTTTTGTCTAATCCTATCCCATGCTCTTGCTGTGCAGTGTACCGTGTTTATTTTGGCTGTGGCTGAGGGCACTTTGGACCATAGGGCCACAGTCAGTGGTGTCCTGTGAGCAACATCTCTCTTTGGAGGGTTGTAGCACATAATGCGCGAAGTGGGCTCAGGCACTTAAATAAATGAGTTCCATGTCCAGTACAGCACGAGTGCCATGTCCAGTACAGCACCCCCCCTCCAAACCCCTCCCAGGAGATGCGGTAGTGTTGATATATTTCAAGCTATTCTTGGTTTCTTTCCCACTCACGTTAGGTGAATGAGTAAGGAGTTTAAAGTTTTAAAGAAGTGATGACCGAGTATAATAGTTATATTGATCAAGTAGCACAAAAATGTAGGTACCACTGCCATTTTTATTAAGCCAATGCATCCCGCCCTGGACAGGGGCAGCTTCAGCCAACTGGTTATTTGGTCTTCAAGAGTGGGTATGGCCGTACCATAATGCAGGGAAAGTACCTCAGCAGTATCAGAGCTGATCCACACTCCTAGGTATTTTGTAGGGAAATCAGACCAGGCCAGTAGATATTCCAGGTAGAATTTGGTTGTGCTGGGTGTGAGTGGAAATATTATTGCCTTGCCCCAGTTAATGGAGAGGCCAGAGATGCCTCCAAATTTGGTAAACTCACTCAATAACGTTTTAAATCCCTCTTGCAGGATTCTCAAAAGTATGGGAGAAAGTGGGCACCCCTGTCTGGTCTCTCAGTTTATCCCGACCAGTGCGGAAAGATGACCATCTAAATAAAGTCTTTCAAAAAATGTTTTGTGTACAGTAGTCAAACTAACTGCAGGAATTGGCAGGGCATGCCAATACTCTGTATTGTTGCCATCAGATATTTCCTCTCAAAAGACATAAAGGCTTTTGTGGCATTGAGGCAAACTTCCATTGCATCCGTTTCAGGCGTTATTTGATGGATAAGTGCAAATAATGTGTATTAGTTGTGCGTGGTAGATCATCCTGGCACAAATCCTGATTGATCAGGTAACACCAGTGTCGGTAGTAGAGGAAGAGTTGGTTGGCTATGACTTTGGCTAGGATGTTAGTGTCACAGTTTATCAAAGACAACGGTCTGTAAGTATCACAGTCAGTAGTGGTCTCATTGGAGTTTAGCAAGGTGATTAGTATAACTTCTCGCATTGAGTCGAGGAGCTCGCTCCTCTTGAGTGCTTCCACATATACTGCCTGCTGGTGCAGTGCTAATAGAGCTTAATAAGTTTTGTAGATTCTGGCTGGGAGACCGCCATAGCCTAGAGCATTAATTTTGGCTAGTTCCTTAATGGCAGCGGTAATTTCCCCCAAAGTTATGGGGCAGACCAGAAATTCCCTCTGGGAGTTACTCAGCCATGCCAGAGTAACCCCGTCAAAATACGCCTAAGTCCTCTCATAACCATAACTTGTTTGTGATTGGAATAGTGTTCCATAGTACTCCATGAACACCTTCTTAATGTCTTTAACTACATAGTGCAATGGGCTTGATGCATCATTTATTTGTGTAACTGCATTTGCCACCCAGGATTTTCTGATAACATTTGCTAAACCTTTCCCAGGTCTCCATCCTTCACAGTAGAGGCTCACTCTGGCATATTTACCTAAATAGTTCCTTCTTGCTTCTAAGTTTCATTATATGCAGAGACTTTTGCCCTTATTTCCTCTCTGATATTCTAAGTGCCAGTCCCACTAAACAAGCCTCAAGCAGATGTATCTCAGTTTCCAATTTGGATAGGTGTAACCTCAATGTTATAGGACACCATGCTGTTTAGATATGCATTCGCCCCCCAGCGCTGCCTTGAAGGGCTGCCAAAAGGGATGCTTGGGTATCCACCGATCCCTTGTTATCATTAAAGGAGTGCACAGTAACCGTTTGGCTCTCGTCTTGAAAAACAGGGCAGAGGAGTGCTCTGGGAGATAGCCGCCACAACTGGGTGTGACATGGGTTCCCAGGGAATTAAAGGCAGAGGAGGGCTGGCAAATGATCCAATAAAGTTCAGGCAAGATGTGTGACTTCTGATGTCCAAGACTGACATCTTCAGTGGCGAGCCAGAAATCAAGTCTGGACCACATAGTATGTGTACCTGAATGGTATATACCTTCTAGAGTATACAGGTTGCTATGTCTCTAGATAGCAACTAGTTCCCCTCTTCAATTATTTTGTGAAGCGCAGCCCCAGAGCTGGTGTGTCCCCTGGCCAGGGTATGTGACATGTCTAGTTGTGAGTCCGTGGTAGTGTTGAAGTCATGGCGCCACACCAGCAGTCCAATAGAAGGGATGTGTCCCCATATATTGTTGTAAAATTCTGGATTATCAGTGTTAGGGCTGTATACATTTACTAGGGTTATAGGCTGGGGGCCTAGCATCCCACGTAGAATTATGAGCCTCCCTTGAGGTTCTACTTTTGAGCTCAATGGGTGGAACTGGGTTCCACATTTAATAAAATAGCTACCCCTCTTGTGTAGGAGGAATAGGTTGTTGTGATACTCAAGTTTGCCCATTTGTCTAGAAGGTGTTTGTGGGAGATAGGTGTGTTTCTTGTAAAAATACTATATCAACTTTGTGTCTCTGCAGATAAGCGGTGATTTGTCTAAATTTTCTAAGGTTATTTAGACTATGTATATTCCAAGTAAGCAGGGAATATGTCTGGCTAGGGTCTTTGGTTACTCATGCAGGCGCTCAGTGTTCTTAATGCTCTTGGAATGTGTTGTGAAGTCTAACGGTCCCGGCAGCAGTGGGTAGGTCCTTGGACACATTGCGTACTACGCAAACTAAATGGGGACGTTCCTTATATCTTTACCTGCCGGGGTTTGATGAAGCAGTAGTATATCCCAATTAGGGTAGAACCAGAACTACCAGCCATTAGACAGAGTAAGTCATGGTGGCTTAAATCCCAAACATTAATTTATTTTTGTTTTCCGGTCCACCTTAGTGTAGATAGTTTTTAAACTTTAGGTCCTGACGAATCGCCTCTAGACTTGTAGAATTGCGAAGAAACATGTTGACCAACCACACGGAAGAGCGCCACACCTAAGACATTAACTTAGCATTGCGCCTTTCTTCTTTATTTTAATCAGGGTAGGAGACCCCACAATTAAAGTTATTTTTGCTGGTACTCCCAACCCTGTTTTAACTCACATAAACATCACACACCACTTATTCATCTACACTCACTAAATCTCTCACACCCACGGCACCAAACGGCTATTTGGAAAAAGATCTCCGCCAAAGTGCCCCTCATCGGGAGCCCGTCAGGCATTGCAGCGCCGGCCAGACGAGGAGCAGCCCGATGATGAAGCATGACACCCAACTGGGTGTGTGAGGGCATTACATTCCAAAGAAATGGATTCCCATCTCTTTTGACACTGTAACCTACTGTCCCTTGTATACTGCTAAATTCTAGATCATTCAGGAACAGCACAACTTTAATTTTCAAGTTGGTGCAATGTCCCATGTAACCCCAATTTAGTTTAGCCAGATCAATGCATAATGGTTCACTCATACCCACCCTCCCCTCACTCACGCCAGCCGCCAAACTCTGCTGGCGAATATCAGCCCTCCCTCTTAACTTTGTGAACAGAACAACCATAATCCAAGAGTGCATAACTTGAACCTTCAAGGTGCAGCGAGGTAAGGCAACGTTCATGTAGTTTACCGATGGGTAGTGGCCAGAGCCGGGCATCCCAGTGGTGGAAGCCTCTGCAGGGATATCGTAGAGTCCTTTGGGTCACCATTGTGGTAGTCGTTGGCCGTAGTTTTAGTTTTGGTCAGTGTGAGTGTATGTCATCGGAGGGACCCATAAAACTTTGAAGAGAACGGGAATGTTCTAGTTCTAATGAGCCCATGGCTTTCAGGGCTGTCACTGACAAGGGGATACCATTCTCAGTGTCAATTAGGACGTCACATGGTGGGCCTCCACAGTGCTTAATTTGAGCTGATGGTTGCCAGTGGGGGTCACCAGTACTTATTTTTGGCAACCAGCACCTATTTCTCCTCATCACACATTTCCAAATAGCAAGAGAGGGAAAAACACACAAAACAGAAAGACGTAGGGAGAGAAAGACAGAAAATCCATCATCAAAGGAGAAAGTAGAACCTGTAAGAGTGAGATACAGAGGTAGGAAGTGCCTGCCACTGAATTAAAGAGGCCTGATGTAGATTCAGGACTATGCACCCTTGGTATTTTGCACGCAGACATTTTATAGCGGCAGCAGTGGGTGTCTCAGCAGTATTTTGGGCACTGGCACATATTATTTTACAAACAAAGCACTGGGGCTTCATTAAGGTCTTAGCCGTGCCCAGATTGGTTATCCGCAGTCTGGCAGGATACAGCATGGTGTACTCTGTCATGCTCAGCCAACTTTCTTCTAACTGGTAGAAAAGCACGATGTGACTCCTGCAAGCCAATGCGAAGTCCGCTTAGCGGGATCTATGGTCTCCCTTATACTGCAGTTCCTCATGTTCTCTTGCCAATCTAAGTGCACTGTCTCTATCACAATAGTTCAATAACTTGGCTATGATAGGGTGTGCAAGCACTCCCAGAGGGAGCCGGGGTCAGTGGTCTGTGTGCTCTCTCCACAAAGTACATTTTATAAAAGGATTCCACCCCAAAGAGTGTTGTTAGTAGCGTCTAAACAAAGATTCCCATTCTTCCTGTAACCACTGACTCTGCTACCGCAAGAATGCATGGATTATTGCATCTTGACCGTCCTTCAAGGTGTTCGTTTTTTGCTTTGATAAGTTTTAATACCTGGTCCATTTTGAGAAGCTATTCTTTGCCCTCCTGCTGCACGCCATTCAGCATGGAGAGCCTGTGCCCAGCCTCTGTAAAGCAATCTTATTGTTTATCTAGTTTAGTTGCAATATTGTTGATACACAAATTTAGTTAGTCTATCTATTTCTCGATTGAGGAGTTGCTGAACTGTAGATTGTATAAAAGTTGTTTGGCACCCAGGTCATTGGAACCACTTGGTTGTGATCTCCCTTCTGCAGCAAGCAGCAGATCTCCTGTGTCTGTTTATAGGATTAATACCAGTGGCGGTGCGTCCATTGGGGCGTTGGGGCGTTGCCCCACTAATCAGCATGGCCACAAATTTCTTCCTTGTTAACTTAACGAGGAAGATTAACTTTACCGGCGTGACAGCGTCCCGCGGCCGGAGTCAGTCAGGACGCGTCGCTGAAGAAAGGGGGTGGGGCAGCACTGCAGGGTTGGGTTTGTGTTGTTGACTGACAGCAGGCAGCAGCAGCAGGGCAGGCCCAGTGCGCATGTTCAGGTTTGGGCTGATCATTTTTCTGACCAGCCCGAACATGCGCACTGCAGTGCCCTGCATTAGGAGAGCGAGCGAGGGTTGCCAGTGGCCGCAGCCCCCGGTCTCCTATGGGCGGGGGCAGTCCCTGCTCAATCCAATCCTGGCGCTGCTGGAGCAGCGTCTGGATTGGCTGAGAGGGGTTGCCACCAGCCAGCCACTCACGAAGGCGCCAACGCGGACCCCGGCCCAGGAGCACACAGCAGAGGCGGCGCGGACCAACCCGGCGGTCAGGTAAGTTTTCAAAGTTTTTTTTTTTTTACTTTATTTTTTTTTAAAACCCACCCGACCCCCCCGCGACTTAGTTTGTGACAAGGCCCTTTTGTCAGGACAAGCCTAGTTGACAAAGGTATCGCACACACACAATTCCTCACTCTTGGAAACCAGGGTGCAGGGACGGCCTCAGATGGATTGTCCGCCGCCATTACTCAGGGATCTGCATAAAAAAGCCTCCAGTGAGTCCTCCCGCCAGTATTTTTGAGGCCTTCCGACTTCACGAGACCCGGCGTTGGAGCTGCTCGCGGCTCACCCAGTGTGCGGGCACGTTATCTTCCCTCAGAGTCTTTTCTTTGCAAAGAGGAGCCTGTTTTGTATAGCCAACAAACAATTTTTTTCCGAGAGCCAGGAGGGTGAAGGCGGCAGTTCCGCCAACAAGACCTCGACCCAATACATACTGGTTGAACACCCACTGCAGCCGGGATGTGTGCCCCTTTCACATTGTAGTTTTCAATATCGGCCAGGGTGACTCCAACTTTCATCCTTCTGAAATTGATAAAATGAGTACCATTTAGTGCGTGAATGATACCTTTTATAAACATAAAAAAGTTAAGTATGAGGACAGATTGTGCTTTGATTGGCAGGCAGATTATATTATCGTCGACAGGTACTCAGCTTCCATACGCGGCATGTATTAGCTACCATATACGGCAGCATATGTTGTGGGAATTATGAAAATACATGGTGCAGTGGCTGGTGAGAACTCACCAAAAGGGTCTCGTTCACAGGTGGGTGACTGTCTGACCCGGGGCCGTCGCAGTTTAGATGATATGTTTGAGCTAATCCAATTATTTCAGACTGCTGCACGCGACAGTTGCATTGTTTATCCAGCGCCAGGAACTTTAATGTGGTGAGAGAGAAAGAGAGCGACCTACACGGTATTCTGTGCCTCAGAGCAGAGGGGGTGCGGGAGGGCAGGGGCCTCGGTCGGTGAGGTGAAAGCTGTGTGAGTTAAAGAAGCAGTGGAGCAAATAAAATAGCTTGAGGGTTAGACGGGAAGTGAGATCAGCGTGTGTCACAAAATGGTGGGCAAGCGCTGCATGGTTTGACGAGGGGTCCATGACATTTCACGAAGGCTGGCCTCCTCTCGATGCCATCTCCTGAGCAGGGGCAGACCCCGGCACTGCAGAGGTGCCTGTGGCATGCATTATTGACCCTGAGTCATGTAATAAGGTAGCGAAGCAGCTAGGCAGAGAACGGTGAGGGAGAGACAATGGATAAAAAGATAGTGAAGGAGAAAGGTGGTGAGCTAGAGAAAAAACGAGGTAACTAGGTTGATAAAAACAACTAGATGTGGGGTCGGTGTGGGGAAGTAGAACGCTGGGACGTACGTACAATTCTTGTAGCAGGTAAACTGGCACCGGGGCAAGAGGTGTGAAGGGCACAATGCACCCCAAATGTGGCTGTCTTTTACTGCCGTGCCAGGAGATGGGGAGCGCATTTGTTTTCCTTGTTTGAATTAGGGCTCATGACACTCTGGTACCCCACTGCTAGAAAGACACAAAGAAGGACACGGAGAGGAAGCGAGGCAAACAGAAGCCGATGAATATGAGGTGCAGGGCAGAAGGGCAGAGAGATGATGAGAGGAGCGAGGTAGAGAAGAAGTTAGCCGGGACGCAGGGGGGCCCAATCTCGTCTTGAGCAGTAAGCGCCTAAAATATCATTCAGTTGCGTATGTTACTTATTTGGTAGTTTGCTTTCATGACTAAAAATTACTAATCCTCTGTGCGCTTTGTTGTTGCCCTATGCGTTTATGCAATGCTGCAGCATCCACTAGTACCGCTATTGTGAATTCTTATCTAATGCTACTATTTGTGCTGCCATGTTACTCTATGCTAGGTAGGTTATGTTAGTTCGCTGTGTTATAGATGTAGGTAAGTGTGAATATAAGGAACATTCGCCTATCGTGTTAAGTTGCGCTCTTATAACTATGCCTTTTGCTGTTGTGTTATGCTGACATTCGTTCTGCAAAGTTGCACGCGTTTATATTAAGTTACACCATGAGGGGGTTTGTGTGTGCGTGTACGCAGTTATGCTGCACAGATTTGGCCATGTAGCGCTGCTATGTTACAGTATATTGAATTATGTAAGGCTATGTTATATTATAGTATTGATGGATATGTGGGCATGCACTGCACACTGCTGTTTTGCTATGCTGAATGTTATGCTCTATGATGAACTGCAATCTCGGACAGGAATCAAAAGTTCTCGCATTGCAAAGTTTTGTATGTGCGGGTATTTTTATGGTTGCCGAGAGACCCAGTGTGATTTGTTACACCTTCATTCGGGTCTAGCTTTTTACTCAACACCGCTTTCCATCTGATATACTAGTGTTTTCTATTGGAAAGGGTAGAGCCAAAGCAGTCTTGCTTAGTACCCTAGCCCTCTTCAGAAGTCAGACTTGCTTGGCAACCCAGAAATTCTCTGAAATAATGTATGAGTTTTCTGTTATGAATGCCTAGAAGAACTGAATTTTTAGTCCATTTATCACAGAAATAGTGCTGAAAATCGCACCAAAAAGATGCCAATTTTTAAAAAATTTCTTCACGGGGGAGAACCCCCCCGAACCCCCATTATTGCCGTCGGGCTCGCTCGCTCCGCTCGCTCGCATGTGTTGATTCGTTCTGCATACGCCTCACCAGTTTCAAATTCCACCAGCCGTCACTGATTAATACATCTCAAAAGGCAGCTTGAGTTGTTTTGGATCAGCCTTTTTGCCCATTTTGTTGGTGTGGGGAGTGAGTAATCAGTCCCTACCAAGTGGCACTGGTACTAGGATTCAGGATGAGAACCCTTCAGCACAGAGACTCCGTCGCCCACAGCTGCAATTCACTATGCGGGACGTTTCCTTAGGCTCCAGGCATCTCTCAGGAGGCGGTACTCTTGGTTGTAGACTGTGGTTCCCAGTTACAGCAGGCTCCCATGCGTGGCAGACAGAGCGGGGGCCAACCCGCTGGCCATTATTTTCTCAGAGGAGGAGCAGTGGGAATCAACTAGCTCCTTCCTGCTGCATCTGATATTGCTGTGACAGTGCTGCACACTAGGTCCAGGACAGTCCACCCAGTTCTCCCGCCAGCGCCCCACTCACTTGTGGGCAGGTTTTTCGGGGTGCCATCTTTACCTCCCCAGATCCTCCGAAGTGGTCAGCCGCTAATTAGTCTTCTCCATGGGCTAGCGCCTCAACTCACCACCTCGGTCTCCAGGAGCTGATCAAATGCACGGCCACTGATTCCTGTCAGCTCACTAGGTGACGGCCATCTTTCCTAGTGGTCCAGCGGACCCCACCGAGCCACACTGTGACACCAGAGACCAGCCCAGATCACTCCTTTTCATCCAGTGTTGAGGGAGGAACTCCAGGGGGCTCGACCGGAGGATTAGGATGATTATTCCTACGCCAGCATGGTATATTACTGCCCACAAGGCCCCCTACTGCCGAATCTCGCAGGTTACATGGCCATCGTGGCTCCAGGCAGGTAAAGCCCCACCTGTGTATTGCCTTTATGGTAGGCATCACTAACCATATTCACTCCACAGACACTGCATCGCATGTGGTTATATATTTTGATATTTGCAATCAGCATCTGGTACAGTAATTGTGGGAGAGTAACTTACTGAACTATAGTTTATCTGGTGGAGCTTCCTCATGCTTTACCCAACATTCCCTTTATTAATATTAATATATGTATGTCTTGTACATCCTGGGTGTTAGGTATTTTGAATGCTGAATTGCCTCTTGAGTGCCTGACCATTCTGTGGTTGAACTTTCATGCTACCTTGTGCAGAGATTCTCCATTGAATCCGTATTATCCTCTGACTCCCTTTGTGATTTTGAGCAACTCTGTTACCAATATTCTCTTCCTTTTGCCTACTCAGCTACAAGTCTTTGCCAGACCCCTGACATATACAGCCTTACTTGGTTTTCAGTAGCATCCTGAAACCTTTCCATTTTTTTATTGCTCAAGATTTTGACCTTCTCCGTTGCAATGCCTGTATGTCTTCTTTTGAACCTCACAGCTATTTCTGTCCATGAATCCAAGTGCCAGAGTGCTCTTGGGAGGAAAGGTGCTCTACAAATAAAAAATAAAATCAACCAATCAAATTCTACTCAGAGTTATAATAAATATTTCATAGAAATGATCTGTGAATTTTCTGATTAAATTTTCTTAAAAAGGTAACGTGTTGCTTTCAGTTTATAATATAACTTAATCCAAAATTCTTGATTTTAGGACAAAAAATGTACAAAAGTTGTAATCCTTCCTGACTCATCTGTTATATCATTATATATTGTATTTTTAGGGGTATTGTTGATTATTATGAGACATGCAGCAGCGGAAAATCGATACTGTTCCGGAGTGTTGAGAAGGAACGAATTTGTGAATATTTTCTAATCTTTTGAATGTCCCACCAACAATCTTCATTTTTTTTGTTGTAAATATTTAGGATGATTAATTTTGCTAATAAGCCTTTGGTGATTTCCGATATATAAATTATAACAAAACTATGAACTTTCCTTTATTGTGTATTTGGGTTAGATTGCACTGCAAGTAGAGGAGCAGAACAATACTATTTTTAAAGTCTGGGCACCTGGGTCTGTTAGAACTTTTTTCTGGAAATTCCGGGGTCTTTGTTCAGTCAAATAAAGGTATCAACTTTAGTTTCTAATTTTGCAAGAAAGTATATGTGATGTAAATTCGGAGGTGCTGGATTTTTTAAGCTTAAACTCTGACGCATCTAACTTGCCCTGTGACCTTCATTATTGGTAATAGTTGCATTACTTCATTTTCCATTAAGTTCCATACAATCACTTCAGTTTTTGTAACCTGCTTTTTCCCACCAAATTTGTATTTCTTATTCTTTCGACCGCTGCAGGATCCAATGTCCAAATCAATAGACAATCAGCATCTAATTCTACTTTCTGAAGTAACGTTCCTAATTTATATCCTAGAATCCGCTAAATATTTCTTAGTGACGCTGCAAGTGCCCTTTGAAACAGAAAACAGAAATGGGAAAGGGGCTCTGCCCTGTCTTGTCCATCTGTATGTTTGACATTTCTTACTTTCTAGGCCATTTACAATTACAAATGGGCAAAGACATTGAGACAATGCTTCTATTGTTATTTTAAATGAGTCGGGAAAATGAAATAGTGACATAGTTTCCCATAGATATTCCCACCCTAGGAGATCAAAAATGCATTTTTCAGCCTCGGCCAACATTACTAACAATGGTTTAGATATAATAGTAGAGCCTATAATAAATATGTTTATTGTTTAATCATTTAAAATCTTAACAATAACGATCAGAAAAAGGAGTACAGCACTTTGAATAATTTGTTAAAATATCGATATAAAGCATGTGCAGTGTGCAAAAGGCAGCAAGTTAATTGTTTAAAATCTATACAATAACACGGTGGCGGTCGCATCGTGATTCTACGTGCGGGACCGCCGCCATACAGGCGGGCGGTCCCAAGCACCACCGTGATGGTGGGGGGACTCAAGTCCGCCTGCCAGCGTAATGACCCCCATTGTTATTTGCTACCTTTGTGAGTGCCTTCTCAATGCCTTGAATGTACTTAACAGTTCTGGCAATGAAGCCTTGGTCTGATAAGTTGAAGCAGGTCAAAATGGCTTCCCTGCAGGTACGCACCCCTTGTTGTATCCATTAGGGGCAAATACATTTTCGTATGATTTCTAGGGTCGTTTCACAAAGGCAGATTGTGTGACCTTGTTTACGACTGCCAGGCCACATAGCCTGCAGGACGTGTCTCCTCCTGTCCTCAGCCAAGGCTTACTGAACGGTAGCGATGGAAGACCGCCTAGGCAACAAGACAGAAATTTGGTTTTTGTCCTGATTTTTAGGGCTTCCCCTAAGTACTGCTGAGGTCTCAGGGATTTGTAACTGTTTAATACTACCCAGGCGTGTGAGCGTTTCACTAGGGCACTTCTGTCTTCTAGCGATGCTGAGATTGTAGATGATTTTGATGCTGCCTTTTTAAATTGGTCTAAGCTTACAGAGGTCGACCACAGTTCTGCAAGGCCTAACAGATCTATAGTGCCATTGAGGTGTTTGGAAAAAGGTGAGCGTGGTTTCTTTATGACCTCCTCCCAAACATGGTAATTTATGGTATTGGGCTCTGAGTTTTTAACTTGTGGCAGAAGGTGACAAAAGCCGCTCCTCTAGCGTGGGATTGCTTTGTTAACCCAAGTAGAGCATACTGGGAATAGCAGTCATGCAATATTTTTCTCAATATCTCGGCCTTTTAGTAAAACTTAGTTGATCTGAATTAATTATTGTTATCACAGTATTTTGTAATCTTTCAGCCAATAGTTTATCATAGATTTTACTGTCTGAGAACACACATGTGTATGAAGAACCTAGAGTTGAGTCTTTATTAGTCTTTGGGAATACGATACATTTTAATGAACTGATCTGTAGATTTAAATGCCATATTCCAGTCTCCCACAACATCATAAGGTGTTCTCAACTTCGTATTCCAACTTCAATTGCATGATATATTGAAGGGGCATTAGTGTGTGATCTGCATACATTAACTACTGTTATTAGGGTTATTCTATTGGTAAGTGTATGCGCCAATCTTCTCTTTTGACCAGCCTACAGTAGTTAATTGTTATTTGTGACAAAAGATCATGATAACCATGCCTTTAATTGTCATTTCTTGAGTAGTGGCTGTAACAATAGTAGCCCATTTTCTCTCAGGTAGATGTAACTGGCTGTTTAGAATGTGGGTCTCTTGTAGCGACAAAATGTGTGTCCCAGATTTTTAAACAGTGTGCATTAATGTTCAAGATTTTTTTCAATTGTGTAATTGCCTATCCATGTTTGATATACAAATGCTAATAGGTTTAGCCATCATCATAGCCTCCCGAGGAGCTCCCGGTTTGGGGATTACCAATTTGGTAGTTATCCCCGTATAAACCGTCTCACCGGCCCTCCTACCCGCATGCCCTTGGACCGGACGGCTCACCCCCACCGAGGCACAAAGTTGAATCGGTCTTCTACTCACCCGCTGGATCGAACGCCGCGGCTGCCCAGGTCCATGCCTACACTGCCTGGACACCAGCACTGTCCGACGTGGCTCCGGGACCGGTCCGTCGCTGTGGGACAGATATGCAGTGCAGCGAGCCCTTGGATTCTGCCGCTGCCGGCTCCTCCGATCCCGCACTGCATGCCTCCAAAGTTCAGTGATCTCATGGGGCCTGTGGGCAACTCTTTGGACAGGCGCCATTAGCATTGACTCTCCTGCTGCCCAATGGTGTCTGCGACTTGTTCCTGCCTGCGACCGACGATCTCCGTCTGCGGGGACCTGATCGGTGCCCCCCAGCCGCGCCTTATGCGGTGGGCCTTTCTCCACCGCTCCCGAACGGCCGATGGCTCGCCTGTTTGCCAATAGGGGGCTGGGAGTACCGGCTCCTTTTGGGCTTCGACGACGCCATTTTTGTTGCTCCTAATCAATGTTACCGCTCTGACTTGCCTTGAGCCAGGTTGCTCGGCATCGGTCTCTTTGCTGCCTCTACTTCGCCTGGGTCCTGCCAGGAGTACGGCAGCCTAATGTGCTATCGCCAGAGACGGCCTTGCTTTTTGGACCCCCGGATGACAATGCCACTCGTGGCGGCCTTCCTTGCTACAAGCTTCTTCGGCGGAGTTTCCCGCCCTAAGATCCAACGTGTCAGTGCGGTGCCATGATCACATGGCCACCTTGTTGCTTCAACGCGGTAACAGTTTACAGCTTCCTTAAATTCATTTGCCTTGAATGCTGAACACTGCTTGACTTTAAAATGGCGGAAATACGAAGACATCGTATTAGCATGTCATTGCCTGACTTTAAAATGGCGGCGCTTCAAATTTTTTGTGATTACTGTTCCCTCTCTAGTTATATCGGGAGTGGTAACACTTGCTTGTAATTAGTGGTGTTGTGGCAGTTCCTTACATTTCATGTGGAACGTCCCACTACACATTTGATTTCCCTTTTGATTTCTTTATTAGGAGTTTCCTTTGTCAAGCACACAATGGCTGCTAGTGTCTTTGTCTACAGATTCCATAATGTGCTTGATGCGAGGTTTGCATACCATGAGGAGCACTCCACCACGCCACTGATCTCATTACTGGAGTGATCCTTTTTGGTCTTTCCCACATAGATTGCAGATGGGCCTCCCATAGCCCTGTGTGCCGTCCAGTGCAAGTCTTTAGAGTCGAGACGAGTTAAGGGATGCCATGACTGTAGTGAATTTTGGGCCCTAGTCACTGACACTGCACTGCAAGATCTCTGCGCCTCACAATGTACTACCATTACTCCCCCTCACCCTTCCACTGAGAGACCCAGGAGTGATGTCGTGTTCTCCCACCCCCTGATTCTCCTCTTCTGGGCCCCCATCCCCACTAGGACTCTTCTTCACAATGGAGATAAGTCCCGACCCCAATGGTTCCAACGCCTTCATCATTAATTACCCAACTGACCTCTCCAAGAACGCGGCAAAGAAATACAAACATCGCATACTCAAAGCTAGACCAGAAACCCTAATCTCAGACCACTACTTCTGCACCAACAAAGGTTCTCTGGTTAACGACCTCATCTTCTATACTAGAAAGCGGGCCTGCTGGCGAACTGTGCTCTACTCCATGCTTTGAATAACTGGATCTAAGAAAACCGCACATGGCCTCAAACTAACAACGTCTCCCTCGTCCACTCTCAAAGCCACCACCACTATCACCCTCTACAATAATGGTATCATCCTAATCCAAGGCTCTAACATCAACCTAGCTAAGATGGCCAATATTTACCCAACTCTCAGGAAAGCGGTTTACGGCAACGCCACTGACCCCAATTCAACCACCACGTCTCCGCTGGGCTTGACAAGTACTCTCCCTTTAACAATTGTGAGTACCCCACTCTCCCTAAACCCCGCACCTCCTCTGGCTGATCACATAGCCACCTTGTCCCCAGTCGGATTACGTCAATTCACTAGAACGCCTCCTCAGCTGGTTGACGGTTCTATGGGCTCAATCTCCTCACCGACTGTCAGTTCGACACAGGATGACTCTCGAGCTGAGAGGCTCCCTCAAGTCCTACAGTCCTCTCCTTTAACAGATGATGTCCCCCTGCCCAACCCTATAACTTTGCCACATACTAGACTTGTGTCTGGGCATCGATCCCCCCCACAAGCCCCAACAGGCTTACTCCGAGGCTCCCCGTCGCTGCTCGCTTTTCCCCCACTCCTTCCTCCCCTCACCCAACACTCAGACTTGGCTGCGAGCCTTGATGATATATCTCTACAGTTACACCTTCTCACCTCTGAGCTACATGAACTGAAAGCCCTCTCAAATGATCTTTTCCCCATGATCAGTTCTCTCCTCACCTCTGCGAATTGGCCTAGAGCGTCCACTAGGGATATTGATCACATGGATCAGCCTTTAGCTCCCTCCACCCTGAAATCCATTCCACTACCCAACGCCTACGCCAGCCACAGAGGATCTGAGTCCCACCCTGCGACCATTGATCTACATGACTCTCACAACTCTAGCTCGACTTTGTCCAAATCTAACTTCTACCCTCCGAGACAAATACTTTCCATCCTGTCTAACCCGAACCTCCTCGCAATCTTAGATGCAGCAATACTGACAACCTCACCCGTGTGAACGTCACCCAGACTCCTTCCCCCCCAAATCCACCTCGTCTTAAATGTGTACTACTTAATTGCAGATCAGCCAGTAAACACGCCTCCGATATCTTTGACCTCATCCAACACAATGATTTAGACATTATCATCCTCACTGAAACTTGGCTAAATCCGGCTTCCACTCCTATCTTAGACCTCCTAGTACCTCCCACTCATGACATAATTAGGCTAGACAGAGCTCTGAAGTTGGGTGGTGGCCTAGCCTGTATTCACAGGAATACACTCTCGATTTCTCACTCAGATTCCTCGACGCCCTCCTCCTGTGAATACCTCTGTCTCAGCATATCAAGTATGAACCTACCGGTTTGCAAACTTCACACCTTTTACCACCCCCCGGGTGACAATCTCCCTTTCATTGAGCAGCTAATGGAAATCATCTCTAGCAATGTCGACTCAGCGGTGTCCCAAATCTTCCTTGATGATTTCAACCTTCATTGGTCTAACCCCAACGACCCCGCTGTATCTTGCATTAAATCTTTCTTAATTGATCAAGAACTGACTCAGCACTGTGACCAACCAACTCATATCAAAGGAGAAACCTTAGACCTCATCATCTCTAAAAGGGCAGACTATCACCATAGATTCCATTACCCCGTGTGACTGGTCCGACCACCACAGCATCCTCTTTTATATTAACAGGGAAGTGTTGATGAGGAAGGCACAACCATTGAAATCAAAGATATGGAAAAGGGACCTAAGAGCAATAAACTCTGATGAACTAGCTGCCCACTGTAAATCTGCCCTCTCCTCCCAAGTTGACATGGTTGAGGTGCAATAACTCACCGACGCCTACAACTCGACCATCTCCAACATCATGGAGAATATTGCTCCACTCCAACAAAAAAATGCTTCAACAAAAATATCCAAACCATGGTATAACGAAAACTTAAACTCAGAACGCCGCAACCTTAGGGCAGTTGAACGTTCCTGGCGAGTCAATCCCTCCTCGGACCAACTAAAACTCCTTAGAGATGCCAGGAGCCTCTACAACAAACAAATCAAGAGTGCTAAGTCAGCCTACTTCAGACACCAAGTGGATCAAGCGGCAAACCGCCCCAAGAAACTTTTCGAATTGGTCAAACAACAATCAGTCGTTGGTCCTAACCAATCTGATCCTGGTGGCAACCCACCCTCCTGCGATGATCTTGCCGCCTTCTTCACTGAGAAATCAAGAATCATCTCCATTGACCTCACCTCTAAGAAGGCTCTACTACCTTCTTCCAATGCTGCCTCACCCATTGACTCCTCTGAAAGGCGTAAATTGACCGCCACGAACTCCAAGAACAATGCATCATGGGGCACCTTTACCCCATTTAGTGAAAATGACATCATCAAGATTCTTCAGAATATCAACCCTTCCAACCACTTCAGCGACCCGTTGCCCCCTCCATCTTCAAAGAAATCAAGAATGCACTCATCCCCACATGGACAAGGATTGTAAAAGCTTCTCTATCACAAGGCACGATCCCAGACTGCCTAAAAGCAGCTCAGGTAACACCTATACTAAAAAAACCTAACGCTGACAAATCTGATCTCAATAACTTCCGTCCCATTTCCAACATCCCCACCTTAGCGAAACTCCTAGAAAAATGTGTGCAATCCCAACTTGTGCTCACATAGAGAATTACCAACTCCTAGACCAGCATCAATCCGGCTTTAGGAAGGGGCACAGCACCGAATCGGCTCTCACTCACGTTATGGATGACATTTTAAAAATGCTTGACCAAAACGAATCCTGCCTCCTGATCCTCCTTGACCTTTCTTCCACATTCGACACGGTTAATCATGACAACCTTCTATCCATCCTTCAAAACAGAATGGGTTTTCCTGATCAAGTGTTACAATGGTTTTCATCCTTCCTACATCACAGAGTCAAGGCAAACCACTCTCTCTCCCGGCCCTCTCCCGTACTCATGGGGGTCCCCCAAGGGTCCGCTTTATCTCCTATCCTCTTCAACCTTTTCTTGGAACCTCTTGCACATTCTCTAAATTCCATGGACATTCTCTTCCACATGTATGTGGACGACACGCAACTATATCTGAAAATCTCATCCCCGGAAAACATCATCTCACTCAAAACTACCCTAATGTTTACTCAAAACTGGTAAACGGAGAACCATCTCCTGCTCAACACTTCCAAAACGGAATTCCTGCTCATCTCCCCTCCGAACCACATCCCCAAGCTAGACCTCTGGCTGAGTCACCTCACTGCTTTCAACTGCACTCCTCTCATTGTAGACGCAGCCAAGTCTCTCGGTATCACCATGGACAAGCACCTGAACATGAAAGGTCATATCAGCAATGTATGCAAAGGAGCAAACCACTTGATGAGGTCACTCAGAAATATCAAACCTTTCCTTCCTCTAAATGATTTCAAGCAGGTGGTCCAAGCGCTTGTCTTGCCGAGGCTAGACTACGGCAGTGCTACCCTCTGTGGCCTTCCCAAATACGCCCTGGCTCCACTAAGGGCTTCACTTAACGCTGCGGCTAGACTGGTTACAGACACCAAACGAAAAGAACATATATCCCCAGTCCTAAAATCCCTCAAACGGCTGCCCTACAAAGCACGAATTCACTTAAAGATTGCTGTTCTTACACACAAAGTACTTCACTTCAACACTCCTACGTACCTTGCGCAAAAACTTAAACTATCCTGTGGTGTAAGAGCCTCAAGAAGCGCCTCTACCTTCCTCCTGAAACCACTCATCCTTAACAGAAAGAGAAGTTGTCACCGAGCCTTCTCCGGAGCTGCCCCTAAGATATGGAACTCTCTTCCACCGGAAGTTCGCAGAATCTCCTCATCGACGGCGTTCAAAGTGGAAGCCAAAAGATTCCTAATGAACAAATTCTTACCCTAATAGGGATAGACTCACGTGCCCGTTGACATTGCTCCTTCTGCCTTTGTACTTCCATCTGATACGGCTCCCCCTTACTGCACACTGTGTCTCCCCCTTGCTGCCCGCCTACACCTGTTTATTGTATTACCCTCCTGGGTGCAATTGCACTGTAATATGCGACCATTCATGTTTTTTTTTTCTCCCTCCTACTTGATATGGATATTGATATGGATATTGCATTTTGTCCTTCCTCCCATCATATTGTAAAGCGCTCTGATATCCCTCGGGATCTTGTTCGCGCTATATAAAACTTTATAAATAAATAAATAAATCTCTGCATTGTAAAAGCTAAACTCTCTCTTTCCAGTGTCAAGACCTCAAATTTTGCTCAGATTTTCCCCTTTTGCACCACCCTTTGCTATTCTATTGTTTAACGCCTCCCCTTGTTCCCACCCTTTTTTAAGACCTTTCCCACCCCCGCGCAACCACCCCATTGACTATATACATCTGCACCTGTGCTTTGTAGTGCTACTGAAAATGCAGAAGGGTTTCTAGTTTTTTTCTTAAATGCAATAAATCAATCTTAACAGTATTTCTGTTTATGTCTCAATCTATATCTACTCAATTTTATTATCTCTGGTTGATGAGCCCAAAAGTTTCTCTGACTGAGGATTTGAAAAGACAAATGCGGGGCTTTTGTTACCTATCATTTTTAATCTTCAAGGGTATTGAAGATAGACATTATATCCATAGTTTTCACTTTGAGTGTTAAACTGTTTCAACTCCTCTATCTTCAGGTCTTCGGGTTTACTTATATCTGGGCATATTTACACTGTCTATACATTATATTCAATAGGGATACATATATTTTCCAATATGCTTTCAGCCACTGTGTATGTCTGAAATTCAATTAGAAATTTCCAAGGTTTTAAAGGGTCTTTGTGAGAATCCTATAAGTGTTCTCTAAGCATATGTTAAATGTTGGCATGTAAATCTAACATAGGACAGAGAGCTTTCACATGACCATTGAGAAAATTTGATGGTGAATAATTTAGGTTAGCTATTCCAGCGGTGTCTGGAATCTCTATTATACGTATATTATTTAAACACAAATAATTCTGTAATTGCTTGACATTTAATTATTTGTGTTTTTTTTCATTTTGTCTAATTCTCTTGAGTGAGTCCTAATGTTATCACGATGGAGATCATTTGCTTGTTCAATTGACAGCTTGAGATTTTAATTTCTGCTACCTGCTCTCCTATTGCTGGAACTAATTTTTAATCTCTGGTAGTTGAGGGCTGATGGTAATCATCTTTAAATGTAGCCTGATCCAGGGTGTCTTGTATGCACCGTTTGGCATTTATAATCTTGAACAGCCATATTGATTGTTGTGATGAATTCCCAGAAATAGACAGGAAAATTACTGTTCTTTCTTCTTATTACATGTCTTTTTCTCTTTTATCTCATTTTGTATGCGTTTCTTTGGACGTGCTTCTGTACCTTTCCTCCTCACACTAATAGACTCTGTAGAAAGAACAGTGTCTTCTTGCTTATCCTTTGAATTTGAAATGTGGTCTCTAAGCTGTTCTAGATCTGGTTAAACATTTTTATCTTTAGTGATCCTGCCCATCTTTATTGCTTAGACACAGACCTGTTAGGAATGTTCTATCTGTATTATAGCAAACTCCTTCACCTGGCAGATTACATTTATCTATGTTATCATTTGTCACTTGTCAGTTTTTTGTTTGGGGAATATTTCACATGGTGTAGAAATAGAAGACTTTATGTGAGTAAAATGCAGAGCCTGTATGACAAAGGCGTTGATAGTTTATTTTCAGACCACTCTTAACAATTATAGCCTTGAGGGCACTCCCTATCATGGCCCTCTTGTTTATACCCTGCAATAATTACAGCTTCAGTAGCCTTAGGAACACTCTGCTTTTTATAGCTGTATTTTCTTTTTCCTGCAACAATGTCTTGCAGACAGCCCTACATTCTGCTCCCTTCTACTAACTGCTGGTCTGATGAAATTGGCCTGGTCTGCTTTTGGTTCCCAGTCATTGTATGATTTTATTGCACCTGCACTTTTATGGTCCATCGACCGAAATAAAGTATTCAAATGGAAAATGGTTCCCAGTCCAGCCCTGTCCTTAAAAGAACCCTAAAAGGATCCCCTGCCACCACGGATCCAGCCTTCAGGTCTGGGCTGCAAGTCGTCTTCCACAACCACAGTCCCTATTTACAATATCATCCTGAGGGGAGATGTTAGTGCTGTCACCACATTCACACTGGTTACTGCTGATGCCGGTGGACAGAGGCGACATCTCATTAGCAATGGTAGTGGTAATGCCAGCAGTATTGGAAAATGATATATTGTTCTCTTTAAAATAGCCCCTAACATTAATGCCAGCTGTAAAATATCAGTAGGGCCCAGATAGTAGCAGTGGCATAACAGGAAATGATCCCCCCCCTACAGTACATAAGAAGGGGCCCCTGAGTCTCCCATATCTCACAGATATTCATTGATCTTGGGTTCAATGGGGCCCTTGAAGAGTTAGGGGTCACATAACGGTTAAGGGTGGCCCTGCACCACAGAGGCTGCAAGGGCCTGTATCATGCCGCTTGATATTAGCCCTTCAGTAGAACAGAAAAATGATCTGCCCTACTACTATCAGTGCTGTAGACACCACTGCCAACAGGCTTGGGCGAGCTGGAAGAATGTCTGCGGTGACTGCAGCCTGGGACAATCTCGAAGAATGAATGCGGTGGCTGTTGCCTTGGACAAGCTGGAACAATGTCTGTTGGAGATGGAGCCTTGGACAAGCCGGAAGAATGCCTGTTGGAGATGCAGCCTTGGACAAGCCGGAAGAATGCCGGATGGAAATGCAGCCTTGGACAAGCCGGAAGAATGCCGGTTGGAAATGCAGCCTTGGACAAGCTGTGAGAATGTCTGCGGTGGCAGCAGCCTTGGGCAAGCTGGAAGAATCTCTGTGGTGGCAGCATCCTTGGACAAGCTGGAAGAATGTCTGCGGTGGCAGTAGCCTTGGACAAGCTGGAAGAATCTCTGCGGTGGCAGCAGCCTTGGACACGCTGGAAGAATGTCTGCGGTGGCAGTAGCCTTGGACAAGTTGGAAGAATGTGTGTGGTGGCTACAGCGTTAGACAAGCTGGAATAATGTCTGTGGTGGCTGCAGCCTTGGACAAGCTGAAAGAATGACTTTGTGGCTGCAGCCTTGGACAAACTGAAAGAATGTCTGCGGTGGCAGCAACGGTGGCAGCAGCCTTGGACTAGCTGGAAGAATGTCTGCGGTGGCAGCAGACTTGGACAAGCTGGAAGAATGTCTGCGGTGGCAGCAGCCTTGGACAAGCTGGAAGAATGTCTGCGGTGGCAGCAGCCTTGGACAAGCTGGAATAATGTCTGTGGTGGCAGCAGCCTTGGACAAGCTGGAAGAATGTCTGCGGTGGCAGTAGCCTTGGACAAGCTGGAAGAATCTCTGCGGTGGCAGCAGCCTTAGACAAGCTGGAAGAATGTCTGCGGTGGCAGTAGCCTTGGACAAGCTGGAAGAATGTCTGTGGTGGCAGCAGCCTTGGACTAGCTGGAAGAATCTCTGCGGTGGCAGTAGCCTTGGACAAGTTGGAAGAATGTGTGTGGTGGCTAAAGCGTTAGACAAGCTGGAATAATGTCTGTGGTGGCTGCAGCCTTGGACAAGATGAAAGAATGACTTTGTGGCTGCAGCCTTGGACAAACTGGAAGAATGTCTGCGGTGGCAGCAGCCTTGGACAAGCTGGAAGAATGTCTGCAGTGGCAGCAGCCTTGGACAAACTGGAATAATGTCTGTGGTGGCAGCAGCCTTGGACAAGCTGGAAGAATGTCTGCAGTGGCAGCAGCCTTAGACAAGCTGGAAGAATGTCTGCGGTGGCAGTAGCCTTGGAGAAGCTGGAAGAATGTCTGCGGTGGCAGCAGCCTTGGACAAGCTGGAAGAATCTCTGCGGTGGCAGCAGCCTTAGACAAGCTGGAAGAATGTCTGCGGTGGCAGTAGCCTTGGACAAGTTGGAAGAATGTGTGTGGTGGCTACAGCGTTAGACAAGCTGGAATATTGTCTGTGGTGGCTGCAGCCTTGGACAAGCTGAAAGAATGACTTTGTGGCTGCAGCCTTGGACAAGCTGGAAGAATGTCTGCGGTGGCAGCAGCCTTGGACAAGCTGGAAGAATGTCTGCAGTGGCAGCAGCCTTGGACAAGCTGGAATAATGTCTGTGGTGGCTGCAGCCTTGGACAAGCTGGAAGAATGTCTGCGGTGGCAGCAGCCTTGTACAAGCTGGAAGAATGTCTGCGGTGGCAGCAGCCTTGGACAAGCTGGAAGAATGTCTGTGGTGGCAGCAGCCTTGGACAAGCTGGAATAATGTCTGTGGTGGCTGCAGCCTTGGACAAGCTGGAAGAATGTCTGCGGTGGCAGCAGCCTTGTACAAGCTGGAAGAATGTCTGTGGTGGCAGCAGCCTTGGACAAGCTGGAAGAATGTCTGCGGTGGCAGCAGCCTTGTACAAGCTGGAAGAATGTCTGCGGTGGCAGCAGCCTTGGACAAGCTGGAAGAATGTCTGCTGTGATTGCAGGCTTGGACACGTTGGAATAATGTAAGCGGTGGCTGCAGCTTTGGACAAGCTGGAAGAATGTCTGGCTTCAGCGTCAATCACAGGAACAAAAGCATAATTGTTGTCGAACATTCAGTTGGTCCATGACATACCTTTAAGGACATGAGTGTGTCAATTCTGAACGTGAACATCAAAATACAGAAATATAGAATATATGAATCATATTGATGCAAATTGCCCTTGGGGTTCAAGCAATAGAATTAACATAGACAGATGATTTATATCTCACAGTAGGGAACTGAGACACATACTTCTGGCCCCCTGCTGAACATGAACCTCCATACCTCTGACTTTCCACCGCCATCCTTTAGACAATCTGCAAAGGAAACATCGTGGCGAACTGAAATGGACCCCTCCTTTTTATTCCCAAGCTTTATACTAACCCCGTACTTCAAGCTGCTTAACTCTGCGTGGGTGGGGTGTACCTTCATCCTAAGGGGACCTGTCAATCATCTTGCAAGTGTGCTCACTAGAGAACACTCACTTTCCCTCTCTTGCAGGTAAGTGTCGTAAGTGATGGCTGAATGCAACACGTAATCATTAATATGTTCCCTCCCTTCAGTTATTACCAGAGCTCCAATTCCCTTTCATACCCAATATAGTTTGAATGAAAGAAATGAATTATTCCTTTTTTCTTTTCTTCTCCAAACCTGCTCCTTCCTCCCACACACGGTAAAATGTAAAGAAAACCGATGCAACAAACTGAAATTAATGTCTGCTTTATGCGCTTTTCACCACACCTGCGTTTAGCATTCATAGACTGTAAAATTAAATTACATGTTCTGTATAAAGAATGCATCTCTAACAGTTGTTGTATAAAACAAGCACTTAAAATGTTTCACTAATAAGGGCATTCATTACCTTCATTCTGTTAGATAGCAAAATGTGTTTTTGCCGGTGATGGGTATCCAGTTAACATAACATTATAGTACATTTACTAGAACCGGTGATGGGTAACCAGTTAACATAACATTATAGTACATTTACTAGAACCGGTGATGGGTAACCAGTTAACATAACATTATAGTACATTTACTAGAACCGGTGATGGGTAACCAGTTAACATAACATTATAGTACATTTACTAGAACCGGTGATGGGTAACCAGTTAATCATCCAGCAGCGATGGACAGCTCGATGCACCCCCAAAATGTGCTGAGACCACCGTAAGGTGGTTGGTAGCCACTTACAAAAACCACAAATACAAAAGAATACAATACAAAATGTGCCTCGCACCATGTCACTCCCAGTTTAGGTTCTTGCTCAAAACCCATCTGTTGTATTAGGTTGTCACCATGAGATCTGTTGGATTTCAAGCCTATGGCGCCTAGAAGCCCTTTTCCTTGGGTATTAGCCACGCTTTCTAAATCACTGTTACATTAAATTAAATTCTAAATTAAAGTTGCATTTTGATTGGCTGTAGACCAATGTGACAAAAACAGCATTTAGAGAGGTGTTGATGTATCAATGCTGCACATACACATGACACTCCTTTTTACAGGGATATAATCACAATGCCACATTTGATATTCACATGCTACACAATTTTCCATTTTCAGTTGATAGTCAGTAACTTTGCTTTAACACATCAACGTCCTCACCACACCTTCTCTTTAGGGCATTAGCAAAGACGCACTGTAATTCACTGCTTTACAAGGCTGTTTTAAACGACCACATCTGCTAGCAGTAGAAGATTAATATGATGTATATGTTGCAGGTCTAATTGGTACAATATTTAAAGAGTGGGTTTTCGAGATGGGGAATCCCAAAATGAGAGCTAGCAAACCCTAGTTTCACAAAAAAGGAAATACCTGAGATGGTAATTTGTGTGATTTAAAGGTGTTGGAAGAAAATACTGCATAGTTTGAAATAACTTCCCCAGGATACCTAGGGTCGTCCCACATTGCATTTCCAATTTGGAAGGAAAACGTGGATTTGGGAATGAAACTTTGTATTTTGACAGTTATATGAACACTGCACTTTTATATGTGGAGCTTACTCATCTGTGCTTGATTTCAGATTCGTTAAGTCCCGCATGAAAAAGCTTTAGTTCTCTCCCACACGCCCTCACCCTTCCCCCCACACTGAGGCATCCATCTATTCACATACGTTTATCCACTCTCAAACATGAATTCAATCTACTCACCTCCTATTGCATGCACGCATTCACCTGTGTGCAGGTCTGTCTTCATGTAGGTTTACTATGCTTATATGTCTGTGTCACTATGGGCCTTATTACAAGTATAGGTGCTCTTTATCGCACATCGTAAATGACAATACAAACGGGTTCATTATTTAGCTGGTGCAACGAATAGCACTTATTACAAGTCTGTGGGGAATAACATGCGTATTTTGGTGTTTAACCAGTGCTTAATTTTAGTCGGTGGTTCTGGTGCTCGGCACCCGCGCTTAATTGTCAGCGCTGGCACTTAAGGATTGCCACATGGTGGCGATGTTTAGCTAATCTAAACATTAGCACAAAACCATTTGTACATTAATTTCATATACTTTACAAATGACTAATACCTACCCCCCCCCCCAAGTCATTCTAATAGCTTTGGGGGCCTGGAATAGTCTGAATTGTCACACTTGTAGGAGTGTGATGTTAGTAGTTGTGGCAGGTTCAATGGGTGGTGCAATCTGCAGTGGCCTCTTGACAAAGTCTCTGGCAGTTATTTTTTTTTTTCAAATTAAGCACAGTGTTTAACACATCAAAATCCGCATGATACAGTCAGAACATTATGGTTTTCCCCTGTTAAATTTCGGCAGGTTTGACCTGCCTAAATTTAATGAAGGTTGAGGTATTTAACGCATTCGATAATCATTGGATCGTTCAATAAAACATAACTCATAAATCTGAGACGTGTGTAAAAAGAGGTCTACGCACAGGTTGGAAAGAAACGACTGACTTGTAATCAGGTCCTTAGTGCCTGATTAGGAGTTTAACGCAGCAGCGGCAGGTACAGGTAAACGCGGCGGGGCACTGCAGGGCAGGGGCGGGGAATGTCGACAGACGACAGAATAGGATTCATTTGTTTATTTCAATTTCCCTATTCTGTCATCTGTCGAAATGGCCCCCACCCTGCCCCACCGCGCTTACCTGCACTGCCGCTGCTGGTTAACGCACCTGATAAATAACTATACCACAGGGTACATTATTTATCGGGTGCGATAAATAACACCTATTACAAGTTTGTGGGGAATAACATGCAAATTTTCGTGTTTAACACATGCTGGGGTAAATACCGTATGCTTTTACCCCGTTACATTCAGGCAGGTTTAACCTGCCAAAGTTTAATGAAGGTTGAGTTACTTATGTATCTAATAACTATCAGATATGTTAAATACCTTAAAACTTGAAATTTCGACCCATGCGTAAACCTCAGAGTATACCAACCCACTCATAATCAGGCCCTCTGTGTTTTTTGTTCATAAAAGTTATCGGTATCACAGCAAAACACACAGACTTAAAATAACTTGACTGACTGACCTTTGGAATGGTACCTGCTTCAGTGTTTGCTCCTAACAGGTAATAAACTTATCACTTCTGCATGAGTTTTGCAGATCCTCCTAACTGAAGAGGGTGGTAAAGGTTTCTAGGCATGTGAAGTCTACCCAGGGACTGGACTTCTGAGACCTGATTGAGTTTGAAGATGAGATGGACACTTTTGGGAAATTATCGAACATTCATTTAATAACTTGCCAAACAATACACCTTTCAGAAACCAATAACAATGAAGACTAGGCAGGTATTAATGCTGCTCTATAGGAGAACACAGAGATAATTGGGAAAGACACGATGGGGCATATTTACAAGCCCCTATCGCCACAGGAATGTCATTTCTAATGGCGTTCCTTTGGCGATAGGGGCTTTGCCTTATATACAAGGAGGTGTTAAGCCACTTAGCGTGGCTTAACACTGCCTTGTAAATAAGGCACCCTTTCATGCTATACTTAGCGTGAAATGGGGTGGGAAATGGGTGTTACAGTGGGTGTTCCGCCGCAACATCCATTGATTTTGACGCTGCCCCTATTTACAAGGGTGTCGTAAATAGGAGTCAGCGCCAAAATTGAGACCAGGGAAAACCTGGTCTTAACATGGCGAAACGAGGAGAAATGCACTATTTATCCTTGTTTTTGCTGTTTCTATGTGTGCTGAATTGTGCAGCACACATAGAAACAGCAAAACGCCATGAATAATTGTTTATGTGCATGAAGGTGTCCCTTCCTGCAAATAAACAATCATTAAAAAAATGATGATTTGCAACTTCTATGTGTGCTGCACAATGCAGCATACATAGAAGTTTTAAATCGCCATTTGCGATTGTTTATGTGCAGAAAGGGACACTTTTTTGCACATAAACAATCATTCCCTCAATGCAGGCACTAGGGTGCAAGGGTGCCTGCGTTGGCGCTAGGCAGGTTAATTTAGCGCCAGTGCTAGCGAAAACGCAGGGATGTGCTGTATCTTTGTAAATACGGCTCATCTCTGCGTTTTTCGGAATGGCGGAGCATGGCGTTAGCATTTTGTGCTTAACGCAACGCTCCGCCATTCCATTGTAAATATGCCCCGAAGTATTTACACTGAATTCCAGAGGACCTGAATGAAAGGCTGGCACAGACTTGCACATGAAACATAGCACTTTCTGCTGTGCTTGTGTCCAAGAGAGCTCATTCAGATTTGAAGCACTGAGGCCCTTTGTGTTTTCCAGGAGACATCAATTAAATAAATTATGATTGAATCTGCTAACTAGTTTGAGGGAAAATAGCAACAATAATCCCTCAAGCTGAGCTGCGATTCCTAGGGTGTTGTTACAGCTGACGTCAGCAGTGCACACCCTACCGTCAGTTGATGATGCACTGGGCAAGAGATCAATCTTACCATGAATGGGATTCTGAAAATAAGTTTCGTGTCTTCGGACAGCACCAGCTCAGGGATGTAAAACACTCTAACAAGAGAATGTAAATACTTTTATCAATGCATAGCTCGGCAGCTTTTGCACCTTTATCAGAGTGTTTTTTGTGATGGCTGTATTTATTAGGATGCAAAATCGTGGAAGCTGCATGTACAAGTGAAGGAAATGTCCATAGGGTTTATCACTTCCCTCCCCGCAGCTTTCAGGGAAGTCTGGATTCTCTCCTTGTCCCTCAAAGGACTTTCCCTCTCTTCATGCCAACAGACGAAACTGCATTTGCTCCTATTTCTTATCTCTCCTTCTGGCTTAGCACCAACTCACATCATGCAATCAGTGGCAAGATGCATGGATAGCTTGGAGGGTTTCCTCGGTACTTACTACCTTATTGAGCCACATGGGCTGTAACTCTAAATCCTGCGCAGCTCACCTCTCCTGCCTCTGTAAATTGTATTGTAATTGTATTGTAATTGCATTTATATAGTGCTTACTACCCCTGACGAGGCGTCAAAGCACTTTTTTCGGTGAGTAGCATGCTACTCCGGAACCCATAAAGGATTACTGGTGAATTAGTACAGTGAAATATGAAAGTAATTTGAGCGGCGGATATGTTAGTCTGTTATTTGGATTGAGAAGGATAGTGGAGAGTAGTGGTGGCTGCCACTAACACAGGGTGGAGGGGCGGGGTGGGGGGAGCACAGGGGGTGGGAGACCAAGCGCAGAAGGGATGGAGGGGAGGACAGATTAATAATAATTTTTAAAACTTACCTGACGCCGCCTCCCGCATCGCGTTGCTCCTGCTGGCCTCTTCCTGGGTCCCAGCAGCCCCGGGACAGACTCCAAGCCAATCCCAGTGCTGCAGAGCAGCGCGGGGATTGGTCTGAGCAGGCAGAAAAGACGCCCTGCTCAGACCAGGGAGTCTGTGGGGTTTCTCCAGAGTGGCTGCTGAATGCAGCTGGGCTGGAGAAACCTAAGTGCGCATGTGTGTTTTGGTCGACTGAGACGGCTGGCCAAATACACATGAGCACTTAAGGAGTGCTCAAGCACTCCTCCTCCCCCTCCCATGCCCCACCCCGCCATGCACAAGCTGGTAAACAAAAAATAAAACGATGCCAGAGCATCGTTTTTATTTTTATTTTGCTAGCTCTGCGCCAGGCAGTGGGGCGACGCTCCTCCGCCAATGCGGAGGAGCCGCCACTGGTGGAGAGATAGAAGAGTGAAAAGGTTTGCATTGATACAGCGCTTGCTACCCCTGATGAGGTGTTGAAGTGATTTTCGGCGAGTAGCATGCTACTCCGGAACCCATAAAGGATTAGTGGTGAATTAGTATAGTGAAATATGAAAGTTTTTGAGTGGTGATATGTTAGTCTGTTATTTGGATTGAGAAGGATAGTGGAGGGGTAGAAGAGGGAAAAAGGTTTGCATGTATATAGCACTTGCTTGTAGATGCTTAGCCCAACACCCATGCAAGATCCCAGGAGAAACAGGAGACGTGATACTGGTGTTTATGTAATCAATGTAGCGCATTAGCAGGTGTAGCTATCCCAGCTAGTCAGACACTGTAACATAGAATTAAGAATACATCACACCAGTGCACACACTGGGAGTTGCAAAAACAGAATAATATATCAATTCAAGTTTATTTCTGATAATAGAGAGATTAATAAACCATCAGCAGACTCTATTTAATGATACAGTGGGTCACCCAAGTAAATAATATATGACATTGTGGTTTACATAGTGTGACGGGGATGCAGATTAGGTTGTAATGCATTTGGAATCAGGAATTAAGGGTTTATTTTTGTTAAGAGAAAGTTAGTTGCATCCCAGTGGATATGCTTAATGGTCTCATCCTACAAATGTTATATGCTCCTCGATAAAGCCCTAGTGTTGTATGTCAGAGCTCAATCCTGACCACCCCTGGTGGATGTTACCTTTGGCCCTAAGCTAAGCACAGGTGTACCAACTCAGCATTCAGAGAGGGAAGACATCCACAGGTGCTGTTCCATGAATCTTACCCAGAGAGTGTTCGTGTTTAGAACATACCAGTAATAGAATAATACCGAGATACAGGTTTATAGATCGGTTCCCGTTTTCTATTTCTATCAATAGAGCCCACACAAGAAATATGAAGCACCACTTGAGAAGGCTTTATTTAGAGCCAAACTAATGCAAAGGAAATGCAAAATTATGGCTGACGATATTAAAATAGATGTAGCGATTATATACAAGCAAAGAGTAAATATACGATATAATGCATTTTATTTTGTCTTAACTAATAGTTGTTAGCACTGAAAGGTTTCCCATCATTCGCATACCTTAAAGTCAAGGTCAGACAGCCCAGAGCTGCCTGCAAGGGCAGTTTATAGTTGTGAGAAGCCAAGATGTCCTAAATCTGCAGCCTTGGTAGAAAGACAACAAGTTCCCCAGGAGTTGAAATCACTGCTTTAATACTGATTCTCAGAACCATTGTGAGAAAAATATCATTTTCATTTGTGATGTAACGTGACAAAGTTCATAAGAATCATTTTTCAATTTTATACTTACAATCTCTCTACACAGTTATCAAAACATTATCCAAAATATATGTATATCAAAACTCATATTTAAAAAAATACATTGTCATACAATAATAATCACAATGCAAAAGAAATAAGCAATAGGCACAAACCTATATGGCCTGTAGGCCCTAAAAGAATGATGGGCCGGTGCACGACACACTGGGCGTATGTACAATAATAAACAACACATGGCATCCTCGGAATGATAGTGGACATCTTTAGCAGACATATGCATATAAGTGTATATATATTTGATGATATGTGATGACATTATTATATAGCTGTGGATTGATAAAATATTCAAGCTCTTTTTTTTATGTATAATTTTTATTGTAGTTCAAAGAACACTACAGCGACCATTAATCAGAAGCCAAGTATACAGTTACATCACATGAAGTCATTTCGAAAAACAATCAACTTTCCCCTCCCTTCTCCC
Organism: Calotriton arnoldi; assembly: GCA_963921515.1. Taxonomy (NCBI): domain Eukaryota; kingdom Metazoa; phylum Chordata; class Amphibia; order Caudata; family Salamandridae; genus Calotriton; species Calotriton arnoldi. The sequence continues at coordinate 929,010 of CAWUFW010005003.1, read as the reverse complement.
CCCCCCCCCCGTTCATCCCCCCCTCCACTCTAGTCTCAGAATATGTGCAGGTTACAATTCCTATACCCACTTATATTAAGAACAGTGCTTATGTACCAGTCGGGACGGACCCGCGCCACCCCCCTCCTGCCCCCCCCCATTAGAGCTTGCGGAATATTCAAGCATAACAACAGTTATAGGCCCCACTTGACCAGGCAGCAGGGTACAAAATCAGGGCCAAATGTTGGATACAAAAACAACACTTTACAGGAAAAGAAATTAGCCCCTGTGGGCTCTTTTTAAAAGTTTGTGCATTAGTCAAGCTGGAAACATCTTAATCAATTGCGTAAAATGTAGGTTCAATTGGAGAAGGTGATGGAGAAAAAACAACCATAGACACAATGGGAGGTGGTGAAAGAATAGGAAGGGGTGTCACAGCTAACATTGTAGGCAAGACATTATTAAACATTGTAGTTGAAGGCCCTGGTGGTGAGTGTGGCACTAGCGAAGGTGCAGGCAAACAAGTCATAGGTGCCATAACAGGTGAAGTAGAAATCAAACAAGCTGGTGTTAGTGAAATAAATTGCAGAATAGTGGAATGGCACACGGAGCAATAATAACTGAGAACCATAAGCAATATTCATGATGTGTTGCAGTGCCCCAAACAGTGAAAGATGAATAACCAGTGCCTGGATGAGGTCCAACCGAGCCAATGACTCAGTTACTACATGTTAAAGAGGCGCTGTACCTCTGCTGCAGAATATATTGACTGGAGGTCAAAAAAACTGGGATGTCAAACTGAAAGAAACTTCTTTTTCGTTTAATAACTGATATTTGCTTATTCACTTTGCACAGGTGCAATGGGAGTAAAGCGATCTTCTGCCAGAAAGGAATAGCAGAACTCTTAACAGGAGGAGGACAAAGCGTAACATCTTAACATTCTACAATCTTCTGAACAGTAAACAAATATAACCTTGATGCAACCCACAACATGACATATATGTTCTAGAGCAAACACAAGGAGATGATGGACGGAGCGCTGAAAATTACCCCCAGTCACAGATCTGGGTTGAATCCATCATCGTTCTTTAGCTCACTTCGCCACCCCAGTTCAGACCCAGCCATATGCAAATCAGTCTTGTCCTTGTGCCTCATGGGAACCGTCCAGCTCGAACTGCCATGCCAGGTCTTCCCTGAACCGGAAACAAGCATCCTGGGACCGGTTTCAGGGTAACACCCCTCATCAGCCAGGCTAGCTTGAATCCAGTGGCAAAGTGAGCAAGGGATCCACGTCTGGGCATACCCTGCCAACTTATGGCGAACAAAGCAAACACAAGGAGATGATGGACTGAGTGCTGAAACTTTTCAGACACTCACCCCCAGTCACAGATCTCTGTTGAATACATCGTTGTTCTTTAGCTCACTTCGCCACCCCAGTTCAGACCCAGCCATATGCAAATCAGTCTTGACCCTGTGCCTCATGGGAACAGTCCAGCCCGAACTGCCAAGCCAGGATTTCCCTGGACCGGAAACAAGCATCCTGGGACCGGTTTCAGGGTAACATCCCTCATCAGCCAGGCTAGCTTGAATCCAGTGGCAAAGTGAGCAAGGGACCCACGGTGGCAAAGTGAGCTAAAGAACTTTGCCACTGGATTCAAGCTAGCCTGACTGATGAGGGGTGTTACCCCGAAACCGGTCCCAGGATGCTTCGTTCCGATCTGTGACTGGGGTGAGTGTCTGAAAAGTTTCGGCACTCCGTTCATTATTTCCTTGTGGTTGCTTTATATGGTCTAAAAACATAGCAACTGTTGTCAAGAAGAGCATGGTATGAAGGAATGACAGATATGGACACAGCCAGCAACTGGCATGCAAAGCCAGGCTTCATAAAATCATAAGGACTGTGCATTGAGATTGTGTCACATAACAAGGAATGGCCCAGAACATTTATACATGAAGATATGCTAATAATGATAGGAGTTTCATTAAGTAAACAATGATGTTGGAACCAAGAGCTCCCTCTGCAAAGGAGCTAAATTTATGATTATGTTCCTACCATCCGATAGATGTTTGTTGTAGGCAGGCATGAAAATAATAAATAATAGTAGTAGTACTTTACTTTATTCGGTTATTACAACCATCAAAGTTTCCAACAAAACATTAAAATATCAATAACAATACATAGGCATAGATCGTATTATTGCCAAATACAACATTTCAGTCGAGGATAAAGGCTGTGAGCCCCCCAGCACCAGAGGAATATAACTCATTTCAAGTGCCACTTCCAATACAAACTGTGCAATAGTAATAAAAACCAAATAAATAGTAGGCAGAAAAAAAGTTTCAATGGATTAATCACATTAAATTAGTACCAATACCAGGTAAAAAAGCTGTCCCTTCTATTTGTCGCACAGAGTGAAGATGAAAAACTGCACCTTTTCTTTTACTTTAATCATGCAGAAAGATTGTGTAGAGCAAGGAGAGCAGTTCCAGTAAGGTAGGACCAGGCCAACCTGTGTGACTTAAGAGTTTGCAAAGGTGTTGGTTGAATGCAAGGGTTTGAACGTATTCTTGATGAATGGAGGACAAACTTTATTTTATTATCCTACTGACTGATTATGTAATAGAAGAGACATAATACATTAATTTAACAAGTGATTGAATGCTTTTATCTTCAAGGGAAAATGCATGTTACAAGGATTCCCTATATAATAATAATAATAATAATGATGATGATGATGATAACAATAATAATAAAATTAATACTTCTTTGTCTCAATTTATTTAAAATCATATACGATATATAGTCATATACCATAAAAACTCAGTTGTAAAATGCATACCAAATATGTAACCTAAGACTAAAACCATTTCTTCTAAAATTACACAAAAACAGGCATATCAAAACATTAAAGCATTAAGATTTCATATCTTCTTATTGCTTGGGACATAAATTTCCTTCAGTGACCAACAACTTTTGCTGAGGAGTCCCTAAAACAAAATAACATAGCATCTTTGATTGTTCTGATTCCCTCACTGTTAAAAATCGGTTTCAAGTATCTCAAGCGGAGGTGAGACAGAAAACAAGTGCCAAGGATTCCAGCCCTGTGTGGCAGTCAGCTCTTCGCAGTGTTTGCCATTGACTCAAATTGAGAAAAGGGTGAGTACAAGAGCCTGTAGCGTAGGTAAAGTTAATTTTCTTTAGTACTCATCTTAAAATTAATGTATGATTGTTTCTGTGGAGAATTTGTTGCCAACGTATACATTGTGTTCTTATATTTCCCAGTCACCTCCGTATCCTGAATACAACTAGATAGTTTTATTTCCTTGTTTAATAATGGCTTTCGGGCTGCCGTGGTCATTTTACAGATGACCGTTAAGTCTGGTAAATGGAGGTTAGCCTAGTCGGTCTTGATAGAGTGTTCTGCAGGGAGTGAGCCAGTAGAGGGCTTGGACAACTCTTCTTGCTGTAATTCTTTAGGATATTGTCGTCTGCTAAATGGCAATCCATAAAAAAGTTAATACGATTGATTATTACCTGTGTAGGCAGGGGTACAATACTAAACTCCAGTCTCAGTTGGCGCTGTGGAGTTGCGTTCCGTAGGTTGAACAGTTTTCTGAAGCAACTTAGAAACATCATTTCAACCTTTCTGGCTATATCTCAAGTCCAAGATACACAAAAAGGGGGCTAGAGGAGATTTAGAGACCAGCAAGGGTATACTCCCCTTACTCAATTAGTCAATTGGATTTAGTGCAGACTCCTATAGCCTAACTTCATCATCCAGACCAGAGGGTACGTGTGTGTTTTGATGTATATCTGGAGTCCAACAGACAGACCCATACATAAGTACTGGAACTATTTTACAATTGGCAACCATGAGTGTGGGGGCTATCGCTCCCACTCCATATTTTGTAGAGAATCTCTTAATTGCACTGTTGCTACTGCCACTTTATTACACCAGTGCTTTAAATGGGCCTTCCAACTTCATTTATTGTCTAATATCAGGCATACATAAGTGTATGTTGGCACCAACTACATTTTACAAGGACCCATGATTCCCTAGATGTATTATGGTGTGTATCTTCCTAACACTGTCCATGTAGGTCCTGGAAGACTTAACAGTGCCATTTTGGTTGGCTCCAATACATTAAACCAATGTGTTTGTTCTTGGTAACTACCCATGAGTAACCTTTTTCAAGCAGATTTGCTTGACTAGCTGTGTTAACCAATATTATTTTGTCCCAGGTAGCCTAGAAGCCTTGTGATATCAAATAATTAGCCACCGGATCCTGCACATTCACCCTTGCTTGTATGTCAGTTTACAACAGTTTTAGAACATGACTCAAACCTAAACTAAATAACGGAGATGCCTTCAATGGTTAAGCTTAATAAACCATTCAGCAAAAAGGAAAGTTGTAGTATTCCTGTGTTATGATTCTTGCTCTATGTTACCTTGTCCTAGCTGCTCAGCCTGCGTGTGTGTGTTCTTATGGAATGTTGGTGAATGGGCCATGAGTGGAATGCTTGGGTGACTGGATGAGTGAGGACAGTTGGTGGATGGGGCTGAGCAGCTAGCAGGCTGCTCCTGGTGGGGCTGTTGATGAGGACTTACTGGCTGCCCTACAGCACTTATACACCTGCTTATAAGGATTTATGCTACCTGTTTACTTACCTGAATAAACCTACCTGGATTAAATCTACAAGCGTGGACTACATTACTACATTAATTTTGGCGACGAGTTGAGGACGTCCCCACGCTCTACGGTTGGTAAAAGTGGCCTGAAAGAGACTTCATGATGCCTTCTACAACATGTTGGGAAGAAGCTTCAACAGGGAGAAGACGACAGGCACGGACAACAAGGACAAGACGCAACAAGTATGAGTCACCTGTGGCCACACAAGAAGATCACTTGAAACACTTTATGCTACAAAGGGAAATAAAGAAAATGGTACAGCGCGCCGTGCAGCCCCACCAGTGTCCATTACAACGGACAGCCCCTACTCAAACGTGCTGTACCCCGTTTCATGAGGCAACTACAACAAGATTTGAGACTTCAAATACAGTGAGCCACTTCTTTTACTTCATGGATGCTGCGCAGAGTGAGCCTTCAAGTACAGTAAGCCACTACTTTTATTTCATGGATGCTGCGCAGTGTGTGACTCGCATTTACATTTTTTCCCAAACAAGTCTTACAAACTTTACATGTGTGTGCCTTATTTCTGCCTGCATTGGAGTAGAGTTCCCTACACACTAGGACTTGCACAGAGTCACGCATGAAGGTGCGCAAACAGATTTACATGGACTTTTCCATCAGAATCACGAGCTGCTGGGTGTCTTTACACTAGCAGTGGCTGGCAGAACAGTAACAAGGGAGAGGACGTGTTTGAGGCCACACAGCAGCTATGTCTTTCAAACCCTTGGGGACAAAGAGAGGTGAGACATTATTTGTCCTTGATTTTTTAACTTTACTGAGACCTCTTGTCTGTGGCATTTTCTAACCGCGTTGAAATTTGACCTGTTACTGGTCAAATGGTTGAGACATTGTGGGTGAGACATTTTTCTGTCTTTTATTTTTGGTTGCTGTTTGAGCCATCCATATCACATTGGCAGTTAAACAGCTCTTACACGGATTTAAAAAAGGAGGCGCGAGTCACAGTCAGTGTGCACACACTCAGCGCGAGCACTTTCAAAGAAGATGTTACGTTTAAGTTAAGCGCGCGCAACTTTACCTCCATAGTCTAAGGTCCTTCTGTGACGTTGTTATCCATTCTGCCATCTGACGTTGTGGATTCTTCGCAGCATTGTGCTGCTGAAGGACGCTCTGCAGCACAAACGCGCCGGGAGCCTTCCAGCGCGGCATCTCCTGCGTGCCGCCATTTTGTGTTTGGCACCTCTACACATGCATCGGAGGCTCATTGCGTTCTATTGTGTCCAGCACGTTTGATCTCTTTCTGCCAACCACTTTTTGTCAGTAAAGTTTATTCAAAGTTGAAGTTCAGCGGGAACGTCGCGCTGTGAAAATCGGCTTCGGATGGTTTTGTGTGCACCTTGAAGTTACAGGTACCTTCTCTCATCTTCATCACTGGTGCATGTGCATGACTGAAAACAGTGTACAGTCGTGGGTGCTAAATTTCTTATTGGACTTACACCTTAAAGGAACATGTTTACAGGAGCACATAGCACCGGATCCTTTTGGTTAAACTGCAGTAGTGTTTATGGTGACAGTGGACATTCTTCACAAACAGCTACGTTACCACAGTGTATGGCAGTTTGACTAGGACTGCTATATGCATTATACATGTGTTGGAATCAACCTTTTGTGGATGTCGCCATAGTGGATTTTCTCGGGTGAGAGATCGCTCACCAGCATGGTTATTTATGTTTTGCAAATTTATCTCACAATTTTCGTTACAGTGAAATAAGTTTTGCTAAATATTTGCAAATTTGTGTACTATTCATTTCATTGCAGATTCTGTACAGTTTATTTCTTACAGTGATGCCACTGTCTACTCAATTTATTTAGAATGTGTTTACATGTTTTGAAGTTTATGGGTACTGTCACCATATTTACATTGGGATCTTTTTGTGCCCTTACATGAGGGTGGGATCTAAGGGTTTTGTTCCCTTTTTGTGTCTTGTTGCAAGGAGTTATTTTCCTTGTGTGCGTATGACACCTTGTGCCGCACGTACAATTTTGTACAGGGTTTTATTCCCTGTGTGCATAAGACACTTTGTGCTGCACGTATTATTTTGGGTGCAGGGTTTGTTTCCCTGTGTGCGTAAGACACCTTGTGCTGCACGTATTATTTTGGGTGCAGGGTTTGTTTCCTGTGTGCGTAAGACACCATGTGCCGCACGTTTGTTTTTATTGTGCAGGGTTTGGTTCCTTGTTTGCCTCCTTACGTGGAGAGTATATACGTAACGTTGTTGTCCCTTGTAAAGTGGGGGCAGGATATTGGGTTTCAGTCCCTTTAGTCCACATGTCTTGTTTGCCTCCTTACATGGAGAGCATTACGTAACGTTGTTGTCCCTTGTAAAAGTGGGGGCAGGACATTGGGTTTAAGTCCCTTTGGTCCACTTGTCTTGTCTTCTTACATGGAGAGTTTATATGTATTTTCACGTTGTCCCTTGTTTAAGTTGGGGGGCAGGATATTGGGTTTTCAGTCCCTTTGGTCCACATGACTAGTCTCCTTACATGAAGAACTTACATTTTGACGTTCATTTTTCCTTATTAGAGGAGGGGGATGGGTTTTCCGTATCCATCTTTCCTTCTTGTCTTTAGCTCCTTACCCTTTCGTGATGCGGTGTTTCCGTCATCCCTGGGTCTAGGCTTTTGACTCTTATTTTAATAGTTCACTTCCACTTTATGATGCGGGTGGTGTTTCCTTCATCTTTGGGTTGTGGACTGTTTAAGTTTGCTGTACTTTCATGTTTATAGTTTTCCTTTCATGCTCATAGTTTTAATGTTTTGTTTTTGTTATTCTTCTGTTTATTAGGGAAGAGATATGTAGTATTCCGGCGTTATGACTCAGTGTAGCAGGGCACTGTGATTGGGCGCCATGTAGCATGTCAGGGGTCAATTAAGACCATAACCCGTAGATTTCCCTTGGCCCTAAAGAAAGCACAGGTATACTAACTTACCATTCTGGATGGGGAAAAAAGACTGCTGGTGTCTCGCATTTTCTGCTGAAATTTCCCAAATAAGTTTTGTGTTTGGAACATACCGGTAGTACAATAATTCCTGTAAGGTGGTTCCCTGTTTCCATTCCCCCTGATAGAGAACACACATGAAATATGAAGCAGTATTTTAATTACGGTCCCTATTGTTTAATGTCCCCACATAACAAAATCCTCTCTCAGCACAATACTCACATGAATGCATCTTTGAAATTTTACGCGTTACCTTTTTTGTCAAACACTGCATTACAGTTTCTGTCTGCTGTACTAGCTTTACTTAGCTCTCTAGTATCTTTATCTATGAGCAGTGAGTCATAAAAATATTTGTATGGGCGATAACAGGGCTCCTTCGCCTCAAATGCAGGCACTCCATCACATTAACCTGTTAGCTCTATTGCTGTGTATACTTGAAGTACAATGAAAAGTGATCACAAACTGAAAAAGTCAACTTTCCTAACAGGTCTGTTAGAAATGAAAGTAAATGCATCTGTCTTACGGTCAGGACATAGCCTGAGGGCGCTCTTATTTCCAGCAGCCTAAACAGGTCCAACAGTCAAAAGCCCCAAACAGCTCCATCAGGCAGCCTGAGCCCTGCTTTTGCTCTGCAACTATAGTCTCTTAATCCCCTCCCTTCAAAGTTCACTCCTATCCAATATTAAACCAGGACCTTTGGTCAGCACTGGAGATGCTCTTAACCCACTGAGCCTTTTCTAGCATTCACTCCAGGACACCTGGTCCCACACATGAGGGAGGGTGATGCAAGTTCAAACCATGCAGCATTTACATCAGACTCATTCAACAGACCGAGTTCCATTCCCATAGGCTAGTCTTGTGCCCTAGACCCTATTAGCAACATTAATTAACACATTTCGAGCTGTAGGCTGAACATGCACCGTGCTGGACACCTATTTCTCTTAAATACAAACAATGATTTGTTTCTTTGCCCTACAACCTTGTATTATGCTCAACAACCTTCTATTACACACAGTAGAATCGGGTTATCAACATACAGTCATTGCTGGTTAGTCTTCACGTATTAGCTAAGATGACATCCTCTCAGAGACAATGTGATGACTTAAACACGAGGGTTCTTCCCTTTCAAAACCCCCAGTACAATTCACAAGGACTTGCCAGAACATAAATGTCTTCAACCTGTTTAGAACAGACTTTGGGCTAGAATATGAAGTGATACCTCGATGCTATGTTAGTATGCACAAGTGTTTTCAGTAGCATGTTTTATAATTACTCAGAAGGATCTATTCATTCCAGGCATTCGCTGCCTGGTGTTATGCCTCACGATATAATCTCAGATAAATTTATAAAAATACATGCTGAAGTAATGCAAAGTTTGTGCCTCTCTAAATAGCTATTTATTAATAAAACTTCAGCTCATACCAAAACATAAAACTCGTGACCTGTGCCTAGTCCACGTTTTCTGTGATATTTTGTTTTCCCCAATCAACTCAACTGTAGAATCACTGAACATAAACATTTTGACACTATTTTAAGGATAAAGAAACAGAACATATAATCAATAAAAGATAGAAAATAGACTGACCTTAAATTAGACAAAAAAAAGGCCCATAAACCCCTAAATTGAGATAGGCCCTAAACGAATAGCCCTTGAGGTCCTTAGAATATTCGCCATAGCATAAGTATCCCAGCTTCAAAACAAAATACAATTTCACAACATCAACTACATATTTCGCATTGATGTCCTTAAATTATAGCAACAGGAAGAAGATTCTTTTTTGGTGACGAAATATTAGAAAATGATCAACCGACTTTAATGCAACAATGCAAACAAAACAAATTGTGGCACCAGCTACAGAGCCCCCAAAGATATAGCTACAGAAACTGCAATCATTGTGGATTATTACATTTTATTATTTACATTTTCCTAAAAGATCACTTAATTATTAAACAAATTATCATACAATTCATTTCAGGACAGAGATTAAAATATAATAAATAGTTTATTTTATACACATCATGGAACAATATTTTATAAGTTTTGTAGCTTTGTTGTTGACTTCAGGTAATTGGACAGAATCTTATTTCGGACAACGCACGATTCGCGGATTTGAGACTCCCAGTCGCCTTTTCAAGGCTTCAAAGAAGAGAGCAATCTAAATCTCACTTTTCAAACGGAGATTCAGGTTAATGTTTTTTCAATATTAAAAATCTCAAGTTTTAAAATTCTAGCATTCCACTACTAACTTTTCATGCAGAATACATTTTACTAATGTTGATCCTTCTGGATCGTGCAGAAATCTACATTACTGTCTCTGAATGACAGACTTTCCTCTTGAACACTAATAACTAATACACCATCAATACAGGGACAAAATACAGTTATGGCTTTTCCATTTCCTCATTTACTCATTGGTATGGAAGCCCTCCAATCTAAATTTAGCATTTATAAAACACATCTGGGTGAGTGCATAACTTCAAGTACCCTTTGTGGCTGTGAGAAGATTAATATAACACAACCTACTTTTCACTTTACATTAAAAATGAAGAACTGAACATGCCCTTCCCATTTACGCCTCTCTCCTGACATATGTGGGATCATAGAAATGAGGGCTCACCTGTTTCGTTTTTTGGCATTTCAACTGGACAAGGAAGGAACAAAAAAATGTGTTTTTAAAGTGTATTTTCAAATTGTTCTTGATACCCTGGTATGCAGTGAAAACATTATTAAAAAAATTGTAAAGAGTTAAGTAGTCCACCGTATGAGCATTGAGCATGCATACCAATAATTGGGAATAATTGGATACTTTTCTGCATCAACTCCCATCACCAAAAATATAAGAAAAGCAGTCAGACCTCTTCGTTTGATACCAGATGTCCATTACAATTGAAATTACAGGCTTAATTTATCAGTTGCTAAAATATTAATTGTTAGTAAAAGAGTGCATGGCAAAAAGGATTGACAAAGGTACATGAAGTAACAAGTGTAGCTGTGTGGTAAGAGAAAATAACTTATTGGGGTCATTATGGATGGGTTTTGGAAAACTAGGCTACAACATGGCATTGAATAGGTACTATGGGGGATTATGTTAACCGCTTCGGTGCTCATGACGAGACCAGCTCGTCATGAGTCACATTGGAGCTGTGCTCATGACGAGCTGGTCTCGTCATAACGGCTGCGCTCCGCCCACGCGGGATTAATTCCCCGCCTGTGCGGGAGAATTAATCAGTGGGCGGGGTTGTGACGAGACCAGCTCGTCATGAGCACAGCTCCACTGTGACTCAAGACGAGCTCGTCTCGTCACGAGCACCGCGGCACCACGCTCACCCCTCCCCCCGCACCCGTGGGGGAATTACCCCCGCAGGGAAGGGGTTAAGGAGATATAAAATTGAAACAATAGACAACTCCAACAGGATATTAAATTCACTAAATGTAGCATTACCCCCAGGTCCCTCCTGTCCTTTTCCCATTCAGTACAAAGTGGAGATAACCATCTCTCAACAGAAAAAAAAGACCCGAGGAATGCTGGGACCCTAACCTCGCCCCATACCACTGGGAGTACATAGGCAGAACTTACCCAGCATCCTGCCTGTTCTATTTTTCTGTCTGTCGACAGTATTGGGACGAGGTGCTGGTGCTGCTCCTGCTGGAATGGAGTGGAGTTTCTTCTTCCTCTCCCCGTCCGGCTGCCTGGCTGTGCGGGCGGGGAGTCTGCTGGTCTGGTTGTTCCCGACCAGCTCTGGCATATCGGCCGGCCCTTTGCGGCTGGTGCGCTGGCCTCCCAGCTGCTTCTGGGTTGCTGGACGAGTCTTCCTGTGGCCTGCCGGGTGGACGACGTGCGCGCTTGCTGTTTCCTTCCCTTCCCTGGCGTGGGACCTGATGGACACCTTGGGCTGGCTGGAGGGGGGGGCTTGTTCCTGTCTGGCCTGGGGGTGTCCCGCACCCCCCCTCGGGTGAGTACCGAGTAGCGGTATCTGTTTTCCCCTTTTTTTGCTGGACTGTCATCTCCGCTTCTGTCCTATGCCTTGGGCTGGCTGTGGCGGAGGGGGGGGGCTTGTTCGTGGCTGTCGCCCCCCTCCCCGGTGAGTGCCGCAAGGCGGTTTAGCTTTGTCAGGGGGGGTGGCTGCTTGTCTGCTGTGTGTGCTGGGTGGGGTTCGGCCCCTGCTTCGCGGTGCTGTCCATGGCACGGTTGGAGCTGGTTCGGTTTCTGCTTGTCTTGCTCCGCATTCCATCCTCTGCTGGCTCTCTGCGGGTGCTGTGGTGCAGGCTTGTTCCTGTCTCCCGCCCCTCCCACCCGGTGTGTGCCGCGTTGCGGTGTTTCTTTCCGTGGGCATTGGCTCCCGCTTTGGGTGTCTGTCGGGGGTGGTCCCTTGGTGTTTGTCTTGCCTCTGTGGCTGCCTGCCTGCCTGCCTGGCTGCTGGTTCCCCTGGGTCTGCGGCTATGTTTTGGGGGGAGTCTTGTGCCTCTGGCTGCTCTGCTTCCTTCTGTTCCAGGGCTGTTGTCCCTCTGCCTACATCGCCTGTTGTGTTGTCCCCGGGGCCGCTTGCTCTCCGCCTTCTGGTTGTGTCAGGTTGGCCTGCTTGCAGTTCTTTCTCTACCTTGGCCTCTTTGGGTCTCTGTTCCCGTGTGGGGTGGTGGTGGCTGTGTGTCGACCGTGGGCGCTGGGCTCCCGGTCTACTTCTGGGGCTTTGGCTAAGGCCTCTGTTTGGTTTTGGGCCTGGCTGTTGTGTTCTAGGTCCTGGCTGGTCCGGGCCTTTGGGCTGTTGCCTTGTTTGGGTTTCGGTCCTGCGTGGTCCGGCGGTTCCGTGCCGGGGTCTCTGCTGCCTTTCCTAGCCTTTACTTTGCCTATGCTCTGCTGGGGCCTAACCCCGGGCTTGGGTTGGGCCACCGGGTCCTTCTGTTCGGGTGGGTTGCTTGGCTTGGGCCCTGGCATCCCGGCTGCTTTTGACCTCTGCTGCCTTCGCTCTGCCCTGGGGGTTTCTCCCCTGCTCCTGCCCTCCCTTGAGGCGTGCTGGGCCTTGGAGTTTGGTGTGCCTGTGCGGTCTGCTTGGCTTCCACCCTGGCTTCCGTTGCCTCTGTGGCTGGACTGGTTTTGGGGGCTCTTTCCCCTCGGGGGTTGGGGTTTCCGGGCTGTGGCGGTTGGCCCTGTCCCGCCCCTTCAGGGCCTCTGTGGGTTCCTTGTTGTTGGCCCCCGGTCGTCTTTGCTGGCCTGTCTGTTGGTGGTCGGTGGTCGGTGGTCTGCCTGGTCTTTTTGGGGGAGTCTCTGGATGGTCTGTTCTTTCGCCCGTTTCTGGTCTTGGCTCGTCTGCTGCTGGTCCTCGCTTGGGGTTCCCTTGCTCAGGTCTTGGGTTCTCTGGGCTGCCTGGTCATCTGGTTGTTCCGTTGGGGGCCCGTTGCGCCTCTTCTCCGGTGGTCGGTGTGTGCCTTCTCCGGGGCTGTGGCTTCCTGCTCTAGTCTTCTCGGATTTGCAGTTGGGGTGTTCTGCTGGGGCTGTGTTGTTCGGGCAGGGTCTCCCTCTCGTTCCCCTTTCTTCTTTGGTTTCCCCTGGTCTCGTTGTCCTTGGGAGTTGGTCTCGTCGGCTCTTGCTGGTAGGGCTTTTCCTGGTGGGCTCTGGTTCTGTTTGGGGACTTGCTCCGTGGGCAGTGTTTGGGCCTACTGGGGTTCTGGTCTCTGCCGGGCCTGCTCCCTTTTGGCTCTTGGGGCCTTGTGGGACTGTGTTCCGGGGTTCTGTTTATGTTTCCCCGGTTTTGTTTGTGGGTGCCTTTGCTTTCCCTCTTGGCCTTTCCCTGGGCTCTGTCTCGCCTCCCAGGCAGGGTGCTTGGTGGTTGTTGTCTGTCGGCGGTTGGTGCTGGCCTTCTTTCCTGGGGTCTGATGCTCTGCTGTGGGGTTCCGGGGGCTTTGTCCTCTGGGCTCTCTGGGGCCGGGTCGTTCTGGTTGGGGGGGGGGCTTGAGCCTGGCTGATGCTTCCCCCCTTTCTGGTTAGGTCTGAGTGGTCCTGCCCTTGGATGGTTCTTTGGGTTTGTGCCTTTGCCCTGTTGGCTGGCCCTGTCCTCTTTCCTTTTTGGGTTGGTCCTGTGTGACTGCCTGGAGGTGCTGGGCTTCTTGGCATTTTGTCTGATGGGCGCCCTTGGCCATGTCCTGTTGGGGCTTAGTTTTCTCTGGCCCGCTGCGGTACGGGGTGTTGGTTGCTTTGGCGCCCGTTTCCCTTCTGGGGCTTTGCCTTTGGGGCCTCTTTAGGGTGCCTCCTTTTCGGCTTCTTTTTTTTGGCCTGGTCGCCTTTTTGGGCATGCTCCCCTTCGCCTGGCGGTTTGGGTTTTCCCTTTTGTTGCCTGGGTTCTCTGTTTCTCGTTTTCTGGTTGGCCGGTTCTGGCTTGCTGGCCCGTTGGGCCGCTGGAGGTCTTCTTCTTTGGGTGTCCTCCTCGCTGTCCTTTGTTGTTGGCAGCCTCGGTTGTTTTTTTGTTGGGCTTGTTCTCCCTTACTGAATGGGACGAGGACTGGAGGGACCTGGGGGTAATGCTCTATTACTTACCAGTAATCTTCATTACTTTAGGTCCCGTTGTCCTCGTCCCATTCATACGCCCTGCCCTCCCTCCCGGACGGCCGGCCTTCCTGTTGGGGGCTTGGTAGTTCAGGCAGAATGCTGGGTAAGTCCTGCTTATGTACTCCCAGTGGGAGGAGCGGGGTTAGGGTCCCAGCATTCCTCTGGTCTTTTTTCTGTTGGGAGATGGTTATCTCTACTTTGTACTGAATGGGATGAGGACAACGGGACCCGGAGGAATGAAGATTACCGGTAAGTAATAGAGCATTAGGTTATCCCTCCATGGTCCATGAAATTAAAAGCATCACATTGTTCACCAGGACATGTATCCCATAATTACAAAACAAGCCATGAAATTACTCCTCCTACCCAGAGGATTGAAATTGGCCATAAATTATCTGCTTTGACTCATCACTTTTGTTTATATCACACCCAAATGACCCTGAAAGGCCAATTTACCTACTTTTCACACATTTGCAGTGAAAAAATAGACTAAAAACGGGAGATTAACAAAAAAAGACAGACAAAAACCTAGAAAAGCAGAATGCTACAAAACAGAATAATGTTCAAAATGTTTCAAAAAAGTAAGAAATGCAAGAGTTAGGTTGGCGTAAGCGATAAGGTGAGGGAAATGGTTAGGGTTAAGGTTTAGGTTATGTTTTGTGGTTATGGTAAGAGTAGGGTTAAGGCTAGGGACTCAGAGTAAGGCATGATGTAAGGGATGTTGCAAGGCAAGATCTACAGTTTAGGGGTATGATGGAATGAAATAAGGGATTGAGTTATAATTATCTTATCTTTTGTGGTGTGTTAGGATTGAGATCAGAGTAGGGGAAGGTATTATGGTTAGGGGCTGGAGTAAGGATTATTGTTTGGACAAGGGTCAAATTTAGGGTTTTGATAGGAAGGGCTAGGCTTAGGTTAACTTTAGGAGTTGGTTTAGGGTTAGAATAATGGAAGGCGTAAGAGATGGTATGGGAGGAGAGTGGCTGTGGTACAGGCGTGTGTGGAGTATCAGCCCCCGTAAACTGGCAGATACAGTGTGATGTAGGAGAAAAAAAGTTAGGCTTAGGATTAAGGAGAGGTGCCAGTTGGGGTTAGGGTTAAGGTATGTTTATGTGCAACTCACTTACTTAGTGGTAAAACTTCAACCTTTTTACCTTTAACTTTTTTATTTTCAACAGACCTATATGTTAACCATGACTTTATACCTTTACTTTTTTAAATCTACTTTTTAGTATTTTTATTTTTTACATACAATGTTCACCTCAACTTATCAGAGAGAACAAACATCACTTCACTTTTCTTTTCTTCACAAGAAATCCTTGGAGGCTATGGAGCAAGGCTTTGTTGCCATCCAGATGTGAGAGTAGAAGGGCTTGGACAGCAATTCTAAAATTGCTTTGCTGAAGGAATTGTTTCACTGTCTGTGGTGGGAACAGCTGCTTCCATGTTGTCTTGATTTTCCTGGGCATGTATCCCTTGGGGAAAGATTGGTTCTGAGGGTGGATCCGAGTGACTTGGGATTGGAGGTTGAACCCATACATGTTAATGCTGATGAGTCAGGTTTGAACTAGTACTTATTTGTTGTTGTTTTGGGACAGGAACAATTTGGTCAGATTGGAGCTGGACATCAGAGTCTCAATGAGGAGCATGCAGTGAACAAGTCCTTAAATGTCAATAGCAGATGAGACTTTCATGTAAATTTGTGTTTCATTAATATATTTGTGGATTTTGATGCTGTTGTCAGTGAGTAGAGTTCCTTGGGGCTCCATGTAGATTTTGAAGGACAGGATAGAGTCTGGGGTGTACTGCAGGTGGTACAGAGCATCTTGGATCTACAGGTGCCCATGTTATGAATGAGTGTTAATTAGAGAGCTAGAAGCAGAACCGGTGGAGGACTTTGTGTGGCAATCAAATTTGAGACGTAAGGGTGTGGATGAGGGTGGTATGGTTAATGGTTCTGTAGGTGGCTGAAAGGTCCAGAAGTATTGGAGATAGGAGTGATCTTTGTCAGAGGTCAGGAAGGTATCATTTTAAGGTGTCAGCTTCAGTGCTGTAGTGTGATTTGATGCCTGATTGGTAGTCATGAAGGAGATGGTTGGTGAAAACGTGCTCTTGCATTTCAATGTACACTGCTTTTTGATTACATTTTTAACGAAGTGTAGATGGTTGATGGATCAGTAAGTGGTGAGTTCTTCAGGGACTAGTGTGAGTTTCTTTGAAAGTCTTCGAAGCTTTTGGGAAGATGCCTTGGGTGAGGGATGCATTGATGATGGTAAGCAATGGTAAGAGAGCTTCTCAACTGAGGGCTTTGATGAAGGAAATGGATAAGACATTGCTTTCATAAAAGGTGGTCTTGAGGGAATTGGGAATGTCAGTAGTATCTGTGAGAGAAAGCAGGATCTTGCAGAGTATGGTGCATGGCGGCGTGTGGAGATCCGCATTTTTTCATTGAAGAAGCGGCTGATAATGTTCACTTATTGGTGGAGTGTGCGATTGATAGGTCTGGCTGGAGGTTGATGCAATGCTTGATTATCATGAAGAGTTTCTGTTGAATATTTCATTGATAGTGTAGGTGGTTTTTTTTCACTGACATTTATCTGCATGTCACTTTACTTCAATTTTTCTTTCTGGCTTGCAAATGGTGTAATTGTTGGTGAAGCACCAGAATACCAACTGTTTCAATTTTCATGTGTGTTTTTATTGGTGCCCAGGTGTTTACATGTTTTTTTCAGTAATGTTTTGAAGTTGTTAAAAAGGAGGTTAACGTTGGATGATGTTTTTGATGAGTCAAGATGTTGCAATAGGTTGTCGATAGAGAAGTCCTTAAGGTGTTATGGACTAGATGCAGCAGTAAGTCTTTTCTGGATGGTCTTGATTGCCTGATGTAAGGGTGACCGTTTCCAGGAGCCACCTGGCAGGGACTGCCCTGCACTTTAGGGATAGTGAAAGGTGACTAGTGTCTTCCAAAATCTGCATCAAAGGAGGAAAATGGCAAAAAAAAACTCCTAGGAAAAGATGGCTTTATGTTTTTCTAGGTGGAGATGAATCAGGAGAGAATAAGATAGATAGGCAACAACTCCCAAGTCTGAATAGAGCAGAACCAGGGTCAAGGGCTTCAAGACAGAACTAGAATGGAACTGGAAAAAGGTAAAACATCGGGCAAAAAGTAGCATTTAAGGGCTGATGAATGTGACTATAAAAAATTAATTGTTGTGAAATACCCAATTGCTGCACAAACTTCCTTATATATGGTCAAGTATGATTAGGAAAGTAAGTGAAGTCAGAGGAAGACTATTCAAATCCAAATTGGATCAATGAAAAACACAGAGAAACTAGTAATTTTGGATAGGTAGAAATATAGGGCTGTCCATAACCACAATAAACAGAAGACATGTTAATTCTGTGTTTTAGCTTCCCTGGCAGCGACAATAAACTAGACCGTGAGCAGAAACAGTTCACTGCTAACTGAGGACCTCTGTGTGCAATTGCTTGGTGCACTCCAAAAGTGAGACTGCCCTCCTCCTCAATGGGGCACCAGGGCAGAGTGAAGGTAACCGGTGCCGAGAGACACGCACTGGTGGGACTAGTGCATGGACCTGCAGTCTTGGTAGCTCTGGTGGGCTGACGGGCAGAGTTTTCAGCTCTTGTTACAACATAGAAGAGCTGAAGGTTTGTTTTTTCTTCTGGGCTGGTTTTGATGTTTTAGTTGGACATGAAGCAGGGTGTTTGGGATGCCGAAGTGGCCAGTCCAAGCGTTTGGGTAGTTACTTATTGATATGCACTAGGGTCACATTTACGTGCCAACAACTGTGATGGTATCTTGCATTGCCATGTGAGAGAAATACTGACCACCGCTAAAACACTTCAGATTGCAACTGTTGGGAGAGTGTAAAGATTCCTGATAGGGTGTACAATTGAATGCACTTCCAGTACAATAGTGTGTAACACGATGTAACTTAATGCAAGTTAAATGGCAAACTTATGCAAAATAGAAAGCACAAGATAGTGCCAAATGTGATGTCAAATAACTGACACTATTGGGAGGGCATAGAATACAAGGCATAAGTGCTGGGTGTGAGGGGAGAGCATGGGGGTGTGGGAAAACCCAGACTGAAGTGGTAGGGCAGGGAATCATTTTTATTTGACCCACAAGATAGATTGAACCATTTTACACAAGTACTTACTCGAAGAGGACCCTCGGGTCACTGAGGGAGGGAGAACAGGATAAGACCTCAGCTCTGATTCGTAACAACAGTTCAGTTCATGTTTTTGTCTGGATAAATTTAAATGTACTTTGAACTATTTAGATACCAATCACGTATTACTTGGAAGGTATTTCGGGGATCCCACATTTGAATGCAAATGTGAGTGTTATCCGTATTATTAGGATTCTGAACGTAATGCAATAGAGTGGGTGATAGTCTAGGTCAGATGTACACATTTGAAAGGGCTGGGTTGAGTGGAGATCTTTGAGGACACTAAGGACATCCAAGGGCAGGACCACCCAGAGAAATCCAGATAGAGGCACTACAACCTCAACTCAGACTACAGAAACAGGAACAGTCTATTTTTCCATAAATCACTTTGCTATTACATTGTTTTTTGGGCTGTGGGAATATACAACCTAATGCCAGTCCACCAGGATCCAATCCTAACTCTTGTGGATCACACACATACATGGGTTTCAGAGAGGAGGGGGCTACGGGATGAAGATATACATGCTGGGCAGCAGGTGAAATGTTATGCTTTCTGGATGCTACACCAGGCCTGCTCCAGCTCTTCATTTATTGCAGCCACACCCAGAGCACCATACAGAGGGAGGTAGAAGGTCTGCACTTCTGTCCCTCCTGATGTCTATTTGGAAGCTTCCTGAGCTGCTAACTCATGCCTGTGCCACTGTCTTTGATGTCCCTGGTGCCAATGCTATAATTGATAACAGTGGGTCTCCTCTCACGTTCTGTAAAGGGGATGGCAAGGTGGCCCAAAACTATGAGAGACAGCCTCTCAGTCTGGCAGATGTAGAGTAGTGGGTCTCCTATGCTGCGCTGGAAAAGGGAAAGCTATGCAGGGCATAGAAGAGGTGCATTGCGACAGCAAAGACCTTCTGGTAAGATGTTAGACGGCAGCCCTGACGTGAAGTAAGTGTTGCAGGGGAAGGACCAGCACCCTCTCAGGTTGGTGTTCTGTGACACAAGGTGGCAGCAGAGGGTGGCCAGAAAAGGTAGCACCTGTGATCCTGATGCTGCCCATATGTCACTCAATGGAGGAACACCTAAGAGTTATAGCTGCCAGAGGGAAGTACCACCATGCAGGCTCCGGGCAGCAACTCAGACCCAAGGAAGGCATTTCAAGAAAGGGTCATCCAGTGGAGCTGCAATGGGTAAGAATCTGGGCTCCATCACTGCCTGGCATTTCCTCCTAAACCCTTGGAGGTGCAGGGACAACCTAGCAATATAAGAGGTGAGGTCACAGATCCTCTCCACTAACCATGACACTAGGTGCTCAGTCTGTGATGGAAAGCTTGTCTACCGTGTCTACTGTACCCCAGATAACGTGGTCTTGCCATCAAGACTTAGATCAAAGGAGGTGATATGAAGGTTGACACAGAACACATACATCACACTTATTGCAGTTGCAATAAAGATGGAATATCCAGCCGGAATTGCAAATCATGCAAATGGAAAAAAGCATAAAAAATAGAAACGTGTAAAATGCAGTTGCAACCCTTGGTACTCATGTTACATACACTTATGCAAGACTTACTAACCTACTGTAAACATTTGCTGTTTGCAAAGCAAATAACACAGAAAATTAAGATTGCCATGCTAAAATGGTAACTAATAAAGCACTCTTCGTGGTCGCTAACACACTGAGAACACCAAGATATGTACAACAACAATGAAATATAGATGCTGCAAGTCTGTAGGGAATAAAAGCAAGATTCTAAGAGTGGAATGAAGTTTCTCACTATTTGCAGTTAATACATAAGCTCCTGGTTTAGGATTAGATTTTCCAGTACCTACAAAAATAAATGTTCATAAATTGGCAGCTATGGTTTCTGCACGAGGGCGGGAGAGCGTCACCCCACCGCCTGCTGCCAGCCCTGCAATGAAAAGATTTCACTGCCATTTTATTTTTCCGGCATGCACACTGCAGCAGCCAGCCGATCCCGAGCCCAGAGACTTATGGGGCGTGTCCTCTGCTGCCGATTGGCAGCAGAGGACAGGAGCAGTGCCTAGCTGGAGGCTTCAAAGTGCGCATTTCACTTTGGCCAGCTGTCTTGTGCCGGCCGAAGTGACATACACACTTTGAAGTTCTCCACTCAGCTTTCTTAAACAGCTGGGTGGAGACCAAGCACAGGCCTGCAGCGCCTGAAGGAGCGTCTAGCCAGCCCGCTCAATCCAATCCAGGCGCTTCTTTCTTGCTAGTTAAAAGCATGAGAGCAGCGTCTGGATTGGTTAGGGGAACTCGACTGCAGATTAGGAAGTGAAATACCGAGGAGTACCATTTATTTAAAATTTTATTTTAGTGGGGTTTTTTACTTTTGAAGGAGGGGTGTTTTATTTTGGGCTTTTGGAGGGAGGGGTGTTTTACTCTGGGATTTTGTGTCACGATTCACTCCCTGTGCTCTCGTGCCCACCACCAGGGGGCCGAATTGTGGGGCTTTCCAGTATTCAAATATGCTTCCAGACCCTCCCCTTCATGTACATACTGACTTCCAGCCCTTTAGACACTATTTGGGAATTGACATCCATTCCCAATCCATGCCGGGTTTTGTGGAAGCCATCCTGCTCATGCCTGAAACTCCATTACCCAGAATTCCCTGCTCACTGCTTTGTCTCCACCCCTGCAGGCCAAGGATGGGTGGAGGAATTCAGTTCACCTGTGGCTGGCTGCTGCTAGCCTGCTCACACCTGCTGCATGTGATTACTGTGAGCTCTTTTAAGCCCCAGCTCCCTTCAGCCCAGTGTTGGTCATTGTAGCTGTTTACCGGTGAGACCGATCCTTGTTTCCAGTGCTCCCTGAGCTTTTGCTATTGTTAACAGTGTTTCCTGAGCTTTAGTTCTGCCTTTTTTCCTGACCTGCTGCTGTTTTCCTTGTTCCTGAATTAGCACTGCTTACAGTGCTACTTTGACCCCTGAGCCTTAGTATTCCTTGTTCCTGAACTGCAGCAGTTTCCCTTCTCCTAAATTAGCACTGCTTGCAGTGCTACCTTGTTTCCTGAGTTCCTGAGCTATAGCTATTCCTTGTACCTGAATTAGCACTGCTTGCAGTGCTACCTTGTTTCCTGAGCTATAGCTATTCCTTGTACCTGAATTAGCACTGACTGCAGTGCTACCTTGTTTCCAGAGTTCCTGAGCTATGGTTATTAGTTCCTGTTCCTGGGCTTCAGCTATTTTCTTGTGCCTGAATTGCACTGCTTGCAGTGCTCTCTTGACTCCTTGTTTCCTGAGCTGTAGCTATTTCCTGTTTCCTGAACCAGCACTGCCTGAGGGTGCTACCTTGACTCCTGAAGCATTAGTAATTCCCTGTTCCTGAACTAGCACTGCCTGCAGTGCTACCTTGATTCCTGAGCCTTATCATTTCCTTGTTCCTGACCTGCAGTGCTACTTTGACTCCTGAGCTTTTGCTCAATTCTTGCCCCAGCACTGCCCCCTATGCTACTTTGTTTTCTTGATTCCTGAACCTGCACTATTCTAGTATACCCTTGTAGCCTCCCCTGCTGTATATCCTTTTCCAGTCCCTGCCTTTCTTCCCATTTCCTTGGTTCCAGTTCTAGTTTACTGTCTTTCTATTTCTGCTGTCTTGCTTCTGTTACCTTGTATGTGTGTTACCTGCTTTCTGCCAAGTGTGCCCTGTAATTTCCTTCCTTTCCTGTTAAGCACTCCTCCTTGCTAGCTCCTTGTCTATTGTGCTTGTGTTTAGTTCTACCCCTTTGCTGTTACTGCCTTGCGTGTTCCTGTTTGATCGCCAGGATCCGTGGGCACAGCTGACTACCTAGGTGGTGTTTCTTGTTCACTGTGAATATTGTCTTTGAGTTACTGTTATAACATCACCATAGGTATAAGCTCCACAGACCCTGCCTTTGCATACATATCCTATATGTGGGTATTTTCAGTCAGTATCTGTAACAGCAATTGTGGGTGAGGAACTTACTGAGCTTCAGTCTTACCGTGTGGAGCTCCTGAGTGCTTTACCCCACACTCCCCTTTATTGTTAATGTTGTATTATATATATGTCTTGCACGTCCGTCCTGGGTGTAGTTAGTCTGAATGCTAAATTGCCTTGTGAGTGCCCTTCCTTTCTGAGTCTTAGCCATCTTGTTCCTTTGTACAGGCTTCCCCTTTGGATCCCTTTTCTCCTCTGATTTCCTGTGTGATCCTGGGCAGCGCTGTACTCCTCTGTGTTCGTTTTCTACCCTGTTCCCAGTCCTTGCCCAAGTCCCTGACTGTGTTCCCGACATAGTCCCGGACAGTCCCTGACAGAATGACCAACCCACATTTCCAGGGTCACTTGTGAGGTTTCTTTGTGTTCAGTTAGCTACCTTTTTACTAAAACCCACCCTGTCAGTTCTTGCCAAGATGTTTAGCAACAGATCCAGAAAGTCTGCGTATGCTGACAGGAATCCATTGTCAGTGCAGTTCTGTACACCCTATTAGAAAGTCCTTAAACTCTAGAGATCGATTCATGGAACAAAACAGACTTTTACGTGCTGAATATTATTCCCTGTGGTTGGCTGATCCTTCTATGTTAGATTTTCATTCCATCTGTGACCCTGATCTTCACCTGATGTCAGCCAGTGATCTACAGGATGAAAACGAATTTCTGCAAACCTTGTTAGCAGCAGAAAGACACACCAGTGCATCATGTAAGTTTGTGCAGGGCAGTTCACCAGTGCCCACCAATTAGAGACATTTAGTGTCTACTTTACAGTTTGAGAATGTTCACCCTAGTCCTGAAACAATTAATCCTCTTATGAAAAATGGACATTTACGTTCTGAATATTTTACTCATTGGCTCTCAAACACCTCTTTGCCAGATCCTGACTTAATCTTCTGTTCTGATCCAAATTCAATGTCTGAGTCAGCATTGCATAAGGAGAATGCTACCTTACTCAGTTTGCTGAACAAGAATTCTGGTTCTAGCATGTCTGCTACAAGTGGTTGTAAAATACAATATTCAATCACACAACCAAAGAAAGAGCAGGTGCATTTCATAACCTCTGTTTTCCATTCAGATAATGTTACCCAGTCTTGTAGTCCAGTGAAGATCTCAGTCCCGGATACTAAAGGGACCTTGTTAGATACCACATTCAAGTTAAACAATAATCAGTTTAACAAAAGAGAGAGAAACCTACTAGAACACAGGTGGCTAATAGCCACTTTGAACAAAATCCAAGGTATAGCTCTGTTGCTTGTTGTGAAGTTGCCAAGTCTACCACTGTCCTGTTAGAAAAAGATTTGCAGTCTTCACAGGATACAAGTACGTCTAAGATTCTTGAATTACAACTAGAGAATAAAATATTTCAGACTATGTTAAAAAATTATAACCCAGAGTTCAAGTGGGAATCTAAAACCCCTGTAGAAAACAACTTTTCCACCTCTATGTTAGCCTCCTTAGAAATGGAGAATGAAACCTTGCGCACTATTTTGCGGACCCCTCAGAGCTGGTCCAGTTATTGTGTAAATAATACTGTGGCTGATCACTCAGATTCCACTCAGAATAGCCATAGTACCGTGTCTCAAAGTGCAGTTATAGAAAGTACTCCCATGTGTTTTAATCTGACAAGGACCTGTGAAGATGTCACTACTGACAACAGCAATTCTACTGTTCACAAGCTACTACCATTCCCAGAGCTTAAAGTCTATGAACCATGTGTCACTCTGCCTTCAGTTTGTCTTCTTGCAGAGTCTCCAGAGTCCTCTGCCTTCCTACCTACTGAGCCCGAGCCTGCGGCCTTCCTGCCTTCTGAGCCCGAGCCTGCGGCCTTCCTGCCTTCTGAGCCCGAGCCTGCGGCCTTCCTGCCTTCTGAGCCCGAGCCTGCGGCCTTCCTGCCTTCTGAGCCCGAGCCTGCGGCCTTCCTGCCTTCTGAGCCCGAGCCTGCGGCCTTCCTGCCTTCTGAGCCCGAGCCTGCGGCCTTCCTCCCTTCTGAGCCCGAGCCTGCGGCCTTCCTCCCTTCCTGCCTTCTGAGCCTGAGCCTGCGGCCTTCCTGCCATCTGAGCCAGAGCTTGCAGGCTGCCTGACTCCCGAACCAGAGCTTGCAGGCTCCCTGCCTTCAGCGCCAGAGCTTGCAGGCTCCCTGCCTTCAGCGCCAGAGCTTGCAGGCTCCCTGCCTTCAGCGCCAGAGCTTGCAGGCTCCCTGCCTTCAGCGCCAGAGCTTGCAGGCTCCCTGCCTTCAGCGCCAGAGCTTCCAGGCTCCCTGCCTTCAGCGCCAGAGCTTCCAGGCTCCCTGCCTTCAGCGCCAGAGCTTCCAGGCTCCCTGCCTTCAGCGCCAGAGCTTCCAGGCTCCCTGCCTTCAGCGCCAGAGCTTCCAGGCTCCCTGCCTTCAGCGCCAGAGCTTCCAGGCTCCCTGCCTTCAGCGCCAGAGCTTCCAGGCTCCCTGCCTTCAGCGCCAGAGCTTCCAGGCTCCCTGCCTTCAGCGCCAGAGCTTCCAGGCTCCCTGCCTTCAGCGCCAGAGCTTCCAGGCTCCCTGCCGTCAGCACCAGAGCTTCCAGGCTCCCTGCCTTCTGGCCTTGAGTCTCTATCTTGCCTACTTTTTGACCCTGTGCTTCCAGTTTCCCAGCCTTCAGAGGTCTTAGTACATATACATTCAGAGACTGAATCTCCAGCATCAGAGACAGAACTCTCAACATGTAAGCCTCAAGGGCCTGGGTCTCCTGCATACCTGCTTCCAAAGACACCTGCATGTGAGTCTTCTGTATGTTTTCATCCAGGGCCAGAGCCAGAGCCTCAGGTCTGCTTCTCGTTGCCTCCTTTGTCTTCAGCCAGTTTGCCTTTGACCTCTGTGCCTCCTGCCAATCCGTTATATGCTTTTGACCCTACAGTCAGTCTTCCTTTGTTTTCAGAGTGCTACTCTAGACTACCATCATCTGGACTTCAAACACCTCTACTTCAGGCTTCTAAGCCCCTGTTACTGGATTTGGACTCTTCAGGTTCTGCCTTCAACACTGCTGTTAATGTTCAGCCCATTGTCCTACCCTCCAGAACATCACATTTTTCCTGCAGTCCTCTGGTATCTTGCACTACATCTATGATGGAAATGGACTTATTTCATAGCAGCAAAGGCTTTAAATCGAGTCCCAGATTCCGGGAGCCGGTCGTTGGAGGGGATGTACTGTCACGATTCACTCCCTGTGCTCTCGTGCCCACCACCAGGGGGCCGAATTGTGGGGCTTTCCAGTATTCAAATATGCTTCCAGACCCTCCCCTTCATGTACATACTGACTTCCAGCCCTTTAGACACTATTTGGAAATTGACATCCATTCCCAATCCATGCCGGGTTTTGTGGAAGCCATCCTGCTCATGCCTGAAACTCCATTACCCAGAATTCCCTGCTCACTGCTTTGTCTCCACCCCTGCAGGCCAAGGATGGGTGGAGGAATTCAGTTCACCTGTGGCTGGCTGCTGCTAGCCTGCTCACACCTGCTGCATGTGATTACTGTGAGCTCTTTTAAGCCCCAGCTCCCTTCAGCCCAGTGTTGGTCATTGTAGCTGTTTACCGGTGAGACCGATCCTTGTTTCCAGTGCTCCCTGAGCTTTTGCTATTGTTTCCAGTGTTTCCTGAGCTTTAGTTCTGCCTTTTTTCCTGACCTGCTGCTGTTTTCCTTGTTCCTGAATTAGCACTGCTTACAGTGCTACCTTGACCCCTGAGCCTTAGTATTCCTTGTTCCTGAACTGCAGCAGTTTCCCTTCTCCTAAATTAGCACTGCTTGCAGTGCTACCTTGTTTCCTGAGTTCCTGAGCTATAGCTATTACTTGTACCTGAATTAGCACTGCTTGCAGTGCTACCTTGTTTCCTGAGCTATAGCTATTCCTTGTACCTGAATTAGCACTGACTGCAGTGCTACCTTGTTTCCTGAGTTCCTGAGCTATAGCTATTCCTTGTACCTGAATTAGCACTGACTGCAGTGCTACCTTGTTTCCAGAGTTCCTGAGCTATGGTTATTAGTTCCTGTTCCTGGGCTTCAGCTATTTTCTTGTGCCTGAATTGCACTGCTTGCAGTGCTCTCTTGACTCCTTGTTTCCTGAGCTGTAGCTATTTCCTGTTTCCTGAACTAGCACTGCCTGCAGTGCTACCTTGATCCCTGAGCCTTATCATTTCCTTGTTCCTGACCTGCAGTGCTACTTTGACTCCTGAGCTTTTGCTCAATTCTTGCCCCAGCACTGCCCCCTATGCTACTTTGTTTTCTTGATTCCTGAACCTGCACTATTCTAGTATACCCTTGTAGCCTCCCCTTCTGTATATCCTTTTCCAGTCCCTGCCTTTCTTCCCATTTCCTTGGTTCCAGTTCTAGTTTACTGTCTTTCTATTTCTGCTGTCTTGCTTCTGTTACCTTGTATGTGTGTTACCTGCTTTCTGCCAAGTGTGCCCTGTAATTTCCTTCCTTTCCTGTTAAGCACTCCTCCTTGCTAGCTCCTTGTCTATTGTGCTTGTGTTTAGTTCTACCCCTTTGCTGTTACTGCCTTGCGTGTTCCTGTTTGATCGCCAGGATCCGTGGGCACAGCTGACTACCTAGGTGGTGTTTCTTGTTCACTGTGAATATTGTCTTTGAGTTACTGTTATAACATCACCATAGGTATAAGCTCCACAGACCCTGCCTTTGCATACATATCCTATATGTGGGTATTTTCAGTCAGTATCTGTAACAGCAATTGTGGGTGAGGAACTTACTGAGCTTCAGTCTTACCGTGTGGAGCTCCTGAGTGCTTTACCCCACACTCCCCTTTATTGTTAATGTTGTATTATATATATGTCTTGCACGTCCGTCCTGGGTGTAGTTGGTCTGAATGCTAAATTGCCTTGTGAGTGCCCTTCCTTTCTGAGTCTTAGCCATCTTGTTCCTTTGTTCAGGCTTCCCCTTTGGATCCCTTTTCTCCTCTGATTTCCTGTGTGATCCTGGGCAGCGCTG
This sequence comes from Calotriton arnoldi, assembly GCA_963921515.1. NCBI lineage: Eukaryota > Metazoa > Chordata > Amphibia > Caudata > Salamandridae > Calotriton > Calotriton arnoldi. Next base: position 901,709 of record CAWUFW010005003.1, on the reverse strand, counting down.
TACTCCTCTCTGTGTTCGTTTTCTACCCTGTTCCCAGTCCTTGCCCAAGTCCCTGACTGTGTTCCCGACATAGTCCCGGACAGTCCCTGACATTTTGGAGGAAAGGGGTGTTTTATTTTGTTTTTTTGCGAAGTGGTGGGGCACTTCACTCGCTCACCACTTTCAAAGAGTACCAGCCACCCCTGTAAACTGGGAGTCTTAGCATCTGCAAGTCAATGGCTCAACATTCAGAGATTTAGATCTCAGTCATTGGGAAGGCAGACAGAGATCTTGAGAGAGCAATGAGAGTGTGGACCCACAGGCACAAGGACATCACAGAATCAAGTCAAGCTCAATAGATCTGGCTGGTGCACATGCCAACTGTGTGCTGGACCGATACACGGCAAGGCAGGGTCTGGGGGACCCTCACATGTGGCCCCAGAACCCTACTAATAGCACCCAGTCCACTTAAGCTGTTGAGGGGCCTGTGCTCACACCGAACTGGGTGGAGACTAGTGAGTACTGGGAAAGGGCCAGTTCTTAATTTGAGCTGGTGGGGTGGGGCCCACTGGCACTCATATTTGGGGACCGGCACTTATATTTCCTCATCAGCCTCTGACCCAGAGCATGAGAGAGAAAAACACCCAAGGGAGAAAAAGAGGAAGATGGAAAACCCTGACAAGGGGAGTACAGAGGGATGAAAAACAACCTGCAAAAGTGAGATAAAGGGCAGGGACTGACTGGTGGTGAAACAAAAACTATGCAGCCTTTGCATTCAGCACAGCAACATTCCGTACCCCCCTCGGGCTTCTGAGCGAAACTTTGGGTCCAGCACTTACTCCTTTATAAATGAAGCACTGGAAAGTGCCATGGTCGATGAGAGGCCCCCACAGCATTTAATAAAAGCAGGAGCAAACACTGGCACAGGGAGTGTGCTCGTCAAGGAGAATCATCACTCAGTCACCTTCACTGGTAAATAGATGCTACTTTACTTATAGAAGGGTATGGGGTAATTGTGACTGCACTTATCTCAGTAAAAGGGCTAAAGGTAATTTCAACTAGTGGGGTGCTAAGGATCTGAGGCTCAATACCCCTAAACCTCCTAGGATACAATATCCCACAAAATTACAACAACAACATGATCCAGCACTCCAATTAATAAAGTAAATAGTACATAACGCTAATGCAAAAAATTATTAAATGGAGTCGTTCAGCAGGTCTTGTTCCAAATTTTCTTTATTCAAAATTCTTCTTAAAAACGACCGTAGCCAACGCATTTTGTCCCGTAGGACTTCTTCAGGGCTACAAATAAGTATACAATATATACATTATATTTGCAACATTATTTACATTTAAAAAAATGCTCACAATTCACACAAAGGAAGGAAAAAATGTGAATAAGTTTAAATATATACAATTATTTACATATTTTTATATATCCTTTTATCTTCTTGAATATTCAAAAGGTACATCTCCAAAAAGTTTTTGAGTTTGGAATCTTTCATTGTGTACATGGTTTAGCAAAACAACAATTCATAATCTATATAGATCCATTGTTACATTGAAACCTGCTGAACTAACAAAAAGAGAGAGAAAACCTTCAACAAGGAAATGTGGGTTCTATGTGCTAAGTAATAAAACCATAGTTCGTTTCATTTAATTTTCCATAAGATCCCTCTTGTGGAATGGGGCATTAATACTCGGTAAGGGCTCCTATAAATGTTAGTCTTCATATATCTGAAAGGATAGCCACTTTCTCCTAAATATAAAAGGAGATCTTACCAAAGGCAATGTGGTGATTCTTTTTCAACATTCAACAATGGTTCGTGGACCTCTTTCTTCTACTAGTTAGCTCTATGTGGTCCCTTTATCTCAAGTGAGTATCGAATAGACCTGATCAGAGACAAAGAGATGCAAGGGTAACCATTAATCATTGGTCAATATCTAATGCAAGGCCTCTGGTCTCTGGTGAGAGGTAGAAAGGGCTTCCTGATGCTGGATAAAGCAGAGCTTGCTCTGCTCCCAGAATGCACTCTGGGTTTCATGGCAATACAAATGGAGAACAAAGAAACTGAGAACAACTGAGGAAAAGGGCTGCCTTTGTTGTACTCAGTGGGAAGCAGTCAGCCTCTATTTCAGTATTATGCACTAAATAGATGTACATGATCATTAAAGGTTCCCGTTTACCATAGGCCATTGAACTTAATTTACACAGATAGGTCCACTGCACCACTCCTGCAAACAGCCTCTGCACCCCAAAAACGATATAATGCTGCCACCAGTCAAGACTTGCGGAAGTGGTTTGCGACCGGCTATCCTATGAACACTAAAGTGCAAGAAAAACAATTTAAGGTTTCCCCCATCCTAGGACGCTCCAACTCACTGTCACTTAAGAGCACTAGATATGCAGTTTGGGGTGACTACAAACAAGGCAAAAGGAAACAAGCATTGGCAAAGCCAATAGGCCTCACCTATTTGAGAGCTATTGGCTTTGGCAATGTGTTTTAGCCATGTTGTACATCAGTGTGGCTGCTGTTCAGCATGTCTAAAAGTTAATGGTATGGGGTGGGGTAGATTAGAGTGAGGTAGATTGTGGTAGAGTGGAATGTGGTAGATTGGGGTAGAGTGGAATGGGGCTAGATTAGAGTGGACTGGGCAGAATGGAGTGGGGTGAATTGGGGTAGATTGGAGTGGGGTGGATTAAGGTAGACTGGAGTGGGGGAGTTGGGTAGATTAGTATGGTAGAATGAAGTGGGGTAGAGTTAATTGTGGTAGATTGGGGTGGAGTAGGGTAGATTGGGGTGGAGTGGGCAGACTGGAGTGGAGTAGATTGGGGTAAATTGTAGTGGGGTAGATAGGCGTAGGGAAGATCGGGGTATATTGGGGTAGAGTGGAGTGGGATATATTGAGTAGCTTGGAGTGGAGTGGGGTAGATTGGGAAAGTGGAGTGGGGTGGATCGGGGTAGAATGGAGAGGAGTCAGGCAGACTGGAGTGGAGTCCGGTAGATTGGAGTGGAGTAGATTGGTGGATTACAGTAGGGTAGAATGGAATGGAGTGGGGGTAGATCGTTTGAAGTGGGATAGATTGGAGTGGGATAGATTTGGGGTAGATTGCGGTAGAGTGAGTTAAATTGGAGTGGAATGGAGTAGATTGGAGTAAAGTAGATTGGGGTACATTGCAGTGGGGTAGGTTGGAGTGGGATAGATTTAATTGGGATAGATTGGGGTGGAGTGGAGTAGATTGGGGTGGAGTGGAGTAGATTAGAATGGAGTGGGGTAGATTGGAGTGAAATGGTGTAGACTGGAGTGGGATATATTGGGGTAGATTGGGGTGGAATGGGGTAGATTGGGGAAGGGTGGAGTGCAGTGGATTGGGGTAGTTTGGAGTGGAGTGGGATAGATTGTAATGGAGTAGGGTAGACTGGAGTGAGATAGATAGGAGTGGGGTAGATTGGAGTGGAGTTGGATAGAGTTGTGTGGGGTAGATTGGGATGGGGTGGGTTAGACTGGAGTGTGGTAGATTGGAGCGGGATAGATTGGGCTAGGGTTGGGTAGTCTGGAGTGGAGCAATTAGAGTGGAGTAGATTTAAGTAGATTGGAGTGGAGCAGACTGGAGTGGGGTGGATTGGATGGGGTAGATTGGAGTAGGTTAGTTAGGGTGGCGTGGGGTAGGGTAGATTGGAGTGGGATTGAGTAGGGTGAATTGGGATGAAGTGGGTTAGATTGGACTAGAGTGAGGTAGATTTGAGTGGCATGTGGTAGACTGGAGTGAAGGGGAGTGAGGTAGTCTGGGTAAAGTGTAATGGAGTGTGGTAGATTGGGGTAGAGTGCAGTGAGGTAGATTAGATTGGAGTGGAGTTGGATAGATTGGAATGGAGTGAGATAGACTGGGGAGGATTAGAGTGGAGTGGGGTTTATTGGATTGGAGTGAGGTAGATTAGGGTGGGGTGGGGTAGATTGGCTATATTAAAGTTGGGTAGATTGGAATGGAGTGGGGTAAATTGAAGAGGGGTGAATAGAGTTGGGTAGACTGGAGTGGTGTGGGGTAGATTGGAGCGAGGTGGATTGGAGTGGGGTAGATTGCAGTGGGGTGTGGTTGAGCAGTGTGAAGTGGGGTAGATTGGGGTAAAGTGGGGTAGATTGGAGTAGATAGGGGTAGATTGGAGTGGGTAGATTGAGGTGAGGTAGATTGGAGAGGGGTAGATTGGAGTAGGGTAGATTTGGGTGGAGTGGGGTATATTGGAGTGAGGTGGAGTGGGTTAGATTTGAGTGGAGTAGGGTAAATTTGAGTGGAGAGGGGTAGATTGGAGTGAAGTGGAGAGGGGTAGATTGGAGTGAAGTGGAGTGGGGTAGATTTGAGTAGAGTGGAGTGTGGCAGAGTGTAGTGGGGTAGGTTGAAGTTGAGTAGGGTAGATAGGGTGGATTGGAGTGTAGCTGAATGGAGTGAGGTAGATTGTGGTAGATTGAAGTGGGATAGATTGTGGTAGATTGGAGTGGGGTAGATTGGAGTGGAGTGGGGTAGATTAGAGTGAAGAGGAGTTGGATAGATTGCAGTGGAGTTTGGAGTGGAGTGGGGTGAATTGGGATGTGAGGTAAATTGGATTGGGGTAGATTGGAGGGGAGTAGAGTGGAGTGGGTTAGATTTGAGTGTAATGTGGTAGTGGGTTGGATTGGGGTTCATTGGAGTGGAGGAAATTGGGATAGATTGGAGTGGGGGAGATTGGAGTGGAGTGGGATAGACTGGGGTAGAATGGAGCAGAGTAGGGTAGATTTGAGTGGAGTGCAGTAGATTGGGATGGAGTGGGTAGATTGGAGTGGGGTGAAGCTGATTTAGTTAGATTGAGTGGAGTGGGTTGCAGTGGAGTGGAGTAGATTGGAGTGGAGAGAGTGGAGTTGAGTCGAGTGGGGTAGATTGTAGTGGGGTAGATTGTAGTGGGGTAGATTGTAGTGGGGTAGATTGTAGTGGGGTAGATTGTAGTGGGGTAGTTTGTAGTGGGGTAGATTGTAGTGGGGTAGATTGTAGTGGGGTAGATTGGATTGTAGTGGGGTAGATTGGATTGTAGTGGGGTGGATTAGATTGTAGTGGGGTGGATTAGATTGTAGTGGGGTGGATTAGATTGTAGTGGGGTGGATTAGATTAGAGTGGGTAGATTGATGTGGGGTAGATTGGAGTGTTGTGGTGTAGATTGGGGAGGAGTGGAGTGAGGTGGGTAAATTGGAGTGGGTTAGATTGGGTTGGAGTAGGGTAGATTGGAGTGGAGTAGATAGGGGTACATTATAGTGTAGTGGGGTCGATTGGGGTACATCGATGTGGAGTGGGATAGATTGGAGTATAGTGGGGTAGGTTGGAATGGGGTAGAGTGGAGTCGGGTAAGTGGTGTGGAGGGGCGTAGAGTGCAGTGGCATGTTGGAGAGTGGAGTGGAGTGTCGTAGAATGGAGTGACGCGGCATAGAGTAGAACGGAATAAAGTGGAGTAGAGTGGCGTAGTTTGGAGGATACATGATGTAGTACTGCACTGCCATTACAGACAACACGTTCTCAATTGAAATGACCATTACACTTGCACCGAAATACTATTTTACTGCACACAAACAATAATGTGTGCAAATGTCATCACTAAGTGTATTGATGTGTTTAAATTGAATTCAAATATTTGTTTCCATCACAGTACAGAACTGCAAAGAAAAGTGCATCATTTGTACTAATTCTGATATATTCTGAAACATCAGCACAGTTCAATTTTTGTAGGGTGCTAAAAAAAATCCGACACCCTCTCCTCTTACATAGGCACTCAGCAGGATTGTCACATAAATTCTCTCACTTTGAAGAGAGAGCCTGACATTTGACCTCTGTCTTTGAATGCACAGCAAATGTGATAAGATAAGAACAAGATTTAAAGGCCTGTTTACAGAAAGCGAGTTTGGGGAAGAATATAATAAACAACGTTTGGGCAACGGGAGGGACGAACTCAAGCTGGACAGCCAAAAGCAAATAAAGCCAGCAAATAAAAAAAACAGAAAATGTGAGTTACAAATCGCAAAGCCAATGGTAAGCAACGGGCAGAATGCATTCCTAGGTCAGCTTTCTGAATGTCCCCAAGATGTCTTTAGCAACCAGACAGCTGTGCTGTCTGGTAGGCTACGACCTTAAAATGCAGAGAAATATCTGTAACAGTGACAAAATGTCTGGAGTGGAACAGCTGCACAGGCGGTTGAAGATTTTGGTTCTTATAAGCAGGAAGCCCTTTAAATGGGGTGATCATCACCGGGGTATTCATCCCCTAGCTGACCGAAGCAGAGGCTGACAGTGCCTTGTCACTGGTGCCCGCTCATAAATAGACTGGAAGTGAGACATACAAGTAATCATATGGACATGTGATGTCTCTGTGTCTTTCGTTCCTTTACACCACCCCTAAGTGAAGGCTGAATTTGCTTGCATCAGCGGTTCACGTGGCACAGTTTTAGATGAAGCATGGTTGTTTAAAACCGGATGTAGGTTCTACATGTTGAATACTCCATTGCTTTGAAAAATACATGCTTTGTTGTTTCCCACCCAGTGTCACTGAAAATCTACGCCGAGTAAACATATATTAAGATTTCTCAATTCGTTGCATATCTAACGATGAAGCATGCAGAGAGAGAAAACAATATACAAATCGGGAAAGCAGTGTTTAGTTGTATTAGAATTCTCCGGCGATGTGTTACTGCTCACTGGTTTCTTGACAGCTGGGATGGCAGCCTTGTGGTCACACTTTGAAGTGTCCTGGCCTGAGACGGCTGATCTATGCAAATATATGAAGAGAGGAGCGTGCACTCTACTCTCCTGAAAAGCTTTTACGAGCTGGTCTGACCGAGAGGCACCGCAGGCTTTTAATGTGACCATTGTAGCTTGTGCGCAGTGAGCTGGGGGTCGTGGGGGGAGTGACGGTGCCACGTTTTCCTTCTCATCTGCACTCCATGAGCACTTATTATTCATTCTGTCCAAATAAAGGTCACTCGCCTTCTGCCCAGAACAGCTTTCTGCGGTCCACAAAGCAGTGCTACATTAACATGTTATTTCAAAGACTTATTTTTCTCCAGCCTTCGCGAAATTTGAGTCTAAAACCTTAAAGTGCTGGGCAAATTGGAAGCCTGTGGGAAAAACCGCAGCGTTAGGTGAAAGCCAATAGGTGGCATGATGTTGCGTTAAGTTTTTCACACAAATGCAAAGCTTTCCCTGCCTTGATTTTGTATGCTCATTAAAATAAACGACACTAAAGAAGGACTTAAGCCGTTGTGTGTCTGCTGAGAGGAGGCTATGAGGAATGGTTCTGTGCTTTTATATTCTCTAGCAAGCAGCCAAGCATCCGCCATTTTAATCAATCTTCCGAGCACAAAGACCCACAAAACCTGTGTTAACTCATAGGCTCATAATTATGCCATTAGGATGCGCAGAATGGGAGGAAATGCAGAAGGCCAGGGCGTGGGTTCACAAACAATGCCATCCGAGCCAGAGTGTGACTTTGATAAGGAGGCAGAAATGGGAGGCCTTTCATCGGGTAGATGGAACGAGTGTTCACAGCTCCGTTAAACATTGTGCAACCATATTGCTCTCATGGCTGAAGGGAGTATTAGGGGGTGGTGGGTTGTGGTCTAACGGTCACAGCTCACGACCTTGGAATTTGGGAACCAGGGGCCATATGTACACAGTGGCGGCTCCTCCACTAAGGCAGAGGAACGTCCTCCCACTGCTTTTAAGCAGTGTAACTAAAGGAAAAATAAAATGATAATAACTAAATGTTATTTTTTTTTTTATGTTCTTGCTGCTTTGCAGCCGGGGCGGGTGTGGCTGCTCTGCTCTCAGAGCAGGACAGGGGAGGAGTGGTTTGCCCACTCCATGTGTGCATGCATGTTTGGCTGGCCCTCTTGGGCCAGCCAAACAGTCATGTACACTTTGCATGTTCTCCACGCAGGCTGCATTACAGCCTGGGTGGAGAACATGCCCAGACCCCCAGTCCCTGTCTGAGCGCCGAACCATGGCACTCAGACCAATCACAACGCTGCATTGCAGCATTGTGATTGGTCAGGGGAGCCTGGGTGCTTCCTGTTCAGGCCCGAGTCCGACACAGATGAGAGACGGAGAGACACGGCACTAAGGTATGTTTTTTTTTTTACAGTTCCCCACCACCCCCACCTCTGCCCCCCACCCCGTCACCCCTGATCCGTGCCGGCCGCACTGTATGTACAAAGTTTTTTTGGAGGTCACAAACAGCCTAATCCGCGAAAGTTTTTTTAAATGTACTAAAGCCAAATTGTGATTCAGCAACATGTTACCATATCGCAATTTGGGATCGCAATTTGGTATTTGGAAGGGGCGTGTTTAGGTGTTCCAAATACTGATTCACAGTGGTATGTATTAATGTTTTGCGACCAAATTACAGTTGTGAAACATACATTTTTGACCGACTACTTGAAGGTAGTGGTAACCATTTGCAAATGGTTATGGTTGAGAATTAAAACTAAAATAAAAATAAGAGCAGGCAGTGGTCCCATGGACCACTCCCTGCGCTTAAATAACAAATTAGAAGTTAAATTTTTCTTTTGAAATGCATTCCATTTTCCTTTAAGGAAATGGGCTACATTTCAAAGAAAAAAAGTTTGCTTTATTAAAAAGCGATCACAGACATGGTGGTCTGCTGACTCCAGCAGGCCACCTTCCCTGCGATTGCTGTGATTCCTATTGGGTCACAAACTGCAACCAACCTCATTAATATTTATGAGGTTGGTCGATATGCGACCCCACTAGGAATAGCTGTTTTAAAATATATTTTTCAATACATTAGGAATTGGGATTTCCAAATTGCGATTCAGTAAGAATCGCAATTTGGAAATCGGTATTCCTACTTTTTGTGCATATGGCCCCCAGGTTCGAGTGCCGGCATCTGCTCAACATTCTGTGATTCTGGGCAAATCACTTAGCATCTCATGCCTAAAAAAAATAAGGACTCTGACCTTGAGTAATGTAATCTAGTGCTCATGTAAAGCGCCTCAAAGACCTTAGGTCGAGTGTGCACTTATAAAATTGCAAGAACATGAGTTAAAGACAAATAGACATCTTACCGAAAGAAAAAGTGAAGCTCAAAGGCATTAAGTTTGGCTTTTCATTAGGAAAAACATGCAGGGACACAAAATGTACACACAGATGAGAATGTGCACAGCAGGGTAACAAAAGCGTTCTGGGCTCAAAAACAAGCAAGGAAAATGGGCTCTATTCCCTCGGTTTGAGAGTAAAAATCGGTTTCTTTTGGGCCCTCCTGTCCCGGGTCCCAGCGCCACTGCACCTGTTTCACTAATGATAGCCACGACTCTGAGCATACATGAGCACATGAAGGCAGTGCAGCACATCTCTATGCATCAATGTACATACAAACCTATACTTAAGGAGACACCCAGGCACACAGAGCTACAGACATGGACAACAGACACCCATAATAACAACACAAATGCAGGCACTCCACAAAACACAGAGAGACACGCTTACACACATTTAATACACATGCACAGACACGCATGCAAGCATACATGCACACATTGAATGGGTCAATAAGTGCATGGGTGGATGGATATAGGTACATGACTGGTTTGATTGATGAGAATGGATGGAAGGGTCCAAAGGAATATGTTTGCTAAGAATAATGTTGCCAGCTTGTCTTATTTTTGTTGATTTCAAGGGTGTTAATATGTTACCTGTGGTGACATTTTGCTAAAGTTTGTGTTGCAACGATGACAATAAAATAGAACATTTACCAAACTAGGTTACAAAATTTATGTAAATTGATCTATTTTTTGTGGGCTACGTTCTGAACACATGTAGCAGGTTTCTCATCTTAATTCTACGGTGAAACGTCTAGTAACATAATGCCACTGTTGGACTTGGCCCTTTTTGCACGGTCATCCCTGAACTTTTTGCCTTCCTCCTAGCCTTTTTTCTGACATGGTGTTGGTGGTTTTAGGACTCGGGGCACTTTAGCACTGCTGTCCAGTGTAAAGTGCGTGTGCTCTCTGTGATAAACGTGGTAAGATTGATCTACACCTGTTTGGCATATTTAATTTACCTGTCAGTCCCTTGTAAAGTGGTATCTCAGATACCCGGGGCCGGTAAATTAAATGCTACTGGTGGGCTTGCAGCGCTGATTGCGCCACCCACCAAAGTAGCCTTTCAAACCTGTCTCAGGCCTCTGCCATTGCAGGACCTGTGTGCGCAGTGTTACTGCCGCTGTGATGTGGCACCTAAAGGGTGTGCCATGTCTGTGACACCCCTTTTACTACATGTCAGTCACCCCTAAGGTAGGCCCTAGCTAGTCCTATGGGCCGGGTGCATTGTAGGTAAAAGGTAGGACATGTACCTTAAGTGTGTGACATGTCCAGGTAGTGACAAACGGCCATTTTGGTTTCTCACTGCTGTGAGACTGCCCTCCCATAGGAATGCATTGGGGATTCTCTAATAAGTGTTCCAGTGGTAATTCCTGATATGAGAGGAGCAGCGTGGTCAAGTTTGGTATGGTTGGAATAGTCATAATAAATGCTGCGCAATGGTGTGCGCATATTTATTATCACTATTTTAGAAATGCCACTTTTAGAAGTTGGCATTTCTGTGTGCTATGTGTCTGCCTGCCTGATGTGGATTGCAAGTCAGGCTTTGGAGTGACAGGGGCTGGTGAGGTGTGTGTGGCTCCAGGGAGGGCAGGGTGAGTCAGCGCTAGGCTGAATGGGAGACCTGCATTTGGAGTAGTGGGAGGAGTAGTCCCCTGACCCTGAATAGGTCTGTGCCTGCCTGGGTGAATGCTGGCTTCGCCCCCTGTGGTGTGTCTGATGACCGAGCCCCCACCTGACAATAGGGAGAGGAGCCCTGTAAACAGAGTGCTCCAAGTCCCCCCAGAACCAGTTGGGACTGGTTCCCCCAGCCTTGTGCCAAGGGCAGAACAAAGGAAAATGGGGTATATATGCAGGGGCTGTGACCCCATGAAGATGGACTGCTTTGGGGGTGCTTGCTGGTACCTGTGCCGGGGCGAAGGGCTGCTGGGCAACAGGAGGAACCGCCGTGGGACCCAGCTGCTGCTTCCTGGGGGTCCCTACGTGCTGGTCTGCCTGTGCCCAGCTCTGCCCCTGATGATTTTGGCTTAAACGTCCTGAGAAGCGCACTCGGCACAAGGAGAACCCCAAAGAGCATAAGAAGTGCCCCAGGGATCGTGAGGCTGGCAGCGCTGTGCTAGATCAGCATTTGCAGGGAAACCCGGCGTAGGGGATTACCCCCCTGTGCTGCAAGGACCGGAGCGGGAGCCCAACCCGCATTCGTGTATTGTTAAACGGCCGCCGCACCACGAGCGGCGTACCGGAACGCAGGCAAGCTGCCTGACTGTGAGCAGGGCTGAGGAGCTCAGATGTAGCCAACCACGACGTGAGGAAGGCAGAGCGGGAGCCCACCCCGCATAGTGGTGCCTTCGTGAGTGAAGCGTGAGCCCACCCCGCATGTGTGGTCCTCTGGAAGCGGGAGCCTACCCCGCATTGTGCCCCTTTTGGAAGCGGGAGCCTACCCCGCACTTCTGGGAGAGGAGCGCCGAAAAAGGAAGTCAGGCAACTGTTGCCTGACTGTGGGCGGGGCTCCCCTACGAGGAGGAGAGCCCCGCGTGGCGTCTGAGGCTGCTTTCCGGGAAGACCGCCTCTGGGGAACCAGGCCGCCGGAGACTCCGCTCTGGATCCAGCCCCCGCCTCACGGAGAAGTGAGCCTCACCCGCGTCCAGGCCGTGAAGAGAGCGCTGCTCGGCCCCCCCCTCAGGTGAGAGGCCGTGAGAGGAGGGGGTAGTGTGGCTCCATTCCCCCGCAGTAGCAGCTGCCCTGAGTGGTAGTGGGCAGCTGCCTTGACTAATTCAGTGCACAGGACCAGATGTGAGGTCCTCCCGCCCTTGGGAGCGTTTAGCTACCGGTTGGTAGCAGTGCCGGCCCCCCCTGCGCATTACGGGCCTGATTTCTGCTGCGCCTGCAGCGTGGGGGCTTTGCATTTTTGTGGAGACCCACTGAGAGGGGCTTGAGTGGCCCTGCGGGGCCGGTGGTCAGTTGGCCTATTTAGGGGGCATCGAAGTACCGGTGTCCATTTTCCCCAGCTGCCCCGCCGGACAGCGGGCAGCTGCAACTTGGGGGGCAAGTTTGTTGTAGGAGCCCCAGAGTGAGGCTCCCCAGGCACAGTGGTGCCACAGCCAATTTCCTACAGCTGCCCCGCCGGACAGAGGGCAGCTACAACAAAAGGGGCATTTTGGTTTTCATGAAGAGGAGGGGGTGAGTTACACTCCCCTGCCCCCAGCGCATTGCGCACCTTGGTTGCCCTGACATTTGGGACAAAGGGCCTTTGGGCCCCAGTGAAAGGCCAGTTGGCCTGGGGTCATTTTTATGGTGAGGCCCAATGAGATGGTATAATGTGTTCATGCCTAATATGATGATTGCATAATGTGCTTATGCTAATGTGATGCCTAATGCAAATGTTATGCTTATGAGTTCTCTGCCTAATGCTAATACGATATAATGCTGAGGTCATAATTGTGCCAGTAGTTACTGGTTGTGTTTTACAATTGCTACTTGTGCTTTCTAAAGGTCCTGACAGTGGCCCGATTGGCCCTGTCATGTGTATATAATTCCCTGTGAATATTGCCTAGTGCCAGTTGGCACAGTGTATATGTGTGATTATGATTCTAATGTGTTTTGGATAATACAAAGGCTATTTTTTTATATAACCTTGTGTGGAGTTTCTTTTGCGGTGTGCCTAGTGTGTTGCTGCTGTGTGAGTGTGTTGCGCAAACGCTTTACACATTGCCTCTGGGATAAGCCTGACTGCTCGTGCCATGCTACCAAGGGGGTGAGCAGGGGTTATCTTCAGTGCGTAACTCCCTTGCCCTGACTAGAGTGGTGGTTTCTGCCTGGCTTAGGCGTTTGCCCTAGCCAACCAGAAATCCCATTTCTAACAGCCACAAATCATTTTATTGTGACTGGAGACAGAGATAACAGGAAGTAGAAAACGAATGACTTAATTTTGAAAGAAAGCAGACTTCTAACAGGAAACAGTTGATTTATTTTTAAAAAAACGAAAAGTATGCACTGCTTCTATTTCAGTTTAGCACTTTTGTGAAACGCACTTGTGGCCAGAGAATGCCTACCGCAGGCCACTGTAGACGGGGTCATCTTTAACATCACTTACCATTAACACACAAATACCTTTACTAATAATGGCAAAACAGCCACCTTCCACATGACATGCATTAATCCTTATGACGAAGTGGGTATGCAACAAGGGAGAATAACAACCAAAATGGAGCCATCATAATCTCACCAGTCATAAAAAAGTGATTGTCAACCCTGACATTTTGTAATGTTTTAGACAAATCACTAACCTGGCATAGCTTGGGAAAACAAATAAAAATGTGTTGCCTCTCAATTGAATGAATTTATTGAAAACAATTATCTACTGTCACCCTTTCAATCTGGATTCAGAATTGGGCACAGCACTGAACAAGCCACTATAAAAATCTACGACAATCTTTTGAAAATGATTGATGATCGAGATTCCTGCTTATTGATTCTACTTGACTTAACGACTGCATTTGACACTATTGACCACAAAATACTTTAAAAAATCATAGAATTCAGAATGGGTTTAAAAGCAACTGTTCTAAACTGCTTCAAATCTTTTCTCAGTAACTGATCATACCTATTAAAAATTGGCTCCAACTTATCCCCTCCTATAGATGTAAGGAAATTAAAAATAGCCTCATGGAACGTGGCGAGCATAAGGGGGAAACTAGATCTCCCGCATTGGCTCGAGTTTATTAACTCACATGAGATTTGCATCCTGCAGGAAACCTGGAGCCTGAGCCCCATTTTTATCCCAGGTTTTGTAGCTTTCCACAAACCGGCAATCCCTTCTAAACATGGCCGCCCCTCTGGAGGGCTCCTCATTTTGATTAGTATTACACTAAACTGTGCCTCTGAGGAGCTCCCTACTAACAACTGCGATATCCTCTGGGTTAGACTTGAAGGTCCACTGGGCAAGTGCATTGACATTTTTAATGTCTATGCAAGGAGCCCAAGAGCAGGTAGATCACCAACCCTGCAGGCCCTAGCTGAGGTATTGGACACAAAACAGGCTGCCTATCCCTTGATTGTTGGAGGTAACTTCAATGTAACTTTTGAGCCACTTGACTGGGAAGACATTCTCAAAGTTAATGAAGAGGACAACAAGTGGCTGGTTCCTCCCTTGGAGTTACCTCCATTAAAGAAGTGGAATCAAAAGCAGCCCTCCAGCTGATCTCCCTAACCCTGGCACATAGGCTTCGGGCCGCAAATGGAAGGACCATTTCCGACAAAAGAAGGGGAATGACTTGTTGGGCCAATGGATCAAGCAGGATAGACTACATACTTGTGGACCTTACGCTATGGCCCATTGTATTAGATAGTCGATAACCCAGAAATGTGAAAGCGACCATAACCCTCTTAGTATGACAATGGAGCACCCGTGGGGTGAAAAGAATAGGCCAGCTCCCGCCCTCCTTGCTACAAGGGAGGTGACTCCCTCAAATGACAAACGCCGGCTTAAATGGCCCACAATCCTGGCTGATGAACACAAACTTAGTATTCTAAAATGCGATCTTGAAACCCATCTAGGGGTGCTGTTTCCCCAGACAAACGACACGACTACACCAACTAGCTGCAGTGCTCTACATTCTTCGTTTTTTAACCATTTGGCAAGAAACTTTATTGTTCCCCCACTCAAGGCCCGCCCCAACCAGGTGATATCAATCGAAACGACCCTAGGGTTCTAAAAGGAGTATAGATCCTTGAAAAAACATCTGTCCCTAGCCCTAAGGAAAAAGGATATCCTGTTAATCCGGGAACTGAGGAGTCAATACAAACTGGCGCAATTCAAGGCCAAGAGGGAATGGAATGAAAGGAGGTGGGAAGAACTTGGGGAATCCATCCTGCACCCAGATGCTAGGATGTTTTGGACACTCGTGGGCAAGGGCAACAATGAAAGGTCCCCACCCCTGGCCAATAACATTCCAGCCATTGAGTGGCAAGATCACTTTGGAGCCCTGTACTCAATCCACAAAAACTTTGATAACGAATTAGTAGTGCATGCACCACTCCAATTATGAAATGATCTCGTATTCACCGGAGACGAAATACTGACCTCTTTGAATGCAATTGTACCCGCCAAAGTCCCTGGGCCGGACAGCATCCCAGGAGACCTTTTCCGCTCTGATAGGGAAAACTGGGCAACATACATCATGACCCTGGCTAATGACATCACGAGTGGAGGGAGGATCCCAGAATCTTGGAAGGGGGCGTAAGTGATTCCCATCTTCAAAAAGGGCGACAGGTCTAATCCTTCCAATTATCGACCAATTAGCCTGATCGACTGTGTCCAGAAAGTCCGCTGTCGATCGCTATTAGCGAAAATTACGGATTGGATGGAGGAGAATGACACTCTTTCTTCCCTCCAGGCGGGCTTTAGACGGAAAACCGGCACAGTCGATTAGGTCTTTCGTCTCCTTATGCTCTATTGGAAGGTAGTTCTGCTGGGTAAAGGGAGCTTATATATCGCATTCATAGATTTGAAATCTGCCTTTGATCTCGTTCCCAGGGACAAACTATGGCGGGTGCTTAGGGATACGGGCATGCCGTTGAGTATTCTCACACTCCTTGTCAGGCTTCATGAAGAGAACTTTGCCAGGGTCAGATGGGGCAGCCAGGGACAGGTTACCGACCCCATTAGAGTACAGCGTGGGGTCCGCCAAGGCTGCGTCCTGCCCCCAACCCTATTCTCACTTTACATCAATGGTGTTGTCGAGCTTCTATCAGCCACCCCTGTGGACGCCCCCTCCTTAGCTAAGCAGAGAATTGCCACCCTTTTGTTCGCAGACGACACTCTTCTCGTCTCGAAGACCCCAATGGGTTTGCAAAAACTTTTAAACCAATTTAAGCTCTTCTGCGACAGGAGGGGGCTGGAAATCAATACATCCAAAACTAAGTTCATGCTACTGAATCCCCACAAGTCTTTTAAGGGAAAATTGTTCCTAAGTTGTACTCCACTAGAGAGAGTGAGCTCCTTTGATTACCTGGGAATTAAACTGTCGGAAGATATGTCCTGGAAGCACCATCTCAATAAGGCCTATCTCAAGTTTTCCCAGGTAACTGGAGCTCTGCGTAAGAAGCACTGCCTTTCTTACACCAAGCCTATTGCTCCAACTCTGAAACGTTATAGTTGCAAGGCCGTGAGCAGTGCTCTCTACGGAGCCGAGCTGTGGGGTATGGAAAGAGCAAGTGACCTGACAACCCATGAGAATAAGTTCCTCCGAAACCTGACCTCTCTCCCGCAAAGCACCCCCCTTTGCCCACTTTTGCTCGATATGGGCATCAAACCCATTAGTGATCTAGCGAAGCTCCGCCCTCTGTTGTTCTGGCAGCGGATGGTTTCTACCCCAGAACTGTCATCTTATGCAGCGGCCTTTGAGGAGGTCTGTGCCTTAGACACTGCGAATAGAATAGGCTGGATCAAATATGTTAAAAGCCTCATGTCCAACTTAGGCCTCCCTGGCCATAGCATTGCCTGCCCTCCAACTCAGAATAGACGACAGATTAAGTTACTATATTGGGATTTGGTTGAGTCCAAAGCATATACAGATGGCACACAGGGCAGATTAACCGAAAAATTTAGAGACTTCAAAATCAGCCGCACTCTTGAAAGTTACTTTGACGTAATCAAAGTGCCGGCTGATAGGAAGCTATACATCCAGTTTAGGCATGGCAGTCTGCCAGTTAATACTTTCACAAACTCATGGTTGGCCAATAGAGCACAGCAAAAGGGCTGCCCCTGTTGCCCTTGCCCGCACGAAACCATGCGATACCAAAGGGGATGATGAACGGAGCGTTAGAGCAAATCAAACACTCACCCCCAGTCAACTGATCTGGGTTTAATCCATCATCATTCTTTAGCTCACTCCACCACCCCAGTTCAGACATGGCCATATGCAAATCAGTCTGACCCTGTGCCTCATGGGAACAGTCCAGCCCGAACTGCCAAGCCATGTCTTCCCTGGACCGGAAACAAGCATCCTGGGACCGGTTTCGGGTTCATAACCCTCATCAGCCAGGCTATCTTGAATCCAGTGGCAAAGTGAGCAAGGGACCCACGTCTGGGCATACCCTGCCAACTTAGGGCGAACAAAGCGATACCAAAGGGGATGATGGACGGAGTGTTAGAGCAAATCAAACACTCACCCCCAGTCAACTGATCTGGGTTTAATCCATCATCATTCTTTAGCTCACTCCACCACCCCAGTTCAGACATGGCCATATGCAAATCAGTCTGACCCTGTGCCTCATGGGAACAGTCCAGCCCGAACTGCCAAGCCATGTCTTCCCTGGACCGGAAACAAGCATCCTGGGACCGGTTTCGGGTTCATAACCCTCATCAGCCAGGCTATCTTGAATCCAGTGGCAAAGTGAGCAAGGGACCCACGTCTGGGCATACCCTGCCAACTTAGGGCGAACAAAGCGATACCAAAGGGGATGATGGACGGAGCGTTAGAGCAAATCAAACACTCACCCCCAGTCAACTGATCTGGGTTTAATCCATCATCATTCTTTAGCTCACTCCACCACCCCAGTTCAGACATGGCCATATGCAAATCAGTCTGACCCTGTGCCTCATGGGAACAGTCCAGCCCGAACTGCCAAGCCATGTCTTCCCTGGACCGGAAACAAGCATCCTGGGACCGGTTTCGGGTTCATAACCCTCATCAGCCAGGCTATCTTGAATCCAGTGGCAAAGTGAGCAAGGGACCCACGTCTGGGCATACCCTGCCAATTTAGGGCGAACAAAGCGATACCAAAGGGATGATGGACGGAGCGTTAGAGCAAATCAAACACTCACCCCCAGTCAACTGATCTGGGTTTAATCCATCATCATTCTTTAGCTCACTCCACCACCCCAGTTCAGACATGGCCATATGCACATCAGTCTGACCCTGTGCCTCATGGGAACAGTCCAGCCCGAACTGCCAAGCCATGTCTTCCCTGGACCGGAAACAAGCATCCTGGGACCGGTTTCGGGTTCATAACCCTCATCAGCCAGGCTATCTTGAATCCAGTGGCAAAGTGAGCAAGGGACCCACGTCTGGGCATACCCTGCCAACTTAGGGCGAACAAAGCGATACCAAAGGGGATGATGGACGGAGCGTTAGAGCAAATCAAACACTCACCCCCAGTCAACTGATCTGAGTTTAATCCATCATCATTCTTTAGCTCACTCCACCACCCCAGTTCAGACATGGCCATATGCAAATCAGTCTGACCCTGTGCCTCATGGGAACAGTCCAGTCCGAACTGCCAAGCCATGTCTTCCCTGGACCGGAAACAAGCATCCTGGGACCGGTTTCGGGTTCATAACCCTCATCAGCCAGGCTATCTTGAATCCAGTGGCAAAGTGAGCAAGGGACCCACGTCTGGGCATACCCTGCCAACTTAGGGCGAACAAAGCGATACCAAAGGGGATGATGGACGGAGCGTTAGAGCAAATCAAACACTCACCCCCAGTCAACTGATCTGGGTTTAATCCATCATCATTCTTTAGCTCACTCCACCACCCATCGGCCATTTCCTTTTTGCTTGTACAGCATATGCAAAACCTAGGAGCAAATGACTGACTCCTGTTTGAAGGCAACTTGGTACCAGAGATTCTAGAGAGGCCATGCGCATACTGCAATCTGATGCATCACAACTTTTCGTGTGCGCAACTGCGAAATTTTTAGGCCACTAATGGGCAATCAGAAGGAGGGCACAGACAGCCCTCCGGCCTACTATCGAGAACTGTAGTAGTGATGCCCTGCCGACTTAAGCTCTTTTCTGGCTATCTAACTTCAAGATGTAAATAGCCATTTTATGCTTCTGCTCAATGTAAATTCTTGATTGCCGTCTATTTGTTTTTACTGTGATGATTGATCTTGCAATTGACATATATAAATGTGCGTTGTTTATGATTGTTTCTTTTTTTATAATGCACATGAACTTTAGACAAGGGACCTCGCCTAATTTGCACATTAACCATTCCGTGGTTGGAAAGTGCTTCTGATGTAAGCTTCAATTGCATGATATCTCTTTTTAAACTTTTACTGCTTGCTATTTTAACTTTTTATTGACTGTCATTTTTAACTGTATTGTCAAGTCCTACCATATGTTTTGCCCTGTCCCTTTATCGACATGGGCAATGCTTATCTTGTATCTTTGTTTCTTTTATGGTATCTTACGAAATAAAGAGTTTTTTTGGCTTTTTTAATTTTTTTTAAGAGTGGTAAAGATGACATCCGGCTTCTAGCAAGGATCAGTTCTTTCCCCTGTCCTATTCTTAGTTCAGTTCAAACTTTATTCAGCGAATTTCGCCATCAAGGATCATAAAAGCATATACATACACAAGTAAAAAATCAAGAAATAAAAAAGCTTAAAACAATACAGGTCCATTTGCATTAAAATATTTAAAATTGGATACAGCTTAAAAGAAAGAAATTAAAACCAAGTGTAATCGACAAAATAACTGCCAGATAGAGTACACTACAGTATTATTTTAAAGTGCTCTTTGCCTGATCCTCCACATAGCCATCTGGAACTGCGAGACCACAAAAACCACAAATTGCCTGGTGTAAGACTTGATAATTCTCAAAGCTTCTCTAAATTCTTTGACCCCAAGGTATCAACGTAGTGGGGCAACCCATTTATTTCTTATTCTGTAATAGGTAGGGCAAAAGAATAGAACATGTTCAATTGTTTCAGTCGATGAGGTACAGAATTGGCAATAACCGTTTCTTGGGTTGGCCAATTGTCACCAACTGGCTGTGAACGAGGCGAGCGCAAGAGTCCTGTATTTAAATTGCAGGTAGATCTTCTTGCATTGCTGGGCTCTATTTGATCCAGGAACTGCTCTATCTCAAAATCATCTTTTAGCTTAAGAAAAGCCTGTGTCTAAGGGCCCAAATTGGTCAACTTTGCAATGAGACCATTTTGTGTGGCCAATAGGCCGTCTTTATTTGATCTTATGGGACGTCCCACAGGCGTTCAAGCCCAATATTCATGAGGGTTGACCTCACATGCCTAACCCACAGGAGATCACCCGCTCCTGGCAGGCGCAAGACCTGTGCTAATCCCTGTTGGTAAGGACTCAGTTACGGGGTTGCCAAAATCCTCCTCCAGAACAGAAGAGGCCATAACCTAGCTATATCTGAAATGTTATTAAGACCCAGGTCCTACCGCAGGCAGGGGAATGGTATGCTTATTGGCAAACTAGTCAGTTGCCGCATAAAGCGGATTTCTGCAGCAACCAAAGAGGATGCCTACCTGTGTCCCTAGAGTTCAACGCCATACAAAGAGGATCCTAACACTTGATAGTTGTAGACCTGGAGGACCGGCGAAATGGGACGATATTTGGAGGACTTAGATGTCTTCAAAAGTCCCCCAGTGTGTTGCTCTCATTTTAATCCACACCTTGCAATATGGGTCTGCCAATTAAAGTACTCAGTTAGAAAGTACCCAAATAATCAAAAGTATGAACTCAGCCGAAGGGGTCCCCTCTCCGTGTGGGATTTCAGCGGGTGGAGGGGCAAGAGTTAAGAACCATATACTTTGTTTTTGCAAGGTTAATATATGGACCCCCTCGCCATTCAAAACCAATCAAACATTTCAAGAATTGTTTGCAGTCCCATGGGGTATTTTGAGAGGAGCAGCATGTCATCTGCAAACATTGGGGCAGGAACTCTGGTGTTTGCTAGGTGGGGTGAGTCAGACTCGCTATGGTCCACATACGCTCCCAGATCATTTATGAAGAGCGAGAATAGAGTGGGTGCGAGGACACACCTCTGCCTGACTCCGCTACTGACCGGGAATAGATTTGTCATTTCCCCCATCTGCCCACATCTGACTTGGGAGAAATTACTGTCATGAAGTCTTATGATCAGGTTCAAAAGGTAGAGCGGGACCCCCATGTCAGCTAAAAACTTAAGACGGGGAACAAGGTCAAATGCCGACCTAAGATCAACAATCGCCACATACAGTCGCTTTCACCCTAGCTGCACTAACTTCCAGTACAATAACTGGAGGCGGGGAACCTGATCAAGCATATTGTTACACTCTCTAGAGCCCGCTTGGCTTGCAGAGGGGTCAATATATCTGAGGCAGTCATCCGATCTTGCAGTCTACTCAGGATTACCCTTGCAAAGAGCTTTTGGGCACAATCAGTTAGGCTTATCGGCCTGTAATTGGAAGAAAGATCTTGGGATCCCTTTCTTAAAAATGTGGACAATCTCAGCACTGGCCCAGGTGGGGGAGGGTGGGGGGCCCTTTCAATATGGCATCAAGAAATTTGGCAAAGTAAGGGCTCCAAACATCGAACACATCCAGAAAAAGGTCCCCAGGTACCTTATCTAGCCCTGTAGCTTTATGTCACACAATTTAATTAATGGCATGCCTAATTTCGCTAAGACTAAACCCTATATCTTCCTGCAGCCACTTAGCAAAGCAGGCAATTTTGGGGTAGGTCCTAACCCATCAGAGTTGGACAAACCAGCGCCACAAGTGCCCAGCTCAGAGTGTTCACACTGCTCCTCAGGGGAATATAAGTTAGAGAAGTGGGCAACCCATTCTGTCCTCGTGATATGGTTTTCAATGGGGGTAAACCCTTGACAAGAACTAGTGGAGATAATATTCCAAAAAGTATGTGAGTCTCCTCTTTTGGCCGCTGCATGTAGACCTTCACATTTCTCGATTTCCCACTCTCACTTGGCTGCCCATTATGGCATTTTTATATGCCACTCTAGCTGTTTGGATCAATAGTCTATCGTCTGATTTGGTAGTGCCCATTAGTGCCCCCGGGCCTCACTGCATCGTGTATTGTACCAGGTGGGGGTGCTGTGCCTCCTAACTGATCGGCTAGCCTCTACAAAAAAGTGATGTCTCAGTTTATGGAGCATTTCGGTATGAATATTAATAAAACTGGATAGGACCACACCATGTTCCGGAGGCATGTTTAATGGTGACATTAACTCCCCTATCTCGTCAGCAACCACTTTGTAGACTTCAGCAACCGATTACCTGGAGCGCAATAACGCACTCCATTTTACTCTTCGTCTATCAAGTGGCCAATGTAAGCCTTCTATCAAAGGGCTATTGTTTGGCTGCACTACAGAAGCAAGGCTGTTCAGTACTAGGACAAGTACATTGTGGTCACTATTCTGGCGGGGTAGGACCATCATCAATATTAGTTTAGACCATAATCGGACATCCAGTAAAATATCATCTATAATGCTTGTACTCTGGGGTCTATTAAACGTGTGTTTGCCTTCTTTGTCCGACATTGACCTGCCATTGCAGACTTTAAGGGAGTTAAGTTGAAGGGCAAAATGGATCATCTTTTTATAGGAGGGATGGTTAGTGCAGGTATAAACCACAATTGATCTTTCTCAGTTGATTGGAGCCCAGTGTGAGCATCGAGGGGCTCAAACTGGTAACTGACGTCACCCCCCACATTCTTGACGGCCTCTGCCGGGAGTTTGGCCCAATGTGCGGATAGCATTTTGGATTATTCGAGACTCAGAATTACTGGCAGAGGGCCTACAATAAACATTGTAAATGTAACATGTGGCCATACCCAGAGAGGCCAAATTGATACACAGCAAGTTTTGAGAGTCCAGCTTGATTTCCTTGACGCTACACATTAAAGTTGTTTTAACTCAAATTGTTACCCCCCCCCCCCCACTGGCCTGCCTCTCCCCAGTGAAATGGCCTCCTTATTCAATGACATAAACCCTGAGCGATGTATAGAGATGTATAGAGCTAGTTGACCAAGTATTTTGAAATAAACATATGTAATATGCATCGATAAAGGTGCACCATGCGGGGCAAATCAGCTTGGACAGTAGCCCAGCTACATTCCAGGATACCAATTTGATGTTTGAGGTAGAATGAGCCCTATCCATACATGCACTCTCACCATCAACGGTGTTAAATAGATCAGGCCAGTCCCCATCCCCATCCATACATGTTTTTGCCTTATCAGCTTCATGAAATGGAACAATTCCTGCCCCAGCCTGGGACGCACTTTCATTATCAACATCATGGGACGGGACAAGGTCGGCTTCATCCAGACATCCACTCACATTATTGGCTGTCTAAAATAGGCCAGGCCCTACCCCATCATGTTAATCGATGTCGGACAATATACCTGTCCTTTTTAAACGGTATGTGGAACACTTGAACACACAGTTGGAAAATCCTGATATCCAATTAAACCAATATGCTCATAAAACTCAACTCTACTTAAGAATCTCCTCACTTGAAGATCTCAATATCCTTAAAAAGGGTCTTAAAATTGCCTTCATCTGGGCATCTGCCAATTCCCTAAAACTGAACCCACAAAAAAATAAGCTCCTCCTTCTATCCCTTAAGTCAACCAACAAAATCGATCCGGCCCTAATCTCCTTGCTATCTAATTATGGATGCTAGACCTGACTCTCCACAAAGGTTAAGTCCTTGGGATTCCTCATTGATAACAAGTTCTCTCTTGAATCCAACAGTCACAAGAAAGCCCAAACAGCAAACATTCACCTAAGACAATTAAAAAGAATGAAGCACATTCTATCGACTGACCAATTGAAAATTCAGGTCCAAGTTTCAGTGATCTCCAGAATTGATAGTGGCAGTGCCATACTTGCTGGCCTACCATCCAAAATCCTTCTCCCGCTCTAAGTGATTCTCTCCTCGAAAGCTCATCTAATTGCGGAGAAAAGAAAATTTGATCATATCTCACCTATACTGAAATAATTAGATCGGGTTCCCTTTGAATCCAGAGTCAGATTCAAAATAGGATGCATTACCTTTAAAGCACTCCACAGCGGAAACACAGCTATCTCAT
The DNA here is from genome assembly GCA_963921515.1 of Calotriton arnoldi. Lineage (NCBI taxonomy): Eukaryota > Metazoa > Chordata > Amphibia > Caudata > Salamandridae > Calotriton > Calotriton arnoldi. The sequence goes on along the minus strand of CAWUFW010005003.1, from coordinate 877,750 downwards.
GGAATTGCTTAACATCTCGGGCAACACCAGTCAATCCGAAAGCAAAGCTTCCCTCTCATTGGAAACTCAGAAATTCAAAACATTACTGGCTCTGAAGCAAGTTTTTGCAAGCAGGAGTAGCACCAATGACATGGAACTCCTATCCATCCAACAATGGCTTATGACATCCTCTCCTTCAGAAAACTCCCCAAGACTTCTTTTCAAAACCCATTTGTCAAGCAGCACCTAAGATAAAACTGCCCCTCCCAACCTGCGACACCCCCTCATCCTCTACTTTTAAGATCTGTATCTATGAACTCATACTTATTCAGTCTATTCCATCCTCTCTCACCATTTGACATGTTAAATTTAGTGAAATCTAGTGGTATACATATTATTCTAAGTAAAATGTTACTTTGTTTATTGTACAGTGCTCTAATACCACTTGGTGAAGAAACGCTATAGAAAAGCACTGTAAATTAATAAATAAACATGTAACTGTAAGCCATGACCTACCTCTTGCATGGGTACTGTTTGATAGCGGCCTAATTTTCCATTGTGACATGTTAAAGCAGAAGGAATTCTATCTTGTGTTAATGCTTTGCAAAGCACAGGGCACTGTGGATGTGTATATCGTTGCATAGTCAAGGACCAAGTGGATAACACATCTCACTTCGTTCATACACCACCAGTAATTAAGAGACCGGTAATACTGAGAAAACCCCTTCAGACAAAAAAATAAGATCGAGGTGTTGGTCCTATATCACACCCAGAGTCCATGCGTGCCATCTGTGTCACGCCCATCTGTCCAAGTGGCAAGGCCTCAACCCTGTATCACACCCAGGGGCAAGCTTACCATCTGTGTCACACCCGGCGGTCCAAGCGACAAACAACCTTCACCTTTCCTAGCATGCTGAGTATCGAAAAAAGGTGACCTCCACAGGATCGCCTCCGAGGCCGCCTTGCGGCTACCCAGTTCAGACACATAAAATAGGCAATATGTCATATTTCTGTCAGTGGCAGGGGGCTCAACTAAAAATGTTTGCGCATCTTCCCAGTTTGCCATACTTCAAATGCTGGGACTAAGGATCAGATGTAGGGCCAGATGTACGACCGTGGAAATAGCACCTCGCAAATTGCGAGTTTTTTGCTACTCGCAATTTGGGAGGCGCTATTTCCAATGTACACAGTGTATTTCACACTGTTAGCGATTCCCAATGGGGTCGCAAATTGAGAGGCTCATGAATATTAGTGAGCCTCTCGCAATTTGCGACCCCATTGGGAATGGCAGGCCCTCCCAGGTATGGTGGCCTGCTGGGCTCAGCAGACCACCATGTCTGGGACTGCTTTTAAATAAAGCAGTTTTTTTTAAAATGCAGCCCGTTTTCCTTAAACGAAAACGGGATGAAACGTTTTCAATTCAGTTTTTAAGGGCAGGCAGTGGTCCCTGGGACCACTGCCTGCCCTTAAAAATATTTTCCCCTGCATTTGCAAAGGGAAAGGGGTCCCCTGGAGACCACTTCCCTTTTGCGAGTGCATTACCACCCTCTTGAAGAGGGTGGTAATTTGCAAGTGTTTTGCACCCGCAATTGCGGACGCAAAACATTCTTACATAGGGTTGCGCTCGCTATTAGGAAGGGAACGCCCCTTCCTAATAGCAAGTTGCAAAACCCTATTTTGCGAGTGGCAAAAAATTGCGACTCGCTAAATAGGGGTTGTACATTCCCCATGCTGTTTTTGCATGCGCAAACGGGTTCGCAAACCCGTTTCCGCGTGCAAAAATGGTCGTACATCTGGCCCGTAGTCTCTTACCCACTGACAGCAGCTTCAGGACGGACCTCTGCAAAGTGGATTGAGCAGAACTTTCAATCAATTGCGGCGCTGCTCACCGTTCTTGTTGCGCAGATGTGAATCCGTACGGGCGGGGTACATTTCCTTCATCTGCAGTGGGGCTCAAAGAACTAATCTCTCCTACCTGGCTCGCCAAGATGTTGCTCAAATGTGAATTTATATTGAAAAAATAAAAGACAAGAGGAACAGTTGGTTTAATTAAACGCAGCAGCCGGGAGAGCAGGCAACGGAGTCTGGGTCTGAAGTCTGTCTCAAAGCACATTGGTTTCAGCCATCATTTTATACATTACATGAAGTGTCATAAAGTAATTTGTACATCCCTTTGGAGACAGAAATCTGGGCCTAGTCACGGGGCCATAAAGCGGGTCATTTAATAGGAAGCGCAAGTGAGTCTCAACCTTGCATGGACACAATGTGGGGCCAGTGGGTACGTGTCCAGATGTCCGCTATGGGGAGCACGTGATCACTGTGTGTAGTGTGCATGCTGTGTTCTGATTGGCTAAGTGTTCCTAACTAAGTGTGGCATCTGACTTTATGGTGTTGTGGGAATGCGCGCCCCTCCAGCCAAACGTGTTTTATTGGGGCCAATCTTCTAAGAGCATTGTGGTGTCACTGCCTATCTGTGGGATCGATCTCGTTTTTCCTGTTCACGCATTTTTCTAAGGGTTATGTGCCACCCCACCTGTAATCTGTCCATCAGTTGCTTCAGGCCTGTACTTCTAACTCGGGGTTGAGGGGGAGGTCATATCGGGTGAATTCAACAACGGTGATGTGAGTTCGTTAATATACGTATATATATCATGACTTGCATCAATATCATATTTTCCAATATTAACACTGGTACAGCAAGTTTAGGTAATGTACTTTAACAAATGTTTTAGGGGTAGCAGAATGGGAATGACATAGGGTCTAAAATATAACCGATGCCCCTGTTCTACTGAGATCGTTGTTTGTTGCTCAGTCTGCATTACTGCTCGCAGTGGTTCCAAAGAGGAAAACATACATAGACCTACATCTCATTTGTAAACAGAAAGCGAAATACCATTATTTTGCGCGCTGTCTGTTGCGGTCTGACCAGTAATAACACTCTGCATGGCTGAGAACGAATATACCGTGGAATTTAAGAAGGGAGATAATCGTGTTTTGGCGAAGCTGAGGGTGGATTTACATATTTTACCTCAAGTCTAGCTTAGAAGCAGTTCTCTGCAGGATTAAGACTTTGGTATTCCATGCTCAGTGGGATTGTACGTTTTCCTTACCCCGGGATGTGCCTGAGAGCTGTGGATGCCTATTAGAACTAGAATCCAATTCAATAGTTCTCTTTCTAGCATGCCTGCTGACTAGAGTCACTTTTGATTAATTTAATAATCATGTCGCTATGTAGTTCATTTCAAATATTTCTGTGATGCACATGGTTTTATTGCTCATTTCTTCGCATTTACTAAAATGTGTTTCAGAGTCATATTGTCATGCTACCTTTCTTCCGTTCAATTTTTAACAAGCGCTGGCAGTCAGTGGGGCTGGCATCAGAACGACTTAAAAAAAAAAAAAAATGTCTGGAAACGTATGCAATATGCCGAAAAATTACAAAAAAATTAAATAAATGGGTTGCCGAGCACCCCAAACCTGGGACTAAAGAGCACTTCTTTCAAGGCAGTTGGGCACATGTGAGGAGGCAAACGGCCGTTGCTCACAAGGCAAGGCAGCCAGTGAATATAGTGTGCCGGCCCGTTGCCTTCTCCTGGAAACTCTGGAGGTCAGAAAATAATGGTGAATGACACTTGATCAGACCAGTGAACAAAAACGGCTGCCCAAAAGCCTCTGTACATGCGTATAAAAGTGCGCTTTTTTACTGTGAATATTTTGTAAATCCTGAGGCTGGCAAGAACACTTAAGCTTTATCTATGCCAAACCAGAAAAAAATAGTCCCCCTGGTGCATGCCAAGAGATATCCTGCAATATTTTCACCCTCATCCCTACTAAACAGTTTTACCTGCTTGATCTTGTGAATTTTGGGGACACCCTTACCACCAGATTTTTTGCACCCCTTTCTAGGACAATAGCTTTTAAAAGTCAGTAACTCGCTCATTGGTGTATCAGTGGCTGAGGACAGGCTATTCTCTTACCACTTGTAGACTGTCATTCAATTGTGATGGGATACATTCTCTACTAATAGTAAAATGGAAAGGTTCATACATGTAATAGCTAACATTTCTGTCATGGAATTTGAGGGTGCTTCTTTGTGGTAAATGGATAGTTACACCACAGACATTTTCCGTTTCAGGTGCTTACACTTGCTTGCTCAGCTGAACAAGTATGAGAAGAAACGTGCATACGTAAACCCCCACAAATGAGTGAAATAAGCAGATGACAGATTTGCAAATGCAAATGACATTTAAGGCACAAACTGTAGATTGAAACACATTAACGAAGAACACAATTCCCCTAGTTGTTTGAGAGAAGTAGGAGCAACTAGTATACCAATTTAATCAAAACCCACACAAAATTCCCCCAAATAGTGATGTGATGAAAATCAGTTGTGTTACCCTGAAAGATTTATCATAGATGTGAACCTTTTGAGTTTGTTCATGAATAGGATGGTAAAAGTTGTACAACTACAACAATTAAAAAACATTCTTTCACCACTGACTGAAAGGCTAAATGACTTGGAAGTGAATTTAAACTAGTTGTCATCACAGGAACAATTACATTAGCTAGCATATTACGTAGACGTTACCTGTTCATATTGAAAGACATTTGAAGCCAATTTAATAATTCCTAGAACTTAATACAATAAAATGAAGTCCCTGCACTATTTGGGACATAGCGTCACTGCCTGAAATAATTCTGTTCAGAATTTAAAGGCTCTCCTTCTACAAACGTCTTGTGCAGTAATCTGTCAGGCTCTCTTTTCAGACTCTCCAGTTATTCACACATCATGCAATTCTCCGACACCTGCCAGATGAAAGGGTGTGAGTTGGGTAATGGTGTGAGTTGGGTAATTGCTACTTCTGAGACTGTTGTGGCACTCTACGGTAAGGGAGGTTGTATGCAACCAACCATACAACTTGCTAGCCGTCCCAGTTGTGCCTAGTTAGGAAAGGTTGGTAGTTGATGTTAGTTAGCATTGTTATGTTATGTTGGTTTGTATAGCACACTAATCATCTGAGAGGGTATCCAAGCGCTTGGGCAAATGTGTTGGTGTGTGGTTCCAAGGTGCTTATCTGAAGAGCCAGGTCTTTAGCTTCTTGCAGAACTCAAGAAGTGAGCAGGAGGCTCCAATGTGTTGAGGGAGGTTTTTCTGTGATTCAGGTGCAATGTAAGAGAATGAGTGGCCTTCAGGTTTGCTTTTGTGGATGCAGGGAGTATGTGAGAGTGAGGCATAGCATAGGCGTCTGGTGGGTTGGTGAAAGTGTATGCGGCAGTTCAGGTCTTCTGCTCCTGTGTTGTGCAGGGCTATGTATGTGTGTGTGAGAAGTTTAAATTGGCAGCGCTTGTGAATGTGGAGCAAGTGAAGGTTCCTGAGGTATGTATGGTGTGATGTGGCTGAGGTGTGAGAGGTCAAGTAGGAGTCTTGTGGCTGTGTTTTCGGTGGTCTGGAGCCTGTGTAAGAGTTGTTTGGAGATTCCGGCAGAGAGAGTGTTGCCATAGTCCAGCCTGCTGGTGATGATTGCGTGCGCGATGGTCCGTCTGGTGTTCTGAAGCAAACATTTGAAGATCTTTCGCAGCATGCCTAGGATGTGAAAGCAGGAGATGCACACTGCATTGACTTGAGCCCTCATGTTGAGCTTGTCATCTAGGATTATTCCTAGATTTCTTGCGTCATCTGTGGGTGTGGGTATTGGTCCTAGCTCCGAAGGTCACCAGGTAGAATGCCATGCAGAGGTCTTGTTGGCGAAGACCAGTACTTGCATCTTTCCGAAGTTGAGGTTCAGGCAGTTGGTTTGCCTCCAGTCTGCTACCATGGTCATGCAGTTGGTGAAGTAAGTTCTGGTGGTGTTGGTCTTGACTGTCAGGGAGAGGATGAGTTGGCTGTCATCGGTGTAGGAGATGACAGTGATGTCTTGTGACAGGATGATGTTGGGAAGTGGTGTCATGGATATGTTGTAAAGAGTGGGGCTTAGGGACGATCCCTGTGGGATACCGCATATCAGTTTCTTGGTCTCTGATGTGAAGGGTGGCAGCCTGACCTTTTGGGTTCTTCCAGCGAGAAAGGAACAGATCCATTTCAGAGCTGATCCTTGAATGCTAATCTCCTGGAGTCTTCTAATTAGGGGGTAATGGGAGACAGTGTCAAAAGTCGCTGAGCAGTCGAGCAGCTGCTGTTCTCCTTGGTCCAGAATGTTGCAAACATCGTCAGTGGTAGCGATGAGTGCTGTTTCGGTGCTATGATTCTTTCTGAATCCTGATTGTGTGTTGTCTAGAAAATGATGAAGTTGAAGGTGGGTTGGGAGTTTCTTCGTAATGGACTTCCCAATCACTTTGGCTGGGTATGGCGGCAGGGAGGTGGGTCGGAAGTTTCTCAGTTGATTTGTGGCTGTGAGCTTCTTGAGGACGGCGTTGATTGCTGCAAGTTTCCATGCATCCGGACAAGTGGCGGACATGATGGGGGTGTTGATGATGTGGATCAGGATGGTGCTGAATGGTGATGTTTCCATGTTGTAGATGTGGTCGGGGAATGGGTCTGTTGGGGCCCACTGAGTGGATGGTCCACATCATTGCCCCTATGTCATTTCTGGTGAAGGGCAGGTGGCCGTATTGGTTGGTGGTAGGTAGGTTATTAATGAATTATCTGGAGTTGGGATTGGGGTGCGAAGTTGCTGTAGATGTTTGCGATTTTGCTGTGGAAGAAGTTGGATAGGTTGTTGCAGAGTTGTTTAGAGGTAGCAATGTTGTTGACAGTGGCTGAGGTTGAAGCAAAATCCTTGACAATTGAGAAGATCTCTTTGCAGCTGTCGGAGCTTCCTTCAATGTGGTCAATTAGTGCTTTTTCCTTGGTGTCTCTAATTTGCTGGTGATACTGTATGAGTGCAGCCTTGTAGGTAGTTCAGTGGGTGGTGTTGTGGCTGGCACTCCCTTCTAGCTGTTTACAGTGTTGTTTGGTGTCTCAGAGGTCTTCTGTTTACCAGCTGGCCTGCTTGTTTGATCTACTATGCTTGTTGGGTTTGATGGGTGCGATGTAGTCCATGCAGTTCTTGATCTAGTTGTTGAAGTCCTTGTCAAGGTTGTCCTTGGGACTAGACTGATCAGTGCTGAGGACGCTTAGCCAGTCTGCTTCTGTGATTTTGCCCCAGCTGTGGCTTGGAGTGCTGAGGTGTGTTGATCTGGAAGTGGATGATGGAGTGGTCAGTCATTGTGAGCTGTGTGGTGAAGTTGTATTTAATGCTGTTGCTTGTGGTTAAGATGGGGTCCAGTGTGTCGCCGGTGGTGTTGTGTTGGTTCTGTGACCAGTCGGGTGAGGCCAATGTTGCACAAGCTTTCGTTGAGTGCTGTGGAGCAGGGGTTGTTTTGGTCTTCCAGTGAAAGTTGAGGTCACCGAGGAAAATGTAGGCTCTGGAGTCGATGGAGAAAGGAGCGACAAAGTTGGTGATGAAGTTGGTAAATGTGGCTTGTGGTCCAGGTTGTCGGGAGGGGAGGGTTCTGTTCAAGGTGAATTGTTTTGAGATTTGCAGCTTGAAGTACAGGTATTCCATGAAGAGGGTGGCGTTCTCTGTGGATGTTGTGCATTTTATGGATTACTTGTAGATGATAGCAAGACCTTCTCCTGGCTTGTGAAGATGGTCCTGTCGAGCAATCTTGTAGCTCGCTGGGATTTCCTTAGCGATGTCGGGAGACAATGAAGGGTGGAGCCAGGTCTCTGTGATGAAGAGGATGTTGGGTACGAAGCTTCTCAGAAGGTCTCATATTTCATTCGTGTGTTTGCTGAGTGACTGTGTGTTGAGAAGCATGCATGCCAGTGGGTGCTGACATTTGGGTTTGCTGTTGTGTGTTGTGTAGGATGGGAGCGTAGGCACTGTTGGTGCCTGTGTGGTGTGTGTGTGTTTGGAAGGGAGTGTTGAGGGCATTTTTGGTATTTGTGTGGGGGTGGGTGGCTGCCAGAGAACCACCAGTGGGTACACGTGAAAGCTCCTACCATGGTGTGAGGGGCGGCAGCAGTTAGGGGAACATTGTCCAGGGTCTAGCAACCTAAGGAGTGCTGAAGAATATCGCTGGGCCGTGATCGGACTTGGGTTCCTGCTGCTGGGCATTGTCCAGGCATGTCCGCTGCATGTCTGTGTTGCTGCTGTCATTAAGTAGATCCTGGGGGGTGGGGAGGAGTCCAGGGTGCCATGATGTCACTTCCTGTGCTAATGGGTAGTGGGAATTAAAGTCCTCTTGCTTGGCTTCTTCTTTTAAAAATGGTTTCTGTGGGAAAACCAGTAATGTCACTTCTTGTCCAGATCGAAGATTTCAAATTCAGTGATGTCCCTTCCTGTGCAAGTGGATGATGGGAGATCCAGTCATGTCACTTCCTGTGCTGATGGGTGGTGGGTAATGAAGTCCTCTTGCTTAGCTTCTTCTTTTAAAAATGGTTTTGGCGGGGAAACCAGTAATGTCCCTTTCTGTCCAAATGGATGAGGACGTTGTAGCTACATGCATCAGAGTAAATATATATTGTTACATTTAAATTGAAAAGAAGTGTTGCAGACAGCACCCCATCACTCCTTATAAAACTGCAGCTTTCCAACACCAGTCATTTTGTTTGACAGGTTTCAACATATAACCAGCTACAGAAATGCAACAAAGGTACGTGAATGACCCCAAATCTGCCATGAGACATTTAATTACTAATTGTGACAGAGTACCCTTGTAGCTGATTTTGAGTTGTTGTTTGTAACAATACTATAAAAAGCTGTATCTTAAATGTCATTTTTTATCTACTTTTTCAGTATTATTGATTCTTTATGTCTGGGCCACCTGGGCCATCTGGGCCAGAGAGTACACCATGTATAAATAGTGCAATTTAGTCTGCACTGTTGTAGTTTCTTTAGAGCTGTGCACAGGGTGTCAGGTTTTAATTTAGGAGTTGGAGAGTATGAACAATGGATTTACAATGCAAACTGTTTGTAAGCATTCCAAAAGTAACACAATCTCGACTGGCTACTGCCTTTGCGAAAAAATCTTGTTGCCACTACATTCCATGTAACCCTTCAAGTATTTACATTAGAGCAGAGTAAAGAGGCTGTGACATCAACTACTTAATTACTACTTAGTGTTATAACCCTCTATAGTGACGATCCCAGGTATAATAACCCATCACACAATCAGAGACTACAGCACCTGATCAGCCATAATCTACACACAAGCCCTCCAGAAGCAGCCATTAGAACCTCATTAGAACATTCCATTGATATGCAGGCAATTATAAACATCTATCACTCAGACGTAGTGCAGAAAATGAAGCAAACGAGCTACAGAGTGTTGCAGTAGATTTGCACCATGCAGATTTCTGGTGCAGACTCAAATACATGCTTCGTTAAATGGACCTCTAGTTCCAGACCAGTTCCACAACAAATCAAATACATTTAAATAACGTGAAGCACATATGGCTCCACAAAAATGAAGGAGAGTGTTGCATTTGCAAACCAGTTTCTTAACAGATCAGCAAATTACAAACTCAAATCGTTCAAATTAGTCGTAAATCAGAAATCAATACATGAAGGCATTAGTTAATTTGATTCGAAGCACATACAAAGTCAACCTATTTAAAGTTGCCATAAAGTAAATCAAAGGCACAGTTACCATCTGAAGGTAAGTTCCCTAATTTGCTCAACTAGAAAAGTTGGGTAAATGGGAAAGCAGTCAGGCAGAATGTGTAGGATAGGATAGGATAAAATTTGTAAAGCGCACTTATACCCAGGGGTGTCAAGGCGCTGAGCAGACGAAGGAGAGGAAGGAGGCACGAATCAACCATCTATGATGAGAAGAGCCATGTTTTCAGCAATTTTCTGCGATGGAAATGGAAGGGGGCAGGGAGTTCCAGAGTTTGGCGGCCGCTACCGAAAAGGAGTGACCGCCCCATCAGGCCCTGCAATATCTTGGAGAGATCAGTTTTTTCTGGGAGGAGGATCTTAGAGTCCTTCGTGGGGTGTACCATTGGAACATGGATTTCAGCTGCGGTGAGCCCTTACTATGCAAGGCCTTATAATGCATATTAAGGACCTTAAAGGGGAGGGCTTTCTAATGGGGAGCCAGTGCAAGGCACGAATCCCTTCCCTGGCTGATTGGTGCTTTGGAATGTTAAGGATCAACCTGGCTGCCGCATTCTGGACAACCTGAAGCTTGTTCAGAGAAGTTGCATTGATGTTGAGATACAGAGCATTGCAGTAGTCAAGCCAAGAGGTGACCAGTGCAATGATGGTAGACCAATACAGTTAAGACGGAATGTACGGTAGCTCCTTTCTAAGGGTTTTTAGGATATAGAAACAGGTGCTGACAGTACGGCTGACCTGGGCATCAAAGGTCAGAGCCTCTTTGAAAGTGACCCCCAGGTTTTTTGCTGTCCTAACCGGAATAGGAAGGGTACCACAGTCTGCCGGCCACCAGGCATTTGACCAGATTGAATTTTGCGTACCAAATACCAGTATCTCTGTCTTATCGGCATTGATCTTTGGGAGTTACCCTTCATCCAGCAGATAATACTTGCCATGCACTTATTAAATCTCTCTGTGACCAGTTGCAAATCATTCGAGATGGAAACAATGATTTGTGTGTTGTCCGCATAAGAAATCACCTGGAACCCAAAAGATCTCACCAACTCGGCCAAAGGGGTCACATAAATGTTAAAGAGGGTGGGGCTCAGAGAGGAACCCTGGGGAACCCCACAAGGAAGACTGAAAGCCCTGGCTCTACAACCTCCGCAGCTGACGATGTTCGTTCTCCCAGACATGAAAGAGTGGAGAAGCTGCAGGGCCTTTCCCATAACTCCCACTTTCTGCAGACGTTGAACCATGCGTGCCAGGGAGACGGTGTTGAATGCCGCCGACAGATCGAGCATAATCAGCACCGCCAATACCCCCTGATCCACCTGCATACGAATATAATTAGTGGCAGCAATGAGGGCAGACTCGGTGCTGTGGCAGACGCGGAACGTGTTTTGAGAGTGGTCTAAGATCTCCTTTGATTCAACGTGATTCATCACCTCAGTGTTGATGAATTTCTCCAAGATTTTAGCAGGGGCGGGCAGAAGGGAGATAGGGCGGAAGTTCTTCAGCTCTAAGGGATCGGCCTTGGGTTTGGCATGTGTCAGCAGGTGAAGCCTCTAAAGGAATCAAACGAATCAAATAAAGATTCAGTGACTGTTAGAAATGGGATCTCTAGTTGGCAAGGGCTTGCACCTTTGTCCAAGTAGGGACCCTTCTTCCTAGTCAGGGTAAGGGTTGTTACACTCGTGAAGTAACCCCTGCTCACCCTCGTGGTAGCTTGGCACGAGCAGTCAGGCTTAATTCAGAGGCAGTGTGTAAAGCATTTGCACATAACCAACAGTAATACAGTGTAAGCACTACAAACGGACACCACACCAGTTTAGAAAAATAACCAATATTTTATATACTCAAGACAAGACCAATTACGACAAAAATCCACAATACTGTACTTTACGAATGAATACTTGATACGTTAACTTCTTCTTTGCAGGAATAGCACAAAAGCAAAGTTCGTACGAGTCGGTAGCTCCGTCCGAGCCTACCGTGATGCTGAAAACCACAGAGTCTAACAGTTCCAGCCGACCGCGTCGATACGGGCCAGCAGAGTCGTGAGCAGACTCGGTTACAGTACCTTTCTCGTTGTGGCTGGTACGGAGTGTACGAGCCGGTCGGCGTTCGTCGCGGTTGCGGTGCAAGACGGAGCGATGCAAGGTGCGGTGTCCCTCGATGCGGTGCAGGCAGCGGCTCGATGAGCGTCGTGCAGACGGAGTCGGTGAGTCCAAGGCGTGCGATGCAGGGTGAGACGATGCTCGATGCGGTGCTGACAGGTTGCGATGCAGGCGACCAAGCCGGAGTGCGGGAGCTGGCGTCGGACAGCGGTGCGAGTCGGAGCGGTGCGTCGCAGACGTGCGAGCGGTGCCCCAAATGCGGTGCGGTCACGACTCTTGAGCCAGTTGCAGCGACCGCGTCGGTCAGGTCCGGTTAGTTCAGTGAAGCGATGCGATGCGAACTGCGGTGCCCACAGGTCACGGTGCAAGCAGCGGCTCGATGTTGGCGGCGTCGGACGTCGCCCACGGTGAGACCAGGGTTGCGATGCGAAGCGGGGCGATGCGGTCTGCGGTGCAAACAGGTCACCGGCCAGGGATGGATTCGGTTGACGGAGTCGGTTGCAGTTCCCTTCCTTTGTGGCGACTGAAACAGCGTTCCAGAAGCGGTACCCAGAGGCTTGTGAAGTCTTTGTAGTCCCTGAGACTTCTTAACAGGAGGCCAGCTCGGTTCCTGGCCCTTGGAGATACTCAGCACAAGTTTGTAGAAAGTTCCTTCCTTTCACTGCCCAAGGCAGAAGCAGCAGCTGCAGGCCAACCCAACAAAGCAACAACACAGCAAAGGGGCAGTACTCCTCCTGGCAGCTCTTCCAGCTCTTCGTCTTGGCAGGTTCCTTGATTCCAGCGAGATCTAAATTCATGGGGTCAGGGCCCCAATATTTATATCCCAAATTCCTTTGTTCTCTGAAGGCAGAGAGGCCTTTGCCTAGTCCAAACCAGTTCTGGAGCACTTTGTTGACAAGTCTCCGTCCCTTCTTTCAGTGAGTAGGCCAGGGACATCAGACGCACCACAGGAGGTGGAGCCAGCATTGTGGAGGGAAGGCACTGTCCTATTCAGGGCCCAGGTGCGACCCCTCCCACCCATCTACATGTAGATCTTGCTATTCAGCCCTGTGCTGACTCACCCTGTCTCCTGGCATCCCCCAGCCCCTGTCACTCACACTCCAGACAAGGAATACACAACCTCGCAGAGGCAGGCTTGGATGGTTAGACAAGAAAATACCCACTTTCTAAAAGTGGTATTTTCAAACGCAGAATGTTAAAACCAACTTCACTAAAAGATGCATTTTATCATTCTGAGTCCAGGCATACTAAACTCGAATTTCTACCATGTTCCCGGGGTCAGTTAGGATTATAAGCTGTAATAATCAAAACGGCCCGTTCTGGCCTAGGGGAACAGGTAGCCTTGCAATAGTGAAAACCGAACTAGGCTGTAATTCACTATCAGGACATGCCGCACACACCCGGGCATGTCCTACCTTTCGCATACACCGCACCCTGCCCACAGGGGTACCTTGGGCCTACCTTAGGGGTGACTAACATGTAGCAAAGGGAAGGTTTAGGGACTTGCAAGTGTGTGCACTTGCCAAGTCGACATGGCAGCCCCAGGCTGCGCACAGGCTCTGCGATGGCAGGCCCGAGTTACACTTTACGGGCTGTTTGCGTGGGTGGCACAATCCAGTGCTGCAGCCCACCAACAGCATTTGGTCTATAGGCCCTGGCACTCGCAGTGCACTTTACAAGGGACTGACACATAAACCAAATAGGCCAATCATGGAAACACCAATCCATAACGCATTTTATACAGGAGCACTTGCACTTTCCCACTGGACCGCAGTGAGGAAAGTGCGCAGAATCATTACACCAGCAAAAACAGAGTCAAAACCGGGAGGTCAGAAAGCAAAAAGTCAGGGGAAACACGCCAAAAGATGCCAAGTCTAACACATGTCCCCTCCAGCTGAAAGTAGGGAGAACTACCCAACCCCATTGGAGTTCTCCTCACTAAGACGGAAGAACCTGGACAGACCATCTGCGTTGGCGTGTTCTGTACCAGGACGGTGCTCCACCGTAAAGTCCATTCCCTGTAGGGAGATGGACCACCTCAGCAGTTTTGGATTCTCACCCTCATTTGCATCAACCATCTGAGGGGCCTGTGGTCTGTCTGAACCCGGAAGTGAGTCCCAAACAGGTATGGTCTCAACTTCTTCAGCGCCCAGACCACAGCAAAAGCTTCCCTTTCTATGGCACTCCACCTCTGTTCCCTGGGAAGTAGTCTCCTGCTAAGGAAGACTACAGGCTGATCCAGGCCCTCTTCATTCAGTTGTGAGAGCACCGCTCCCACACCATGCTCTGAAGCGTCAGTCTGCACGACGAATTCCTTGGAGAAGTCAGGTGCCTTGAGCACGGGCGCCGTGCACATGGCTGCCTTCAGGGCATCAAAAGCTTTCTGGCAGGACTCAGTCCAGATCACTTTCCTGGGCTGCCTCTTAGAGGTCAGCTCTGTTAAGGGGGCAACTATGGTGCCATAGCCCTTAACAAATCTCCTATAGTAACCGGTGAGACCTAAGAAGGCTCTCACCTCTGTCTGGGTCTTGGGGGCTCCCAAGCCAGAATGGTGTCAATCTTGGGTTGTAGGGGCGCCACCTGGCCGCTTCCTACCTGGTGTCCCAAGTACACCACAGAACCCTGCCCGATCTGGCACTTACTGGCCTTGATCGTGAGGCCTGCACCTTGCAGAGCCCTCAACACTTTCTCAAGGTGCTGTAAATGTTCTTCCCAGCTGGAACTGAACACAGCAATGTCATCCAGGTAGGCGGCACTGAAATCCTCCAGCCCGGCCAACACCTGATTGACCAACCTCTGAAAGGTGGCAGGGGCATTCTTCAACCCAAAGGGCATCACCCGGAATTGGTAATGACCTTCTGGGGTTGAGAATGCTGATCTCTCCTTGGCCCCATCGGTTAAGGCAATCTGCCAGTACCCAGACGTCAAATCAAACGTGCTGAGGAACCGGGCAGCTCCCAACCGATCAATGAGCTCATCAGCTCTGGGGATGGGGTGCGCGTCAGTCCTGGTGACGGCATTGAGCCCACGGTAGTCCACACAAAACCGGAGTTCTGGAGTGGCACCGGGCGCCGCAGCCTTTGGGACCAAGACCACTGGGCTGGCCCAAGGACTGTGGGAGGGCTCAATCACCCCTAACGCCAACATCTTAGAGACCTCCTCCTTGATGCTGGCTCTGACCCGGTCAGTCAACCTGTAAATCTTGTGCTTCACAGGATGGCTGTCACCGGTGTCCACGTCATGGGTACACCAGTGAGTAACACCGGGGGTCAGAGAGAACAGTGGGGCGAACTGTCCCAACAATTGGCGACAGTCCCCCTGCTGCTCCTGAGTCAGAGTAGGGGAGAGGATCACACCCTCTACTGACCCATCATGCTCCTTGGTAGACAGGAGGTCAGGGAGAGGCTCACTCTCCTCTTCCACCCCATCATCTGTCGCCAAGAGCATACTCACTTCGGACCTCTCGAAGTGGGGCTTGAGGCGGTTCACGTGAAGGACCCTCAAAGGGTTCCTTGGAGCCTGCAAATCCACCAGGTAGGTGACGTCACTTTTGCGCTCCTTTACCTCATATGGCCCAGTCCACTTGTCCTGCAAGGCACAAGGTGCTACTGGGGCCATGACCCACACTTTCTGCCCAGGTTGAAATTCGACCAGAGTGGCATTCTGGTCATACCATCTCTTCATCTCTTCCTGGCTTGCTTCTAGGTTCGCCTGAGCGAGTTTCCTGAAGCGGGCAGTTTGGTTTCTAAAGGCCAGCATGTAGCTAAATACATCCTGGGGAGTTTTCCTGGGAGCTGCCTCCCAGCCTTCCTTAACCAAACTCAGAGGTCCTCTGACAGGGTGGCCATACAGGAGCTCAAAGGGGCTGTACCCAAGAGACTTCTGAGGCACCTCCCTGTATGCAAAGAGTAGGCATGGCAAGAGGACGTCCCACTTACGCCTCATGGGTTCCGTTAGACCCTTGATCATGCCTTTCAAGGTCTGGTTGAATCTTTCCACCAGACCGTTTCCTTGTGGGTGGTAAGGAGTGGTGAACTTGTAGGTTACACCACACTCCTTCCACAGGGATGTCATATACTTCGATATGAAATTGGTCCCCCTATCAGAAACCACCTCTCTGGGGAATCCCACACGGGAAAAGATCCCCATTAACGCTTGGCCCACCACTGGCGCCGTCGTTGTCCTGAGAGGGATTGCCTCCGGGTACCGGGTGGCATGGTCCACCAAGACCAGGATGTACCTGTTGCCCATGGCTGTCTTGGGATCCAGTGGCCCCACAATATCCATCCCTACCCTTTCAAAGGGTGTTCCAACAACCGGAAAAGGTTGGAGAGGAGCTTTGACCTTCCTCCCACTCTTACCACTTGCCTGGCAAGTTTGGCAAGACCTACAGTGTGCATCTGACTGCCTTCGCATTTGGGGCCAAAGAAGTGGGTGACAAGCCTGTCAAAGGTCTTGTCCTGCCCCAAATGTCCTGCCAAAGGCACGTCATGAGCCAGACCCAGTAGGAAGGTCCTGAAGCGCTGGGGTACCACCAGCACACGGGCTGACCCAGGCTCAGCAACCTTAGGCTCACTGTATAGGAGACCACTCTCCCAGTAGATCAGATGTGACCCGGACTGATTACCAGCTGCCTGGTCTGCAGCCTGCCGCCGCAGACCCTCCAGAGTAGGGCACTCGTTCTGCTCCCTGCAGAACTCCTCCCTGGTGGCACCCCCTTCTTGCTGCCAATGGGTCAGCTCAGAGATGTCTCCCAGTTCGGCTACCTGCTCCCCTGTAGGCACCGGGCGTCCCCCTCGAGGTCCGCCTCCTCCCGGTCCGTGGGAACTTCGGGGGCCGGTTTCCCGCGCCCCTGCCCTTTCTCTTGGCAGGGACTTGGGCCACTGTTTCAGGCTCCAAGTCCTCTTGATCACCCTTTCTGGCTGCCATTGACCGAGTAGACACGCATGCCCACTCTGGCAACCCAAGCATCTCCAAGTGAGACCTGAGCTCAACCTCCTTCCATGAGGACTGCTCCAGGTCGTTTCCTAGCAGACAATCGACAGGCATGGTAGGGCTCACAACCACCCTCAAGGGACCTGGAGACCCCCCCCATTCAAAGGGAACCTGCGCCACCATACACTGGCGCTCAGAGTTGTCGACAGCAACTACTTGGTGGAATGCTCCTGGGACTACTTGCTTCTCAGACACCAGGTGACACCGGACTGAGGTCACACTGGCTCCAGTATCTCTGAGAGCCTCTACCCTGTTCCCATTAATGGTCACCCAGGTGCTATATTTCTTTGTGTTAGGGGGCACCTGGTTTCCTGGGACCATCTCACTGTCCCCTAGTGAGACAAGGGTAATTTCTGCGGGATCCCCACCCTCCTGTGGGCACCCCTCCTCCCCAAGCGCTACACTAGCCAACACTTTGGACTGCCCACCGGTGGGTGGCTGTGTCCCCTTCGGGCACTTGGGGTCCCCCTTAAAGTGACCTACCTGGTCACATGCATAACACTTGCGGGGGCCGGTCTCAACAGGCTTCCCTGTAGAGACCCCTTTCTTCTTATCACTGGGGGCTGGGAACCTTTACCCTGGGTACTAGTTTGGGGCCCTTTAGAGAACTCCTGTGCTTTACCCTTGTCCCCCCACCTTTCTGCTGGGGACCCTGCCCACCTTTGGCTGAGTCTCCCCCAAACGCTTTCTTGTGGACCCTGGTACTCACCCAGCGGTCCGCTTCCATAGCAAGCTTCCTGGGGTCAGTTAGCTTACTATCAACTAGGTGCTGGCGCAGATCTGCAAAACATAGACTAGACAAGTGCTCCCATGCAATCAAGTTGTAGAGCCCCTGAAAATCTGTTACACTACTGCCCTTCACCCAACCATCCAGAGACCTGCAGAACACATCCACACATTCCAACCAAGTGTTGGCATCAGACTTCTTACTGGACCTGAACTGATCCCTGTACTTTTCAGGAGTAAGACCATACTTCGTGAGAAGGGCATCCTTCATGTCAGCATAGGTGAGGTGATACCCCTTACCCAAAGCTATCAGAGCATCCCTTGCTTCTTCCGGGAAAAGCGGCCACAATCCTGCTCCCCAATTCTCCTCAGGGACCCCATTCATGTGTATGGCTGCCTCGTAACCCTGAAACCACCTTTGTATGTCATCCCCCTTCTTGAACTCCTTGCCTACATTCTTGGGAATGTGCACAATCCTGTCTGCCTTTCTGGACGAATTGCTGCCACCATCTGAGCCTGACTTACTCCTAAGTTCTAGCTCCTTCAGTTCTCTCTCATGCTCTAAGAGCATCTTCCTCTCCTCTATGGCCAATCTCTTCTCCTCCCGCTCACTCTCCAGCCTGAGCTTCTGCAGCTCAAACTGCCTTGCCTCCCGCCTGTCCTCCAGCTCCTCTGGGGACAGACTGCTGCTGCCTGACCTGGCGGGTTCCCCCTACCCAAAAGCACATCTACCCTGGAAATAGGCTCCTCCGCCTCCTCACTGAGATCACCAGGCTGCCCATTGGCATGTCTGGCTGCTACCCAGGCCCTCAGCGCCTTCTGTAGCTCCTCCTTCCTTGTGAGGCCTTTAATTTGGACTTTCAAGTTTTTACAAATCGCTCGTAACTCCTTTACGGCGTAGGATTCCAACCTGTCCTCCTCAAAGATAACTTCCAGAGATGCAACGGATGATGCAATTGATTCAGGCATGACAAAAGTCGTGAGTTGAAAACTGGCAAGATCAAAAATAGGCCAAAAGAAAAAGAACCAGTATGTGGTACGTAATGGTCTGCGATATGGTAGTAGTGCACACCAATCACTGTAAGTCAAGTGCAAACACAAGTCCTATCCTCACCGCTGACAACCAATGTTAGAAATGGGATCTCTAGTTGGCAAGGGCTTGCACCTTTGTCCAAGTAGGGACCCTTCTTCCTAGTCAGGGTAAGGTTTGTTACACTCGTGAAGTAACCCCTGCTCACCCTCGTGGTAGCTTGGCACGAGCAGTCAGGCTTAATTCAGAGGCAGTGTGTAAAGCATTTGCACATAACCAACAGTAATACAGTGTAAGCACTACAAACGGACACCACACCAGTTTAGAAAAATAACCAATATTTTATATACTCAAGACAAGACCAATTACGACAAAAATCCACAATACTGTACTTTACTGAATGAATACTTGATACGTTAACTTCTTCTTTGCAGGAATAGCACAAAAGCAAAGTTCGTACGAGTCGGTAGCTCCGTCCGAGCCTACCGTGATGCTGAAAACCACAGAGTCTAACAGTTCCAGCCGACCGCGTCGATACGGGCCAGCAGAGTCGTGAGCAGACTCGGTTACAGTACCTTTCTCGTTGTGGCTGGTACGGAGTGTACGAGCCGGTCGGCGTTCGTCGCGGTTGCGGTGCAAGACGGAGCGATGCAAAGTGCGGTGTCCCTCGATGCGGTGCAGGCAGCGGCTCGATGAGCGTCGTGCAGACGGAGTCGGTGAGTCCAAGGCGTGCGATGCAGGGTGAGACGATGCTCGATGCGGTGCTGACAGGTTGCGATGCAGGCGACCAAGCCGGAGTGCGGGAGCTGGCGTCGGACAGCGGTGCGAGTCGGAGCGGTGCGTCGCAGACGTGCGAGCGGTGCCCCAAATGCGGTGCGGTCACGACTCTTGAGCCAGTTGCAGCGACCGCGTCGGTCGGGTCCGGTTGGTTCAGTGAAGCGATGCGATGCGAACTGCGGTGCCCACAGGTCACGGTGCAAGCAGCGGCTCGATGTTGGCGGCGTCGGACGTCGCCCACGGTGAGACCAGGGTTGCGATGCGAAGCGGGGCGATGCGGTCTGCGGTGCAAACAGGTCACCGGCCAGGGATGGATTCGGTTGACGGAGTCGGTTGCAGTTCCCTTCCTCTGTGGCGACTGAAACAGCGTTCCAGAAGCGGTACCCAGAGGCTTGTGAAGTCTTTATAGTCCCTGAGACTTCTTAACAGGAGGCCAGCTCGGTTCCTGGCCCTTGGAGATACTCAGCACAAGTTTGTAGAAAGTTCCTTCCTTTCACTGCCCAAGGCAGAAGCAGCAGCTGCAGGCCAACCCAACAAAGCAACAACACAGCAAAGGGGCAGTACTCCTCCTGGCAGCTCTTCCAGCTCTTCGTCTTGGCAGGTTCCTTGATTCCAGCGAGATCTAAATTCATGGGGTCAGGGCCCCAATATTTATATCCCAAATTCCTTTGTTCTCTGAAGGCAGAGAGGCCTTTGCCTAGTCCAAACCAGTTCTGGAGCACTTTGTTGACAAGTCTCCGTCCCTTCTTTCAGTGAGTAGGCCAGGGACATCAGACGCACCACAGGAGGTGGAGCCAGCATTGTGGAGGGAAGGCACTGTCCTATTCAGGGCCCAGGTGCGACCCCTCCCACCCATCTACATGTAGATCTTGCTATTCAGCCCTGTGCTGACTCACCCTGTCTCCTGGCATCCCCCAGCCCCTGTCACTCACACTCCAGACAAGGAATACACAACCTCGCAGAGGCAGGCTTGGATGGTTAGACAAGAAAATACCCACTTTCTAAAAGTGGTATTTTCAAACGCAGAATGTTAAAACCAACTTCACTAAAAGATGCATTTTATCATTCTGAGTCCAGGCATACTAAACTCGAATTTCTACCATGTTCCCGGGGTCAGTTAGGATTATAAGCTGTAATAATCAAAACGGCCCGTTCTGGCCTAGGGGAACAGGTAGCCTTGCAATAGTGAAAACCGAACTAGGCTGTAATTCACTATCAGGACATGCCGCACACACCCGGGCATGTCCTACCTTTCGCATACACCGCACCCTGCCCACAGGGGTACCTTGGGCCTACCTTAGGGGTGACTAACATGTAGCAAAGGGAAGGTTTAGGGACTTGCAAGTGTGTGCACTTGCCAAGTCGACATGGCAGCCCCAGGCTGCGCACAGGCTCTGCGATGGCAGGCCCGAGTTACACTTTACGGGCTGTTTGCGTGGGTTGCACAATCCAGTGCTGCAGCCCACCAACAGCATTTGGTCTATAGGCCCTGGCACTCGCAGTGCACTTTACAAGGGACTGACACATAAACCAAATAGGCCAATCATGGAAACACCAATCCATAACGCATTTTATACAGGAGCACTTGCACTTTCCCACTGGACCGCAGTGAGGAAAGTGCGCAGAATCATTACACCAGCAAAAACAGAGTCAAAACCGGGAGGTCAGAAAGCAAAAAGTCAGGGGAAACACGCCAAAAGATGCCAAGTCTAACACAGACGCAAATGAGAATGGTATTGGTTCAGGAGTCTAACTCTTTTGGGCGAGAGCAAGAAGAAGCATCTCCTCTAAGGAAAGTGGAGAGGGCATGTGAACTGACTACCTCAGCAGCACATAGTTTAAATCATTTATTCTATGGAAAGAGGCAACTCCGCATGATTCCCATGAAGAGAACCAATCCGAATTGAACATGTTGGAGTAATAAAGATTCTAGTCTTATTTTACGACTTCCACAGAATGGAGTGAGTCTCTGCTGCATGAACTTCAGCTGGATATCTGTAGCGGAATGATACAATTCGGTCAGGACGTTCCTAATTGCATTTGCATCCCATTATTTCACTCTCCAACATACACAGACATTCACACAAAAACGTAAAGAAGAAATACATTTTAATTTATATTGGCTGGTACAGCTTGGCTTCAGTGACACAAAAATAGGAAAAGTACATGACACGCAGATTAATATGGCCACTAACGGGAGCCATTTTCAATTGAGGCCTACATTCACTATAGTCAACTTTAAAGTGAATATCATTCAATGAATATGAATATGTGCTGTGGATTATTGTAAATATATGTGTAAAAGCAAGTTAAAAATAAAATGTGTCATCAGAGAAAACTGCAAGTGCTAAGAATAGAATCGCAAAACATATAAAGGACTAAGAAAGAGAGCTCAACAGAAAAAAGCAGAAGCCAACAATGTACAGATGTCTAGCAGGAACGAAAAACAGACAGTACATATAAGCATTGAGCAACTGGGTTCCGTGAGTTCAGAACCCAGGGGTAAGGGAATAAAATGTCACGTCTGAGCAATAAAAAGCAGCATAATCTTGATTGCGACACCTCTCATTTGTCAGACCTTAGCTGAGTAAGGTTCGCTACTCATCCATGATCTAAGAGGGCACGCACACAAAGCTTCTGTGATCTTTAAAACAGGAAAAACTGCTTCCTGTATTCATGTCTGAATTCTCCAGCTATAGCAGCTCTATACCAGTGCTAACTGAAGCAGCTCCTCCATTGGAGCGGAGGAGCGTTGCCCCACTGAAAAGCCCCCAGAGAGAAAAATAAAATGGTAATGAAGCTAATTCATTACCATTTTATTTTTCTTCACCCCATCCTGAATGGATCGTCAGGACAGGGGCGGGGCTGCTGCTGACTGGCAGCAGCAGAGAGAGCAGGGCACTTTGAGTTTAAAGTGCACATACATGTCTTTTTGGCCGGCCTTCTTGCGACGGCCAGCCACACATGCGTACTTTAATCCTCTCTAACCCAGCTGTCTTAAGACTGCTAGGTTAGAGAAAGCCAAAGCCTCTACAGCGCTGTGGAGCGCCGAGTGAGGCCGCTCCCACCAATCCCAGCACTCCTCTCATGATGGTGAGAGCAGCGCTAGGATTTGTTTGGGAGTTTGGGGCCAGTCTGCCTGCCTCGTAGAGAAAAGAAGACCATCAAGGAGGACGTCGAACTCGCAGGTATATTGCTTTTAATGTATTTTTATTTTTTTATGTCCACCCGCCCAGCACATGCCAGGCACCACTGAGTGGCAAACATGCTTACATTAATTAAAGCTGGACGGGGTCATCTCGCTATCAAATGACAATCTCTCCTCTCAATCGCTTAATTTTAAGCACAATATAGCAGGCATACAAGAGAGCCTGGTGTAATTTCGAACCGGCTCTACAGACACTAGCTAATCTGAGGTTTGGGGCAGGTTTTGTTTGCCGCTTTTTTGCGCAAACTCGACCCAGAGGCATTGGAGGCTTTACTAGAGCACCAGTTACATTACACAAGGGCAGATTTTGTTTTCTTAGGCACGTAAACATTAAGTGATTTGCCTAGAATCACGGAAGTACAGCCGACGGTTCCCCAGTTCTAAACAAGTTGATAGCAATATCGCCACATGCTCCTCGTGTTTACTCTGTTTTAAAGTTTCCTTTCAGCAGAGAATACAGCCTTCAAAGAGCTTGTATTTCATAAATGCGTGCATACTTTGTGACAAATACTGGACTTCTAATAGCATGCTGGAAGCAGTGAGCCACAGCTGTTTAGCAGTCAAAGATGTTCAATAGTTTGTAAGGAGCGCATCAGCCATCTGGGAATGATAACGATTAGGAAAGAAATGAAAATAAAAGATGGCTACCAAAGCAGTGCTTGCACTAGATGAGTAGAAGCAAGCGTCTTAATAGCAGTGGAAGGGGAGTAGCCAATCCCTCTCAAAATAGAAAAAAAAAGTTATATGAATGTCACAAATAAAGTATTTATTTTAAAAAAAATAGCACATTGGCCTTGACACTGAAGCAGAATACATTTATGCTGAGGGGTTGTACAATGTGCACAATCTGAATGCCGTCCCTCACAAAGTGGTAAGCCAATGGCTAAAGTGAGCAGTACTATTGCCCCATCCTGTACACTGTACTGCGTGAAGCAAAGTATGAATGACAATGTAACTGACCAATAGATGAAGACTACAAACCAAAAGCCCCTATATACAAGTATATTAAAACAATTTTTTTTAATAAAAACATTAGTCTCATAGGCTAGACCTAAAAATTATACGACAATCGTGCGTCTTGCTTCTTGAGATAGATGGCAAAGATGGGAAATGAGAAAAGTGGAGGAGTATACTTTCTGGAGATACAGGAGAAAACAGAATACACCAGTGAACAAGGATCACAAGGACTGCACCATATCACAATGAGCTGGACATGTCAAAATTATGCAATGTAGTGTGAAATTGTACGAGCATCCTAGCTATGTAAAGAATGATTATTAAATATCTACTTTAGAAAGAATTTGACCTGTTATGTTAATTATGTGCATGATTAGCAATTAAACAAGTATTAACTAAGCTCATAGGTCTGTTTTTTATTTTGATTATAAAAAGTAGAACATATTAGCATTAATTGAGAAAGAGTGATGCATATTGTCATCATTATAGGCGAACAACCACGTATTGCTAAATATTTGTTTTTTTATCTTTAATGTAACATATAATAAACATAAAAATGTAGGGGCTCATTATGATGTCGACCATCTCAGATTCGGGACTGACCGACTTGCGGTCTGCGGTTCCACTGGCCGGATTACGATGCGATCAAACACTGTTCGGTCGGATTCCCATTGTTTCCTATGGGAGCTTGTGTTACACCCGAGAACCAGCCATAACATAGGCTCCTATGGGGAAATGGGGTGTGTGTGTAAAACCCTTCACCCTGATGCAGGCACCCCATGTGCCTGCCACATTGCAGGGTTTTACAGGGGGTACCCCCTCGGCCACCAACCGTAGGCCACAGGGCTAGGGGGCCCTGCCATAGTCCATTTCCGACAGCCTTTCCGTGTTGGAAAGGCCAGCGCAGAAAGGCTGTTGGAAACCAACATCGTAATCCCGACGGCGGAAACGGCGTCCATAGGGGGTTACGGTGAAGTTCCGAATGACAGGAATACTCCACGAGTTGGTCGGAACCAAGTCGGAATGACTGGCAGGTTCATGTTCCAACCGTGAACATCGTATTCGGGCAGTCGGACTGTAAACCGACCGAGTCGGTCGGAAGGGCTCCGACGCATTTGGGAAGATTCTGACTATCAGGCGGAGGCTTTCTGCCCGACATCGTAATGAGCCCCTTAATGATACATTTAGAAAATATGAAGCAAAATAACTCAACGTAGTGGTGAACATAGTAATGTTATACATTTCAAGTTGCTGCACATTTTTCCTAGTACAGTGTGTTTAAGTTTATATGAAAAGTACATTGTTAATATTCAGGGGAAAGAGTATGTTGATGAAGATACTGAAAAGATGGTCCCTAAAGCGTATCTACTTAAGAAAGACTAGTCAAAGTCCTAATGCTAAACCCGAATGGAGGAGCATTTCTACCAGTGCCACTCAATTCAACTTTTGGGCTTTCCAAATAATCAAAAACTTTACCAAATTCTCAAACTTTTCTCTAAAGGCGTGGCAATCCTAAACTCAGAGTCAATTGTTATAGAAAATTCAAAGAGTGCCTGGCTCTTTGCTGAAACCCAGAAAGGAGTCCGATTTTGTTGCAGTTTTTTCTTAGGCTAAGAAAACGTGCAAGCAATCACAGACACATAGCTAGATGGAGTTTTGTTTCTTTCCTAAGGAAACAAACATACACAGTACCTGCCTCTTTACAGGGGTGTGTACTTGTGAATCTAAAACCCAGAAAGGAGTCAGATGTGGTTTGCATTTTTTTTAGGTTAAGACAGTATCCAAACAGAGTCTAGCTCTTTCCTGGGAGCCAGATACACAATACCAGCGTCTCATATTTCTTCTCTCCCCAGGAGATGCATTTTGAGAGAAACGAGGCATGTGTCTGTGCCCCACTAAAGAGTCAGACACTGCTTAGATTATCTGTTAGCCTACATAAAGACTCAAAACGGCATTTGGTTCCTTGCTAGAGCCTACACCCATGCACTATTTGTTTTTTTCCCTAGGCTAACAAAAAATCAAAACAGTGTCCAGCTCCTTGTTAAGGGCACAGAATAGTATGTCTGTGCTCCAGAATGAAGGCAGGCACACTTTGAATTTTTTCTTAGACTATTGAAAACCCCAAACATTGTCTGGGTCATTGCTAAGGCAGAGACACACTACTAAGAAAAGGGTTTGGCTCTTTACTGTGACACAGACACACAGATCCTTCCTCTCACAATGTGAAGTGAGGAGAAGAGGGTCTGTGTTCACACACCAGCAGGGAGCCAAACACTGTCTGGATTTTTTCTTAGCCTAAGAAAACTGACAACATTTTCTATTTTCATGCATTTTATCTACTTGTAATTTGTGGGAGAAACATGTACGCAACCTGTGGAAAATTCCAGAAAGATATAAACTGCAGAAAATTAGACAAAATTAATTTATGAAGGTGCCATTTGTGAAAATAACTAAGTATTTCCCAATTAAACTAGTTGTTGAAATACAAATTACTGATTTCAAGTGGGGTAAAAAGACATAACAAGGTTTTCATCAGTTACTTTTGCACAAAAGGCCAAGCCACTCAAATAAATATACCATTACCACGAAATCTCTCCGATCAAGAGAGATCACCTCCTGGTGGAGGAAAAAGACCCAATGATGATGCTACCAACTTCTAGTACGTCAGTGGCAAAGCATACACCATTGACCGAAGATAGTTGTTGAGGGTCTCACAGATTTTTTCAAAATGGATTCCTCTAGAATATTAGATCCCTCTCTTCTTTGATTTTTGTTGTCTTATACCTGGGACCCGAGTGGGGTTTAGCTACTTGTGGCTTCTCCTTTCCTCTTATGAAACTTACTGCTGTTCTTATTTCTCATCAGTTTCAGTGTCAGTTACAGTAACTGTTAAACCTGTGCGAGTTGCTGGATTGTGGAGAATTGCACATGTTGCTACAATCTTGCAACAGATTTCTGGAGAGTAGGTAGGGCACCACCACTCTTGTCTAGGCATCTCAATCTACTTTTTCAGTATTCCAAACGTGCACTCGATCACAGCTCTGGTTTTCCTAGGTGCCACATAGTACCAACGCTCACTGCGTGTCGATGGTTTCATTTATGGAGTCATTATCCATGGGAACATGGCATATGCACTATCACCTGAAATAGCAATGTATATTTTTACACACAAGGTTACAATTGTTGTGCCATTATACTGCAATCAAAAGAGAGAGGCTTATAACCCAAAATGTATGCGTCAAACTCTCCACTTTGTAGCCTTACATGGAGGCCCCTGTGTCAGAATATGAATGAATCCTGGGTGCTCCCAGGGAAATGCACAACTATGTCTTTAATCACATTTTGCATCACACACCACTTGTATATCAATAGAATTAGTATTTTTCTGGTTGTGGAATAGATACTCAATGGTGGAGAGTGGGCATATAGACATGTGTACTATCTACACATCCAATGAAATTTGTAAAGTACCAGCTGCTGCATTCACACCTTGATAGCTACCAGACACTAATAGATGTAAAATGCATAACACCTGCACGTGGGTGGGGATGGCCTTGTCAGGGACTCTGGCAAGGATTGGTGGCACGGTAGATGTAGTAAGCAGAATAATGGATATAGAGCCACCCAAAATCGCACAGAGAGCCAGAGGTGAAAAGAGATCCAAAGGGAAAGTTCTAGACAAGGAAACAAGATGGTCAAAGCTCAGAAAGGACAGGCACTCAAGATGCAATTTGGCATTCAGATTAACTAACATCCAGGATGGCTGTGCAAGACATATATATTTATAACATTAACCATAAAAGGAATGTGGGCTAAAGCACTCGGGAGCTCCATGTTATGTAGAGCTCGTGCCTTGCTTGTCTCGTGCATGACACGTCTCACCCATTGTTCCAAGAGTTCTTGGGTGGTTGGAACGATGGGGGGTTGAAGTGGCAGTAGGTGTTTGGTCAGCCTGAGTTAAGGTCTGCTCCTACCTGTGCTCTTGATTGAACTGTTTAACCACCTGCAGCGAGTCAGCCTCGTTCTTCACGACACTCCACATGGTAAGACTGAAGCTCAGTAAGTTCCTCACCCACAATTGCTGTTATAGATTCTGACTGCAAATACCCACATATGGGATATACAGGGTCTGTGGACCTGATACCTATGGTGAGGTTATAAAATAAAGTCAAATACAATACTCACAGTGGACAAGAAACACCACCTAGGTTACCAGCTGTGCCCACGGTTCCTGGTGATCAAACAGGAACACGCAAGGCAGTAACAGCAAGGGTGTAGAACAAAATACACAGCCACAATAGACAAGGAGTTACCAAGGAGCAGCGCTTAACAGGAAAGAAGATAAAACAAAGGGCATACTTGGCAGAAAGCAAAAAACAAACCACACAAGAAAGCTGGTAGGCAGCAGGAACAGGCCGAGAAGCAACTAGAAACTGAAACAAAGGTAAATGGGAAGAAAGGCAGGGACTGGGAAAAGGTAAATACAGAAGGAGAGAGAGTTCAGGGGTGCATTAAAATAGTGCTGGCTCGGAATTCAATGGGAGCACTGCAGGCAGTGCTAGCTCAGGAACAAAGGAATTAACCACACCTCATGAACAAGAAACAAGAAATAACTGTCGCTCAGGAACTCTGGAAACAAGGATAGCAAAAGCTCAGGTCAGCCAAACAGAAACACTGCTACAATGACAAACGCTGTACTGAAGGGAGCTGGGGCTTAAAAGAGCTCACAGTGATCACATTCATCAGGTGTTTGCAGGCTAGCAGCTGCCAGCCACAGGTGTGCTGAATTCCTCCACCCATCCTTGGTCTGTAGGGGTGGAGATAAAGCAGTGAGCAGGGAATTATAGGAAATGGAATTTTTAGCATGAGCAGACTGGGTTACACAAAACCTGGGATGGATCGGAACTGGATGGAAATTTCTGTATAGTGCCCAAGAGACTGGAAATTAGTATATGCATACAGTGGAAGGTCTGGAAGCTGATTAGAGCACTGGAGAGTCCTACTATTTGGCGCCCTGGTGGTGGGCATGAGAGTGCAGGGAGTGAATTGTGACAGGCCGTACTGCATAAGGTGTCCCTCTCAAGCTGAGGCCTTAGCTCAGCAATTAGATCTAGGATTACTGCACTACTTAGCTTATATTTGGTGTATATCTCCTTCTCTGCTTGTTCAAAAAGTCTGACCCTCAGTCTGAAGATCCTCTCCTGCCTACCTTGCCTTTTCTGGAAACCAGCCAAAATCCTCATTCTCCGTGCCATGATTTACACAGCAGCCATTTTGGAAAAAGCAAATACATTCTAGGGCTCTTAATATAGTTTGCACATGATTACTTACCTCCTGGGTGGAGGTGGAGGTAAATTGCATGTGTTATTTGGTGTTTTTGTGACTATTTGCGACTGTGGTGAACATATGAATAGCGAATCGCAAATAACGATTTCTTATTTGCAATTCAGAATTTGGAGTTCGTAAAGTACTGAATCGGTCACTATTTGCTACGCAAAACATTGGCCTGCGGATGGGTTTCATACATTCCATTTTGATTATTTTGTGGCAGGTCATCAGTTTGTGACTGAATACCGATTCACAATGGTTCTGTACATATGGCCCTATACATCGACAAGTTATATACAACATAATCAAACCAAGTGGTTTGATTCAGTGGCTTTGCAAAATCTCTAACCCACCCAGATGTTCAACCCACATGTGTTATTTGACATATGTAATAGTTTCAGATGGATCCTAACAATAGGTTCTAAGATTTAGAGGGGAGTAACTGTTGCCTGCTTCTGTCACAACATTAATATAAAACAAAATATACAAAACTAATCATATATGAAAAAGAGAACAATATTTTATTATTACTAAACATAAAAGATGAGAATGCCTATTCCAATGAAAAAAATATAATATGTTCATGTTTATTCCACATTAGGATCAGGCACTTCAAGCTTTTAACATTTCAAAGAATGGTCAGCGACAGCCCAAACAACCAGTACATGGATCACTGTATTTTGGAAGTCCAAAACAGCTTCTTTAGGGCAGTTTATCTTATGAGGATTGATTTTACCGCAAGAACTGTAATATCCAGAGTGGGATCTGCCTATTTGCACACAGTCTTAAGATATTTTTTATAGTTCCATAGAAAAAATAATCTGTGTTGTGACAAAAACAGGTAGCAGATCCTCTCTACCCAACCCCCAAGTATTAGAATCTATTGTTAGGTTCAATCTGAAACTCTTACATACATGTACAGTGTTTGTAGTTTTTTGCAACATCTATGATACCCAGAGTCAAAAAATTGAATGGTGGTTTACAGCGTTTGTCACTGTGTACTAACCATGCATCTCTTGCTAATGAACAATCTAATGAAAAGACAATGAGGTGAATGAGAACTAAATTTCTCCAAGAATCTGGAGCTAGAAATAAGGGGTCATTTGCACCATCCTGAATTCTGGATTACTCATAATGCTAGGTGATTCTGAGGAAGTTTTTGAACACATGCTTTCCCGCAAATATCTGTGACGGAAAGTTCCAGAATTTGTGGGAAAAAGGAAAAGTCTCACAGCCTAGTTTTAGCAAACGTCTACCAAAAAACAGAAGTTCACATGTGTTTTTGGGCCTACTGTAATAGACACGATCCAATTGAAAATGTGACTGTGTGAAGTCGACGTAATGTGGTCTTCACATGGTTAACGTTTTGGCCTATTTATGGCCCATACAATCAGCACAAGCTACATATATGAGGTACTATATTTATTGGGTGATGTTAGAAATTGTATCTAGTTGGCAGAGGCATGCATCCTGCCTAAGTAAAGACCACAATCCTAGTCAGATGCACACCCTGAACTAACCTGTGCTCACCCTCTGGTAGGTTGGCGCAGAGCAGGCAAGCTTAAGTTAAGAAACAATGTGTAAAGTATATATATATTTTTTAATATCTTTATTGATCAGCTTGTAAGCAGTAAAGACATAAGGCACCCCAACATGAGGTGCAGTATTCCAGTAGTGTTTTGCATCAAAGGATATCAATACAAGCCGTTTTACTGTTATAGAACTCAACCCAACATGAACAATCCCTCCACCCACCACCTCCCCCCCTCCACGGCACTTGGAATAGCATTGCAATAAGTCCTGAATAGCCCTTCAGAGTAACATGCAGCATAGCTTCTAACAGTCCCTTCGCCCTCCATATACAGCCTAGCACTGCGTACTATATCTTAGCATAGGTCTGGCTTGCCTAGTAAATGCCCCGTAAGGGGAGCCCAGAAATCCTTGGGGCGAGATGCCTCCGGTAGTTCCTCCGCATAGGTGTCCAACTGGTCCCTACAGTACAACAAGTCACGGATCCACTGTTTGATTGTGGGAACAGCTTTAGCCCCCCATCTCTGCGCAACTGCTCATTTAGCAAACAACGTGGAGATGGCAACTAATCTCCTGTTACAAGGTTTAAGCTTACGAACCCATCCCAACAGACATACAGCAGGCAAACATGCAACAGGTTCCATTACAACCTCCGTAAGCACTTGCGTGACCTTTGCCCAAAACTCGGCGATACCTGCATGGTACCAGGCCAGGTGTAGGAAATCTGCGTCATCTTGTCCATAACGCACACAACGCGCACTGTCTCTTAGCCCGAAACGTCATAGCTGAAGCGGGGTATAATAGAGTTGATGTAGATATTTAAAATGGATTATTCGGAGATTACAATTCGCCGTTAGCCGTCCTGTCAATTCACAACAGAATTTCCATTCAACCAGTGTCATAGAGGTACCCGCTACCGCCGCCCATCTGGTATATGAGGGGGACTCCGCTAGTTCAGTCTCCCTATTGTCATCAGGCCCCCTCTTTCCTCCCCTGCCAGCACCGCCTGCAGTGCCCGCAGAGTACGTGGTTCGGCCGGGAATTCTGGGTAGATATCACGGATTGCTTGTCGCACCCGCACATAGGTAAATCCCAGCATCAGGCCTGCGCCATGACGACTCTGCAAATCCGAAAGCGCCCGAAACTGGCCCTGAGTGTACAGAACCCCTAGGCGAGTGATCCCTACCTTACCCAGTGCTTGCAAGGCGGTTTGTTCCCGTGCAGCCGATATATCAGGATGCGCCGCGATCGGCAGTTTGGGGGCATATAGGTAATCCACCCCCGCCCTTTTAGCGAGTGCATTCCACGCCCATGCCGTACAATGAACCGGGCTGATTTCACCCCGTGGTCCCCCCTCCCCCTCCCATCAGGGCTGCTGCAGCCAGGGGCACCGGAAGGACCGAGTCCGCCTCAATTGCCGAGTGTGGTTGAAACCTCTGTGGAAAGTACCAGAAGTGCGCATGTTGTGCCTGAGCGCATAAGTAATATAAACGAACGTGAGCAGGACCGACTGCAACGTACTAAAAAGCGCAACATTTAATCAGATAGGGATGTTTATAAACAGGTACAACAGTTTGGGCAAGAATGTCATTTTTATCATCGCAATGCGATCCGCAAGTGAGAGAGTAGCTTAGCCCAGCGTGCAGCTTGGTCCGTAATCTTATCGACGGCACGACCGTAATTAGCAGAGATGACCACCGCAGGGTCTCTATGTAGCCATATGCCCAAATATTTCACTGGGTCATTTGACCATTGCAAGGGAAAATCCATCTCAATCTCCCGAGTACTGGCCATCACAGGGAACACAGTGGATTTAGCCCAGTTAATGCCTAGCCCGGAAAAGCGCTCAAACCGGACATATTCTCTCAATAGCTCCGGCAAGTAAGTGGCGGGCTCGCGCACATATAGCATCATATCGTCAGCATATAATGACACCATTAAGGGTCGCTGACGGAACCGCAACGCCGCTTGGGCGTGTCGCTGCCGCAGCTTACAGGCCAACGGCTCCAATGCCAGCGCAAAAAGCATTGGCGACAGCGGGCATCCCTGTCGCGTACCGCGTCTGATGGGAAATGCCTCAGAGACCCAGCCATTAACACAAATCCGCGCCACCGGTGCATCATATAGGAGGTGTACCCATTTTAAGAAGAACGGAGGTAAGCCCATTCGCAGCAAGACGGTGAACATGTACTCCCATTGAAGGGAGTCAAACGCCTTCGCTGCATCAAGCAGCACAGCCACCGTCTAAAAATCCCGGTCGAAATAATGCAAAGTAGAAAAAATAGTACGGAGGTTGTGTGTCGTGGATCTGGAAGGCACAAAGCCCGACTGGTCCGGCAGGATCAATTTAGGGACCAGGGGCTGGAGCCTAGTGGCAATCATTTTTGCCAAAATTTTGGCATCTATATTAATAATAGAGAGGGGTCTATAGGAATCACAAGCATTCGCCACTTTATCAGGCTTCAAAGGCATTACAATTAAGGCTTCCGTAAGGGATGGAGGCAGCTTGTCAGATTCATACGCCTCCGCAAATACCTCCAGCAGCTGCGGTGCCAGATCATCGGAATAGGCCTTATAGAACTCGCTAGGAAGGCCATCAAGGCCCGCTGCCTTGCAAGTAGCGAGGGACATGATTGCCTGCTTCACATCTTCCACGTCAAATGGCATTGTGAGATACTCCCGTTGATTGAGGGACAGCCAGCCCAATGCGACATCATCTAGGTAATCATTTATCTCAGAAATAGGTGGCTGATCGCGTTCCCCATATAGTTTAGAGTAGAAATCCAAGACCACCCCACTGATGTCCGTATTACCGAAGTGCGCCTCACCTGCCTCGTCCACCAACTCGGTAATGTAGGCCTGGCTGCGAGGCGCCGCCAATTTCTGCGCTAGTGAGCGGCTGGGTCGACCCCCCTCCCCGTAATATCGAGCAGTGCATCTTCGTGATCTATGCCTCATTTCTTGGTCGACTGTCTCGTTATGTTCCGACACTAGCTCCCGGATTTCAGCCAATTTTTCAGTGGCTGGGCAACTGGCATAGTCACGCTCCAAAGCAGCTATGTCCTGCGCAAGTTTCCTAATCCTACGGCGCAGATCTTTGAGAACCCCGGCCTGCACTCCAATACAAACCCCCCGAATAGTCACCTTAAACGCCTCCCAAAGAACACTGGCGCTGTCCACTGTACCAACATTTTCCCGGAAGTAATTATGAATGGCTTCTCCAACTGTGTGCTTAAATACCGGATCCGACAGAGATGACAGCTGCAATCTCCACGCAAATAGGGGCTTCCCACCCCCCGGGACCTGCAACGCTAGCAGAACAGGCGAGTGATCTGAAAGGGTTTTGGCTAAGTGCTTAACGTCCACAGCCCACGTGCAGGCCGCCTCAGACACCAGCCAATAGTCCAGGCGGGACCAGGACCCGTGCACAGTAGAAATAAAAGTGCTCTCTCTAACCCCAGGGTGCCTCAAGCGCCAGACATCATACACATAACCAGCATCCAATAACCCCACAAGGGTATCAGTTGACTGTCTGTGTCGCGGGGCCCCGCTCCCCTCCCTATCCTCGTTAATGTCCAAACACGTATTAAAATCCCCTCCCCAAATAATTTCAGCACTAGGAAAGGCAGATATCCTGCGCCAGACATCTGCAAAAAAGGAGGCATCATCCACATTCGGACCATACACGTTCACCAATAGAACACTCGTGCCACCAAGCGTACCGTGTACAATCGCCAGCCGACCCTGCTCATCCCTGTCCGTGCCGTGAACCTGGAACAGTGTGCCCTTCTTGACAAGAGTCATCACCCCCCGGGAATAGGATGAATAAGAAGATGTCATTCTAACTTCAGCCCATCGGGTACCTACATTTTTCTCAGTTAGCGAAGTCAGATGCGTCTCCTGCAATAAAGCCACTTGAACATTCCACCTATCCAGCGACGCTAATACAGTACGAATTTTCTTTGGACTGTTGAGGCCGCGTACATTCCAGGTTACAAACCGGAACTCACTACCCATGTTGCATGTGAGCCAGCCAAATGATATCAATGTGAGATCCGATCCTTAAAACATTTCTTCCAGGCTCATATAAGATACAGTTCACAAGTGCCGACACCCCCCAACTTAAACCCCCCCACCCACTTCGGCACCCCCAACTTGCCAAAGCCATCCCAGTTGTGACTAAACAAACCCCAGGAAACACAACAAAAAATAGCATAGTGTGGGGAACTCCCATACAGGGGGCGTCAGAGTGCTACTGCCCTCCCACTTCGTAGGAGGTGGCTGATCAGGTCTAGTACCTGTGTTACGATCCAAAAGCAAATACTTAACCTTAAGGCATCCAAACTAGTATGCATATAACATAGAAACACTCGCCCTGATCACATATGTGAAAAGCAGTGAACAGAGAGTCATGTCGCAGAAAGTGAATCCCACTAACAGGAGGACTCACAGAGCAAACACAATCACAGCCCTTCCTTAACATCATCATTCCTCCTTGCCATGTTCAGTTTCGGCCTCACGTCGGTGTCTCTTCAATTGTTTCGCATGCTCCATTGCCGCCTTAGGGGTCGAAAATATTTTGAAATTCCCCTCTGATCCCACACGGAGGCACGCGGGATACAACATGGTGTAAGGAATGTTTTCGGACTGGAGGAATTTTTTGACTGCCCCAAACTCACGCAGCGCAGTTTGAACTGCGACAGTAAAGTCAGGGAAGGACAATGTGTTCCCCTGATGACATATGTTGCCCTTCTCCCTGGCCAGCCGCAAGATGACATCACGGTCCCGGTAGTTCAATAGCTGAGCTATTATGGGACGAGGCGGAGCACCAGGGACCGGTCGCGCTGCCAAAGAGCGGTGGGCACGCTCTACTACAAACATAGAGGACAAGTGCTCCGGGCCAAATATTTCCTTAAGTAGAGACTCAATGAAGTGCTCCATTCTGCCAGTATTTGTTGATTCGGGAAGGCCCGTAATTCGAATATTGTTCCTTCTAGACCTGGCCTCCAAGTCTTCGTTCTTGGCATGTATGAGGGCTAAGACCTTTTCCATATTGGGGGTCTTGCTAGTAACATCGCTAAGTCCATCTTCAGTGTTAGAGACCCTCTGTTCCACCTCCCCCATACTCGCATTCTGCTTTTCTAATTGCGAAGACATATGGTCCAGCCTATGATTTTAGTCGACATACTACCTTCAATGGCCTGGAGACTCTTTTGCATTGCCAGCAGCGTAGATTCCAGATTGGGCGGGCCCTCTCCTTGCCCATCAGCCTCAGAGTCAGAAGCCGCTTTTTGTTGGACCCTGCCTGACTTTCGCGCCTCAAACGTGAGGCGGGGCTGTGACTTGTCCGGCTTCCTCATAGTGAGTGACAGAAAGTGCAGGTACTTAACAACCGCCACAGCAGTATGGCAGCTCCCTCCAGACACACCCTCAACACTAGATCCAAGAATAGGCACGGTGTAGGACTCAAACAGTACAATGAACTCTCCTTACACTATGGGAGACATATGCCTTCCCAGGCACGCCAGCAATCAGAGCCAAGCCAGCGCTATAAATCGTGAAAAATGTGACTGTGCAAGGCAGAACTGCAACCCTACAACTGAGTTGTTGCTCCCAGCAGACACTAATGTTCGTGCAATGGACACAGCCCCACGTTCCAGAGGCTCAATAATGACAGATTAACGGTAACAGTCCCGGGTGTGCTCCTACCACAAAGCAGCTCCTCCCTAGAGCCCTGGTGACGCAGGTTGCCAGACAGTAAGCAAGGAGTAGGTTATTTGGCAAGGCAACAAGCTATGAACAAGGTAATCTCCACCTGACACTCTCAAATGGTGCGCAGCCCGTGTGCCCCCACAGTCAAGAACAGGCCAGGTCCAAGAAGCTAGATAGAGGGAGCGGGGGCAAGCAATCAGGTAGTGTAGCAACAGAGTCAGTTCCCTACGACAGGCCGCAAACAGACACCACAGGGCAAACACTCCTTCCCACAGCGGCACAAAGGGGTGGTTGGGCCTCCACAGCCCCAGGCACTCCACTCCAGGGACACAATGCGACCACGCAGTCGGCCTCGCCCCACAGGCCGCAAAGGTGCACACAGCGTGGCAGGCAGTTACATCCAGGGCCCCAGAAGAAAAGCGCCGGAAACCGCTATCCCCAGCGTACCCCAGCAGGGAGAATGAACGCGACAAGTCGATCTCCGCACCCACCAGCTGCTCAGCACCGAGCCTCACGAGGCTCCATCACGATGTCGCAGGCCAGGGGAGCAAATCAATCATCAGTGTCCAGGGCAGAGGGACCGATCCACAAATTAAAGGACCCCCAGGCAATAGTGTCACGCAGCAGTCACCGAGTGGGGGGACTCTCTCCCCCACCCGACCAGTGTCAGAGGAATGGCCGAGGCAACGAAGCCCGCTCACGCCACACACGCAGACCACAGCCGGCGGGCTGCGGCCCAAAGCCCAGGCCCACAGCCACCTCCGCGGCCGCGGGCCAAGGCCAGGACCGCCCCCCACCTACCGCAGCCCGCGGCGGGCATTGATGGTGCTCCGCAGCCGCAGACAAGGACCACAGGTGGGCTCTGCAGGATCCTCCAGGCTCCTCACGGGGTTCAGGTCTACTGCAGCCATTGCGCAGGCAGCCTGCAGCAGGAGCAAGGCACGGAGCCGTCCAGGAGCAACAGGCCAGGCCGATCCACCACAGTCAGCTCACAGGGAGGTAAGGACCAGCAGCCTCCGGTATCGCAGTGTCCGGGCTCAAATGTTGCAGCACTGCGCCTTCTCGCCACCACAGAGCTCCGGCCGGCGCTCAGCCCCCACTCACCGCAGCTCCGGCCACCATCTTAGCCGCGAGACGATCAGGGCTGCTCTCGCCGAAATGTCCCCAACACAGTGCTCGCCAACCGCACTAATGGCCCCCAATTGCAGCAGGGGTGTCACTCCACACAGGACAGCAGGTCGGGTACATGGATGCCTCGATATGCAGCTGATATTGGGCGGATAAGAGATCAGCCGGGTGGAGCTGCACTAAAGTGCGGCCATCTTGCCTGGCGCCCTCTAGCGCCCCCCAATGTGTAAAGTATTAATGCAGTAACACAGTGAAAACACCACAAAAAGACTCCACACCAGGTTAGAAAAATAGAGTATGATTTTATAAATAAATCAAGACCAAAACAACAAAAACCCACTGAGCAGAAGTCGAGATATGAATTTTTCATGATTAAATAAAAAAATAGCACTTGGAAGCAAATAGCGCTGAAAAAGTTAATTGGTCGCACTGGACTGGGACAAAGTCAAGCATTCAGGCTACCTGCAATGGAGTGCAGGCCAGCTACAGGACCCACACAGGGCCCACTGAGCAAAAGTACCTTAAGCCGTGTCGCAGCACAAGATGCAACTATGATCCCCACGCAGTTGGGGTGTTGTGCCGGAGTTCTCCATGCAACTGCGGCGATACATTAGTTCTGTTGAGCAAATCGCCAGTTCCTAATGCACTGGTCCTGAAGGTGATGCGTCGGGATACTCCACGCTGGAGGGGCGATGAGTTGATCTTCTCCACGCAGTGGCAGCGATGCGTTGGTTTAGAAACAGTGGTTCTGGAGCCGATGAGGAGGTTCTAAGCGTGATGCGCCGATTCTGCTCACGCCACAGCAATGATGCGGCTGTTCTAGTTCCCACAGACAGGAGATGTGTCGGCTCAACTGGAGCAGGCACCTGGGTCCACTTCAAATGGACCAGGCACAGGAGCAGGTGGTGAGACTTTGATATCTCTGAATCTCAGAAACAGGAGGCAAGCCAACAAGCCCTTGGGTATCCCTCTGGGTTGAAACAGAGATCAGGTCTTACTCAGCAGGGTCAGAGGGCAGCAGGCAGCAAGGCAGAACAGAAGAAAAGCAGTTCTTCCAGAGCAGCAGTCCAGCAGAGTGACAGTCCTTGTAGCAGCACAGCAGCCCTGCTTCCTGACAGAGTTTCTTTACAGGTCCAGAAGTGTCTGATTTGGTTAGGTCAGAGACGCAGTACTTATACCCAATTGTGCCTTTGAAGTGGGGGTGACTTCAAAGAGGGGCTTTGAAGTGAACAGAGGTTCCCCCTTCCCAGTCCTGGCTCCAGACTTACTTCAGGGGGGTAATCAACCCTTTTTGTGGGGACAGGACTTTGCCCATTAAGATGTGTCAGCTCCTCCCCCCGATCCTGCCCAGGATGAACCATCAAGATGCAGATGGACTCTCAGACACACTTACCCTTCCTTTGTGTGTGGCTGTCTAGAGGGACTGCACAAAGTTCAGCTGTCACCCACCCCAGACGTGTATTGGAGCCAGGCTGCAGTCACACACAGCTTTAAGAGTAAGAAATGCCATCTTTCTAAAAGGCAGACGAAGACCGGGAAGAATGATTGATGAACGCTCGAGATGCACGAGTAACTAATTTGGAAGCGACTGCTACGATTCAGACTAACAAAAGCTGCTAAGCTTTTCAAGCTGCCATTGCGAGCATCTACTAGCTACGAAAATTCACACAAGGCCAGAATAATGCAAACCTGTTCGCCGGCAATTAAAAAACGCCATTGAAGCACTTTGTAGGAGTGACGACAGTACTACTGACAATGTATTTCCCCTTAAGGAAAAACACTTACAATTCCACCCACGATTTCAGAATCCTACTAACAGAATCCAGTCACAGCCCTGAGGAGAATCCCTTGAAATAAATTGGGATTCGAAACGCGTTAGCACATTTTACCATCAGGGGAAGAGTTCCAATAGGAATGAATATGTATAGCGACTGAAGAAAATAATGTACTAAAAGTGTATATCTTCTGTTGCTTGAAATGTCTTTACCCCCGATGGTTGGCAACCCCTGTTCTTTTTGAAATTGTCCTTGTGGGCTACTTATTTGTTGTTCCTGACTGGAAACATTTTTCAAATGATTGTTATTTGTTTTTTGTCGTTTCAACTTTGTCTAGATGTTATGTAATTGTGAAATGTATTGATATCCGTCTTGTGAATTCAAAAAAGAAGATTAATGAGCGAAATGAACAATTAAATGATGTAGACCATCTTATTGGTGAATTTGGTCTCAGTCTGCTTAAATTGTTGGTAGCCTAATAAACAGTCAGCTAGATGTTTTTGATAATGTAGTATTTACCAGCCCATTCTAGCTGAGTAAGTAAGGGCCCACCCCTTGTATAACTGATCTTTCTAAAAGTAGCATTTCTAAAACAGTAATGTTAAATCCAGCTTTACCAGTAATGAGAATGTATAATCTCCATTCCAATGATATGAAACATGACAGAGCTACTCCTTCTCAATCAGGAATTGCAGTTTAAAAGTGTAATAAAGAATTCCCATTGTTAATATTTGAGAAGGAGTGGGTGTCTTACACTAATAGGACATGTAAAACATAAAGGTACATGCCCCATCTTTTGCCTACACGGCACACTGCTCTATGGGCAACCTATGGCCTACCTTAGGGGTGACTTTTGTGTAATAAAAGGGGAGTTTAAGGCCTAGAAAAGGGTATTAAATACCAAGTTGACATGGCAGTAAAACTACACATACAGGCTTTGCAGTGACAGGCCTGAGAAAGGTTTAAAGGGTTACTTGTGTGGGTGGCACAATCAGTACTGCCGGCCCACTAGTAGCATTTAATTTACAGGCCCTGGGCACAGGTAGTGCCCTCTAATAGGGATTATTTACAGATAAATGAAATATCCCAATTGTGGATCAACCAGAGTTACCATGTTTAGGGGAGAGGAACATACACTTTAGCACTGGTCAGCAGAGCTAAACTGATCAGTCCTAAGTCCAACAAAAACGAGGTCAGAAAAAGAGGAGGAAGAAGGCAAAATGTTTGGGGTGACCCTACAGAGAGGGCTATTTTCCAACAGGTGACATATAGGAACTGTGGATGATAGGACATATGTTATTTACCAGACATTCTGGAGTTTTGTCAAAAAGAAAAGTAGAGAAATTGTGATTCATTACCCATAATTAGAACTTTGCAGGGTATTCTGCATAATCAGATATGCTGGGAAAAATGCATGCACATTATTCTTAATTCCCCTTGGTATATAGTTTCCAGAAATGTCTGTGATTGGTATGTTTATTGGATTCCAGCTGATCATGACCCATATACTGCAGTCATTCCTCTATGGAAGCTCCCCCATCCAAAACATTCCCTTCTGTCTAGGTATGAATCCCTGATCAAACCCTTTCAAAACCCACATATGACTGATACCCCAGACAGGTGTTGGTAGGGATATCTTCCTGCATTCGAAAAAGATGCTAAAAATCTGATAAAACATCATGTTCATCATGTGGACTCAGCCAGCCAATCAGGACGGGGTAGAAAAAGAAACCTTATGATGTATGAAAGTGGAAAATATATGGGTAAGCTAGATTTTCATATAGCATAGGGGTGATACCTATGATGAAAAGACAAGTACCCTAAACTAGCATTTTGCTTTCAGGTGCTTTCCAAATTTCTTGAATGCATTGCACATTTTCGCCTATGGAAACACCAAGCCTATAGAAAAACCATACATTTGTGGTGACCCCATGTCCAGGAGACCCAGAGGAACACAGATGGGTTTTGTTTCTATGTTAGAGAGAATTGAGGAAATTACCATATATTGCTAAAACCTCAAGCTTCCTGCAACAGCATTAAGTATCCAAATGGCCAGATGAGGGGGAAGGGTTTGGGAAAGGGGACAGTCAGGAAAGAGTTCTGAAAAGATAATAATAACAATGATAAAAGATGGTCAGAGTACTGTTGTGAATTTTTTGTAATAGCTGGTGGCTGTCGATGCGAGCCCCAGCACTCATTTTTGGGGCCTGGCACTTAGTTTTCCTCATTAGACATTTCCCAAGAGCAAGTGAGGGAAAACACACAAAGGGCAACAAAGGAGGAAGAGAAAGGGAAAAAGCAAGAACTTCCAAGAGTGAGATAAAGTTGTAGGGAGTATCTGGGAGTGGATTAAATAACATGAGGTGGATTGAACGCTACGCAGTCTTTACATTTGTCAAGCTGACATATAATAGTGCTGGCCACGGGCATCTGAGCAGAGCTTTGGGCACCAGCACTCATTCTTTTACAAATTAGGCACTACCTTTGATCTGGCTTCTGCAAGTTTACTAAGTAGAATTGTTGCTGCAATATTTGAGGAGCAAGATCATACACAGTTATTATACAATTTAACATTTTTTAGCCTGGCCCTTTTTGCAGAGTTTCCCCCATATTATTTGCCTTCTGTTGCTGAACCCATTTATGTTGTCATTATGACTAGGTGCATCTTTTCCCGGCTAACCAGTGGCAAAGTGCTTCTACTTTCTCTCTAAAACATGGTAAAATTGGTTTCCACTTGACTGGCTCATTTAATTTGCTCATAAGTCCCTAGTACATGCTACTACATGTACCCACGTCCTGTAAATTAAATGCTACTACTGGGCCTGAAGTGTTACCCACTAAAGTAGCAATATAAAACATGTCTCAAGACTGCCATCACAGCCTGTAGTGCAGCTCAAACTGCCATTCTACCTGGAAAAACAAACCTTTTGTCAAGCGCTAAACCTTCATTTTTAATACTTACAAGTCACCACTAAGGTAGGCCCTAAAGGCTCATAAGGCAGGGTGCATGGTATTTAAAAAGTAGGACATGTGAGTTTAAGGTTTACATGTCCTGGTGGGAAAAAAAACCTAAAGTAATTTTTCTCTAACTCTCCCATTGACTAATACTGGGTTACCTTATTACATTTCATAAGTGGTAACTTTGGATTGGGAGCAGATAGAATATCCCGTTTAGACTAAAATGAATTGAAATGTTAAAATTCTCTTTAATGGTAAAGTCAGATTTTAAGTCACAATTTTGAAAATGCCACTTTTAGAAAGTTGGAGTATAAAAAACAGTGATGGATGGAATGCTTGAATTAATCCCAGCCCATCGTTATTTTGCACAAAATGCCACCTCAGTTTGAACCCAGCCATTTGCAAATCAGTCCTGACCCTGCTTCAATAGACAGAGTCCAGTCCAAACAGCTGTCAGGTTCCTCCCTGAACCAGAACACAAGCAACGCAGGCCTGGTTTCACTCTCATTAGAGCTCATCAGCCAGATATAGCTTGCTTCCAGTGGCACAGTGTGCACAGGACCCACGTCTTGGTTTATCCATCTCACTTAGTCCCAGAAGAACACAGATGTGAGGCCAAGCCTTGGAAGGGTATGTTACTGCATGAAAGAGAGTTGAGCGGAGTACCATGTTTTGGGGCAAATTGCTAAAATAATACCTAAAACCAAAAAACAGGTAACATGAACCAGCATTTTGCTTACCAAAATGCACGGCACCAGATTTATCATCTTTGGGGATCCAGTACTAATAGAAAAATCATATGTGTCTCGTATCTCCATGCTCAGGAGACACAGAGGAAAACAGTTGGTGGTCCTGTGCAAGGCTGACTGTAGGAAATTACCATGTTTGGAAAAAAAGGCTTCAGTCCACTTCAGAAATGTAACAAAATATGTTTTAAAAAAAGGAAATAATGATACATGGACGTGGGGTTTGCAAAAATACATGGTTCTGAAAGTGACAGAAAATATTTCGTTTGAATGGATTCACAAACAAACCAATGAGGTAAGTGTGTTTAAACAATTTATACCTTTTTGAAAAATATAGCTCTGGCGCACCTCCGCAGTGAAAGGCTTAAGATGTTAAAAATAAATTTTCTAGTACCTCTGTTGAGTCTTGAGTCTGACCACCAAAGTGTGGGATTTCCAATGGAATTATAATAGAAAGTGGTGACTCTCTAGATTCTCAGTTAATAAAAACCAGAATCACAAGACTAGTACTAAAAACAAGAGGCCTCAATTACGGATACAGATGAGGTAGCGGCTTTACTGATCATCTGTGTTTCTCTCATCAGAGTAGTAATAAGTATTTGAACGGCTTCGTATTCCTTGGGTACGTTGGAACTGGTGACCCTTCCTTGGACACTCCTGGATGCCAGGAAGAAGCCATATGTTGGCAAAACACGTTGGCTGTGCATTTTTCTGCCTACATGTGAAATGAAGATTGAATAAAAAGAACATATGTTAACAGAGGATTTTCCCTTGTCTTACTTACATTAGTCTCTACTGTCACACTGTCTTGAAGATTTGTTTTTCTGTTGCCTCTCACTAATGTATGAATGTTCCTAATGTGCGACCAGTGGTAGCTGGTCGTAAGAGGTGGGCAATTGTATTATCCCTTACGTATAGTGACTTTATTAGGAAGTGCAGCATTGAGGTCCCTGGCTGCCATAGTCTGTTCATGCAAGAAGCCTTGCTTGGTTGATTCCAGGTTGTCCAGAATGCTGCTGCTAGTCGTATGTTGAGACTCACCTGTTATAAGATGTCTCCATTGGTGGCCCATCAAGAAGTGGGTCCTCTTTAAATCTCTTACCTTAGTCCATCGAGCACATTTTCTGGCAAGACCTGGCTATCTCGCTGACATATTCTTACCCTGAGCAATAAATGGCTATACGTGTGAGCTTTTGTCTACGCAACTGGTGGCGGCGGGTTGCCGTTACATATATCCTTTGA
This sequence comes from Calotriton arnoldi, assembly GCA_963921515.1. Classification (NCBI taxonomy): domain Eukaryota; kingdom Metazoa; phylum Chordata; class Amphibia; order Caudata; family Salamandridae; genus Calotriton; species Calotriton arnoldi. Next base: position 833,955 of record CAWUFW010005003.1, on the reverse strand, counting down.
GCATTCTGATTTGTTAGCTGTGACTCTACACAACTCAACGCATCCTATACCCTGCCACCCTTTTTCTCTATTGATATTCTTACCCTATTGTCCTTTAAAATCACTGCGCTTAGCGTTGGCAGCTTTGGTGCTGGTGCCGTCAATTAGGAGCAAAAGGAAGGCAAGGTATTCCTTCACCTTCCTGTCTGCTAAGGCACGGAATCAGCTTCCCTTGGAATTACGGATTCTGGCTTCAGAATCTGGCTTCTGTAGGAGACTGAAAACCTGGCTTTTCTCCTCTGCTTGATTGTAGATCTTTGGATAATTTTCTTCTGGTCTTTTTTGGGATGTACCCAGGACATTTTTTGACTTAACTGTGCTCTGTACAAATCCTGCACATTCATTCCTTCAAGTGGCATTATCCACTCTGCTTGGAGGCGGAGGATATAGGGAGACTTGGGGCATATTTATGGAAAGTTCTCGCAATGCAAGGCAGCAAGCAAAGTTGCCGTGCTGCATTACGTGAACGGGAGAGAGCTGAACAGTGCCATAGCTACCTAGATATGGCACTCTTCAGCTCTTTCCCTCTGCTTGTTCACTTCAGGCTGCCTAGCACCCACGCAGGCACCCTTGTACCATGGTGGAAGGTTGCCTGCGATACGGGTAGGATTGTTTTTGGACAGGAACGAATCCCTTCCTGCACAGAACCAATCCTTAGAGGTGTAAGCCTCTTTCATTGTGTGTTGCAGAATGCAGCAAACATGGAAAGAGGAAGTAATGAGGAGAAATACAGAGATTTTTCCTTGTTACATTTCTGTGGGCTACGCACACCATTTTGGTGCAAAACCAGGTGTAGAGGGCGCAAATACATGGACAGTTGTAACTGTCCATCACTGCCAGGTAAAACCTGGCGGTAAGGGGCAGTGAAAACTGCAAAATTGACCCCCTCTTCATGGGCGAAAACCCCATGGCAAGGGTGGGCATTGTCTTTTTTATGTTCCAAAACAAAAGTCCCACTTTTGGTTTTGTAAAATAAAAGAAAAATGTAAGTTTGCCCTGCGGCTGTGTCATGTTAATGGAGTCATCCGTTAAACTCACAATTCATTGATAGAAACCGTCGTGCCCGTGGTTCCTGCCAGTGCTAGATATGTGCCCTGGACCGGCAGGCATCTCAAAATTTGGAAGATGGAGACTCCATCAGGGCGACAGAGTACTTCACTCCGTCGCCCTGATGGAGCAAAGCCCCATCTGCCTAATTCTAAATCGGCCAGTAATTCTGTACACAGGAGAGGCCATTCTGTGTAAAGAGAGAGCAAACAAGAGATTTACAGTCTAAATTTTAGTTCCCTGTATATTCACTCATCTCTGCTTGGTCTTTCTTTACACACCATTAAGTAGCCCATAACAAATATAAGGAGAATTTTCCCTGCTGGTTATACTTAAAAATGTAAGAAAACACAAGAAATTAAAATAGCAGAGAGAATTTAGATGAAAAAGGTCATACTTTGAAAATATGCAAAAAGCATGGAACCTCCCTTTTTAAATGCCAAACCCATCCAGACAAGACTTTTATGACTAGAGCATGATGCAATACCTAAGTGACCAGTGTTCTCTTGAGCGTGTCTGAAGTTTGCTCATATACCTACTGTAAATCGATAAAAACAAAAATGCTTCCTAATTGGCGATAACTATGCGACCTACTTGACAGTGGGTTGGAATAAAAGAAATTATCAAAAATGATGTCTTAAGAGTTAGTCACGTAAAAAGGGATAAATGTATGCTACTATAGATTTCTATTCATTTATTGCATTCAACTGGTTTAAAATGTTGTGCTATTACCGCACTTATACCACTTCACAGAATGGAAATAACGTGTGTTTGCCACAGTCCAAGTCCAGAAAATCCACACAAATAAATGCAAAAATGGTATTTCTGCAGCTCGCTCTGCGTGTATTGGTGTGAAATATAAACTCTGCAGTACTGTTACCACTACTCACCGCTGAAAACGTATTACCATATTGGGGTATTAAAGGGGACGTCAGTGTTACCCTGCATTGAACAGAAGGCACAAGAAGCTAAAATGATTACATTAGCAATATTTTCTGGTTTTGTGAATTTCGCTATCTAGGGGAAAAGTTATCATCCTTTTAAGGAAAGGTTATAGCTGTGTATATATGGAAAGGATCCTGCTACTTTATTTTTTTATGATGCTAGCATGAAAATATTCCTTAAGGCTATGGAGCCTTGAAAAGTTCAGGCAAGGTTTATAAGATTTAGGTAGCTGCTGCGGTTTACATTGGCACAAAGCTGCACTCGGATTCATCAATGCCCCTGGTACTTGCAGCTCTAATCTTTTTGGCTATTTTCCAATTAGTGTCTGTGGTCAGTGTTTAATGCACTGTGCTAATAATCTGAATGTGCATTGCAAAAACAGCTACAATTGAGAGAAATCTTCAAGTGGAATTGAGCCTTAAATAGCAGTAGCTATTAAACAGGCCAATATTAAAAAAACACAAAAACAAATATGAAAGTAACGTAACATAGAGTTCTCTGCACTAAGGAGAATACCGTTTGCTCTTAAACCTTAATAGTTGTATGGCATCTTTTGCATTAGTTAACTGTCCATAATAAAAGATGCTCTTCCGCAATTATCTGACACAAGTTTTTTAAACTAGTTATTATAGACATCGACAAATGGGCTATGTTTGATAATGGGGGTAGAAGTGGGGAGAGGAGCCAGGTTGGCCGCGTAGAAGAACGCACCTCGTTGCAGCTCCGGCAATCTGGGATCCCCTTCTGACCTACCAGTGACCAGTGGGATGCATAAAACCACCCCCACTGTGACCCCAGGCCCGGCTCTAGAATTTTTTCTTTGGGAGGGCCGTAAAGAAACATGGGCGGGCCACGAAGATGAGTGGGTACTGGCCAAAAAACAACAAAGTATTTAATCGATCTGATATTTTAGGTATTTGCACTGTCTGCATTTCACAATTTTAACACAATATTCAGCACCCAGAGAGCGGCTTTCTTTGATGTGCTTCCTGTTTTGGGGAAGGCGAGATACGCAGCTTGTCAAATCTTTAAAATGCAGAACTTTAAGACTGCAGCATGCTTCTGGTCATGTGCAGCAGCAGAAATGTTTCTGCTGCCATACAGAGCCACTTTGCAGCTTTTCATATTTTTAAAAAACTTTGGCAGCTTTTTACTTTGCAAAGCAATGAAGTTTAAAAATATGATGCAATAAGCCCAGAATCATAATTCAGTTTTCAGGATTTCCATGTCATTTGTGCATCACAGCAGCTAATAAACTCTGCAGACTTCACACCTCTCCCCAGGCCTAAAAATATCCTATGTCAAAGGTGATAATCATTCAAATAAATGATAAGGGAGATCCCATGGAAACTTTAAGGTGAAAAACACTTGTTTTTCAGTTCTGAATGGCCTATGGTGGGCCGGGGTTTCCTTGGGGTGGCCTGGCCCACCTGGCCCACCCTCTAGAACTGGGCCTGTGTGACCCGCTCATTCAGGGGACAATGCTTGGGTAGCAGTGACTTTGTCATTGTAGGCACTGCTTTGGTGGGGTGAGAAGCGGCTGCAGCAGCTGAGCCTGGTGGCAGAGCCGAAGAAAGACTGTGGAGCGGGCATGTGACAGACACCAGAGTCACACAGGGAGTGACTACAAGAGTGACCCGGGCCGGCAGCGATGAGTGGTGAGTGGCGCAACGCCGCCCACAGGGACCGGGCACATACTCTGGAGACGCCAGGAGAGAGGCGTGCCCCACGGTCCTGCAGTCAAGTGGAGGCACTGCTTGGGGGACGTGGCCCCAATACATATAGCGGCCTTCCGAGGAAATGAAGGGAGCGCTACCCTCTCCCCCACTCCATACGGGAATAACACCGGGGGAGACACGAAACAACCCCCTCCCGTGCGGATGTTAATACAGAAGCAAACGAGACGGGTGGCACTCCCAGCCACAGTGGGGAGGGGCTGCGCAACAAGTGGACAGCTGCAACATAGGCCTGACGGCCCCAGGGTGACTACAACTAACAAAAAGCACACCACAGAAGATACAGTGTCCATGAAGGCTCCCTGGATGACAAATGGAAACTCCCTTCCCCCTCAAAGGAGTGAAACCCGTATTGTTGTGCCCTTTGCCCCCTGAATGCATACAGGAGGACTCTAGATGAGAGAGACTTCCTAAACTATAAAGTGCAGGACATGAGTGTGTGCCCAGCTTAGTCTCCACTTGGCAAGACTGCATGACTCACGAAAGGGGTACTGCAGAGCTACCTCCGACATGGCTCTCCTTGGTGCAACTAGACAAACCTGCATGGCCCATTGCATGCAGCTTTGGGGATGGCCTTGATGGCGATAACGGTGGTAACATCGGAAGCGTTCCCTCCCCTGCCACAGCATCTGGCATGCTGTGTGACACTGCCCCTAATCCTCGGAGACAACTGTGTGGGCTCAACTGATTAGCCCTGTGCCCCGAGCCCACAGGTGATTCACAGCCGGACACGAATGCTGCCAAAGCCCAAGTGGGGTCTGGGCATGGCCTTTAAGACCTACCACCTAATAGAGGAGGGACTAGACAGGATGGCACAGTGCAGGGGTCCCTTCGCCTCCGTTGAACCTAGAGATTATAAATCTGATCTTGGAGGGTAACAAGGCTATCACGGAGAAGATAGATTGGGTGGCCATCACAGTGGCGCTATTGCGCCAAGATATGGACAAGATAAGGGACTGTGTGAAAGATCTGATAAGTAGAGCTGATGGCACGCACGAGGTCCTGGGGGCACACACTAGTCAACTAGCAGATCAGGACAGGTGACTACAGGCGCAGGAGGCCAAGTTGGCAGATGTGGAAGACCGGTCAAGACGCAATAATATCTGTATACTTGGCTTACCCAAAGGGGGCAGAGACCTCCGTAGTGGACCAGTTCCTCGAATCCTGGCTTACCATGGTCCTGCTGTGGTTGGGAGATGGAGAGGAGTTGCAGATGGACAGAGCTCACAGCACATCAGGCAGCAAACCCAAAGCAGGGGCACCACGAAGGCGGAGAGCACGGATGCTTTGTTACAAACAAATATGTGGGCATACTGGCAGTGGCGCGACAGCAGGGGAATATGGAGTACAATGGGAACAGAATCTATTTCTACCTAGACTATGGTTCTGGCCACCCGACGGAGATTGTTCATGGAGGTAAAGTGGAAACTCAGGGACCTGGACCAGGACCATGTATTACTTCCGCTGGCATGTCTCTGAGTAGATATCCAAGGGAAATGGGTGCAATGCAGTTTGTAAAAAATCAATGACTGGAGTCCTGAGCACAGTCACGTAATTATTGCTATGAGACTATGGCAACTGAGAGGGTGGGTCACTGATGCTATTATGTTCATGCTCGGGGGGGGGGAGGTTTTTCACAGCAGAGTGAGAATGCTGTGTGAGTCTGCTGTGCCCCGAAAGGTATGCACGGATACTGTTACTCTTCAGCATGTGTGTGAGACCTTGAGGAGAGACTCGGGGGAACCCCACACGTGGATCGTGGAGGTATTGGGCTAGGAGAGGGACGGTTGATTGCAGCTGTAGAGGGGGGTTGGGATGACACCTTATGTATAGATTGTGGAAGCCGAGTTAGGGTGGGTCACACAGGAGGGGGGAGGAGGGGTTTTACAGTTCGTTAACTTTTTAGGGGATTATTCATTTCAAAACACCAAAGGGAGAGGCTTGGACCACATACACCGCATTGACAGGCTGGCGAGGCAGAGCAGGGGCGCACGTGAAATACACAAGCGGAGCACATGGAGGTGACAACGTTATCTTGGATTGTTAAGGGGATACAGAACCCTATTAAGAGACAGAGAATTTGGTCCTATGCAAGGAAACATCAGGCGAAGATGGTAATGTTGCACAAGATATATTAACAATGAGGGGGCGCTTATAGGTCCAGCAGACAAGCCCCTAGAACATATCAATTCTATCAAAAGAGTATGCAGTTCCTAAGGACAAGAAAATTTGAAGGATTGGTCGGTATGTCTATATTTATCCAAAGATTGGAGGCAGAGACTCCTCCTTTTGGAACTAGGGCCCTCACATACCCAGTTGGGTGCCATGCTTTATCATAAGGCTTGCTCCTCGTCGGGCCGGTGCTGCAGTGCTCGACGGGCACCCTATAAGGGGCTCTTTATTGAAGATCTTTTGTTCCCAAGCCATAATGTGAAGTGCAAGTGTAGGGCCGTGGAGTGTAGATGGGTGTTTAAAGTGTGTGAATAGTGTAAGGAAAATTAAAAGGAGACTAAGTAGTACTCTAAAAAATTTTTTATCTGTGAGCCTACTTGTCCAATTAAAATCACGATAAGCCTAAAAACGACATAATGTTTAATGGTTGCTAATACAGAAGGGTCAACATGTTTCTTGCTGCGTTAGTCACAAAAGTGATCAATTAGCAATTCATCATGCCCGGAATTCAATTTTCATTTAAATAGTGGTTGGCATCCTCGTTAGTATGAAGGGTAAACAGAGCACTAAATGTTGCAGGAGACACACTTACTAACACAGGAACACGAGAAGCTGCATACTAAGTGAGCGGTAGACTGTGGTAGTCAAGTTTCACTTCCTTGGCTCGTGGGGTCCTGCTGTGGGTGGACTCCAGTGTCCCCTTCAGGGTGACTATCAAACTGAAGGCAGTGGATGGCAGATATGTGGGTGAGATGGGGGGCAGACCCATGGTGCTACTAAACACATATGCACCAAACGTTGACGCAACAGATTTCTTTGAAACAGTGGTGCAAACCTTAACCCCATACGCTCACCACAACATAATCTGGATGGGCGATTGCAATTGTGTACTGGACAGACATTTAGATAGCTCCAAGCCCAACACTAGAACGACCAGAAGGCAGATCTTCCAGGGCCCTCTTAGAGTGCATGGATACACTTAACCTGTAAGAGCTATGGATGACATGGCATGGCAACACGAGGAGCTACTCGTTCTATTCTCCACCGCATGGAACATTCTCCAGGGTAGACTATGCATTTTAAGAACATCCAGAAAAACACGCACAATTTGGGCTGACCCAATACTGAGATCCAACACTGTTGGACCATGCTCCGCTCATGATAGAGCTATTAGACCAAGTCTATGTAGCACCAGTGCCACAGTGGCGTCTACAACCTCGTCCGTTATTAGACCAGGTGTTCAGGTAGGAAATACGGGAGGCGATACAGAAGTTCTTCACCATACATACGGGTACTGTGGGGTCAGTGGGAGTACTCTGGGAGGCTTTTAAAGCGACAATAAAAGGGAAATGCCTGGCCACAACGTACAGAGTATATAAATCCCTGGGACACACAGTCATGAAGCTGGAACTACAGATTGCAGACATTGATAGACAGGCCCCACACACTGCAGAGGTATGGGAAATGAGACATGGGTTGCAGGGTGAACTGGATGAAACCCGGATTACCCTTGGGAAGCACGATTATAAGATGTACACTGAAATGCAACACGAACAGGGAGACCACCCAGGTAGACTCTTAGCTTGGCTAGTTAGCAGAAAGAGTGGCAGCAACTTCTTGAATCTATCAAAGATGCTAATGGGGTGGCCCTAACAGGCCCAGGCGGACATCCTGACCAAATTTGCGGAATTCTACAAGACACTATATGCACAAACGGGCCAGGATGATGAGGCAGGCATCATGACTATCCTCAATGAGGCACATAACCCTAAAGTAAATGAGGATGGAAGAACCACATTAAACCCCCCACTTGATGAGTCAGACATCAGATTGCCCATCAAACACATGAATATGGGGAAGAACCAGGCACAGATGGGCTCAGTGTCGCGATTTACCCGGCGTATGTTGATCGTCTATGGGAGCCGCTGCTAGCCATGTACACAGAGGCTTTTGAAAAGGGCGTATTGCCGGCATCGCTGAGAGAAGCCAATATTGTAGTCTTGTCCAAGCCAGGCAGAGACACCACTGACTTGTGAGTCAATCAATGAATCAGGAAATTGTAAGTGCGTGACTCACCCGTGAGGGTCTCAAAGCGCTGGGGGGGAGGGGTGTCCGCAGTTCCATTCAGTCAAAGAGTCAGGTCTTGAGAGCCTTCCTGAAGGTGTTCAGAGAGGGGGTGCGTCTGATGTCGATCGGGAGCTCGTTCCAGGTCTTGGCCCGATGTAGGAGAAGGCTCTTCCCCCTGTTCTGGCTATGTGGATGCGTGGGGTTTCGGTGAGGGCGAGGTTGGCGGATCAGAGGTTTCTTTTGGGTACGTGGAAGGTGATTCTCTCGTTGAGGTATTGGGGTTTGGTGTTGTGGAGGCATTTGTAGACGTGGGTGAGTATCTTGAAGGTGATTCTCTTCTCGACGGGGAGCCAGTGGAGATTCCGTAGGTGTTGGCTGATGTGCTCGTGTCGGGGGATGCCGAGGACGAGTCTGGCGGCAGTGTTCTGTATCGTCTGGAGCTTGCGGAATAGAGACTTGTTGATGCAGGCATAGAGGGCGTTTCCGTAGTCCAGTCTGCTGGTTATGAGTGTGTGGGTGACTGTTTTCCTTAACTCGGGCGGATCCATTTGAAAGTTTTACAGAGGATACAGAGGGTGTTGAAGCAGCTGGAGGCGACAGCGTTGACCTGTCGGTTCATGGAGAGGGAGGAGTTGAGTACTTTGCCGAGGTTTCTGGCGTGGTCCGTGGGGGTCGGAGGGCTGCTGAGGGCGGTGGGCCACCAGGTGTTATTCCATGCTGATGGGGTGGTTCCGAGGACGAGGACTTCTGTCTTCTCCGAGTTGAGCTTCAGGCAGCTGTTGCTCATCCAGGATGCAACGTCCTGCATTCCTTCCTGGAAGATGAGTCTGGTGGTGGTCGGGTCCTTGGTGAGGGAGAGGATGAGCTGGGTGTCGTCGGCGTAGGATACTATGCTGAGGCCGTGTTGTCTGATGATGGCGGTGAGGAGGGCCATGTAGATGTTGAAGAGGGTTGGGCTGAGCGATGACCCCTGGGGTACTCCGCCGTTGATATCCGTGGTTTCGGAGAGGAAGGGTGGCAGTCTGATCCTTTGGCTTCTGCCGGTGAGGAACGAGCGGATCCAGTCGAGGGCGGTTCCCTGTATGCCGGCGTCATGTAGTCTGGCGGCGAGTGTGCGGTGGGAGACAGTGTCAAATGCTGCTGATAGGTCAAGTAGAATCAGGGTTGCGGTGTGGCCTTGGTCGAGGAGGGTGAAAATGTCGTCTGTGACGGCGAGTAGGGCAGTCTCGGTGCTGTGGTTGCTGCGGAATCCAGATTGAGAAGGGTCGAGGATGGAGTTGTCTTCAATAAACCTTGTTAGTTGTGCGTTGACGGTCTTCTCAGCGACTTTTGCCACGAAGGGGAGGAGCGAGATGGGCCGGTAGTTCTTAATGTTCGTGGGATCTGCTGAGGGCTTCTTGAGCAGGGGTCTGACTTCTGCGCGTTTCCAGTCATCGGGGAAAGTGCCGGTCTCGAAGGTTGTGCTGATGGTGCGTCTTAATTCTGGCGCGATGGCAGTGGCGGCTTTGTGGTAGATGTGTGGTGGGCAGGGGTCTGTGGGGGCCCCCGAGTGGATGCCTTTCATTGTTGCGGCGGTCTCTTCGGTCGTAACCGGTGTCCAGGAGGAGATGGTGGGTTGGCTGGCGTTGCAGGCGGGCGGGGTGGTTGCAGAGTCCGGTGTGTGGTCATTGAAATTGTCGTAGAGGTTTTTGATCTTTCGGTGGAGGTAGGATCCGAGCTTGTCGCAGAGGTCCTGGGAGGGGGTGATTTCCGTGGCTTCACTGGGGGGCTTGGTGAGTTCCTGGATGACGTTGAAAAGTTCCTTGGAGTTCGCGAGGATTTTGTTCTGGTTCAAGGTTCTTTTGGTGGTTCTGATGCATTGGTGGTATTCCGTCATGGCGTTCTTGTAGGTGGTGTGGTTTTCAGGCGTCTTGTTGTTTCTCCAGTTCTTCTCGAGGCGTCTGCAGGTGCGTCTGGCTTCCTGGAGGTCGGTGGTGAATCAGGTGGCTTTCCTGAGGCGCTGTCTGTCGGAGTAGCGTAGTGGGGCGAGCTTATCTGCACAGTTGGAGATCCATGTGTGAAGTTCCCTGGCTGCGAGGTTGGCGTTGGTTGCGGCCGTGGGGGTGTTGCGGTTGAGGGTGGAGTTGAGTTGCTCCTCGGTGACTCTGCTCCAGTTCCTTCGCGGAGGGCGCTGAACGGGTTTGGACGGCTTGGGTTTGTCGACGAGGAAGTGTACGCAGTGGTGGCCCGTCCATGGGGGTTGCATGGTGTGGCTGAAGTGGATGGTTTTTCCTCCTGCGAAGATGGGGTCGAGGGTGTGTCTTGCGGGTAGGGGTGGTGACGAGTTGTTTCAGTCCGATGTTGGTGAGGTTGTCCAGGAGGGTGGTGGAGTTGGGGTCGCTGGGGTTGTCGAGGTGGAAGTTCAGGTCTCCGATGAGTATGTAGTCCATGGAGAAGATGGCGTGGGGTGCGAAGAGGTCGGTGATGGTGTCGGCGAAGAGGGCCCGTGGGCCGGGGGGTCTGTAGGCGAGGGTGCCGCGGAGAGTGGAGTTGGGGCTGGCCTGGATCTGCAAGTGCAGGTGTTTGGCGGCGGGGATGCTGTAGCTCGAACTGGAGAGGCGGAGGGAGTTTTTGTGCGCGATGGCGAGTCCTCCTCCCGGGTGGTTGGGGAGGTCCTTCCTCTGAATCTTGTATCCGTCCGGGATGGCGATGGCGATGTCAGGGGCAGAGGAGCCGGTGGTCCAGGTTTCTGTAAAGAAGGCGACGTCGGGTGAGAGGGTGTCCAGGAGGTTCCAGATCCCAACGGCGTGCCTGTGCATGGAGCATACGTTGAGGAGTATGCATCTTACGGCATTGGCGGTGTTGGGGGCGGGGGCGGTGGTGAAGGTCTGGCGGCAGTGGCGGCAGGAGAACTGGCCATGGGTCGTGTTCAGCGTGGACTGCTGGCAGTTGTTGTTTCTTCCGCAGTGGAGTACGAGGAGGGCGGCTGAGTCGTAGCGGTGGGATGTTGGAGACCCAGGGTCCCTGAGTCTTACCGCCCCCTATCAATGATCAATGTAGATGTGAAAATACTGGGGAAAGTACTGGCGCAGCGACTACCTAAAGCAGCCGAGGAAGTTACACATGTTGAATAATTGGCGTTTGTGGGTTGCCGCACTAACGCCACTAATATCCGGAAGGCCTTCCTCATAATGGAACAGGCAATAAATGAGGGGGAGCCCTGTGCGATGGCCAGGTTTGATGCCCACAAGGCTACTGTAAACTGAACATTTATGATACAAGCCCTACACAGGTACGAACAGGGGCAGACCTATCTGAGATGGTTGGAGCTGCGGTATACAAACAGCAGGGCCCAAGTGAAGGTGGGCGACAGACTCTCAGACGACTGGCCTATAGAGCGGGGCACTCTACATGGGGGCCCCCTCTTCCTGCTGATTTTCGCTGTGGTTATTAAACCACTGGCCTAAATAATAAGCCTCAGACAAGAAGACGCCTGGATAATGGCGGGAGGCAAACAGGAGGTCATCTCGCTATATGCCGATGATATATTACTGACATTGAGAAATCCAATGAACACGTGGGGCGTGATACATGACACACTGGCAGAGGTCGTGCCCACTCAGGTTTTCGCCTGAATGCAGACAAGTCAGCTCTTTACCCCATCCAGATGACAGTACCCGCGGAGACTATCTTAGCCAACATAAAGGTACAAACAATGTCTGTTAAATACCTTGGGTTCTACCTGAGCTTGGACATGCATGTGACCTATGCCTCAAATGTGGGGGTACTCCTAGGCAGCTTAAAAAAGAGTGTGCGTAAATGGTTGCGATTCCTGATGTCCGTTATGGTTCGAATAGCCAACAGAAAGATGATAATGCTACCCAGGTTGCTCTATGTGCTACAGCATCCCTGAGTCCTGCTTTTGTAAGCTAGATGAGTTACTCCGACTATTGTATTGGGGAAACAGGAGAGCGCGGATTAGCCTGGAGGTTCTGCAACTTCCATGAGACAGTGGAAGACTACAGGATCCAAATTTCAGGGGATATTATTGGGCACCTCATATTCAACACGCAATGGTTTCAGGAAGGGAACACTGACCCGGTCGTAGGGATGCTGGCATGCTTGAACCGGCCTCTGAAGCTTCTGGCATTACCATTGGCAACACACAAGTACAGATTGCCCCTACTGGAACAGATACGTACACTGTTAAACATTTGGGAACAAACAATGAAACTGTAAAATGAGGTACACATTTACATGCAACAGTTAGTTCCTTGGTACATAAGTCCTATGACTCTATTGTCCTAAGGCAAAGTGGGGAGGGCGTCTGTCCCCAATGCCTATGGGACCTATATGCAGATGGCAGGCTGCAGGGGTATGCAGTCTTCTGCACCCAATGGGATGTTGCAGGCAGCTGCTTCAACACATACGCTGGCTTGGCAGCAGCTATACTGAAGGCATGGTCGGGATTCCCGCAAGAACCAGACAAGCATGTCCTAAACCCGATGCTGCCAGACATGGGGGGAGGAGGTAGGCTTGTCTCATGCTTGTATGCCATTCTCATACTACATGTGGCTTCCTGCATTACAACACTGAAAACACAATGGGAGGGAGATATGGGTGAGGAACTGAATGAGAGCGATTGGGCTTCAGTGCTGGGCAATTGCAGGAGCCTGATTCGCAATGCATGGTTAAAATTGATACACTATAAATGTGTATACAGGGATTATATCACACCACAATGGATGAACAGATTAGACCCGACCAAGCAGGAACATTGCCCCAGATGCCAGTCAACTCCTGGGACTTATATCTGGTGGACATGCCCGGCTGTGAAGTTCTTACTGGCGAGAGGTGCTTCAGGTATCGGGGGTCCTGACCGAACTAACACTAACGCCCACAGTGCAGCTGTACCTTCTGGGACTGGTAACCCAAACTAAACACACTAAGAGGCATATTTACAAGGAAAGTGGCAAAGTGTGTCATTAAGCCAAGAAGACTAACGACACACTCCGTTACTTTAGAAACGCAGGGCTGCACCATATTTACAAGAATATGGTGCAGCCCTGCATTTCCCCCTGCCCTGGCTCTAAATTTAGCAGCCTAGGGGCGTGGCCAAGATGGCGAGTGGGTAAGACATGTCTCCTTCGTCTCCCCGCTCCCGGGCACGCAATCCAGCCTAGATCGGAGTAATATCCCGGCATCGCGCCACAGCACTGGAAGGATTACATGCCCTGACATACTGGCATATCTGCAAAGCATTAAATGAGGCGCTGTGATGCCGGAGCGAGAAAATGGCGGCCTGACTCCGAAAGGCCTGCGGGAGCAGTGCGCCGCGCCGGGGCCTACGGGAGGCGCATCGGGGCGCGGCCGCGTGGGTCCGGAGGCCTCCAGAAGGCGACAGGAGACTGAGAGAGGGCCGTGGAAGGCAAGGGCCCATGGGCGAACCAAGGGCCTGGGCCGGGGACCAGGACGAAGGCCAGAGCGAGCGGCGGGGCCTGTTGGGTCCGCGAGGGGCTGGGGCCCACTGTGGAGGGCATGGGCGCGGCGCAGCAGCAGCATAGCAGTGAACCGTGCTGCGCTCACCTGGCAGTGCCTTGGCCAGAGCCTTCGGCTGGTGGAGATCCCGCGGAGCGGCACTGGTGGCGTCGAGAGCCCAGAGGTCGGAGATGGGCTGCCAACGGAAGGAGGTCACTGGCAGCGAGCTCGCGCCAGCACCGGGTGCCGGGGGTGATGCCAGCCGGGTCCTGCAGAGCCTGCGCTGCTGCCGCCTGCTTCACTGCAGTCCGGAGAGCAAGACAGAGATCCGCAGGTGAGCGCGGCAGCTGCGTCATTGATCCGGGCCCGGTGGCAGACAAAGGGGCGGCGGCAAGACGAAGGGGGAAGGCCGGCCGCTGACAGACAGACCCAGAAACAGCTGGTTATACGACGGACTGGGGTGGAGAGCAGCGCGACCCCTGGGCCAGCCAGTGTGGAGCCCCGTTGTGAAGAGACACCTGGGGGCACCAGTGAGAGGCAGGGCTGGTGAAGGGTAACAGCGAGAGAGCCCAGAGCGAGACGCCAGAGGGCTAGCGGCCGGGGCTGAAGAAGCGGCCCAATTGCACTGGGCCTGCCTTCGGAGAGCCACAGGGGGGTCGGATCGGTGGGGAGGAGGCGGCGAGTGGCACTCTGGCACTGCCCAGGATAGAAGAGTGCTATTTGAGGGCAGGAGGGAGAGGAGATTCCTGGGGCCACCTTCACAAGGGCCATTGGGGCCCTCCATCAAGAGACATACGTCAATCCCCGGTGAAGTGGGGGAGCGGAACAGCCTCGGGCTGTGGAGGCGAGGGGTTGACCCCTATAGGCCCAAAATCCACGCATTCGCTCAGACGACCGGCCGGGGCACCAGACGCCGCTGGAGCAAAAGTAGACAGTGCTTGACCCGGGACCGCCGGGAGGCGACTGTTCTCAGTTTCGGAGTGGACACAGGCTGCAGAAGGAAGGGAGGCTGGGATCCCTGGTCGTAGGGCCGGAGGAGTCCACGGGCTATCGCTTCACCTAGACATACTACCCCCACCAGCAACAGAAGCGGCCGCGCGCTGAGCTAGGCTGGGGGGGCCGACCCACGACGACGTGGGATCAAAGAGCAGGGCCTCAGCGCCTGGCCGTATGGGCCTACTACATGAGTGGAGCTGATAAGCCCTCGGTCTGCCAAAAGGGGGCAAGGCATATAATCTAAGAGGGGCGCCAAGCGTAGGGGCGAGGAGGTAACTGACTGAAGAGGTCCAGGAGAGGGCACTGTTTTTTGAGAGGGGCAAGTTACAAGGCTCCAAGCTTACTACAAAGGACAGAGCTGGGGCAGTGCGAAGCTGCGAAGGGGCAGGCTCCCCTTCGCAGCCGGCATGTCCTCGCTGCGAGGGAAGAAGGATCGGACATTGAAGGACATGCTGACCAAGGCCCCGCAGGTCGGCGGAGGAGAGGGCTGACTGTCTCCGACCACGCAGCTGGAAAATGATACGGAGGGACCGGAAGCCCCGGTCACCCGGTCCTTCCTGGAGACATTGTTTAACACTCTAAGAGAAGACTTCCAGGCACTAAAAGGTGACCTCGTGAGAGAGGTGAAGGAGATCCGGCGGGATGTGGATGCGGTTGGAGAATGAGTGGCAAGCATAGAAGACCAGGATCAGGCCAGGGAGGAAGAACTGGAACAGCTCCAACAGGAGGTGATTCGATTGCGGGCACAGCAGATTGATCTTCAAGCGCACACGGCGGACCTGGAGAACCGATCCAGGCGGAATAACATATGCATGAAGGGAGTTCCTTCAGAAGAGGAGGGCTCGGACATGGTCCAGTATCTGCAGGGGCTGTTCCGGAGCATATTAGGAGTCTCAGCGGACTTTGACCTTAGAATAGACCGGGCACATAGAGTGGGTCTGAGAAGAAAGGCGCCCACACCACGGCCTGACATCCTGCCTTTCTACCGGAATTCCCTCTCAAAGAACGTATTCTTCGGGTGGCCAGGGCGAAGCACCCGCTCACGTATTGGGGCCATCCCATAGCCCTCTACCAGGATTTGGCTTCAATAACTTTACAAAAAAGGCGGGAGTTTCGTGTGGTGACCACGCATCTGCGGGATCAGGGAGTGGCATACCAGTCTCAGGATGCTTGTTTCCGGTCCAGGGAAGACATGGCTTGGCAGTTCGGGCTGGACTGTTCCCATGAGGCACAGGGTCAAGACTGATTTGCATATAGCTGTGTCTGAACTGGGGTGGCAAAGTGAGCTAAAGAACGATGATGAATTCAACCCAGATCTGTGACTGGGGGTGAGTGTCTGAAAAGTTTCAGCGCTCCGTCCATCATCTCCTTGTGTTTGCTTTGTTCGCCCTAAGTTGGCAGGGTATGCCCAGACGTGGGTCCCTTGCTCACTTTTCCACTGGATTCAAGCTAGCCTGGCTGATGAGGGCTGTTAGCCCGAAACCGGTCTCAGGATGCTTGTTTCCGGTCCAGGGAAGACATGGCTTGGCAGTTCGGGCTGGACTGTTCCCATGAGGCACAGGGTCAAGACTGATTTGCAGATAGCTGTGTCTGAACTCGGGTGGCAAAGTGAGCTAAAGAACGATGATGGATTTAACCCAGATCTGTGACTGGGGGTGGGTGTCTGAAAAGTTTCAGCGCTCCGTCCATCATCTCCTTGTGTTTGCTTTGTTCGCCCTAAGTTGGCAGGGTATGCCCAGACGTGGGTCCCTTGCTCACTTTGCCACTGGATTCAAGCTAGCCTGGCTGATGAGGGCTGTTAGCCCGAAACCGGTCTCAGGATGCTTGTTTCCGGTCCAGGGAAGACGTGGCTTGGCGGTTCGGGCTGGACTGTTCCCATGAGGCACAGGGTCAAGACTGATTTGCATATAGCTGTGTCTGAACTGGGGTGGCAAAGTGAGCTAAAGAACGATGATGGATTCAACCCAGATCTGTGACTGGGGGTGGGTGTCTGAAAAGTTTCAGCGCTCCGTCCATCATCTCCTTGTGTTTGCTTTGTTCGCCCTAAGTTGGCAGGGTATGCCCAGACGTGGGTCCCTTGCTTACTTTGCCACTGGATTCAAGCTAGCCTGGCTGATGAGGGCTGTTAGCCCGAAACCGGTCGCAGTATGCTTGTTTCCGGTCCAGGTAAGACATGGCTTGGCAGTTCGGGCTGGACTGTTCCCATGAGGCACAGGGTCAAGACTGATTTGCATATAGCTGTGTCTGAACTGGGGTGGCAAATGAGCTAAAGAACGATGATGGATTCAACCCAGATCTGTGACTGGGGGTGAGTGTCTGAAAAGTTTCAGCGCTCCGTCCATCATCTCCTTGTGTTTGCTTTGTTTGCCCTAAGTTGGCAGGGTATGCCCAGACGTGGGTCCCTTGCTCACTTTGCCACTGGATTCAAGCTAGCCTGGCTGATGAGGGCTGTTAGCCCGACACCGGTCTCAGGATGCTTGTTTCCGGTCCAGGGAAGACATGGCTTGGCAGTTCGGGCTGGACTGTTCCCATGAGGCACAGGGTCAAGACTGATTTGCATATAGCTGTGTCTGAACTGGGGTGGCAAAGTGAGCTAAAGAACGATGATGGATTCAACCCAGATCTGTGACTAGGGGTGAGTGTCTGAAAAGTTTCAACGCTCCGTCCATCATCTCCTTGTGTATACTCCTGGGGTCACCCATTCCGGCTGATCTTCAAGTGGAACGGCAAACTCCATCAACTCAAATCCTTGCAAGACGCATGCAGGCTACTAGGTCTGGAACACCCAAGTGAAGAGGAAGCGGCCAGTCAGGAACGCAAACCCCCACGAGACCGGTGGCAAAGAGTTCGGGGGAGGCGTCTCCCGGAGCAAGTGCGGGGGCCAGACCCCACCACCATGGCGCAGGAGGGGCAATCGGTTCTAGAGACGGTACTCAAAGACACAGCTTCCCACGATGGCTCTTGAACTCTGCTGGGATACCTTTAAGAGACAGGCATAAGCGGAGCTGGGGGGGCGGTTGCTGAGAGCGGGGAGATGGGGAGCCTTGGACCACAATATGCTTTTACCATTTTCTTTCTCCAAGGGCACGTGCACACCCGTGGCGGGCTCTGGACATTATGGGGTGTTCGGGGTTTTTGGTTGGGGTTAGGGAGGGGGAGGGAGGGAGGGAACTGGTGTGCCGGGAGATGGTGTTGCAGGGATGGAGATCAACCCAGGGGGGGCAGGAGAAAGGGAGGAGGTGGGCTCAAAGAGGGACCGAGGCTTCAGGGGCCCGCGAGAGCGGAGGATACCCTATGATCTTACATCATGTCATACTCCACAGTGAAAATAGTCAACCTCAATGTGAAGGGCCTTAACAATACTACTAAGCGGAAATCCATACTGTCATATTTGGAGAGCCTAAGGGCCGATGTCTGTCTCCTCCAAGAGACCCCTCTTCTCTCCAAGGATTGGCACCGGCTGAGATCACGAGCATTTCCCCATCAATTGTTTTCTTCCACATCGGATAAAAAAGCGGGAGTGGCTATCCTGGTCGCTAAGCGCTTTGTAGGGAAGGTGGGGGATAAGATTGCCGAAGTTAAAGGCCGTCTTTTGGCTTATATGTTCCAACTAGGAGGGCACACACTTGCAGTGGGATCACTCTATGTGCCCAACTCGGGGCAGGAGAAATTTCTGAAGGCGGCTCTCTCGGAGGTCCTGAGCAAACACGAGAGGTGGACGATTGTGGGAGGGGATCTTAACATAGTCATGGATGCAACTACAGACCGGTCAGGCCACCGATTCACTCAAACCGGGGCACTGTCTCATGAAGAGAAAGATTGGCTTCAATCCAGAGGACTGATTGATCTGTGGCGAGCGGCTCACCCACAGAGCTCCCAATTCTCCTTCTACTCGCATGCCCATGGCACTTATGCCCGTCTAGATCATTTGATAGGCACAACAGAACTAAACGCACTGGTGGGGGGTGTGGACATGATACCAACAGCACTCTCTGACCACGACGCAGTGACGGTATCCCTTCAATTGCCCCTGACACAAAGACAGCAGGGAGGTTGGCGACTTAGAGAAAGTATGCTACACAGAGAGGCAGTGACAAGACAGGTACACAAATGCATCAAAGATTATTTAGAGATAAATGACACACCGAACATTTCTTTGCCCAGTTTATGGGGGGCCCTAAAAGGAGTAGTGTGGGGGGAACTGATCGCTATTTCCGCTGCCGAGAATAAGGAGCGCAATGAGAAGAGGGATCACCTCACAACACAAGTGCTAGAATTAGAGCGGGTGCACAGTAGGACCGGGGCGCCAAGGGTCTGGCGACAGCTGAAGGTGGCACGAGCTCAACTGGCGGGGCTTGACATCGATAGAGCCGAATACGCAGCGCTTAATCTTAAGCACTCCTACTATATCGGGGGGGACAAGACGGGGCGCATGCTGGCGAGTAAACTTAGGGCTCGTACCCATCAGACGAAGGTCCAATCCATCAAGAATGGCCAGGGGGAGGTGGTCGAAGAGGACGAGGAGATAGCGAACGCATTCCAGGATTTTTATGCAGACTTATACAAAAGAGAGGCCCATCCAGGATCGCAAACGGCAGCATATCTGCAGGGAGCGAACACGACGGTGCTCGATAGATGTCAGGCAGAGTTGTTAGACGCCCCGATCGTGATAGAGGAAGTTATAGGGGCGATATCACGCCTCAAGCTTATGAAATCGCCGGGACCAGACGGATTCTCGGCGGGTTTCTACAAATCCTTTTGCCATATCTTAGCTCCGCTCCTGACAAGACTTTTTAACTCCTATGCTGGGCCGGGGTCGATTCCCCCTGATATGCTGAAGGCATCTTTAGTAGTCCTCCCTAAACCCGGGAAGGACAAAAATCTCTGTGGTTCCTATCGTCCGGTGTCCCTTCTTAATGTGGACCTAAAACTCTTTACCAGCATTTTAGCGGCGAGACTGGGCCCCTTGATGCCGGGCATCATAGAGCCCGATCAATCGGGATTCATCCAAAATAGGCAGAGCAGTGACAACACCAAAATAATTCTCCACTTGGTTGATAAGGCTCACCGCACGAATATGGACGCCCTCCTGCTATCGGTTGACGCCGAGAAGGCGTTTGACCGGGTCGACTGGGAGTTTTTAAATCAGACCTTGATCCACTTTGGGCTGGGGGAACGGTTCAGGGCTTGGATGACGAGCTGCTATAGCTCACCCTCCGCGACTATTAGGGTAAATGGGCTGTTGCCCCTCCTTTTTGCCTTATACATCGAACCGCTGGCCCAGAAGATCAGAGATAACCCAGATATTACGGGCATTCCCTTTGGTGGAGAGAAACATGCAATTAGCCTATCCGCGGACGATATCATCGCATCTCTGGAGTCCCCAGATCGCTCGGTCCCGGCATTCCTACAGGAACTGGAATGATTTGGCCAGGTCGCCGGCTTCCGAGTGAACGTAGGGAAATCCATGATCCTCCGACTCGATCAGCGACGAGTAACTTCAGGGACGGGAGAGGTTACCCCTCAGGGATTAAGATTATGGAGTCCATCCCATATTTGGGAATTGAATTGGCTCCATCTACACAACGGACGATCACACTAAACTATTCCAAACTAGTCTGTCAGGTAACGAGGGAGCTACAGAATTGGAAGCAACATCAGCTGTCCCTACCGGGACGCATCGCTGCGGTTAAAATGTCTATTCTCCCCAAGGCCTTATATTTGTTCCAAACGCTACCAGTTTGGCCTCCAAAGGGGACACTTCATACGCTGCAAAAGGCAATACTCCATTTTGTCTGGGCTTGGACACGCCCGCGTATGCGGAGGGAGCTGGGGCATTTGAGACCGGAATAGGGAGGCTTGGGAATCCCGAACCTATTAGAGTATTTTAGGGCTGCTCAACTAAGGTATTTGGTGGAATGGAGTAGACCGGAATCTGAAAAAAGATGGCTATTTCAAGATAGGGCACTGGCGAAACTATCCCTATGGAAAGTGCCCTTTCTGAAAAAAGCGGACCGGCCACAGAACCTTCAGGGCTCTCCGATAACAAACACAATATTGCAGGTGTGGGATGGGGTAGCCAATAAAAGGGGACTGACAACTTTTCCCTCCCCAATGACTTCCCTATTCGACAACAGGGAGTTCACACCGGGGCTGGATGGGAAGGCGTTCTCGGAGTGGCGGAGGTCGGAATGCAAAGCGGCAGGTCACCTGTTTGCGATAGAGGGGATCATTTCGTTCTCCCAGCTAAGACAGGAGTATTCCCTCCCGGAGACAGAAAGGTTCCATTATCTCCAGATAAGACACTGGCTTCTCCACCCAGAGGTACATATGACAGTCAACAGGAAACTGACACTTATGAGAAATGGTTAGTGATGAAGCGCAATGACGAGAAAATGATTTCTGAATTATATGATATGCTACGTCCGCCAACCCCCACACAGCCTACTGCCAGCCAAAAACGCTGGGCGAAAGAATTGGGAAGGGATCTCACGGGGAAAGAGTGGAAGGAAATATACTACAGGGCCAAGCATACGGCGCGAAACACCGCCAGCAGGGAGACTGTCTTTAAGATCGCCACGTACTGGTATTTGACGTCGGTTATGTTATGTTATGTTAGGTAATCTTATATAGCGCACAGCGGCCTCAGCGAAGAGGCGTCCCGGCGCTGGTAGCAGTGTCAGAGGGAAGCTAGAGACTAAACCAAGGGGAACAGGTAGGTTTTGATGGCCTTACGAAAGGATAGCAAGCAATCCAAGCGGCGGATCTGAATAGGGAGGGAGTTCCACAATTTAGAGGTTAATACCGGAAGGACCGGCCCCCAGCTCTGAGGCGCTTGACCCGAGGGACCGTAGCCAAAAATTGCTCAGCAGAGCGTAGCTGACGGGTAGGTACATAGGGGATCAGTAAATTAGCCAGAATCTCAGGGGATGAAAGCTTTAGTATTTTAAAGGTCAGGCATAGTGCTTTGAATACAATCCTTTTGGCCATGGGTAACCAATGTAGATGGCGCAATGCACCCGTCGCGGAATAAGTTCTAGGGAGCCTCAACAAGACTCGGGCGGCTGCATTCTGAACTCGCTGAAGACGAGTCACTTCTGCCTTGTTAGCGCCTAACATAAGTGAGTTGGAGTAGTCCAGTCTGGACAAAATAGTCGCCTGGACTATCAACTGGTGGGTGGGTGGATCGAAGAAACCCAACATGGGCCTCAATCCCCGGAGTAGGCCAAAGCAGGTGCCTGCAACCTTCTTGGTGTGCTCCTGAAACCCAAGGGTGGAGTCGAGCCAGACCCCAAGATTTTTCACCACTGACTTAGCGGTAGGGGCAGAGCCCAAGGTTGCCGGCCACCAATGCGTACTCCAGAGCCCCTTATCTCTCCCCACCAACAACACTTCTGACTTATTAGCGTTGAGTTGAAGGCAGTTGGTGGTCATCCAACGCGCGACCGCCGCTAGGCCGCTCCGAAATTGGGAGGCGCCCCGCGTAGGATCATCGGAGAGAGCAACCACCAGCTGCGTGTCGTCAGCATACGAGACCATATGAGACCATGGCTGCCACCGCAGCGAGGGGTTGAACGTACAGGTTGAACAAAATGGGACTCAATGCCGAGCCCTGAGGGACCCCCTGCTTAATGAAATGGGCGTGGGAGAGAAAGGGGGGGGCAGTGACCTGGAATGTTCTGTCAGACAGGAAAGATCGAAACCAATCCAAGGCAAGGCCTACCACGCAAGCCTCCTCTAAGCGACGTAAGAGGATCCGGTGAGAAACCGTATCAAAAGCGGCGCTTAGATCGAGCAATATCAGGGCCGCGGTATGTCCGTCATCCAGAATAGTGTGCAGGTGTTCGCTCACCGCTAAGAACGCAGTCTCGGTGCTGTGACCAGGGCGGAAGCCATTCTGGGAACGATCCAAGACACCAGTGTTGTTCAGGAAGCCCGAGAGAGTTATATTGGTGTGAGCCTCGGCAACTTTAGCAGCCCAAGGCAGTAGAGAAATGGGACGGAAGCTTTCCAGCTTAGTTGGATCCAGCGAAGGTTTTTTCAGCAAGGGGACCACCCTTGCTTGCTTCCATAGCAAAGGCACCACAGCGGTGGTAAAAGAGGAATTGATAACCTGACGCAAAGGCGTGAGTAGTACAGGCAGAGAGTCCCTAAATTGGGCAGGCCTCATCGGATCCATAGGGGAGCCCGATTTGACCTTCTTGCTCAGCGTGAGTAACTCATCCTGGGAAATAGGGGGGATAGCTGCCAAGGTGAGAGTGGGGAGAGGAGCAGGTAAAGCCACAGGATCAATAGAAGATATAGGGAAGGATTTGTAAATGGCTTCCACCTTCTTAACAAAGAAGGTGGCCAAATCCTCACATTGTTGCTCAGACGTGATCACCGGGATAGAGGGATTTTTCCTGTTTTTGAGGTCACTCAATATTTTAAAGATGCTTTTAGCGGGGTTCTTACTGGACTTGATCTCATTAGTGAAGTAAGCCGCTCGTGCCAGATGTATGGCCTTGTGGTAGCGCTTGATCGCTGTCCTGGTATGACTTCTTAGCCTCAAGGTCGTAGTCCCTTCTCCAGACCCGTTCTAGCTTTTTACAGGTACTGCGCAGGGCGGCCAGAGAGTCGTTGAATCAAGGATTGGAACTTGAGCAGCGACCCTTGGACCATTTGGCAGGAATGAGAGTGTCTAGGGCGTGTAGGATCCAGTCGCAGAATGATTTATACGCTCGGTCAGGATCAGTGGCTGGGATAGGGGGCAGGATGCCAGAATGGCATGCAGGTCCTCCAGTTTAAGTTTATGCCAGCAACGTCTAAAGGTGGCCTTAGGATCGGCTCTGGGCACTGGCTCAGATAGCGGGAAGGAAATGGAGACCAAAAATGGTCGGACCAACACACCGGGCTGGGTGTCTTGACCAGAAGAGAAGGGATGTTAGAAAAACAGGGTCAAGCAAGTGCCCAGCAATATGAGTAGGACCCTCCACAAGCTGTCTTAATTGGCAAGCATCAAAGTCGGCGAGCAAGCTGCTGATATCAGGATCAGAGAGACGGTCAAAGTGTAAATTTAAATCACCAATGAGACTAAAATTAGTGGCTGTCAGCGCCAAGGAACCCGCAGCCTCAATAATAGCCGATTTAAATTCCGAGACCGGCCCCGGGGGGCGGTAGACTAACAGACCAGTCAAAGTAGAGTGGGCGCTAAAAGAAATTACAAAACGTGCGCATTCGCACCCGGCCACATCCTCCTTGACAAATGAACAGCGGTGACGGGACTTAAAGATGACAGCTATGCCCCCACCTCTAGACTCCCTGTTTACAGTTAAGATACTGAAACCCGGGGGGAGAGCTAAGCCCGGTTCAGCCACCATAGCATCAGTCAACCAGGATTCAGTTAGAAAGAACACATCAGGTGATTCATCCTCTATTAAGTCAAAGATCTCCATGTAATGCTTAGCCAGAGAGCGGACATTGAGGTATAGGATTTTCATAGAGGGTCTTGGTGTAGACAAGGGACGGTAGAGGGGCAAGGCGGGGCAGGAGTCATAGCCACAGTTGAGACAACAAAAAGGCCCTTCCACAGCGTCCACTAAAGGCTGTGTGCATGAGCGTACCCGCTGGCCGATGGACATCAGAAGTTCCCTGGTATAAATTGGCACACCAGACTTGAGAAGGCCAGAATTTCTGGCATCTGGCGGTGTCCAGGCGCGGACGGGCGCAGACGGGCTTGCCTTTGGCGCGCCGCCAGCGCTCCCGCGCCATGGGCAGCCTAAATAGTGTGTCCAGGAACCAAGGGGGTGGAAAGACTAGACCGCCTCCCCTGACAGGATGGCGGCAGTGAAACGGCAACCGGAAGTGGAATTACGCCGGCTGGGTCAATGCAGTACTCTCTCCACAACAATCAGCCCGCTAATGGCTGTGGTGGACCGGGGAGGTGCAAAGACCACGCAACACACCGTCACTTCAAGTAAGTACAGATTAAATAAAATGAAGTTCGAGCAATAGTTTAGTTTTTAAAAGTGCGCATCTAAATCAATCTTCCTTTTTAAAAGTGCAATCAAGTTAGGGCATAATGCAGGCAGCGCCGCGAAGCAAAAGTGAAGCCGTCCGCTTCTACCAACAACTGCTAGTACGGTCGGTACGACCTAACAAAGGGAACCCAGACCGCAGTCCTACTTGCTGGAGGGGTTGCGGGGAGGAGGGCATGCTGGTGCATCTGCTATGGGAATGCAGGGATTTGGGTGCATACTGGCCCAGGATACTGGACGAAATAGACCAGCAGTTTGAGACACAGATTCCGAGATTCCCGGCTTATGTAGTGCTGGGGCTACCCAACCCATTAACGTTCCCTCTGAAGTGCCGCAAAGGGAAGCAGATGGGCCTAGCACTGGGGGCAGCACTTCAGAATATTCTATCGCATTGGGGGACGCAGACAATACCGACGCACCTGGGGTGGTTACATAGATTATGGCACATCCTGGGGATGGAACGGATACAGGCCTCCCTCACAAACTCCACATGCAGGGATTTGGGGAGGTTTGGCGACCGATAGTGTCCCTTCTGTCCACCGAATTTAACGAGATCACATTCCCGAAGTACCTCCGCCTCCTTCGACTCACAACACCCGAGGAGTTGACCACCGGACCTTGAATCGGACGGCGGAATTCGCTCTGACCACCTTTTTAAAGCTGGAATGGGCATGGGGCACACCAGTTCGCGGGAGGGCGGGGTGGGGGGGGTTGTTGGAATTCCTGTTGCCACTGTTGAGGAATACGGCCTTTCTTGTTACACATTGGTACATAAGCGAGCTTGGCCACGCCTCCCAATGTTTAGAGGGAATATGTTGGATTGCACCCTCACAGAGACTAGCAACTGCAGTGATGTATCGGTTGGGTTGTGGGTAATAATGCGGATTGTGAGGGGGCTACAAGAAGTGTACTAAGGCTAAAGAGGTCCATAACAGCAGCGTTATACCTAAAAGGCAGATTTCAATGCCCGGGCTTGCTATAGCGAATCTTAGGCTCACAGGGCACTTGTATGTCCAGCATGCTGCAGATCACCTCTACTCTTCAAATTCCATGGAATCTGGATCACTTCATGTTTCTTTCTGTTAAACGCGGCCGGCCCATGATGGGTTGTAGGCGGCATGCTGTGTAATCTAGCTATACAGGTAGCCTGTAATCCATCAGCTCTTATCTGCCTTCATGACTTCTTTGCAGCTGGGTTGTAGGCAACGATGCATTGTATTATTATGTTGCGTATTCTGCTAATAAAAACTGATTTAATCCTAAATTTAGCAGCCTAGAGCCAATGCAGACACCCCATAGTGCAAGGGTGTCTGCGTTGAGGAGAGTGATTGTTTATGTGCAGGAAGGTGTCCCTTCCTACACATAAACAATCTGAAATGGCAATTTGAAACTTCTATGTGTGCTGCTGAATGCAGCACACATAGAAGTTGCAAAACGTCATTTTTTTGTTTTTGATTCTTTATGTGCAGGAAGGGACACCTTCCTGCACATAAACAATCAAAGGTGTTTTGCTGTTTCTATGTGTGCTGCACAACGCTAGGCCTGGGCGGTGAACTCCGCTCCGCTTGCGGAGTTTGCAGAGTTTTCTGCACTCCGCGTTACGCAGAGCTCGCGGAGTTCCCAAAAACTCCGCTTCGCGGAGCGGAGTTTTTTTCCTCGCTCGCATTCACCAACGTCAAGTTGGCGAGCGCAAGCGAGGAAAATCAACCTCCCGGTGAGATTTTTCCTCGTTCGCGATCGTCAACATCAAGTTGGCGAGCGCAAGCATGGAAAATCAACCTCCCGGCGATATTTCTCAACGCGGGGGGTCAGGTTTCTCATTGCAAGTGGTCGCGTATGCTCGCGACCGCTCGCGTTGAGAAACTGCCCGTTCGCGTTGAGAAAGCTGCCGCTCGAGTAAAAATGTACTCGAGCGGCAGAAAAGGAAAGCCTGCGCTAGTGCATGGTAGCCGTTCGCAACGATTGCACAGTGCGGACAAGCATCCGGCACTGTGCAATCACCGCGAACAGCATTTTTCTATTGAACTCCGCCGCTCGCGGAGCTCCGCGTAGTGCGGCAGAGTTTTTTTACCACTTTGCGTAGTTTCGCGTAGCGCAACTCCGCAAACTCCGCCCAGGGTTACACAACGCAGCACACATGGAAACAGCAAAAACAAGGTGAAATTAAACATTTCTCCTCGTTTCGCCAGGGTAAGATCAGGTTTTCCCTGGTCTTAATTTTGGCGATACCCTAGATTTACGGTACCCTTGTAAATATGGAGCAGCGCCAAAATCAATGGGTGTCGCGGTGGAACGCCCACAGGAACACCCATTGCCCTTCCCTTTCACGCTAAGTAAAGAGTGAAAGGGGGCCTTATTTACAAGGCAGCGTTAAGGCAGGTTAAGCGGCTTAATGCTGCCTTGTAAATAAGGCAAAGCCCATACCGCCACAAAAGTGATATTGTGGTGGCGATAGGGGCTTGTAAATATGCCCCTAAATACGCAGAGAAGGTAGTAGAACTGAGTTTAGCCATAGCAAAGAGATGTATAGCACTAAGATGGATGACTGTCAGATCACCAACAAAGAAACAATGGCTGTGGGACCTGGCGCCATAGGTGCGGGCAGAGTGTGGGGTAAGGCATAGATTGGTATACAACGGGGCTAATTAGGGTGGCAGAATAGTGTAGGATATGGTGGAGATCCGTTTACAGCAAGAAATAGAGGAACCTGTTGTGGAGAGTGGAACAGACTGGAGATGAGTGACAAGTGAATACAACCTAAAGTTGATAGGGAGGTGTGTTTATGGGATGTCAGCGCCACCAAGTGCACAGCATACAGTTTTAATTATGCTGCTCTTTGAGTATCACATCCTGGCTCACAGCCGAATATGTTTGCGAAGTAACTTATTTCTCGCTGGACCAGTGGGAGGTGGGGGGAGGGATGGGGAGCTGCTATTATTGTTTTTTTTTACTTTGTGTTGATGTTTGACTGCAAAATCAATAAAAGAAATATGAGAGAAAAAAACATTGGGGGTAGAAGTGCCACCAGAAGTGAAGCCAGCAGTAAATACAATTAATTACAGAAGTAGAAAATATTGCACGCCACTAGATCTATCAGTGTTAATGTTAGTGAAGCTGCAATTTACTGCCTGAAGTAATTCTCATGAAATAAGGAGCACCCACTGTGAGAAATTCATTTTCTCACCAGTTACATTTCGGTTCTTTTTATTTTTTTACTTTTGATGCATTTTTTATCCTGACATTCATGGTCCACCTTTATTAAGTACAGTCTATTTCTATAAATGTATCTGGAGTATGCTTACAAATGTTGAATCAATAGTGCAGCTCAGCATGTATTTTAATGGAGATGGTGTCAGCTGTTCATTTTTTCTGATGAGACACAGGTGACCAAAAAATATACAGCTGTGAATTCTTGCTCTAGGTACAGGGCCTCCACCACTAGTGGTGCTGCATGTCTCCTTGCCTGTGAGCTAATCCAAATTACTTAGTGACCATGATAGGGAATGGGAATGAAAGGTGGCATGTAAAGTGGCTTCCTTTGGGAGCTCTTCTTCCAAGGCACACCCTTTCTTTCTAGTCCCTTATTCAACCCAGCAAGAAAACTTCCACTTCACTGTAGACTGATGTGGGAATGAAAGTCTTCACAGTGATTCACAAACCTTTGTCTGTGACCGTTTGAGTCTTTTTTTATTTTTTATTTAAAGAGCTTTATTGAAGCAAATAAGAGCAAGGGTACAACAGTACAACAACGATTTATAAAAATTACGAGAAATATCATATAATATAAATGAGCATGGTAAAGTGAAAACCTCATATACCTATTATTGACAAAAAATAAAACCAAAAGCTAGAAGCAGTAATAAAGAATTATGTACCATAACCGAAAAGCATTTTATATTTTATAGATACAGAAAGAAAAGATAGAGAGAGAGGAAGAGAAAGAGAAAGAAAACAAAGAGAGGTCAACATCCTTACCAAATATAATAAATGAGAACATCCGGTACGAGTACTAAAAAACTTTCAGATAACAAAGAGATATTAAAATATTATCTTAATATGAACAATATAAGAAGGATACAATACAATACTCAAGGCGGCTAGAAAACAAAAGTACTGTCTTTGTTGAGTATTACAGAAGAGGATAAATAGTTAGTGAGTGGAGACCAGAAGGCATAATTTAGAAGGAGTTGTTGAGAAGTAGTGGCAAAGGCTCTATCCAGTCTGTGATGATAGCAAAGAAGATTCCACCAGTTAGAAAAAGTGACCTTAGTGGAATCCTTCCAATTAGAGGTAATAACCCGAAAGGCAATGGCAAGCAACAAATCCACAAAAATGTCCATCTTACGAGCACCAAACCAATTTACAGAATTACTGCCCAGGAATATGGAATAAACATCAAAAGGGAAATTGATAGAGCAGATGGAGGTGATTGCTTTACACACCTTTGTCCAAAAAGAGGAAATACTAGGACAAAGAAAAAAGGAATGTAGATGTGTGCCCGGGGTATTTGAGCAAGACCAACAGTTAGGGGATAATTCGGAGCTATATTTGGAGATAGACAATGGGGTTAAATATAACCTCGGATAAAATAATAAAGGGTTTGAGTGGTTCTGGCATTACAGGAGGTGTGCTGTATTCGTGTCCAGATAGAGTTCCATGTATGAACAGAGAGAGTATGCTGCAAATCTGATTCCCATAAAAGTTTAGTTTTACTCTTGGGGGCGATTGGGAAGCAAAAAATGAAGGTATTTATAGATATGAGAAGCCCGAACGGAAGATGAGGTAGATAAAGGCTCCAGTAAGAGGTCTTTTGTGGAGGAAGGAGAACTAGAGAGAAGAGAAAACTGTTGGGTTAAGAGTTTTCTTAAAGAATCATATTTAAGAAGTGAGGAGGCAGGCAAGCAGTATTTAGATTGAACTTCCTGAGGGGATAAAAAATGCGAAACTTGGAGTAAATGTTTGACTTGGATTATCCCTTTGGCCACCCAGTCTTTCCAAAAAATAGTACGATTGGAAAGTTTAATAGACTTATTGTGCCATATCGAGGAATCTAAGAATACTTGCAAAGGTGAAAGAGACTTGTTAAGGATCGGATTAAAAGTCAATATGAATTGTGAGATGGTGGGGGACTTAAATGAACGAGGAGGGTGTGAAAAATAGGCTAGCGAGGAGAAGGGAAAGGGATGAATCAGGGAATCTTCCAATCTATGCCAGACTGATAGGAGGGGTGTTTCGGAAGAGGATAAATATGGTAGAACCTGACGGATTAGGAAGGAAGAATGATATTGTCGGAAGCTGGGGAAATTGACGCCACCCCGATCTTTAGGTGCAGACAAAGAAAAAAAAGAAATGCGGGCTTTGTGGTTATTCCAGAGAAATTTACTTAAAGTGCTATTGAGAGTTTTAAAGAACTTTAATGGAAGCCTCACAGGTAGCATGGACAGGTAGAAGTTAATAACAGGGAGCATCATCATTTTGATTGTGTCCAATCTACCCCACCCAGATAAAAATAGGGGAGACCATTTCTCAGCCATACGAGTCACCTTTAATAGAAGATCCTCTAAATTAAGTTGAACCGTATTAGCAATGGAAGAGGAGTATTTGACCCCCAAACACGTAATGCAATTAGTATTCCATTTGAGACCCGCTCCTTCGAACATATTTTTTAAGCAATATTTATTTAGTGCAAGCACTTCAGATTTAGAGAAGTTTAACTTATAACCCGGCAAGGCGGTATAAGAAGAAAGGATATCTGTAAAAGCGGGTAAAGAGTTAAAAGGGTCTGAGTTATATAACAAAATGTCATCTGCATAAGCAGTGAACTTGACTTCAGTGGATTTGTAAGTAAAGCCCCGAAATAAAGAAGAATGTCGTAGAGAGTGAAGAAAAGGTTCAAGAGATAATATAAAGAGCAAAGGTGAAAGAGGGCAGCCTTGACTTGTGCCCCTTTGAAGGGCAAAATATGGAGATTGAGAACCATTAACAAAAACCGAAGTGGTCGGGGAAGAGTATAGCAGACTTATAAGAGATAAGATGGTAGGACCGAAGCCATGCCATTTAAGTGCTCGCAACATGAAAAGCCAATGAACGCTGTCAAAGGCTTTCTCAGCATCTAAGGTAATAGCTGCGACGGGTGAGGAGCTCTTAGATGCAAGATGAATTATGTTTAAGAAAGTTCTTAAATTGTCTGCCAGTGTTCTTCCTTTGACAAAACCTGTCTGTTCAGAGCCGACTAAATCTGGAATGACCTGATTAATACGAAGGGCCAAAACCTTAGCAAACATTTTGCAATCTAGGTTCATTAAAGAAATAGGGCGATAGTTAGCACAAGATGAGAGATCTTAATCCTTCTTTGGGATCAAACATATCATGGCCTCTAAAAAAGTGCCACAAGCCTCATTATGAGAGATAAAGTACTAAAAAAGAGATAAAAGATATGGGAGAAGAGTCTGAGAGACGTTGTTGTATTCCTCTTAGGGTGTCCATAAACGGGCTTTCCAGTATCATGTCCTTATATAGGCACAATTCGCCCTGCCCTTATATAGGCATAAAAACCCAGCCCTTATTTAGGCATTAAACCGTGCACTCCAAATACAGGCATGGTCTCTGACATCCGTCCACCCTAACGTCACAACGAGTTCTTGAAGAACAGACCCTTAGGCTGCGGGAATTTCCCTAGTCCAGGACTATTGATTTCTTCAAGGACTCATATATTATGCATGAACCATTATTCCTTAGGGGTTCATTCATGACGTCTTCCGCTGTCCGACTCACGTCAATGCTAACATTCTGAGGTAATTCTCAGGTATAAATATACCTTCCCTAGCCCCTGTAAATCAGAGGAGACCTCGACTTCAGAGGAGCCCGTTTCCCGGCCTGACGCACTGAGAAGACGCTGTCATCCCTGCACGCAGAGAGTCCAGCTTCCAGTGATCTGACTTCCCTTGCGGGGTGTTGGAGTTCGAGTCTGACAAAGAGATTCCTACCTCTCTCATTCTTCAGGTATGGAGCAGACTAGAACCTAGAGGGACTCTTGGCATACTAGGCATACTGGGGTTAGCGTACTCTTAGTATACCATAGTAAGGAATACTTCACCTACTTCATACCTCATCCTATACCTAGGTTAGGTTAGGTACATTGGGGTAGAACTAGATTAGAAACGCATCGTATGAGTACTCGCATTTTTAGTCTGTGTTATTTATGTAAATGCATATATACTAAAAGATAATGCTCTCGCAGTATTATTTATTTCTACTGCTCACACTGTACATTATTTATCTCGCATACTGTCTTGTGATCGTAACAGCACATTTTACTTACACCAGAAACAAGACTGTTCAATAAATCTTTTATTGAAACGCCCGTCTACTTCTTTCTGTGTAACTTGGAGAAAACTAAGCATGCACGACTGAGCTGAGTGAAATAGTTATCTATTGTTTCCACGACTCTGGGACACGTTCTGATTCTAAAGAGAAACACAGTGGTCATGTTTTGCGGCTGCCAGAAACTACTCCCTTCTTGTTGTCAAGGAGTTTCTAGTGGCCTCTGAGCTAGCTGGCACAAGTAATTAAGTTTAATATACTCGATAGAGACATACTGACCTTAGTCCTATGTCAAACCTATAGGATATATTATTCCAATGCGCAGAGCCTATTAGGGAAATAGGAGCTACACTACATGGCACCCAACGGTTTGGTAAGGCAGTAATTCAACGTTAGATACTGAGTAACTCAGCCGTGCTTTTTCTCTCAAGAGACCCCTACCCATATACTCCAAAAGACGTCTGGAGTGGGCAGGGTTTAGTAGCCGCCACGGCTACATAGGGCAGTACCCTATATATTAGCTGTTTGGTTTGCTCAACGTTGAAGGATACAGTGTTCCAAAATATTGTGCACCTAATCTTTGTTTCCTTGAAACTTGTTCTACATTTTTCAAACAACAAAATGCCTGGCTCCGACACTGAGACCGGAAACGGTGGAGCTGCGGCTGATCCAGCCCAAGCAGCAGCTTTTAACATTACAGGTTTAAATGAAACCGAGGAGGGTGTTATAGACATCGCTCCAAACTTAAGAAGAGCTATCACTCTAAAACTCATAAACATGGCCTACCACCAAGAGGCGGTAGAGCAGTTTTCGTGATAGAGGCACACGAATCTTTTCAGACAGAGGTATTCTATTCATGGGTAATATTTCCTGAATCCAATTCAGTAACACACATGTTTCACTTCAACAAAGAAGATGATCCACCAGAGGAATACATTCCTTTCGAGGATATAGAAATTCCATTAACATACCAGGAGCATCAGCTCTGGTTTAAAGGCGCCCTAAAACATCACAAAAACATTACCAGGCTCGGTCCACTAGGTAGACCAGGAGCAACATGGCCGATTCTAGCCTGCTACACACCTCATCCTGAACTGGATATAATGTCAGATGAGGACTTACTTGTTCAAATACAAGAATTAATAAAAATCTATAGACAATTGGTCCAATATGTCATGCAGACTTTTACAGTCCAGCAACCATTAACACTTCCAAATCCAACTCCCCAACAGGGGAATACACTGAAAATTACACCACATACTCTATACGCAGTCATGGGTAAAATGCCCACAAAACGTGAGCAAATTCCATTCTGGATAGCTCAAAAATTACTCAAATCGAAGCAGTATTTCCAAATACTAGCCCGTATGAGAAACACAGAATACTGACAATCAGTTTACCAATGGGGATCACACCACAACTGGAAGACTACACCACTTGGGGCTCAGTCTTTGCTGCCATCTATACCAAAACACATGGCATTCCGTCAATTGCGGTAATACCTGATGTCCTGAAACAAATTCAAAACGAATACGGGGCAGAGCCTGCTCTAAATTTAGATATGAAATTACTGAAAAATTTCGACCAGGTCTCAACAATAATATTATCTAATATTAAAGGGGAGGCAGCAGCAGTGGCGGTCCGCCAAAAATTAAGGGAATTTGATGTTACAGAACATCAAACTGAGCTACCCAGAATTATAGAACAATCTTATGCAGAATTAGGCAGAGATAGTTTGGGTGGAAGACCAGTGAAGCCGAAGCTATCTGAAAGTCCTGAGAAGGACTCAATTAAACAAACTCCTACATCTTCTAAAAAGAAGTGGGAGTCTACTAAACAAAAATCAAACGAGAAACGTTCTCAATCCCGAGGTAGGTGTCCTCAAAAGGAGCACTCTGAAAGGAGGTATAACCTCAGGAATAGGGATAATTTGAGAAAACCTGATAGGTATTAAGATACTGATACACGTTCCTCTCGTCCCTTTCAGATCTCATCACAGACTTCGGAAAGAAGAGGACGATCGGAACATAGAGAAGAACGCGTAAAATCGAAAGACGACAAACACGCTCCAAAAACCAAAGTAAAACCTCAATTCTCCAAAAAGAAAGTAGCAGGTCTAAAGATCAGACATGCCGAGAATACTGAGAACACAACTCAAGAACGGAGAATGGGCTCAGACAATGCTGGACAGTGCAGCAGAAGTCACAATAGCTCGCCAGAACCTGAAGGAACTTCTGGAGATAGTGGACTTGAATGAGTACATCACGGTTGAGACTGTAGACACCAGGGTTAGTACTCCACAAAAGTTATATGACATAACACTCCGGATGGAGGGAGACAAACCTAGACAGGTGAAAGCACTTTTTTGGGAAAGACTATCAAAGGGCTATGACATACTTCTAGCAGAAAGGGACTGGCCACCACAATTTGTCAGGGAGTGCCCACATGGCGAGGACATTATTATGTCTGCCTTCTCCAACCATATACCAATGCACCTAAGATATACATATGCCAGGAAATGGGCAGTGGCCCAGGCCCCAGCATTATATAAAAATCATGTAGGATGGGATGAGGATTCACCTCACCATAAAATACATTTGAAACATGAACCAACTGCACAACGGCAGTACCCAATAAAGCAAGAAGCTAAAAAACAGGTCAGGGAGATCTTAGATCAACTTGAATACCAAGGGGTGATTGAAACATGCACCTCCTCAATGAACAATCCTTTGTTTCCTGTCTCCAAACCAGACAATAC
The DNA here is from genome assembly GCA_963921515.1 of Calotriton arnoldi. Taxonomy (NCBI): domain Eukaryota; kingdom Metazoa; phylum Chordata; class Amphibia; order Caudata; family Salamandridae; genus Calotriton; species Calotriton arnoldi. The sequence goes on along the minus strand of CAWUFW010005003.1, from coordinate 799,399 downwards.
ATATCGTCTAGTTTTGGACTGCAGACACCTAAACACTTGTTCTAAAACTTTGCAGTACAAAATGCACATAGCACAGCATTAATGAATAACATTGTGCGTAAAAAATATAAAACAACATTAGACATCTCAAATGGTTTCTTTTGTCAAAACATAGCACCTGAAAGCAGGTACTTAACAGCATTCTCCATAATGGGGACCCAGCGTCACTTTTGTCGACTCCTACAAGGGTTCAAGAACAGCCCAGGTTTATTCTCAGCGAGGGCAACGGAGTTACTACAAATTTATGACAATGAGGCATTGTCCTATGTCGATGACATCTATCTGACAGACGATGACCTGGAAAAACACTTGAACAGGGTGAGCACCATTATACTGGGTTTCGCCTCTGAGGGCTACAAGTTCAACTTTAAAAAGTCCAGAATTGCCCATCTCAATGTCCTATTTCTGGGATATGAGCTTTCAAGTGAAGGCAAGAGGTTGGCAGCTAACTTTTTAGAAAAGTGTGCGCTGCTCCAACCTCCAAAAACGCTAAAAAACTTACAATCCATCCTGGGTTTCCTAAATTTTGGAAGAACATACATTCTAAATTACGCAGAAAGGGTTAAACCTCTCTACGCATTAATCAAACCTGATTTTTCGATCAGAAACTGGACACAGGAACACACAGAAATCTTGCGTTCACTCCAGGCTAACATGTTAGCAACAAATCACTTACAAACACGCGTAAGTCAACGCAATTTGGTGATCCGAATAATTTCGGGTCAATGCGGATTCACCTACTTAACCTTCAATGAGGGTGAGAAAATACCAATTGCATACAAATCACATTTGTACACACAAGCGGAAATGCGCTTCAGTTCAACTGAAAAAATTCTGACAACAGTTCAAACGGCTATAGCAAAAGAAAGAGCCTTAGCCCAAGGGAAACGCATTATTGTCATAACCCCAGTACCGGCTTTAGAAGCGGTCACAAAAGCAAGCATTCCAAATGCTAAAGCATTACATCCAAGATGGATACAATGGGTTAATTCTCTTGCTGCAACAGATGTTGAATATGTTTTTGATCCAGATTTAAAAACACAAGCATTCCTACAATATGAACAAGAATGTCCTCTGCCTACTGAAATTCTGCCTTTTGATCAGTACGAATTCATAATTTACACTGACGGATCCGCACAACCCGCAACAGGGAGTAAGCAAGCTTACAGTGCAGCGTGTGCAATCGTTAAAGGTCACATGCGAAATGGCATCTTCAGACCTATGGTCACAAAAACTCAGTCTCTAGGAGATTGTACAGCTCAGCGAGCTGAACTGCAAGCATTCAAACTGGCACTTGAAAGTACAGATCGAGAATTCCCCACACTAATAGTGTGCGATTCCTTTTACTGTGTTCAGTCGTATAATGACTACATACGAAACTGGCTTGAAAATGGTTTCAAAGATGCGAAAGGTGGCACAATAAAGCACAAAATGCTTTGGGAACAAGTAGTTTAGTTGAAAAACGAACTACCAAAGGCTCACGTGATCCACACACTGAGTCATCAACGCGATGGCGTTCACGTTGCAGGGAATTCATTGGCTGACGAAGCCGCAAAGGGGGCTGTTCAGACAGCTTCCGTAGCTGCGATCACTCGTTCAAAAACAAAAATAGACGGTGAGATAATGTTGGCTGTCAATGCTTCAAGCAAAGGCAGCAGTGCAGCGTTACCAAAAAAGTTTCCACTCAAGTACTCTTATGTAATTGATGCGAACAACGTTCCTTTTGCTCAAATCCCTGGAGTGGGGGATAGGGTAATTCCAAACATGGAACGTAGAGCAGCCTTGATTTATGAAACACATTTGGGGGAGGGTCTGTCACATCAAGGGATCTCTAAAACAATTTTGAAGTTAAAAGAAATGTGCTGGTGGCCTGGAATGAATACAGAAATTCACATATTCATCAACAACTGCTTAGACTGTAAATTACAGCGAGAGAGCCACCAGACACCATGCTGCGAATGCGGCAACCCAATACAGACACCATTGTTAGACAGCATTAGACTATCTACGCACCTGCGTCCTACTGGACAAAGGCATTCCCACAAATACTGAATCTAGGTTCCTATGGTTATGGCCTCAGCGCTCGGCTGACGCTCGAACTGTTATAAAAGATTTGCGAGTCTTTATTGGCACATACGCAATAGGCACGCTACATTCTGACCAGGGTCCTGCGTTTAGATCTCGGGCTTACAAAGAAGCCATGGCCAGTCTGGGCGTTGCATTGCGGTACTCCTCTCCATTCCATCCTGAGGGAAATTCTGTTGTGGAAAGGAAAAACCGGGACATAAAGCAGTCTATAACAGCTAGGGTATTAGGTTCGGGTGATGGGTGGGTCAAACACCTTAGTGGGGTTCAACGCTCTTTGAATAATCTGCCAAGAAGTTCTCTAGGGGGGGTCACTCCGTATGAGGTCCTATTTGGGACAAGAATGTGGGTACCAGACCTTGAACACGTAGGCACAGTGGTGGACAATAAACCGTTTGATATCAAAGAGCGTTTGGCTGTTTTACAGGAACTCAATAAATTAAGAACGCAACAAAGCAACGTATTCCTACAGCCAACCACCACTGGGGAAAAATCGGCGGTCCCAGCAAGGCCTGTCTGGATTCCAAAAGTTGGGGATCTAGTCAGAGAAAAGATTGCGGACAAGAAGGAATTTGGACTTTCTTACAGACAACCAGTACCTGTCCTAGCAGTTCAAGGAACGAGAACAGTACTTCTGCCGCCCCTTGCTGGAAGAAAGGAGAAAAGATTTGTGTCCATCGACCTCATCAAACCACAGTATGTGGCCAATACTAAATAGTAGGCCTCGTGGACTCCGACCTAGTAGCAGACGCACTCCTCTCGCTACTATCCAAGAGGTTCAGACTGAAAGACTGATAACGATCGAGAATTCAGCTGTAACTGATGGAGGACTAAGCAACAACGCTATGGAACTCATCCCTCTTGACAACCAAGTAACAGTTCGTCCAAATACACCTGTCTACACCAACGTGGCAAGTGATGAACTGGTTCCAGTGATTTCTACAAATCCTGATGCAATTCCAACAATTGATAGAACTGCTTCTGGCTATTTCATTAACTTTGATACGTTCTCAGAAGATCCGAGTGAACCTGAAACGACGCCAACATCATTAAATTTCAAGCAGCAAGTACAAGACTTTCTTCACTTTCTGAAAACAACTTATTTGGTTTCTCCATGGATTGAACTCTGGATTACATCTGGACTTTTTGTTTTCCTGCTCTGGCTAGCTTTGGTAACAACTGTGAGCGTGCTTATAAGTGGCAGATACATCCATGTGAATAATGAAGGAAAAGGCGTGAACGTACTTTTGAAACCTCATAAATCTTCCCATCGTGAAGCAAGAGACTTGTCATCAGTGAACATCACAGTTGTTCCTATACAGGATGGTATAGTATGGGACAAAACAGATTTTGAAATCTTCGGTCCGACGGAACAATTGAACATTCCACATTTGTTTAAAATTTCACTAAGTGATCTAATTACGTCCAGTACCTATTCAGATGATTGGGACTTTGAGACTGTGAATGACATAATGTTTGACCTAGAAAAATCTGCTGCATTTTCTAAACATGAATATTTAGAGGGTTCATCAGACTATGAACAAATGTATTGTTAGAACCACTATGGTCATCATTATTTGCATAAATCTGCATATCCAAGAAATGTGTTTATGTTTAACCAATGGGAACATTGTCCTACACCACCTAAAGGTAGTTCAAAAACATTTGCTAGTAAGTTTCCATATTTTTCAGGATACAATACATCTGAACCAGAAATGTTTTACTATAAAAATGTAAACAAGACAGGGCTGAAAATCATGTTAACTAATACAAAACAGATTTACTCTGCAGCATTTATTGCCCAACTATCTAGACAAGGTTTCGACTTATGGAAAGATAGGATAGACACAAAAACTGTCTGATGTACTAAAGATTGGCAAGTACAGGGTATAGAAGCTTTATTTAGAGCCTGCATCATCAGGAAACAAACCTCACAAGCCCATTTTTAACTATCTAAAATGGCCTTGATAGTGTTGGAGACATGTTTTGACCAATGCCGAACGAAACCTTCATTGAATACACACCCTCAACCAGGCGGTCAGGCTCACGCAAGAGGGACACAGGAAACAAACCTCACAAGCCCATTGTTTACTATCTTAATGGCCTTGGTAGTGTTGGAGGCATGTTTTGACCAATCGGGTGGGGCGATTTACAGTTACGCCTCCCACCAGGCGGTCAGGCAGTCCCGTAGAGGGACACAGGAAACTCACTTAACGGGCCCAATTAACACTGATTAGCTCACTAATTAGTCACAGCTCTTTAGTATAAAAACCCTCTGAATCTCACCATTTACCATCAGCGGGGAGACAGAGAGGATGCCTCCGGGAAGAACGGCTGGAAGCACTGAAACTAGACAGTAAGAGTATGCCTGAAGGAATGCTGGTGTGAACTTGAATGAATAGGTGGTCCATTAGTTCTGGATTTCACCTTGTTATGTTTGCTTTAACTAGGAACCTTGGTCCTGGTTCTTTCTGAATACTGGTGACTAACCCTTAACTACCAGTAGTGGTTTTATGTGTTTTTTCCCTACAGAAAGTCTAAGTAGGTACTTCCACCTCAGCCCTCCCATGGAGCGTTTAGGGTAGAAATACAGGGTAAGAGTTGGTTTACAACCACTTTTTAACAGTGTGAGTACACGTTGCACCTGCCACGTGTCTCATAAAGACCACTTCACACCACCACGCGCGCTATAGGTATGACGCGGGATGGATGATGTTTATAAACTATTTTTTTACATACTCACACGGTTTGGTTTGTATGTTTTGTTTTTGTTTTTCCTTTCTCTACAGAGTTACTCTCAGTGGTACTATACCAAGAGGGAAGTATCCACCTATATAGTGTTTTTTTTTAACCTCTCCCTGATCTAGCGACAGGATTTTCCTTCCATTTTTCACTAGTTAAAAGGAAGTGAACACATAGGGTATATAACCCCCTTTCCCCCCTTTTTAGGTCCTGAAGAATGCTACGTACCCTTTGGGGACACCTCAGCAGAAACATGTCGACCGCATTTCATACGGTGAAGGGAGAATAATATCCCATACCACCGTTCACTTAGTTTTTAACCACCATACATTTACCATTTGAATAAAGCATAGCACATGGACTAATGTAATGGTTTTTAAATCACTTATCACTCCCCCACGGCCATCACTTAGATTTAGAAGTGCATCCCTGTCTCCAGGTGTATGCCCGCCCTCTATCAAACCAAGTTTTTAGAGGGCGAGGACAGCCGATGATGAAGCATGACACCGGGCGGTGTGTGAGGCCAGTCCGTAACTTTTTATGAGATGCCCCCACTGGTAGTGCATCTCTATAGAACTCTGTAGATAAACATAGGAATTGATTCAAGGGGCAGCCCACTTTTGTGTATTCAGCATATCCTGAGCGTCACAGATCTTCTGCTCCACCATCGATACCCTTGACTCCAAGTTGGACCATTTCTCCTCAAATCTCTGAAGAGTAGCATTAGTGTCGATAACAAAGGGTTTCATAAGCTTTATTTCCTCCATGAGATCGTCCAGCGTTATGGGTAGTGGAGATTTTGTAGGAGAACCAGGGTCTTTCTTTTGACGTTCAGAAGGAGCAGTAACGGAGTCTTTTCGGAGGGAAGTCATGGTTGCATAGGCGCCCTTTTGACTGAAGGAGGTGGGGAGTTCTATATATAGACAAAAAACTATATAGCACTGATGCAACGTGTCCTCAAAAGACAATAAGTAGCGCTTGGTCAGTAAAGACGAGATCCAAGGTTTGTAAAAAAGTTACTGAGGGTCAAAAATTAGATATTGTCTTTTTTCTTTTCCTCTCCTCCCCTCTCTCCCCTCAAAACAAGAGAGAGGCAGAGGAGAACATACAGAAGCCATCGGGATAGGTCACTGGTAACCTAATATAAGTGGAAGGCTTAGAAGCGGTAAAAAGAGGGTTAGTTTAGCAGAGCTCTTCCAAAAAGCAGTTAGGACCTACTTTCCATAGGATTTAAATCATTGCCAGTATTGGAGAGTGTTGAAAATATTGGCCGTTCATTGCCGATAATTGCCGCCTCCCGCAGTATTTAAAATGGCGGCCGGGTCCCTGAGGAAAGACCGACGCGGGGGAAACAGGGCAAAAAATGACTTGATACAGTAAAAAAATAGCAGCTACCTGTGCCCCCGCATCCGCGCCTCCAGAGCCTTCACTTCATGGAGTCCAATGACGAGTGCTGCCGCTCCGGGGAGAAAAGCAGGCCCGGTCGAGGAGCCGGAGCCTCAAAGCCATCTTGCGGCTGCTCAAGCCACGCCCCTGACCGTTTGAGTCTTAATTCCATCTTAGTTGTTACTTGGGGTCCAATTTATATGTTGGCAGGAAGGTAACTCTGTTGCAGCAGCAATGTAGTTCCCTCCGCCAAAATAGTGAGTCCGCCCGCCCAATCTATATGCGGACGGACCTTCAGTTTGGCCATGGCGGAGACTACTCCGTCTCTGTTGTGGCTAAACTTCTCCGACAGCCTTGGGGAATAACAGCTGTCAGAGAAATGGCTACATGTCAACATGCCCAATTTAGATAGGCAGGCATGTAGTCATTTTTACTGTCTTTCAACGCCAGACCCACCTTATAGAACATGTTTCATCCTGCTCCTGTTCATCATTTTGTGACCTGCTTTGTTGTTTCCCCTAGTGAACTCAACAATGTGCAAATTCATTGATGGTGCACTGTGTTTTCATTGTTCAGAACGCAAAGCACAATGTTCTGCTGGTCTGGGACTATCCGCAAAGTGAAGCCTCAGTCATAGCAGATTGTAATTAATGTTGCTTGGCTAGACTGTACCAATGCAAACCCTGGTCCCCTTAAAGGGGTTGTAAGGAGACACCTACAGTTGCATCCTATCAGGCCAGAGTTCTGCTGAAGAAGAAAGAATAGTTGAAAAATAGTTTGCTGCCTAAGCTGCTATACTCAGTGATCTTCCCAAAAATATTTTACCACTATTTGCAATGTCTGCACTGTGTCTTCCATGATACACTTTCCTGTAGCCTTCCATTTAGTCCTGTGTTGGAAGCTGCCTGGAAATTGGAGAGGTGGTGCACGCTGTGTATCTCCTATTAGCGTCCTCTTTTACCATAAGAGGCTGTTTTCTCACCTCCAGAGATTTAACCTGAACTGGGGAAGCAGCTTTTGGGAGCCAGGCAGGAGTGCCACTCACCTACCCTGAGCCCTTTGTGAGGATGGGGCTACAGCACACCATTGCTGCAGACTGGGGGTGAGGTAGGACACTACAAATCCCAGCAGCTCCTAGTGCAGGAGGCTGCAGGGCATGGTCACGCCCCCTGGATCACGCTGAAATGTGCGGCAGCAGCCCCACTGCACGCGATGTGCCCGGGCCAAGGGACGGCCTATTCGCGTCCCTCAGAGAACGAAGGAGACTGGGCTGGGCCACCCCTCTGACATCAATCCTCTTCCATCAATCTGATCTATAAGTGATAATAGAAAAAACTCTCTCAGTGGTTTTTGCACGCAGATAACCGGGGTCTTTCTCAGCTTTCTTATATTGGTTTGTTTTTAGGGCATTTGTGTGGGCCCGTGCATAGTTGAGTTGGGTCAAGGGCCAAGAACGGCACGAAGACATGGGCAAGACAAAGCGACCCTGGTAGGCCCACATAACGCCCTACAAAGGAGATTAGGACAAGTTAATACGCTCACTAATTACTTGACTTCTGCACTAGATGCACTAACTGAAGAAATAATTACCATGGAAGCCAAGCTAGCGGCCACTGCCACCGACTCTCATCCAAAAAAGGCTAAGAATATGCAGAATACAAATACTGAACACTCACAGCCCAATCTACCCCGCGCATAAAGGGGAAGTGGGAAGAAAAAAACTATGAATAATCCCTGTGTGGTGGAAGAGGACGGTGCTGTTACGTCTAATGTGGCCCATATGATGGGGGACCCCCATACGCCCAGTTACCATATTCTCCCAAGCCAAGAAAGCGACAGTAGTAGCTCAAGGAAATGATGACCATTGTGGCATTGTGATTGAGTTGGGGTCTGATACACCCTCACAGGAAGCTCAGAGGCTCCAACTAGTTCAGACAGATTCCGCCCAAATTGACCAAATGGTCCTTAAAGTTCTGTTGGACGCATTTAAATCAACTGAGGACCCTATTATGTCTCAAATCGGTATTCTATCTGATAACTTAAAAGTATTCCATCTTGTCACGTACTCCGAAAATGGAGTCACTAGAACTGCTCATTAAAGCAAACATGGACAGTAATTTCAGTCTGGTGGGGTGTATTAAATGGAGGTAGGCTTGGCTTAAGCACCCATTGACAGCCTCCAGAGATTCCCTTTTGTCTGGCCTCCCACACTATAATAGACCGAAAGAGAAATTATTATGGTCAGGTGGGTTAAGTTGGGGAGTCAGCAGGACAAAAACCGTGAGTATGATTGTGTTGTGGTTAACTTTAGGTCATCGAAGGTCACACAGATGGTGCTACTGTTAAAAAGACAAATACAATCATTTGAATCCAGAATTGGTTTGTAACCCCTGGGTTACTTTTACCTCCCCGCATTGTTCCAGGATACCCACCGAAATAGGGCTGTCCCTGTACACACAGAACAGGGGGTAAGATTTAACTGCAAGTTTCGAATCTATTTGCTTCTTTAGAGGATTCTATAGGCCCGGATTGACTGATGGTGCCCACATTGACTGACTCAGGGAGCCAGGAGTAGAAAGTACCTCCGTAGCACAACTTGTAAATGCAGATAATAAAGAGGTGTTTGAGTGCTGTGTGGATCCAGCAAAGGTCTGACTAAGTCGGCACCTAAGGGGTCGAACGATAAGCCAGGATAGTTCAATCATTCTTGTTCTGCCGCGTACAGGGAACTGATTCCGGCTCTTAAAACGGTCCCCAAATGTATTTCAAGAGTGACCGAAAGCCGCGGGCCTATAAAAAGGCTATCTCTGATAGAAAATTGGAGTTGAGGTCCAAGGCATGGGAGGACCAAGAAAAAGCAAGTGTTGTGAAGGACCCGAGATTGTTCTGGGCTACCTTCAATCAGCCCTTTTTAAAACTCAGTGATACCCCCGGATTGGATGCTAATATACCACTAAAGGAATGAATCGTCTTTTTCTCTAAAATATATGACTGCACCTCTCATGCCCATGGATTAGACAGCGGAGGTAGGCCGTCAGCGAAGTGGCAGTCTGGATGAGCGTTGCCCCCCTCTGCCATTTTCTGTGGGAGAAGTGGAAACCGCAATTAACTTGAGTGCGTGAGCAAAGGCCCTGGGCCACGATGGGGTTCCCTTAGACATATTTAAAGACATATTGAGTTGTGGGCCCCATTGCTTACCAACGTTTTGAAAACCACTGAGGTGGTGGGAAAGATAAAGACCTGGTCCTCCTCGAATATTATCCCAATATTTAAGAAGAGATGCCCCAATTACCCTAGTTGTTACAGGTCAATATCGCTTATCCATTATCTGATGAAAGTTATTGGGCGACTTCTGATGGTGCATCTTAAACATGGTCTGGGGAGACCTAGGTATTTAGCAACATTCGAATATGGCTTTAGGAAAGGCCTTGGAACTGAAGATCAAATACTGAATTTGTCCCTTCTTTTGGGAAAGTACACTATGGCCAAGGAAGGTGTTTGTACCTGGGTTTTATGGACTTGTCCAGTGCTTTCAATTGTGTGAAACACACTACATTGTGGGATATTATGCACACGATGGGCATGGACAGGTCCATAATTTGGGTTATAAGAGAAATATTTAGCTATGCCACAGCACAGAGGAATGTACCGACAATTCTTACAAAAAACAAGAGCGACCCATATGTCCTTGCGAACTGGGTAATGCTATTAAGCACAGACAATGTTCACAAGGAACTCATTTTCAGAACAGTAGATTGATTGCAGCTACAGTTAATGTCGCCTACCAGATTGAAGCAAAGAAAATAATAATAGAATACGGCTTTAGCTTAATAAAGCATCAACATATTAAAGCAGTTATAAAACGTTTTTAGGCCCACTAGACAAAACAAGGGGGATGTTATTAATATACACTTCAGCCGAAGTGGAGATATTTATTCTTGCATGATAGTTATTGAATACAAAAAGAGAAAACATACAAAAGTTAGGTCCTATTCATGTATTTACATTATATACAATCGTATTCAGAAAGTGAATTGTGACCCCAGTGAAGTAACCATAACCAAAAACTGTGAAGATTGAAAAGTGCAATTGAGAAAAATGTAATGCTGGTTATTGGTAAAAGGAGGAGCCAATGGAATATTGATACAAGCAAATAGTTCAAGAGCAGCTATATGCTCGGTTGATGGCTTCCTCTTATAGATTGCCGACGACGTTGCGACCCTCTCGTGTTGTGGAGTCTCTTCAGGACGGGTGATTCTGGGGACTAAGGACAGGACATGGTCTGTATAGATAATCAGACAGTGAGAGTAAGGGGCCTATGTACAGTTATATAAGCAGGCTTACCAAGCTGTTAGATCCGGTTGCCTGAGTGATATTTCCTTGAGGGTATTATCCGGATTTCCTATCAGGGAGAAGGATGGAATATTTTACCATCTATTAAGATTAAACCGTGCAAGTGAAAACAGGGTGTACAAGGGAATCGCTTACCCTTGTGTGGACGAGATGCCACTGCTAGACTTCTAGCTAAGATTGCAGTACCAAGATTACTGCAGATCCAAGGTATAATTACTTATGTTGCCCGTTGAGTGCAATACCTCAACTCATGGATGGCCGGATAAGATCATGCCTGGTCCGTTCGGCCACATGCATAGCAATTGGGAGAGCTGACCTATGAATTAATGTATAAGAGGGTAGAGTCAGGAACATGTAAGAGCTGATAGTGGAGCAGTAATCAATCTCAGGGATGCACAACTCACCTTACTGGTTAATAAAGTAGGTGAGGTGAAGCTATCATCCTAATGGTATGTAGCAAAAGCGGTAATAGCCGTTACTCCAAGGAACTGAAATGAAAAAGAATTGTGATCTTGAGGTAGAGCTAGTGATCGCAAATGGATATACTCGCTGAGGTAACTGACAGGGGCGCAGGGATGTCCTAAATTAATACAAGGAGGGCTGGCTATGATGGCCAAAAGTGGTAGCGACTGATGATTAAATATTTATCTTATCGTGATTTAGAAAACAGAAAACCAAGGATAAGATCGTCTAGGTGGTAGCTAAGCTAAGTGCACAGATTAAGAATGGGGCGTGTATTAAAGAGGCAGTAATTTAAAACGAGTAATGTTGGTAGTATCAAATCATGTATGATACTGGAGTTATCCATTCCAAGTGACAACATGATTTTCTACGTAATTAAGACGCTGCAATCATGCGGGCAACCGCGAGCACAGCATAACTAGTGGCGTGCTGAAATTAGGACATCGGTGAAACATGGTTCGCCTGGGGAATCCAAACACTAAACGCGCTTCGCTTACCTTATCGCTAGGTGGCAGGGCGCTATCTGTAACGTCTGGGTAATCAGCTGTGAGTTGTAGGCTAGTAGATAAGCCTTCTGGCAATGCGCATGTACCATCCGCCAGAGATTGGCAGCGCATGCGCGGTACCTTCTTGGACAATGGGAAAGTAACTACTGCAATGGCGGTGGCCATCTTAGGGTGAAGTGAATAAGGACAAAAACCGGGAGTGAAGAGGGTACCCGGGTACTTCTTCAGCAGGTGTAAGTTGCCTAGGGGTTACAAGTGACGAACTGATGTCACTGGAGTTATGTGTGTATACTAGGTCCACAACGGTGTTCTCTATAGCGATAATCAATAAGTAGGCGGTCTACTACATTTCTGGACAGTGACACATAATGGTTATACTAATTTAACAATTAACACCATATCTCTATTTTGTTGTTCATTTTGGTGCATAATAGCAGCATTATTTAATGGTAATGTATACCTCCGCAGTTATTCCCTTTGTGTACCAATTAGTGCCAGATGACGATTCGTGAGTCAAAGATGAAATGATAGCGAGTGTCATTAGTAATTACTCTTAGATCAAGGAATGCATTATGTCAAGGCAAAATTAAACAGATACTTAGTAACTCAATTCCCATCAGTGGAACAAGGTAGGGATGATACATAGAATGTTCAGTGCACTAGCTAGAAGGGTCAGGATGCTAGCGGCCGAGTAGTGCAGGCCAGAAGGCATCAATTCAGTAGTTTCTAGCCAACAAGTTCAGACTCGGTGTATTACCACTGTACCAGATAGCATGAGCAGGATGTGCAGAGATGTTAAATGGCATAGATAAAATGCAAAGGTAAGGAACTAAGTATTCAGGTAGGTGGAGTATCACTCAGGCAACCGGATCTAACAGCTTGGTAAGCCTGCTTATATAACTGTACATAGGCCCCTTACTCTCACTGTCTGATTATCTATACAGACCATGTCCTGTCCTTAGTCCCCAGAATCACCCGTCCTGAAGAGACTCCACAACACGAGAGGCTCGAAATGTCGTCGGCAATCTATAAGAGGAAGCCATCAATCGAGCATATAGCTGCTCTTGAACTATTTGCTTGTACCAATATTCCATTGGCTCCTCCTTTTACCAATAACCAGCATTACATTTTTTCTCAATTGCACTTTTCAATCTTCACAGTTTTTGGTTATGGTTACTTCACTGGGGTCACAATTCACTTTCTGAATAAGATTGTATATAATGTAAATACATGAACAGGACCTAACTTTTGTATGTTTTCTCTTTTGTATTCAATAACTATCATGCAAGAATAAATATCTCACTTCGGCTGAAGTGTATATTAATAACATCCCCCTTGTTTTGTCTAGTGGGCCTAAAAACGTTTTATAACTGCTTTAATATGTTGATGCTTTATTAAGCTAAAGCCGTATTCTATTATTATTTTCTTTGCTTCAATCTGGTAGGCGACATTAGCTGTAGCTGCAATCAATCTACTGTTCTGAAAATAAGTTCCTTGTGAACATTGTCTGTGCTTAATAGAGGAATGTACCGACACATTTGCTATGGTGAGGGGAGTACGGCAGGGTTGTGTGCTTGTGCCATTCCTCTTCACCCTCTATATTAACCATCTGGAGAGAGTGCTGGTCGAGAGGTGCAGGGACTTGCCTTAAGTAGGTCATCGCCCAATCCTAGACCTGCTGTACGCAGATTATGCAATACTGCTGGGCCGAACACCGAACTCTCTACAGCTTCTACTGGATGCCTTTACCCGATTCATGGATGATCTAGGTCTAAGAGTTAATACCACAAAGACCTTTGTGAAGATGTGTGGCCGTAGTAGTAGACCACGACGAGCCTCCTATTTAAACATCTAGGGGTTAATTTTAATAGTAGGGATTCATGGCAGCTTCAAATTGACATTAGGAAGGCCCTGATGGAAAGGGAGATAGGTGCACTCTTTGTGCTTTCAACAAAGGTAGGCTCACGCCTTACAAAACACTTTTTGTCCATATATCATGGCTTCTTATGGTGCGGGGGTTGGGGGATGGCAAACCTGAAGGGTCTATAATCTGAGGAAAACAAGATTCCTAAATAGCCTGTAATTTTTCTAACCATCGACCTTTCTTTTTTGGGTCTTTTCCAGGCCTGACCTCTTGCTTTATGGCATAGTGTCTAGACAACAGGGGAATTACACTTTACAAGAGCCCTCAGATTACACCAAGCCTTAGATCTCTTATATCAAGCATATGACCACTAAAATTATGAGGTTTGAACTATTTGAGATCCCGTGCAGACTGCATTCCATCTGAAATAATTCAGTTAGGGAGCTATGCATTGAAGCTCTCAGCAAAGACAGGTGGGCAAGAAGTATAGATATGCCCTCTGTAAGCAGACATATGGATATTTATTTGTATCTCGAATGTACCTGAAGTAACCACGTAACATTTTTGTTGTCAAGATTTAGATTTGATTTGTTTTTTCATTTAGTTACCTTCCCAAAGGTAAATGATTTGTCTCCAGTGCAAGTGGACTGCCCATACACAGGCACAGCAAAGCAATGCACTTTACACACCATATTATTTTGCACCTATTACAGTGCTCCAATAACACATTTTATGAAACCTCTTCTAAGAAAATCAGCAGTTTTAAACTGTAATAATGTTCTATATTTTTTTAAGTCTATGGACAACAAAGAAGTTATTAATAGTGTGGTCGCATTTTTAAGCAGTGTTTTCTATATTAGGAAACGAATTGTTTTATGACTGTATTACTGAAGACATGCAGAGATACACCTTAGCTGGAGGAGCTAGAGCACCTTAACATATTAATGTTCACATTCTTGTTAGGGAACATGGTGGATTCTTTTTTTTTTTCGAACAAAATGATCTGAGAACAAACCTAACAAAGAAGGGATGGTGATATATTTTATAACTCTATGCATTGTCACTTATAACTATGACTGTCCATTGTGTTGAGGTTCTTTCTATGTCATGTACATGTATTGTTTTTATGTGCACTTTTACGGTTTTGTATTCACTAAAACCGAATAAAGTATTTAATGAATGAATGAATGAATGAACCTGGGCTGGTTGGACGGCAACATAGATTGTAAACATGGCACACCTCCTGTGTAGCACCGCGTCTGACCTGTGTCTACATTTTACCACCAATACTAGATCTCCAAAGCCTGAAAATGCACTGCAGAGCCATCTGGGAGAGAGGTGTCTCCATAACCTGGACTTTGGATGTTACAGTTTCCCCAAACACTTAAGCATGTCTTGAACATAGAGAAATCCTGCTGCTGTGTTCTTCCCAGGAAGGAGCTGAACTACATAAGATGAAAAAGAGAGTTTTTCGTACCTTAAGGGAAATAGTAAGATATACGTGAGTGGGGCCTCTGTGGAGTCTAATCTTGAGCCAGCTACATGATCCCATCTCTATTAGAAAAGGGTTGTGGATGTATGGGACCATTGAAGAATTGTGCCTGCTAATGTGTTTGCGCTGCCCCATACTCAATTCATTTTGTGGGTGTCGGTACCCTTCCCCCAAGCTGCTGTGACATTTGGGTCATTCCCTCTCTGGATGCTATGACTCTTTTAACATCTGAACCAATCACCTATGATATACAAGTCTGGAAAACCTCTATTTGCAGGTGTGGTCAGATCCTTAACTCTCAACTAGTGGGTTTCCTGGTTGCCTAAACCATTGGATTCAGTTGGCGTGACTTTCACCAGAAAAGCTCTACAGAGACCAGCTGTATCAGAAGGTATGAGACTCTGAAGCATTCCATTTCTTATAGGGCTACCAGAGGAAGTCATAATGCCCCTTTGTGACCACAACTGGCTAAAATTGTGGCCCATGCCAAAAACCTACAGGCAGCCATTGTAAATTGTAACACTCGGTCCATCAGATAGACAACATGCTCTTGTAAGTGCAATCAATTCTTCTATTTGTGCAGATGTTAAGTAAGACAAGTATGATGCTTCCATATTATTCGATATGATGCAAACTGCATATGCTGCTCTCAATGCACCATAATGGTTTCTTAAACAAGAACCATCCACAAATAGAATCTAATCAGCTTGTTCAAGTGGAACATGGCTTGATACATAATTTTGCCACATCAATGCAGTCATGGCCACAATCCTCCTCACTGATTTCAATTTACCATTTCTGTTGCGGGATTCAGGGTCTTGCATTGTCTGAATGAAATATTATCAGCCGCCAAAATTATTTGCTTATACTTTTAAGACAGCTGTTTATTAGATGCTGATGTTTGTGTACAAGTCAGAAAACTTTCAGCTGAATGAGGCACTAACACAATAGGTGTGTAGCCCATCATGGACCGCCAGATCAACTCCGTCTCGTCCTCCTGCTTCCACACCCTCCGCCTCCTACGTAAGACCTTCAAATGGATCCCCCTCGAACACAGAAAGACCGTCACTCACGCCCTGGTCACCAGCAGACTCGACTACGGCAACGCACTCTATGCCGGAATAAACAAGAACCTCACCGGCAAGCTACAGAACATCCAAAACGCCGCCGCAAGACTGGTCCTCAACCTGCCAAGACACTGCCACATCTCCCAGCACCTGCGCACACTCCACTGGCTCCCCATCGAAGCTAGAGTCACCTTCAAGATGCTCACCCACGCTCACAAGGCCCTCCACGACACCGGACCAGCATACCTGAACAGCCGACTCAAATTCCACGCACCCCAAAGGACCCTATGATCAGCCCAGCTCTCCTACGCCGTGGTCCCCGCACCAGAAAGACCAGATCGGGAGGCCGCTCCTTCTCCTTCTCGCGGCCAGAGCCTGGAACGACCTTCCACTCCACCTTAGACAGACAACATCGCTCCCCATCTTCGCAAGAAACCTCAAAACCTGGCTCTTCGACAGACCCTCTCCTTGATGGACTGGAAGCTGCGAACCCCCCCCCCCCAGCGTTTGAGACCCCTACGGGTGAGTAGTCGTGCTTAACAAACACCTGATTGATTGATGATCACAATCCCTTCAAATTGCTGAATTGCAAGGCATACTGGTGAAATTGATACATCCAGAACATGCAGTGGCAAATGGATCCGACGTAGCAGAGAAATAAGTCGAGGGCCTTTTAATTTTGCCATGTTCTTGAAAGAGCACACCCTTTTCTTTCGTGGTAGAGAATGTAAAACTCCTTCTCATAATTTGGCATTCCTAGAAGGGGTGCAAAACGCAAGAGGGACACAGGAAACAAACCTCACAAGCCCATTTTTAACTATCTAAAATGGCCTTGATAGTGTTGGAGACATGTTTTGACCAATGCCGAACGAAACCTTCATTGAATACACACCCTCAACCAGGCGGTCAGGCTCACGCAAGAGGGACACAGGAAACAAACCTCACAAGCCCATTGTTTACTATCTTAATGGCCTTGGTAGTGTTGGAGGCATGTTTTGACCAATCGGGTGGGGCGATTTACAGTTACGCCTCCCACCAGGCGGTCAGGCAGTCCCGTAGAGGGACACAGGAAACTCACTTAACGGGCCCAATTAACACTGATTAGCTCACTAATTAGTCACAGCTCTTTAGTATAAAAACCCTCTGAATCTCACCATTTACCATCAGCGGGGAGACAGAGAGGATGCCTCCGGGAAGAACGGCTGGAAGCACTGAAACTAGACAGTAAGAGTATGCCTGAAGGAATGCTGGTGTGAACTTGAATGAATAGGTGGTCCATTAGTTCTGGATTTCACCTTGTTATGTTTGCTTTAACTAGGAACCTTGGTCCTGGTTCTTTCTGAATACTGGTGACTAACCCTTAACTACCAGTAGTGGTTTTATGTGTTTTTTCCCTACAGAAAGTCTAAGTAGATCCTTCCACCTCAGCCCTCCCATGGAGCGTTTAGGGTAGAAATACAGGGTAAGAGTTGGTTTACAACCACTTTTTAACGGTGTGAGTACACGTTGCACCTGCCACGTGTCTCATAAAGACCACTTCACACCACCACGCGCGCTATAGGTATGACGCGGGATGGATGATGTTTATAAACTATTTGTTTACATACTCACACGGTTTGGTTTGTATGTTTTGTTTTTGTTTTTCCTTTCTCTACAGAGTTACTCTCAGTGGTACTATACCAAGAGGGAAGTATCCACCTACATAGTGTTTTTTTTTAACCTCTCCCCTGATCTAGCGACAGGATTTCCTTCCATTTTTCACTAGTTAAAAGGAAGTGAACACATAGGGTATATAACCCCCTTTACCCCCCCCTTTTTAGGTCCTGAAGAATGCTACGTACCCTTTGGGGACACCTCAGCAGAAACATGTCGACCGCATTTCATACGGTGAAGGGAGAATAATATCCCATACCACCGTTCACTTAGTTTTTAACCACCATACATTTACCATTTGAATAAAGCATAGCACATGGACTAATGTAATGGTTTTTAAATCACTTATCACTCCCCACGGCCATCACTTAGATTTAGAAGTGCATCCCTGTCTCCAGGTGTATGCCCGCCCTCTATCAAACCAAGTTTTTAGAGGGCGAGGACAGCCGATGATGAAGCATGACACCGGGCGGTGTGTGAGGCCAGTCCGTACTTTTTATGAGATGCCCCCACTGGTAGTGCATCTCTATAGAACTCTGTAGATAAACATAGGAATTGATTCAAGGGGCAGCCCACTTTTGTGTATTCAGCATAACCTGAGCGTCACAGATCTTCTGCTCCACCATCGATACCCTTGACTCCAAGTTGGACCATTTCTCCTCAAATCTCTGAAGAGTAGCTTTAGTGTCGATAACAAAGGGTTTCATAAGCTTTATTTCCTCCATGAGATCGTCCAGCGTTATGGGTAGTGGAGATTTTGTAGGAGAACCAGGGTCTTTCTTTTGACGTTCAGAAGGAGCAGTAACGGAGTCTTTTCGGAGGGAAGTCATGGTTGCATAGGCGCCTTTTGACTGAAGGAGGTGGGGGAGTTCTATATATAGACAAAAACTATATAGCACTGATGCAACGTGTCCTCAAAAGACAATAAGTAGCGCTTGGTCAGTAAAGACAAGATCCAAGGTTTGTAAAAAGTTACTGAGGGTCAAAAATTAGATATTGTCCTTTTCTTTTCCTCTCCTCCCTCTCTCCCCTCAAAACAAGAGAGAGGCAGAGGAGAACATACAGAAGCCATCGGGATAGGTCACTGGTAACCTAATATAAGTGGAAGGCTTAGAAGCGGTAAAAAGAGGGTTAGTTTAGCAGAGCTCTTCCAAAAAGCAGTTAGGACCTACTTTCCATAGGATTTAAATCATTGCCAGTATTGGAGAGTGTTGAAAATATTGGCCGTTCATTGCCGATAATTGCCGCCTCCCGCAGTATTTAAAATGGCGGCCGGGTCCCTGAGGAAAGACCGACGCGGGGGAAACAGGGCAAAAATGACTTGATACAGTAAAAAAATAGCAGCTACCTGTGCCCCCGCATCCGCGCCTCCAGAGCCTTCACTTCATGGAGTCCAATGACGAGTGCTGCCGCTCCGGGGAGAAAAGCAGGCCCGGTCGAGGAGCGGAGCCTCAAAGCCATCTTGCGGCTGCTCAAGCCACGCCCCCTGACCGTTTGAGTCTTAATTCCATCTTAGTTGTTACTTGGGGTCCAATTTATATGTTGGCAGGAAGGTAACTCTGTTGCAGCAGCAGCAATGTAGTTCCCTCCCGCCAAAATAGTGGTCCGCCCGCCCAATCTATATGCGGACGGACCTTCAGTTTGGCCATGGCGGAGACTACTCCGTCTCTGTTGTGGCTAAACTTCTCCGACAGCCTTGGGGAATAACAGCTGTCAGAGAAATGGCTACATGTCAACATGCCCAATTTAGATAGGCAGGCATGTAGTCATTTTTTACTGTCTTTCAACGCCAGACCCACCTTATAGAACATGTTTCATCCTGCTCCTGTTCATCATTTTGTGACCTGCTTTGTTGTTTCCCCTAGTGAACTCAACAATGTGCAAATTCATTGATGGTGCACTGTGTTTTCATTGTTCAGAACGCAAAGCACAATGTTCTGCTGGTCTGGGACTATCCGCAAAGTGAAGCCTCAGTCATAGCAGATTGTAATTAATGTTGCTTGGCTAGACTGTACCAATGCAAACCCTGGTCCCCTTACAGGGTTGTAAGGAGACACCTACAGTTGCATCCTATCAGGCCAGAGTTCTGCTGAAGAAGAAAGAATAGTTGAAAAATAGTTTGCTGCCTAAGCTGCTATACTCAGTGATCTTCCCAAAAATATTTTACCACTATTTGCAATGTCTGCACTGTGTCTTCCATGATACACTTTCCCTGTAGCCTTCCATTTAGTCCTGTGTTGGAAGCTGCCTGGAAATTGGAGAGGTGGTGCACGCTGTGTATCTCCTATTAGCGTCCTCTTTTACCATAAGAGGCTGTTTTCTCACCTCCAGAGATTTAACCTGAACTGGGGAAGCAGCTTTTGGGAGCCAGGCAGGAGTGCCACTCACCTACCCTGAGCCCTTTGTGAGGATGGGGCTACAGCACACCATTGCTGCAGACTGGGGGTGAGGTAGGACACTACAAATCCCAGCAGCTCCTAGTGCAGGAGGCTGCAGGGCATGGTCACGCCCCCTGGATCACGCTGAAATGTGCGGCAGCAGCCCCACTGCACGCGATGTGCCCGTGCCAAGGGACGGCCTATTCGCGTCCCTCAGAGAACGAAGGAGACTGGGCTGGCCCACCCCTCTGACATCAATCCTCTTCCATCAATCTGATCTATAAGTGATAATAGAAAAAACTCTCTCAGTGGTTTTTGCACGCAGATAACCGGGGTCTTTCTCAGCTTTCTTATATTGGTTTGTTTTTAGGGCATTTGTGTGGGCCCGTGCATAGTTGAGTTGGGTCAAGGGCCAAGAACGGCACGAAGACATGGGCAAGACAAAGCGACCCTGGTAGGCCCACATAACGCCCTACAAAGGAGATTAGGACAAGTTAATACGCTCACTAATTACTTGACTTCTGCACTAGATGCACTAACTGAAGAAATAATTACCATGGAAGCCAAGCTAGCGGCCACTGCCACCGACTCTCATCCAAAAAAGGCTAAGAATATGCAGAATACAAATACTGAACACTCACAGCCCAATCTACCCCGCGCATAAAGGGGAAGTGGGAAGAAAAAAACTATGAATAATCCCTGTGTGGTGGAAGAGGACGGTGCTGTTACGTCTAATGTGGCCCATATGATGGGGGACCCCCATACGTCCAGTTACCATATTCTCCCAAGCCAAGAAAGCGACAGTAGTAGCTCAAGGAAATGATGACCATTGTGGCATTGTGATTGAGTTGGGGTCTGATACACCCTCACAGGAAGCTCAGAGGCTCCAACTAGTTCAGACAGATTCCGCCCAAATTGACCAAATGGTCCTTAAAGTTCTGTTGGACGCATTTAAATCAACTGAGGACCGTATTATGTCTCAAATCGGTATTCTATCTGATAACTTAAAAGTATTCCATCTTGTCACGTACTCCGAAAATGGAGTCACTAGAACTGCTCATTAAAGCAAACATGGACAGTAATTTCAGTCTGGTGGGGTGTATTAAATGGAGGTAGGCTTGGCTTAAGCACCCATTGACAGCCTCCAGAGATTCCCTTTTTGTCTGGCCTCCCACACTATAATAGACCGAAAGAGAAATTATTATGGTCAGGTGGGTTAAGTTGGGGAGTCAGCAGGACAAAAACCGTGAGTATGATTGTGTTGTGGTTAACTTTAGGTCATCGAAGGTCACACAGATGGTGCTACTGTTAAAAAGACAAATACAATCATTTGAATCCAGAATTGGTTTGTAACCCCTGGGTTACTTTTACCTCCCCGCATTGTTCCAGGATACCCACCGAAATAGGGCTGTCCCTGTACACACAGAACAGGGGGTAAGATTTAACTGCAAGTTTCGAATCTATTTGCTTCTTTAGAGGATTCTATAGGCCCGGATTGACTGATGGTGCCCACATTGACTGACTCAGGGGAGCCAGGAGTAGAAAGTACCTCCGTAGCACAACTTGTAAATGCAGATAATAAAGAGGTGTTTGAGTGCTGTGTGGATCCAGCAAAGGTCTGACTAAGTCGGCACCTAAGGGGTCGAACGATAAGCCAGGATAGTTCAATCATTCTTGTTCTGCCGCGTACAGGGAACTGATTCCGGCTCTTAAAACGGTCCCCAAATGTATTTCAAGATTGACCGAAAGCCGCGGGCCTTTAAAAAGGCTATCTCTGATAGAAAATTGGAGTTGAGGTCCAAGGCATGGGAGGACCAAGAAAAAGCAAGTGTTGTGAAGGACCCGAGATTGTTCTGGGCTACCTTCAATCAGCCCTTTTAAAACTCAGTGATACCCCCGGCTTGGATGCTAATATACCACTAAAGGAATGAATCGTCTTTTTCTCTAAAATATATGACTGCACCTCTCATGCCCATGGATTAGACAGCGGAGGTAGGCCGTCAGCGAAGTGGCAGTCTGGATGAGCGTTGCCCCCTCTGCCATTTTCTGTGGGAGAAGTGGAAACCGCAATTAACTTGAGTGCATGAGCAAAGGCCCTGGGCCACGATGGGGTTCCCTTAGACATATTTAAAGACATATTGAGTTGTGGGCCCCATTGCTTACCAACGTTTTGAAAACCACTGAGGTGGTGGGAAAGATAAAGACCTGGTCCTCCTCGAATATTATCCCAATATTTAAGAAGAGATGCCCCAATTACCCTAGTTGTTACAGGTCAATATCGCTTATCAATTATCTGATGAAAGTTATTGGGCGACTTCTGATGGTGCATCTTAAACATGGTCTGGGGAGACCTAGGTATTTAGCAACATTCGAATATGGCTTTAGGAAAGGCCTTGGAACTGAAGATCAAATACTGAATTTGTCCCTTCTTTTGGGAAAGTACACTATGGCCAAGGGAAGGTGTTTGTACCTGGGTTTTATGGACTTGTCCAGTGCTTTCAATTGTGTGAAACACACTACATTGTGGGATATTATGCACACGATGGGCGTGGACAGGTCCATAATTTGGGTTATAAGAGAAATATTTAGCTATGCCACAGCACAGAGGAATGTACCGACAATTCTTACAAAAAACAAGAGCGACCCATATGTCCTTGCGAACTGGGTAATGCTATTAAGCACAGACAATGTTCACAAGGAACTCATTTTCAGAACAGTAGATTGATTGCAGCTACAGTTAATGTCGCCTACCAGATTGAAGCAAAGAAAATAATAATAGAATACGGCTTTAGCTTAATAAAGCATCAACATATTAAAGCAGTTATAAAACGTTTTTAGGCCCACTAGACAAAACAAGGGGGATGTTATTAATATACACTTCAGCCGAAGTGAGATATTTATTCTTGCATGATAGTTATTGAATACAAAAGAGAAAACATACAAAAGTTAGGTCCTATTCATGTATTTACATTATATACAATCGTATTCAGAAAGTGAATTGTGACCCCAGTGAAGTAACCATAACCAAAAACTGTGAAGATTGAAAAGTGCAATTGAGAAAAATGTAATGCTGGTTATTGGTAAAAGGAGGAGCCAATGGAATATTGATACAAGCAAATAGTTCAAGAGCAGCTATATGCTCGGTTGATGGCTTCCTCTTATAGATTGCCGACGACGTTGCGACCCTCTCGTGTTGTGGAGTCTCTTCAGGACGGGTGATTCTGGGGACTAAGGACAGGACATGGTCTGTATAGATAATCAGACAGTGAGAGTAAGGGGCCTATGTACAGTTATATAAGCAGGCTTACCAAGCTGTTAGATCCGGTTGCCTGAGTGATATTTCCTTGAGGGTATTATCCGGATTTCCTATCAGGGAGAAGGATGGAATATTTTACCATCTATTAAGATTAAACCGTGCAAGTGAAAACAGGGTGTACAAGGGAATCGCTTACCCTTGTGTGGACGAGATGCCACTGCTAGACTTCTAGCGAAGATTGCAGTACCAAGATTACTGCAGATCCAAGGTATAATTACTTATGTTGCCCGTTGAGTGCAATACCTCAACTCATGGATGGCCGGATAAGATCATGCCTGGTCCGTTCGGCCACATGCATAGCAATTGGGAGAGCTGACCTATGAATTAATGTATAAGAGGGTAGAGTCAGGAACATGTAAGAGCTGATAGTGGAGCAGTAATCAATCTCAGGGATGCACAACTCACCTTACTGGTTAATAAAGTAGGTGAGGTGAAGTTATCATCCTAATGGTATGTAGCAAAAGCGGTAATAGCCGGTACTCCAAGGAACTGAAATGAAAAAGAATTGTGATCTTGAGGTAGAGCTAGTGATCGCAAATGGATATACTCTTTGAGGTAACTGACAGGGGCGCAGGGATGTCCTAAATTAATACAAGGAGGGCTGGCTATGATGGCCAAAAGTAGTAGCGACTGATGATTAAATATTTATCTTATCGTGATTTAGAAAACAGAAAACCAAGGATAAGATCGTCTAGGTGGTAGCTAAGCTAAGTGCACAGATTAAGAATGGGGCGTGTATTAAAGAGGCAGTAATTTAAAACGAGTAATGTTGGTAGTATCAAATCATGTATGATACTGGAGTTATCCATTCCAAGTGACAACATGATTTTCTACGTAATTAAGACGCTGCAATCATGCGGGCAACCGCGAGCACAGCATAACTAGTGGCGTGCTGAAATTAGGACATCGGTGAAACACGGTTCGCCTGGGGAATCCAAACACTAAACGCGCTTCGCTTACCTTATCACTTGGTGGCAGGGCGCTATCTGTAACGTCTGGGTAATCAGCTGTGAGTTGTAGGCTAGTAGATAAGCCTTCTGGCAATGCGCATGTACCATCCGCCAGAGATTGGCAGCGCATGCGCGGTACCTTCTTGGACAATGGGAAAGTAACTACTGCAATGGCGGTGGCCATCTTAGGGTGAAGTAAATAAGGACAAAAACCGGGAGTGAAGAGGGTACCCGGGTACTTCTTCAGCAGGTGTAAGTTGCCTAGGGTGTTACAAGTGACGAACTGATGTCACTGGAGTTATGTGTGTATACTAGGTCCACAACGGTGTTCTCTAGTCCAAGATACACTATAGCGATAATCAATAAGTAGGCGGTCTACTACATTTCTGGACAGTGACACATAATGGTTATACTAATTTAACAATTAACACCATATCTCTATTTTGTTGTTCATTTTGGTGCATAATAGCAGCATTATTTAATGGTAATGTATACCTCCGCAGTTATTCCCTTTGTGTACCAATTAGTGCCAGATGACGATTCGTGAGTCAAAGATGAAATGATAGCGAGTGTCATTAGTAATTACTCTTAGATCAAGGAATGCATTATGTCAAGGCAAAATTAAACAGATACTTAGTAACTCAATTCCCATCAGTGGAACAAGGTAGGGATGATACATAGAATGTTCAGTGCACTAGCTAGAAGGGTCAGGATGCTAGCGGCCGAGTAGTGCAGGCCAGAAGGCATCAATTCAGTAGTTTCTAGCCAACAAGTTCAGACTCGGTGTATTACCACTGTACCAGATAGCATGAGCAGGATGTGCAGAGATGTTAAATGGCATAGATAAAATGCAAAGGTAAGGAACTAAGTATTCAGGTAGGTGGAGTATCACTCAGGCAACCGGATCTAACAGCTTGGTAAGCCTGCTTATATAACTGTACATAGGCCCCTTACTCTCACTGTCTGATTATCTATACAGACCATGTCCTGTCCTTAGTCCCCAGAATCACCCGTCCTGAAGAGACTCCACAACACGAGAGGCTCGAAATGTCGTCGGCAATCTATAAGAGGAAGCCATCAATCGAGCATATAGCTGCTCTTGAACTATTTGCTTGTACCAATATTCCATTGGCTCCTCCTTTTACCAATAACCAGCATTACATTTTTTCTCAATTGCACTTTTCAATCTTCACAGTTTTTGGTTATGGTTACTTCACTGGGGTCACAATTCACTTTCTGAATAAGATTGTATATAATGTAAATACATGAACAGGACCTAACTTTTGTATGTTTTCTCTTTTTGTATTCAATAACTATCATGCAAGAATAAATATCTCACTTCGGCTGAAGTGTATATTAATAACATCCCCCCTTGTTTTGTCTAGTGGGCCTAAAAACGTTTTATAACTGCTTTAATATGTTGATGCTTTATTAAGCTAAAGCCATATTCTATTATTATTTTCTTTGCTTCAATCTGGTAGGCGACATTAGCTGTAGCTGCAATCAATCTACTGTTCTGAAAATAAGTTCCTTGTGAACATTGTCTGTGCTTAATAGAGGAATGTACCGACACATTTGCTATGGTGAGGGGAGTACGGCAGGGTTGTGTGCTTGTGCCATTCCTCTTCACCCTCTATATTAACCATCTGGAGAGGGTGCTGGTCGAGAGGTGCAGGGACTTGCCTTAAGTAGGTCATCGCCCAATCCTAGCCCTGCTGTACGCAGATTATGCAATACTGCTGGGCCGAACACCGAACTCTCTACAGCTTCTACTGGATGCCTTTACCCGATTCATGGATGATCTAGGTCTAAGAGTTAATACCACAAAGACCTTTGTGAAGATGTGTGGCCGTAGTAGTAGACCACGACGAGCCTCCTATTTAAACAGAAAACCTGTTAATGTCACCACCAACTTTGTATATCTAGGGGTTAATTTTAATAGTAGGGATTCATGGCAGCTTCAAATTGACATTAGGAAGGCCCTGATGGAAAGGGAGATAGGTGCACTCTTTGTGCTTTCAACAAAGGTAGGCTCACGCCTTACAAAACACTTTTTGTCCATATATCATGGCTTCTTATGGTGCGGGGGTTGGGGGATGGCAAACCTGAAGGGTCTATAATCTGAGGAAAACAAAATTCCTAAATAGCCTGTAATTTTTCTAACCATCGACCTTTCTTTTTGGGTCTTTTCCAGGCCTGACCTCTTGCTTTATGGCATAGTGTCTAGACAACAGGGGAATTACACTTTACAAGAGCCCTCAGATTACACCAAGCCTTAGATCTCTTATATCAAGCATATGACCACTAAAATTATGAGGTTTGAACTATTTGAGATCCCGTGCAGACTGCATTCCATCTGAAATAATTCAGTTAGGGAGCTATGCATTGAAGCTCTCAGCAAAGACAGGTGGGCAAGAAGTATAGATATGCCCTCTGTAAGCAGACATATGGATATTTATTTGTATCTCGAATGTACCTGAAGTAACCACGTAACATTTTTGTTGTCAAGATTTAGATTTGATTTGTTTTTTCATTTAGTTACCTTCCCAAAGGTAAATAATTTGTCTCCAGTGCAAGTGGACTGCCCATACACAGGCACAGCAAAGCAATGCACTTTACACACCATATTATTTTGCACCTATTACAGTGCTCCAATAACACATTTTATGAAACCTCTTCTAAGAAAATCAGCAGTTTTAAACTGTAATAATGTTCTATATTTTTTTAAGTCTATGGACAACAAAGAAGTTATTAATAGTGTGGTCGCATTTTTAAGCAGTGTTTTCTATATTAGGAAACGAATTGTTTTATGACTGTATTACTGAAGACATGCAGAGATACACCTTAGCTGGAGGAGCTAGAGCACCTTAACATATTAATGTTCACATTCTTGTTAGGGAACATGGTGGATTCTTTTTTTTCGAACAAAATGATCTGAGAACAAACCTAACAAAGAAGGGATGGTGATATATTTTATAACTCTATGCATTGTCACTTATAACTATGACTGTCCATTGTGTTGAGGTTCTTTCTATGTCATGTACATGTATTGTTTTTATGTGCATTTCTACGGTTTTGTATTCACTAAAACCAAATAAAGTATTTAATGAATGAATGAATGAACCTGGGCTGGTTGGACGGCAACATAGATTGTAAACATGGCACACCTCCTGTGTGGCACAGCGTCTGACCTGTGTCTACATTTTACCACCAATACTAGATCTCCAAAGCCTGAAAATGCACTGCAGAGCCATCTGGGAGAGAGGTGTCTCCATAACCTGGACTTTGGATGTTACAGTTTCCCCAAACACTTAAGCATGTCTTGAACATAGAGAAATCCTGCTGCTGTGTTCTTCCCAGGAAGGAGCTGAACTACATAAGATGAAAAAGAGAGTTTTTCGTACCTTAAGGGAAATAGTAAGATATACGTGAGTGTGGCCTCTGTGGAGTCTAATCTTGAGCCAGCTACCTGATCCCATCTCTATTAGAAAAGGGTTGTGGATGTATGGGACCATTGAAGAATTGTGCCTGCTAATGTGTTTGCGCTGCCCCATACTCAATTCATTTTGTGGGTGTCGGTACCCTTCCCCCAAGCTGCTGTGACATTTGGGTCATTCCCTCTCTGGATGCTATGACTCTTTTAACATCTGAACCAATCACCTATGATATACAAGTCTGGAAAACCTCTATTTGCAGGTGTGGTCAGATCCTTAACCCTCAACTAGTGGGTTTCCTGGTTGCCTAAACCATTGGATTCAGTTGGCGTGACTTTCACCAGAAAAGCTCTACAGAGACCAGCTGTATCAGAAGGTATGAGACTCTGAAGCATTCCATTTCTTATAGGGCTACCAGAGGAAGTCATAATGCCCCTTTGTGACCACAACTGGCTAAAATTGTGGCCCATGCCAAAAACCTACAGGCAGCCATTGTAAATTGTAGCACTCGGTCCATCAGATAGACAACATGCTCTTGTAAGTGCAATCAATTCTTCTATTTGTGCAGATGTTAAGTAAGACAAGTATGATGCTTCCATATTATTCGATATGATGCAAACTGCATATGCTGCTCTCAATGCACCATAATGGTTTCTTAAACAAGAACCATCCACAAATAGAATCTAATCAGCTTGTTCAAGTGGAACATGGCTTGATACATAATTTTGCCACATCAATGCAGTCATGGCCACAATCCTCCTCACTGATTTCAATTTACCATTTCTGTTGCGGGATTCAGGGTCTTGCATTGTCTGAATGAAATATTATCAGCCGCCAAAATTATTTGCTTATACTTTTAAGACAGCTGTTTATTAGATGCTGATGTTTGTGTACAAGTCAGAAAACTTTCAGCTGAATGAGGCACTAACACAATAGGTGTGTAGCCCATCATGGACCGCCAGATCAACTCCGTCTCGTCCTCCTGCTTCCACACCCTCCGCCTCCTACGTAAGACCTTCAAATGGATCCCCCTCGAACACAGAAAGACCGTCACTCACGCCCTGGTCACCAGCAGACTCGACTACGGCAACGCACTCTATGCCGGAATAAACCAGAACCTCACTGGCAATCTACAGAACATCCAAAACGCCGCCGCAAGACTGGTCCTCAACCTGCCAAGACACTGCCACATCTCCCAGCACCTGCGCACACTCCACTGGCTCCCCATCGAAGCTAGAGTCACCTTCAAGATGCTCACCCACGCTCACAAGGCCCTCCACGACACCGGACCAGCATACCTGAACAGCCGACTCAAATTCCACGCACCCCAAAGGACCCTACGATCAGCCCAGCTCTCCTACGCCGTGGTCCCCGCACCAGAAAGACCAGATCGGGAGGCCACTCCTTCTCCTTCTCGCGGCCAGAGCCTGGAACGACCTTCCACTCCACCTTAGACAGACAACATCGCTCCCCATCTTCGCAAGAAACCTCAAAACCTGGCTCTTCGACAGACCCTCTCCTTGATGGACTGGAAGCTGCGAACCCCCCCCCCCCAGCGCCTTGAGACCCCTATGGGTGAGTAGTCATGCTTAACAAACACCTGATTGATTGATGATCACAATCCCTTCAAATTGCTGAATTGCAAGGCATACTGGTGAAATTGATACATCCAGAACATGCAGTGGCAAATGGATCCGACGTAGCAGAGAAATAAGTCGAGGGCCTTTTAATTTTGCCATGTTCTTGAAAGAGCACACCCTTTTCTTTCGTGGTAGAGAATGTAAAACTCCTTCTCATAATTTGGCATTCCTAGAAGGGGTGCAAAACAGAATTTATCTCGGAGTTCGAGGAAGGCACTTATGCATTCGTCGCCCAATGCCACCGGGTCAGAGACAACGCTGTGAGTGAGCCTCAGTTAAGGCTTTGCAATGAGGGAAACGTTTGAAATGCACCAACCATTCCCTGGAACATACTCACTTCTCTCTGGGTACTTGATGGATTGCAGAAACGCATTCTTTAGACACTTTTCTCACCCGTTTTTTAATATGGTGGCCAAGATAAATCATTTTTTTGTGGGGGACACCTTATGACACCTTATGACACCTTATGACCATTGTCAGCAAGATTGTTCAAGAGCACAACTGTATCCAACTTGCGATCTTCTTTTGTTTTAGATGCAATCATCAGGTCTTCGATGTATTGCACCAGCACTGTGTTACAAGGCAATTGTAAACTCTCTAAAACTTTTTATAGTATCTGATTAAAGATTAAGGGGCTTTCTGTATTCCATTGTGGGATACAAAACCACACAAACTATATTGAGAAATCTGAAGGTGAAAAGATATTGGCTATCGTCATGAAGAGAATAGAAACAACTCTTGGCACAAGTTGATAACTGTGTACTATTCTTCATGAACCGTAAACAAAATCACAGCAGGATTCGGTAACACAGGACAACGTGGAACTACAATTTTAATAATGTAACTCAGGTCTTGGACCACCCTTCATTTTCCGCTCATTTTTTAATGCGAGTTACACAGTCTGCCTAGCACTTCTTTTAGAATTCCCTGTTCGATCACTTTTTCAATGATGAGTTTCATTCCCTCCTCTGTTTCCTGTGTAAGCTTGTATTGAGGAGTTTGAGGGCAAACTGCATTGGGTTTTACTGTGATTTTCATTGGCTCTGCACTTTTAATCAGCCTAATTTTTTACCTGTAAAGTCCCATACCTCCTCTTTCACTGTATGTCTTAAATCAGGAGGCAAATCATCCTTTGTAAGAATTGTGAGCAAATGAACTCTAAATTTGTCTGATTTAGTTTTAAAGGCTAAGGGGTTGATTATGATGGCGGGCGGATCGCCACCGCCCGGCCGGCAGTGGCGATCTGCCCGCCATCACAACCACATTTACCCCCCGCCATATTACCATGACGGGGGGTACAGCGGTGGACGGAAAGTCCGTCCACCGCTTTTCCGCCGGTCGGCAATCGTCACAATTGCCGGCCGGGCGGAACTCGGGCATAATATGGTGGCGGTGCCTGGAAGGCACCGCCATCCATATTATGATGCCTGGCGGTTCTGGCCTTTCCATGGCGGCGATGCCGCCATGGAAGGGCCGGCGGGAATTGCTTTGGGGGCCCATTGTGGGCCCCCAGGGGGTTGGTGGGTGGGGGGCTACACTTGGGGGGTACCTATGGTACCCCCCTACATTGCCATGCTCAAGGTGGCAGGCACTGAGTGGTGTCTGTCACGTTGTGCATGGCAATGCACAACATGCCTCTTTGGCATTGCGGCGGGTGCTGCTTACAGCAGCACCCGCCGCAATGTTAAAGATGCGGGATGCGACCGCCAGGATGGCGGTCGCATCCTAATTGGTGGTGCGGGACCGCCGCATCGCTGGCGGCCGGTCCCAGCACCGCTAGGGTGGCGGGCGGACTGAAGTCCGCCCGCCATCCTAATGGGGCCCTAAGACTTTATTTTGGGTTTGAATTGGGAGACCATTTGGTGTACGATAAATTATGTTATTCCTACACTTTTTTCCTGAGAGGCATAGCTTTGAACCTTTCATCGGGTGAACTGTGGAATGGGTAGCACATTGAATCAATCAAAAATGATACTGTGTTACCATGCATCTCACCATCTACATATGGGCCACCCTGGTCTACCTCTAGTACTGCACTAAGCATGCAATACTCGTCCCCTCATAATTATAAATTAATCACATTTGTTGAAAATAGTGGAAAACTATTATCATTAATAATCAAAGGATTTTGGTGAATGACAGGCATTTTATTTCACATATTTTGCTGTATTACTGAAGCTACAGGCACATTTGTATTGAAATGCCCTTGATTCTACATCATCTGCACAGGAGTCAGTTGGGCTAGGACCATTGACTGTCGCAGTCCACTCTGGGCTAACTGATTTGGACTCCACTGCATCTGGGAAAAAATAATGACAAAGAGTACTCTTCTTCCACATGTGAATGTATATGTTACCATTCAGACCATTCAGAAAATCTCCACCTCTACCCTGAGGGATACCTTGTGTATACTGAACACTATTTCTCTGCACATTCACACCCTGCCTATCAGAATTCACACCAGAATTTGCACCAGCAACAAAGTCAGACTCAATTAAAGCCACTTGCTGGTTTCTCGCACCTCTGTCTGCACAACCATCAGATTCTCCTTCAGTTTCCACTTCTTCCCATCAAAGCAGTCACTACAATGCTTTGCATACTTCAATATCTCATCAATACCTTTAGCCTGCCAACACATCACTCTCTGCTGAAGATGAGAGCTAAGCTCTGGGCGCAACCCCCAGAAGAAAGCTGACAGAAAACCACTGCTTTCTTTTCTGGCTTCTCCAACACCACTGAATTTTCTATAGACCTGTATTAGCCTCTCATAATATACATGCACTGGCTCTTGAGTTGTTTTATAATCTTTGACCAGTTCACCTCTTTCTCTGGAACTTTTCGCTTTAAATACATAATCACTTATTTGTAATCATCCATGACCAAAGCAGATGGAGTATTATGAAGAAGCACCCTTGGAGGCTCCTCCATTGGCCAATCAACAGCCGCTTTGTATTCTATCCACAAATATTTTAGAATCACAATTTCGGATAACATATTCAAATCAACCCAAAGCAACTTCAAAATTGTCATTATTCTATAAACGTCTGTATGCCACTTTTCTGGGTCCTCCATAAGCTTTGAAAAGACGTTTTTAAATGCAAGGAGATCAGATCTCTGAAAAGAAAAAGCACATAATCACCTCCATTTACTTCTCGCAAAGGATATCCAGCCACCACTAATCCCATTTCAGGCTCAACTCTACTGGCTTTTGCTTTTTTCACTGCTTCCGCCTGTTTCATTTTTTGCCCTACCACCTCCTTCTTTGCTCCATTTTTCTCTAAAGCGTTTCAAATTTGACCAAAGTTTGATACTATTTATTAATTCCGCATCTATAGCAATCAAACCGATTTCATTCACACATCATTATTCAGATCCAGGTCTATGCCATTCTTTTCTATTATACAAATTGACACCATATCCTTCTGCCAGTTCTTCCAACCTTGCATGAGCATCATACACAGATCTAGCGGCTTCTTTACTCAGAAATCTTAATTCACCTATTTTATATGAAATCAATTTCTCTATGCTAATTGTACCCCACCAAATGTCTCCAAATTCAGGTTTCAATATGAGAACATCGATTTACCTCCTTTTAGGTTCAATTGTTTTGATTACAGTCACAATAGAAACTGCATCAGGAACAATTGCAGCAGGAGCCATAATAATTCAACTGGGATGTGTTACGTTTTCAGATAGAGCAGTAGGCAATGGTAATGTACTCATATTTGGCTCTCCTGCTCCTACATCATAGGGTGGTCTGGGTGTTTGTAGGTCATATGGAGGAGGTCTGGAGTCCAGTACATCATCTATCTTCCTCATCTGAATTATTTTCTTTAATTTTCTTCTCTCTGTCATTTGTATTTTCATCATTTGTGTCATTCATTTTGTTGTATCTCACTCATTAACAATTGAAGGAAATACACCTTCCCTCAGCATTTGTGTCATTTCTCCACACTCTTTGCTGCTTGTCCCATCTCGATTCTATACAATGTCTCACAGCATTTTTAACCTGACTCCTCATTGTCTTACTGAACTTTTCCATTGTGACACAATCCGAATCATTCAATGTCTCAAACTATACAGGTCAAGGTTGTGGTTTTCTCTCAAGCATTTACCGTCCCAAATATTCAAGCTTTCTCACATTGAAAGTATCATCTATAATTAATTACATTTTCTTGTCATTAGATGTGATCTCATTCCATTCTTTTAACTACAGGCACATATGAAAACTCAAATTCAATATTATTTCATATGCATATCTTCTATCCCTCAATCTCAGGAACTTTTGTTTTCTTGAGTCTAGCACCAATTTTTCTCAGACTGATTCTAAATAAACACAGAAAAGAAATTAATAACAGCTAACCAATCACTGGGTTGCTACAGCAAAGGTCAGCCAGTCACAGCACAACTACATTTGTAACTAACCAATGACTCGCTATGACATTTCACCAATCCCATTGTGACTACTCAGTGACAATTAACCAATTGCAATGTAGCTCTTCATGACTGTGGCAACAAGCCAATCAAAGACCGATTCCCAACAACAATGCAAATACACAAGGGGGTGGCCAGCAGGCCAAGGGTAAGTAGACATAATATCGATATTTTTATATTGACATACATAAATATCGATAGTATATCGATAGTACTAAATATCGATGTGTGTATCGATGTTAAAAATATCGATTTTAAGTGTTGTTTAAAATATCGAAGTATGTAATATCGACTGTTAAAATATCGTTATGTTAAAATATCGTTTTTGTACTATTTTTCAATGTATTTATAGTTTGTTTGTAGTTTAATTATAGTTAGTTAATGTTATAAAAATAAAGGGGCCTATTACGATGGCGGT
The DNA here is from genome assembly GCA_963921515.1 of Calotriton arnoldi. Classification (NCBI taxonomy): domain Eukaryota; kingdom Metazoa; phylum Chordata; class Amphibia; order Caudata; family Salamandridae; genus Calotriton; species Calotriton arnoldi. Next base: position 765,180 of record CAWUFW010005003.1, on the reverse strand, counting down.
CGGATGTCCACCATCGGGCCGGCAGTGGCGCCCGCCGGACCGGTGGTGGACATGCGATCGCAACCAAGAAAATCGCCGGTCAAATTAGGATGGTGGTGGTGACCGCGGCGGTGGGAAATTCCGACCGCCGCTTTCCCGCTGGTTGCCATCCGCACTCCTGCCTGGCGGACGGAGCAGGACCGGGATAATGGTGGCGGTGCAGAGCAGGCTCCGCCGGCAGGATTATGATGCCGGCATTAGCCAGCCTTTCCTCAGCGGTCAAACCGCCATGGAAAGGCATGCGGAGATTGTCTTCCGGGGGCCCGTTGCGGGCCCCCAATGTGTTGAGGGGGTGTGGGTGCACTGGGGAGGTACCCATGGTCCCCCCCTACATTTCCCTGTACCAGGTGGCAGGCACTGTGCAGTGCCTGCCACGCAGTGCAGGGAAATGCAGGACATGCTCCTTTCGGCATCCTACGGTGCTGCGGGCAGCAGCAACCGCCACAATGTTAAGGCCCGCGATCAGACCGCCGTGGTCGGATTTCGACCGCGGGTCATCGTAATTCGATCGGCGGTGATGTCGCGGTCCATGCGGGCGGTCTTTTCCCGCTACCATGGCGGTCGGGGAGGTTTTCCGACCGCAATCGTAATAGGCCCCTAAATTTGTAAAATATGTTTTAGGAGCGGGATGTTGGGTTTATACGGGATGGGTAGTGTTTTAAAATTATTGATTTTAATTTTAATAAATTCGAAATTTACATTTATAATTTATAAATATAAATTTTGAACTTAGAAAAATATTTTTTAGGAGCGGGTTGTTGGGTTTATAGGGGATAAGGGTGGGGAGTGTTTTAAAATTCATTTAAATTTATAATAAATTCGAAATTTTATTTTATAATTTAGAAAGTATAATTTCGAATTTACTAAAATATTTTTAAGGAGCGGGATGTTGGGTTTGTAGGGGATAAGGGTGGGGAGTGTTTTTTAATAATTCATTTAAATTTATAATAAATTCAAAATTAAATTTTATAATTTAGAAAATTAATTTTGATGAAAAAAAATTAGGGGTGGGATGTTAGGTTTATAGGGGATAAGGGTGGGGAGTGTTTTATAAATTATTAAATGAAATGTAAAAAATATTTGCAGTTTATATATTCAAATTTGGTTATATTTTATTTGTATATTGCATGTATTGTTTTATAATTTTGGAGTTGTGTTTATAGGATGTAATTTTGATTACTGTTTAATCCATTTATTAAAAATATTTAAAACATTTAAAATAAATAATTAACATTTACAAGCATTTCGATAAATAATGTGTTTACAGTGTACATTTTAAACAATTAATATTTATCTTTATTTAAATATTAATAATTAATACATTTTAAGAAGTAAAAAAGTAGTATTATAATTGAAAAATATTTAATATTTCATTTAAGAATTAAAAATAAAAAATTAAAAATGAAGTGAAAATGTTTGTAATATTCAATCAAAAATATATATTTTAAAAAAAATTACACTTTAAAATTGAAATATTTATATTAAGGTATTTAATGTAGATATTATATTATTTATTTATGGAATAAAAAATTTAGTTAAATATATTAATTTTTAAAAATTACCTAAAAATTAATATTTTACATTTATACCATATAAAAAATATAAAATGTATTCAATTATATAGTGTAGTAATTTATTATAGGTGTTGTCAAATATTTGTAATTTTATGTATAGTGTAGTTAGTCATATTATATTAATTTTATTATGAAAACAAAAATATATATGTAAAAGGTCTGGCAACAGTAATGTCTGTGTGTATTGTTAATTAATTAATTTTAGTGTCCAGCACCTACCTGTAATTAATATTAAATGGAGTGGGAATAGTAAATTAATAAACTTTAGTGTGCAGCACCTACACCTAATTAAAACTAACTGGAGTGGGAATAGTAAATTAATTAAGTTTAGTGTCCAGCATCTACCCCTATTAATACTAACTTGAGTGGGAATAGTAAATTAAAGAATTTTAGTGTCCAGCACTTACCCTGAATTAATAGTAACTGGAGTGGGATTAGTAAATTAATTAAGTTTAGTGTCCAGCACCTACCCCTAATTAATATTAACTGGAGTTGGAATAGTAAATTAATTAAGTTTAATGTCCACCACCTACCCCTAATTAATAATAACTGGTGTGGGAATAGTAAACTATTTAAGTTTAATGTCCAGCACCTACCCCTAATTAATACTAACTGAAGTGGGAATAGTGAATTAAATAATTTAATTGTCCAGCACCTACTCTGAATTAATACTAACTGGAGTGGGAATAGTAAAATAATTAAGTTTAGTGTCCAGCACCTACCACTAATTAATACTAACTGGAGTGGGAATAGTAAATTATTTAAGTTTAGTGTCCAGCACCTACCCCTATTTAATACTAACTGGAGTGGGAATGGTAAATTAAATAATTTTAGTGTCCTCCACTTACTCTGAATTAATAGTAACTGGAGTGGGAATAGTAAATTATTTAAGTTTAGTGTCTAGCACCTACCCCTAATTAATACTAACTGGAGTGGGAATAGTAAATTAATAAGTTTAGTGTCCAGCACCTACCCCTAATTAATACTAACTGGAGTGGGAATAGTAAATTAAATAATTTTAGTGTCCAGCACTTACCCTAAATTAATATTAACTGGAGTTGGAATATTAAATTAATTAAGTTTAGTGTCCAGCATCTACCCCTAAGAAATACTAACTGGAGTGGGAATAGTAAATTAAATTATTTTAGTGTCCAGCACTTACCCTGAATTAATACTAACTGGAGTGGGAATAGTAAAATAATTAAGTTTAGTGTCCAACACCTACACCTAATTAATATTAACTGGAGTTGGAATAGTAAATTAAATAATTTTAGTGTTCAGCACTTACTCTGAATTAATAGTAACTGGAGTGGGAATAGTAAATTATTTAAGTTTAGTGTCTAGCACCTACCCCTAATTAATACTAACTGGAGTGGGAATAGTAAATTAATTAAGTTTAGTGTCCAGCACCTACCCCTAATTAATACTAACTGGAGTGGGAATAGTAAATTAAATAATTTTAGTGTCCAGCATTTACCCCTAAGAAATACTAAATGGAGTGGGAATAGTAAATTAAATTATTTTAGTGTCCAGCACTTACCCTGAATTAATACTAACTGGAGTGGGAATAGTAAAATAATTAAGTTTAGTGTCCAACACCTACCCCTAATTAATATTAACTGGAGTTGGAATAGTAAATTAAATAATTTTAGTGTTCAGCACTTACTCTGAATTAATAGTAACTGTAGTGGGAATAGAACATTATTTAAGTTTAGTGTCCAGCACCTACCCCTAATTAATATTAACTGGATTTGGAATAGTAAATTAATTAAGTTTTGTGTCCAGCACCTACCCCTACTTAATATTAACTGGAGTTGGAATAGTAAATTAATTAGGTTTAGTGTCCAGCACCTACCCTGAATTAATACTAACTGGAGTGGGAATAGTAAATTAATTAAGTTGAGTGTCCAGCACCTACCTCTAATTAATACTAACTGAAGTGGGAATATTAAATTAATTAAGTTTAGTGTCCAGCACCTACCCCTAATTAATACTAACTGGAGTGGGAATAGTAAATTAAATAATTTTAGTGTCCAGCACTTACCCTGAATTAATTGCTAACTGGAGTGGGAATAGTAAATTATATAAGTTTAGTGTCCAGCACCTACCCCTAATTAATATTAACTGGAGTTGGAATAGTAAATTAATTAAGTTTAGTGTCCAGCACCAGCCCTAATAAATACTAACTGGAGTGGGAATAGTAAATTAATTAAATTTAGTGTCCAGCACCTACCCCTAATTAATACTAACTGGAGTTGGAATAGTAAATTAATTAAGTATAGTGTTCAGCACCTACCCTGAATTAATACTAACTGGAGTGGGAATATTAAATTAATTAAGTTTAGTGTCCAGCACCAACCCCTAATTAATACTAACTGGAGTGGGAATAGTAAATTAAATAATTTTAGTGTCCAGCACTTACCCTGAATTAATACTAACTGGAGTGGGAATAGTAAATTATTTAAGTTTAGTGTCCAGCACCTACCCCTAATTAATATTAACTGGAGTTGGAATAGTAAATTAATTAAGTTTAGTGTTCAGCACCTACCCCTAATTAATATTAACTGGAGGTGGAATAGTAAATTAATTAAGTTTAGTGTCCAGAATCTACCCTGAATTAATACTAACTGGAGTGGGAATAGTAAATTAAGTTTAGTGTCCAGCACCTACCCCTAATTAATATTAACTGGAGTGGGAATAGTAAATTAATTAGGTTTAGTGTCTAGCACCTACCCTGAATTAATACTAACTGGAGTGGGAATAGTAAATTAAGTTTAGTGTCCAGCACCTACTCCTAATTAATACTAACTGGAGTGGGAATAGTACATTAATTAAGTTTAGTGTCCAGCACCAGCCCTAATAAATACTAACTGGAGTGGGAATAGTAAATTAATTAAATTTAGTGTCCAGCACCTACCCCTAATTAATGCTAACTGGAGTTGGAATAGTAAATTAATTAAGTATAGTGTCAAGCACCTACCCTGAATTAAAAGTAACTGGAGTGGGAATAGTAAATTAATTAAGATTACTATCCAGCACCTATCCTGTATTTATGGTAAGTGAAGTGGGAATAATAATTTAGCTAAATGTGTTTTAATATGTAATTAAAAAAATATATTATAGTTTAAAGTAGTGTAATATTATTTTTATAAGAGAGTTATGCATGTAGAAAATTAACATTGTATATATACTTAATGAAAAGATAATATTTTACACAGTATATTTATTAAAAATAAAATTAATATGTAACATTAATAAAATGGTAGACAATAAATTAGACATTTTAATTTCTTTATTGATGTTTATTGTAAAATATTTTGCAATGAATAAGAAATATATTTTTTGTTAACAATATGTAAGATAAACAAATACATAGAGATAGGAAATCATATTTATTTCATAAAAAATAACATTGGGGCTCATTATAATGTCGGGCGGATCGCCACCGCCCGTATGGCAGTGGCGATCCGCCCGCCTTTATACACCGCCCGCCACCCATTTCCTCCCCGCCATATTACTTTGGCAGGGGGGACCCCGGCGGACGGAAAGACCGTCCGCCGGTTTTCCGCCGGTCGACCAGTCGACCGGGCGGAAAAGGGGCTGGATATGGTGGCGGTGTCTGGAAGACACCGCCATCCATATTAGCATACAGGCGGAGAGCCATGGAAAGGCATGCGGATCCTGCATTTGGGGGCCCGTTGCGGGCCCCCAGGGTGTTGGGGTGTGGGGGGTGCACATGGGGGGTACCTAAGGTACCCCCCCTGCATTTGCATGCGCAACGTGGCAGGCACCGCGCGGTGCCTGCCAAGTTGTGCATGCAAGTGCACAAGGTGCAGCCATGGCATTGTGGCGCGCGGTGCTGGGTGCACCGCCCGCCACAATGTTTTGGATGGGGCATGCCACCGCCACGTGGCGGTGGCATCCTAATTGCCGGTGCGGGACCGCCGCACCATTGGCGGCCGGTCCCAGCACCGCTAGGGTCCTAATAGGCCCCATAGTTTGTACATATGTAAATTTCTACATGTAATAATTACTGAAAAACATTTGAAAACATTTGTACTTTTTATTTAAACAGCTGTTGTAATATCAGATAATGTAGTTTCACATTTCTTAATATACATTTGAAAAATAATATATTTATTTATAACAGTTGTTAATTTTAGTTTGGTATTGTTAAAATGTTTAATATATTACATATATTCGTAACATTTTACAAATATAACAGTTTTAACAATTTTATAATATAATTTTTATATATACATTTAGTTACATTTTTTAAAGAAATAATAATACTTTCTAAATAATAATATTAATATATGAAATATTAATGTTAATAATTATTACATTGTTTAATTTGTATACATTTGTTTTATAAAGTAAACAGTTTTTAATACAAAAATATAACAATTTTTAAATACATATTGTATGTCACATTTAAATATATGGAATTATAATATTAAATATTGTTGGTTTAATAATATTTATTATTATAATTTTACAAAACCAAAAAATTAATAATATATTTAAACAATTAATATAACAATTGTAGTATTTTAATTAAACATGTAATTAATTTTGACATAATGTTATAACCTTTTTTTTAAATAAATTGCATATTTTCTATGTTTAAAGCTGCCATATTTGTTTTGGGCCTTGTATTTTGTAACCGGTCGCGGTTGTTTTGGGTTATTTCGAAGGCGAGAAGGTCGCGTCGAGGAAGGTAAGATTAATTTTATTTATTTAAACTACATTTTTAATTACATTTGAAGGTAGTTAGGTTGTAGTTAGTGTGTCTAGAGTTAGGTTTGTGGAGTTTTGGCGTTTTTTATGTGTACGTTAGGTTTTGACGATTTATGTGTCGCTAGGTTTTGAGGCCTAGTTTAGAAATGTTAAAGTATGGTACAATATGTGTTATTATCATGTGTGTAATGTTTGTAATACTGTTATATGGTGTAATATGTGTATATTTGTGAGGGTGGGAATGTTTGTGTTTTTTTACAGGTTTTCTTCGACAAAAGTTGCCGTTACCGGAAGATTGCATTTTTTTAAATTAAGGAAGTGTACATTAGTTTTAGTGACTAATGGTTATTTTACACTTTCTTAATTTTTGGGTTTTCATGGAGCGTTTCTTTTTTAAAACATTTTTCGGGTTTTTTATGGTTGACGGATTGTGGATTTATGGACCGAGGATTACTTTTTGAAACAGTTGTATTTTTTCTTTTTTTTTTTGGGAAACTTTTTATTGTATTTGTATTTGGATTTGGATTATGATCTACCTGGATTGTTTTGCAAGATGTGGAATTTTCTGTCTACAGCTACGGAAATGGTAAGTTATTTAAATTATTTATTGTGGGAGGGAAATGCAATGAAATTTACTGTTGTTGTTGTTTATTTTTTCAAACATCTAATTAATGTGTCTATATATATTTTTATTTATTAATAAAAATATATTAGACAAATTAAATAGTATTGTGAAAAAATAAAATTATTTAGTATGCATTTTAATATTTGAAACAGAAATGTATTATACATTTTACACTGTTTTGAACAGTTTAGAGTAGGCTTTTTGCAATTATTGCTAAGTATTCTAGGCCTCTTGTTGTAGGGTATTGTCTGACTTGTTGTTATAGGTATTCAAACATTTGTTTAGTTTGTTTGGATAGTTTAAGCCTAATTTGTGTAACAGATTACTCTATTCTTAGCTGTTGGTAGCTCTGTTCTTTTTGTAGGGAGAGTAGGAGTTTGTGTAGAGTAGGTGTACCTCGTCCTGTTGATGCTTGGAAGGCATTATGCCAACCTTCAACAGCATTGTTTGTTTTTGCCTCTTGGTTTAGTGTGCTAAGGTAGACATTCCACCATGGTATTTGGTATTTTGGTTGTCTTCTATGTCCTGATCTATGGAGTCTTCCCACCCAGGTTTCTTCAAAATAGTCTAGGAGGGGACTTAATTTTTGTTCGTGTTGCTGGTAGTAAGGACTTTCTATCAAAAGGTTGTAATGTTCGGTCACGTCAGTAACTGGGACGTAGGCCAGTGCAATAAGCTTTTTTATTTGGTATACGAATGAACTGTTTGTTGCATATTCAACACTTTTTAGTTTTGATTTCTGTAAGTGTCTCCATAAACACTGATTGAAATGATAGTAACATCCCTGAATTGATGTGTGTGGGTAGCATTTTAGAATTGCACTTATCATGGCTCTGCTTAAAATCTATAATTATTTTCTGTGGAAAATAATTATTTGTTTCTTGTTTAATTTTAGTTAGTACTTCCATATATGTGGAGTTTTGTTTATTGGGTAGCAAGGCGTAGATAAAGGGGATGTTGGTATTCTGGTATAGGGCATGGACAGTGTATAGTTGATAGAATGGCTTGGGACAGATTTTAAAAGTCCCGTCCATCATCCATGTTTCTGATTGTTGAAGCTTTATTAAATTGTTTGCAGTAGCAAACATTATTATTCTTTTGTCTTTGCATTTGTTGTCATAGAGCACAAAGGGTTCTTCATTATGAGTTATAGATAGTTCTGGGGGAATTACCACCTCTTCAAATGTTTTTGGAGTAGGTGTGGCTTTTTTTGCGCGAGCTATACTTCTTTTTAATGAAGAAATAGAGGGCATTTGCCCAGTAGCATGTTTGGGTACTTTAGGCAGCATTTCTTTAAGTATTTGACTGGTAGGTTTTTGTGAGCTGGTGCTAGCTTCTCTAATGTCATCAAGGGCATTTCTAACATCTATTTCAGTAACATTTGGAGGGTGGTTATGCTCCCTTGTATACAAAACAGTTGTTTCTTTAGTTGTTGCTCGACCATAACACTTATTTGAATAGTACTTGCTGCATTTCCAATTGACTTTTAGTCCACTTTGCTTTTCCTGGGTATACACATACCCCATGTAACAAAGCAAAAATGTTCCTTTTTGGGATGTTATAAATTGGACGCCTTCTGTCATTGTGATGTGTTAAATTCTACAACAAATGTATATTAAAATTATTAAAATGAATATTATACATGTTTATTTCTTAATAAATACACATTGTTATTAATATACTTACAATGTTGGGGGCCTATTAGGATATCTGGCGGATCGCCACCGCCGCGGCGGCGGTGGCAATCCGCCCGCCAAATATCCTTTTTCACCCCCGCCATATTAGCTTGGCGAGGGGCACCACCAGTCGGATTGCCGGCCGGTCGGAAAAGGCAGACAACATGGTGGCGGTGCCTTGCAGGAACCGCCATCCATATTAGCATGCCTGCGGTGACATGCCTTTCCATGGCGGAGACTCCGCCATGGAAAGGCATGCGGAGAATGTCTTCGGGGGCCCGTTGCGGGCCCCCGCTGGGGAGGGGGGGCGGATGCCTGCACTTGGGGGGTACCCATGGCACCCCCCTTCATTGGCATGCACAAGGTGGCAGGCACCGCGCGGTGCCTGTCACGTCGTGCATGCCAATGCACAACATGCATATTTTGCATTGCGGCGGGTGCTGCTGACAGCACCGCCCGCCGCAATGTAAAATGTGCTGGATGCGACCGCCAGGGTGGCGGTCGCATCCTAATTGCCATGGCGGGACCGCTGCACCTTCGGCGGTCGGTCCTGTGTTCCGTTACGGTGGCGGCAGACAAAGTCCGCCCGCCATCGTAATAGGCCCCTTGATTTTCAGCTGCTTTTCAATGGAGATGTTCTTTGTTTGTTGAATCTTGTTAAGTTGTTTATTTTTCTGTTGGAAGAGTAAAACACATTTTTACTTATTTTGTTACATTTGTTCATGGGCTGGGGTGGGTGTTTGGGATGGAGTTGGGGTTTGGTTGGGCGTTTTACATGATTTTTAAAAGGCATTTTGCAAAATTCTTACATTATTTGTTAGATGGTTTTAGGAGCTGGTCTGTACTTTTCTTGATGCTTTGAGAAAAATCTGCAGAGGAGACAAAAATTAGAAAAAGATGTATATTAATTATTTGAGTAAGACAAATAGTTGTTTTTGAAGATTAGCATTATTGTTATTTTATAGATGGTAATTTACTTACTTTTTGAAGGATGCAATAGCTTTTTCTTTGATGAAGTCCTTGCTTCCGGTAGAAATCCAGCAGAGTTTCGGCTTCCTTATTGTTTTTGGCTTAAGGTGTAAAATAAGATTAAGTTTTCCTTCATTATATAGTGTTTATTTAATTGTTTGCTTAACCTCAATGGTTTATTTTAACATTGTGTATTTTTATTGGTTGATCTTTATTGTTTTAATTGTTTTGGTAGTTGTTTTCCATATATGGAAAACGCTAATTAAGAATTAGTTACTTTTTTTTTTTTCACATGTTGAATTATTTAAATGTGTATTACATTATATGTGAAGTTAAATAAACTTTGTAGTTAATGTAAATATAAAATGTAAATGTTATTAATAGTGTATTTATTATTTAATGTTTTTAGATATGTTTTACTGTGTTCTAAAAATATGTTTTTGATTTTATTTTATATGCAATGTATGTTTATTTATTTAACTAGATTTATGGTGTTTAATTTTGTGTTTTATCTATTTTTTACTTGTCGATATTTTTACAAAAACGATAATAATGCTGTCTATATTATTGTGATCGATATTTTGGACATGTATATTTTTAAAGGATCTTCGATATTTTAAATAACGATATTTATGTGTTCGATATTACTGTGATCGATAATATTGTTTTACGATATTTTGGGTTCGATATTAGTGTATTTTTTAAATTAAGTATAGGGTGTTAGACCTGTCAGCCCTAGGGTGGTCTTACCCTGTTTTTTTCCCTTTCTGCGCCTCATTTTTGCCACCATATTTTTACTGGACCTAGGTCTCCGGGCGCCTTGCCACTGCTGGTCAGTGCTGAGGTGCAGGTGCTCTCTCACCAAAGATGGCTGCCACAGGCCCCTGCTACTGCAGAGGGCCTTCCACACATACACGCTAGTCGCCAGAGTCAGGCTGGGACAAGGGATACAGTAGCCATCCCGTCCCCGCCTCTGGGCCCCATAGCCAGGTAGGTGGAAGGTTCCAGAACCTTCCGGGCTGTGGGAGGAGTTACACTTTGCCGCCTTTTGGAGGGTCACCTGACCTAGGGGTATAAGAGGCTTGGAGGGAAAACCTGGAGTTAGTTAGGTTGAGGCACCGCTGAACCTGGGAGAACCTGCGCTGGAGTACAGACTTTAGGGCCTAGGGGGAGACCTACACTACTGCCGCTGACAGGGTCAAGGCCCTGCTGCCGTAAGATAGATGAGGAACGCCCACCACCCACTGATCTTGCCCAGTGTGAGGGGACCCAGGGAACCATCTCCAGCGTGCCAGGAGGCACATCAACTCCTCCAAGAATCACCAACTCACAACCCCCCCCTGTTCATAAAGAGACTTTACTGCATCCAAGAATTTCAGGACTACAAGTGAAAACCATTGAGAGGGGATCAGGAGGCGAAGCGCTGCGTCCTAAGCGCTAGGCCTCCACCCCCTATCTACCTATACAGACAGCTGGACTGTCCCCCTAGAACCATCCCTTCACAGCCTGAGCATAAGGCTGTCAGCGCGCCTGCGCTGCAACCCCCAAGTGCGGAGAGAACTTGACCCCCCCTCTCGGTCACTGACCTGGTGACCGGATCACCGCCGCGGCCGCCGCCGCTGGAAGAAGGGAACTGAGGCCGGGAGATCTCGCCCCTATTCATAGCTGTGGTGAGGAGCGCCGTCCGCGCCCTCACCGAAATCCCCAAAAGTCACCGCCGGGCCCGAGACCCCTGCCGCTGCCAGCGCGGCCAAGAATATCGCCGCCGCAGCCCCGTGGGCCGCGTGAAGTGAACTGAGGCCTGCTGCGGCCTCCCGGCCCGTGGACGCTGTCGCCGAGGGGCCGGGGACGCTGACCGCGTCACAGGTCGCGCCCCCGAAAGGCCGCGACGGGATTGGCCCGCCAAAGCCAATCGCCGGAGAAGAGGGCGTCGCCTGGCAACCACCAGAAGCCGCGACGTGATTGGCCCAGCAGAGCCGAACATCGACGTCAGAGGGGCTCCACTGTCATCGGGAGCCCCCGGAGGAAGAGAAGGCCGCGACGCGATTGGCTCAGCCGGAGCCAATCGGGAGGACGTCCCCGGGGCTCCACTGCCAACGGGAGCCCCGCGAAGAATCGCCGCCGCGCCCGGATTGGGCGCCGTGAAGAGCCCGCCTCCGCCCAGCACGCCGGGAGGTAAGGAAGGACCTCCTCACCTCTCGGGACGCCGGAGCCGACTGGCAGGACCGCCGGCTCCCGCACCGAGTCCTCACTCTCTCCCTGGACTCCACGGGGGCCGGAGGAGGGGCATACCGGCCCCCCAACGAAGGGGGAACAACGCGAGAGGCTCCATAGCCTCGAGAAAGCCAACCAGCACCGGCCGGAGGGCCGCAAGACTCGCACCGGGCCCCGCCCCACCACAGAGGGCCGGGCCAGAGAGGAGTCCGCCGTAAGGCCCCACAGCCAGCAAGAACACCGCAGGTGAGCCCAGGAGGCCCCTAGGGCTCTAGGTTAAGCCCCTGGGGCCGGGGGCCACCCTTGAGGAGGGATCACGGAGGGAGGGGGCCTTTAATGACTTTGGGATTACAGGCCAGGCACATCCTATGACCCTAGCCTCCCCGGGGAGATAAAGAAGTTCCCCCTTATAGGAAACCCCCAGCTGCTGGACATGTTGAGGGGTTCCCGGTAGGATTCCCTCCCGCCTAGTGTATCATAGGCTGTATAGAGTACCTAGGCCTACTGTATATATGTTGATGTATAAACCGTGTTGCGCCTGTTCTAGGCCCTAGTTGGTAAAGAGCACCCGAATGAGCAGTGGTGCTGTGATTTTAATGCGGCCTTTTAGTGGCCAGAATTGTGAAGGGTCTTTTAAATGAACGCGCACTAGTTACCCGAATGTATAATTTGAATAATTGCATGCCATCTTGATCAATATAAAGGAACCTGATTGTTACTTATACAAGCCTGGTGTGGTGTCCGGTTATGGCGTCGCATTTCTGAGTTAATGTGAGAGTGTGCTGCACAACTGCCTTACACATTGCCTTTGCGTGCCTTTCCCCGCTTTGCGCCATGCTACCATAACGGTCTCGGTAACCCCGTTTCCAACATTGGTGTTCAGCGGTGGGATAAGGACTGGTATTTGTGCAGCACCCTACAGTGACTCAGTGTGCGCCACAATTGGACACCTAGGAAAATAATAAGTAGGAGGAATTCTATTGTAAATTGCCAGTTGTAGTAGTCCTGTGTTAAGACCTGCTGCCTTCCATTTAGGACCCCTTCCTTAAGTTGTCTGGGACCCCACCTAGGAGGATGGAGTTTGAGCTAGCCGACCTAGAGAGGTACACGGTGAACCAGCTCAAGGAGTTCTGCCTAGAGAGGGGGTGGCCGTCAAGCGAGGTGCCAGGAAGGAGGTACTTCAGAAGGCTTTGAGGGCATGGGTCATGGCCCACCCGGAGGGAAGAGGGGAGGAGGAGGAGCAGAGGGAGACAGACGACCCAGGAGAACTGAGCCTACTGAACATTGACGTCAGCGAGAATGTGTTGCCAGGAAGACGTTCCAGGGCAGGCAGTAGTGCGTCAGGGGGAGTGTGTCACCAGAGGAATTCGAGGACAGAAGGCAGCAAAGGCAATTGACATTAGAATTGGCTAAGATGGAAAGGGAGCGAGAACAGGGAAGGCTAGCCATGGAGGAAAGAAGGCTTGTACATGAGCTTAGCCTGAAAGAACTGGAGCTCCGAGCCTTGCAAATGGAAATGGAAGGCAAAGGAAATGGTGGCAGCGTACCTACTGGGGTTCCACAGGAGCCCAAATTTTACCTACCCAGGGAGGTGATGGCCAGCTTTAGTGTGGGTGATGACATAGACAAGTGGTTGACGGCGTACGAGGTAGCTTTGGTGGCCCATAGAGTCCCTGAGAGCTACTGGGGAGGAGGACTTTATAGATACATACCTCCACTAGTCAGGGACACACTGCTAACCTTAGAAAAGGGGGATCGAACCAACTACCCTATCATGAGGGAGGCCCTGCTCAGGAAGTTTGGCCTCACCCCTGAGAAGTACCGCCAAAAGTTTCGCAACAGCCACAAGCTCACCACACAAAACTGGGTAGATTTTTATGATTATGCCCGGAAGGCATTAGAGGGTTGGGTGCGTGGCAGCGAGGTTGACAATTACACTGGGCTGTACGACCTATTTTTGAGAGAGCACCTCCTCGAGAAATGTTTTCCGGAGCTGCGCCAGTACTTGGTGGACCGCAAGCTGACCAACCCAAGGGAGCTTGCAGAGGAGGCAGACACGTGGGTCAGCACTAGGGTGTCCCACAAGGGAGCCGGGGCGGATCCCCCGAAGGGTGGACAGGTGTTCCCCCAGAAGAAAGAGGGGGAGATAAAAGAGGGAGTTCTTTAAAGGTCCCCAAAATAGACCGCCTGGGAGAGGGGTAGGTTTCCCATCCCAATCTGGATACCAGAAACCCACTTACCCTGACAGGAGTCAGCAGCCCAGAACTGTCCGGTGCTACGAGTGCGGGAGGTTGGACACTACAAGGGGGATGCCCAGTGTCGCAAGAGAGCCCCAGCCCCCACAGGAGGTAAGACCCCCGGGGTGGCCAGTGTAGCGCTTGGGGAGGAGTTGTCCCTAGGTAGGGGAGGTGAGTGGACAGGCTTGACCTTAGTTTCCTGGGGGATAGGGAGATCATCCCAAGGGTGCAGGTACCCGAGAACACTGCCAAGTATCGGCAGAGGGTCCTGGTGAACGGGGAGGAGGTGGAGGCTCTGAGGGACACAGGTGCCAGTATGACAATGGTGAAACGTCAGCTGGTGTCCCCAGAGCAGGTGATTCCTGAGGAGTTCCACCCGGTTGTGATGGCAGATAATAGCCTGGGTCATTACCCCGTGGCCCAAGTTCCCTTTGAGTGGGGAGGAGTGTCAGGTCTGATGAAGGTTGCGGTGAGCCCTGCCATGCCAGTTGACTGTCTGCTGGGCAACGATTTAGAACATACTGCCTGGAGAGAGGTAGAGTTCAATGCCCATGCTGAGATGTTGGGGTTACCAGGATGGACTTGCGTTATCACGCGGTCCATGGCTGCCCGACAAGGAACTCAGCCCGGGTTGGAGCCTGAAAGAAGGGCCCAGCCCACGGCTGGACGAGGAGATGTCCGGGAGGAAACACCCGGTGAGATGGATGGGGAGCCCGCGGAGGTGACCCCGGAGTCCGCTGAGGTGGTTGGTTTTCCCGTGGGGGACCTGCCGACCCCTGCAGAGTGGCAGGTGGAAGGAGGGCCTACCCGGGAAGAATTTTGCCGGGCACAGAGGGAGTGCCCTACGCTTGTTGGCATACGGCAACAGGCCGACGCCCAAGCAGCTGGAACAGAGACTGGTAATTACCATGTCTACTGGGAGGATGGTCTCCTCTACAGTGAGCCTAAGGCTCCGGTGCATGGGTCCTCAAGGGCCGTGGTGGTCCCCCAATGCCACCGAGCCTTTCTGCTAGAGTTGGCGCATGAGATACCACTAGCAGGACACCTGGGCCAGGACAAGACGTTTGCGCGCTTGGTCCCACATTTTTACTGGCCCAGGATGCGCGTCACTTCTGACACTTATTGCAAGACCTGCACCACTTGCCAAGCAAGCGGCAAGACAGGGACTAAGGTGAAGGTCCCGCTAGAGCCTCTCCCAGTGGTCGATACCCCTTTGAGCGAGTGGGGATTGACATTGTCGGGCCGTTGGATCCGCCGACTTCAGCTGGGCATAGATTCATTTTGGTGCTAGTAGACCACGCCACCCGGTACCCAGAGGCAATCCCTCTGAGGACCATCACAGCACCGGTGGTGGCGCGGGCCCTCATGGGGATTTTTACCCGAGTGGGATTCCCCAAGGTCGTGGTGTCAGATAGGGGCACGAATTTCATGTCGGCCTACATGCAGGCCATGTGGAAGGAGTGTGGAGTGACCTACCGGTTCTCCACTCCTTACCACCCCCAGACGAACGGGCTCGTGGAGCGCTTCAACAAAACCTTGAAGGGGATGATCAGGAGCCTACCCGAGGACTTGAGAAGAAAGTGGGACGTCCTCTTACCCTGTCTGCTCTTCTCCTACCGAGAGGTGCCGCAGAAGGGGGTCGGTTTCAGCCCCTTTGAGCTGCTCTATGGCCACCCCGTTCGGGGCCCCTCAGTCTTGTCAAAGAGGGGTGGGAGAAGTCTTCCTCGAAGCTTCCCCGTGATGTGGTCAGCTATATGCTGGCGTTCCGCAGCCAAGTGGCCAAGCTGTGGAAGGAGGCCTCGGACAACTTAGAGGCAAGTCAGGCCGTCATGAAGCAATGGTATGACCGGAACGCGCGGACGGTAGAGTTAGACGCTGGACAGAAGGTGTGGGTCATGGAGCCAGGAGAGCTTAGCGCCCTCCAGGACCGATGGACTGGGCCGTTTGAGATCTTAGAACGAAAAGGCCAGACCACGTATGTCGTCGACATGAAGACCCCCGTCAACCCCACAGGGTGCTCCACGTCAACCGCCTGAAGCCACACCAGGAGCGTGTCCGAGCTCACTCTCTTGATGATAACGGATGGGAGTGAGGAGGAAGAGAGTGAGCCTCTGCCAGACCTTCTGGCGGTCCACGAGAAGGATGGTTCGGTAGAGGGAGTAGTCCTCGCCCCATCCTTGACCCCAGAGCAACAGAGGGACTGCCGCCAGGTTTTGGGGCAGTACGCCTCGTTGTTTTCCCTCACGCCTGGAATCACGCACCTGTGTACCCATGATGTGGACACAGGGGACAGTCCGCCAGTGAAGAACAAGTCTTACCGGCTGTCCGATAAGGTCAAGGCTAGTATCCAGAGTGAGGTGGTAAAGATGCTAGAACTGGGGGTGATTGAGCCTTCCAGTAGCCCTTGGGCTAGTCCGGTAGTGTTGGTGCCGAAAGCGGCTCCCCGGGCACCACACCAGAACTTCGGTTCTGTGTGGATTATCGTGGACTCAATTCGGTCACCAAGACCGACGCTCACCCGATCCCTCGGGCGGATGAGCTCATTGACCGGCTGGGAGCAGCCCGGTATTTGAGTACCATTGATTTAACATCAGGATATTGGCAGATCGCCATGGCGGAAGGAGCAAGGGAGAAGACTGCGTTCTCCACCCCCGAGGGCCACTTTCAATTCCAGGTGATGCCCTTCGGGTTGAAAAATGCTCCCGCCACTTTCCAGCGGTTGGTGAACCAGGTGCTGTCTGGCCTAGAGGCCTTCTCTGCTGCCTACCTGGATGACATAGCTGTCTTCAGTAGCAGCTGGGAAGACCATCTGCAGCATCTCCAGGAGGTGCTGCAGGCTTTGCAAAGGGCTGGTCTAACCATCAAGGCCAGCAAGTGCCAGATTGGACAGGGATCTGTCGTGTACCTGGGACATCTGGTGGGCGGAGGTAAGGTGCAACCCCTCCAAGCCAAGATTGAGACCATCATGGCCTGGGAGCCCCCAAGACCCAAACAGAGGTCCGAGCTTTTCTCGGCCTCACGGGATACTACCGCCGGTTCGTCAAGGGATATGGAACCATCGTGGGCCCATTGACGGAATTGACTTCCAAGAAGCAGCCACGCAGAGTAATCTGGACGGCTGCCTGCCAAGATGCCTTTGAGACTCTTAAACGTGCCATGTGCACCGCACCGGTGCTCCGGACCCCCGACTTCGGCCGGGAATTCATCGTGCAGACAGACGCTTCTGAGCATGGCATAGGAGCTGTGCTCTCGCAGCTGAATGACGATGGCCAAGACCAGCCAGTGGCCTTTATCTCCCGACGACTACTCCCCGGGAACAGCGGTGGAGTACCATCGAGCGGGAAGCCTTTGCTGTGGTTTGGGCGGTGAAGAAGTTGAGGCCATACCTTTTTGGTTGTCACTTCTTGGTCCAGACCGACCACAGACCCCTTCGCTGGCTCATGCAGATGAGAGGCGAAAATCCCAAATTGTTGAGGTGGTCCATTTCCCTCCAGGGGATGGACTTTCGGGTGGAACATCGACCCGGTGTAGACCACGCCAACGCTGACGGTCTCTCCCGGTTTTTCCGCCTTAGTGAAGAGAACTCCCTAGAGGTTGGGAAGCTCTCCCCTCTTTCGGCTGGGGGGACGTGTGTTAGACCTGTCAGCCCTAGGGTGGTCTTACCCTGTTTTTTTCCCTTTCTGCGCCTCATTTTTGCCACCATATTTTTACTGGACCTAGGTCTCCGGGCGCCTTGCCACTGCTGGTCAGTGCTGAGGTGCAGGTGCTCTCTCACCAAAGATGGCTGCCACAGGCCCCTGCTACTGCAGAGGGCCTTCCACACATACACGCTAGTCGCCAGAGTCAGGCTGGGACAAGGGATACAGTAGCCATCCCGTCCCCGCCTCTGGGCCCCATAGCCAGGTAGGTGGAAGGTTCCAGAACCTTCCGGGCTGTGGGAGGAGTTACACTTTGCCGCCTTTTGGAGGGTCACCTGACCTAGGGGTATAAGAGGCTTGGAGGGAAAACCTGGAGTTAGTTAGGTTGAGGCACCGCTGAACCTGGGAGAACCTGCGCTGGAGTACAGACTTTAGGGCCTAGGGGGAGACCTACACTACTGCCGCTGACAGGGTCAAGGCCCTGCTGCCGTAAGATAGATGAGGAACGCCCACCACCCACTGATCTTGCCCAGTGTGAGGGGACCCAGGGAACCATCTCCAGCGTGCCAGGAGGCACATCAACTCCTCCAAGAATCACCAACTCACAACCCCCCCTGTTCATAAAGAGACTTTACTGCATCCAAGAATTTCAGGACTACAAGTGAAAACCATTGAGAGGGGATCAGGAGGCGAAGCGCTGCGTCCTAAGCGCTAGGCCTCCACCCCTATCTACCTATACAGACAGCTGGACTGTCCCCCTAGAACCATCCCTTCACAGCCTGAGCATAAGGCTGTCAGCGCGCCTGCGCTGCAACCCCCAAGTGCGGAGAGAACTTGACCCCCCCTCTCGGTCACTGACCTGGTGACCGGATCACCGCCGCGGCCGCCGCCGCTGGAAGAAGGGAACTGAGGCCGGGAGATCTCGCCCCTATTCATAGCTGTGGTGAGGAGCGCCGTCCGCGCCCTCACCGAAATCCCCAAAAGTCACCGCCGGGCCCGAGACCCCTGCCGCTGCCAGCGCGGCCAAGAATATCGCCGCCGCAGCCCCGTGGGCCGCGTGAAGTGAACTGAGGCCTGCTGCGGCCTCCCGGCCCGTGGACGCTGTCGCCGAGGGCCGGGGACGCTGACCGCGTCACAGGTCGCGCCCCGAAAAGGCCGCGACGGGATTGGCCCGCCAAAGCCAATCGCCGGAGAAGAGGGCGTCGCCTGGCAACCACCAGAAGCCGCGACGTGATTGGCCCAGCAGAGCCGAACATCGACGTCAGAGGGGCTCCACTGTCATCGGGAGCCCCCGGAGGAAGAGAAGGCCGCGACGCGATTGGCTCAGCCGGAGCCAATCGGGAGGACGTCCCCGGGGCTCCACTGCCAACGGGAGCCCCGCGAAGAATCGCCGCCGCGCCCGGATTGGGCGCCGTGAAGAGCCCGCCTCCGCCCAGCACGCCGGGAGGTAAGGAAGGACCTCCTCACCTCTCGGGACGCCGGAGCCGACTGGCAGGACCGCCGGCTCCCGCACCGAGTCCTCACTCTCTCCCTGGACTCCACGGGGGCCGGAGGAGGGGCATACCGGCCCCCCAACGAAGGGGAAACAACGCGAGAGGCTCCATAGCCTCGAGAAAGCCAACCAGCACCGGCCGGAGGGCCGCAAGACTCGCGCCGGGCCCCGCCCCCACCACAGAGGGCCGGGCCAGAGAGGAGTCCGCCGTAAGGCCCCACAGCCAGCAAGAACACCGCAGGTGAGCCCAGGAGGCCCCTAGGGCTCTAGGTTAAGCCCCTGGGGCCGGGGGCCACCCTTGAGGAGGGATCACGGAGGGAGGGGGCCTTTAATGACTTTGGGATTACAGGCCAGGCACATCCTATGACCCTAGCCTCCCCGGGGAGATAAAGAAGTTCCCCCTTATAGGAAACCCCCAGCTGCTGGACATGTTGAGGGGTTCCCGGTAGGATTCCCTCCCGCCTAGTGTATCATAGGCTGTATAGAGTACCTAGGCCTACTGTATATATGTTGATGTATAAACCGTGTTGCGCCTGTTCTAGGCCCTAGTTGGTAAAGAGCACCCGAATGAGCAGTGGTGCTGTGATTTTAATGCGGCCTTTTAGTGGCCAGAATTGTGAAGGGTCTTTTTAAATGAACGCGCACTAGTTACCCGAATGTATAATTTGAATAATTGCATGCCATCTTGATCAATATAAAGGAACCTGATTGTTACTTATACAAGCCTGGTGTGGTGTCCGGTTATGGCGTCGCATTTCTGAGTTAATGTGAGAGTGTGCTGCACAACTGCCTTACACATTGCCTTCGCGTGCCTTTCCCCGCTTTGCGCCATGCTACCATAACGGTCTCGGTAACCCCGTTTCCAACATAGGGTATCGATATTAGTGTCGTCGATATTTTTGTGTCGATAAAAATGTAGGTCGATATTATGTCTGTCGAGGTTATGTCAGTGATTCCCGGCCAAGATGGCGGATGTACTTGTCTGAAGCTCCGAACCCCTAGCCCTTTATCAGCCAAATATCTTCGTCAAATGGTTATCTAGGTTGCCATCCTGCCGCCGAAGGAACTACTTAACCCTCCCTAAAGGACCTGCGTGGCACCCATCGTGCTGCGAGGCCTCTGGCATCACCAGTCAGAGCCGGAGTGGTGCTGGGCCTGGCCTGCCCTGCACTGGAGCTGTTGGCGGCCGGAGCGAGCGGCCTAAGGTGTTGCGGGCTGCTGGAGGGTGCGGCTTATAGCCGGATCGCCTGCCGTCATTAAGGAGTTGTGGGCAGTTAAGTGCCATCTGGGAATAGTAACCAGGCTGGGAGGAGGAGAGCTGAGTGGTCCGGAGGACAGCTGCATGGCCTTGGCGCCCAGAGCTGGTGCTTGAGCATCTGCGAGAGCCCTTGCCCAGCGGGGCCTGGCGACATCGGGCGTGAGCGGATTACCGCGTGAGTGCCTGGTGGAAATAACAGGGAACACTGATCGCGCCGGCGGGGGCCGGCTGAAGACGCAGTGCTCCAGTGAGGCACGAGACTCTACTGCAGCGGGGGAGGCCTGCTTTGTGGTAAGCTGCACCGTGAGGACCGGGAAAGCACGAGCTATGAGGTGAGCCCTATCCATATACCCTCTGCACTGGAACGCTGACTGGAGCACTCCCCACACGCTTATGGCTGCGATGGCTCGGAGGTCGGCTCGGGCCTAGGACAGGCGTTGGTTGTTTGCGGAGAGGACAGCGGGGAACTTATTGTAACCATCTTTGGAGCCCCTGCCTTGGGCGGGAGACATTGGACGGGCCGGGGGCCGAATCAGGCCTAGGCCGGGTGATGGGGAGGTGGACAAATAACTGAGCATCGCCTTGGGTCTGGGGCATCTCCTCCTCTCCCCCTTCCCTCACCCATTGCTTAAACTTTGGCTGGCGTAGAGGCCCGGGAGCCGGATCAGGCTTGGGCCACAGGGACATCGTTCTGCCGCCACTTGGGAGGAGCAGTGAGGAGTGGCACGGAGAACACTAACTGCCTGATTGTTAGACTCCTTTGCTACATGGAGGAAACTCCTGCCCAACTCTAATAATAACATAGTCACTTACAAACATATCTTCTCCCTAATTTACTGGAACTCAAGGGCAGAGAAGTTATTTTGGTGGTATGATAATACCTGCCTCTGTGTCTTTAATAAAATGTGCAGTTTTCTGTCACTAAATGATAGGCAAATCATCTTATTAAGCTGTGACTGGAGGCTCATATTATAAGCAAGTGGGCCTTGGAGATGATACTTCATGTGTAGACTAAGGCACTCACCGGAAGTAGGTGCAGGAATACCAAGAGCTGGAATCTGAGATTCTGGTTGGTATCGCCGCACATCTACCAGGGATATAAGAGTTATAGGGAATAACTGATAGCCTTGGGAATACAGTATCTAAATCTTTGTGTGTTTCTTCTATTATAGACAAAATAATCAGCTTAAATCCGCATCCATTTGGAGCAGGTGGCAAAAAAGGAAGGGCCCTTTGTTCTGGTCCATGGTACGGTTAGTGGGGGATGGAAAGAGGGCAGAGTAGGTGTGGGGCGAGTGTGGGAAATATTTCCAGCTCGCCCCGTGGGGCAGGAGCAGGCCAGGCGAGGCCATGTGAAGTAGCTGCCCCTACCCATCACCCAGTCACCACGTGGGTCTGGGTTGAGTGTCCCTGGACCCAGTAATACTGGGTCCAGTGTTTGCGGACCCAATGAATCCATGCCTAGTGACACTGGGCAAGTTGAACCCGCCACACTGGTAAACCTCTGGAGATACCAATCTGTGCCACTTTTATCCAGTCAAAGTTATTCATTTAAATTATTCTTCTCTTCACGTTTTCATAGAAATCCACTGGAAATCTGAAGTAGGAGACTGGCTTAGAAGTAGGGTTGGCAAATTTTATTTAGTAACCTTTGCAGAGGTTTACAGAAAACTTGGAAGCTTTGCATTTTTGGCTTCAGGACATCTGTGCGAAAACTGTGACTTTTGCAACAATTTATATAGGCTTGTAAATACTAAAATAATAGCTCTGAAGAAATATACCTTGCAGAAAAGACAGCGTTCTTTTCCTTGAAAATCCCCTTCAGTCTAGAGACGCTCAGTGCAATCTAAACATGTATAGAAAGATTCTGCATTAATGTTTCTGCCTAGGTATGTCACAAATATGCAAGTAGTATGATTCGGACTCTGTGTGCTATGTTAGGTTTGGCTGGGTTCAAAATGTATTACAATTATTTTACATATGGATAAACTGAATGGGTAAAGAAAAATAAGAAAACTTGGCAACCTTTGAAACGGGTGAAAATTGAGAAATTGACAAAACTATTGTGCATGTCCCTATTTAGGTATTTTTAGAAGGCTTTGCAAAAGTTGTGAATAACTGCTGTCAAGCTACCTAAATATAAGATTTAAGACTTTGTAATCTGTTATTCAGCGCCAAGATGCCCACGGGTGAACGTGCGCTTTAAAAAAATACACGTTATGTTATGTTACAAACGTGACGTATACCCTGTCCGCCTTATTACAAGTGCAATAGGTTATAATGCACTTGTAATAAGACAGACAGGATATTCGTCATGTCTGTGATGGAGAAACCCATCCGCCAAACTGTAAACAGGCCCTAACTCTGTGAATCTGCTAATCAAAGGTACTATAAATTTGGTACACCATTCTTTAACACATAACCTACTATAGGCTAGTCTGTAGCTTATAATAGTTTGGTAACTCCTCCCTTTTTCAACAAGTCTAGACATAACATTTACAACAAATTATTTTTTTTACTTTATTTTCATTTTGCAAAAAGGAACATTTCAGCATCTGAGAAAATTAGCCTTAGGCGCAGGCAATATCCATAAGCTAACATGTTATCATTTGGAGTACATGTTGGGAATGGCAGAATTCAAACGGGCATTGACACAAAGACAGTGCATGTGCAAAAAATAAAAAAATAAAGGGAATGTCAATATCAACAGTTGCCAATTAACATGTGGAATGTACTAGACACTCGGTAGAAGTCTTTAAATAATAATCAGGCACATAAGGACAATCAGTATAGGAACATGTAAAGCTTCGCCAATCATCACTTTGCCCCTGGCACAACTCATTCCAGATTTCCCACAACATACAGGGGTCCCATGAATCTACCACCCTAGGACACTCACTCCGCTCCTTCCAAGACCTCCTCATGCAACCGGCGAATCAAATACTCCTGGTATGGGCCCCATATATCCTTTGGATGACTCCGGGGCAGCATGAGGTCATGATAAGCATCGGAATGTGCATTGCAATATGCCATATCCGTGTGCCATTCTGCCTCAGTAGGGAGAGGCCCCTTTATCCAATTCATAGAAATCTGCGCTGCGTCAGCCCAGCACGACCGAACGCCGATGCACATGTGCAACATCGCGATCATAGCCCAGGAGGACCACCAGAGGTTTTACACTCCAAGTCCCCCCCAGTGATCCCACCGAGGACCTTAAATATCTTTTTCCAAAAGTGCTGTATGCCAGATCAGTACCACGCCACATGAGCAAAGCCTGAGTCTTCCGTGTTACAGCGCGGACATTTAGAGCCCTCTATAAGACCATATCAAAATAATCGGGCTGGGGTATAATATACCTGATTAAGATATTTAAAATGTACTAGTCGGTGATGGCCATTCAATGAGATTGTGCATATCACAGAACAATAGTAAGCCCAATGCTTGTCATTGATATCTATACCCAAGTCTATTTGCCAATCACTGCAAGCTTTAGGGACACTGGCTGCCTGGTCTCTGGTGATATTGCACACAATTTCACTACTATCTGCTGCGGTGTCGTCGTTTGCAGTAAATAAGTAAGAGTGGGTAATTTACAACTAATTTAAGAGCCTCCACAACGGTATCCAAAACCAGAACATGTGCATAGACACCCAGGTATCTGTAGTGCTAGAGGCACTCTTATGGTTTGACACCACGTGATGACCTTTGACTGGATCACTGACAGAATATTGACATCGAAAATATCGAGGTACAAAAATATTGGGGCCGATTCCGATCTCGGCCGGTAGGGCTCCGAATCGGATTTGGCTTAACCGGATCCGATTCGGAGCTCTATTTCCCGACCGATTCGTATGCGCGTCCGGGCGAGTGAGTACGATGCGAATTCGCCGACCGACTCGTCCGGGCGTCCCGACCGACTCGTTCCCGGGTCGAACCGCACCGACTGACTCGCTCGGACTCGACTCGCACCGTGCAATGGAGACGTTCCCCGGCCGGGTAAGTACGATGCCCGCCGCGAGCAGTCCGACCGAGCCGCGCACTCCGGCTCGAAAGAGCAGTTGGAGCCGCACTTTGGGGGTCTGTGTCGGACCCCCCTGTACACGTAGCCGCGCGAGTCGCACACAGGGGGGACCCATGGGTCCCCCCTACCTGTGCGTGTACGGCGCAAGTCGCTTCGCCGCGTACACGCTGTAGGGGGCGCCCTTTTCCGCCTCGCACCCATTGAGTCAATGGGAGCCCGCGTACGCGTTGTACGACCGGCTCCCATTGACTTCAATGGGAGTCCGACCGACTTGAGTCCGATGGCATACGTGCGCATCGTACTCGTTCGGTCGGGCTGCTATGGTCCGATTCGGTCGAAAATCACTCCGAGTCCGGCTCGGTCGGAGAGATTTCCGGCCCGAATCGGAATCGGCCCCATTGATGCAAAAATATCGATGTCCAGAATATCGAAGTCCTATCTACATAATGGTAAGTACAAAAATATCGAGAAAAAAAATATCGATGTCTAAAATATCGTTGTTAAAAATATCGGTTGTTTTTTATGTTTAAAAAGTAATGTAAAATAAAGGAAATATATATAATTTAAAAAAAATAGTTAGAAATATTTTTAAAAAATCCAAATTATAAGTCTTACATATAATGTAAAAAAAAAATTAAACATACATATATATAAAATTTAATATATATTTACTTAATAATATTAATAAATAATTATTTTATTAAATTATAAATTGTTAGAAACATATTACAAATTATAAATACATATATATACACATACACCAATAACATAAAAATAAAATATATATATATAATAAATTAAAATATTAAAATATTTTTAATCTTTTTAAAATACGTTTTACACTACATTAACTGAAACAGTATAGAAAATATTGGATAGCGGAGGGGTAAAATTTACTATTCCCACTCTAGTGAGTGCAACAATAGGGAAAGTGTTGGATAGCGTAGGGGTAAAAATTACTATTCCAACTCCAGTGAGTGCAACAGTAGGGAAAGTGTTGGATAGCATAGGGGTAAAAATTACTATTCCAACTCCAGTGAGTGCAACAGTAGGGAAAGTGTTGGATAGCGTAGAGGTTAAAATTACTATTCCCACTCCAGAGAGTGTAACAGTAGGGAAAGTGTTGGATAGCGTAGGGGTTAAAATTACTATTCCCACTCCAGAGAGTACAACAGTTGGGTGAAGTGTTGGATAGCGTAGGGGTAAAAATTACTATTCCAACTCCAGTGAGTGCAACAGTAGGGAAAGTGTTGGATAGAGTAGAGGTTAAAATTACTATTCCCACTCCAGAGAGTGCAACAGTAGGGAAAGTGTTGGATAGCTTAGGGGTTAAAATTACTATTCCCACTCCAGAGAGTACAACAGTAGGGAAAGTGTTGGATAGCGTAGGGGTAAAAATTGCTATTCCCACTCCAGTGAGTTGAACAGTAGGGAAAGTGTTGGATAGCGGAGAGGTAAAAATTACTATTCCCACTCCAGTGAGTGCAACAGTAGGGAAAGTGTGGATAGCGGAGGGGTAAAAATTACTATTCCCACTCCAGTGAGTGCAACAGTAGGGAAAGTGTTGGATAGTGTAGAGATAAAAATTACTATTCCCACTCCAGAGAGTGCAACAGTAGGGAAAGTGTTGGATAGCAGAGGGGTTAAAATTATTATTCCCACTCCAAAGAGTACAACAGTAGGGAAAGTGTTGGATAGCGGAGGGGTAAAAATTACTATTCCCATTCCAGAGAGTTGCAACAGTAGGGAAAGTGTTGGATAGCGTAGGGGTTAAAATTACTATTCCCACTCCAGAGTGCAACAGTAGGGAAAATGTTGGATACCGGAGGGGTAAAAATTACTATTCCCACTCCAGTGAGTGCAACAGTATGGAAAGTGTTGGATAGCGTAGGGGTTAAAATTACTATTCTCACTCCAGAGAGTGCAACAGTAGGGAAAGTGTTGGATAGCGGAGAGGAATAACTTACTAATCCCACTCCAGTAAAATAATTAATTAACAAACAATTAATTAATTTAAATTTACCTCTCACCATATTCCCCTATATAACACCACCAATGTTGTAAAACATAACACCATTAACATAATTAATTAATAATTAATTAATTATTTAAAATTAACAAACAATTTAAAAACAATGAATAATAATTTAATTTACACAATTAACAGTATAAATCAATTTAAATAAATTTTATAATAAAAAACATTTAAAATAATATAGAAGGGGGCGTGGCCAAGATGGCGGCTCGGTAGGACATGCAATTCCGTCCCTCCGGCTCCGCCGTTTCTTAGCGTTGTGATCGCCCCATCCCCTGGTCTCTTTCTGGCAGAACACGAGCTGTAAACTGCTTGTGCACCCTCCGGTGCAGCTGAGGAGGTGTTGATCAGCAGCGTTGGTGCTCCTGACGGGGTGATCGCCCGAGGAGAGTCGGAGCTGGGAACGAGGAGGTGGCGGACGCAGCTGCGCTCCTGACGGGGCCGATGCGAGCTCTGTGGTGGCACAGCACCAACACGCCGTGGGGCTCACTCCAGACTCGAAAACAGCCCAGAGACCTGACCGCGGATTACCGAGGGCTCGGCAGCCGGCACGCCAAGAGGGCACGGTAGCGGCCCGGAGTGAGGTACGTGGAGCACCCGCCATTTTAATTGCCGGCCTGCCGTGCGGCGCCTCCTTCTCGCCGCCGGCCTCGATTAACACTTTGGGGCTCAGACTGTAGGATCCTGGTGTGCACACGACTGGCCCTCCTGCTTTGCCCGGAGTGAGGGTTATAACCTCCCACACGCTGCGAACGCTGCACCTCCCAGGGACGGGCCTGCTGCGCATCCGCCATCTTGCAAATGGGCCTTGAGTTAGATGACATCGAGCTTGTGATCCGGGATCCCTATCCGCAACACCCAGGCGGGATCTCTGGTTGTTGAACCACTCAGCCTGGTGCTAGGACTCGCGCCCACCAACGCTGCGAACTGCAGGCTGCCGTGCCCACCAGCTAGACACTTGATGAGAGAGGCCGGTTGGCCGCTTACAGTCCTGTGTGATTCTGCCTGACACCTGCTGGACGGCACAGTGGTGGCTCTGGGGGCCTGAAGCACCGCTCTCTTCCTCCGGGCCCCCGCTGCCAACCTGGATTGCTGACAGCGGAGCGATGACTGCTCACACTGCAGGACTGGCACCCCACATCTTCTCCGGCTGCTGCAGAAAGCTGCTCTAGATGCTCTGACTGGACCACTGCCTAGCCCGAACATGCCCCAGCAATAGCGCCCAATGGAGTGGTGATCACCTGGCGCACCCATCGCAGTTTAACCGTCGAGGGCCGAACACAGCAGGTACGCGTCCACTCCCTGAGTGCTTCGTGAGTGAGCTTATATCCTTACCAGAGGAAGACCAACGCGAATCCTGTGCGCCTTTACCCGAGCGGGCCCCCATCGATACCTGTGCCCACTCTCCCTGACGGGCTGAAGACCGGGACCGCCATAGGCCTCTTCACGTGCCGCTTGGGCGGTAGGAGTGAAGTAATCAGTGGCCCAGAGGCTAACTTGCACAGTACTAGGCCGGGTTGAAGCAAAGAGGCTAGCTGGAGTGATACCCCCCTGCATCATCCAGCACCAGTGAGACAGAGCGTCAGCCTCTTGGCACCTGTAGGAGAGCTACTACCTCGGCCTCGGAGTAGGCGTGGTTCCGTGCACACCACGCTTACGGAGCTACAGTCCTACGGCCCTTCCCTGGCTTTCACATCGGCCTCATCGGGAAGTCATGGCGGCGGCCCGAGCGAGAAGGGAGAAGACCCTCAAGGACCTCCTGCTGAAACAGTCTGGCGGCTCTGACACAGTACAGGTGGGCCCCCCAGCTCCGGGACATTCCGAATCGCTGGAGGGCGCGAATGACCCGGCCACGAAAGCCTTTATGATGGAGCTGTTCGCTGCCATTAAAGAGGACATTCTCGACCTCAAAGGACAACTCACGGCAGATCTCAAAGAAGTCCGGCGGGATGTAGACGAAGTGGGCGAAAGGGTGGCCGTCCTTGAAGAACATGAGTTAACTCGGGAGGAGGATCTTCACCAATTGCAGCAGGAAGTGCTGAGGCTGCAGGAACAAAACTTAGATCTACAGGCACATGCAGAAGATCTAGAAAAACGCTCACGGAGGAATAATATTCGCATTCGTGCGTTGCCCTGGAAAGCGGAAGAAGATAATTTGCGATCCTACATCTTGGCCCTCTTTCGACACGTGCTGGGAGACGACAGTCAGCAAAAAATCCAGATGGACCGAGTGCATCGTGTGGGCCTGCCTAGAGGAGAGAAAGCACCCCAGCCTGATATACTTGTGTGCGTGCACAACTTTCAGCTCAAAGAGCAGATCCTACGCAAAGCCCGAGCAGTCCAGCCGATACAGTTCCAAGGGCACTCTCCAGCCCTCTTCCAGGACCTTGCCACCTCCACTCTGGCCAAACGGAGAGAATTTCGTGTGGTCACCTCCTATCTGCGTGACAATGGAATCCCGTATTCATGGGGCCACCCCTTCCGCATAATCTTTAAACACTAGGGGAAGCTACGACAAATTCGCTCACTGAGGGAGGCGCTGGACCTGTTGGGGTTGGACAATACTGAAGATTCGACTAGGGGAGTCGACCCCAAAGCCCGGGCCCCACGACGACCCCCTTGTTGGCAGACTGTCAGGAAGACGTCGACCTCTTTGAAGCCAGATCTGGAGGCGGTGGCGAAGGAACGCGAAGCTGTGCTCTCATCTCTCTCCCAGTCCCAAGAACGCTCGTGTTCCCCTTGAACATTCCAGCATAGACCATAGGGGATGAATGTCATAGAGCGCAGCCGGAGGGGCACATGGGACGACCACCTTTCCTGATCTAACGGACTGCCTCTCCGCGGCTCTTGGTTCTCCAGGTATCCTGCTCTGCGGTTTTCCCTCAGGGTCATGTTCCCTTTAGGCTATGCCTTCCAGACGAACTTTTGTCCATAGTTACTTCTTGGGGTTGAGTTTCTGTGGGTTGTCTTCTTTTATGTCTCTGTTGCCTTTTCTTTAGGGGTTCCCCGTACCAGACTTTGCACTCCCACCCTCCGCTCGCAGGCCCGCGGTATCTCTGACCCACATACCGCGCCTCGCACCCTTCATCCACGATGGGTCCGCCCAGGCTAACTCCTACCCGCTATGACTAGACACCTAAAGATCGTAAGCCTCAATGTGAGGGGCCTCAACCACCCTACAAAACGTGCAGCGATTCTCTCCCTACTGGAACAGTCAGACGGAGACATTTGTCTCCTCCAAGAGACCCATCTGCTTGCCAAAGATACTCCCTGTATGCGCGCGCGGTGCTTCCCCCGTCAGTATTGGTCCTCTGATTCCACGAAGAAGAGTGGGGTAGCTATCCTGCTTGGGGCTAAATTTGAGGGTAAGGTACTGTCTACTTTGTATGAGCTCAAAGGTAGGGTCCTAGCACTTCGGATACAATGGGGGTCTACTATTTTCACACTAATTAACATTTATGCACCCAATGCTCACCAGGAGGCTTTCCTCCGCCACCATATATCAGAGGGTCTGTCCTCCCCAGATGCTGCTTTAGTGATAGGCGGCGACTTAAATTTGGTGATGGATAGTGATTGGGACCGCTCGGGTCAACGATACTCTCAGGTGGGAGCCCTCTCTCAAGAAGGCAAACAATGGTTGGCTGATAATGGCCTTCATGATATATGGTGCCTCCAACATGCAGACCTCCGTGATTACACTTACTTCTCTGCAGCACATATATCCTATGCACGCTTAGATATGTTCTGGGTCTCTCATACGCTCCTCCCTAGGGTCAGCGACACCACAATAGCTCCACGCTCTCTATCAGATCACGCACACATCTCCATTTCCCTAAGTCCTGAAGGGGTTGAGTGTATACCTGCCCGAAGGCGGCTGCGCGTGGACCTTTTACATTCCCCACACATTGTAGAAGGTGTGCGCACCAAACTTTTAGACTATCTCCAACATAACGATACTGGAGAGACATCCTTGGCCATCGTTTGGGAAACCCTCAAGGCGGTGATCCGCGGAGAATTTCTTGCCATCTCTTCTGCTGATAATAGGAGACGTCGGGAAGCTCGCTCAGACCTTGAGAAGGAAGCAGCAGAAATAGAGGCGATACATAAACGTACGGGGGCTCAGAGGGTGTGGCGATCCCTGGAAAAGAAGCGGATGCTTCTTAAACGCCTGGACCTGGACAAGGCGGAGTTTGCACTGCTGCGCCTCTGACACAGATTCCACCTGGGTAGTGACAAGTGTGGGAAGATGCTAGCATGGAAACTGCGTGCCAGGGCAGTAGCGAGGAATATCTCCTCTCTGATGCAGTCTTCTGGGGAGGAAGTCCACCTGGATTCCCAGATTGTAGAAGAATTCCGCCGCTTCTATCACTCACTCTATAGCGCGGAGTCGCACAAGCCCCCTAATGCACGGGAATACCTAGAGTCCAGCAACTTCACTTGCCTCCCTACCGCGCAGACAGAACAGCTGGAGGACCCCATCAGGTTGGAAGAGGTGATTTCAGCCATCTCCCGGCTGAAGCTTGACAAATCGCCGGGCCCCGACGGCTTCCCTGCCCTGTTTTATAAAACATTTTGTCATGAAGTAGCACCCCTCCTAACCCGCCTTTATAATTCCTTCTTAGAAAGTGGGGCTGTGACGGATTCTGTGTCAGAGGCGGCGATTTCCGTAATTCTCAAGCCTAATAAAGACCCGGGGCAATGCAGCTCCTACCGCCCGATTTCGCTGCTCAATGTTGACGCGAAGCTTCTTACAGGAATACTCGCAGCCTGATTGAACCCCCTGATGGCAGGTCTAATAGATCCGGAACAGGTGGGATTCATCCCCACGCGCCAAGGCAGTGACAATACCAAGCGACTCCTCCACCTGATAGATAGTGTCCACTGCTCCCAAAAGGCAGCAATACTCTTCGCGGTAGATGCCGAAAAGGCGTTCGATAGAGTATGCTGGACATATCTCTTCGACGTCTTGCGTGTTTTCGGACTTGGCCCCCGTTTCATCCAATGGGTGCAGTGCATCTACCGCGCCCCCCGGGCATTTGTTAGAGTTAATGGAATGTCCTCATCTTCCTTTGAGATAGCCCGGGGCACGAGGCAAGGGTGCCCGCTCTCGCCTCTTTTATTCGCACTTTATATGGAACCCCTTGCACAGAAAATTCGCGATCACCCTAATATCCATGGCATCCGGTTTGGGGGAGATAGCCATAAGATAAGCCTTTACGGGGATGATGTCATCCTCTCCCTCGCTCAGCCTCTCACCTCGCTCCCCGCACTAGTGGACGAACTTGAATCATTTGGACGGCTCGGGCTTCAAGATCAACCTTGGCAAGTCCCAGGTCCTTAATCTATCCCTACCGCAAGCTCAAGCGGAGGCCCTTAGGCAGTCCCTCCCTTTGCATTGGTCCAACGACCCTGTGCCCTATTTAGGCATCCTTTTGACCCCTCGATCCCACGCATACTAGAACTAAACTACTCGTCCTTGGTGACCCAGACGAGGAAGGAACTGGATGGGTGGACTAAACATAATTTATCCTGGTTCGGGCGCATTGCGGCGGTCAAAATGATGATTTTGCCACGCATACTCTACCTCTTCCAGACCCTCCCACTGACACCGCCGCCTAAATCCCTGCGCAACATTCAGCTCGCTCTGAACAAATTCATCTGGGGTAATAAGAAGGCACGCCTATCTATAGCACAATTGTCACGTCCCAAAAGCGATGGAGGGGTAAAGCTGCCGATGGTCCTCAGATACCTCCAGGATGCGCACCTACGCTACGTGCTGGAGTGGAATCGCCCACTTTCTGAGAAGCACTGGACCTTCATGGATCAGGCCGTAGCTGGGGCGAATGTCTGGCGTGAAATTTGGCTCTCCCGCCGCTCACGTTCTTGGGGCCTTTATTCATCTCCAGTCACGGCAGCAACGATGAAAGTTTGGGATGCGGTGGCACTGTCGAGGGGTCTGACAACCTTTCCCTCCCCAATGACGCCGTTGGGTTGACAACCCGGATTTCCCCCCGGGATGTAAGACGGCCATTCCCCAGCGCTGGAGGGAGGCTGGGTGTAAGCGCTTAGGCCACCTGTTTGATCTTGAGGGCATTATCCCATTTGAGCGGGTACGTCGGGACCTCACCCTACCCCGGACAGACGAGTTCTTCTACCTTCAGCTCCGACATTGGGCTACTTCCCCGGCCCTCCTCCCACACGTCTCTCGTAAGTTCACCCCCTTCGAGAAATGGATAGCGAACAAGACAGACGACCAGCACCTCATTTCAGAACTCTACGCTTTCCTTGCCCCACGCGCGACTGGGAAACGCTCCCGCGGGCAGGCCAGATGGGAAGCAGAATTGGGTCGGGTCTTTACAGACAAGGAGTGGGACAACATTCACTATAGGGCTCACCACACGGCATACAACACTGCGGGGACTGAATCGGCATTCAAGGTGGCATCCTACTGGTATCTCACACCGGCGAGGATACACCAATGGGACAAGAATCACACGGAGGAATGCTGGCGGGGCTGTGGTCTGATGGGCTCCCTTTCACACCTTCTATGGCACTGCCCGAGGCTAGAGAGGTATTGGGACCAGGTGCTTAACGACATTGACGCTGCATTCGACACTGAGATCCCCCGCTTCCCGGCCTACACTTTGCTAGGGCTGTCAAATCCAATCACCTTTCCACTATGGTCACTTAGAGGCAGGCAGATGGCACTAGCATTGCTTGCAGCGCGCCAGGCGATCCTAATCCACTGGGGTACTGCTACGGTGCCGGACCATACGGCCTGGTTACATAGGCTTTGGATGATCCTAGCCATGGAACGACTAACAATGAGTCAAGATCACAAGAGCACGAAATATGCTGAACTCTGGGCTCCCTTTATAACACTACTATCGAAGGACCTACGTGAGGTCACCTGCCCCAAACTCTTGCACGTGCTACGACTCATACCTCCTTCTTCGGACTTAGCGACCCCTACATGAGGGAGTAGTAAGGTTTGGGTGGAGTACAATGGGCTCTGCGAGACGTCGCACATCCTTTAGTGTACTTGGTACGGTTCCCCTCTCTTTCCCTTTTTTTTTTTTTCCTTTTTCTTGTTATTACGGGGGCGGGAGGGAAGGTGGGTTTTTCTTATCTACTGCTTGTTTATTATGGTAGGACAGCAAGCTCTAACCTGCACTGTTTGATGGTTATGTTCTCCCTGCCTAATATGCCTCACTTTGAGCATCGCCAGCCTACCGAATGTTGGACTGCACGCAGTAATGAGATACATATTTACATTGCATTGTCCTTTAGCCGCCGGCCCCTGTGGTTGTAGGCGAATGGCTGTGTTCAGGTGTAATAGCACCCACCGACTAAATAAATAAAAAGATTTGTTCCATAAAATAATATAGAAAATAAATTACTTACCAGCCTACTCCCCTATCAACACACAACCCGCGCTTAAAAAAACCACACAAATAACATAATTAATAATTAATTAATAATTATTAATAACCAATTAATAAATAATTAACAATATAGTATTTACCACAATTTACAATATAAATTTGTAAAAACATAAATATTAAATAATTAAAAATATAAATAAAATAATTATTATTAAATCACTTCCCACCCTACTCCCCTATAAACCCACAACACGCTCCTAGAACAATAACACAATTTACATATTTACCAATTAATTAATAATTAACAAACAATTATTAACTAATTAATAATAAATTAACTACCACAATTAACAATATAAAATAATAAAAACTTAGGGGTCGATTACGATGGCGGTCGGAAAAACATACCGACCGCCATGGTAGCGGCAAAAAACCGCCCGCATGGCCACCGGGAAAACGCCGCACACATTACGATGAACCGCCACAATAATCCGTCCGCGGCGGCGGGAGACAACGAAAACCGCCCGCACACGCCGGACCAGCTCAAAATCCGACCGCAACGGCCGGATACCCAGCGGAAAAGCCAAGAACCGCCGCCATGCACACGGAGTAACCGCCCGTGACATTATGACATCCCCGCTACCACCATGGTACCCACCTATGAATCCGACCGCATCGTGCGCGAACAGTGACGAATCCGATAGGCGGCGGAAGGGCCGCAGCATAGCCACCGCTGCCGAGGAACCGCTGCCGAGGAACCGCAAAAAAAATGGCGGACGTTGAAAAAAACCAGAAAAAAAAACCAATGCTGAAGTAGACCTGTCCCAACACAAACCAAAAGTGCCCAATGACAACAGCCCCAGAAATTCAAAATAACCAATCACAGGACAACACACACAACACACCTGACAGCAACATACCAGCTTGCCACACCCCCCATAGCCGAGCATAAAACCAGCCCCTCCCTGACCACAATCCTTTGCTACACTCCACAACTGAAGGTCCCAACCCCAGAGAACAAAGGAGAGGCAAACCTGCACACAGCACCACCACAACACACACACCACCTACACCACCCACAACACCCACACAACTGCACCACAGAACATCTGCACAGCACACACCATGGCACCACACAAAATGCCAAAATTCACTGATGCAGAGCTTGCAGTCATGGTAGATGAGATAATAAGAGTTGAACCACAACTCTATGGCAACATGGTCCAACACACCCCATTAGCCACAAGAACCCAAATGTGGGTGAGGATAGTCAATAAGGTCAATGCAGTAGGGACCACCCCCGCAACAAGCAGGAAATACAGAAGCGGTGGCATGACCAGAAGATCGTGGTGAAGAGGAAGAGGGCCAAGAACCGTCAGCTGGCTGACGGGACTGGTGGAGGCACTCCCATCCCACCCAAACCATACAGTCCGTGGGAGGAGAAGGTCCTTGGAATCCTACATCCAGAGAGTCTTGAAGGAATCCGCGGGGGACTGGAAGCTGGTAAGTACAAACCAATGTATAACATCACATTGCCATGTACCGTCTTGCACAAATTCAAACCTACAACCCCTCGGCCAAAGGACATTCGTCTGACCCACAATACCCAAAACAGGTCACACAGATGTAAGCACCACTCAACCTGAAAAAGCACAAAGCTAAACAAAACCAACTGGGATGCATGTGTACAGACAAAAAGCACTACAACACACACCAGGCCCCCATCTCCCACCCCTCAGCAGGATGGAGCACCACACCCAGAAGCATGTGTCAGCCATTGAACGCTCCCCACCACCTAACAGGTAGGTAGCCATCTTCACAGGGTTGGGGAATGTGTATCTGGAGGCAGCACTACAACTCCCAACAGGCCCCCTCTCCCACCCCTCAGCAGGATGGAGCACCCCACCCAGAAGCATGTGTCAGCCATTGAACGCTCCCCCACCACCTAACAGGTAGGTAGCCATCTTCACAGGGTTGGGGAATGTGTATCTGGAGGCAGCACTACAACTCCCAACAGGCCCCCTCTCCCACCCCTCAGCAGGATGGAGCACCCCACCCAGAAGCATGTGTCAGCCATTGAACGCTCCCCCACCACCTAACAGGTAGGTAGCCATCTTCACAGGGTTGGGGAATGTGTATCTGGAGGCAGCACTACAACTCCCAACAGGCCCCCTCTCCCACCCCTCAGCAGGTTGGGGCACCCCACCCAGAAGCATGTGTCAGCCATTGAACGCTCCCCC
Source organism: Calotriton arnoldi (assembly GCA_963921515.1). Classification (NCBI taxonomy): domain Eukaryota; kingdom Metazoa; phylum Chordata; class Amphibia; order Caudata; family Salamandridae; genus Calotriton; species Calotriton arnoldi. The sequence continues at coordinate 729,037 of CAWUFW010005003.1, read as the reverse complement.
ACCACCTAACAGGTAGGTAGCAATCTTCACAGGGTTGGGGAATGTGTATCTGGAGGCAGCACTACAACACACAACAGGCCCCCTCTCCCACCCCTCAGCAGGATGGAGCACCCCACCCAGAAGCATGTGTCAGCCATTGAACACTCCCCCACCACCTAACAGGTAGGTAGCCATCTTCACAGGGATGGGGAATGTGTATCTGGAGGCAGCACTACAACACACAACAGGCCCCCTCTCCCACCCCTCAGCAGGTTGGGGCACCCCACCCAGAAGCATGTGTCTGTAAGTAAAAACCAAAGTGACACTGCACAGGTAATCAGACAGTGCATGCACACCACCATCACTCAACAAAAGCATTGGGAGACATGACAACATGAGGCTCTACTTCACCCAAAAATAGAAAAGTAAAGCACAGCCATTGACAGGATGCAGACAGCTCAGCGTACGTAACTGTGACAGAAACAGAACTGTGACTCTCAACAAATATGTCCAAGAAAACGGGCCTCTGACATGCATCACCCAGACTTCCCTCTGTAGCGTACATGGGTGCTGATCATGAAGGACCATGGGAAAACCAAACTAGCATGGTCTGCTGTATAAAGAAATACAAGCACAGGACATGTCAACGGTATGCATGTGATGACAATGGCTAGTCCATGCACACAGGTAATGTCTGCCAGGCAGAGTGATCAGCAAAGATGCTGAACATCAACTTGTAGTCATGCCAGTTGTCAGATGACAACCTCACATTGAAATCACCAATACTAGACGTGTGGCATGCTAACCAATCACAGGTCACACCATTGTGAAATGATGAATGTAACTCCACTTCATGGCATGAGGCACATCACTGTGCAGACATACAATGTGTGAAAAAGGCAACTGTGTGTAGCATAACATGTAAATAAGAGACATCAAACACAGCAACCCTGAGGTGTGTAAGGCAATTACCATCTACTTCCTGTCCCACAGGTGACCAACAACTGACTGCAGAGGACGACAACCTCAACCAGCACAGCCAGTCACCAGCTCCCGAACATCTCCCCTCGGATGCAGACTCCCTGGATAATGAGGAGGAGGAGGACCAACCCGGACCATCTGGTGTGGCAGGGCGGAATGTGTCCCAGGACCCCACAGCCCCACCACCCTCAGCAACAACATCAACGCAGAGCCCTGCTGCAATGACCTGTGCCACCACCACCTCCACCACCACTACCACTACCACTGCTGCCTGCAACACTCGCCCTGCTCCACAGGCCAACCAGATCACAACAACTGCGGAGGCACGGGAGAGTAGGCCGGTGCCCACAGGAGGGAGGCAACAGGGCCGTGACAGCAGGCCAGGTGTGAGGACAAGGCTGACCCAAAGGGAAGAAGACCCTGCCACAGAATCACTGGCACACATTCACAGAGTTGTGGGGGCCTATGAACACGCCCAGGGACAGTTGAGGCAGGCTCAGCAGGATGCCCGTGAGCAACAACAGATGCTGCGCTCAATTGACAACCGCATGGGCCAACTCGTGGCCTGCATGGGCCAAATCAGGGACCTCCTGGGCCAGCTAGTGGAGGTCCTCAGGGACAGGCATGCGGCACCGCCAACACCGACAGCTCCCTCCGTTGTGCCGCAGGATGACAGACCCCCACCCTCCCCTGCGTCCAGCGAGCATGGGGACTCATCAGACACCACTGGCCATGCACCTGTGTCCCCCCCGGCCAAAAGAGCAAGTGGCCGCCCGAAAAATCATTGGGAGCATCCCGTGGCAAAGCACCTGGCAAAAGCCAGTCAAGTAGCCAGCCATGATGGCACCCCTCTTCACCCTGCTGTGTACCCTGCAGACTGTCCCCACACACAATGGCGTGGGAATGGCAAATGACTGTTGGACTGTGTTGCCATACTGATCTAGTGTATACTCTATTGTCTCATCTACCATCACTGACAAATCTGTTATTCACCATTCTCAAATCTGTCAATATCCACATCTACATCACATGTATCCACTGTAAATAAACACTAATAACGCACCAATTTAGTTGTCACTGTTCCATGTTCATCACAGTATGTTAACTCACACCCATGATTACAATGTCACAGGAGCAGGGATACTCCGCAGGCAAGTAGAGGCTGAAGGGACCTAGGAAAACACAACAGAACATCAGTTGCTACTCAGGTGGTGGACTAACAACCATCACACAACACAGCACATCAAGGTACGACAATCTGCACATGTCACAAGGAGCAACTGTACCAACATAGACATCAAGTAGCTGTGTCAAAAGATCCCTTGCCATACACACCTGCAGCCAGCACTGACTCAGCAACATGCTGTAGTCACAAAACTCACATACACATATTCACCAAGCACAACATCATCAGACAACAGCCAGTATTGACATTGCCACTGACCATCAAGTGAAGTAGTTGTTGATGAGCTGCTGACGCTGTCCAACACCTTCCTCCTCTCCACTATCCTCGTCACTTGACGTTTGGGTGTTTGCAGGTGGGGGCTGTGGCTGGTCATCATCATCCTGGATTAAGGGGATCCCCTTCCGCACGGCCAGGTTGTGTAGCATGCAGCATGCTACCACTATCTGACACACCTTGACGGGTGAGTACTGCAGAGCCCCTCCGGTCTTGTCGAGGCATCGAAAACGCGATTTCAGGAGTCCAAATGTTCGCTCAATGACCCGACGTGTCCTCCCATGGGCATTGTTGTAGCGCACTTCAGCTGGTGTCCTGGGATTGCGAAGTGGACTCAGCAACCAAGGTCCGTTGGGATATGCAGAGTCACCTAAGTGTGAAAGACACATACAGATTGAGTGTCTGACATGTGTCCGAGGACAGCATGGCACACAAACAGCACACGACTCGACCCTTTGTACTCACCCACAATCCATGCCCGCTCCGGCGCCAGATTGGCCATCAGCTGTGGTAAAATGCTGTTGCGCATTATGTGTGAATCGTGGGCTGAACCTGGAAACTTTGCACAGACGTGTGAGATGACCATATCTGCCTGGCACACCACCTGCACATTGATGGAATGATAATGTTTCCTATTTCGGTAAATATGCTCCCGTGCTTGGGGTGGAATCAGGGAAACATGTGTGCCATCTATTGCACCAACTACATTAGGAACGTGTCCAAGTGCATAAAATTCACCCTTCACATCCGCCAACTCATGCCGCCTGGGGAAATGTATGAATTGGTCCCTGTGTTGCATCATAGCCAACAGGACATCACGTAGCACCATGCTGAATGTTGGTTGGGACATCCCCCTGCAATGCCCACAGTTTGCTGGAAGGATCCCGTAGCCATGAAATGTAGGAATGCCATCACCTTTGCCGTTGGCGTGAGTGCTGTTGGGTATGTCCTGCGTGGAAGCAGGTGTGGCTCCAATAGTGCACAAAGTTCCAGGAGGTTTGTCCGATCCAGACGGAATCGCCTTATGATGTCGGTATCCTCCATGTTAGCCAGCAGGGTGAAGGTACGAAACACATTAGGTCGCCTCCTAGGTGAGATGAAAGGGGACACGTCATAGCAACATAAATTAGGATGTGCACAAATTCATAAAGTCTGTCCTGTCACGGCGCTAACATTGACTGTCATCCCTGAAAGCACACAGTGCAATTCAGTGTTGTCCCAACATGAGACAGATTAATTGTACAACTGTCATGGATGTGCACAGTCAGTAGACACAATACGAACACTGTCTATGTGAATGCCAAGAGTCACATATCGAGCTGAGGTGGACTCAGCCTTGGGTGTACATGACACAGGACATGTGTGAAGCAGAGACAATGCTGGCTTCCACGTTGCTGCTGTACCTGCCACACCTCCTTGGCCAACAAGTCTACGCATGAACAGACTGTATGCATTACATATGGACAACTGGCTCAGACACCTGACAACAGTGGATGTAATTTTACACCACATGTCCCAAGGGACATGCATCCTGACCCTCATTCCACACAGGCTGTCAGGCCCAACACAGCATACAATCAATATCACACATCTAACAAACATGCTGGCTGTGCATGAGTAGTGGGACACTGGTACCTCACATTGACCAAATGTCGGAGTTGGATGAGTGTCACAGGCACAACAGTCAAGGTACATCTCACCTGTCTTGGGTGCCCACACCATCCTGATACACCAGCAGATGTGATCCACCCACACAGTGCTGGAATAGATGGTGAGCAAGGATGGCTAGCACCCCATAGCATGCACATACACTAGTGTTGGTGGCAACACACTGCACACGTGTGCCACTTGTGCTGACCATCCAACATTGCAGACAATTCCCGCTCATCAGTGCACACACATTGCATGTGCAAAACTGGACACCCATAGCCTGTGGACAAATGTCGCATACTATATTCCATACAGTTAGCACAATCCACAACCGTGCATGCAGTCCATCTGCCAACGCAACATTCCTGATGTGAACAATGGACATGCACTGGTGGCAGGTGAGTAGCACCGGAACACAGCACAACACTCAAAAACCATAGTGTAGCTAAGCACCATTGTTGAAATGTACATGTTACTGATTCACATACAACAGTCCAAACAACATGAGCACAGACCTGACACTACCACATAGGTCCCTGTGGTTACAGGTGGCAGACATGTAGCAAAGACATCTGCTCTGGCCGTCTACCCAAGTGACAAACAATAATAATGCAACGGATGCCAGGTGTGGTGCTGAAGTACTCGTCATCCTTTAGCAGGTCGAGCCCCCCTGTACATGTGGACATACACTGCAGGAGTTGCCAGTGTGTACAAAGACATAACATGCGGCATGTAATTGGTCTTAGCAATAACACAACAGGGTGACATCTGTTTCCAATGATGACAGTCATGCTGAATGAATGAGTTCATCTGGGTTTTCAGTGTAACACATGGGCTCAGGTGTGAGATAGTGGTCAGCATGGGTGGCAGATACGACATTGTGTGTAAATATTGATCGACATAATGGAGTACAGTGTTCCATTTGGTGTGAGACGTTACACAGTGGCTGACATTTGTGACAGGAGACCATATCAATGTTATCCAGTGCCATGTGCCACTGTAAGTATCCACTGTGTGTAGCACAGTAATGACCATTGATCCACACACAACAAGAACTGTCCGTAGGTGCCTTAAACGTGCCCCATAAACACAATGACGCACAGAGTGTACGATGTGGTGCTGCATATTCCCCATAGCGGACGCACATACTGTCCGTGAATTGGGTGGCGGAGCATGCCAACCACCATTTGTACCTGTGTCGATGCCCACCACTGACGCAAGTGTGTCATGTGCTGCACATGACACATTGGTGTTAGTGATGGCCCTCCACATAGCTGCAGATGGCGTTTGTCATGCTCCACCAGCCACATCCCGGTCACCCATGTCACTCTATGGCAATCAAACAGCGGTAGCGCCGGCCAGGACCCCACGGTGTGTCACCGCCATGAACCATGCCCTTGCAGCCAATGGGGACCGCTATCGCGGTGGCATGTTGCAGATTCAAAAATCGCGGTAGGCGTGCTCCGCCCCCAGCGGATGCGGAGATAGGATGCATTTGTAAGATGCACCACCGCAGTAGCGCCGGCCAGGACCCCGCGGTGTGTCACCGCCATGAACCATGCCCTTGCAGCCAATGGGGACCGCTATCGCGGTGGCATGATGCAGATTCAAAAATCGCGGTAGGCGTGCTCCGCCCCCAGCGGATGCGGAGATAGGATGCATTTGTAAGATGCACCACCGCGGTAGCGCCGGCCAGGACCCCGCGGTGTGTCACCGCCATGAACCATGCCCTTGCAGCCAATGGGGACCGCTATCGCGGTGGCATGATGCAGATTCAAAAATCGCGGTAGGTGTGCTCCGCCCCAGCGGATGCGGAGATAGGATGCATTTGTAAGATGCACCACCGCGGTAGCGCCGGCCAGGACCCCGCGGTGTGTCACCGCCATGAACCATGCCCTTGCAGCCAATGGGGACCGCTATCGCGGTGGCATGATGCAGATTCAAAAATCGCGGTAGGCGTGCTCCGCCCCCAGCGGATGCGGAGATAGGATGCATTTGTAAGATGCACCACCGCGGTAGCGCCGGCCAGGACCCCGCGGTGTGTCACCGCCATGAACCATGCCCTTGCAGCCAATGGGGACCGCTATCGCAGTGGCATGATGCAGATTCAAAAATCGCGGTAGGCGTGCTCCGCCCCCGCGGAGGCGGTCATTGGATGCTTTTGAAGAAGGCTGACCTGGAACACCAATGGCAGAAGACTATGACCACTGAAACGAGTCCAGGGCCCTATATATGTGTGGAAGGGAGCACCACATTTCCACTGCTCACAGAGCCTGCTGCCTGGGACCCCTCACCTGCTGCTGCCTCCAGGGACTGCTGCCTGAGACCCCTCACCTGCTGCTGCCTCCAGGGACTGCTGCCTGAGACCCCTCACCTGCTGCTGCCTCCAGGTACTGCTGCCTGAGACCCCTCACCTGCTGCTGCCTCCAGGGACTGCTGCCTGGGACCCCTCACCTGCTGCTGCCTCCAGGGACTGCTGCCTGGGACCCCTCACCGCCCACTGCCGCCGCTGACGTCTCATGTCCACAGTAATGGCTAGGACGGAGAAGATCCGTGCCAGTCCATTTACAAGCGAGGAGCTGGATGTCCTGGTGGACGAGGTGCTGACACAGTACCCACGGCTATATGGTGGCCCAAATGTTGTGGTAAGTCTCCAACAGTGGGGGTGTGAGTGCAAGGGGGGCACACATGTAGTCGATCAGATGGTGTATGTGCCTGAGAGTGTGGGGTTGTGTAATGCACTGGCTGACATGCTGTTTCCTAGTTGTTAAGGGGGTGTATGCAACCCACACATTCAATGCATGGACATGAAGGGTGGATGAACATGTGTTGTGTATACATCCATATGGTGTGACAGCTATCTGGTGATGCATGTTTCTGGACAGTTATTGTTCATGTGACTGTTTGTGTGGGTCCTCGTTGTCCATCTCTGTGTGATTCTACCTGGCATGGACTGTCCACGCCCAATGTGACAAGGACACATCACTGACTGTACAGAGTGTGATACGTGTGTGGTTCGCATGAATGTACATCAATGACCCATATCTGCCGTGTGGAGATGAGTCCGTGTCATGCCACTGTTCAGAGAGAGAGGTTTTACCATGAGAGTGTGTCACTGATGTTTTCCCCCTCTTGTCTCCCACACCTGCAGCTCAAGGTACACCAGCGTAAGGCCGTGTGGAGGTCCATTGCAAGCAAGGTGCGGGCTCTGGGAGTGTCGAACCGCCGGCGCACCCACTGCCACAAGAGGTGGGACGACATATCACGACTGGCAAAGAACGTTGCCGAGATGACACTGGGGATACTCCCTCGCAGTGGCAGGTTGTCACGACGCAGCTTGACACCACTGATGTGCCGCATCTTGGCTGTGACACAGCCTGAGCTGGACACACGTTTGAAGGAGCATCAACAGCAAGCTAGGGGTGAGTATTCTGTGAAGGTTGATTTTGTCTGTGAGTGGCTGCATGTGTACCATGCCTGTACCTGCGCTGGTGTACGTGATGTGGTTAATGTGATGCAGTGGGTTGTAAGTGGCCCCTGTGCTGGGTGTGGCAGTCACGGATATTACATACATGCACTTACTGATGTTTTTCCAATCCTGGGAATTTCAATGGCATTGTGGGTGGTGTGCTGCAGGCCTGGTCCATTGGTGTTAGTGTTTGTACGCCCCAACATGCATGATGTTGTGCTGTCTGCCCATCACATGGCTCAGCTGTGCCGTGTTTAGATGTTTGTACGCACTGTTTGAGGTAGTGATGTGTGTCTGCATGGTGAGATTGCACGGGGTGGCCTGCAACATGTAGACTTTGTCATCCTCAGTGTGTCTGGTGTGGCCAGGTGCCCTGTTTCAGCCCGTGGAATTTGTGTTCTGTTTTGTGTTGTATTGTGTTTTGTTTACGTACCTGCGGCGGCGTCCGCGGCGGGCGATGTTGGCCTGGTGATGTATCACGTACAGCACCGGGAGGACGTGTAGTGCTGGATCCATGGCGTTCGGCTCCGGGTGGAGGGCTCCAGAAGTCTCGTTTCACGCTCCGCTGTCGAGATTCCGCCGTGTCTGGAAGGGCGGTTTCTCCCCTGGGGTTCGACGGGTTGTTTGGCGCATCGTAATTTGTTGAGCGGACGGGACGTCATTCCGCACGGCGGTGAGTCTCCATTGGCTCCCACCGGCGCGGTGGCGGGCGCAATTTCATGGCGGTCGGCGTTGTACCGCGGAGGTCGGGAAATGGGGCATATTTGCCCTTCATAATATGGCGGCCGTGAGGACCGCTGCTGGCGGGCGGTAAAAGGCATTTTTCCGCACCGCCGGCACCGCGGTACTAACACCGACCGCCATCGTAATCGACCCCTTAATTATTAATTAATAGAAATTATTAATTAATTAATTATAATTAAATTACTTCCCACCCTATTCCCCTATAAACCCACAACCCGCTCCTAAAAAAATAACACAATTAAGATATTTACTAAATAATTAAGAATAATTAACAACCAATTAATAACTAATTGATAACAAATTAATTACCACAATGAACAATATAAAATATTAAATATAAAAATATGAATTAATAAAACATATTAATTAATTAAATATAATTAAATTACTTCCCACCCTATTCCCCTATAAACTCACAACCCGCTACGGAATAAAAACGCAACATTCAATTAAAAATTATTAATAATTTCTAAAAAGTATTATTAAATTTACTATAATTAAATTACTTCCCACCCTATTCCCCTATAAACCCACAACCCGCTACGGAATAAAAACGCAAAATTCAATAAAAAATAATAATTTCTAAAAATTATTATTAAATTTACTATAATTAAATTACTTCCCACCCTATTCCCCTATAAACCCACAACCCACTACGGAACTAAAACGCAAAATTTACTTTAAAAAAAATTAATAACTTCTAAAAATGTAATACATATATTTAAAAAATACAATACTTAACCAAAAATATAGAACACATACATTTAAAATACATACTAAAATACATAACACTAATATAAACATTGATATTATTAACAACGATATTTTTACAAACGATATTACTGACTTCGATCTTTATGAAAACGATATTTCTTACCTTCATACCGATATTCTTGATGTCGATATTCTGTCCCTTCGATATTTCCAACTCGATATTTTTGTCCTTCGAGATTAAAAACTCGATATTATGTCTGTGCACCCCTTTGACTACCATGATTTTAATTGACTTTTGGTGTTTCATTTTACCCTAGCCTGAATATGCCTTTTCCCCTGAAATTTTCTTCCGTTTAATCATGCAGTCTTAAAGTGGGAGCTGCTTGCCAGGAACAGAACGTGTGGGATGTGCATTTGAATGCATGAGAGAGAGAGAGGTGTGGAATGTACTTTTTGGTCTCGAAGTGCAGTGTTATGAGCAGTGCTGCACAAATGTGCATTATGTTGTACATTGAGAGATGAAGTGTGTGATGCTATAGGCAGTGGTGCACAAATTGTGTTCTTACTATTGGCTTTGACATGCCCTCATCTCATCTTGAATCCTGACTCTGTCTTGCTAGAGGTTTCTGCGCGTACAGGGAGGCCCCCTGAGTACTCAAGTTGTTTGGGTTATTCACGTTCAAGGTTGTTTTGTTTTCAACTGGATGGAGGCTTTCGTAAGCTTCGCTGGGATAATGTGTGGGAAGTGTGCTTGGTGCCTTTCAGAGCAGAGATTGTTGGTGCCAGAGAAATGTGTGGAATATACAGCTCTGTCTCGGAGTCAAAATACAGGGGCCTGGCCAGCTTCTGTCTTGACCTTGACACAGACCAGTACGGTCAGCTCAGTTTTTCGTAACAGAAAGGAAGGGGGCAAAGTTTCTAGAACCTTCGCCTTAGGTTGAGTAAAAGGTATTAACCCCTTCGCTGCTAGGCCTTTCCCCCCCCTGTGCTAAGCCTTTTTTTGGCTATTTGGGGTAGTGCGCGCTTAGGCCCCTGTAACTTTTTGACCACATAAGGTATCCACGCCAAATTTGCGTCCTTTTTTTCTAACATCATGGGGATTGTAAAGGTACCCAGGGTTTGTGGATTCCCCTGGAGGGGACCCAGAAATTAGCCAAAATACAGCAAAATTTTGTTTTTTTTGGGAAAAATGCGAAAAAAGGGCTACAGATGAAAGCATCTTGTTTTTTCCCTGCAAATGTCATCAAAAAAGGGGTTGTGGTGCTGAAATCACCATCTTCCCAGCTTTCAGGAACAAGCAAACTTTTGTCAGAAAACCAACTTTTTTTACACAGTTTTGGCATTTTTCTGGGACATAGTCTATTTTTGCTATTTTTTGTGCTTTCAACCTCCTTCCAGTTAATGGTAGAAATGGATATGAAACCAATAATGGATCCTAGAAAGCCATACATTTCTGAAAAGTAGACAAAATTCTGAATTCAGAAGGGGTCATTTGTGTAGATCCTTAAAGTTTTCCTTATAGAAACTAACAGTTAAATAAAGGAAAAATTGAAAATTAGTTGAAAAAAACAGCCATTTGTGTCAACGTTTTCACCTGTAACTTCTTCTAATTATGACAGCTATTTGAAAGCAATATACCGTTATATCCGCTGGACCTTTCTGGTTGTGGGGATATATAGGACTTGTAGGTTCACCAAGAACCCGACGAACCCAGAGCCAATAACTGAGCAGCATCTTGCAATGGTTTTTTATTATGTACCGGGTATATAGCAATTATTTTGGGAAAATGTATACATGGAAAAATTGTTATGAAAGACACCTATGTATTTCTGAAATGGGAACAAAATGTAGATTTTAGAAACAGTAGATATTTACATATCTCCGAAATTGGGAGTACCCATACTAGCATGAGAATTATAGGTCATTTTTCAAAATGACTTATTTTTTACACATTGTCTTTCATTTGGAAGGCAGAAATGCATCGAGAGTCAATAGGTAATAACAGTTGCTCTACAATTCTGTGTTACCCTAAGACTCCCGATAAAAATGGTACCTCACTTGTGTGGGTAGGCCTTGTGCCCACAACAGGAAATGGCTCAAAATGCAACGTGGACGTACCACATTTTCACAATGAAAAATTACCCTTTTTTTGCAAAGTGCCTAGCTGTAGTTTTTGAACCCTAGCTCTGCGGGCACTTAGGGAAACCTAGCTAACCTATACATTTATGAAAACTAGATACCCAGGGCAATTCAGGAGGGGGTGACTTGACTGGCTCTCACCAGGTTCTGTTACCCAGAATCCCTTGCAAACCTAAACAATTGGCAAACAAAACATTTTCCCCACTTTTCTGTGGTGGAAAGTTCTGGAATCTGCGTGGATCCACAAAACTCCACCCACCCCGCGTCCCTAAGGTCTTCCGAAAAAAATGGTACCTCACTTGTGTGGGTAGGCCTAGTGCCCACGACAGGAAGCAGCGCAAAACGCAACGTGGACGCACCACATTTTCACCGTGAAAAATGACCCATTTTTTGCAAAGTGCCTAGCTGAGGATTTTGAACCCTAGCTCTGCCGGCACTTAGGGAAACCTAGCAAACCTATACATTTTTGAAAAGTAGATACCCAGGGGAATCCAGGATGGGGTGACTTGACTGGCTCTCACCAGGTTCTGTTACCCAGAATCCCTTGCAAACCTAAACAATTGGGAAAAAAAACACATTTACCTCACTTGTCTGTGGTGGAAAGTTCTGGAATCTGTGTGGATCCACAAAATTCCACCCACCCCGCATTCCCCAAGGTCTTCCGAAAAAAATGGTACCTCACTTGTGTGGGTAGGCCTAGTGCCCGCGACAGGAAGCAGCGCAAAACGCAACGTGGACGCACCACATTTTCACAGTGAAAAATGACCCTTTTTTTGCAAAGTGTCTAGCTGTAGTTTTTGAACCCTAGCTCTGCCGGCACTTAGGGAAACCTAGCAAACCTATACATTTTTGAAAAGTAGACACCCAGGGGAATCCAGGATGGGGTGACTTGACTGGCTCTCACCAGGTTCTGTTACCCAGAATCCCTTGCAAACCTTGGCAAAAAAAACACATTTTCCTCACTTTTCTGTGGTGGAAAGTTCTGGAATCTGTGTGGATCCACAAAATTCCACCCACCCCGCGTTCCCCAAGGTCTTCCGAAACAAATGGTACCTCACTTGTGTGGGTAGGCCTAGTGCCCGCGACAGGAAGCAGCGCAAAACGCAACGTGGACGCACCACATTTTCACAGTGAAAAATGACCCTTTTTTTGCAAAGTGCCTAGCTGTAGTTTTTGAACCCTAGCTCTGCCAGCACTTAGGGAAACCTAGCAAACCTATACATTTTTGAAAAGTAGACACCCAGGGGAATCCAGGATGGGGTGACTTGACTGGCTCTCACAAGGTTCTGTTACCCAGAATCCCTTGCAAACCTAAAAAGTGGCAAAAAAAACACATTTTCCTCACTTTTCTGTGGTGGAAAGTTCTGGAATCTGCGTGGATCCACAAAATTCCACCCACCCCGCGTTTCCCAAGGTCTTCCAAAAAAAATGGTACCTCACTTGTGTGTGTAGGCCTAGTGCCCGCGACAGGAAGCAGCGCAAAACGCAACGTGGACGCACCACATTTTCACAGTGAAAAATGACCCTTTTTTTGCAAAGTGCCTAGCTGTAGTTTTTGAACCCTAGCTCTGCCGGCACTTAGGGAAACCTAGCAAACTTATATATTTTTGAAAAGTAGACATGCAGGGGAATCCAGGATGGGGTGACTTGACTGGCTCTCACCAGGTTCTGTTACCCAGAATCCCTTGCAAACCTAAAAATTGGCAAAAAAACACATTTTCCTCACTTTTCTGTGGTGGAAAGTTCTGGAATCTGCGTGGATCCACAAAATTCCACCCACCCCGCGTTCCCCAAGGTCTTCCGAAACAAATGGTACCTCACTTGTGTGGGTAGGCCTAGTGCCCGCGACAGGAAGCAGCGCAAAACGCAACGTGGACGCACCACATTTTCACAGTGAAAAATGACCCTTTTTTTGCAAAGTGCCTAGCTGTAGTTTTTGAACCCTAGCTCTGCCGGCACTTAGGGAAACCTAGCAAACCTATACATTTTTAAAAATTATACACCCAGGAGAATCCAGGATGGGGTGACTTGACTGGCTCTCACCAGGTTCTGTTACCCAGAATCCCTTGCAAACCTAAAAAATTGGCAAAAAAAACACATTTTCCTCACTTTTCTGTGGTGGAAAGTTCTGGAATCTGCGTGGATCCACAAAATTCCACCCACCCCGCGTTCCCCAAGGTCTTCCGAAAAAAATGGTGCCTCACTCGGGTGGGAGGCCCAAGTACCCGCGACAGGCAAGGGCCCACAACGTATTGAGGCAAACTCAAAATGGCCTATCACAAAACGACCTGGTTTTGCAAGGGGGGTCCCATGACGTTTTGGCCCGGGGCTCGGTGGCCACCTAGGGAAACCTACCAAACCCACACATTTCTGAAAAGTAGACACCCGGGGATTCCAGGGAGGTATGGCTTGCGTGGATCCCCCAACGTTTCTTACCCAGAATCCCCTGCAAACCTGACATTTTGCTGAAAAATCCTTTTTTCACACATTTTTGTGTGGTAAAGTTGTGGCATCACGGGGCTGACACAAATTTCCTACCACCCAGCGTTCCTCCAGGTCTCCCGATAAAATGGTGCCTCACTCGGGTGGGAGGCCCAAGTACCCGCGACAGGCAAGGGCCCACAACGTATTGAGGCGACCTCAAAATGGCCTATCACAAAACGACCTGGTTTTGCAAGGGGGTCCCATGACGTTTTGGCCCGGGGCTCGGCGGCCACCTAGGGAAACCTACCAAACCCACACATTTCTGAAAACTAGACACCTGGGGGAGTCCAGCGAGGTATGGCTTGCGTGGGTCCCCTAACGTTTTCCTAACCAGAATCTCCTGCAAACCTCAAATTTAGCTGACAAAATCACTTTTTTCTCAAACTTCTGTGTGGGAAAGTTCTGGAATCTACGTGGATCCACAAATTTCCTCCCACCCAGCGTTCCCCCAGGTCTCCTGATAAAAATGATACCTCACTCGCGTGGGTGGGTCAAGTACCCGCGACAGAAAAGGGCCCAAAACCTATTGAGGCGACATCAAAATTACCTATCACAAAACAACCTGGTTTTGCAAGAGGGGTCAGCTGGGTTTTTGTCCCCGGGCTCGGCGGCCATCTTGGGAAACTACCAAACCCAAACATTTCTGAAAGCTAGACACCCGGGGGAGTCCAGCGAGGTATGGCTTGCGTGGGTCCCACAACGTTTTCCTACCCAGAATCCCCTGCAAACCTCAAATTTAGCTGAAAAAAATCACTTTTTCCATACATTTTTGCGTGGGATCACCGTGCCGGCACAAATGTCCTACCACCCAGCGTTCCCCTTGTTCTCCCGAGTAAAATGATACCTCACTTGTGTGGGTGGGCCAAAGGCCTGTGACTGGGAAGAGCCCAAAACATAGGGATTTAGGGTATAGCACCGAGAATTCTAAGCGCTACATTTTTTAAAAAATAAGTTTTTAGCCAGTTCTGCTTTGGACACCCACACAAGTGAGGTATCATTTTACTCGGGGGAACAAGGGCAACGCTGGGTGGTAGGACATTTGTGCCAGCACGGTGATTCCACGCAAAAATATGTGGAAAATATGTTTTTTTCAGCTAAATTTGAGGGTTGCAGGGGATTCTGGGTAGGGAAACGTTGGGGGATCCACGCAAGCCATACCTCATTGGACTCCCCAGGGTGTCTAGTTTTCAGAAACGTGTGGGATTGGTAGGTTTCCCTAGATGGCGGCGAGCCCGGGCCAAAAACCAGGTGCCCCCCAAACCAGGTAGTTTTGTTATAGGTAATTTTGAAGTCTCCACAATACGATTTGGGCCATTTCCTGTTTCAGCCACTATGCCTACCCACACAAGTGAGGTACCATTTTTATCGGGAGCCCTGGGGGAACGCAGGGTGGTAGGAAATTTGTGGATCCACGCAGATTCCAGAACTTTCCCACACAGAAATTTGAGAAAAACGTGATTTTTTTCAGCTAAATTTGAGGTTTGCAGGGATTCTGGGTAAGAAAATTTTGGAGGACCCATGCAAGCCATACCTCGCTGGACTCCTCCGGGTGTCTAGTTTTCAGAAATGTGTGGGTTGGGTAGGTTTCCCTAGATGGCCAGCCGAGCCCGGGGCCAAAAACTCATGGGACTCCCCTTGCAAAACCAGGTTGGTTTGTGATAGGTAATTTTGATGTCGCCTCAATAGGTTTTGGGCCCTTGCCTGTCGTGGGTACTTGACCCATCCACACAAGTGAGGTACCATTTTTCACGGAAGACTTTGGGGGACGCGGGTGGGTGGAATTTTGTACATCCACACAGATTCCAGAACTTTCCACCACAGAAATGTGAGGAAAATGTGTTTTTTGGGACATATTTTTAGGTTTGCAAGGGATTCTGGGTAACAGATCCTGGTGAGAGCCAGTCAAGTCACCCCATTCTGGATTCCCCTGGGTGTCTAGTTTTCAAAAATGTATAGGTTTGCTAGGTTTCCCTAGGTGCTGGCAGTGTTAGGGTTCAAAATCTACAGCTAGGCACTTTGCAAAAAAAGGGTCCGTTTTCACAGTGAAAATGTGGTGTGTCCACGTTGCGTTTGGGCCGTTTCCTGTTACGGGCACTAGGCCTACCCACACATGTGAGGTCCCATTTTTCTCAGAAGACTTTGGGGAACGCAAGATGGGTGGAAATTTGTGGATCCACGCAGATTCCAGAACTTTCCACCACAGAAATGTGAGGAAAATGTGTTTTTTTTGACAAATGTTTCGGTTTGCAAGGGATTCTGAGTAACAGAACCTGGTGAGAGCCAGTCAAGTCACCCCATCCTGGATACCTCTGGGTATCTAGTTTTCAAAAATGTATAGGTTTGCTAGGTTTCCCTAGGTCCCGGCAGAGTTAGGGTTCAAAATCTACAGCTAGGCACTTTGCAAAAAAGGGTCCGTTTTCACTGTGAAAATGTGGTGTGTCCATGTTGCGTTTTGGGCCATTTCCTGTCGCGGCCACTAGTCCTACCCACACAAGTGAGGTACCATTTTTCTCGGAAGACTTTGGGGAACGCGGGGTGGGTGGAATTTTGTGGATCCACGCAGATTCCAGAACTTTTCACCACAGAAATGTGAGGAAAATGTGTTTTTTGGGACAAATTTTTAGGTTTGCAAGGGATTCTGGGTAACAGAACCTGGTGAGAGCCAGTCAAGTCAGCCCATCCTGGATTCCCCTGGGTGTCTAGTTTTAAAAAATGTATAGGATTGCTAGGTTTCCCTAGGTGCCGGCAGAGCTAGGAACCAAATTCAACAGGTAGGCACATTCCGAAAAAAAGTCAGTGCCTAGTGGGCTTTCTGCCGCCCTGGGGAGGGGGGAAATCAGGGGCTATTGCCCCGATATGCCCCCGAGGGGGGCAGAAACATAACATAACATAACATGTGTATTCATAAAGTGCACGTTCACCCAGAGGTCTCTTGGCGCTGAATAACAGATGTTCATTGTTACCCAACTTAATGGTACTCATTTTATCAACCTCAGATGGATGAAAGGCTGAGTGGACCCACCGGGATTTGAACCTGTGACCATGAGGTCGAACACAGGCCCCTGCAATGGACGCATTAGTCCACTGAGCCACCAGACCCGAATGTGGCTATTCTTTTGGGGGATCGGGGGCATTGGGATGCCCAGTCTGGTCAGCCCCCACCCCTGCGTATAAAAAAGCCAGCATAATCGCTGGCACATAGTGGGCTTTCTGCCCCCCCGGGGGCAGATCAGGGGCTACTGCCCCCATCTGCCTCCTGGGAGGGGCAGAAAGACAGTGGCATCTTTTTTGGGGTGGGTGGGGGCATTGGCATGTCAATTCTTAGCAGCCCCCACCCCGAACTTTGTAAAAAAAATCAGTGGTGGCTAGTGGCCTTTCTGCCCCCCCGGGGGGTGCAGATAAGGTGCTATTGCCCCATCTGCGCCTCCCAGGGGGGGGCAGAAAGACTGTAGCATTTTTTTTGGGGTGGGGGCATTGACATGCCCATTCTGGGCAGCCCCCACCCCTGCCTATATAAAAAAAAAATCCCTGGTGCTTAGTGGGCTTTCTGCCCCCTCCCCGGGGGGCAGATCAGGGCTATTGCCCCCATCTGCCTCCTGGGGGCAGAAAGTCTTTTTTTTTCTTTGGGGGTAGGGTGGGGGCATTTGCATGCCCATTCTGGGCAGCTCCCACCCCGGGCCTATAAAAAAATAATCCCTGGCATCTAGGGCGTTTGAACCCCCGGGGGGCAGATTGGTGGCCGCTGCCACCAACTGCCTGCCCCCGGGGGCAGAAAGACTGGAATTTCATGGGGGAGGGGTGGGGGCATTGGCATGCCCATCTTGGGCAACCCCCACCCCTAAATTTATCGAGGGGAAAAAAGACCCTGGTGTCTAGTGGGCTTTCTGCCCCCCGGGGGGGGCAGATTGGGGATCCACTAGGGAGGGGTACCATTGGAAAGGGGAGATTCTCCCCTTTCCAACGATACCTCTCCTGAGTTTCTACGTGCTCAGGGGGCTGAGATAGCCCCCTGAGCACGTAGAAACTGAAACTGAAATGAGCCTTCTTGGCTCATTTCAGTTTCGGTTTCACTGAAATGACATCAGCGCGACGTGCGCGCCGATCGTCATTTCAGGGAAACCAGGGGGGCCTCGGGAGCTGGGGAAGCTCTTCCCCAGCTCCCGAGGCTTTAGGGGAGAAAAGGGAATCCCTCTGGTGCCGGCACCAGAGGGATTTCCGATGCTGGGGGTCCGAGTCCAGCTCGTCATGAGCATGGAAGGGGTTAAAGGCGGTGGATCTTGGCAGCCAGTGAGAGCTCAGTTGTGAGGCAGACGTGTCGTCACAAGAAACTTGGTCCTGGTCGTGAGTCCTGCCTGGCTGTCAAAGGGCTCCTCCAGCTTGAGTTGGCAAGGATGTCGAGTGAACGACCGGTGAAGTGTTTTCTTTGAGTATTGACTTTGTGATGTGTGTGAGTGACTTTGTATGCACAGCCAAGTCTCCAGTGATTATAACAATCTGAGGTGTTTTCATTGTGATGTGTGGGTGCCTATGTGCACATTCAAGTCTCTCTTCAGTGGTTGTAATCATCTGATGTATTTAGTGTATATATATCTTGCAGCACATCCAGTATAACTTGCTTATTCTTGTGTTTATTATTATCCATGCATTTAACAGTTGCATTTGCCAAGTGTGTTATTATTGCTTGCATATATATAAACAGTATTTGATGTGATTAAGTTTATAAAGTGAAATCCCTTTCTAGGTAGTGTTGTGTTGGGTCTATTGCTTTGTCATGTTTGAGCCACCGTGTGATATTCTGTATTATCTGGAAGTGCGAAGCAAGACAGTATTCAAACCCGATCTAAACTTTTTCTTGTCCATGGAGCATGGGACTCCCTAAATAGGGCTGAAACAAACCACTAAAAGAGTTGTTCAGCCTGCTAAGCTCCACTCAAACCTTCCATACCACTAACTGTGCTGGTCCAGCACTATCATCTCATAGCCATTTTCCTTCAGGTCTAACAAGAACTCCAGAAAATAGGTAGAAATATCTAAATCTCTACCTTAATTTATATGACAAAAAGCACCATGATTATGCTGGTTGCCAAGGCCTGTCTGTATCAAGTGTAGGATATCAAGGTCAATCCTTCTTCTCACCATGAGGAGAGGCCACTTCCTGTGTAACACTAGAGAAAGGTGAGGGAAACCATTGTACAATGGGAAAAAGGGGTTTTGTGACAGAGAGATAAAAAGACATTCCTTCCAGCAGATATGTGGTTGGAAGACCTGGAATGGAATAAAAGTAACACCACAGCTTCAAGTTGGAGGAATTGCGGCTTCCCTACCAAAAATCAACAGTAACAACACAGCTTCAAGTTGGAGGAACTGTGGCTTCCCTACAAAAAATTGAGACCACACAGTAAGTGATTAATATGGAATTTGGCTTGCCCAGTGCAGATTGCAAAAGACTATGACTAGTTCCCAGGCAAACCAGGAATGTGTCCCAACACCCATAATAGTTTGGATCAACTCTTCTGGACCAGTAAGGGGAAGTCTAAAACTAAGAAACGTAGGAAGCACAAATACAGTCATACCTCAAGGTAGAAAAAGTGACTGGAACCAAGAGACCGATGAAGGAACAAAATAACAAAGGTGCAGCTACAGAGTCATAACCCTCTGCTATTGAGAGACACCACCTTACATGTGATGGAGGTATTTGTGCCATTATGCCTAGGCTGACCTGAAAAGGCTTTTCGCTATGGGGGGTCATAGAGTGGCTGGTGAAGTGTAGTGAACTATACTACAGTGTGAGTGTTTGTCCTGCATGTTTGTAGTTTCCAATATCCTGTTCTCCATCTCCTCCACACATTAAGCTTTTGGGACTGATCACCTGACCCTGGTTCATCAGCAGTGATAGAAAGAGTATGGGGCTGCTATTTCATTATTTGCCACAAAATTAATATATACATTATTCATTATTTGGAGTCATTGTATTTAAATGTATTTCATGTAACTATCTTGAAAATCTGCCATCTGCCTATGACCTCTTGTGGACCACTGTAGAAGACCCCTGTTCTGTGTGACGCCTGAATCAAATATGCAGATTTAAGATAACAAGAACATAGGCTTATAACCACATCTGTTTCATTAATATCATCTAAACCTCTGCTCATTTTAGGGAGGGAGATTGTGCGTTCTATTGCAAAACCGGACCCACGTTTATTGAACGTATAAGATGCATCAATTATATATTTTGTAACATATGGCCTGGTTCTTGATTAAAAAAAATCTAATGATAGACTAAGACGACTAGTCTATTGCTTTCAATATATTCACCAGTGTCCCTGTCAGCAAAATGCCCTCAATCCTATTGCATTCATAGCCAAGTGGGAACCAAAAATGGTTGTAACCCAGTGCCATAATGTAAAATGATGGGGCCCTCTGGCAGAATGTGATGATGAGCCCCTGGGTTTCCCATATCTCCCAGATATTCTTTGGCCTTGGGCGGAATGGGGCCGGTCTGAAACGTTTGGGGGCCCCTGGAGGGTTGGAGGCCTCCCTGTACCGGAGGAGGGGCAGGGTTCTGTGTTACACTACTGATGTACACAGAGTTTAAGCCACCTTTGATTTTGGAGACCTAAGTGAAAGTGTATGAACCAAGTCTTCCCTGGGCATTGTAGATTTCAGTAGCCTTTTAACCCTCAAGTGCCACTTTAGGCAGCATCAACCCAAATCCTGAAAATACATTTTTAAGGGTGAAAGTATAGTTACAATGCTGTAATCAGAATAGCAATATGCAAATTGGAGCCTCGACCCATCAGAACCTTTTTGTTTGCCTGTAGGGTGACAGGACCCTACAAACAAATGCAGGATTTAATAAGAATAGCAGCCTGGATAAGTGTCAAGCGTCTCAAAAGTAGCACAGATAAAACTTGAGTGATTGTCATCAAAGGCTAGAGCACCATCTGGTCTGATACGTGATAGCCTGTGGCCTTGAGACCTCTATCAATATCAGTTAGTTAGCATAGAGATATCCAGATTGCCTTCAATGATAAGCTCCTCAGCAAACCTCAAATTTCTAAGTTATCTTAAACCTGTTTTTGGATTTGCAATCATCTTCTACCTGAAGACTGCCAAACAATTTTTGTTCCTGCATTAATATCTACTCACCCGGACTATAGTGATGCAGCCTATCTGGATTTCCCCTCCAATCTTGTGCAACAACTTCAGTTAATTTGACCCCATCTCATCTCATCTGCGTGGGTTGCACTGGCTTTGAATGCAGAACAAAATTCAGTGGGTCTTTGCATCTGCCGCAGAGTGTTTCACAGTCATAGCCCTACATTTCTTAGCATTTGCTTTCAGAAATATGTTCCATCCCATTTCCCCTGACTGGGCTGTGCCTATCTGATTTCAGTAACTGGATCAGACAGATAAGGATTTCCTTATTTGACAGAAAAACTTTGGAACGCCATCCTTCTGGTCGTATGGATCAATCACAATCATAACCATTTAGCCTTTTGTAAGCCGCTGAAAATGTGGCTGCTGATTACGAGGCCCTAATCTTCCACCTTAACACTTATCACATTCTCAATTGCCAGAATACCTCTGTGAGGTCGCTGTTGAACTTTATAACTCCTATTGCATTCCATTCAAGGGTAAATTTCTAGTGGGTTTCCTCATAAATTAATCATCAACGTGAGTTCCTGAAGAAAGGGAACTATAACTTAGCTTTCAGCCTCATTTCAAACTTTCTCTCTCTCTCTCTCTCTCTCTCTCTCTCCTGTCAGAATGGATATTTTTCATCTCGCAATCCTTTGGTGATTCTTGGGACAAAAAATACAAATAAAAACAAACTATAAATAAAATTCCTTCTAGGACTGGTTAAAGTGAAGAACAAAAAAAACATTAACATGTACAAAACTAGAGAATAAACAATATGAAAGCATTATGCTGAAACCAAAGATCCTGGTCTCTGGCATAACATAAAGGATCTAACAAAACACAAAATTTACTTCCTCAACCTAAGTGGCCGATACCTAGAACAGTTGCGTCTACGGACCAAAGGACTGGCACTTGATTCAGGAACCGATCCGCTCATAGACCTTGAAGCTTTATCTGACTCTACAGAGTTAGCACACCTCTCCTCAGGGACCACAACTAATTCACTGAACTTCTTAGCACATTTTTTGACATACAAACCTTTTTTGATGCGAACTACATCTCCAGCCTCAACCTTTACTTTGCTCACGCGGTTGCGTTCATCAATGTATGACTTTCCATTGAGTTCAGCATCAGCAATGTTAATCTTGACCTTAGCATCATGTTCAACCAGCGAACACCAGGGGAGCCACAGGTGAATTGGAGGAACTGGTTTGATGCTTTTCAAATCTATTTAGGGGCAATTGGAGCGTCAAAGTTCCTTGCAGAAAGAAAGAGATATTTGCTTCTTAATTCCCCGGGGGTTTAAGGGTCGCGCAGTTTTTGAACATCTTCCAGGTATTGAAGTCACGGAGGAGGAACAGGTGGATGAATTCACATAAGTTGTAAAGAAATTAGAAAAAACATTTAAATGTTCTACCAAGCATTGTAGTGTTACGACATAAGTTTCTGATGAGAAAGCAGCTTAGTGGCGAAAATGTTGATATGTATGTGTCAGCACTTAGGAGTTTGGTTGCAGATTGTAGCTTTGAAAACTATACTAAACAACTTGTCCGTGATCAGTTTATTTGCCACTGCTCTAACAAGTCAGTCTAACAGAAATTGCTGTCTCTTTAACAATCCAACGCTAGATGAAACATTGCACATTGCGAAAAGCATATAGACATTGCAGTTATCTGTGAATTAACCTGAACAAAAGAAAAATTAGGTGGGGGGAAATGTTTGCATGAAAAGTAAAAATACAACAAAAGAGTTTGTTTCCTGTAAGGACAATTTAAAATCTGCTAAGAGGTTCTTTAAGCAGTCCAATGTCTGTTTTAGATGTGGAAATGTCCCACATTTCAGGTCTGGAAAACAGTGCCTGCTAAAAAAATGTTGTTTGTAGAAAATGTAACAAAGTGGGGCACTTTGCAAAGGTGTGTCAGAGTCAAATTAGCATGTCTGCCAAAGGGAACAAAAATATGTGGCCAAGGTGAGGACAACTGTGATGAGCATTTGGAAAAATCACAAAAAGATCTACAGGACATGGTTTTTGGTGGTTGGAGATGATATTTGCTCTGGTGATCCAGCTGATTGGGTAGGCCCGTATGCTGATATAATTGTAGGTGACAGAACAGTTAAGTTGTTAGTTGACTCAGGGGCCAGAATCACAATGATAACCCAGGAAATGTTTAATGAACTATGGCCAGGTAGAGTTTTTTTAACCTCCAGACCGGGCACTTGTTTCATACTAGGGGAGACGCATTTATCTGGTTACTTTGAAGAAGTTTTAGTTTTCAGGGGCAGGGAATTTTTTCAGAAAAGTCTATGTGTTCTTAAAAAGCACAAAATGCGGAGTGTTCCATTTTCAATTAGAGAAGAAATACCTTTCTGGAATCGTAAAACAAGGCACAATTCTAGCACAATCTTTGAGATTTCATTCTGATGTCAGTGAATTGCAATATATAACTACAACTTTTACAGCCCTGTCAGGTTGCTGACAACCACCCATTTCAGAATGTACTATGAAATTAAACATAGCTTGGTTAACATAATTAATATTTTTTGCTAGGGAGTAAAAAACATTTCAATATTTCTAGTAATATATTTAAGGAAAGAAAATCATGTTACATTTTTCATATTATGTGGCCTTGACATGTTTATCGTGCAATACACCAAATATGCCTCTATAAAATGCACATTGTAAGCACAAGCCAGTGTAACACATCTACTGACCCAAATGTCCCCAGGGTTACATGGATATATCAATTCTCACCTTCTTCAATTTCCATCTGACCTGATATGTCAGGGTAGGGGAGGAAACTAGTAGGAAAGTTTTGCTGAAACAGCTGTGTGAATGAATGTCTGAATGCAGATATGTTTACTTCAGTACGCTTAAGACAGCTCATCATATGACTTCTCATTAGACATGATATTTAGATGACAAATCAAATAAGAGCCGATTCAGGGCCTGATTTAAGAATTTAAAGTTTTGGCAGATGGGTCACCAGACTGCTGGGACATCAAAGGTACTGCTGTTATATTCCAGGGCTAGGCCCATGTAGCGAAGCAGCCTATTTCTTACATTGTCCTCATAATAACTTTTCAGCTGTAAACATTTGCACATATTTGCATGCACAACAATGTTGGATTAGTTTCTCTGAAACTGCTTTGTTTATACATCTAGCTTCGCACAACATTATCACAATGCATCGAATATCATGTACTAGGCCTCTTTACGCACTATGTACAAATGTCGTCCTATCTTCATCCACAGGGCAACAGGGCTATCTACATATCCATAACATCGCTAATCTACACATACATCTCAGGGCTGCTTTCTATTATAGATATTGAGCATCCATATAGATTAGTAGAGGAGGCACTTCAGCTGACACCGAGGGTTCCTGCATGCTGAGACTTCACCACACAGCGGTCTGACATCTCCGTGAGGAGGTGTCCAGTCCATGACCAAGACGGGCTCCTACATTCTCTCTCACCAGGTAATGGGCTTGGATCGTCCCTTGGGGGATTCTTGGCTTGAAACCTACACACACTCTAGGTACACTCAGAGTAGGGTTTTGCATAGTAGGAGTACGCCAGATTACTGCCTTGTTATAGGCCTGCATATATACACTGTTTTAGCACCATGGTAGAACTATGTCTACTATTTACACTTTTGGTGCTTGTAATCACTTTCATCTGCTTCTGTCTGCTATTTATCACAGCACATGTATTCTATACAAGAATAACGTTGGTTCAATAAATATACTGAAAACGTCCCACTGTGTATTCTGTATATTTCTCTGAGCACAAGTAAGCACGAGTGACTGAGCGAAAGGTTCTGATCTGTTTCCATGATCCCTGAGGGGTCAGGGTTGTCATGTTTAGTGGTTGCCAGAAACCATACGCTCCCTGATAAGTTTAGGGGGGGTTACGGTGGCACTGTGAGCTAGCTGGTCTATAGGCCAACATATCCTGCTGGGGTGTTCAGAAAGCCTAGGCACCAAGCCCCTAGTTTATGATGTCCAACAAATGCGGAGGTCCTATGGATTAGTAGGAACTACACAACACTGCCTTTGCAGCTCATGTCACAGACCACCTGACAAATCTAGGGTTCTTGCATCACGCATTTTCTTTGTGGGAGCAGGATTTTAGTCCTGATTGTCTACCTACACACGCGCTAAGGTGGACTGCGTGTCTACGTACTTACGGACACGTATATGAAGAAGAACACTATGGTTGAGAGTGAGTGGCTGATCGGGGCTCGGGAGGAGTTCGCTCCTATAAACGACTTTGATCTCAGAGCGAACCCGCTAAGAACCTATTGTGGTCTCTCGTCGTCCCGGGACCATAGTGTTCTTCTTCATATACGTGTCCGTAAGTACGTAGACACGCAGTCCACACACCTTAGCGCATGTGTAGGTACTATTTTATTTTTTGCACTTTTCACGTGGCAACACAGTTTTTGCCACTCACTTTATTTCCACGGTCCTGAAGAAAGCCCCTCTTACTTCCTCGTGCGGGCTGAAACATGTAGACCCATCACATAGCCAACTATAAGATAATTATTTCTTTTTTAGTTGCATCACACATAATTTTTTAACGATATCCTGAGCCGCCAGTAATAAATATAAAGAGGCAAGGATTCTCAGAGATATTTTTAATTCACATCACAACTTTGCACTACACCAGCTCCGCTGTAATCAGGCGTCGTAGCACAACCGGGGGGCATTCGGCCACCCGGTTGGGACCCCAATGATGAAGCATGACACCAACTAGGTTGGTGTGTGAGGAGTCTTTTAACAAGCCCAGTGGGTTCTAACACTGCCTACCAGTGATGGTGCCACACATAGACAGGGTTCGTCCATAGTTGTTTAATACATATGATACAGGGGATACGGACGCACCCTCTCCTTCCCTTGCTCTCCCATTGTTTCCGATAAAAAACTTAATATCACCATTCTTTCTCAGGAAGCAGATGATGATGGTCATTGGCTGATTGTAAATATTAAGATTAATAATGTTCCTATCTCTTTGTTTAATATTTATGCACCTACCAAAATTGATAATGGATTTTGGCCTGCTATCTTTGTTAAACTGATGTCTATCCCTACACAATATGTAATATTTGGTGGTGACTGCAACTTAGTCTTAGACCCTTATATAGATCGAACTTCCAAAGCAACATTTGTTCCCTCTTTAATGCCAACAATTCACTACACTTATTGACCAAAGATCTGTTGTTGATTCTTGGAGATTATGTAACCCACAGTTACGAGAGTATACATTTCTCGCTTCTATTAATCTATCTCAATCTTGTATAGATTATCTCTTTGTTTCTAAATCATTAAAACAACATATTATTCATGCAGACATTCGTTCTATACTAATTTCTGACCATGCCCCGGTAATTTTAGATTTTGAATTGCTCCCTATTAATACTGGTAATAGACGATGGCGTTTCATAATAGACCCTGTATTTACTTCTACATTTAAGTCCTTTATTATTGAATTCTTTACCATTAATTTAACCTCTGATCTCCCTTTTCATGTCATTTGGAACACATTTAAAGCATTAGCTAGAGGTTTTATTATATCTTACGTCTCCAAGAAGAAAAAATTAAATTCTCAAAAAGTGCTTGACACCCTCAATCACATCAAATTATTAGAAACTCTTTAATTATAATACTACTAGTTCTATAACCAATCTTAATAATCTCATTATAGAAAAATTTTAATATAATAAACTCTCTACATAAAATGCTACTTCCTATCTTCTCAGAGGCAGCCCTCGTTATTATGATGGCCAAAACAAAGTGGGTAAACTACTAGCTACATATCTTAAAATTAAAAAAGAGCATACCAAAATTGAATCTATTTTAAAGTCATATTCTTCATCTATTGTTAAAGATGGAGGCATTTTGGATGAATTTAAAATGTATTATACCCTCCTTTATACTCCTGAATCCACCCCAAATCCAACTGCCATATAACATGATCTCTCCTCTATCCAAATACATTTCCCAACTAATATAGATTTTTCCTCATTGGAAAAAGATCTCTCTCTGAAAGATATTTCTCAGGCACTGAAATTAATTAAGACTGGCAAAACTCCGAGACCGGACGGCATTCCTGCAGAATTTTATTCCCACTTCTCTAAACCTTTACTACCAAAACTTCATCTTTTTTTTACTCATTTTGTTTCATCTGAGGAATCTAGTGGCACTTTTCAAGAAGCACTCATTTGTCTCATTCCTAAGGATGGAAGAGATCCGCACCATGTAAAAATTACAAACCGATTTCTCTAGTCAATTCTGATTAAAAAATATTAGCTATAATTCTTGCTGTCCGATTGGATCCATTTTTATCCTCTCTTATTGGCAAGGAACAATCAGGCTTTATTAAAGATAGAGGTATTTCTGATAACACTAGAGTTTTCTTTAATGTATTACATAAATCTAATAAATATCCTCGCTCATTAGTGGCTATTTCTCTCGATGCAGAAAACGTTTTTGATCGCCTGGATTGGCCATTTTTTTTTCAGACACTTTCTTGGTTTGGTTCTGGTCCCCAATTTATTTCCTATACATCCCTATTATACACTGCCCCAACAGCTTTTATTTTTTGCCAATGTCCTTATCTCCTCTTCCCTTTCTTCAAGGAGTGGTGTTAGACAAGGATGTCCTCTTTCCCCCTCTTTCCACCTCTTACAAAAATTAGACAGAATTCTAATATTCTCAGGTTCCAACATGGTAATACCCATACTAAACCCAGTGTTTATGCTGATGACATCCTTTTATTTTTATTCAAATGTGACTCCTCTCTCCCTTTTTTTCTTGCCGAAGTTGAATTTTTTTCTACTCTTTCTAGTTATAAATTAGATCATGACAAATGTGAAATTCTTCCTCTCAACATGTTATGCTTTAAACAAGATTTCTCTATTTCTAATTTTGCTTGGAGTCCTCATAAAATTAAATATTTAGGACTTAGATTTTCACCTTCCATTAAACATACCCTTTCTCTAAATATGAACGCAGTGATTACTGTCTTATCTAACTCAACTGCTAAGAGGCATCCTCTTTACTTATCCTGGTGGGGTAGACTTGACACTAATAAAATGATGCTTGCGCCCATTGTTTTTAATATCATCTCTGCCATTCCCATTACTATTCCTGCTCACTTTTTCAAAAGGATTTACTCCATATTTTCTTCCTTTTTATGGAATCATAAAAAACGTTGTCTTTCTCTTTTAAAGCTTAAGCACAGTAAATTTCATAGAGGTGTTAATATCCCTGATTTTCAATGTTATCATACTACGTTTCTGCTTAAACAAGTCTCTAAATGCTTGAATGACCCTCCTTTAGACTTCTTTCCCCTTTGGAAGGATATTGAACTTTCCTTCCTTTCTCCCTTTTCCTTCAGAGACTTCCTCTCATTTACCGATAAAACACACTATCTATTATCTCCTATTCATAAAACTACCTATAAGCTTTTAAACCCTATACTTTCCACACATCTTTCAGATAGCGAGCAATTTCTTCAATCTGGCACAATAACCATGTAAACATTAATAATAAACCTTTTTGGGAAGTCCTGGAGAGATAAAGGTTTACTTTGGTTCATCAACTTCGATCAAATGGCTCTTTTCTTACATTCTCAGAAGCACAATTATTATATAATCTTCAACAAACATATTATAACATATTTACTATTTCTTCTGCCCTATCTTAATTATCATCAAATAATCCTCTTTCACTACCACTTAAACATATTCTTCCTATATTATCAACTCATCCAAGCGCCTCCTTCATTTACAAAATACTTAACAAACATCCAGAACATGGAGACAAGACAGACATTGAACTTCAATGGGAACCAGATTTCCAGGTTTCATGGCCTGTTACACTTTGCGATAAACTTTGGTTAAAGCTAGGCTCCTGAAAACCCTGCTTGGCGAGGACTCGTTCTCCAATATGTTCGTGGTGGAGAGGGCGCACCGCTCTCTGGGCCCGAGGCCGCCACCAGGGGCTGCCCCTAGGCCGATCATAGCAAAGTTGCTCAACTACCGGGATCGAGATGTTGCGCTGAAGCTGGCCCGTGAGAAACAACCACTACGATTTGAGGGGTCCACGATATCTCTGTTCCCGGACTTCACGATCCGGGTCCAAGAAGCACGACGCCTGTTCGCCCCCATGAAGAGACAACTCCGTGAACTGGGGGTTGACTATGCCACGTTATATCCAGCGAAACTTCAAGTGAACCGGCAGGGCCGCTCCCACATCTTCACAGACCCGAAGGCACTGCAGTCGGCGCTGAAGGACTGGACGACACAGCCCGGAGAAACTCCTGCTTGACGAAGCGGCGGGCGGCCTGACGGAGGAACAGGACTAAACACTCATTGGGGACATTGTCTGATAAGTATGACCTGATAGTTCATGGGCGGGAGGGAGTGTTGCTGTGGTGGCCCTGGGTGTAGGGCTGCGACTCTTTGCTCTTCCCTCCTGATGCCTATGTTAGAATGACTCTCTCCTTGGTGGTCTTCACTGCTCAACGGGGACATGCTGGGCCCTTTCTCTCCTGGGGGGAGGCGGATATGAGGATGTTCATGGCTATCGATCAGCTCGGTCCCCAACTTCCCATGCAGACGGGGATTACACTGAACTTATGTGACACCTCAGGTTGAACTTTCGACTGGGCATATCATAGTGTTGTGGTCACACTTACTGTACCGTTCTTGGGGTTGCTCCTGGGTTCTGGTGGTACATACTGTTAAACAGTTGCATACTATTCACTTGACGGTGTTCGGAGTACGGCCTTACATGGGCCAAATATTTTCTTTTTGTTTGTCGAGCTATATCCACCCTCGCGTGAATCACACTGGGGAGTGTTCTTTCTGTTGGGGTTTGGGTGGGGCAGTTTTATTGGTGGGAGGGATGGTACCGCGGCCAAGTTGGGGTGGGGCAGGCGTGGGTGGGGGGAGGGTGGGGTCTGAGTTGCGAATTGATGTTTTGTGTGATTGATGAGCTTGATTCTTCGTGTCGAAATGCACGTTATGGGGGTTCGAATCGTACAGGCTCTGTTGGGTTAGGCCTGGCGTGGGTGGGGGGTGGGAATGTATTGAGACTGACCTCTGACATATTTTTTGCTGTGACAACTCGGGTAGTGCGACACCATGGCTGTGTAGGCCCGACGAGACTGACACTATGGAACCTAGGCTGGATACTCCCTCATGACGGATAGGGCTGAGACACATTCTGACAATTCTCCGGACTCGGTTGCAGTGCTCAAGTGGAATGTACGTGGCCTTAATGATTATAGGAAAGTCCGGAAAATTTTGAGCTACCTATATAGGCATAATATTGATATCGCCCTCCTACAGGAGACACACCTTCCTCTAGATAGTCCCATCTTACGCACTAAAGGGCTCCTAGGCAATGTGCATGCGACTGGCTTCACCACGCATGCTAGGGGGGGCTTGACGTGTGTCAACCCAAAGACGGCGTTCCGACTGTCGCCTTTGGAGACGGATAGGGAGGGTCGGTTTGTTCTCACCAAATGCTGCGGTAGGGGAATGGAGTTGCTTTTCCTAAACGTTTATGGACCTAATTATGATCACCCAGACTTTTATAATAAGTTTTCTGACCTATCTCACCTTCCTGCTCATGGACAGATCCTATGGGGAGGGGATTTCAATTTTGTTAGGGACCCTGCTTTGGATAGGTCGGACGGCCCGGACAGACGTGTCTCTGCTGCGGCTAGAGTCGTGGAGACATCATTGATCAGGTTGGATATGGGTTTGGCGCCACAGGCACGAGGGCCAGGGCGGGTACACACATTACTCTGCGTATTATAATGTCCATACCAGAATTGACTACTGGTTCGCCTCCAGACACCTATTGCCTCACATCCAGTCTTGCACGATTCTACCGCGCACATATTCTGATCATTCACCCCTGCTCTTGGTTCTCGCTTCTCCCAAGAAGCGCATCCCCCCCTTTATGTGGCGCTTCCCACCCTACTCTCTCCTGGACGCCGTTTTTAAGGAAGATATCGCTACGGCAATCGAGATGTTTTTTTAAACCAATGTGGGGTCAGTGGATTCCTTCCAAACAATATGGGAGGCTTTTAAGGTATATATTAGGGGGGTGGCAATAGCTAAACACGCTGGGGTTCTTAAATCGATTCGTAATAGACTGACGGATCTGGAACGTAAGATAAAGGCGCTAGAGGTTTTCCTGATCGATGGTCCGAATGAAGCGCTTAACCTAGAATTGACGCAGACTCTACAGGAATACCATGCAGAGGCTGATGGGGAAATAAAGAATCTTGGGAAGTATGCCACTGCTCGTACTTATGGCGAGGGCGAACGGCCGGGAGCGGTCCTTGCGCAGCTCCTCAGGCAGCGTAGAGACAACTCGGCGATCCCAGACATTAGAACACAAACCTGGAGACTCTCCGCTGACGGAGGCCCAAGTGGCGGACCAATTTCGTCAATATTATGCGGACCTCTACGCCTCACAAGGCTGCAGTCCTGACGAGCAAATATTAGACTACCTGACGCATATAAAGCTACCGTGGCTGTCCAACGGGCATCGAGAGTTTCTGATGCGGCCGATCAAAAGGGATGAAATAATCCTAGCTCTCTCTGATATGAGGGCAGGGAGCGCGCCGGGAGGGGATGGCCTCACTGTCGCCTTTTATAAGGCGTTCATCGATCTTCTGCTGCCACACCTGCTCACGCTGTTTGAGGACATGTGTACCACAGGCGGGATGCCCCCAACTATGCGGGAGGCGATCTTAGTGGCTATACTTAAACCGGGTAAGTCTCCAGACGAGTGCGCCTCGTATCAACCTCTGTCCTTGATGAATGTGGACACCAAAATTTTCGTGAAACTGCTTGCCAATCGTCTGGCACCACTCGTCACGACCTTGGTGGCCCTGGAGCAGGCCGGATTCGTGCCAAGCAGAAATCTGACATACAACCTGCGCACTGTCTTCGCTGCTCTTCAGCATACAAGACCTGAGGTGCCGGCTATTGCGGTATTTTTAGACATGGAAAAGGCATTCGACTCGGTCGAATGGCCCTTCATGAGGCAGGTCCTTAGTCGCATGGGGGTGGGGGAGGTGTTTCTACAACTTCTTGCCGTACTGTATTCCTCTCCCACAGCGCGTATCAAAATAGGCTCCCTGGTCACTAACCCTATACGAATATACAGGGGCACGAAACAGGGCTGCCCCTTATCTCCAATTCTCTACGCCCTGATCGCTGAGCCCTTGGCATGCGCCCTACGGGAGTATCATAGCCATAGAGGCATTCGCTTTCCGAACTACCGCCTAATTTTCTCCACCTATGCGGACGACACACTGCTTTATGTCAGAGACCCTGAGGCCAATCTCTCCCCGGTCCTACGAGAGGTGGTGCGCTTTGGCTCCCTGTCTGGCCTAAGGGTCAACTGGAACAAATCCATCATGTTCCCCCTGACCCCAGCCACGGCGGCCTTTGAGCCTGAATACCCACTGCAGTGGTCTACAGAGGCGGTGCGGTACTTGGGGATCAAACTGCACGCTGACCCCGGGTGGTCCTCAGGGAGAACTATGGGGTTGCTATTTCCAAGTTGGAAGAGGATATTAACCGATGGGTGCGCCTCCCTCTATCGTTGATGGGCAGAGTGTCCCTTATGAAAATGATTGTGCTGCCGCGCTTTCTCTTCCTCTTTACGAATATTCCCATGGTACTTCCCCGTGTATTCATCCAGCGCCTCCAGTCCCTAATGGTACACCTGGCCTGGGCGGGCAAGCAGGCTCGCGTTGCCTGGCAAATATTGACATTGCCGTACTCGATGGGGGGACTGGATGCTCCCGATTTGGATTTATATTATAGAGCTGCTCAAAGTTCTCAGGCATATCATTGGATACATGGCCCGTTTGACATTCCGCACGTACGAATAGAGACGATAGTTGCTGCCCCTAGGCCTCTTCCTGCCTTGCTGTTCACACCCCCTGATAGACGTACGGGTATATTGGATTCCCTTAACACGGTCGCTCATGCCTGGCATTATTTATTAGCTATTCAGGCGGGCAATATATTGTATTTCCCAGTGGCCCGCCTTGAATGGTGCCATTGGCTTGCACCATGTAAAGATAGGGGGGTTACAGCTGCTTTACAGACGCTAAATGCCCATACCATAGGGGACCTTTTTGCAGATGGCGAGGCGCGCACATGGGGTGCTATGAATGGAGAGGAAGCTCAGCCAACGCTCCTTGCCCGCTTCCAATTCCATAGACTTAGACATGCTCTCAAGGACTTACCGGGTGAGGATATGGCGGAGCCCCCTGAGGTCGTGGCTCTAACTGCTGTCATTAGAGCGCAAACACCTGCTAAGATGGTATCTAGGATTTACCGCACCACACTGTCTGCTAGGGGAAGTAAATATACCAAATCACGGCTGGCCTGGCAGCGTGACCTGCAGGTAGACCTTACGGATTATAAATGGCTCTACTGTTGCATGAGCACTAAACGTGTCTCGCTAAATGTCCGGCACAGACTTGTTCACTTTAAATTCCTAAACAGGGTTTACTACACGCCGGAACGTCTACATCGTTATGGGCTACGGGAGGAGTCTCAGTGTGAAAGATGTGGGGAACAAATTGCTGACTTCTTCCACTTAGCCTGGACATGCCCGGGGGTCACCCGCTTCTGGGGTCTGGTATTTTCTGAAATAAATCGAATCACAGAACTGACGTTGGCCCCTAACCCGTTCTTAGCATTGCTGGGGTACTCCTAGCCTCTCCCTAAAGCGCTGCGATGACTAGTAGACATGGCACTACTTTTAGCAAAGAGATGTGTGGCGATCTGTTGGCTTCGCGGCCCGACGCCTACAATAGCTCAGTGGTCTAAAGATATGATGTTCTGTTGCACCCAGACCGAAAACTACAGTGAACTGTTACCGCCCCGCAATAGACCAAAGAACTTTTGGGCCCTGTACATGACAGGAATGACGAACTCGGTGGACACTGAGTTTGGCGCTGCCTCCGCTCCACAACGCCCTGCCCCCCCTGACCATTAGCTCCCCTTGTAGCATTACGCCTGAGTGATCCCAACTACAACGGCCGTCCGGCTTTGCCCTTAGACGAAATAGTTAAGACAGTAGAGGGGACTATGTCACTGAGAGGATTGGGTCTTTCAAATGCCTGATGTACTGTATCTTTATTACCAGCATGGTACTGCGCTGTTTATTTCTGAATGTCGCACGCTGCTAACATCTTGTGAAGTATGTCAATGTCTCTTGTTTGTTTTGTATAAACTTAATAAACAAATAAAAAAAAAAAAAAAAAACTTTGGTTAAAGATTCGCAAAACATCAAGATCGGCCAGTACTACTCAAACTCTCTTCTTCCTATACAATAGGCTCATGATCACTCCAAATACTTTACATACATTTTATCCGGATGTTTCATCAAATTGTTGGTCATGTACTGCTTCCTCTGCTGATTTATGTCACATTCTTTTTTCATGTCCATACACTCACCAATTTTGGCTGAAAGTATGGTCTCAAATTAATACTATTTTTCATACAAATTTTCCTTTTTCACCTATAAATATTTTTCTAGGAACACTTGCAGCTCATTGTTTAAACCCTTACGTGTAATACTGCTATAATTAATTGAAGTTGCCTTTCAACAAATAACTAAGAACTGGAAGCAATCCTCGCAACTTTTCAAGCCTGGTGGTATAGTGTATGTTACAATCACTGATTAGAGCATATATCTCTCCACTATACCTTCCTATTTAAAGAGATAGTATGTGGCCACATGTTACTG
Organism: Calotriton arnoldi; assembly: GCA_963921515.1. Taxonomy (NCBI): domain Eukaryota; kingdom Metazoa; phylum Chordata; class Amphibia; order Caudata; family Salamandridae; genus Calotriton; species Calotriton arnoldi. The sequence goes on along the minus strand of CAWUFW010005003.1, from coordinate 694,476 downwards.
TCTTTTTGGATACTTTTACTCGCAGGTTTACGCGTCATCACCCACTGTTAGAAGAAGTACCCACACCACCATGAAATGTTTCTTTTTTTAACATATGTTTATTGACTTCAATGCACAGAATAACATACAAATAAGTGCAATTTGAATGATCATCTCGGAAAAAGAACAAACCCCTAACCCACCCCCCTTCAACATTACAGGCGGCAGTGCATCATACAGTGGTAGTATATTAGACATCAGAAACAAATATGAGTAGAGGAGCAGCGAGCATCCGAGGCATGGCCCCGCATTGTGAAAAATACGGTCCACCAAGTAGTAAGGGTTCATAACAACCAGTTCATGTCAAGTCCGGGTGAGTGAGCAAATAGGTAGTGAGAAGTGCCCAGAAATCCTTAGGGCATGAGGCTGCGGGTAATTCCTCAGCATAAATCTCTAATGTATCCCTGCAGTAAAGTAAATCCCGGACCCATTTTTTCACAGTTGAAGTAGTTTTTGCTCCCCAACAAAGTGCTACAGCTCTCTTAGCAAACAGGGTGGAAATTGCGGTTATCCGTCTATTGCAGGGCTTTAACTTTTTCACAAACCCAAGCAAACAGAGTTCTGGCGTGCAATGCACCGGTTCCAGCACAACATCAGAGAGTATATTCGTCACCTTAGACCAAAAAGCAGATATGCCAGCACACATCCAAGCCACATGTAAGAAATCAGCATCAGCTTGTCCACACCGCACACAATCAGCAGACTCGCGCAGACCATACCTATGAAGCTGTAAAGGAGTATAATATAATTGGTGCAAATATTTAAAGTGGATGATTCGGAGATTACAATTTGCCGTAAGGCGACCAGTTAGCTCACAACAAGTCTTCCAAGCATCCAATGTAAGTGTAGGCCCTATTGCAGTCTGCCAACGAAGAAAGGAAGGTTGCTTCCCAGGCTCCCGCTCACGCAAAGAGGCATCGTAAAGTTTGGTGATAAGACCCTTTCACTCCTCCCCCTTCAGCATAGCCTGCAGAGCCCGCAGAGTCACCGGTTCCTCCGGATAGTCCGGGTAAATAGTTCTGACAGCCTGCCGGACTCGGAAATAGGTGAAACTTAACATGAATCCACGAGCCGTAGACCCTTGCACATCTTGCAATGACCGGAATCGACCCTGCTTGTACAAATCCCCCATCTGGGATATACCCACTGCCGCTAGTTCCCGCAGGGCAGGTTTTTCCCTTGCAGCAGAAATGTCAGGGTGTGAAGCCAGCAGCAGTAGCGGGGCATATAGATATGAAAGCTGCGCCCTTTGTGCAAGCATCTTCCATGCCCATGCAGTACATAACACCGGGTTAATTTCAGTCCTAGGGCCTCCAGAACCCTCAGAAAGGGTCGCCGCCTGTAGAGGCAATGGAAGAATAGCGTCGGACTCAATAGCAAGATGGGGTTGAAACCGTGGCCGATAATGCCAGTAGTGCGCAAACTGCGCCTGCGCACATAGGTAATAGAGGCGAAAGTCAGGAGCTTCAAACCCACCCCGGGTAAACGGTTGTGTTAAAACATCCCAGCTGCAACGAGGCTTCCCCCCCCCCCATACAAATGTAAGGATTGCAGATTGGAGTGTCTGGAAGAGCGCTACATTCAACTTGATTGGGATATTGACGAAAAAATAAAGCAGCTTGGGTAAGAAAGTCATTTTTACAACTGCAATGCGATCCGCAAGGGAGAGAGGCAATAGCGCCCACCGCTCCGCCTGCTCAGCTATGCGTGTGAGAGCCCGACCATAGTTCTCGGAGATCACCCTACCAGGGTCCCTGTGCAACCAAACCCCAAGATACCGCACCGGATCTTGAGTCCACGTCAGCGGGAAATCCAGTTCCATCTCCTTAGTACCAGCCGTCAGCGGAAACACCACTGACTTAGACCAATTGATACCCAGGCCTGAATAGCGCTAGAATGCTACATACTCCCGTAGCAGTTCTGGTAAAAAGACAGCGGGATCCCAAACATATAACAGCATATCATCGGCATAGAGCGAGACCACAAGTGGTCGCTGCCAAAATCGTAATGCCGCAGCTGCATGCTTCTGTCTGAGTTTGCAGGCCAGAGGTTCCAGCGCTAAGGAGAAAAGCATTGGCGATAGGGGGCATCCGTGCCGTGTACCCCTACTAATTGGGAACACCGAGGACACCCAGCCGTTGACCCGCACACGTGCGACCGGTGCAGTGTAGAGCACTCTAATCCATTGAAGGAAAAATGGAGGGAGACCCATTCTAGTTAGAACTGTGAACATATAATCCCAACTAAGGGAATCAAAGGCTTTTGCTGCATCAAGCAGCACAGCCACCGCCTGAAAATCGGGGTCGAAATAGTGTAGCGTGGAGAACACAGTGTGCAGGTTATGTGTAGTAGAGCGCGCAGATACAAAACCTGACTGGTCAGGCAAGACTAACAGAGGGATTAGTGGTTGCAGCCTAGTGGCGATCATCTTTGCCAGGACTTTAGCGTCAATGTTGATAATTGAGAGAGGCCTATAAGATTCACACCGGTCAGGGGGTTTATCTGGTTTCAGCAAGGTCACTAGTAGAGCCTCCCGAAGAGTAGACGGGAGTTTCCCCTCTTCATAAGCCTCCGCAAACACAGCCAGTAACCGAGGAGCCAGATCATCCACATAGGTTTTATAGAATTCGCTGGGGAGTCCATCCATGCCAGCTGCCTTACAGGTCGGCAATGACATAATAGCTAGTTTGACGTCCTCCTCATCAAAGGGCTGCTTTAAATATTCCCTGTGGGCGTTTGAAAGCCACCCCAATGCAACGTCGTCAAGGTAGGAGTCTATATCTGCCGTCAGCGGGGCATCTTTGGCTGCATAGAGCTCAGTATAGAATCTCAATACTATATGACTAACTTCGGGAGTCGAGTAATGCGTTACCCCCTCCTCGTCCACCAGTTCCCTAATACACTCTTGGCTGCGCGGTACCGACAATTTCTGCGCTAAGGAACAACTAGGACGGCCCCCCTCCCCATAATAGCGGGCAGTTGCACGCCGAGAACGGTGCTGCAATTCCTTATCAACCGTGTCATTATGTTCAGTGACAAGGTCTCTGATCGTGGCTAACGTGTGTGGGGAGGGATTTTCCTCATAGTCCCGCTCAAGTGTAGAGATCTCAGACGCCAGTTTATTTATTCTACACCGGAGATCCCGAAGCACTCCAGATTGCGCTCCGATGCAAGCCCCACGAATCGTCACCTTAAACGCCTCCCACAGCGTTCCAGCACTATCGACGGAACCATCATTGTCGTGAAAGAAATTTCGGATTGCCTCACCAATGGTGTGTTTAAAAACTGGGTCTGCGAGTTCAGTAGGCTGAAGTCTCCATGCAAAAGGCGGTCTCTCACATAAAGGTATCTGTAAGTCAAGAACCACTGGAGAGTGGTGGGAGAGTGTGCAAGGCATATGTCCAACTCGCACCGCCCAGGGGCAGACCGCCTCAGAAACAAGCCAGTAATCTATACGGGACCATGTCCCATGCACCGAGGAGACGAACGTACTTTCGCGACACCCCGGGTGTTGGAGAAGCCATACATCAAATAGGTGACCCGCATCCAATATCCCCAGAATAGTCTCTGCCGCCTGCTTAAGCCTCCCCGTGCCACTCCCAACGCTATCTAAGGTGATATCCAAGCATACATTGAAGTCACCCCCCCAAATTATCTCAGCCGGTGGGAACCCAGAAATTCGGCGCCACACATCCGAGAAAAAGGACGGTTTGTCAGTGTTTGGCCCGTACACATTAACCAATAATACAGTCTTTCCCCCCAATTGTCCATACACAATCGCCACCCACCCATGCTCATCCGTATCCATCTTAATCAAAGTAAAGGGAACCCCTTTTTTAATAAGTATCATCACACCCCTCGAATAGGTGGAGAACGAGGACTCAATTTTCATAGCGGCCCACCGCATACCGAATTTTTTGTGCGGAGTCCTTAGTGAGGTGAGTCTCCTGGAAGAGGGCTACTTGCACCTCCAGTCTATCCAAGAGTGCAAAGACAGACCTAATCTTTTTCGGAGAGTTGAGTCCACGGACATTCCAAGTAAGGAACTTAGCCACCCCGCCCATACCGTCTAAACAACACTTGATATATACCTACACACTGCATCCTGCCAGACATATTAAAGATACCACCACCAGACAGCACAACAAATGCAGAAAAGGGATATACTAGCAGCCGCCCATTGAAACCCCCAAACCCCAGCCCCCCACCCACTTCAGCGACCCCAACTTTGCCAAAGCCATCCCAAGGAAATGAAGCCCCCTCCAACAACAAAAACAAGCAAAACAATTTTGCATTTGGGGTTCTCCCATTTGGGGGCCGCAGAGTACAACTGGCCTCCCATCGAGTGGGAGGTGGCCGGGCAGGTCTAATACCTGTGCCTAGAGGTTAGATCAGTGTCGCAACAGCACACAGTATAACATGAGCATGATGTCAACAGAAATGAGAGAATTTTTATTTTTTATTTAGAAGGTTTTATATAGCGCGGACAAGACCCTTGCGGGTATCAGAGCGCTTTACAACAAATAAAAGAAAGAAAAGAGGGAATAGCCAGAGGGAAATAGGCATATACATATAAAAATAATATTGCTTATAATAAGTCACACAAACGGTAATAGATCCAGCATAGCACATATCTACAGTCCTGCATCAAATAGATCAAGTGAATTTTGTCAGGAGAATCGATTTAACTTCCTTTTTAAAGGATGCCGCGTGAGGGTTCTGTCTTGTATTTGGGGGTAAGGCATTCCAAATCCTAGGGGCCATTCCTGAGAATGAGCGGTTATAAGTTTTCTTTTTTTTTAAACGTTGTGGTTTCAAAAGAAGGTTATATGAGCTCCTGTTAGTTCTGTTGCCGCCCGATGGAACTAGTTTCTCAGCAAGGTAACGTGGTGTTTTGTGATGCAATGCCTTGTGTGTCATATAGGCGATTTTCAAATGGATTCTGGCCTCAAAGGGTAGCCAGTTAAGGGCACGCAAGTCCGGGGAGATGTGACAGTTTCTTTTGGAGCCTGTGATTAGCCAGGCGGCTGCGTTGATTGATGCTCTTAGTGGGGCTGTCGTTGCTCTGGGGAGGCCGCAGAGAGCAACACTCCCATATTCCACTCTGGGGATTACTAGCGTTTGGACTGCTTGTTTAAAGTCATTTGCGGGTATGAAGGGTTTTAGTCTTCTTAGGGTGTTCATTTGAAATGTTGCTCCTTTTGCTGCTGCACTGATGTGCTTCTGCATATTTAGCTTATTGTCCAGAGTTATACCTAGCGATTTGGCAGAATCGATCATGAGCGGTTGGCCGTCTAGTGCTGTTAGGTGCTTCATCCATTCCATGATGGTGGTTGTTTGGTTGGGGGCGCTATTAGGAGGAATTCAGTTTTTAGGGTGTTTAATTTTAAATGGTTATTTGCCAGCCAGGTCTGCGTTTTTTGTAGCGTCGAATTAAGGGACTTGATGTCCTCAAGTGAATGTACCTTAATGTAGAGTTGTGTGTCGTCTGCGTACATGTGATATTGGACCTTTGCAGAGTTGAGAAGTTCTGTGAGTGGTTCCATGAACAAATTGAATAGTGTCGGGGAGAGGGAGGAACCTTGGGGTACTCCTAAAGTGACAGGAGTAGGTTTGGATAAAGATTGATTGGTCTTGAAACTTTGTGTTCTGTTTTGAAGGAAGGAAGTGAACCAGTTGAGAACCGTTCCCGATAGCCCCATTCTATGTTTCAGGAGGTCTAATAGACTGTCATGTTTGACGGTGTCGAAGGCGGAGGATAGGTCCAGTAGGATTAGTAAACATGCTTTGTTTTGGTCCAGTATTTTTAAGGCATCATCTATTATGTGGGTCATGGCGGATTCGGTACTGTGCCCTGATCGAAAGCCAGATTGGAATTTGTCGAGCAGATTGAAGTGATCAATGTGGTGGGTAAGTTGCGTGTGAACACATTTTTCTAGTAGTTTGGCCAGGGTGGGGATGTTGGATATGGGGCGATAGTTATTTAGGTCAGCTGGGTCAGCTGATGGTTTCTTTAAAATGGGGAGACCTGACCAGCTTTGAGGATATCTGGGATGGATCCTTGAAGCAGAGAGCTGTTTATAATCCTGGTCCATAGAGGCACTAATGTCGGTATGAAGTCTTTTAGGAGGGAAGCTGGGAGTGGGTCAGCGAAGTGATTGGAGGGATTTAAGGCCGTAAGCGTTTTTAGAATAGCTTCTTCGCTGTAGAGGTTGAATGAGGACCAGTCTGCATTGTTTTTGGGGTCGAGCTTTGCGGAACAGCTAAGCGGGTTCCTGCAGGGGGTCCCTGAGGCGATCATGTGAGGGTTGGAGAGGGCTGATAGGTCCTTCAATAGGTATGTCTTTATGTTTTCCGTTTTTTTTGTGAAATATGATGCGAAAACCTCACAGTTGGGGAGTGTTTCTGCATTAACTTGAGGTGAGTGGGAGACACCCTTAGATTGCGCTTTGATTATTTCAAACAGTCTTTTGGGGCGATTCTTGGATTGGTTCAATTGATTGCTGAAGAAGTCGATTTTTGATCGTCTAATTTTCCTGTAATAAGCGTTTCTTGTGCTTCTGAGTAATTTGAGGTGAGGGGAGGAAGGTGCTGCTCTCCATTGACGTTCAATTGTTCTTAGTGCTCTTCTGTCCTCATTTAACCTACCGTCATACCATGGGTTTGCAACTTTGTTTGAGATACTTTTCAATTGTAGTGGGGCTAAATTGTCTAAGAATCCCACCAATAACATTTATCCATATAGAAACATTAACACATCGCATCCCTGAGTTAGCAATAGTAATCACAAACATAAGACGACATTATGAAGCACCGGCATAATTCAATCTTCTTCATCATGTGGCGTGCTAGTCTCGCACCGCCTACGTTTCAACTGCTTAGCATGCTCCATGGCAACTTTAGGGTTAGAAAAAATCTTGAAATCCCCATCCTGCCCTATGCGCAGACGTGCGGGATACAGCATGGCATAAGGTACCCCCTCAGATTGTAAAAATGACTTCACTGCACCAAACTCCCTTCTAGCTGATTGTACCGCAACTGTAAAATCTGGGAAGAAAGCCAGCATATTGCCTTGATGCTCGATAGTCCCTTTGTCCCTGGCTAGACACAGAACAGTGTCCCGGTCTCTATAATTTAAAAGTCTCGCTATGATGGAACGAGGGGCGGCGCCAGGGGGTGGTCTCGCCGCCAGGGAGCGATGAGCACGCTCAACTATGAACATGTGGGACAGGTGCTCAGTGCCAAAGATATCTTTAATGAGGGACTCAATGTAAGTTTCCATTCTTCCCACATTGGTGGATTCCGGCAGCCCAGTCAGCCTGATGTTGTTGCTCCGGGACCGCGCTTCCAAGTCCTCATTCTTGGCTTGAATGAGGGACAGCACCTTTTCCATATTAAGCGTCTTACCAGACACCTCGCTGAGCCAATCCTCTGTGGCTGAAACATGCTGTTCAACTTCCCCCATACGGGCATTTTGTTTTTCGAGTTGTGCGGACATATGATCCAGTCGATGGTTCACAGCCTCCATTGTGCCCTCTATAGATTGGAGGCTGCGTTGCATCGCCAATAAAGTAGTTTCCAGTGTAGGGGGGCTGTCTCCATGAGCATCCGCCTCCGAGTCCGAGGCGGCCTTCTGTGAGGATTTAGTAGGCCTATGGGCCTCAAACGTGAGGCGAGGCTGGGACTTGTCCGTTCTCCCCATATTGAGTATAACAGGGCACACACAAACCCTGACACAAATCACCAATGCAGGATAAGGCGCACCGGATCACTCACTAGGTGAAATAGGAGATGGCGTAGAAAGAAGGAGCCCACCAGCAACCTACACAAATGCCAGGGATACTGGGCCCACTGCCGGCTGGCAGTTTCCAAAGGCACACCACGCTGCAGCACCCCAACTCGAACCACCACACGAACAGCAGTGGCGCAGAGATGCGGTGGATAAAAAAGTAGGCCTTCCAGGGATCAGCAGAGGAGACACACAATCCAGGTGGCACAGATTCCCAAAGTCACAGCATGTCCAGAGCGCCGCTCACACAGCGCCCCAGTGCTCCTTAAAAGCGAAATCTGAGAGCGAGCCACTTGTGAGCAAAGACACTTGATGCAATCAGGGGCGATGTAGGCTCTACCGTTCCGCGATCAACCAGGAGTCGATTAATTACAGCAACAGGCGGCGCGGCAGCTCACTCCCATGCTATTTGTGAAATCCCCAGCCCCGCCCAACGCGCAGCCCCACAGAGCCCAGCAGCAGCTCGCAGAGCACAGCGACGGTCCTGGGCCCCCACCCGCCTCCGCGGCTGCTGGCACACTAAGGCGCCGCACCCCACTTACCACCACCAGACGCAGGGGGCCCACGCTCAGCAGCCAGGTGCCGTCCGGGAATCAGGTACATTGGGAGCACTGTCGGGCAGCCTCCGCACTCCGATTCCGCCCTCTCTTCAAGGCCGATTCTTCACCGCTGGGGTCAGCAAATACATTCCAGCCAAGCGCCCTAGTCAGCAGCACCTCAGCGACGTGCTGGAGAGGAAGGCAAGACACGCCGCCAGTCACCGGTCGCCAGGCTCTGCAGAGACACCGCAACTCAGGGGAACACGGCGGGCGCCATTTTGTGAGCGCTCGCCGAGCCGCGTAAATGTCCGCGTTTGCAGCGAGACAGCGAGCAAAGTTGGCAAAACTCGCCGCCACTCGCCTCAGGAACACAGCACGAAACCCAGTTTAGGAAGCAGATGCGTCAATTTCAGGCAGATAATTGACGGATTGTAGCCAGAGCAGCACTAGGGTGCGGCCATCTTGCCGTGCGCCCTCTAGCGCCCCCCACCATGAAATGTTTCATTGTTATATTTTTGCTAATATATCTTTTTAATTCCTTTATATTAGAGATATATTATCAATAGTTTGATGTTAATTTATTTTCTATTTTGCTCTCAATGTCCCTTTTTGCTCTTTCAATGTACAATATGGATATCATTTTTGCTTTTTTCTCTCTCTCTTTTGCTTTCCCTTTAGATCCGATATAACCATTTTATATGCAACTGTTTGATCTCATTAATCAATTTTATACTTCTAACTACTCTACTGTTATTCTCACATCTATAATGTTTAATATGATTGCATACAATTTGTTGCATTCTTCTTTAATAAACTTCTTTTCAAACTCAAATGCTTCAATAGGAGCACACCTCCCTTTCAAAGTGCAGAATGACCCATGGTGGGCTACATTCTGCATTGCAAGAAGGAAAAGGTTGTGTGAGACATCTATATAACCTTATTTCACCTTTTAATGTATAAATTACTGGAGGCCTTAATCATCCACATTTCAGATGAGTGGTTCAAGCAATTGTACTAAGCATATATTCTGTACATGCCATAGCTATGCCTGCAGTTGGTACTTCCAAGAAGACAATGATGTCAGCCATTATCTTACGATCCTTCAGCTATAGGGCTGTGCAGCTTTCGATGGGTGCTTGTGGATCGGAGCTAATGAGGAATTTCACTTCCAATGTGCTATGTTCTACTAATGCAGCCATTCACCGAACAGCCTCATGTTCACCTAGCAAATAAATACAAATAGTCAGACTCATGCTAGAAGCCGTTGTTGATTAAATTAAAAGTAGTTATTTATGTAGAATATGTACAAATTATTGGAGCTTCATTGCATATCCAACACGAAATGCACACAGCGTAAGAATTTTTGCTACCTTATATATAACCAAGAAGACATTATATACAATTGACCGACCCTATTAAAAAAAGAATTAACATAAAAAATGTCTTCTATTTTTTTTTTGTCCTTGCAATACTGGCAATTTGTTCCTGGGGAGAACGAACAGGTGCCAGATTCTGGGGGCAGACTGAGGTGGTTCTGAGTGATGCTGAGGTGGTGCTACAATAGGTCTCGCATTTGCTTGAGTTAGTGCTATTGGCGTTGTAAATGACATTGTCTTTTACCTATGTGGTATGGAGTGTATGTTTGTGGCGTGTAGTGGAATTATGTGGGTTGTATTGGAATTGTTAGTTGTGTAATTGTAAGGTGTGGAATTGTGTATGTGGAGTGGATTTGTGTAGTGGAATTATGTGGCATGGTGTACAGTGGAAATACGTGGATAGTAATTATGTGGTATTGAGTGTACTGGAATTATGTGGAGTAGGATTGTGTGTTATGGAGTGTAATTATGTGGAATGGTATTTTGTGTTGTGGAGTGGTATGTTGTTAAGTTTAATTATGTGGTGTGCTGTTGAATTTTGTGGCCCGATGTGGAATTTTGTGGTGTGGATTGGATGTATGTGGTGTGTTATGCAATTGTGTAGTTGAGGTGAATTATGTGGTTTGGTGTCAAATTATGTGGTGTGGATTGGAAATGTGTAGAGTTGAATTGTGTGGTGTGAACCTGTATGGATAGCTTTGTCTCTTTGGTGATGGAAAAAAAACAAATAGGTAGGATCTAAGCTCAAGATTTGTGTCTGTGGGTGTTAAAAAAAAAAGACAAGCTCTGAGTTTACAAACATCACAAAGTAGACTGAGCAACCGGTGACATTTCGTGTAACAGCGGTAGTTGCGCTGGTCAATTTTTTAAGTGTGTGTGCTTGAAGCTTTGTGCTTCCTGCGAGTGCACAAAGGCACATAGGTACAAGTGTGTACGTTCATATATTGACCCATGTACAGCAGCCAGATCTATATATGATGTAATGTGCACATATATAGACCGGGGTCCGCTTTTGTTTACATATGCACAATGCATATTAATCTGCATGTCTATATCTCGACATGCAAGGACTAACCAGTGTCTGCATATGTCGGGACAACCACTTTCACCCCGTGCCATGCTGCAGAAGCCTCAACATGACCGTGATTGAATCGCAGGGTCTGAGAGTGCTCGACCTGGTTACAGGGACGGGTGAGTCTGCTCCGCATCTTATCTTGTTATACACCTGAGGAATGACAAACAGGCAGACAGAACACCCCTCAGCAGGAGGAGCTGCGGCGCTCTACCGGGGGATGCAGTAAATGGGAAGCGAAGGGGGTGATGTAATGAGGGCACCCTGGACTCGTAGTAAAGATCAATTAATCTAGAACAGATTTGCTGCCACATTTGTCCTGGTTGTCAATTTTTATGCAGCACATTTTTTTGAAGCTGACTTTTAGACTCTGCTATTTAAGCTCTGCCCCTTGTAACATCCCCCCCCTACTTTACTCTGCCACACCTTGACCCCCAATTTATGGGTTCCCAGAGTTTTTTTCCCAATTCCAGCACTCTGATTGCCCAGGATGTCAACTCAAGGAGGTGCTGAAAGGAACACAGTGTGGGTGGAGCTATATTCCAAATAACATTATACCTGGGCAAGTATCAGCAACAGGGGTGTCTTTTGATTCAAGCATTCCAAGGGTAACCCCATCGCAAGAACTGTGCTCTGATGTCACACAAAAATTATTGAGTGAAAATCATTCGCATTACACGTTACAGAACGCAAAGCAAAAGTCTGTTTGGGTGGCCGACTCATGCATGGACCTCGGGAACTAGAGAGCTCCGTAAAAGCTACAAATTGAAAAACACTGTAAAGAAATGTAACTTTTAGATCTGCTGCTTGTGTATCTTCGTGCAACTTTATTTTCAGAAGACAGGCGAAGGAGATGCGATAGATCTCAAGGGATACCAATTATTATGTCATATTCTTAAGCAGACGGGAGATGGCATCCTCTCTTCTGCTATTACTTTTTTCTAATTTATTTTTTGTTCTACGTATACATCTCATGCAGCTTGATAGACTCTAGTTAAGGAAGAGGGTGATCCGTGTCCAGTACTCGGCCCCTGATCCCGTGCCTCTCTCTTTATCCAATGCCAATCAATAAGGAAGGAGCAGTGTTACTTGTGTTTCCTCAGTACATCTGACTGCACCACAACCGCAGAGGTGCATGTAGCTCAGTGGTAGACAGCGTGCTTCATAAATCTGAAACCCTGGGTCAAATCCCCGGCATCTTCATTTTTTTATATCTGTCTTTCTCTAAAATTGTTTTCTGTTAAACCATTGTGCTTCTTTATAATTATTTGCTGTGCACAAATATCAATACATTCAGTAAACAGAAGGAAAACAGTGTTGAAAACATGAGTTAGCTCGCACGGATTGCGGAATCTATCGCCCGCTTACTGATTAACCATCGTTGCATGTTTGCAATGCCTCTTAAGAAATGTCGCATTGAAAAAGTTGATAATTATCAAGGAGAGAGAGAGGACTAGATAGCCAGTCCGTATCCCCAGGTTATTTATATGTAATCAAAAAGGACTGACTGTATGTGACTATTTGGAGACTCAGGACTGTATGAAGAAGAAAAAACAAAAAAAAACAAAAAAAACATTTGGTTTCTTTATAAAGCCCTCACCCACCAACCTAGTTGGTGGCATGCTTCATCATCGGGCCCACCTAGTGACACCGAATGTGTCCCGGGTGTGCTACAACGCCTGTATTTACAGCGGAGCTGGTATATTTGCTGAGTGTGCTGTGAGAGTGGTGTGAAAGTGAAAAATTTAAAAGCTATACAGTGGTCCCAGTGCCCAGGAGGGCATAGCATTTAATTTCTGGGCCTCTGTTAGCGTTAAAAGCAGGACAGTGGATGCTGGTGGAGCGAGAATTAAGCACTCCTACATCCAGGGTGTGGTCTACATGTTTCAGCCAGGCCTTTCATTAATTCTGGCTTTCCTCAGGACCGAAAAAAGTATATATGTGTAAGTGCATGTAGCACTTATGTGAATGTGATTTAAAATGTGTTGCACGCGCTAAGGTGCCTTATATGTGGGAGGGGGATTCCCTCTCCGAGCAATACTGAACGTACAACACATAACAAACAAACATACAGAGGAGAGTATAAGCATACTAGCATAAGTCACAGAGATATATCTTTGCCGATAGTAAAGTGCATAGCTGGCGGAAAAACACGGCAAAAGTGGAACCGTACTGGTGGTGCGGTTTAAAGTGAATTATTTCATTATGCGCTAAAACGTGTGGTGGACTAGGAGGCGGAAATACACATATGTGTAAAATGTGGTCACGCTCCAAATATAACCTCACGCTAGCGTTTTGTAGTATATGCCCCCGTAGAGAAATCCGGCAGAGATTCTGACCCTGTAATGATAAAGGGCAGGGCACAACGAGCCATGAGAAACCTGCAAGAGGAAAGCTTACCCGGTAATGGTGAGGTTTCAAGATTACTCACGCCTTTGTGGATCAGGACCTGTGGGAAACCTGTTCAGCTGTCGCGGATCTCCGTGAATGAAGGTCCTAGCCGTGTTGGGTATATAAAGACCATTTCGGCGTGCTCAGGTGTGGCTAATTGAACCTGTGAGTAGCGTCCCTGAAAATAAAGGAAAAGGAAGAAGGACACGGGAGAAAGACAACACGCTCGCGGTGGGCGTTGGCATGGTAACAGTGCGCTGTGAGCCCTGTGTTCGTCCCGGTAAAGAAGAAAATAGCAAAGAAAGACTACATGCATGTAGTGAGCGTGTAGACATAATGAATATTCTCAATAAGATATAAGAGAAGTTGTAAATGGTTGCGCAATGTTCTGAAAGCGCTGATGTAGATGAAACGGGTTTATTCCAAAGCGTGATCAGTTAGGAACATTAATGAACCGGATGGGAACATAACAGAGGAGGCGCAAAAGGAAAGGCAATAGGTGTGCCTGGGCTGAGGTCCATTGACGATATTAGGTCCATCAAAGGTATTAACTTCTCAGGGAGCACCACGGGATGGAATCGTTCAATCCCTGGTGTTGTGTAGACAAACGGTAAATCCATCGTTGTTCTTTAATCAGTAGGGTCTTTTCATTGTTATCTCGATTGAGATCGAATTGTTCGATCACTGTCCATGTCATATCATTGGGTGTATGACCATGCTGAAGGTAATGGTCAGTGAGTCTGCTGATGTTTTTTTGCATCGGATAGTGCTGCGGTGCTCGACCACTCTGGTTCTCACTTTTCGCGTCGTCATTCCTATGTAGCGGAGGCCACATGGGCATGTGATCATGTAAACGACGTTGGTAGAGTTACAATTCGTGTGGTGTGATTGTGTCCAGACTTTACTTGGTTCCAGGTTAAGTGTCTTGGAATGTTTTGTAAGGTGGCACACACTACAATTATTGCAAGGATAGTGTCCTGTGACATTAGGGAGGCCCCAAGCATTTAGGACGGAGTTGTTGACTGGTCTCCGCGGAAGCCTAGTGCGTGTAGACACTAATTGGTCTTTAAGATTGTTCGCACGTTTATAGGCAAAAGGGGTTCTTCCCATTCTCTGGGGCCTGAATTTATAATCCGCCAGTTTTAGCGGATGATGCTGGAGACCTGGTTAGAAACCGTGTTATACGTGGTAACACATGTCATGGGTGGCGCGCCAGGTTCCTTGGTTATTGTTTCAAGGATGGCCTCTCTGTTCTGGTTGCGTGCCCTCTTTTTTGATTTCTCAATGACTCGTGTGGGGTAGCCTCGTTCCTGTAATTTGGAGGCAAGGGCTGCTGATTGTTGTTTGTAATCTGTAATTTTGTTACAATTCCTGCGTATACGCAGGAATTGTCCGAAAGGGAGGTTTTCCCTTAAGGATCTCGGATGAAAACTGTTGAAATGTAATAAAGAATTTCGAGCAGTTGGTTTATAATAAGTGGTAGTCGTGAATGCTCCTTGCTCTGCTGTAATATTAAGATCAAGGAATGCCAGGGTAGTTGTACTTGATGTGCTAGTGAATCGAAGGTATGGATCACGCTCATTAAGCCAGATTAAGAATTGGCTTAAAGATTCAGTTGTGCCTTCCCAAATCATGAAAATATCATCTATGTAGCGGCGCCACACTTTGATGTTTACTGAATGTGGGTTTGTGGTTGATGATATATGTCTCTGTTCAAAATGGTGTACATAGAGGCCTGCTACACTGGGGGCAAAAATGCTCCCCATAGATGTTCCATTGGTTTGTAGGTAGAAGTCACCTTCATATTCAAAATAATTTTCTTTAAGCGCCAGTGTGGCACATTTGAGTATGAATTCTCTGGGGGTGTTGTATGACCAAGGTGTGTGCTCCAATATATCGCGTAGTACTTGGAGTGTAGCATCCTGTGGTAAACTGGTATACAGGCTCTCTATATCCAGTCCCACCATTAGTTGGGCCATGGGATTAAAATCCATATCTTTGATGATGTTAAGAAGATGTTTTGTGTCCTTGATGTAGGTCGGTGTTTGTTGGACCAAGGGGTTGAGAAAATGGTCACAGTATCTTGACAGCGGTTCTAGGAGAGAGTTAATCCCAGAAACGATGGGCCTACCGGGAGGTGGCAAGGTTCCTTTGTGGACCTTGGGGACAGTATAAAAATATGGAACTCTGGCATTTTTCGTGCACAGGAAATCGGCCTCCTGTTTGGATATATGACAAGCTTCACTGGCAGCATCCACCAGAGTTTTGATGGTGGCTTGTAACGTCTTGGTGGGGTCATGTTTGAGTAATTTATAGTTGCGTGTGTCACTTAACAATCTGCGACATTCATTGTCGTAATCTTTTTTGTCTTGTAGGACAATGCCACCACCCTTGTCTGCTGGTTTGATAACGAGGGTGGGGTTGTCCTGTAGGTTTTTAATAATCTTCCGGTCTTCTTCGGAGAGATTATTGAATGGTCTAGCTGGTTCAAGCTGCTCTATGTCATGGTAGACAGCTTGTTCGAAAGTGGTGATCTCCACGGGTACACTTGTAGGTGGGGGTACAAAGCTAGACTTCAGTTTCAAGCCCGTCTCATTGTTGCTCCCCGTGGGGTTATCATCAGTTGTGCTTGGTTTTTCAAAAAAGGCCCTCAGTTTGAGTTTTCTGAAGAAATCTGCAAGCTCCACATGTAGTTTGAATTTATCCAATCTAGTTGTTGGGACAAAGGATAGGCCCTTATCGAGTACTGCAGTGTCCTTGGATGATAGTGGTGTACTGGACAGGTTGAATACCAGAGTGGGAGGCGAGTCGTTGGTTACTGTTTGCTCGTGCCAGGTTGTGGTTCCCGTGTCCTGTTGCGGGTGTTTGCGCTCACAGGATTCTCCTCTTCTGCCCAGTGTACTGATTGGTTGTTTCTTCTTCTGCCGCGTGACCTCCGGCCCTGTCCTAAAAAAGGGGGCCTAGGATTGCCTTGGAAGAATGGTGGAGGGGGGCCTAACTGGTACATCTGTGGCCAGTTGAAGTATTGATGTTGTGGTTGTCCAAAAGGTGTTGGTCCATAGGTGGGTCCTTGTCGTGGTCCATGCCAGGGTTGTTGCCACCGTTGTTGGCGTCCTCTGCCTCGTTGTTTGGATGAGTCATTACTGGAGTCGCTGGAGATGGAGCTACTGTCTCCTGAGGTATCACCAGATCTTTCAGATTTGTTCAGGGGTACAAAATTGTCATCTGTATATGGGTATGTTTTGACATAGGAGAACTTCTTGAGGTCTTTTTGAAATTTTGTTATTTTGGCTTGTGTTAGATATTCTTTATAATCCGCCATTTCTTTGTTCTGGTCATCAAGTTTTTTCTTGTATGATGTAATCGTCGTTTTATAGTGGCTTTCTGTGGCTTGAATGTCAATTATCATTGCCTCCGATAGGCGTTTGGCAGTCTTGATGATAAGCACCAACCAATCTCTGGTGCAGTGCCAGGCTATCTGTGCCCAGTCTTTCCTAAAGATGGCATCTTCTAGGAAGATCCTGGGGGCGTTTGTGACAAGGAGACCTCGGGGGCTGTGTTAGTCCGAAGGTATTCTGTCAATATAAGGCCATGTAAGATGGTTCTGATACGGTTGCGCTTCTTCTCTGTTAAGGTATCCCAGTCTGTAGTTTGGGCTATTGTGTTGGAGATGTTAAAGTCTGCCAGAAAGGAGGGGTCGGCAAGGATTTCATTAATATCACTTTCGTTGTATGTGAGACCATGGTGTTCTGCCATGGTAAAAGAAAGTATGAGAAAAGGCTCTCGCAGCTTTGCGCTGCTCAATATATAATTATCAAGGAGAGAGAGAGGACTAGATAGCCAGTCCGTATCCCCAGGTTATTTATATGTAATCAAAAAGGACTGACTGTATGTGACTATTTGGAGACTCAGGACTGTATGAAGAAGAAAAAAAAAAAAAAAAAAAAAAAAAACATTTTGTTTCTTTATAAAGCCCTCACCCACCAACCTAGTTGGTGGCATGCTTCATCATCGGGCCCACCTAGTGACACCGAATGTGTCCCGGGTGTGCTACAACGCCTGTATTTACAGCGGAGCTGGTATATTTGCTGAGTGTGCTGTGAGAGTGGTGTGAAAGTGAAAAATTTAAAAGCTATACAGTGGTCCCAGTGCCCAGGAGGGCATAGCATTTAATTTCTGGGCCTCTGTTAGCGTTAAAAGCAGGACAGTGGATGCTGGTGGAGCGAGAATTAAGCACTCCTACATCCAAGGTGTGGTCTACATGTTTCAGCCAGGCCTTTCATTAATTCTGGCTTTCCACAGGACCGAAAAAAAGTATATATGTGTAAGTGCATGTAGCACTTATGTGAATGTGATTTAAAATGTGTTGCACGCGCTAAGGTGCCTTATATGTGGGAGGGGGATTCCCTCTCCGAGCAATACTGAACGTACAACACATAACAAACAAACATACAGAGGAGAGTATAAGCATACTAGCATAAGTCACAGAGATATATCTTTGCCGATAGTAAAGTGCATAGCTGGCGGAAAAACACGGCAAAAGTGGAACCGTACTGGTGGTGCGGTTTAAAGTGAATTATTTCATTATGCGCTAAAACGTGTGGTGGACTAGGAGGCGGAAATACACATATGTGTAAAATGTGGTCACGCTCCAAATATAACCTCACGCTAGCGTTTTGTAGTATATGCCCCCGTAGAGAAATCCGGCAGAGATTCTGACCCTGTAATGATAAAGGGCAGGGCACAACGAGCCATGAGAAACCTGCAAGAGGAAAGCTTACCCGGTAATGGTGAGGTTTCAAGATTACTCACGCCTTTGTGGATCAGGACCTGTGGGAAACCTGTTCAGCTGTCGCGGATCTCCGTGAATGAAGGTCCTAGCCGTGTTGGGTATATAAAGACCATTTCGGCGTGCTCAGGTGTGGCTAATTGAACCTGTGAGTAGCGTCCCTGAAAATAAAGGAAAAGGAAGAAGGACACGGGAGAAAGACAACACGCTCGCGGTGGGCGTTGGCATGGTAACAGTGCACTGTGAGCCCTGTGTTCGTCCCGGTAAAGAAGAAAATAGCAAAGAAAGACTACATGCATGTAGTGAGCGTGTAGACATAATGAATATTCTCAATAAGATATAAGAGAAGTTGTAAATGGTTGCGCAATGTTCTGAAAGCGCTGATGTAGATGAAACGGGTTTATTCCAAAGCGTGATCAGTTAGGAACATTAATGAACCGGATGGGAACTTAACAGAGGAGGCGCAAAAGGAAAGGCAATAGGTGTGCCTGGGCTGAGGTCCATTGACGATATTAGGTCCATTAAAGGTATTAACTTCTCAGGGAGCACCACGGGATGGAATCGTTCAATCCCTGGTGTTGTGTAGACAAACGGTAAATCCATCGTTGTTCTTTAATCAGTAGGGTCTTTTCATTGCTATCTCGATTGAGATCGAATTGTTCGATCACTGTCCATGTCATATCATTGGGTGTATGACCATGCTGAAGGTAATGGTCAGTGAGTCTGCTGATGTTTTTTTTGCATTGGATAGTGCTGCGGTGCTCGACCACTCTGGTTCTCACTTTTCGCGTCGTCTTTCCGTCCTAAATGCTTGGGGCCTCCCTAATGTCACAGGACACTATCCTTGCAATAATTGTAGTGTGTGCCACCTTACAAAACATTCCAAGACACTTAACCTGGAACCAAGTAAAGTCTGGACACAATCACACCACACGAATTGTAACTCTACCAACGTCGTTTACATGATCACATGCCCATGTGGCCTCCGCTACATAGGAATGACGACGCGAAAAGTGAGAACCAGAGTGGTCGAGCACCGCAGCACTATCCGATGCAAAAAAAACATCAGCAGACTCACTGACCATTACCTTCAGCATGGTCATACACCCAATGATATGACATGGACAGTGATCGAACAATTCGATCTCAATCGAGATAACAATGAAAAGACCCTACTGATTAAAGAACAACGATGGATTTACCGTTTGTCTACACAACACCAGGGATTGAACAATTCCATCCTGTGGTGCTCCCTGAGAAGTTAATACCTTTGATGGACCTAATATCGTCAATGGACCTCAGCCCAGGCACACCTATTGCCTTTCCTTTTGCGCCTCCTCTGTTAAGTTCCCATCCGGTTCATTAATGTTCCTAACTGATCACGCTTTGGAATAAACCCGTTTCATCTACATCAGCGCTTTCAGAACATTGCGCAACCCTTTACAACTTCTCTTATATCTTATTGAGAATATTCATTATGTCTACACGCTCACTACATGCATGTAGTCTTTCTTTGCTATTTTCTTCTTTACCGGGACGAACACAGGGCTCACAGCGCACTGTTACCATGCCAACGCCCACCGCGAGCGTGTTGTCTTTCTCCCGTGTCCTTCTTCCTTTTCCTTTATTTTCAGGGACGCTACTCACAGGTTCAATTAGCCACACCTGAGCACGCCGAAATGGTCTTTATATACCCAACACGGCTAGGACCTTCATTCACGGAGATCCGCGACAGCTGAATAGGTTTCCCACAGGTCCTGATCCACAAAGGCGTGAGTAATCTTGAAACCTCATTAATGTAAATGTTCTAGGGCTACTTCAGACCATGAACCCTCAAACCGTAAAAGGGCTGAGAAATAACTATAGTGACACTAAAATATAGAAATATTTAAAAAGGTTTATTTATAAATTATCTTAATCCCAATGATAAGGGACTATAAAAACACATAATAGACATAAAAATATTCATACAGAGACTATCAATTATACAACACTCTGACCACATTCATTCACATTCAAAGGCATACTACATACATATAATCAAGTTGATATACATGATTATTCCATCCCACATGATTGAAGATCTACAAAATATGACGAACAAACAACAACAACATTTAAATGAGAAATATGTATTTGTTTGGGTGGTTTTCACAGATGACTCTACGCGCGTTTCGACAGAAGCACTGTCTTCATCAGGAGTTCCACCTCAGAATGTTATGCTCAAAACTAACCAGTATCTGTACGTGGGCTGATAAGAAGTTTAGATGGTTCAGTTCAAAACAAAGGTGTTATATCTTCATAGGTATGTTCTTATCGTCCAGGATGCACCTGTGCAGTTCTTATGTTGATAATGGCCTGTCTCGAAGGGGAACAGATTTAATGTGTTAATCGACTCCTCAAGAACAAAAAAAACATCAGCAGACTCACTGACCATTACCTTCAGCATGGTCATACACCCAATGATATGACATGGACAGTGATCGAACAATTCGATCTCAATCGAGATAACAATGAAAAGACCCTACTGATTAAAGAACAACGATGGATTTACCGTTTGTCTACACAACACCAGGGATTGAACGATTCCATCCCGTGGTGCTCCCTGAGAAGTTAATACCTTTGATGGACCTAATATCGTCAATGGACCTCAGCCCAGGCACACCTATTGCCTTTCCTTTTGCGCCTCCTCTGTTAAGTTCCCATCCGGTTCATTAATGTTCCTAACTGATCACGCTTTGGAATAAACCCGTTTCATCTACATCAGCGCTTTCAGAACATTGCGCAACCATTTACAACTTCTCTTATATCTTATTGAGAATATTCATTATGTCTACACGCTCACTACATGCATGTAGTCTTTCTTTGCTATTTTCTTCTTTACCGGGACGAACACAGGGCTCACAGCGCACTGTTACCATGCCAACGCCCACCGCGAGCGAGTTGTCTTTCTCCCGTGTCCTTCTTCCTTTTCCTTTATTTTCAGGGACGCTACTCACAGGTTCAATTAGCCACACCTGAGCACGCCGAAATGGTCTTTATATACCCAACACGGCTAGGACCTTCATTCACGGAGATCCGCGACAGCTGAACAGGTTTCCCACAGGTCCTGATCCACAAAGGTGTGAGTAATCTTGAAACCTCACCATTACCGGGTAAGCTTTCCTCTTGCAGGTTTCTCATGGCTCGTTGTGCCCTGCCCTTTATCATTACAGGGTCAGAATCTCTGCCGGATTTCTCTACGGGGGCATATACTACAAAACGCTAGCGTGAGGTTATATTTGGAGCGTGACCACATTTTACACATATGTGTATTTCCGCCTCCTAGTCCACCACACGTTTTAGCGCATAATGAAATAATTCACTTTAAACCGCACCACCAGTACGGTTCCACTTTTGCCGTGTTTTTCCGCCAGCTATGCACTTTACTATCGGCAAAGATATATCTCTGTGACTTATGCTAGTATGCTTATACTCTCCTCTGTATGTTTGTTTGTTATGTGTTGTACGTTCAGTATTGCTCGGAGAGGGAATCCCCCTCCCACATATAAGGCACCTTAGCGCGTGCAACACATTTTAAATCACATTCACATAAGTGCTACATGCACTTACACATATATACTTTTTTCGGTCCTGAGGAAAGCCAGAATTAATGAAAGGCCTGGCTGAAACATGTAGACCACACCCTGGATGTAGGAGTGCTTAATTCTCGCTCCACCAGCATCCACTGTCCTGCTTTTAACGCTAACAGAGGCCCAGAAATTAAATGCTATGCCCTCCTGGGCACTGGGACCACTGTATAGCTTTTAAATTTTTCACTTTCACACCACTCTCACAGCACACTCAGCAAATATACCAGCTCCGCTGTAAATACAGGCGTTGTAGCACACCCGGGACACATTCGGTGTCACTAGGTGGGCCCGATGATGAAGCATGCCACCAACTAGGTTGCATTGAAAAAGTTGACATAACAGCTGAACCAGTAAAAACACACATACACACACCACAGCCATGAATGACAGCAGGAAATGAAAACAAGTAGAAAGAAGGGGAAGGGGATCAGCAGTGCCGCATTGACTGGGCTGCAGGGTAGAAAAGAGCCCGACAAGCAGGAGGGAGAAGGCAGTTGCAGCAGGAGGATAGGGACCGAGCGTGGGAGCAAGTGTTCGCATATGTGAAGAGTTGGTCCAAATAAAAAAAAAGTGTGCTTACAGAACAGAAAGAGTAAGAGCACCTGTAACAGGAGCTGTCCTCAGGGAGGCTACAAAAGTCCAAAAGGAGAGACTAATATGCATATCCACTAAACAAAAGCAGGCATTTATGAAGGGCAGTAACAGAAACCAATTAAAAAGATGGGAAGTGCTTGGATCCCAGATTCTAGATACAGCATGTCCATGTCTCGAAGAGTTTTCTAAATAAGCTGCAGACGCTGCAGAATGCAGCCGGTCATCTTCTTAAGAAGATACCAAAATTAAAATCTACTTTGGCTGCCTTGTCGGAGCTTCACTGGTTCCCTGTTAAAAAAGAGTGGCCTGCTTGGCGCATAAAGCACTGTACGGCTTCGAACCAGATTACCTGAAAAGGAAATTTGTGTGGTACACCCAGAACAGACTGTTGCGATCTGCAGCCTCTAAATTAGTCATTGTTTCGAAAAATCAAGAAAGCGTTGTGGGGTGGCAGAAGCTTTTTTGCACTCCACCTGTCAACTTTGGAATAGACTGCCTATGCACCTTAAATGCCAGTATTATATGGCAAGCTTTTGGAAACAACTGAAGTCTTGGCTGTTCTCTCTTTCTTTTTAGTCTTCTTTTCCCCTTACTTTTTTGGCTTTCAGGTCAGGAAAGTGATGAATCCTAGCACCAGGACGCCTATGGGCATTCGTGAACTCTAGAAATTTAAAAATCAAATCATTAAACACTACAAAAGAGATTAAAGTTAGGGAGGCTGTTGATAAAAATCAGGAGATTTGTGTTGTTAAAAAGAAAGAAGAAGTACATAAAGAAAACACCAAATTCAAAGGGGCATGTTTCCGTTGTGGTAATTCTGGGCATAAAGCTAGCTACAAGGTGTCTAGCATGAAATTCTGTTTGCAATAAATGTGCCAAGAAGGGGCGTTTTTATAAAGGTTGTTGTAGCAAGTAGGGAAGGAAGTTTCAGAAGTATGTCAAAGAAGTGTGTGATGATATAGTGGTACAAGTGAGTAATAAAACTAAAGAGTATCCATCTGAAATTGTACAAATTGATGAGAAGGAGGAATTTATGAAATTTGATTTATGTTCTCATTGAACTACTTCATCTAATACTATTTTTTTGTAGTTTTGTTTTGCTTGGAAGTAAATAAATTGAAGGTCATGGAGATTTGTCCCAGTGTATATAGGGATGACCCCATTAGACTTCGCAGATATTTTGAAGCTTCTTTGAGTTTGAGAGACTGACATTTTGCGGGCAAAATGTATGTATCTTACAAAGAAGATAGCATTATTGGTTGGTTATTCCAGAATAAGCTAAGATTGACTCTGTAAATCCTAACAGTAATCCACAGGTGAAAATTCAAGGTGTAAGTGACAGCAAAGAAGAATTTGAATTGGAATTTAATATCTGTTTAAAAAAAGATTGGTTGTTTGAGATAAGCACAAGATAAAATTAAGAAAAGATGCAGAACCTGTTTCTTCTAGAGTTAGAGGGCTTCCTTTGTCCATGCATGATAAGGTGGAAAGAGAGTTAAACAGGGTGTGTAGCATAGGTATCGTTGAGGCTGTAAAGTTATAGAGGGGTTGGCTCCCATGGTGTTAGCCAAGAAACAGAATAGATCAACTCATTTATGCATAGATCTTAGGGCCTTAAACAGAAAGGGGATAGTGGATACATTTCCTCTTCTATATATTGAAGAATTTGTGTCCGCCTTTGAAGGGACAAGATATTTTTCCACTCTTGATCTGGCCTATGCCTATCACCAGATAAAGTTGAATGAGCATTCACAAAATGTGACAGCCTTCATTACTCCTAGGGGTGCTTTTAAGTTAATTAGAATGGCGTTTGGGCTTGTTTTCACAGCTTCAGTTTTTCAGCGAGCCATGAGTATGGTGCTGAAAAGGTTGTCAAGAGTCAAATCTAATCAAGAAGACTCACTCATATTTGGAAAGACATGACATGTGACTTTGAGCTGTGTCTGGAAGGTTGCAAGAGTCAGGTTTGACATTGAAGTCTGGTAAATGCAAATTCAGGATGATGGAGGCAAACTATCTATTTAATCACATTACAAGAGATGGTATGAACCCAAAACAAGAGCTAGTAGATACCATCAGATGATTAAAGAAACCTGTTAATAAAAATGATTTATTATCATTTTGAGGAATAATAGCGTACTGCAGTAAATATATAAAGAACTATAAATCATGACACTTCAGAAGTTTGACATGGAAAAAATTTGAAGTGATTAAAAAAGAACTGGTTTATGCTTTCTCATTGCAAGCATTCTCGCCAGGTGGTGAGACTTTTGGGGTGACTAATGTTAGTTCAAAAGGGTTGGGAGCATTACTGATGCAAAAGATATATGGAAATGTAGTTCTTATGGCCTGGTATCCTGACCTCTTCACAATTCAGAAGTCAATTACTATATAATTGAGAGGGAAGCCATAGCTGTGTATTGGACCTTAAATACATTTTGCAATTTCTAGTGGGGGATGAAATTCAGGGTACCAACTAAACATAACACCATTGTTGAGGTCCTTACAAAAAAGCTTTATACAAGGTTTTGTCAAGAATAAAGAGATGGATTATTGGGTTGCAAGAAGTTTCCTTTTCTGTGTTTTATATTCCAGATGTTAACAATGGTTCATCTGATTGTTTATCCAGATTTGTGGGTAGAGAGATCATAGCAGAAGATAATCAAAGTGATTTAGATTGGATGGAAGAAAATATAAAGGTGTGTGCAGTAACTCGGGAATCTATCTCTGAAGAAGTGTGGAAAGAGGAAATTTTAAAACATGAGACTTTGAGTGAAATCATAAAATGTACTAAAGATGAGAAAATAAACAAATGTGGTGTGGATGGTGAAAAATGAGCTTGCTGTTATTCCAAGTCGGGGTACAAGATTCATACCCCCCCATAGGACTAAGAGAATTTGTTTTAATTTGACTCTGGAAAGACACGTTGGTATTGTGAAACCTAAAGAAAGGTTATGAGATTATTGTTAGTGGCCAGCGCTGGGTAAAGAAGTGGAAAATACAGTTTGAGAGTACATTGAATGCAAGAACAGTGATAAATGATGGAAAGTCAGACAGCAAACATTAGTGTGCTGACAGTTCCAATTATCCTTGGGAAGACGTTGCAATTGATTTGGTTGGACCAATCTCAGGAGAGCATTTAACACCATACTTAATAGTTCCTTCTAGATTTGTTTTCAAGATGGGTTAAAGTAAAAATTGTAAAACACTTTTCCAGTAAGGCTATCATTGAATTATTTGAAGACATTTTCAGATGAGAGAATTGTTTAAAAATGCTGTAAAAACAGAAGACAGACGAATTTGGAATAAGAGTTGAGTGGTAGTAGTGAATTTTGTGAGCAAGGAGGATGAAAGTGGAGTGACTGTGAGTAGTGAGAAATGTACATCAGCGAAGGGTAGAAAGAATTTGCCAGTGACTGAAGATAATATAGACATGATTAGAGAGAATAGTGAAAGGAGAAAGGGGTCTAAGATTTATCAAGAAACTGAGATATCTTTAAGATTTTGTGTTACATTAAGAGGTTTTTTTTCCCATGACAATTTTATAGGTTTTATATTCTTCCAATGACAAGATGAGGAAAGTTATTCATATCTGATGACAGATTTCTATGCTCTCATGCCCATCACTGTTTGTTATTCCTACAATTATTTGTTCTTAAAAATGTAATTCAATAGTTTGCATTTTCACTTTGGGAATGGAGAAGTGTGGTATGTTCATTCTCACCTTTATTCCAGTCTGATTCCTTCTCCCTCACAGAATGTCGAACTATAAGACATAAAGATTCTGCAAATGTCAACTGGACTGAGGCGTGTGGATGGGGTGCACTAATAAGCCTACTCTCGCATCTTTATGAATTCCTGTGGCTTTTTGGGATGGTTTACTTAACATTACAGACAAACTAAGTAGTTTTGAATTTATGTGTTTTCTGACCCCCAAATGTGCTGAAGTATCATCTGTAGAGAAGACACATACGGTAAGAATTCTACAGACAGAGATTTATGGCACAAAAGGCTCATAGAATGGATACATGTAGAAAGGGATTCCTTCCATCTTGAAACATCTGTATATTACAAACTTCTTGTGTAGCTTCAAATTTATTATTGCACGGAAACCTCGTCCCACTTCCCTGACAAAAATATATTGCTGATAAACTGAGTTGTTGATATGGGAATCTGCTAATATGCTGTTTCGGACAACAACTCATTCACCTGCTGGTGAACCAACCCCCAATACTGTATCAAGAACCCTTAAGGACAATGTGGTGGTAATTACCTGGCTGAATGAAAAATTCTATCATGGTACGGGTACAGAATGCAGCCCTTAAAGGTCTGATGTCATCACTTCCCAATGACGGAGAAAAAGGATAGCTCAGCTCTGAACTCACTTGGAGAATAAAGTTGAAAAAGACCTACATTTCTTATGTGACAGAGTTCTGCTCTGATCAGCAGCGGCTCCTCCGCAATGGTGGAGGAGCATTGCCCCACTGGCTCAGAATTGGAATATCTGCTAGGCTTTTGCATTTGGGACTACCCCCACGGGTGTGTTTTGTGGTGGACACTGACATGTTGACTATATATAGAAGGAAGCATCACTTAATCAAACCATTGGTCAGGCTCTTCAAGGTGTACAATCTAGTGAATAGTGCTAGGGAATTTATATGGCGCTTGTTCTCCAGAGTATTTAATATCCCCTACTGTGGAAATCTGTCCCCACTAAACCTCTCTCCCATTTACATCAAGCAATCCCCATATTACTTTTTTGATGTCTGGAATGTTGCCTTCCCTTCTTATGCTTTTATGTACTCCAACCATTAAATCAATTCATACCTCACCACCATTTAACTCCTCATTAAGAACGGCATTGGGAATGGGTTGGTATTTCGCCACCTTTCGAATTACCAATACCAGGAGTACTGGTAACCCCAGGGGTGGGGAAATTCCACTCATCATGGGTTGAGCCATTATAGTCCACTAAGAAGTGAGGAATTACCAGGGAATCAGCTCCCTTGCCTTATGCGTTAATTCCTCAATTTTGCTTGTACTTTCTCCCAGAGTCATTGTCAGCTTTTAGCGGCTGAAAACTCTAGGTGAAATTGAGAAACTTGTAATTCCAATGTGGCTATCGGAATTAGGAGGTGGCGAGTAATGATGGCCTGAATAGTGAATAGTGGCCTTATGTGAAATGCCGCACCAGACATGAACAGTCTTTAACCTTTGAAGAGCCTGATAACATAATGACACCAGACAAATTGCCTGAATGGATGCTAATAGGAAATCTACCACGTGAGTGAACAATATCAAAGATGATTTGAGCCTTTACAACTGCTCTTTTTATGGTCCACTTCTTACATTTTGGGAATTAGAGTGATGCAGGGTGGTGTCCACCTGAAAATTCATGGAAGACACATTTTTGCTAGTAGTCTGATGAGATTATTCACACAATAAACTACAGACAAGGAAGTCTATTTATTGAGGGAGAGAGATTCAGAGTGCTTGTGTATGTGTTTGCAAATGCACCAGGTATGACTGTAAGCTTCGAGCCACCAAAAATATATTGTCAACTGACAATTAGGCAGGTGCGTGTGGATCGCAATATTACTACTACAGGATTCACTACCTTGGTGAATCACCAAACTGCTGAAGAGATGTTGACAGGGAAATTCAGGCACTTCTACCTTTTGTAGTCCCAAAACAAATGAAGAAAGTCTTGATACAGGCACGAATGGGGACAAATAAGTATGCATCTTTTTGATCCAATTGAGTTAACTAACATCCCAGATTTATAGTGTTCCTTAAAAAAGGCATGCCTTCCTACAGCACTTTGCAAATGGGTGTTAGGATTGCACATGTGTGAGGGCGTATATCTGCTGCATCCCCTCATACAGACACAATCCACATTATCTAGCAGACTTGCTGCACTTGCCTCATGCGGTGAAGCATATCTCCTTGCTTCCAGGCACTCATCAATGCATCCCTATGCCCAATGAGAATCAACACAGAGCAGCAGGGGCTGGATCCCAAGCCCTCTCCCAGATTCTAGTAGTGCTGTGATCCCTGGGGATGAAACAATAAAGTGTCGTTGTAGTGGTAGCTCATCAAGAGGGATGTTGGATTGTGTTCTGCCACCCGTGAGAAGTAATACACAATATTTCAGTTAGTTGAGTGCATAAGAGGGCAGGTCTTTCTCATGTTTATCCTATCCCTCTGTTCTGTCTGCCTCTTTGTTCACAGCGATACAAAAGGGGATGATGGACGGAACGTTTGAGCCAATCAAACACTCACCCCCAGTCAACTGATCTGGGTTTAAACCATCATCATTCTTTAGCTCACTCCACCACCCCAGTTCAGACATGGCCATATGCAAATCAGTCTGACCCTGTGCCTCATGGGAACAGTCCAGCCCGAACTGCCAAGCCATGTCTTCCCTGGACCGGAAACAAGCATCCTAGGACCGGTTTCTGGCATTTCAGCCGTCATCAGCCAGGCTTGCTTGAATCCAGTGGCAAAGTGAGCAAGGGACCACGTCTGGGCATACCCCGCCAACTTAGGGCGACCAAAGCGATACAAAAGGGGATGATGGACGGAACGTTTGAGCCAATCAAACACTCACCCCCAGTCAACTGATCTGGGTTTAAACCATAATCATTCTTTAGCTCACTCCACCACCCCAGTTCAGACATGGCCATATGCAAATCAGTCTGACCCTGTGCCTCATGGGAACAGTCCAGCCCGAACTGCCAAGCCATGTCTTCCCTGGACCGGAAACAAGCATCCTAGGACCGGTTTCTGGCATTTCAGCCATCATCAGCCAGGCTTGTTTGAATCCAGTGGCAAAGTGAGCAAGGGACCCACGTCTGGGCATACCCCCGCCAACTTAGGGCGACCAAAGCGATACAAAAGGGGATGATGGACCGATCGTTTGAGCCAATCAAACACTCACCCCCAGTCAACTGATCTGGGTTTAAACCATCATCATTCTTTAGCTCACTCCACCACCCCAGTTCAGACATGGCCATATGCAAATCAGTCTGACCCTGTGCCTCATGGGAACAGTCCAGCCCGAACTGCCAAGCCATGTCTTCCCTGGACCGGAAACAAGCATCCTAGGACCGGTTTCTGGCATTTCAGCCGTCATCAGCCAGGCTTGCTTGAATCCAGTGGCAAAGTGAGCAAGGGACCCACGTCTGGGCATACCCCCGCCAACTTAGGGCGACCAAAGCGATACAAAAGGGGATGATGGACGGAACGTTTGAGCCAATCAAACACTCACCCCCAGTCAACTGATCTGTGTTTAAACCATCATCATTCTTTAGCTCACTCCACCACCCCAGTTCAGACATGGCCATATGCAAATCAGTCTGACCCTGTGCCTCATGGGAACAGTCCAGCCCGAACTGCCAAGCCATGTCTTCCCTGGACCGGAAACAAGCATCCTAGGACCGGTTTCTGGCATTTCAGCCGTCATCAGCCAGGCTTGCTTGAATCCAGTGGCAAAGTGAGCAAGGGACCCACGTCTGGGCATACCCCCACCAACTTAGGGCGACCAAAGCGATACAAAAGGGGATGATGGACGGAACGTTTGAGCCAATCAAACACTCACCCCCAGTCAACTGATCTGGGTTTAAACCATCATCATTCTTTAGCTCACTCCACCACCCCAGTTCAGACATGGCCATAGGCAAATCAGTCTGACCCTGTGCCTCATGGGAACAGTCCAGCCTGAACTGCCAAGCCATGTCTTCCCTGGACCGGAAACAAGCATCCTAGGACCGGTTTCTGGCATTTCAGCCGTCATCAGCCAGGCTTGCTTGAATCCAGTGGCAAAGTGAGCAAGGGACCCACATCTGGGCATACCCCCGCCAACTTAGGGCGACCAAAGCGATACAAAAGGGATGATGGACGGAACGTTTGAGCCAATCAAACACTCACCCCCAGTCAACTGATCTGGGTTTAAACCATCATCATTCTTTAGCTCACTCCACCACCCCAGTTCAGACATGGGCATATGCAAATCAGTCTGACCCTGTGCCTCATGGGAACAGTCCAGCCCGAACTGCCAAGCCATGTCTTCCCTGGACCGGAAACAAGCATCCTAGGACCGGTTTCTGGCATTTCAGCCGTCATCAGCCAGGCTTGCTTGAATCCAGTGGCAAAGTGAGCAAGGGACCCACGTCTGGGCATACCCCCGCCAACTTAGGGCGACCAAAGCGATACAAAAGGGGATGATGGACGGAACGTTTGAGCCAATCAAACACTCACCCCCAGTCAACTGATCTGGGTTTAAACCATCATCATTCTTTAGCTCACTCCACCACCCCAGTTCAGACATGGCCATATGCAAATCAGTCTGACCCTGTGCCTCATGGGAACAGTCCAGCCCGAACTGCCAAGCCATGTCTTCCCTGGACCGGAAACAAGCATCCTAGGACCGGTTTCTGGCATTTCAGCCGTCATCAGCCAGGCTTGCTTGAATCCAGTGGCAAAGTGAGCAAGGGACCCACGTCTGGGCATACCCCCGCCAACTTAGGGCGACCAAAGCGATACAAAAGGGGATGATGGACGGAACGTTTGAGCCAATCAAACACTCACCCCCAGTCAACTGATCTGGGTTTAAACCATCATCATTCTTTAGCTCACTCCACCACCCCAGTTCAGACATGGCCATATGCAAATCAGTCTGACCCTGTGCCTCATGGGAACAGTCCAGCCCGAACTGCCAAGCCATGTCTTCCCTGGACCGGAAACAAGCATCCTAGGACCGGTTTCTGGCATTTCAGCTGTCATCAGCCAGGCTTGCTTGAATCCAGTGGCAACGTGAGCAAGGGACCCACGTCTGGGCATACCCCCGCCAACTTAGGGCGACCAAAGCGATACAAAAGGGGATGATGGACGGAACGTTTGTGCCAATCAAACACTCACCCCCAAGTCAACTGATCTGGGTTTAAACCATCATCATTCTTTAGCTCACTCCACCACCCCAGTTCAGACATGGCCATATGCAAATCAGTCTGACCCTGTGCCTCATGGGAACAGTCCAGCCCGAACTGCCAAGCCATGTCTTCCCTGGACCGGAAACAAGCATCCTAAGACCGGTTTCTGGCATTTCAGCCATCATCAGCCAGGCTTGCTTGAATCCAGTGGCAAAGTGAGCAAGGGACCCACGTCTGGGCATACCCCCGCCAACTTAGGGCGACCAAAGCGATACAAAAGGGGATGATGGACGGAACGTTTGAGCCAATCAAACACTCACCCCCAGTCAACTGATCTGGGTTTAAACCATCATCATTCTTTAGCTCACTCCACCACCCCAGTTCAGACATGGCCATATGCAAATCAGTCTGACCCTGTGCCTCATGGGAACAGTCCAGCCCGAACTGCCAAGCCATGTCTTCCCTGGACCGGAAACAAGCATCCTAGGACCGGTTTCTGGCATTTCAGCCGTCATCAGCCAGGCTTGCTTGAATCCAGTGGCAAAGTGAGTGCCTCTTTGTTCACAGCACAATAATAATTCCTTGCTCCTTCCTATGCCCATTGCTGGAACCATACCCTGATGCTGCCATGGAGAAGTCACGAGCAGTAGAAACAAGGTAGGCAAAAACAAATTCAGTGTTGTTGGTCTGTGCTTGTGTATGTTAGAATGAGTGTGAGTGTGTATAAGTGAGAATGAGAGAGAATGAGTGAACATCAGTGGGTGTCAGTCTGTGAGTCAGTGTGTGTGACAGTGTGTTTGTGATTGTGACTCTTGTAATTGTGTGTGAATGAGAATGAGTGAGAAAATGGGAGTGAGGGTGTCTGAGTGTGTTTGTCAGTGTGCTGAGAGTAAGTGTGTAAATATATGTAACAAAGTGAGTGAAAGAGTGAGTGACAGCGAACATAAGAAAGAATGAGTAATTCAGACTGTGAGATGGGTATAGGAGAAAAAATGAATGTTAAAGAGTGAGAGTGAGTTTGAAGTGTTTGCCTTATTTAGATTCTTTTTCAAAATCTATTTTAGATTTTTTGCTCCCCAATTTGCTTTTAGCTCCAACAAATCCATGATATTGATTATGTATTTTGTTTTTTTTTTGTGCCTTTTTCTATCTGGATACAACTATAATTTTTTGATTTATCAGGATTAGATACTTCAGTGATATAAATTATTCTTAATTTTTTTTTTTTTTTTTTAAGTGGATCGGAGAAAGCATTCAGTGTTCTACCATATATATAGGTCAATGACACAGTCATAGCACAGTCTCCGTTACTTTAGAACTGGTCCTACAACTGGGAAAACCCTGAGCTACTCCTAGCTGGGTCATTCTGTGCAGCCATGCTGTTTCTGACATAATATACTGTATGCTACAAAAATAACTCCTACTCCTGAAAGCTGCCTGACAGGAATGCAAACAAGCTACCCAAAATGTAATCTAGGCATGTGCTAAAAAACACACCACTTTTGGAGGGGACACAGATGCATAGCAAAGCACCTGAGCAGCACAATTCCAAACATGACCCACGGTGTCTATTGCAGATGGCACACGTCTGCTGGAACAAGCCATGTGCCATTCCCTGTGACCAAGGAGATTAAATGTTGGTTGGCTGAGTGCACTCTATTGCAAGTGATCCAAGTCCCGCTTAAAGGGCCTTACGAGTTTAGCGCGAGGGTGCAGGCTCAACGCCAGTTGCGCTGCGCTAAACCCACGCAAGGACTGCCGAACGTATCATGAGTTGAACTCGTGTTATACGAGTTGAACTCTTGATACAGTCGGCAGTCCTTTGCCTTTCCCATGGCGGTGCCTGGAAAACAGGCACCGCAATGGGAACAGCAAAAAAGTTCCAGCACGGCATGGAGGGTGACTTCCATGCCGTGCTGAAACTTTGTGGGAATACAGGCAGGAAGGCACGCTTTGTGCCCCCTAAATGTATCCCCATGGTGGGGTGCAATGTAGGCCCTGAAGGGCCCCCTTTGTTCCTCCACTGCCAGCCTTTTCATGGCGGGGCTCCTGCCATGAAATGCTGGTGGTGGACGGACTCGTAATATGCTGAGCGGGACTTCGCCAGTCCCCGCTTAGCATATTGTGTTGTGGCACAGCTGTGCCACCGTTAAGGAACAACTGTTCCCTTGGTGCAGCAGGCGGTCCAATACGACTTTGACAGTCGTAATACGGCAGACGACTTCCAGACTCGTACTCAGACCCTAAGACTGCAGACCTCTGCAAGCTCAGTTCAAACCACAGCAAGGTGTGAAAGCAGCACCAAAACCTTAGCTCTACAACAATGAACAACAAGTCTCCCAATATTAAATTATAATATCATCAAAATTTCCATTAGTACTCCAAAAAACTTGTATTTAACAGAATAAAATCCATAACACCATAATTGACAGAGCAGAACAAATGAGGATGGACTTTGGTATGATAACTATTTATCTGCTGCTTTGTAAGAAGGACACTCTGAAAAACATAAAAACATGATGGTTCTTGGGGCAACTGCTATTTAGAAGTTTCATATCTGTCCCTCAGTGCACTCTCAAATGGTCGAAATTGGCAACAAACCGGCAATGGACCAGCAACACCCCAAACTCATTTGGCTACAAGAATTATTCCACCGGGGTGGTATTGGGTCTTCAATCGCAAGACTCAATGTCACAGCAGACTCAGCATTATTTCTCCAGTATTTGGAAAACAAAGGCATGCTGTGGTCTCACTGGCTGATACACACTGGGGATTAAAGTATTTGGCTCACTTAGGGGGTCATTAGGATGGCGTAACGATCGCCACCGCTGGTGGCGATCGTTACGCCATCCTACAGTGAAATACCCCCCGCCAAATTATGATGGCGGGGGGTATTGCGGGGGACGCAAAGTGCGTCCGCCACTTTTCCGCCGGTCAGCAATCATTACGATTGCCGGCCGGGCGGACTTGGGCCACTAATATGGTGGCGGTGCCTAGAAGGCACCGCCAGCCATATTAGGATGCGTGTCCTGAGAGGCCTTTCCATGGCGGCGATACCGCCATGGAAAGGCTGGCGGGGATTTGCTTTGGGGGCCCGTTGCGGGCCCCCGTGGGGGGGGGTGCACTTGGGGGGTACCTATGGTACCCCCCTACATTTCCATGCACAAGGTGGCAGGCACCGTGCGGTGCCTGCCGTGTTGTGCATGGAAATGCACAACATGGCATTTTACCATTGCGGCGGGTGCTGCAGCCAGCAGCACCCGCCGCAATGTTAAAATGCCAGATGGCATCATAATCAGGGTGGCGGGACCGACGCAGGGCAGGCGGGAGGTCCCGTTCCCGCTAGGATGGCGGGCGGACCTGAGTCCGCCCGCCATCCTAATAGGCTCCTTAGTTTGTTGACACTCGTAGGGAGGCTGAGAGTCTTTCTCCAGACTTGCACCTGTCTAATTCAGTCTGTTTCTTCTGGGATGCACCACAGCTACTGGGCTTCTCTTCCTCTGGCATTCTCTTGCTTGAGCATGAGGCACTCGTTCCCATCTCTTATCAGGCTAGGCCACAGATAGAGCCACAGCTATCCAGTATTATTCATGCAGGTGTTGTTGATGCCACAGTCAATGTCCGGGAACCAGTCTGGAGTGGTTTCTTTTCATAGTTCATTTTTCCTTCTCACAGCAAGTAATGATGATAGTGGCTCTAAATGAAGCACCCAAAGTATGAGCACCAATTAAATGTAAAGTATCTGCACCTGACTTTCATCAGTCTTCTAAAACAGCACTCAGATGAGAGACAAAATGGGCAGCAGATGAGAGACAAAATGGGCAGGATCTGCCTATAAGATTCCTTCTCCATGACAACAGAGTCTGCTGACTCACGCCAGCATCACTGTTATCAACCCAGATGGCACTACTCCAGAAGAGATAATGAGAATACCCTTTGTTAGAACCGGGATTCCTGGTTGGTTGAAGTATGCACCCAGGCAAGAACCACCACTCTAGTCAGGATAAGCTAGATACACACTAAAAGATAACCTGTGGCACTGAGAAGTCAGGCTTATCTAAATAGGCAATGTGTAAAGTATTTGTGCAGCACACACATACACACAGAGTAACACAATGAATACACCACAAAAAGACTCCACACAGGTTTAGAAGAATAGAGAAGATTTATCTAAGCAAAATAAGACCAAAACGACAAAAATCCAATCAGTAGAAGGCGAGATATGAATTTTTAAAGATTAAATGCAAAAACAATGCTTAGAAGTCACTAGCGGTCAAAAGGTTACTTGAGGTCACTAGGGACCGGTGCAAGTTCAGGCCGACCGCGATGGAGGGCTGACTAACTACAGGAACCACAAGGGCCTGCTGAGAAAGTACCTTGGATAGAGCTAAGCGTTGATGTTGAGGTTGCGATGCGTCGATCTTTTCCACGCAGTCATGTCGCTGCAACATCATCAAGCTTTGCTGAGGTGAAGGCAATGCATCGTCATCAAGCTGCGCAGAGCATCATCATTGTGCAGTGCAGGCTGTAAAACGCTGTCATCACACAGCCTCTGTGTCGTCGTCGAAGGGTGACGCGTCTGTCCCGATCGACGCAACAGTGAGTATGAGTCAGTTTTGTAGCTAAACAGCTGTAGAACTCACTTGTGAGGCCCAGAACTTAGAGCGGGCACCTTAGGCAAGAGTAGGACTCACAGAAGGCAGAGTCCAGCAGCAACAACAGAATTATAGGAAGCCTTTTGTGTACCTGAGACTTCAGAAAACAGGAGGCCAGCCAGCAAGCCCCTGGAGATCACTTGGAGGGAAGGCAGAGTCCAGCTCTCCTTCAGCAGAGTCAGGGAGCAGCAGCCAGCAGGGCAACAAGCAGAAAAGCAGTCCTTCCAGAAAAGCAGTCCAGTTGAGTAATTTAAGCAGCACAGCAGTCCTTCTGACAGAGGTTCAGTTCAAGATCCAAAAGTGTCTGATCTCAGGGGGTCAGGAACCCAGTTCTTACACCCAAACGTTCCTTTGATATAGTGTATTGGAGACAGGCCGTCAGGCACAAAGAGCAGTAAGTACAGAGAAATGTCCACTTTCTAAAAGTAGCATTTCTAAAACAATAATTTTAAATCCAACTTCACCAGTAAGGAGGATGTATCATTACCATTGCAAACATATGAAAAATGAAAAAGCTACTCCTCTCTGATCAGGAATTACAGCTTAAATGTGTATTAAGGAATTGCCCAAGCTGGCCTATCAGAGGGGTAGGCCTCACAGTAGTAAAAAACTGAATGGGCTGTTTTATCACTACCTGGACATGCCAAAGATGAAGGTATATGTCCTGTGCTTAGGATTACTTAGGGCCTACCTTAGGGGTGACTTATATGTAATAAAAGTGGATTTTAAGGCTTGGCAAGCAGTTTAAAATGCCAAGTCAAAGTGGCAGTAAACAGCACACACAGGCACTGCAGAGGCAGGCCTGAGGAGGTTTGAAAGGCTACTTCTGTGGGTGGAACAATCAGTGCTGCAGCCCACTAGTGGCATTTGAAGTACAGGCCCTGGGTATATGGAAAACCATTTTACAGGGGACTAACCAGTCCCTAAAATATCCCAATCAGGTATACACCAATGTCATCATGTTTAGGGGAGAAGCACATGGACTTTAGCAGTGGTTAGCAGTGGTAAAGTGCTCAAAGTCCCAAGGCCAACAAAAAGAATCAGCAAAACATGGAGGCAAAAGGTTTAGGGCAAGACCACCCTATGGATGACAGGTCTAAACCCTTTAACAGATCTTAATCAAATAGCTAGAGCAGCCCTATCTCCATCCACCCCATTTTATCGTCTGAGGCTGTACCTCAACCTTCATCTTATGTTATGTCTTACCAGGAGCATCCAAATAAGTCCCATTGCAATCTGTGACAAATTCTGTTAAATAAGCAACTGGTTCTGTTGTTCTGCTATTACACAACTGTAGTCGTGCTGATTGTGTTTAAAATATCCTTGACTCCCAGTGTCCACACTTTCCATCAGTCACTTTTACTCTAATCTCTATAACTGAGTGTTCTGCCATTTCTATTGCTCTTCGACTACTTCCTGTTTGACACTTGTTATATGCTTTCTTCTGCTCTACTGTCTACAGATTTATTAGTAAGGACGTGGCAGTTTTTGCTCTATGTTTTCTGGAAACCGTTGTATCTCACAATACGGATTGATATATCCTACATTACCTTCTGTTCTGTACTACCTGCTGCTCTGCTTTCTTTGTATTTATTTTTGAAGATGCTAAACCTTGTACACTGTGTTTGCTTCAAAACATGTTATCTCCCACTCCATATGTAAATGTTCCACATTACCTACATATGAATTTGATGTACAGAAATCCCTGTAGATCTGATGAATGTTGTTCTGTTATACTTCTGTGTACTATTATAATACAATTGAATGCATGCTTGCTTGACATTGCCTGGGTACTCTAACACATTTCCTTCTATATTGCTCTGAAACTGGGTTGGGTGGAATTTGCATAATGAATACATAAAATAAGTACATGGATGTCAATTAGGGGTAGCGGATCCCTGCCCTTGGCTTGACTTTGGGACTCCTGACAGTATAGAATGTAAACAGGGGCTCAAGAGTCATGTTTACTTTTTATAGTTACCACTCGTTCCCATTCCACGCCCCGAAGCCGCTTATAGGGTTGTGTTAAGGGACTATGTTGAACATGGCCCTTCTTAGGAGATTTCCCAAAATAATTTAGCTTTTTTCCTCCTGGTTTTTGCTGATTCTCTTTTTGTGGCTTTAGGACTCTGGGCACTTTCCCACTGCAATGCAGTGTGAAAGCGTGTGTGCTTTTCCTAAACATGATAGGTAGTGGTGCTTACCTGATTGGCTTAGGTGCTGTTCCTGTGAGTGCCCTGTAAAGAGGTATACAACATTCCCAGGGCAGGTACTGCACTGGATACTGGTGGGCCACAGCACTGATTGTGCCACCCACAAGAATAGCCTTTCGAACATGTCTCAAGCCTGCCATTGCAGGCCTGTGTGTGAAATGTTGCACTTGTGCTATGGATTGCATTTCTAATCCACTAGCCAATGCTGAGTGCGCTGTTCACTACCACTAGGAAAGCCCTGAGGAGTGGGGCAAGTGGTAGGGGAAAGGCAGGGCAGGTACACATATGTATTGCCTGCCCAGGTAGTGAATAACCCCCATGTGGGTTTTCCCTACCTAGGAGGTCTGCTCTTCCCATGGGTCAACATGGGGGAATTGCTGAATGACTTTTAAACAACAGTTTTAGCTTACAGCAGGGAGTAGCCTCGTTCAAACATGTCTGAAGCCTGCCATTGCTGGCCTGTGGTTGCACATTTGCACTTATCCTCAAGTTGGCCTTTCTAAATCATTGGCCAATGCTGAGGGTGCCTTTCACTAATACTAGAGCACCCCTAGGGTGAGCCCAGGGGGGAGGTGGAGCAAGTGATAGGTGAAGGACAGGGCAGGTATACATGTGTGTTCCCTGCCCAGGTAGTGAAGAACCCCCATGTGTGATTTCACTATCTATGAGGTCTGCACTCCTCATAGGTTAACATGGGGGAATGGCTGAAATTACTTTAAGCTGCAGTGGTGGCTTACTGTGGAGAAGCATCATGTTGTTTACTATGATTGGATTCACAATGACAAATCCTTTCTTGTGGTAAAGGTGGATTTGTCATTAATAGCTTAGAAATTAACTTCTAGAAAGTGGGTATTTTTCTGTGCTAAACTCTTTTGTGTGCCTTTTAGTTTGACCCCAGTCCACACTGGAGGCTGGGAGAGCACATCTGTGCATTCCCCAGAGACAGCCATAAAAATTGGGCATGCAACTGGAATGACAGACCTCTGCCATTTGAGGACTTGGCTGGATAGATTGGGAGAGAGGTTTTGGCACTTGGCCTCTGAGAAGCCAGATCATGGCCCCACTAAAGATTAAGATCTGCATTCCAAAGCCTCATGGCAGACAGGACTGAAATTTAGGGGAGACATGCATGGTTCAAAGGGAACCCTCTGAACCACCCCCTACTTTAAAGGCACACTACAGTATAACTACTGGTGCCATACTTCAGCAGGGCAGAAATAAACTTGTGGGGATGTGCACACTGCCAGAGAACTCTGTTGAGCACAAGGAGGAAACTGCCATTGGAAGGGACCGTTCAGCCTGACTGAATAGTGGCTGGCCTAGGCCCCTGCATCGTTGGGCCTCAGCATGCACGAGCGTCTCATTGTTGGTGAGCAGATTAATCGATTGCGGAACTCAGTTTGTCCTGTTTCATCATCCGTGCCGCATTGCTCTAATACGACACACCAACTGCATGCTCATTGTGTGCGGTGCCCAATTCACAGGTTGTGATCCTCGAAGGGAGGGTGCAACCATAGGTGTGCCTCATTCTACCTCGTGCAGTACTGCTGAACTTACGACTGTGTGTGGCACTGAAATGACTAGTGAGACTTCTATCTCCGGGTACCAGAAATTGTGCCTCATTTCCAAGGAGGAACGGCGAACCGGACCGTGGGTTTATTGGGACTGGGTTGTCTGGTGCAACTCGTATCATCGTGCACCAGACGTTGTGTCTCATTTCCAGGGAGGTATGGCGAACCCAACTTTTGGTTCATTGTGACCGGATTCTCTGGTGCGACTCGTATCGCGCACCCGACATTGTGCCTCATTTCTAGGGAGGTACGGAGAACCCAACTCGTGGTTCTTTGTGACCAGATTGTCTGGTGCGACTCAGATCACTGCACGCACCATACGTTGTGCATCACTTCTCATGGGGTGCAGGGACAGCTGCACCCCTCATTCACTGGGTGTTCCGACTTGCCCTCTGTGTGGCAAATCAACTGCCCTCTCCTCACCCGGCCCAATGACTTTGCGTTACCAGGTAGTATCTCCTGGATCTGGCCTGGGTGGTGAGAGTAAGTGGGCTGAGGAAGACTTATGAGAGCGATCGGAAGTTGGTCGAGAAACTGCATGACACCCCTGGGCTTCGTAGAACTGGGCTAGTGCCTGAAGTCGAATTGAGGGACCTCTGGATGAACTGGGACAGCCTCTAGCCTATTTCTGCTCCACATAGAGTGGGTTAACTTCCCGAGTGGTGGCCAACCCCCCATTTGTCGACGGTTGCGTGGTTACCCTGATAATTACTTCAACCTTTTCCCCTGGGCCTCTGACTAAGTGTGACTTCAACGTTAAACCGGTATAGTAAGGTTTTTTTTTTACTCTAACCTGTGGGCAGAGTAGTGGGGGGTAACTTAGAGGCGTGGGAGGGATTGTGCCACGGGGTCCGCATTCATATTATCAACTGACCTGCCGGATATCGTTTGCACCACATTACAGTGCTGAGTGCGTGTGTGTGTGAGTGTGCTTCATACGAACTTGCTGATATCCTTTGCACCACGTTACATGCTGTACGAGTGTGGCGGAATGTGCTGCATGAGAACAGCCTGCTAATAGTTGCACAGCGCAGCAGTGTTATTTTACTTGTTTGTTTCATTAACTGCTTAACTGCTTCGAACGTTCCGCGCCAGTGCGGAACGTTCTATTAAGCGGCGGGGCCGCGTCGGCCAACGGACGTGCGCAGCACTACCGAGGTAGTGCTCGCGACTGCCGTTGGCCGACAGAAGCACTTAAAGGGTTATTTAACGAATCCTCAGTTTTGACATTGGTTTTTACCTGTGCTGCCTTGGCCCAAGGTGCTCCTGAAAAGTGTTATAAATTCCTGTGTGTGCACATTTCTGATATCCTTGTGACCTGGGGTGCACCCTAGAAGTGTGGGGATTTTAAATATGGTATTTGCTAGCTGTGTCTGAACTGGGGTGGCGAAGTGAGCTAAAGAACGATGATGGATTCAACCCAGATCTGTGACTGGGGGTGAGTGTCTGAAAAGTTTCAGCGCTCCGTCCATCATCTCCTTGTGTTTGCTTTGTTCACCCTAAGTTGGCAGGGTATGCCCAGACGTGGGTCCCTTGCTCACTTTGCCACTGGATTCAAGCTAGCCTGGCTGATGAGGGCTGTTAGCCCGAAACCGGTCCCAGGATGCTTGTTTCCGGTCCAGGGAAGACATGGCTTGGCAGTTCGGGCTGGACTGTTCCCATGAGGCACAGGGTCAAGACTTATTTGCATAAAGCTGTGTCTGAACTGGGGTGGCGAAGTGAGCTAAAGAACGATGATGGATTCAACCCAGATCTGTGACTGGGTGTGAGTGTCTGAAAAGTTTCAGCGGTCCGTCCATCATCTCCTTGTGTTTGCTTTGTTCACCCTAAGTTGGCAGGGAATGCCCAGACGTGGGTCCCTTGCTCACTTTGCCACTGGATTCAAGCTAGCCTGGCTGATGAGGGCTGTTAGCCCAAAACTGGTCCCAGGATGCTTGTTTCCGGTCCAGGGAAGACATGGCTTGGCAGTTCGGGCTGGACTGTTCCCATGAGGCACAGGGTCAAGACTGATTTGCATAAAACTGTGTCCGAACTGGGGTGGCGAAGTGAGCTAAAGAACGATGATGGATTCAACCCAGATCTGTGACTGGGGGTGAGTGTCTCAAAAGTTTCAGCGCTCCGTCCATCATCTCCTTGTGTTTGCTTTGCTATGGTGGGCCCAGTTCTGACAACGTATTGCACCGCATAAGGGTGCTGGGGTCAAATTGGATTTTTCCCAAGTGTGCATATTGCTGATGTCATTTAACACTGTTCGGCCTAGTACTGCTAGTAATATTTCCAAGTGTGATTTATGCCTAGAAATGCATGATGTTCATGTTGTGTTAATTTATGTGTGTGTTGAATACAATCTTTATTTACATACACCATGTGTGAATTCTCTTTTGTGACGCTCAGTGTATCTATTGTGTGAGAGTGCTGTGCCAATGCTTTACACATTGCCTCTGTGATAAGCCTGACTGCTCAGTGCCAAGCTACCCAAGGGTGAGTGCAGGTTATACAGTGAGTGTAATCACCTAATCCTGACAGGAGTGGTAGGTTCTGCCTGACTTGGGCACTGCCTCAGCCAACCAAAAAGTACCAATTCCAACACAGTAGCTGTAGGATTAGAAGTTAACTTTATGATATCATCAGAGGTCAAAGGGTGCGTGAATTGACATCCATGCCAGAGTAACGTTTTGGTTGTGGGCTGGTAAGCATCTTCTATAGTGCTTGATGCTGTACACTTAGGGTTTTTTAGGTCTGGCCTATGAGATAGCGAGGGTATTTTGGTCAGCAAGCAACAGCCATTGGTATATTGAATGGACAATCACATTTTGCCTCAGCCCACC
Organism: Calotriton arnoldi; assembly: GCA_963921515.1. Lineage (NCBI taxonomy): Eukaryota > Metazoa > Chordata > Amphibia > Caudata > Salamandridae > Calotriton > Calotriton arnoldi. Next base: position 652,058 of record CAWUFW010005003.1, on the reverse strand, counting down.
ACATCATACAGCATGTATGTGTATGTATAATTAATTTGTATCGCACACAAATCATCCCGGGAGGGGTATCTCGGCGCGGAGCAAATGTACAGGCTAAGCAGATTCACATAGAGTTAAAACAGCATAGTTTTAAGTAGTTTCCTAAATTTAGAGAGATCTGTACACATTCGAATATGAAGGGATAGCTTGTTCTAATACAGAGGGGCTAAGTAGGAAAAGGATCTACCCCTGTGTCGGTTTTTCTGATCTGTGGGCCCATTAACAGAGTTTTATCACTGGATCTAAGGGATCTAGGCAAATGGTAGAAGGAGAGCTTAGAGGATAAGTAACTGGGACCACTCCCTATCTGGGAGATGTGTGTCAAGCAACATATTTTAAAGATGATTATTTTTCATCCTGGTAGCCAGTGAAGTGAACGTAAAAGAGAAGAGGACGCTGCTCCCACAGGAAGGTTACAAATGAGACAGGCAGCAGTATTCTACACAACTTGAAGTTTTGATAACAGTGTCTCGTTTGCAGAAGCCAGTAGGGCATTTCCATAATCTAATCGACTTATGACCAATGCCTGTACCAAGGTTTCCCTCACTGAAAGGGGTAGGGGCGTGAAAACTCTCCTCAATAGGTGCATTGTGTGAAAACAAGTGCCAGTAATAGACAAGAATTGCTCCTTCATGGAGAGAGTAAGGTCCAATCAGACACCTAGGTTCTTGACTACAATTTTGGGGAGCGGAGCTGCACCAAGTTTAATAGGCCACCAATCAGGGGTCCAGATTTGTTGGGCCTTGCCAAACAACAATATCTCTGTTTTACTAGCATTCATCTGGAGACAGTTTTCAGTCACCCAGTCAGCAACTGCTCTCATCCCAGCAGAGAAGTGTTCTTTAACTTTGGCTCGATCTTTGTCGAAGGAGATTATCAGCTGCGTATCATCAGCATAAGATATTACCTTGTTATGTTTCATATAGGTACCCCAATATAGGCTCAGGTAGCAACCTACCCGTTCACCTATATTTTCCCCTGCCATTACACTACATAATGGCTATTGGGACTGACCTTTTACCTAGTTACGGTACTGCTTACAGGACGTGGGGTTTTCCCTGAAAGCTAGCCTCATTCATTATGCATGAGGATTCTTGGAAACTCAGTAGGACTACCATCTCCTGCATAATAACTATGTATAAGGGTCATTCCTTCCGTTATCCTAAGTCCGACATGACACAGCAAGGTAGATCCCCTGAGGGTACCACTTTGGGTATATAAACACCATATCTTTGCTGAGGCAAGGAGAGGAGAAAAAGTTCCATGCTGACACACTGACGCAAGATGCTGAGGTTCCTGCATGCAGACACTCCAGCTCGCATTGTTCTGACATCTCTCGCGGGGCGTCCTTCTCGAGACCAAGACGGGGTCCCACTGTCTCTCATTTCAGGTAATGGGGTTGACTTTATCCCAGAGGGATTCTTGGCTGTACACCTACATACATGCTAGGTACACTTAGATACATCTAGTTAGGGTTGCATCGTAGGAGTAGGCATTATTACTATCATGTATTTTATATACCTGCCTTTATTCATTGTTTTAGCACTATGGTAGGAATCTACCATCCTTTTACTTTGTTGGTGCTTATAATTATTTATATCTGTTTCTGTCTAATGGTTGTTTCAGCACACCTATTTTACACTAGAATGACACTGGTTCAATAAATGCTTATTGAAAACGTCCCCACCGTTTATTCTGTGTATCTCTCTGAGACAAAGTGAGCACGAGTGACTGAGTGAAAAGTACTGTACTGTTTCCACGATCCCTGATGGGACAGAGTTGTCATGTTCGATAGTTGCCAAGAACTATTCTCTCCTTGGTAAGATGGGTTTCTCGTGGCACTGTGAGCTAGCTGGTATACAGGCAAACATACCCGGTAGGGGTGTCTAGAATCAGTCTGGACACCAATCCCACAGTCTATGAATTTGAAATTGAAATTTGAAATTTGTACTTGTAAAGCGCACTGTTACCCTAGGGTGTCCTGGCGCTGTACGCATACCGCTGTGGAACCCTTCCTGTCTTTTCCCTGTGAAATGTCCACTCCTGGGCACCCCCAAGGTGAAGCCAGGCATCCCAGCGCTGGTGGGGCCGTTGTGGAGATTAAGCAAGCTATTGCCCAGAGTTGCAGAGTGGGACCCATGATTAGAATAGGCACCGAGGCGAGAATTATCAGGTTCGAGGAAATTGAGCCCAAGACCCGCCGAGGCGGGAATTGAACCCTGGTCCCGGGCCAGATCTCTGCATCAGGGTCTGCCGCTCTAACCATTGAGCCACACTTCTCTGTTGTCTAAACGCGCAGATCCTATATAGGTTTATAGGAACTACACGACAACCTCGAATCCAAAGACTCTGATGATCTTAGCAAGGGGGGACACATAGATGTTGAAGAGCCTGGGCTCAAACATGAGATTTGTAAGAGCCCAAGATGATAGTTTGGGTTCTGTTTGTTAGAAAATTATTGAACCATTTTAATGCTAAGTCTTAGATGCCAATCTTCTTGAGCCTTTGTATCAGCCTGGGATGAGAGACAGTGTTGAACGCTGCAGAAAGGTCCAAGAGCACGAGCAGAGAAGGGATATTGGCATGGAGGGAGCATCTAATGTGGTCAGTGACTACAACCAAAGCTGTCGAAGTACTGTAAAAAGGCCTAAAACCAGACTGAGATGGGTCCAGGATTTTCTTGACCTCAAGGTAGGCCATAAGTTGCTTATTTATCTGATCCTTTAACAGCTTGCTTAATAAAGGAAGCAAGGAGATCAGTCGGTAGTTAGCTAGATTCGTGGGAGACAGGTTAGCATTCTTTTTGATCGGCAATACCTGAGTTGCTATCCAGGTCGACAGAATCATTCCGTATTTGACAGATCAATTAAATAGAGAGCAAATCACAGGAGCAAGCTGATCAGATAGACTAGCAACGATCCTGGGAGGACAAATGGCCGAAGGAGATCCAGACTTAGCTGTGGCCTGTATTTGCTGAGTTGCCTCCAGTGAGAAGGAGCTAAAGTTACTTAAATTCGTGGTGTAAATAGGAGAAAACAAGTTGGCCTTAATCTCCTCGTCGGCTTGCTGATGGGAACTAGGGAAATTTTGGTAAATCAGATCAATTTTGTCATCTAAATAATTCGCAAGAGAGTCACATAGCTCTTGTGACACAGGTATTTCTTGTACACAGGCACAAAGGTTAACAAAATCATTAAGGGGCATATGTATCAAAAAATCGTTTTGCGAGTCCTTAATAGCGAATTTTAGCGAATCGCTATTAAGGACTCGCAAAATTAAATGTATGTAGGTTTCGCAATATTAATTGCGATTCCTACGTATTCCTTAATTGCGAATCGCAAATTGCGATTCGCAATTAAGGGATAGCTTCCCATTCATTCCTATGGGCCTAGAGGCCCATAGGAATGAATGGGAAGACATTTGAAATTTGCGAGTACCCATTAGGTATCGCAAATTGCGAATGCAATTTCAAGTGTGCAAGGGTGTCAAAAGGACACCCTGTTGCACCCCTGAAATATGCATGTGTGTACATGTGGCGCAAATACATGCCCTAAGGGCATGTATGTGCGCCACATGGCACTTTGAAAAATGCAAAAAAGTGCTTTTTTCTAGGAAATCGCAAATTACCACCAACTTGAAGTTGGTGGTAATTTGCAATTTCTTAAGGCAAATACGCACAACTTGGGTGCTTCCAGAATTGCATTTAAGGAATCGCAATTTGCGATTCCTTAAATGCGTTCGCAAAATAGGGAATTGCAAATTGTGCGATTCCCTATTTTGTGATGGCCTTTTGGGATGATACATCCCAAAAGGCTTTTTCCCGTTCGCAAACGGGCCGATTCTGAGAATCGGCCCGTTTGCGAACAGGAAAAAGGCTTGATACATATGCCCCATAGTACCTTGAAAAGCTCTTTAGTAGAGTTACCCACCTACCTGAGTTGGATGGAGATATGGCCCTTCCGGGCTTTTTTGATATTTCAATAGTTGATCATTAAGGATGCTCTATAATTCTCTTTGTCAACTTGATAATGTAATTGTCGTCCATTGTCTTTCAGGTTTTTTTCTTGACTATATTCGTTTTTGTCACCCCTACTTTCTTCGGAATTTGAAAACGGATAAGGGAATGATCGGTCCAAGAAAGGGGTTGGGAGGATCACAGGACAAGGATACAGAGTTTGTGAAAATTAAGTCCAGCATGTGCCCCATCCTATGGGTAGATCCACTGACTTTCTAAAATAGACTGAGCGTTTCGAAATCAGAGATCAGTTGTGCAACCTCTGCCTTTCCAGCCTCCTCGCCATGGAGATTCAAATCTCCAAGCAGAAGAAAGTGTTGTGATGCCAGGACGTGAGTTGCAAAATATTCCGTGAGGTGCTAGCTGAACTCTTTTTGGGGAACAGGAGGACGATACACTAGGGCACCTTTCCAACAGTCAGTGGAGGAGAGTTCAAGCTTAAAAATGCAGACCGACGCACAATCAGCATAGAGTGTGTCTAATAGGGAGACTTTAAGAGTATCTTTAAAGACAATGGCTATTCCACCTCCTGTTCTGCCGGCTGTATCCAGTCTTAGCATGCAATCGTTTTCTGTGGCAGCCAGTGAAATGGATGTAGATGCAGTAGGTCTCGGCCAGGTTTCAGGAAGCAAACCGACTTCAGGTGACAAAGAAGAGAATAGGTCCCAAAGTTTGATCATGTGCTTTGGTAGAGACCTGACATTGCGTAGGAAACTCTCCAAATGCTGGAAGTCCTGGGGCTGAGAGGGAGAGGGGAATAGAGTGAATAATTTGTGGACACACGTCTGTCAGTGAAATATAGAAACAATGGAAATTGCATTTTCTGCATGCAACAGGGCCTTCTAGAGTGGAGGGGACCAGAAGAGAGACCAGTTATGTATGAGTTGTTAATACTGTGTAGTTTTTCGCTAGGATACATAATTCTTGCAGAGTACCTGCTTTCTGATGTTAATGATGCAGGGGTCCTGGTGACGATTGGGCACAGACGGGCTTGCCTTTGGCACGTCATTGGTACACCTGCTGCACGCAAACCGTAAGTGGGGTGAGTAAAAATATGAGCTTTCTCCACAAAAACAGCGGACATCGGTGAAACAGAAAGCTGTGACGGCGCAAAAACAGATCATAAGGTAAACCCAAAGTTTAACATCTAATGTGTAGCTTTAAAATAATGCAGCTTTAAAATAATGTATCCACTTGCCTGACAGTTGCTATGTACGCAAAAGCGCTGGCATCACCATTAAGTAGCCTACCGGATATTTGAAGCTGAACTGTTGAAAGCACAGCTTTCGTAGCAAACCGGAAGTGGGGTGAGTAAAAATACAAGCTTTCTCCACACAAACGGCGGACCGCAGTGGAACGGAAAGCTGTGTCGACCCAAAAACAGATTATAAGGTAAACCCAAAGTTTAACATCTAATGTGCAACTTTAAAAAAATGCAGTTTTAAAATAATGTACCTGCTTGACTGGCAGTTGCTGTTCAGCAATGGAGCATGGAGCAATGGACTAGCCCTTCATGCTAAATTTGTAAAACAATGAGTGCCAGTCCCCAAAGGCCTGCTCAGAAGCCCGCGGCTGGTGCTATTAAACGCATGTGCATTGAATATGAAAGCTGCGAATTCGCCACCTCTTTAATTTTGCTACAAGATGCTCCTTTCTCCTTTACCTTACTTTTGGAGGTCCCTACTGTAGCGCGGCGGGGCCTGGGGTAGTTAGGCCGCGGCAGCGCACAGAAAAGCACGACACAGTTGCTTTCACTATTGTGGCCTGAAGACCCTGAGCGGTCCCCGGCCGTTTATTTATCCCCTCGGGGCGAGCCCGCTCCAAGGGGTGTGGGGATGCGTGAAGGTTGCAACAATGTAGTAGAGGGCCCAGGTGGCTCTCTACATCCCTCCTTTCTTTCGGCTCTGGACCATCAAGTCCTCCCAATTCATGGAGAAGTATATACAAAGTCTGTCAGTTGCTGACGTGGCGCCGGATTCGGCCGGAGACCATACCTCTGGCTCCGGACCCTGTAACCAGCCGACACGCTGGACGGGACACTCCCAGACGATTCGGCAGCGGGGTCCTGACCCGACGGTCGTGTAGGATCAGCACAGCCCTGGCTGACTTGCCGGGGTACCTCTGGTGGGGTACTCCCCATGCTGGGTGAGGAAGGAGGGGAGAAACTTGGAAAAGAGTCTTGATCGTCAGACGCTTCTTGATCCAGCACCCTCTCAGCGGTCTTCTTGAAACTGGACACATTCCTCGTTACGGATTGCTGTCCCTTGTGAGCAGTGACCATGGTCCCTTGAACACCTACCACGATCCATACTTCTGGCTCGTAGGGCGTCCGGAACTTCCACCCGGGGTGTCGGTCTTTGATCACCACCCGGTCTCCCACTCTTAGCTGAGGTTCTTGTGCTCTCCGGGCTTCGCTGGCCTTTCGATTCGTTGTCTCCCTCCTTGCTTGGACGGCGGCATCATCCCGCTCCACGGGCACCCACGTCGGGTCTGACGGGATACTGTCTCGGGGAGCCCGCTTGAACAGTAGATGGGCCGGAGCACACTTGGTGGTGCTATGAGGGGCCTGTCGATACGCACCAAGAAATTGGTCGAGAGCTATTTCAGCGTCTTCTCCACTATCGACTGCGATGCGCAATGCGCGGTTCAGTGTCCTCATTAGGCGTTCTACTTCCCCGTTTGCTTGGGGCCATAGCGGGGTGATCTTCCGATGTCGAATCGCCTGACTCTCGAGGTAGTCCTGAAACTCTCGGCCCTGGAACGGGGGTCCGTTGTCGGACTTGACCTCTTCCGGTAGTCCCATCATTGCGAAGGTTCTGTCCAGGACCCTCTTCACCTGGGGAAAGGCTGTCGACGACACCACCTCGACAATGGGGAACTTCGAGAACGAGTCAACCATGACCAGCACGTGACGTCCATCTGGGAAGCTCCCAAAGTCCAGGCTGAGGTGTGTCCAGGGAGTCTTACTTGGTTCCTCCGTGATCACGGGTGCTGGCGCTGGGTCTCCTCCGGTGATCGTACATGCGTGGCACTGTCGAACCATCTCCTCCACCATGGAGTCCATCGCTGGGAACCAGACCTTGTCTCGCAACCTGGCCTTGGTCTTCGCCATTCCCTGATGGCTGACGTGTGCCAGTGTGAGGATCCGTTTCTGCAAGCTCTCCGGGACCACTATCAGGTGCCCTCTCAAGATGACTCCTTCTACCCCCACACTGAGTTCGTTACGGACCTGCCATAGTTGTTGTCGGGCATGGCTGACCTCCGGCCGGAGGACGCGGGCTCCATCCATGAAATGGGCCCATCCGTTGTTCTCCAGTGCTCCTCTCACTCGGGAGAGAGTGTGGTCTTCCTGGTTGGCCCGGCCAATCTCTTCTAGGGTCATGGCTGTGGGACACGCCCCTTGTGACACCATGTTAACGAAAGCTTCGGTGTTGCAGGCGTCCACCGATGGGTCCGATGGCATTGTGGACTCCGGGTGACGAGACAGATAGTCGGCAGGGTTGTGGGCCCCTGGACCATAGATCACTTTGAAGTTGTATGCCTGCAACTGCACTGCCCATCGTTCGATCCTCGGGGCGCCAGCCGGGATGAGCCTGCAAACAGTGGGAGCAGCGGTTTGTGATCAGTCACGACATGGAACTCCTGGCCGCACAGATACAGGTGGAAGTGTTGGCACACCCATTTGATAGCCAACGCCTCCCTCTCGATTTGGGCGTATCTGGTCTCAGTGTCAGTGAGAGCTTTACTGGCGTAGGCGACCGGCTTCCACACTTCCGGGCCATGTTCTTGAAGGAGGACCGCTCCTAGGCACACCGGGCTGGCGTCGACGACCAGTTCCGTTCGTCGTCTTGGGTGGAAGTAGGCCATTACTGTCTTGTCCAACAACCCCGCCTTGATGTCTTGGAACTCTTTATTGGCCGCTGGCGTCCACTCCCACTTGTGATCGTGGCGTGTAAGGACCCGTAGTGGCTCTGACATGGCTGCGAGATTGGGGATGAAGCGCCCACAGTACGTGGCCATGCCGAGGAAACTCCTCACTTCGGTGGGGTTCCGTGGCGTGCTGGCCGCTCGGATGGCTTCGGCCTTCTTCGGGTCCACCAGGAGCTCTTCTCGGGTGAACGTGTATCCAAAGAAGTCGACGCTCTCCTGATAAAACGAACACTTGGATTTGTGCAGAGTCAGCCCGCAGTCTGTCAGCCTCTTCAGAGTGGCTCGGAGGTGAGAGTGGTGTTCCTCGAGCGTGTTTGAGAACACAAGTATATCATCACTGAGGTTGATCACCCCTTGCAGCCCCGACAGTGCTTCCCGGATGGCATTTTGGAAGACCTCGGCGGCTGATGATACTCCGAAGCTGAGCCTCTTGTACCTTCGGAGGCCAACGTGCGTCGAGAAGGTGGTGATATACCTGTTCTCGGGCTCCAGCTCCAGCTGATGGTAGCCGGCGTTCAGGTCTAGCTTGGAGAACCACTTCGCCCCGTTTAGGTCCGCCACGATGTCGTCCATTGTGGGGGTGATGTGACGTTCTCTTTTCACAGCGGTATTTGGCAGCCTCATGTCGACGCATAGCCGAATGGCTCCGGGTTGTTTGGGTTTGGGCGCCATGACCAGCGGGGACACCCACGGAGTGGGGCCAGAGACCTTCTCGATTACGTCTAGCTCTTTGATCTTCCTCAGCTCCTCCTCCACTTGCGGGCGTAGGTTGAAGGGCACCCGCCGGTGCCTGAGGGCCACAGGTCGTACCGAAGGGTCAATATGGAGCTTGAACATCTTGCCCTTGAGCTTCCCCAGTCCTTTGAAGAGAGCCGGAAACTCCTTCAGCATCGCTTCCACGTGGGAGTCATGGATCTGGTTGGCGAAGAAGACAAGTCCTAGGTCCTCGGCCGTGTGGCAGCTGAGTAGAGTTCCCTTTTTACCCTCGGTGATGTGGAACCTCGCCTCGGTGAAGTAGCTTCCGCTGGCGACGGTGGTCTGGATGACGCCACGGAGAGGAAGCGGGTCAGTCCCTCCATACGTGTAGATTCGGGCTGTGGACGGTGCAAGTGGGGGTCGCGGTGACAGGCGGTCATACTGTTCTGAGTCCATGACATTGACAGATGCACCAGTGTCAATGAGGGCTTGTACATCAGTGTCTTCGACGGAGACAGAGCACATGGGAGGTGGCCTTCGACGAGTGCCTGTCCTGCTGACGTACGACACCACGAACACTTCCTCATCCTCATACACTGGGCGTCGTTCCTGTGGTTGGTCTTCCGTTATTGGCGGCAGGTCGTCCAGAGAGAGCTGGCGAATCCGTTGGGGCGTGCTTCTGGGTCTTGACGATGTTTGTCTGAATCGCCCACCTCGGCACACTTTGGCGTAGTGGTTCAACTTGCCACAGCGGGAGCATGTCTTCCCCTTCGCCCCGCAGACGGCCGTCACGTGGTGATCTTCACCACAGTATCCACACGGTCCACCTGGTGGCGGCCTGGGCGATTGGCGAGCCGTGGTGGGGCGTCTCTGGATTGCTTCCACCCGCTCCTCCTTGATCAGCGGGTGCCTGGGCGCATGTGAGGCGGCAACCGGTGTGTGCAAGGCGGCTTCCATTTCTTCTGCCCTGACTTCCGACAGCTCGTGGGAGCGGGCCAGGACCAGGATCTCGTCCAGCGAGATTCCTGGTTGCCGAAGGATTAGTTTTCGCAGGAGTTTTGAGCGGCAGCCCAGGATGATCTGGTCTCGTATCTCCTCCCATTGGTCGGTGAATGGGCACGTGCTGGCCAGCCGGCGTAACCGTGCGTAGAACATATCAACGGATTCTGAGTCCATCTGCCATGCCCTCTTGAATTTGAATTTCTCAAAATCGGGGTTGAGTTGGGGGTCAAAGTGCCGGTTGAGCGCGGTGACCGCCGCTTCGTAGTCGTCGTCATCTCCCGTGTTGGGGAGCGTCTCGAAGAGGTCATATATTTCCGCGCCTCCATAGTAAATGAGGAGTGACCGTTTCACGGTGCCATCGGTCTCCCTTGTCCCCTTGAAGTAGTGGTTGAGCCGTCCAACCCACGCTTTCCATCTTGGCGTCGCTGTGGCAGGGTCTGAGGCTTTGCTGAAGGGGGGCAGAGGCGCAACCGCCGTGTGATAGTGTCCTGGGGAAGGTGCATTGGCCTTCCCACGTGGGTTACTTGCTCCCGCCTGCTGGGCAGCAGCGCCGGCTGCCTGCGGGTTGCTCATGGTAGCTGTGTTCTGGAGCGGTTGCGCGAGGGTGTGGCCTCCGTATTAGCCTCGGTGGCTGGGTGCACGTGCTCGCTTGTGGCCACATGCCACTAACTGCTCTGCCGCTACACGTGTGTGCGTGTGAGGCGATGTGCCCTCTGGCGCCTTCTTCGTGGTGGAATGGGGTGTGGGTGTCGCAGGTGTCCATGTGCCCTGATGCACTGTACCTCCGCCCTTTCCTTATGTTAGTCTTCCACCTTGCGTCTTCGTCCCCCAATCAGCAGACTCCAGGGGTGTGGGCCTGCAGTGAGGCGTACTCAGGCAACTGCCACTGTCCTCCCCGTGACCCCTGGTCACCTCGTGGATCCCTGTGCACGCCAGCTGCAGCAGCAGTGGGCCGGGATTGTGCGCGTCGGGGCCGGCGCAGGCAGTGAAGGAGGCAGCACAGTCCCGGGGCCTTGCCTGCAAGGAGCAGGTGCAGGGATCGGGGCAGGCCTGCAGGCCGACGCACAGCACCGGAGGCAGCAGGAGTGTAGGCGGACTCCTCTCCAGGATGCGCTCTGCGCGGGGGGGCACCGGGCACTTACCCCACGAAGCGGCGGCGCTGTCTGAGCGAGCGCCGCCGGCTGAACGCGCTCCCGTTGGGCAGGGAGACGCGTGGGCGGGCGCAAGCAGATAGGCTCAGGCAGCGGGGCAGGCGATGCGGCCGCAGAGGCCTCTGGGCGGGAGAGTCGAGCAGTCGCCGGCCGGAGCGGAGCTGCGCGGGTGGGCTCCGCGAGCTCCAGCAGGACGTCCCTTGGCAACAGCAAGGTGCAGGGCAGCGCGGGTGGGCACTGCACGCACTCGGCAGGAGCTGGGTGAGTAGGCAGGCACGCATGGGGTGCGACCGGCCTCGTCGCCAATGTAGCGCGGCGGGGCCTGGGGTAGTTAGGCCGCGGCAGCGCACATAAAAGCACGACACAGTTGCTTTCACTATCGTGGCCGGAAGACCCCGAGCGGTCCCCGGCCGTTTATTTATCCCCTCGGGGCGAGCCCGCTCCAAGGGGTGTGGGGATGCGTGAAGGTTGCAACAATGTAGTAGAGGGCCCGGGTGGCTCTCTACACCTACGTTCTCTCTTTGTGCCGGTTTTCCGTGTTTCTCTTCCTTCTTCTTCTTTCCCCTTTGTATGTTTTTCCCTTTCTTGGTCTCCGAAAATGTCTGATGAGGAAAAATAAGAGCCTATTCCCTAAAATGATTGCTAGTGCGCCCCACTGGCAACCCCCAGCCCAAATTAAGCACTGTATATCACCTCTTTACACATTGGCTCCTGTAAAGTAGTGGCCTAGGCCTGGGGTCACTACAATGATGAGACCTGGAGACGTGAGTACTTTGGTGGCCAGCTCCAGACTGCGCCACGCCCAGAGCCCTGGGTTATTTATTTCACCCTGTACGTCGCGCCGGCGTACGCCGGGCTGGCTCATTACGTTTGCGCTCACAGGGGGGGTGGGTTAACAGGACCACCCCTCCGTATCGTGAGGGACGTGGAGGCTTCCACTGTCCTCACAACATTACATTCCTCCTTTACCAGGAGGGACAAAGTCAACTGAAACAAAATACCAACGGGTATGTAAGGCAGAACAAAATGAAACATCTAGTCCAGGAAAACACAACCCCACGGGTGAGGTACATATGAAACAGTCTTACTTGGTTTCCATACGCGGCTGTTCCCTCAGGCTGCGACCCGCTCTACTGTCGCCGATTAGCCACAGGATACATAGTCTTTGTACTTCTGAGATGGCCTCGGACAAGGCCGCAAGTTGTATCGGTTCTGACTGCCTCGTGGGGTAGGTGTCGGTGACAGCTCGAGTGGGTTGCTGCAGGTTGGGAGTCTCAGGTCACGCTCAGGACCCAGGTCTTGTGTCGACGTGGTTACTGGATTCGAGGGTGGACCCTCAGTGGCTGGGTGATCAGGTCCACACACTCCGCCGTCAGGACTTGGGCACTCATTTGGGAATGTCTCGTTGTGCCTGTCGATCACCGGGAGGTCGTCTTCGTCGTCAAAGGGAACTTTTTTAAAGAAAGATATGTTGCGGGTTACTCTTTCGTGCTTTCTTTGGGCAGTCACCATGGTGCCTTTTACAGCCGTGACAGTCCAGGGGTTGAGTTCAAAGGGTAACCGGAACTTCCCTCCGGGGTAGCGGTCCCGTACAAGTACGCGGTCGCCAACTGCGATGGGGCTCTCTTTGGCGTGTCTTTTCTGGGATGCTGCTTTGTTGTTCTTCTCACGCCGGGAGTCTGACTGGTTCGGGGGGTTTGGTGTTTCTGCCCACGCCGGGGGATGGTATCTGTTACCACTCGGCCAAAACACAGTCGACTTGGGGATATACCCGTAGTGCAATGGGGTGTGAGCCGGTACTCTCGGAGGAATTGATACACAGCTTGCTCGAGATTGAGCCCATCAGCTAGGGCGATTTGAATAGTTTTGTTCAATGTCCGCATCAGCCGTTCTACTTCCCCATTGGCTTGGGGCCATCTTGGTGTGATTTTGCGATGCTTCACTTTATGGGAGGCGAGGTATTCTGCCACATCCGCGCTGGTGAACGGTGGTCCATTATCCGTGCGGAGCTCGCCGAATAGTCCATGAGTCGCCATCAGCTTCTCGAGTTTAGGAATCACTTCCGCAGCGGATGTAGATGGGATGAACTCGACTTCTGGATATCGTGAGAAATCACCCACCACCACCAGCATGTACTTTCCACCGGGCAGGCTGCCAAAATCAGCACTAACTCTTTCCCATGGGGCGCTCGGAGCTGCTTCCGTGATTATTGGTGCTGGCCTGCTAGGTAGGCTCGTTGCAAGGCACACAGGGCAGTGCTGCACTACTGACTCTATTTGTTGGTCCAGGCCGGGGAACCAGACTTTGCTGCGGAGTCTGTTTTTTGATTTGACAATTCCTTGGTGCGCGCCATGCGCAAGAAGAGCCGCTTGTCGAGTTAGGCTTTCAGGTAGGACGAGGCGCGGGCCTCTCAGGAGGCAGCCATCAGCGGACACAGACAGTTCCTGATGGACTAGGTGCAGGGACTTCAATGTTGCTTGTGCCGACGCGGTCCGTAGTGGTGAGGGACTTTGTAGGAGCCTCCAGTCGCCTGAGGTGACAGCTTGGATAGCGATTTGGAGACAGTCATCTTCTTGTGTGGCTGCTATGACTTCTTGCAGAGACATTGGGAGAGGCCGAGACCGTTCTACCACCAGCCGTACGTAGTCTTCTGTGGCCGCCGCTTCATCTGCTTCTGGAGGGGTGACTGGTCGAGCGTGCCGCGACAAAAGTCAGCAGGATTGCGGGTGCCAGGTCGGTATTCTACTGTAAGCTGGAATTCTTGCAGCTGCAGGATCCACTTCTCGATCCGTGGGGAGGGCGAGACGAAGAGCCGCGGAACAGCGGGATCAGCGGTTTGTGATCTGTGATTACGGTGAATGGGTGACCGTACAGGTATATATGAAAATGGCGGCACCCCCATAGGATCGCGATGGCTTCCTTCTCGATCTGAGAATACCGTTGCTCCGTAGGTGTGAGGGTTCGGCTGGCATAAGCGACAGGGGCCCACTCGCCACAGTCTTGTTGTTGAGCCAGGACAGCACCTAGGCCTGTGGGGCTGGCGTCTACCACTAATTGGGAGTCGTGTCGTGGGTTAAAGTAGACTAGCGTGGTATCGGCAGACAGGGCAGCATTCGTCTGTTGGAACGCCTCTTCCTGTTCTGAATCCCACGCCCAGTGGCTGGTGGTTTTGGTGAGATCTCGCAGGGGGCCTGTTAGATCCGAGAGGTTCTTGATGAATCGCCCGCAGTATGTGACCATGCCCAGAAAGCTGCGGACTCCGGACACTGATGTGGGGGCGGGCGCCTCCTGGACATCCTTCACCTTGTCGGGGTCTGGACCGATGCCTTTGTCCGAGAAGCGATAACCGAAAAAGCTGATGTCTCGCCGCAGGAATTCACATTTCTCCCTGTGCAGGGTCAGCCCGCGGTCTCGTAGGCGATTGAACACGGCAGTAAGGTGTAGTAGATGCTCTTCCAGGGAGGGAGCGTGCACTAAGATGTCGTCGCTCACGTTGAGCACTCCCTCTAGTCCTTGCAGGACGGTCTTGATGATGTTCTGGAATACTTCGGCCGCGCTCGAGATCCCGAAGTTGAGGCGGGTGTAGCGCCAGAGACCAGCATGGGTGGAGAAAGTAGTGATCGGGCGGGAGTCCGGGTGCAGAGGAACCTGGTGGTATCCTGAGCGAAGGTCCATCTTCGAGAACCACTTTGACCCTGCAAGTTCGCCAATGATGTCGTCAACTGTGGGCGTCAGATGGCGCTCGCGTTTGATGGCGAGGTTCGGGATCCGCATATCTACGCAGATGCGGACTGCGTCGGGCTGCTTCGGTTTCTTCGCGACGACGATGGGGGACACCCACGGGGTGGGGCCGCGCACTCGTTCAATGATTCCAGCAGCTTCCAGGAGGCGGAGCTCCGCTTCGACCTTCGGGCGGAGGTGGAAGGCGATCCTCCGGTGTCTGAGGGCAATGGGAGCCACCGACTTGTCTATGTGTAGTTGGACTGCCGGACCTTGGAGGCATCCGATCCCTTCGAAGAGAGGTGTGAACTCGGTCAGCAGGCGTCCTAGGTCGTGGGCATGTACGTTGAAGGCAAAGTGAATGAGACGAAGGTCTTGTGCAGTGCGACAGCTGAGTAAGAACCCAGACCCTTCCTGTGATACGTAGACCCTGGACCGCTGGTGGACATTGTCGTGGGAAAGGCCAGCCTGGAACACACCGCATATCTTGAGCGGGGTGTGGGTGCCGAATGCATACACCTGGACGTTGGTGTGGTGAAGGGCTGGTAGGCCGGGCAGGCGCTGGTAGACACTGGCAGACATGAGATTAATGGTTGCGCCCGTGTCGATGAGCACTGCCACCGGATGGTCTTGCACGTTGATGGTGCACATGGGCGCTGCCTGCGGGGAGGCTGTGAGGGCGTGTAGCATGTGTACCACATGCACTGTTGCAGCCTCGTCTTCGTCCATGTCGCCGCTTGAAGAGTCATCCAAGAGGGGTTTGAGGGTTCGCACATGGCGGGGTGGGCCTTTCGTTGGTCGTCGTGGCATCGAGCAGCAAACTTTGGAAAAATGATTGAGCTTGCCACACGCACTGCAGGGTTTTCCATGTGCAGGGCAGGCGCCGTCGTGGGGAAACGGGCCGCCACACCATCCGCAGGGCCGAGGCCTTGGGCTCTGTCTGGAGGCTTGGGTCGGAGGTCTCTTGGACTTCTGTTGAGAGTCGCGGGCGTCTGAGCGGACAGCGCAGACGGGCTCCTCTTTGATGGCAGCTGCGGCTTTGAGTTCCATGTGGGCTGCTCTGACTCTGGAGAGTTCCTTGGAGCGTCCCAGGGTCAGGATGTCCCTCATCGGCATGTTGTGTTCTTGTAGGACTCGCTCCCGTAGCTTGGAGGAGGCACAGCCTTGAATGAATTGCGCTCGGATCTCGTCGTCCTCATCGGGGAGGGTGCACGTGCTCGCCAGTTCTTTAAGGCGGCTGAAGAAGACATCGACAGACTCATCTGGCTGCTGTTTCGCCTGGCGGAGAAGGAAGCGTTCATAATCGGCGTTAGCGTAGGGCTCAAAGTGGGCCGTGATGGCATCCCGCATCGAGGCATAGTTCCTCGGGGGCCCAGCTTCGCGGACAGTCTTTGCGATCTTGTGAATGTCTGCCCCCCCCAGGTGGAGGAGCATGGGTCTCCGCCGTGGGGCAGGGATGTCCGCTGCGTCGAAGAATGTTTCCAGGCGCTCTACCCACGCCTTCCATCGCGCGGCTTGGGAGGGTGGCGGCCCTGTTATGGTGAAGGACTCTAGCGGCGGGATGGATGTCATGCTGGCCAGAGCACGAGCTAGGAACTCACTGCAGGCAGCAGCACCCCCCGGTGGCAGAAGGGTGAGCGCAGCGGGAGTCTCCCTGGGGCCCTCGACGTGGGCGGGAGAGGCAGTTCACAGGCGGCAGGCAGGCCACGCGGGCCGGGGAACTGGCAGGAGCCTGGGCCTCCGTGGGCGTAGTGGCGCGTGTAGCAGCGCAGGCAGCGCTGGGCTGGCAGATGGCAGCAGGCGGCAGCGGGCAGAGCGGCTTACCGGTAGCTGGTGCGCGGTTCCGTCGAGCGCACTGGTGGAATGCGGGGCGCCGCAGCGTCACGCGGGCCTGAGGCTGAGGATGCACTACCACGTGCACCCGTCCGCGGAGCCGCAGGAGGCGTATGCGGTGGGCGGGCGGGCGGCCGGTGAGCACGTTGCAGAGTTGCGGGGCTCTAGGGCCGGCGGGAGATCAGCTCCGGCTCGGACTGCAGAGCAAGGCGGTCACGTCCGGCGGGAGATCAGCTCCGGCGCGGACTTCAGGGCACAGCGGTCACGCGGCAGGGGCGCGCCGGAATGAAGGCCTGGGAGGCACGGCAGGGGCGCTCCCAGCGGTGCAGCAGAGGCGGGCACGGTGGGTGAGAGGCGGTGCAGCTGGCTGCAGGACCACCTCGTCGCCAATGTAAAGTAGTGGCCTAGGCCTGGGGTCACTACAATGATGAGACCTGGAGACGTGAGTACTTTGGTGGCCAGCTCGAGACTGCGCCACGCCCAGAGCCCTGGGCTATTTATTTCACCCTGTACGTCGCGCCGGCGTACGCCGGGCTGGCTCATTACGTTTGCGCTCACAGGGGGGGTGGGTTAACAGGACCACCCCTCCGTATCGTGAGGGACGTGGAGGCTTCCACTGTCCTCACAACATTACAGCTCCCTTCGCTGTGAGTGACTGCTACAAAGCATGTGCACATTGTTCATATCCACTTAAAAGTAGTTCCTGGTTCTTCAGTGACATAGCTCTTATAATGTGTAATTTTTTTAATCTTATTTTGTTTTTTAAAGTAGCTGTTATAAGGAGTTTTAGTGACATTATGACATTGTAGATGTCTGCAATTTGAGTGCTTCGTTGAGTGATGATTTCTTCTTGATGTCTTCACAAAAACACAGTAGTAAAGTGCATGCTGTAGCGGTCTAGTCTCCCACCGCTCACCAGCCCCGGGGCCTGACCCGGAACGACCACCACACAGTGTATCACCTTCTGGCCAGGCGTGGCCAGAAGGCTTAAATAAACGGGCCGGAGTCGCTCGGGACTTCCGGCCCAGCAGAGTGCACAAGCAGCATTGTTGTCCGCCTCCTTTATTGCTCGCTACCACCCAGGGCCCTAGCGTACCCAGGCAAGCCCACGCTACACTGGCGACGAGGGTGGGCCTGCCGCCTGCAGCCGCCACGATCCCGCACCAGCCTGCGCTACTGAGGAGCCCAGCGGCACGACGCGCGCATCGGCGCCCACTTGCCTGCTCAAGCGACCGGCAGACGCGGCTCCGGGACGGCGAGCCAGCCACGTCACAAGCCGGTGACGACAGGTACAGCGCCCGCTCTGCCACCCCACTGCCCGTAGACATGAGGGCAATGCGTGTGTGCTCCCGGTGAGGCCTCCGGTCGAGCCCGCGCTACCGGCAGTAAGGCGCGCGTGTGCAGTCAGCGCCTCGTGCCAGACTTTCCCCCAGTGGTGCAGTACCTCTCCCAGCCACCGAGGACGACGAGGGGTGAAAGGATCCCGCTCCAGGCAGCACGCAGAGCACACGGCCAAAGCGGTGCAATACCTCTCCCGGCCACCGGGGTCTAAAAGGGGAAAGAATCACAGCATAAGCAGCAAAAGGAGGACGAGGCCACAGCCACCTGTGTGTCCTGGTAAATCTATCTGACCTGACACCCAGCGCGCCGAGGGTCACTGAAGAGCGGCCAGCACGTCCATTACTACCCAGGGACAGGTACCTTCAGCGCAGCAGCGCCGGTCACGCTCACACAACCAGAGTGTCACCGGATTTCGCCCAGCCATGTCCGACCCAGCCATAGCAGCAGCCCAGCAGCCTGCACCACCGGCCGCGCCCCCGGCGCACCTGCACTCCCAGATCAACGCGCTTCCCCCGTTCAGCGAACTCATCGACCCTGCCACTGCGTCGCCAAGGTGGAACGTATGGATCAGCCGCCTAAATAATTACTTCATCGCCACGAGGGAAACGGATGGCGCGGTAAAGAGGTCGCTGCTACTACACTTCGCGGGGGACGAAATATACAAGCTGTTCGCGCACCTGCCCAACACGGGTGCACCCACGGACTACGATTCGGCAGTTAGGGCGTTGAATGCACACTTCGACCCTCAACTTAACCCCGACTACGAACGGTTCAAATTGCGTCAGGCCCGTCAGAGGAAGGGGAATCCATGGACGCTTTCCACGCACGCCTCAGGGAGCTCGCCAGCACGTGCACGGAGGATGACCAGACCAAGGAAGTGAGGGCCCAAGTTATCCAAGGGTGCCGTAACAAGACCTTGCGGACCCTCATCCTCCGACAGCCACGGATTTTCTTGGAGGACATCCTCATCCTGGCACGGTCCCATGACCTGTCGGAAGCCAGGGCCACAGTCATGGAAGCTGCGCTCACCCACCCAGCCGAACAAGCAGTGTCGGTCAAGACAGAGCGAGTCGACGCGGCCCGCACGCCGGCACGCGGAAGTCGAGGACGCTGGCCCAACAGAAGCTCGCGCCGACCACAGTGTGGGTATTGTGGCAAGGAAGAACACACCCCGGAGGAATGCCCAGCTAGAGGCAAGACATGCTCCAAGTGCGGTGTCGCCAACCACTTCGCGAGCGTATGCCGTGGCGGAGGACGACACAAGGGACCTCCCGGGCGCAGACCGCCCGCCAGGGCAGTGAGACAGCTCGCGCTAGATGAATCCGAAGCGTCAAGACTGCAGAAAACAACAACACAACGGAGGCAGTACTTTGAAGACTCGTCCACAGACGAAGAAGGAGAATGCTTTCTGATATCATTCGCAAGTGACCTCAAGCGGAGGAAGCGCCCGCAGCCAACATGCGCCATCGAGATTGCCGGATCCCCCGTCACGGCGCTCATTGACACCGGGGCATCGGTGAACGTCATGGGGAGTCAACAATATAAGCGGTTAAGCCCAAGGCCGGTGCTCACGCCGTCCAGAGTGAGGATCCTCACGTACGGGAGCCAGAAGCCACTTCCTCTAAAAGGGAAAATGACCGTTCAGGTGAAGACCGAGGGCCACGAGGTCACGACCGTTTTCACGTTGTCGACAGGGAAGCAGACATCTTAGTAGGAAGTCACACCGCGGAAGACCTGGGCCTGGTAACATTTGCAAACGCCGTACGAACACTGCAAACGGAAGACGTTCTAGAGCTATTCCCACAGCTGTTCAAAGGACTGAGGAACATGAAGCGGCCACCAGTAAAACTTCACATAGACTCGTCAGTAAGACCCGTCGCCTTGAGGCACAGGCGTATCCCGTTCCACCTACGCCCACTAGTGGAGCAAGAGTTACAAAAGCTTGAACAGCAAGGGGTGATAGAAAAAGTAACCGGGCCGACCCCATGGGTATCGCCGATGGTCATAGCAGAGAAGCCGAAGCAGCCGGGACAAATCAGGCTCTGCATAGACATGCGAATGCCCAACCAAGCCATACGAAGAGAAAGGCATCTGACACCAACGGTCGACGACATCCTGGCCGACCTCAATGGGTCACGGTGGTTTTCCAAGTTGGATCTCAACGCGGGGTACCATCAATTGAGGCTAGCAGAAGAAAGCAGGTACATTACCACCTTCTCGACACACCTAGGACTCAGACGATACAAAAGGCTGAACTTTGGGATATCATCGGCCGCAGAGATATTCCAGAACGCGGTAAAAGAAGTCCTGTCCGGTCTACAAGGGGTGCTTAACGTCAGCGACGACATCCTGATACACTCGGCAACGCTCGAAGACCATCACCGCCAGCTACGAGCCACCCTCCAGCGCCTCGCAGACCATGGGGTGACCCTCCACAAGGAGAAGTGCCAATTCTATAAGCGGTCCATCGAATTCTTCGGATACGTCTTTAGCAAGGAGGGAGTGCAAGTAGACCCTCGGAAGTCTCAAGCCATCCAGCTCGCTCCTGCACCAACGACGGTGTCGGAAGTCCGAAGCTTTTTGGGCATGGCCACGTACTCTGGGCGGTTTATACCCAACCTTGCCACCATCGCAGACTCTCTACGGAACCTGACGAAGAAGGACACTGGATGGAAGTGGGGCCGGGATGAAGAAGAGGCATTCCGGAAGGTGAAGGCGACACTGCTGGAGAAAACAACCATGGCCTATTTCGACACATCGCGACCGACAGAGCTGATAGTAGATGCCAGCCCCGTGGGGCTAGGAGCCGTGTTGACGCAGGAGACGGAACCAGGGACGTGGGTCCCGCTGGCTTTCGCGAGCAAGGCGCTGACCGCAACGGAGTCCAGATACTCGCAAATTGAACGAGAAGCGCTGGCTATCAAGTGGGCATGCAACCACTTCCACCTATACCTCAGCGGGCACCCGTTCTGCGTCGTAACCGACCACCAACCGCTACTCCCGCTATTCAAGGGCACTGCTCCTCACCCGCCGCCCAGAATCGAGAGGTGGGCGATCCAGCTCCAGCATTATCAAATGGACCTGGTGTATCGGCCAGGCGCGAAAAACCCAGCAGACTTCCTGTCGCGCCATCCAACCAGCCCCCCAGAAGAGGATTTAAGCCAAGAGGGACAAACCGAAGAATTTGTCGATATGGTGACCCAATGGGCATGCCCGAAGGCCCTCACCCTAGATGAAGTCGAAGGCCACACGCACTCCGACATGGTCCTCAAAAAAGTGCTGGATGCCTTGCAGAAAGGAACATGGGAAAGGTTTCTCCACGACATCAACGGGTGGAACGAAGCGGACCGGGCCCGCATAGGGAAGTTCTGGAGAGTCCGTGAAGAGCTCAGTGCTGCAGCGAGTGGTGTCGTGCTGAGAGGGTCACGCATCGTCCTGCCCTGAGCCTCCAGGATCGAGCAACCGCTCTAGCACACGAGGGACACCAGGGCACAGGAAGAATGAAGTCCAGGATGAGGGAAAAGGTGTGGTTCCCTGGGATGGAAGAAGCGGTGGACACCATGGTGCGCGGCTGCCGAGCTTGCCAGATCACTGGAAACCCGGAGACTCCAGCCCCGGTAATAACAGAAGATCCAGCCCCATCACCCTGGTCATGGGTGAGTCTCGACTTCGGGAGTTTCCCAGACGGGAGGGTCACGGCCGTCATGATCGACAGCTACACCAAATATCCCCTAGTGGAAGTCTTACCATCCACCGCATTTAACAACCTCCTGCCAATGATGGAGAAGACGTTCGCTCTATTCGGCCTACCACACGTTGTTAAGACAGATAACGGGCCCCCGTTCCAGGGGAATGAGTTCAAGGACTTCCTCCACAGACTGGGAGTGAAACACCACCGGATCACGCCGCAGTGGCCCCAGGCCAACGGCGAAGCCAAACGATTTATGCGGACACTAAACAAGGTACTACGCATAGCGGTAGCCGAACAGTCCGATCCGGAGGGGGCCCTCCAGACGTTTCTGAGGGAATACCGGAGCACACCCCACTGCACAACTCAGAGGTCTCCATGGTCGTTGATGTTAGCCGGCCACCGACGCGACACCATCCCGGTAGCGGAAAACTGGGCGCCGGAGCCGTACAATCCAGCAGACACCCAAGCCCGGAGGTCGGCAACCAATGAGAAGGCCAGTCAGCGGCGAAGAGCACGACCCCGAACAGTGACGCCGGGGTGTACGGTCCTGGTGAGGAACCGTCGCAGCGGAGGAAAGTTCCGCACGCCCTATGAACCAGGGCTCTGGACTGTCCGGACAGTCAATGGAACGGCCATCACCGCAGTAAAGGACAGAGAAGTCATCACCAGAAATATCTCGTGGCTCAAGAGGGTCCCCGCGCCAGCAAGCGGTGAGGGGTCTGGCAACAGAGAAGCAGAATGGGACGACGTCGGCCCAAGGCCTGTGGGAGACACAACTCCACGTCAAGCAGAAGCAGCTCCATCCGGGGGTACGCTGGCAGAGGACCAGCCCCGTGAACAGGAGGCGGTCAGCCGGAGAGAAAACCGAACCGCCCGCCAACGACAATATGACTTGAGGCCCAACCCGAGGCCAAACCAACGCCTTGCAGACTTTGTGTGCTAATGGTCTTGTGTTTCTTTTGGTTAGTTTATTTTGAACTGATTTGGGATGGGATGTAGCGGTCTAGTCTCCCACCGCTCACCAGCCCCGGGGCCTGACCCGGAACGACCACCACACAGTGTATCACCTTCTGGCCAGGCGTGGCCAGAAGGCTTAAATAAACAGGCCGGAGTCGCTCGGGACTTCCGGCCCAGCAGAGTGCACAAGCAGCATTGTTGTCCGCCTCCTTTATTGCTCGCTACCACCCAGGGCCCTAGCGTACCCAGGCAAGCCCACGCTACACATGCCACAACGTCCGGAAAGGTTTTTCGTTTTTTGAAGCATTAGTAAAACAGACACGGCCGTGAATGTTTATTTGAATGTATTTTGCTTTTATATTTTAAGTATATGGTGGCAACATAAAGGTGTGGGCGTTTTTTTTTTTTATTATTATTTTCGTGGCACAGATACAACTGTAAAAAAATAACCATTGTACCAGCAAGCGGATTGACCTGTTTACTTTGCCAATGCTTGTTTTCAACATGTTCTTTGCGGCTTACAAGAAGAGTGAAGCCTCTGTGTCATGCTATTTATTAAACCATGTACGCGTTTTACTGAAGCATTTATCTGACTGCAGCAGAAAGCCCAACTATCAATTCTGAAACCTCCTCGCGTGGCCGTTAGGTGGCAGTGGCTTCGGACAAATATAATCAAACAGTCTCTTTCGAGGACTCGTTCGTTTGACTTTTCAAGACGTGAAGCACAATGGCTGTAGAGCAGAAATTCTGGTCAGCGCAGCCCCCGCCAACCAAACAAAACAAAAGATCCCGCAGCCCCACCCCGGTGTCGTGTCTCAGCACATTTTTCCCTTCATGAGATCATCAAAGTTGATTGCGCAGCTCTGCCGAAGGGAAGAAGCGGTCTGTGGAAACCAGGCCATCCCTCTGGGTGTTCAAATGAGTCAAGCGGCACCGACAGCCATGAATCTTCAAATGAGGTTGTATAAACCGGCAGATCTATTTGCTGATTAGTGCAGGCCCAACGTCGGAGCCTCAGATGGCAGAGATGGAGTGAGAGCGCCTCATTTATTCAAAGTTGCTTTCTTTTGATTAACGCCGCCGCGCAGAACGTTATCATGCAGCGAAGGGGTGCAGATGCAAGTCGACGGAAGCCACAGTGGACAAATGAAATGCTCTGCTGTAGTCAGCTGTACCACATGCACTCGACAGGCTGGTAAATACACGGGAGCCTTGTTAGACGCACGCTGTGAGCTTCCAGGAAGCCCTACTCCGACACGTCTTTTCCATTAACCGTTATTCCTTTGCGTGAAGCACAAGTGAGCTGTAAACACTACTGAGCTACGCCGGCTTTGGATTGTATTCTGTTCTCGAGCCCCCTCGTTTGGTATGCAGCGCATACGCCCCAGCCAGAGATCTGTTTGTTAAACTGATTAGTTTAATATATCTGTGAAGCCTCGGTGCAGGCGGTGGTGTATTATTTTACACAGTTTGTTGCCACTTAAGTTAAGTATCAAATATTTGAGGACAATTTGACTTTGTTAAAAGTGCTCTTTTAGACTTAAAATAATTAACTTAAAACAACGAATTGCTATTTTCGTGCAGTGGCGTAGCAAGGATGCAATGGGCCCTGGTGGAAGCAAGGACAATGGGCCGTTGGCTGCTGTCGAGGTAGTAAAATGCATAACTTATCAGGGTTTAAATGGACTCCCTGGGCTGTGGTCCCCAGGGCCAATGCACCTGCTGCACCCATGATAGCTACACTGCCAGTGGCGGCTGCCCTAATTTAGAAGTGGTGCGACAATGTGAACGTGGGAGGGGGGTAGAAGGGGAAATAATCAATTAACGCACTTATCTGCCGCTGCGGGCCCCACCTCAGTGCTCCCCTCCTGATGCTGGTGCACACCTCACAGGGGCAGTCACGGCACTGCTCTCATGCTGGTACCAGCATGAAAGAAGCGCCGTGATTGGCCTGCGTGGGCAGACTCAGAGCCTGTGCCTGTTCTCCACTCAGCTCTGCAACACAGCTGGGTTGGAGAAATAGAAGTGTGCATGTCGGTTTGGCAGTCCTAAGACGGTCAGGCAAACTGCCATGCGCACTTACAGTGCCCACCATTCCTCCTCGCTACTGTTGACGTGACGCCACGTTAGGATGGTCCTTCCCCGGTCGCTGGCAATGGCTAGGTAAGAAAAAATAAAAAGATAATAAAATAGTTTCATTATAATTTTATTTTTCATGTTTTCCTCTGCTGCTTCTCAGCAGTGGGACTGCGCTCCTCCACCATAACAGAGGAGCCGCCCCTGTACGCTGCTGTTTTCATGTTAGCTTTCATTACCCATTCGTCCCTCCCTCTTAAATTCTTTAGGTTTTGAGCCAACCCTCCCTCTTCAGACGGCAATCACCACTGACGGACGTGAATATAATGCCTTTACCCATCACTCATCCTGGTTTCTCTATGTCTCTAAGGGCTCTCACCGGTGCAGCCATGTATGGACCTGCCGCTGGGGAGACGCATGGAATTCTTATAAGGTCAGGGTGGGGTGCTTCAAGGCATCCGCTTCTCTTCTGAGTGCTGTTGGATGAAGTAGTGGGACCGGTTTTCAGCATGTAGCTTCTTTGAAAAAGGTCAGGATGGTGTCCGGCTGACACTATGGTGCTGGGGCTGTGTTTCTAGGTTGGGAGGTGTAAGCAAGGAGCAGTGCTGTGTGGGAGCAGCAGGGCTCTCCATAAGTGAACAGACTACTGCTAAGGAGAAGGAAGTCACTCTTTGAGGTAGTCTCTTTTATAAAATCATAATAATTACATCTTATTGTTTGTTTGGTGGCATGAGTGTGGGGGCTTTTATCGGAGGTTCATGTTCCTTCATTGTATGTGGAGGTAGCCACCATTTTTAGATACATAGCACTCTTTCCTGGTGCATGGGGTCAGCAATTGGCATGATGAAGGGCAAGAGAGGAACTAAAAGGAGGCATATTTCATTTGAGGACAACCAATACTAGCCAGAAGGAGTAGGACTTAGTGGTCTCTGCAAGTACCTCTAAGTGCTCCTCCATTATTGATGGCTGCAAATGTAAAAAAACTGATTGAGTTAGCTGTCTCATAAGCATTGACTGAGAAGAAGAAGTGCAGAACAAAAACATCCAAGGGTTTGAAACAGTGATATAGCTTCTCAGGTTAGCTCATCTCACTTGAACTCTGAATTACCCAGGGAAGTATTTTTGCAGAGAGGATGTGCCTGAGGTGTTGACCACATCTTAACAAATCTGGGATTCTCCCTGTTTGCTTTCTCAGAGGATGAGGAGGAATTGTTTCCTCATTATATTTCCTTTGCGATCCTGCGGCTTAAAAATATCAGAGAATTAATCTTGGACGAATGGAAGGATGCTGATCATGTGAACACACCAAGCATTTTGCAGAAAACTCTCTGGGAGGAACAGAAGACGTGCTCCAGCATAATCTGAACGTGGGCTCAATTTTGGCCACCTTTAATGGCCGTATTGTTATAAATCCAGAAGTGTACTCTTCTTCGGGGTCTTTAGAATGAAAGAAAGTGGATAAGGCTTTGAGGCAAGCTTTTGCAGCAGTGAATTTGAGCCTCAAAGCTGGTACTTACTCTACCTATAAGCACAATCTCTCATATGAGACTTTAAAAGTCTTTCTGTGGTGATCCAAGAGAGCACTGACTGTTAGGATCTCCTAGTACAGATGGCAGGTGAAGGAGGCACATTTTCTGGCTGATGTTTTATCGGAAATGTTGAGAGCGTCCTCTGCCTCAGCAATGATTCTGGCCATACAAAACCTCTGGATGATGGAATGGAAGGCTGAGGCGTCTGAAAAATCATCCATCTAGGAGATTCCCTTAGATGGCAGGAAGGTTTTGGCGATCAGTTGGACACCACGATAACCAAGGAATTTAAGGACAGAAAGCACACCTTACCATACAAAGGAAAAGCTTGCCATAAGGCATGGGATCAGCATTCTTTTGACTCTTATAAGAGGCATACAAAGGCTTTGTCTGCTTGGAGAAAGAAGTTTTAACCTAGAAAATTGGGGAAAGGATGATTCGAGCAACCAGCCAAGATGGTTCAGATGGTAATCCTGACAATTACTCTCTAGCTTTTACAGAAACAGTCTGAGGATTCAGAGTTTTTTTTTTTACATTTGGAAAAAGGACATTAGGTATCATTGCATTAAGTATTGTCAAGAGCGGTTATAGCATTGACTTACCAAAATATCCTCCAGATTCAGGGACTTTCCTACTCCAGTTCACAAATAAGCAAGAGTCTGTAGGAGGGGATTCAGACTTTGATGGAAAAAACAGCAATCATCCCTGTCCTTCAGAACCAGATTGGGCAGGTAGTGTATTCGATCCTCTCCCTAGTAAAAAAGCTTTTGAGGTCCTAAAGGCCAGTGCTGGATTTAAAAAGACTCAATTGTTTGGTTAAAGACATTACACTTCAAAATGGTGACACTACAGAGCATGAATAAATGAATGAAGAATGTCTATAGCGTGTACAAATACCCTAAGACGTCTAGGCGCTAATGCAGTTACAGCTAACTGGTGGGGCAGATTATGGAGGTTCAAATTTCCAAGGCAAAAAGCCAGGTCTTCAAAGCTTTACGGAAAGGAATGTGTAACTCTAAGCCGGATATGGATAAAAGAAGAGTATGCAAAACACACAAGATGATGGACGGAATGCTGCACATTGGCAAACATTCACCCCCAGTCACAGATCTGGGTTTAATCCATCGTTATTTTGCTTCACCACACCACCCCAGTTCAGACATAGCCATATGCAAATCAGTCTTGACCCTGTGCCTCATGGGAACAGTCCAGACCGAACTGCCAAGCCATGTCTTCCCTGGACCGGAATCAAGCATCCTAGGACCGGTTTCAGGCTATCAGCCTTCATCAGCCAGGATAGCTTGACTCCAGTGGCGTAGTGAGCACGGGACCCACGTCTGGGCATACCCTTCCCACTTAGGGCGAAATGCAAAACACACAAGATGATGGACGGAATGCTGCACATTGGCAAACATTCACCCCCAGTCACAGATCTGGGTTTAATCCATCGTTATTTTGCTTCACCACACCACCCCAGTTCAGACATAGCCATATGCAAATCAGTCTTGACCCTGTGCCTCATGGGAACAGTCCAGACCGAACTGCCAAGCCATGTCTTCCTGGACCGGAATCAAGCATCCTAGGACCGGTTTCAGGTTATCAGCCTTCATCAGCCAGGATAGCTTGACTCCAGTGGCGTAGTGAGCACGGGACCCACGTCTGGGCGGAGTGAGCTAAAGAATGATGATGGATTAAACCCAGATCAGTTGAATGGGGGTGAGTGCTTGCAATGTTCAACACTCCGTCCATCATCCCCTTTGGTTTTGCTATGTTCGCCCTAAGTTGGCAGGGTATGCCCAGACGTGGGTCCCTTGCTCACTTTGCCACTGGATTCAAGATAGCCTGGCTGATGATGGCTGTAAGCCAGAAACCGGTCCCAGGATGCTTGTTTCCGGTCCAGGGAAGACATGGCTTGGCAGTTCGGGCTGGACTGTTCCCATGAGGCACAGGGTCAGACTGATTTGCATATGGCCATGTCTGAACTGGGGTGGCGGAGTGAGCTAAAGAATGATGATGGATTAAACCCAGATCAGTTGAATGGGGGTGAGTGCTTGCAATGTTCAACACTCCGTCCATCATCCCCTTTGGTTTTGCTAAAAGAAGAGTATTCCAGAGCTTAGCTGCCGCGACCGAGAAGGCTTTTCCTCCCAATCGTGCTCTTCTGTATCTCGGAACTACCAGCAGATTTTTATTGGTTGATCGTAATTGTCTGCTAGGGACATACCCGTGGAAGATCTTCCTGATTCCTGCTGGTCCTAAATTGTGTAGTGCCTTATGGACAATACACAAGGTTTTAAAAAGAATTCTTTTTCGTGCTGAAAGCCAATGCAAATTCTTGATGGTGGCCGAAATTGAATGGTATTTAGGAATGTCCAGTATTAGTCTAGCTGTAGCATTCTGTACCAGCTGGAGTTTGATAGTAGCCCTGTTGGATTCCAGAAGGAGGGCATTACAATAATCCAACTTAGATAGAATTAGTGAGACCGCAACGTGTTTCCGTGCATCAAGGGAAAGAAATGGAAAAAACTTTCTATGGGTCCTTATGACCCAAAAACAGGAGGATACCGCTCTATTAACCTGGTGGTTGAAGGATACATTGGGTTCAACTATGACACCAAGGTTTCCTGCAGATTCAACCGGCGAGGGGCATGACCCCAATGTTTCTGGCCACCATAAGTGGGTCCATTCCGGGTGATGATTACCGAACATCAGAACCTCTGTCTTGTCGCTGTTTAATTGAAGATAATTGTCCCTCATCCAGAGAGCCACTGATTTCATACAGTTATTAAAATTGGCGGCTGAGGCTTCTACATCTTGAATGATAGACACTATTAGCTGAGTGTCATCTGCATCAGATATTACCTCCAGCCTAAATGATCTAACCAATTGTGCAAGAGGGGAAACATATATATTAAACAGTGTGGGGCTCAGGGAGACCCCTGAGGAGCTCCACAATAGTTTGAAACAGGGTCAGAAATAAATTGATCCATCTTAACCGCTTGTGATCTGTCAGTCAAGAAGGAGGACAGCAGCTTCAGTGCACATCCAGAGATACCTATTTGTTGCAGCCTATTGATCAACTTATTGGGGGCGATGGTATCAAAGGCTGAGGACAAATCCAATAGGATCAGCATTGCGGATTGCCCAGCATCGACAAGAATGCATATGTTATTGATTGCAGTTATTAAGGCCGTTTCCGCTCCATGGCATGATCTAAATCCATACTGGGAAGGTCAAGAAGATGATGTTGCTCCAAGTATGTACTTAATTGGGAGTTAAGATGTTTCTCCAAAATCTTAGCTGGTACAGGGAGTAGGGAGATTGGTCGATAGTTTTAAAATCTGTGGGGGTCAAGATTGTCTTTTTTTAATAAAGGCTTAATGACCGCTGTTTTCCAGACAAGTGGATAGCATCCCCAAGTAATGGCTAGATTCAGCGTCTCTGTTAGATGGGGAACGACAATCTCCCTACCTATCCTCATCACCTTTGGGGAGCATGGCTCTAGTGGGGAGCCAGATTTAATCCCTTCCAGAAGATGGTCGGTCTGGTCATTAGAGAGGGGAAGAAAGGCCGTAAGGGAGTGGTTGCTTCCTCAGACACTGGGGAAGGCTAGAAGATGAAGGGTTAGTATTTTGGTCCTCGATAGGGGCATGGCATTACTTTCCTCCAATGAGGAGTAAATTTGAGCAATTTTAGCATGAAAATAGTCAGCCAAGCCATCACAGGAGGCCTGTGTGCTCTCCTGATGGCCCGAGGAGGAGGAGATTGATAAATTGTCGACCAGCCTGAAGAGGTCTCTAGTGGACTTGAGAGTTGATGTCATCTGGGTATAGAAGGCTGTTTTTTCTGCTCTGATGGCTAATTTATATTCTGCAAACTTAGCTTTATACTTTGCTTTTTCCTCTATGTCATACTGTTTACGCCAGATGCGTTCTTGGCGACGACAAGATTGCTTAAGTAGCTTGAGTCTTTCCGAGAACCAGGGGGGCGTGTTTTTTTTTCCTTCCCACATAGATTTCTTTAAGGGGGGCTAGAGAGTCAACTGCTGCATCTAACCAGTTGGAATACTCTATTGCCGCCTGATTGGGATCGCTGCATTCTGTCCACTGTTTTTGTTTTAAGGCCTGAGAGAAGGTTTCTGTGTTGATGTTTTTAAGGCTTCTTTTGAGCACATTATTGTTTCCATTTATGGTCACTTTTTTTGTTATTGGGAGCGTCAAAGAGAACGGTATGGCATGATGATCTGACCACAGCAAAGGAAGGGATTCCCCTACCCTAATACGCGGATCATTGGTGAAGATGCAATCCAAAATATGTCCAGCACAATGGGTGGCAGAATCTAATAATTGCAAGTAACCACAACTCGACATAACCTCTTTGAATGTCTGAGAAACCTTGCAGGAATCATTATCAATATGATAATTAAAGTCTCCCAATTATGTTTGCCCAAATGGGGCTCAATGAGGTCAGCAAACTCCGTGATAAAGGCAGATCTAGGTCCTGGAGGTCGATAAGTTAAAATTCCTGCAAAAGATTCTGTCGAGGAAATTTTAATAGTAAAGGATAATGCTTCGCACATGTCAGGGGCTGTTGACAGGGCTTTTATGTGGCAGAAAAAAGAATCCTTAAAAATGATTGCTAGCCCACCTCCAATTTTCCCTAGTCTATCAAGCCTCGAAAGGTTATAATTCGGTGGAACTGCTTCAACCAGGTCAGGAGCTGAGGACTCCTTGGCCCAGGTTTCTGTAATAAATACCCAGTCAGGCAAATGTTGGGAGACCAATTCAAAGAATTCAATTTTATTTTTAATTAAAAATCTGGCATTAACCAGGAACCCTGAGTGTCTTGTCACACCTTGATTTAAAGAGAGGGGGGGGGGTGTAAACATGAGGGTTATCTAACTTAGAGGAGGTAAATTGATGGCGGCAGCCAGTACAAGTAAACCTACCCTCTTTAGTAAGTGTATTAAAATTCATGGGAAGTGTGCATTCATTTTTCTCGTTTCCTCGCAGGGCAAGAAGTTGTCCTTTAGTGTAACTGCGGGCTTGGAATTGTTTTAGGTGGTGAGAGCCAGGGTTTCTGGCGCTCAGTGCGGTCCAGACACAGAGGGGCGCAGACGGACTTGCCTTCGGCGCGCCAGCGGCACGTCCACTGCGCATCCGGCCCATTGGTGGTATTTATGGGCAGTGCACTAGGCTGGTAACCCAGCCGGAAGTGCACTGAAGGAGGGAAGTGAGTTCCGGATCCCTCTACTCAAACGGAAACCGCGGTGGACCGGGGAGTCGGAAACTCGAGCCTCAACACATGGAAGGCTGCAGTAATGGTATGCAACCCCTCGGCGCGAGGGAACTAAAAGATTTAAAAAAGATAATAATGCCTTTTAAAAATAATCACCCGTTAAAAAGCTGTGGCTTCACAGCATGTGTACCTCCGTGTGTCCGCACCCTGAAAGCAGCTTCAACCGCTGAACGTCCGGCCCATTGGTGGTATTTATGGGCAGTGCACTAGGCTACTAACACAGCCGGATGTGCACTGAAGGAGGGAAGTGAGTTCCGGCTCCCTCCACTCAAACGGAAACCGCGGCTGACCAGGGAGTCAAAAACTCGAGCCTCAACACATGGAAGGCTGCAGGAATTGTATGCAACCCCCCGGCGCGAGGTAACTAAAAGATTTTAAAAAGATAAGAATGCCTTTTAAAAATAATCACCCGTTAAAAAGCTGCGGCTTCACAGCATGTGTACCTCCGTGTGTCCGCACCCTGATAGCAGCTTCAACCGCCGTCATTTCTTTGGTTTGGTCCCAGGACTATCTGACTACCGTATCTGCAGGGTGCTTCTTTGCATATCCCGATACACAAAGAGCATCATGGAATTTTATTTTTTGCAGTAGGGCATCAGCATTTTCACTACTCAGTCCTACCTTTTGGAGTGTATTCAGCACCAAGAGTATTCACAAAGGTGTGAGCTCCACTAGTGGCTCTACTGCATCAAGAAGGGATCTCCCTTTATCTTTAATTGGCCAACTAACTAATTCTTACATGTCCAAGAGGGCAGTTGAAGCAGCAGATGGAAAGGCTACTTTCTGTTCTAAGGAGCCACAGGTTTCTGCTGAATTGGGAAAAACCAAAGCTAATCCTGTGGCACGACTGACGTTTCATTAATGCAAGGTTTGGCATGGGCAGGCAGTTCATTAACTTTGCCAAAGGAGAGGGCTATCACAATTCGGTCTCATATTTTGAATCTCCTTGCTCAGCTGGCTTTGAGAGCAGCCTTGTGGTTACAGGTTCAGGGGGCCTAGCAGCAAAAGTTTTTTTGGTTCACGAGGCCAGGTTTCAACTGCACAAAATTATGAACTGTTAGTCTGATGTCACAGGAGCTCACCCATGGAATTCTGATGTCCACTTCTGCTCACCAGGTCTTGAACTAGTGGCTGGACTCTTGGAATTTTTTGTTATCAATCAATCAGTACATTTGTAGAGCGCACGACTCACCCGTGAGGGTCTCAAGGCGCTGGGGGGAGGGGGGCAGGGGTGCTGCTACTGCTCGAACAGCCAGGTCTTGAGGAGTCTCCTGAAGGCCAGCAGGTCCTGGGTCTGTCGTAGACGGATGGGGAGGGTGTTCCAGGTTTTAGTGGCGAGGTGGGAGAACGATCTGCCGCCGGCGGTTGCTTGACGGATGCGGGGGACGGTGGCGAGGGCGAGGTCAGCGGAGCGAAGCTGGCGGTTTGGGGTGTAGAAGGTGAGTCGTTCGTTGAGGTACGCTGGTCCGGTGTTGTGGAGAGCTTTGTGAGCGTGGGTGAGGAGCTTGAAGGTGATCCTCTTGTTGACAGGGAGCCAGTGAAGGTCTTTCAGGTGGACTGAGATGTGGCTGTGGCGGGGGATGTCGAGGATGAGGCGTGCAGAGGCGTTCTGTATGCGTTGTAGTCGTTTCTGGAGTTTGGCTGTTGTTCCTGCGTAGAGAGCGTTGTCGTAGTCCAGTCTGCTGCTGACGAGGGCCTAGGTGACTGTCCTTCTGGTACCGGTGGGGATCCATCTGTAGATCTTGCGGAGCATGCAGAGGGTGTTGAAGCAGGAGGAGGAGACGGCGTTCACTTGCTCGGTCATTGACAGTGCGGAGTCCAGGATGACTCCCAGGTTGCGTGCGTGGTTAGTGGGCGTCGGTGCAGCCCCCAGTGCGGCCGGCTACCATGAGTCGTCCCAGGCGGAGGGGGTGGATCCGATGATGAGGACCTCCGTCTTGTCCGAGTTCAGTTTCAGGCGGCTGATTGTCATCCATTCGGCGATGGCCTTCATTCCTTCATGGAGGTTGGATTTGGCGGTGGTGGGTGCCTTGGTGAGGGAGAGGATCAGGTGGGTGTCGTCGGCGTATGAGACGATGTTGAGGTCGTGTGATCTGGCGATGTTGGCGAGTGGTGCCATGTAGATGTTGAAGAGTGTCGGGCTGAGGGACGATCCTTGGGGTACGCCGCAGATGATCTTGGTGTCTTTAGAGCGGAATGGGGGGAGGCGGACACTCTGGGTTCTGCCGGTGAGGAAGGAGGTGGTCCAGTCCAGTGCTTTGTCGCGGATCCCTGCGTTGTGGAGGCGTGTGCGGAGGGTGTGGTGGCAGACGGTGTCGAAGGCGGCCGAGAGGTCCAGGAGCATGAGGGCTGCAGTTTCTCCGTTGTCCATCATGGCTCTGATGTCGTCGGTTGCGGCGACGAGGGCTGTTTCGGTGCTGTGGTTGCTGCGAAATCCGGATTGGGATGGGTCCAGGATGTTGTTCTTTTCGAGGAAGGTCAGTTGCCTGTTGACGATCTTCTTGATGACTTTCGCCGGG
This sequence comes from Calotriton arnoldi, assembly GCA_963921515.1. NCBI lineage: Eukaryota > Metazoa > Chordata > Amphibia > Caudata > Salamandridae > Calotriton > Calotriton arnoldi. The sequence continues at coordinate 618,261 of CAWUFW010005003.1, read as the reverse complement.
AACGGGAGGAGGGAGATGGGCCGGAAGTTCTTGAGGTCCTTGGGGTCAGCTTTGGGTTTCTTCAGTAGGGCGTTGATCTCGGCGTGCTTCCAGCTCTCCGGGAAGGTGGCGGTCTCGAAGGAGCTGTTGATGATCTTGCGGAGATGGGCTGCGATGGTGGAGCTTGCTTTGTTGAAGATGTGGTGCAGGCAGGGGTCGGATGGTGAGCCGGAGTGGATGGTGTTCATCATTTTGATGGTGTCTTCGTCGTTGACGTGGCTCCAGGAGAGCAGGGGGTCGATGATGATGTGGCTGGGGAGCGGTGCGTCTGAGGTGTCTGTGTCTGTTGGGGGGGGCCTGATTGCTGAAGCTGTCGTGGATGTCTGCGATCTTGCGGTGGAAGAAGGTGGCTAGGGAGTCGCAGAGGTCTTGTGATGGCGGGATGTCGTTGGAGTTGGAGCTGGGGTTGGAGAGTTTCTTCACGATGTTGAAGAGCTCTTTGCTGTTGTGTGCGTTGTTGTCAATGCGCTCTTTGAAGGAGGTCCTTTTGGCGGTACGGATGAGTTGGTGGTGTCTGCGGATGGCGCTCTTGTAGGCTGTGTTGCTGTCTGGTGTCTGTTCGTGGTGCCACTTCTTCTCGAGCCTACGGCAGGCCTGCTTGTATGCCTGGAGGTCGGCGGTGAACCAGATGGCTTTTCTGTCAGTGCGTCTGTTCGAGGGTTTCTTGATCGGGGCGAGGGTGTTGGCGCAGTCGTCGATCCATTGCCTGAGGTTGCGGGCGGCGGAGTCTGTGTCGGTAGTGTCCGTTGGTGGGTTTCGGGCGAGGGTGGTGACTAGCTGGTTTTCGGTGACTTTGCTCCAGCTGCGGTGGGGGGTCCGTTGTGTGCGGTGGTGCGTGGTGGGCTTCTCGAAGGTGAAGTGGACGCAGCGGTGGTCGGTCCAGTGGAGTTCGGTGGTGTGGCTGAAGGTGACGTGGTTGCTGGCTGAGAAGATGGGGTCGAGCGTGTTGTCCGGCGGAGTGGGTGGAAGTCGTGACGAGCTGTTTGAGTCCGAGGTTGGCAAGGTTGTCGAGCAGGGTGGTGGAGTTGCTGTCGTTGGTGTTCTCGAGGTGGTAGTTCAGGTCTCCGAGGAGGATGTAGTCCGTGGACGCAAGGGCGTGCGTGTGGACGAAGTCGGCGATGGAGTCCCTGAACTGCGGCCGGGGGCCGGGTGGTCTGTAGATGAGGGTTCCTCTGAGGGTGGTGTTGGGGTCGGTGTGGATCTGGAAGTGCAGGTGTTCGGCGGTGATAAGCGTGCCGTCGGTGCTGGTCGAGATTCTGAGGGTGTTTCTGTGGACGATGGCGATTCCTCCTCCTGTTCCGTTGGTGCGGTCCCTGCAGGTGATCTTGTAGCCGTCAGGGATGGCTATGGCGATGTCAGGTGCCGAGGAGGGGTTCAACCAGGTCTCCGTCAGGAAGGCGACGTCTGGGGAGGTGGAGTCGAGTAGGTCCCAGAGTTCGATGGCTTGTTTGCGGGCGGAGCAGGTGTTGAGTAGAAGGCATCAGAGGCTGTTGCGTCCTACCCCGGTGGGCGTGGTGGTGGTTTGGATGCTGGTGTAGCGGCAGTTCCGGCAGGAGAAGGGTCCATGGGTTCGCTTCGGGGTGGCCTGGAAGCAGGTGTGTGATCGGCCGGCGTTGAGAGCGTGGATACTTCCCAGTCTTCTCCCATTATAGTTATAATTAATGCCAGTCTAACAGGTTGGGTTGCCTGTTTAGAGTCTCACCAGGTGCAGTGGACTTGGGCCCTAATTCAGAGGCTCCACTGGAAGGAATTAGAAGCCATTTGTCTAGCTCTGTTGGCCTTTTCTCGATTTACTGGGGGAAGGATAGTTCTGGTGAAGACAGAGAATATGACAGATAAGTCATATATAAACAGACGGGTGGGGAGACAAGGGCTCTCTGCAGGATCTCAGATCAGATTTTTTACTTGGCAAAACAGAATCTGATCTCTATTTTGGCAGTTCACATTCAGGGTGTGTGCAACACGATTGCGGTCAGTCTGAGCAAGAGAATAATACTGACTTGTTTTGTACATAATGTGCAGTGCCACAGTTGTTATGTTTCTAAGTGCCTAGATAACAAGTCTTGTAATTATGGACATGGCCCAACACCATTTTGCAATAGCAAACCCTGTGATTTAGCGAATTGTAGGGTTTGTGATGACAAAATGGATTTGTTGATCTGGCACTTGGCCTTCAGATAAGTACCGCTTCTCTGATCCTGGCTGGACTTAATTTCCACATGAACTGATGCTTGATTAGAAATATGAATGCTTTGTAGAAGTTTAAATTGTTCTGCTGGTATCTTTGTCACAGAGGATGAGATGAATTCAGATGAGAGATTTATGAGCTGAGTAGAATCTACAGTCTCTGACTGTTGTATTCAGAGACCATTAGTATTCTAGGATGCATAATGGCCTAGTGAAAGTATGCAACCCTTATCTCTTGCTACAGTTTGATTCAAGATCAGATCAAGAATGCTTTATTCGACAACTTAATGTAATAAAAGTGATCATATCATACGACAATACATTTCATTAACACAATTTAAAATAAAAAAACAAATCATTCCTGATATCAACCCTGAGACCAAGACCTAAAAATACAATATGATAAACATTATATAAAATACAATGTGCAAATGAGCAAATTCATTTAAATACAAATAGTCCCTGTTTTTAACATTCCTAATATCCACCAGAGAACCGGGTCCTAAGGTATAATACAGTACAAAAAACGTTATATAAAATACCAGGTATTCATAAACTGTATTAATTCTAGAATATTGCTAGGAAATAAGATAAACTATCTGCATATTTTCCAGTTTTTACAACAATCTCTCATTCCTGGGAAGATATGTATGCTACCCAGGGTCAGAACCAACCAGCTGCAACAATTGATGGTCACAATGTCAGTTTTGGGTTTCGGCATATGTGAGTGGTCCGATAAACAACTGTTAAATTTAGTGCCTCTCTTCTTTGTATAGTTATTTTTCAGTAATGTCTAGGTTGCTTTTATGGATTATTATCATTTTTTAATGTTCACATCTTTTTTACTTTTAACAGGGTTTGTTTTCAGTTATTAAAGTTTCAGAAGGTAATTGCATCTCACTGTAATTCAATTAGTCACCTGCATGATTGCAACAGACATGTAGGAGACACAGGGGCATATTCATCAACTATTCACACAACGCAACAAGCCACCTTGCTGCGCTGAGTGAAAGTGAACGGGCAGGAATGCGCTGTATTTAACATTAAGCGATGCATTCATGCTCTCTGCCGGCACTTGTGCACAAATTGCTGCCTAGCACCAACGCATGTACCCTTGCAAAAGGTGTCTGCGTTGTAGGCACCATTGTATTTGTGCAGGGAGGGAAGCCTTTCTACAGCTTTTTACTGGTCCTACGTGTGCTGCAGAATGCCCATGGAACACCTCCCTGGGGCAAAGTAATGCAAGGCAGCGACGTCACTGAAGGAAGAGAAAATAATGCTGTCAGGTAATTACAGTAGTTAAAAGTTTACACAATGGAGTGGTGTAGTATTATAAAATGCAAGTAAAGCTCTAGAAAGGTATTGAAATAGTTATAACTGCAAGGATATTTTTATGGTGTGGCTTACGAAAATCTCTTCAAAGATGCATGGGTAGATTTGTAAAATAAGTGAAAAAAGATTTCAGTTTTTTTGGACCTGGCCCTTTCTGCAGGGTCATCCCCAAACCTTTTGCCTTCTTCCTCCTACTTTTTGCTGAGTTTGTTATTGCTGGCTTAGGATTTTGTGTACTTTACCACTGATAACCAGTGCTAAAGTGCTTGTGCTCTCTCCTTAAAACATTGTAACATTGGCTTATACTCAATTGGCATATTTAATGTATTTATAAGTACATAGTAGAGTGGCACTACATGTGCTCAGGGCCTGTAAATTAAATGCTACTAGTGGACCTGCATGAAATACAAAAAATGGGCAACCCAATAACCCCTTGTGAGCTTGGGTGTAGCTTATGGAAAGGCAAAGAGCTCACACGGGAATTTTTTAGTGGGCCTGCAGCACTAATTCTGCCACCCACTTAAGTAGCCCTTTAACATGTCTTAGGCCTGCCACTGCAGAGCCTGTGTGTGGAGTTGTAAACTGCCATTTCGACTTGGCAAAATAAACCTTTTGCCAGGCCCAAACATTCCTTTTTAATACATATAAGTCACTCCTTGGGTTGGTCCTGGACAGCCCCAAGGGCAGGGTGCAGTATATATTAAAAAAGTTGGACATGTACTTTTAAGTTTTGCATGTCTTGGTATTGAAAAAATCTTAAATTCATTTTTCACTACTGCAGGGCCTATCTTTCCCATAGGATAACACTGGAGTTTCCTTGTTACATTTTATAAGTGTAATTTCCATATGGGAGGAGATAATCAGCTTTTGTTTGGTGTCTGTGGAATTCTAATTTAAAATCCTAACTTATGGTGAAGTCGGATTTTAAATTACAATTCTGAAAATGCCACTTTTCGAAAGTTGGCATTTTATTGCCTTAGCCATTTGGTGCCTGCAGCGTGTCTCTGGTCACATGACTGGGTGTAGTTGGCAGTTGGGCTTTGTGTATTCCTCCTAGACAGCCACACACAGTGGGAGCCCTGGGTGTGACTGGATAGGACATCACTGGCAGGATGGGAGGGAGAAACTGGGCCCAGCCTCACTTACACCCGAGTAGGCTGTGTCCTACCTCCACAAAAAGGGATTCAAACCCCCTCTAGTTAGTCTGGAGCCAGGAAGGCAGGGCATCTGTGCACTTCAAAGGCATGCCTCTAGAATCTTCTCTCCACTTCAAAGGCACAACTTTGTATAAAGAAGGACTTCAGATCCCAACTCGTCTGTACACTTCTGGACCTGTGGATACTCTGCCAGGAAGAAGGACTGCTGTGCTGCTACATGGACTGCCACTCTGCTGAACTGCTTCTCTAAAGGAACTGCTGCCCTGCTGTGCTGACCTGCTGTACTCTGTCTATAGAAGAAGAACTGTACCTGCAACTTCATCTTGAACCCAGGACCCCAGAGTGACTCAAAGGGCTTTTCTGCTAGCCTCCCGTTCTGAGCCTCAGAGACATAAAAGGATCCTCAACAGTTCCTGGGCCCTTCTTCAGGGCGAGTTCCTGACCCCCAAGTGGTGCCTTTCAGGTCCTGGACACTTGGTGTGGCTAATGGGCTCTTGAAATCAAGCTTTTGACCCATTTGCACTGGATCCACGCCTCTCGCACCAAAATTCAGCGCAATCCACTACCAGCCTATGCTTTCGCACAGCAGCATCGACAGCCCGCAAGGGACTGCCAACGCAAAGCTCCAGCCCACCTGACCGCGACGGCCGACCTGCTCTTCACACCACGTCGACTGTCGCTTGCAGCTCTCTCCTTGTTCCTCACGATCCTCTCCAACGTGAATGGGACTCTAGCACAAAACTTGAGAAGGTAAAACTTCAGCGGGACTAATCTGGGACTGCATCTGACTCGCACTCCATCGCGGTCAACTTGAACGTTTGACTTTGACCCGGTCCAGCGCAACCATATAGCCGTGGTTGGCGCTTTATGCTTTTAGGTGGTATTTTACATTTTGTTCTTTAGAAATTCATAACTCCTGTTCTACTGATTAGATTTTTGTTGTTTTGGTCTTGTTTTATTTATTAAATTCTCATCTTTATTTCTAACCCGGTGTTGGATACTCTTTGTGTAACATTTTTACAGTTTGAAGTGTTGCAGAAATACTTTACACATTGCCTCTAAATTAAGCCTGACTGCTCTGTGCCAAACTGCCAGGGGGTTGAGCACAGATTAATTTGGGGTTTGCTTGTGCGTTACCCTGACTAGGATTGTGGTTTCTGCTTGGCTAGGGCTCACACCCTACTCAACCAGTAACCCAATTTCTAACGAGACCTATATGGTCATGATTGTGTTAATAAAATGATGTAGCATAAGTCATTTTGTCCTGGAATTGATGATATGTATTTTCATGAAACGCTTTTCTTAGTAAAAACTGGTACTGAGTAATGTGATGGACCATTCCCTCCTACTAAGCCAGCAATTCTAAAATACATATATCTGATTGGGCACGGTTAATTAACAAGTGCTATTGTATGTGTACAAGAAGATATACGTGAGCATAGCTCTCAATGAATTTATCAACCTAACTGGAAAATAATACACATTTGACCTAAGAGAGATCTGCATTCTCTTAAAGAGGGTATTGTAAATTTCCCAAAGCCTATTGAGGATGGAGGGTAAGCTAAAGTCCTTGACTAGATGGCAGCAATGCTGTGCTCAACACCATTCAGAACACCACCTTGGCACCCTTAAAATGCAATCTAAATCCTGTAGCATGCCTCAGCAAGGGCTTGACAAAATTTGACTTGATTACCAAAACACTGAAGGAACTGTATTAACTTCTTTTCTGAGTATGCAAGTCTTCAGGTCCAGCTGCATTACCTACAAGGCCATCCAATTCAACACCTCTGCATACCTGGCCAAGAAACTAATCACATCTGGTGGGAAGGACCACATCAACAGAATGAAGACTAAAAAATTCAAGAAAGAAAGGACCAAAAAGTTAGTCTTCCCATCTACACACTCCAGATATGGAAGAAAATTGCCATCAAAATCAGGTCTGGTCTAATCCTTCTGCAGTTAGGGAGAAAACTTACAATTCACTTCATCAAAGAGAACTAAAACCTTAGACAGTATAACCTTCCTGCCATTTGTAAACAGTCTTGAAGCATATCCTTGGGCCCATGGTCTGTGCTCTGTTGACTTCCAATTGTGATTATAACTGCATGAAACTTTGGTCAGAAGGCTAAAGCTATTCCCAACAGCAAATGCAAATCAGCAGGTGACAGACACTTGTCAATCTTGTGAACTTTGTTATAGAATTATCTCTTCTCAGCATTAACATTTCACCGAACATCATAAACTTTAGCGTAAACTAGAAATTCACTTCTTCATTCCACTCGGGCCATAGTCAAAAGTCATAAGCATGCAGAAATGCAATAAGGATGAACAAAGGTGACCAGACACAAGCAACATTCAATCAACTCCAGGTGAAAGCTGGCTGACTAATCCACTAACGAACTAACTTTTCATTGCAAAATCTGAGTCATTGCCACCAAGTTGACCTGCAACCCAGAAACACTTCATCATAAGGTTCATTTTAATTGACCCAAACCAATATACTGTTATTCATTTACATGAATATGAAATGATGTAATACTGTGCTGCCGGCTCCGCATAGCTGTAATCTAAATCGAAGGCAGCCCACTAATTTCCAATGCAACACCATATCTGAGAGCCGTTGGAAGCAACTAAGTTATGCAGTGCATACTTGAGAGACAAACGCAGACAAGCATAGACATAGAGGGGACAATGCATTAACATACAATACCCTAGCCAAAACGATGCAGCTTTCACATGAACTAAGCAATTCAACGTGAAAAACCTCTGGATTAAGATGCATCACAATTTTAAAAATAACGATGAATAAATATGTTAAATGTGTAAGGTAGAGAGCTACCCTTTGAGACGCGTGCGAGCTCCACGCAAGATGGCTGCCGGACCTTGAAGCTACCGGCCGTCTCCGACATATTCATGAGGGCCCGTCGCACATCACCTCTGCCTCTTTAATCTGGCGGCAGAAATTCTCGTCGGAAGGATGGCACCTTCCTTTTGATCTCTTTGGAAGCATTTAATTAGCTGTGCAGGCATATTTTCTGGACTTCAGATTCCTGCCTGCCATGGTGCGCCACCATTTTGAGATCCTCCCTGATTTCTGAGAGACATATCTTTGCTACTTCATGACCGAGGGGGCTGCATTTTTTCGTTTGTTAGCCACTCTGCAACATGTAGCTGTTCTTTCTGCTTGCCTACATTGCTGCCTCAAGGTACATTTTGCTGTTTTCACGATCTAGGTTTTTTTTTCTTCATTTAAATGCTGGTGGAATTCTGATGCCATTCAATGCCTCAAATAGTCCTCTTGCATTGCCAGAACAACCTTCCTGATAGTCTCCTTCCTTTCTACGTAGACAGTTTGGAGCTACTGCTTTGCTAAGTGGAGGAACTTTATGGCTACACTTTAACTGTGTTCTCCTCGAACATTGTTTTCCGTACATGCCCTCATGCTATCTGCAACACACTCTGCAAAGGTTGTTTAATTAGTCTCAGTTGGACCAGACCCATTACACTGTCACATATCTTTATGATATATTAGGAGGTCACTATGCTATTTAACCCGCTTTTATGGGTAGATCTCTAAAACAGAGGGATGTCTCCACCCCTTATACCTTCTACTAAAATTATATCTCGTCCTAAATCTAGACAAAAAGATTTAACTCCTAAGTCTCTGGCGACCTGGGTTTGGAGTGTTCCTCTTCTGCATCCGGAGCTTTGCCCAAGAAACCCCCCTCTTCAGTGAAATGCCCAAAGAAGGACTCGGATTCACCATCTAAAACACCCCATCCTTTCACTTTAGATGATGTAATGGAAGAACTAAGAGCTCTGAAACCCTTTGTGGTTGAAACTAATGCCTCTCTACTTCATATTGTGGAGAAATGGTCCACACATGACCAGTGTATTGTAAAGGACTCAATCCCGGTCATATCCCTGCTAACAAAGGAAATAGAGTTGCTTAAAAGGTCTACTGAAGACTTAGAAAATAGAAACAGGAAAAATAATTTACAGCTCTACGGAATTCTGGAAAATTCAGAAGGGTCTAACATGAGCTCCTTTTTGCAAAAAATCATACCTACCGTTGTACGTTTATCTGACTACAGCCCACTTAATATTCGAAGAACCCATTGTTTTTGTCAAAAACTATCTACAAGCTCCCCTCATCATAGACCTAGGGGCATCATCATTCTTTTTCAACAGCACATTGAGTTGATGCATATTTTATCTCCTGCCAAACGAGCGGGACCACTGGTCTGGTAACAAAGTGTTATAGGCCTAGGTAGTTGCACGACCTTTTACCTACATTTGTCCTACCTTGCTCTACATAACGGTTCTGGTGCTGACCTTTTACCTAGTTAGGTGCCGCATAAATGTTGTGTGGTTTTCTCCGAAAACTAGCCTCATGTATTATGCAAGAGGATTCTCTGTATCACAGCAGGATTGCCATTTTCTGCAGAATGACTCTGTTCAAGGGTCACCACTATCGTCATCCTTGGCCGACATGCCCACAGTACCATGACACATCTAGGTAGAACCCCTGAGGGTACCTTTTGGGTATATAAGCACCACATCTTCGCTGGGCAAAAGAGAGGAGAAGAAACTTCCATGCTGACACGAGATGCTGAAGTCCCTGCACGCAGACACTCCAGCCCTCAGTGGTCTGGCATCCCTCGCGGGTTGTCCAACTCAAGACCAAGACTGGGTCCTTCGCTCTCTCACATCAGGTAATGGGGTTGGCTCTTTCCTAGGGGGATTCTTGGATACACACCTACATACATGCTAGGTGCACTTAGGTACATCTAGTTAGGGTTGCATAATAGGAGTATGCATTATCACTGTCATGTACTTGTATACTTGCATATATTTACTGTTTCAGCACTATGGTGGAATTCTACCTTTTATTTACTCTATTGGTACTTGTAATCGTATATATCTGTTTTTGTCTCATGGTTGTTGCAGCAAACTTATTTTATACTAGAATGAAGCTGCTTCAATACATTTTTATTGAAAACGTCTCCATCGTTTATTCTGTATATCTCTCTGAGATCAAGTAAGCACGAGTGACTGAGCGAAAAGTACTGTACTGTTTCCACGATCCTTGAGGAGTCAGGGTTGTCGTGTTCAATAGTTGCCAGAAACTGTTCGCTCCTTGGTAGGGTTGTGGGGCCTATAGTGGCACTGTGAGCTAGCTGGTCTACAGGCGAACATATCCTGTGGGGGTGTCTGGAATCAGTCTGGACACCAATCCCTTAGTTTGTTGTCTGAACACGCAGAACCTATATAAATTTATAGGAACTACATGACAAAGGTGTATTTTTCCCAGGACGTCTGTAATGCAACAGCTGCAAGAAGAAAATGCTTTTGGTTCTTCATCCACAATTACAGCCATTAACATTAGATACAGCATTGTCCACCCACGTTTTTTCAAAGTAACTTATAAAGAGACTTCTTATGCCTTTACAAATCCAGCTAAACTACAGGACTTTTTTCATCACATTGTCTTGAGGAAATGGAAATTGGCGCTGCTGCAAAAACTTGACTGTTATATATCTTCAGTTTGATTGACTTTCCAATGTATCTGATGTTTTCTTCTCTTTAGGAATTGTTCTCTCTTGGTCCTTGTATTTTGCATAACCCATATTATTCTCATTGTCTTTCAGCCCAAGTGTATAATTTGGGGTGCATGTCCTGTTACGTCTCTTTTCGCTTCTCCATGTACGTGTTGTCTCTGCAGCATTTCATTCATATTAGTCCATGGTAAGTTTGTTTCTTATCCTCTTGTATTTACCAGTAGCGGCTGCTACCAGATGGGGGTGGTGGGTGGGGATGGTTAAGTAATAAAAAAAAAACTTACCTTAGAATGGCCAGCCGGCCGCTGCCTCCCCTGCGTCCTCTTCCTTCTTCCTCTGCAGCGCGGCTGGCAGCAGGAAGCACCCGGCACACAGGCTCCCCTGAGTCAGTCTCACTGCTGCAATGTAGCGTTGTTATGGGTCTCAGCACCGTGGATAGGCGCTCAAACTCGAACAGGGAGCCTGTGCATGTTCCTCACCAGGCTGTGTAATGCATCCTGGTAGGAACATGCAAAGTGCGCATGAACTATTTGGTCGGCCTAAGAGGGCCGGCCAAACAGTTTGTTGCTCACTTTGGGAGTGCAAACCAATCCTCCCCCTGCGCTACCCAAACCCGCCAGCCCCACACTGCACACAGGCCACTAACTGCATGCAATACGAAAAATAAAATGACAATAACGATACGTATTTACCTCATAATATATTGTTTGGCACTATTCTTTCTCTCCATATCTCTCCATCTTTGTGTCGGTGATAGTTGACTTGTTTGATGGTTCTTGTTTATCTTTTTCATGTGTCCCAGAGCCAGGTCTGTTTCCATCTTCTTTAGGTGCTCGGCACTCTTCTCGTCCCTAGGGATGATTATTTTTACATGTAAGGTGTTTTTCGCAACTAGGGTTTTTCTTCCTGCGTTGCCTTTTTTGCTGTTTTTATCTTTGTGGGATTTTTTTTTTATGTCCCATATGCCTTTTTCCTCTTCTTTTCTCTTCTTTCTTTTTCTCTCTGTTCCTCTTTACTCTTTGCTGATACTTTCAGTTTTTGATAAACTCATTTCTAAATTTATTCCCAATGTTCAGTTATGAATTCACCTCACATACAGCTTAGAGTTACAACCTGAAACGTTAAAGGCTTGAAAATCCTATTAAACGCCAAAGAGTTTTGTCCCACCTTTCTAGATTGCGCTGCCAGCTTGCGCTGCTTCTAGAAACTCATCTTACTGATGCTGACATTATCAAACTTTAAAAACAATGGGTGGGAAAACGTTTTTTCCCCTCTTTTCTGCAACATAAAAATGGAGTAGCTATTGTATGTCATAAAAGTTTAAATGTTTCCCTTATTTCCAAGGAAAGTGATCAGGAAGGTAGATGGGTTTTGGTACAACATAATATTGATAACATTACTTTTACGATACTTAATGTATATGACCCCACTAACTGGGATCCTAGGTTCTGGAAACATATTATGCAATTAGTTACTAAAAATTATTCTGATCTTTTCATTTTAGGGGGCGATTACAATCAAATAATGGACCCTTTTCTGGATCGCCATTCATCTACGAAATTTTTCCTAAAATGTTTACGTATGCTATTACTCATAATTCTCATTCAGACTCCTGGAGATTAGCTCACCCTGAACTCCAAGAATATTTCTTTTACTCTGCTCCTCATAAAACACAGTCTAGGATAGACTATATTTTCCTTAGCAAGAATCTAATTCAACATTTAGTTAATTCTGTGATTGTTTCAATTTTAATTTCCGACCATGATCCTGTGTCTGCTGATTTAGATATTCTTCCCAATTCCGCATCTTGTTCTTGTTGGAGATTCAATAATTACTTATACTCTGATAAAGTCTTTCTTTCTTTTTTACAAAGCTATTGTTGATGACTATTTTAACATTAATGATACAGGTGAATCTTCTTTTCATTTTGTTTGGGGCGCGTTTAAGGCTGCATCTAGAGGTTTTATTGTTTCTTATGTTTTTAATAAACAAAAAACTATGGCGAAGGAATTGGCTGCTATTCTTAGCAAATTAAGAAATTAGAACATAAATATTTAATGTCTAAAAATAATAAGACTGACCTTGATGTGCTTATTGCTGCCAAGATCCAATTTAATAAAACTAATATGGAAAAGGCATGTGGTACTCTTTTAAAAATTAATGCTAGATACTATGGGGGACGTAATAAACTTGGATTTTACTAGCCAACTATCTTAAAAGTAGGAAAGAAAAATCCTCTACTGTCTCTATCACTAGTCAGTCAGGAACGAAATTCTTCTGTGACTCTGATATTGTTAGGTGTTTTGTTGTTTATTATCAAACACTCTATACCCTTGAAGCCATGCCATATGAGGATTCTCTCTCTTTTTTGTTTTCTCATTCTTCCATGCGCAAATCCTCAGTGGTTGATTTGTTTTTTACTGTTAAACGCCTTCCACTTGGTAAGTGCTGGGACCAGATGAGTTCACGGTTGTATTTTTCCTTCAATTTTCAAAATTACTTTTTCCCAAATTATCTAAGTTAATTACTCATCTCCTCTCTTTAAATAAATCTTCAGGCACATTTACGGAAGCTATGATCTGTCTTATCCACAAAAAAGACAGAGATCCTTCTTTATGTAAGAACCATCATTCCATATCACTTATTAATATTGACTGTAAAATCTTTGCCAAAGCACTCGCCTTACGTCTCAGCGGTTTTATCACGGATCTTATAGATATGGATCAATCTTGGTTTGTTCAGAGTAGGAACATTATGGATAATTTGCGAGTCTTTTTGAACATTCTCACTAAAGCAGCTAAACCTAATCAATTATTGGCAACAGTGGCCTTGGATGCCAAAAAGGCATTTGATCGAGTAAATTGGATCTATCTAATGTATGTTCTCCGTTGGCACAGGTTTGGCCCTCAATTTTTGCAATTAATCTCCTCACTATATTCATCCCCATGTTCTTCTGTTTTAGTTAATGGTATCCAATCTTCCGATTTTCCCCTTCACAGAGGCACACGGCAGGGTTGCCCTCAATCGCACATGTTTTTTTATACTTGCACTTGAACCTTGAAGTTGAAGCACTTTGAGGATATCTCTGGTTTTCAGCTGAATAAGGTCCATCTGACATTTACGGCCTATTCAGACTATATCCTGCTTTATATCTAAGCCCGAAACTTCACTTCCTACATTTTTGGAAATCCGTAATGAATATTCGAAAGTCTCAGGCTTTAGGCTTAACACTGAAAAATCTGAAGCAATGCCTTTGAATATGTTCTGCTTCAAAGTGCCTTTTTGTGGAATGAGTCTTGCCTGCAACCCTGATAAAAACAAGTGTCTAGGTAATGTTTAGTGCAAAACCCTTAGAGATACCCTACACTGTAATATGGAAGTTCTGCTGGCAAAAGTTTCTAATTTGACACAGGGTCTTGGTGTGGCCACCTGGATACTATTAAAATGATGCTGCTTCCAATCAGTACATTTTATCTGTTGATGCTGCCTATCAAAATTCCGATAAAGTATTTTAAAGCTATTGATAGACTTTTATCTAAATTTTTATGGTACTTCAGACCTTCGTGCATTTCTTTACATTGTCTCAAATCTTCGCAATCAGTAGGTGAGGTCAAGTTTCCTGATTTCTCTTGTTATCATAAGGCTTTCGGTATCAAACAATGTCAAAACTGTTTTTTTTGGCCTTTCAGACCGGCCACTCAAATTATGGTTTCAACTGGCCCTCATTTCCCCCTTTTCTCATAATCACCTTATTCATCTGTCACAACTTCCTAAATACTGGGTACCTGCAGTGGTCTCTCATCCTTGTACTCTCTTTAAGCCTTACTTAGTTGCTCCTCTTCCTTTAGCTGATAATATTCTCCATAGCTCTATTTCGTATAGTAAAAATCTACTAGTTAATGGTGAACCACTATTTTGGCGCTCTTGTTTCATTAGAGGTATATTTACTATTTCTCAATTGGTTCAACATAATAATATTATCATTCCATTTGAAACTCTCTTCTCTTCCTATAATCTCTCTCCAAAATCCTTCCAGCAATATCAAATTTTAGTCACATACTTCAATTCTCTACAGCCTCAATAATATACGGAACAATGCTGTCTCCCCCTTCAGATAGGCCAAAGTCTAGATTAGAACTTTTATGGGAATCAGACTTACACTCTAGTTGGCCTACCAGACTGTGGCAGAAGATATCGGAAAAAATTGTTCTACAGCTCGCCCTGCCAGTCTCACTCAAACAGTCTATGATTTCTACAATAGGTTATATCATACACCTGAATTTCTCTTCATGTGTAAATTGATTCAAGGTGGTGCTTGCTGGCGGTGCAATTCCAATTCTGGTACTTACCTTCACATGTTCTTCCTGTGGTCTAAATTGTCATTATATTGGGAGCAGTTGGTGACAAGAATAGACATATTACTGAAGTTCACTCTCCATTTTCTATTAATGATCTGTTTTTAGGTGGCTTAAGTAATATTTGGCCTCACAATAAATCAATTTGTAAACTGGTTGATCTACTTATTGCCATTGCACTACAGGTGATAACCACTGATTGGAAATCTATAGATAATATCACATTAGAACAGTGGGAGAATTTAGTTTGTCACAATCACCATTTAGATCGTTATAATTTACACTCTTCAACTTTATTGGTGTAACGTGAAGAACTTTGGGAACCTTTGACTAAATACTAGGGGTGGGCGGTAAACTCCGCTCCGCTGGCTGAGTTCGCAGAGTTTTGCCACTCCACGCTCTGCTTGATGCGCGGAGTTCAGAAAAACCTTCGCCAACCACCAGCAGATCAGAGTTTGCTGGCTCATGCTGCTTACCCCTGGTAGGAACCTTGAAACATCACATGTTACATGCATACGTCAATAAGGCTCACACTACAGGCAGGGACACCGGTTCACCAGAAGTCTGAAGGCCAATTAAATTGTTGCATTAAAAAGAATAGACCTGCAGAGTTCAAAAACATGAACGGTGACTGATCAGCCATGCTGGATGAGGATACACATGTGGTGTCTTCTGACAGCAGCCACTGGTTTGTGTCACCTAAGAATCTTTACAAGACACCAGCCGTTGAACTCTGCCTCTTATTATGAGACTGTCATGCTACCGAATTCTCTGTGTTGCGATGATATACTGGTCAGATGTGGTGGTAGAAGAATTTAATAAATGAATGGCTTCCTCTGGGGCGCTGAGCATTCTTTTTAACTCCACGAGTTGTCCAGGACCTGTGTGCACAGGCATTCATTTAAGGCGCAACAAACTGTAGAGAGGTGGGGACGGGGAGCTATTAGAAAGAAAACAGGTCCAGTACCATTGCTCCCAAGAAATGAAGTGGTATACACAGAGGGGTAACTGTTCCTCAAGAAAAAGAGAGTAGCAACCTATTCTGGTTAGCGCATAGGAGTTGTCTGTCTCAGTAGAGTTGGGATATTCTAGAGTGAGGGGGAATTCCTCCTTTTGAATATAGTGCCCTCACACACCCTTGCGAGTGTCATGCTTCATCATCGGGCGTTGCTCCTCGTGGGGGTGGCGCTGCTGTCCCCCACGGGCCCTGCGAGAGGGCTCTTTAACGGAGATCTTTTAAGGAGACGCCGCAGTTGTGCATGCGGGTGTGTGGGCCTGGGACAGTGAGTGAAGTGAGTGAGTTAAAATTATCAGCCGGTACCTAGAACCTAGTTTTATTCGGGGGTCCGGATGATAAGGTTAAAAATGGAGCGGATGTGGAGCTCCTCTTGGAAACAAATGTAGAAGGGGGATAAATGTAACCCCGTTGCTCTCAGTATCCGTGAAGGTGTATGAAAAAAGAATAGGGTCAACATGTTTCGCGCATCGGAGCGGTCCATAAGGGATCCATGGGCGCTTCGTCAGGACCAAAAGGGTGAAAAGAATATATATAGAGAAGAAAATGATCAGGGACAAAAGGGACCCCTGTATACCTGTAATACCTATAATCAGGTGTTGATGCGTCTCAGCGCTAGTAGGTACGTGTACTTCAAGTTCCTTTGCCCAACTCACAAATTAGAAGTGGAGGGCCGCGTCGGCGCTCACTGCGGCTATGGGGGAGAGTATAGTCGCTCGTCCCCTCTTGTGCCCGGTACCTGCCCGTCCGTCAGAGAATCGCCGGTCATTTAAGGCGGCCAGCTAGACTACACCTGCCACAACACAATGGGACTTACAAGTGGATTATATGTCTTTTTCATAATGCTTTTGTGTGCAGAAGGTAGGTTCCCCCACTGCTTTTGATCTTGCCTCCTATTAGCAACCAGGAAGCGGTATGAAAATGAAATAGATTTACATTTTTGGTGGGTGGGCGTGCATTTATTTAGAGTTGTTTTTGAGATAGGACGTGCATTGCCTTGCTTTCACTGCAGTAATTGAGCCTGGCTCTAAATATTCTTGCTATAGAAAAACAATGGTCCTAGACTTATGTTAAATCTTAGTTGTCTGAAGCAATCATAGACATCATAGGGTACATATACAGTTTAATTCAATAATGTACCATTAACTTATTTAAAACACATTCAAATATATCCTCAAAATCCAAAAAGAAATCCAAAAAAGGGCACACACAATTGTTTTTATGTGACTCGTATGTGACTCGTATTTTATTCGGTCACTTTTCATACCATTTTATCATATTCAATGTTCAAAACAGAGGAGAGGTTGCTCCAAGGGAAAAAGTGAAGAAAGAAAGTGCTCGTGAAGTAAGATAGAATATATAAGAGGGAGATCCAATCAAGAAAAACAATGATTCATCATTATTTACATTACAATCTCATTAGTAAAACTGGTCGTGATTCATGATTACACCAGTTCTACATTGAGGCCTGTCCATTAGTTAGTTCATGGTTAATCATTTTGTTATTTCTCAAAAAATGCGCAAACAACGTTTGTCTGTAAGCAAGTAGGGCTGGGATAATAACAGGTACAGGCCCCGAGTAGGGGAGAGTGTCGACGTTTCGACCCTAGTGCAATGAGGGCAGTTTATATCCTCTGCAAGCGGGTCTTCCTCAAGACAGAAAGGAGGGATGAGGGGATGCGGGGAGCAACTGATCATGGGTGATGCACAGTTAAAGTGCCGCCCCTGGGTATAGATATAAAAGTCTTCAATTAATGGGTGAGAAAATCGCCCACAGCGTCTTAATACATCATCTTAGCATGGCCCGGGGGAATCCAGCTGGTAAATATTCTTGCAGTATGCTCACACAAATATGGAGCTGGTTCCTATAGCATCTATGCAGTGTTTTTTTAAGGTGGATTTGGAGTGTAACACATGATTCAGCAGGATAAGTTATGTGGCTTTAATTAAAGAGGAGGAGGGCTATTTCTGGGGATTACTGCAATTACTGTGTATTTTGTGATGTGTGGGCTAGGAAAGTTGAAAAGGCGTCAGGTGTGTAAACGAGCGGAGGAACCCTTGCTTTGCCCAGGTGAAGAGAGTGCCACATGTGTGCCTAGGAGGCACGCCGCAGGCATTGCAGATCTCTCCTACATGGAGCTGTGGGTGCCTCTCTGCCGTGATTAAGGCCATGGAGACGCGCGTTCACCTCAAGGCTGCATTCATTTGTGCATAAATGACACTTCCCCAATGACCCTTGTCAGCTGGGAAAGCGATCCGTTATCTGACTGGGACAGAGGGAAGGGGTGTCTGCGCAGGTCTAGGCACCTGTACGTGTCACAGGCAATCCATGCAATTTAGAGAAACGTCTATTCGTAATGTTTGCACACACACAAAATCATGCTTAATTGAATAGCTAGAGGCTTGGTCCTGGTGCAATAAAATCTTCTTCACGGAATTCCACAGAGTGAAACTCTGCGAGCTCAACCCAGGCCAAATAAATACTTGCCTATGCATGCTCGTATTTCAATTTAATTGTGCACTGTTTTTTAGCTTTCTGTTTATTAGTTGTTGATAATTTAATTCTCTATAACTAACATATTGCTTGTTATTATAAAATGTATTTTTATATAACTTTATGGTACTATATCTACAATTTCATAGCATATATCCCTTCTTTTTCTTTCCTTTTCTCTTTCTTTTCTTTCTTTTCTCTTTCTTTCTTTATTTTTTTATACCTGCCCATTTTCTTTATCATTCTTTATTTATTCTGGTCAACGTTATAATGTAGTATTGGTTTTTCTGAGGATGTTTGAATATTCATTTCAGGTTTTTGCAATGTATTTCAATGTTCTTTCTATATATTGGTCTGCCAGAACATATGTATACTTTCTTTTTACTTTAATAAAAGTTATTAAACTGAAAAAAAGATAGAGAGCTACCCTTAAATAGATACATGTAAGACATTTTCTTAAGAAAAACACATTATTTTGGCATTGTCATTTTTTTAAATGCGTTAAAACAAAACCACATACCACGGGTGCTGCTACAATACATCTCATGCTAAAATACGAGTATTTAAATGTGCCGGATCACTGAAAGGAGGCCATTGTTTCACTACTCTTTAAAAAACCCAACGCTGACCCCTCAGAAATGAAGAACTTTCGCCCCATCTCCCTTCTCCCGGACCCCGCAAAAATCTTGGAGAAATTCATCAACCCTGAGCTGATGAATTACGGTGAATTTCATGAGATCTTAGACCATTCTCAAAATGGTTTCCGCACCATTCATAGCACCGAGTCTTCCTTCATTGCTGCCACGGATCATATCCGCATGCAGGTAGATCAGGGTTGATCAGCGGTGTTGATTATGCTTGATCTGTCGGCAGCATTCGATACCGTTTCTCCGACATGCATGGTTCAACATTTGCAGGAAGTGTGACTTATGGGAAAGGCCTTGCAGCTTCTCCACTCCTTTATGACAGGGAGAACAAACATCGTCAGCTGCGGAGGTTTCAGAGCTAAGGCCTTTAGCCTCCCTTGCAGGGTCCCCCAGGGCTCATCACTGAGCCCCACCCTCTTTAATATTTACGTGACCCCTCTAGCTGAGTTGGTGAGATCTTTTGGGTTCTAGGTGATTTCCTATGCGGACGACACGCAAATCATTGTTTCCATCTCTAATGATTTGCAATTGGTCGCAGAAAAATTTAACCATTGCATGGCAAGCAATATCGTCTGGATGAAGAATAATTCCCTTAAGATTAATGCCGATAAAACCGAGATTCTAGTTTTTGGTCCCCAGAACTCCATCTGGTCGAACGCCTGGTGGCCGGCAGAATGTGGTCCCATTCCCATCCCGGTTAGGACAGCTAAAAACCTGGGGGTCACTTTTGACATGGAGCTGACCTTTGACGCTCAGGTCAGCCGCACTGTCAGCACCTGTTTCTACATCTTGAAAACCCTTAGAAAGGTGCTACCGTATATTCCACCCGAACTGCATCGGCCCACCATCATTGCACTGGTCACCTCCCGAGTTGATTATTGCAATGCGATGTCCTCAACATCAATGTGGCTTCCCTGAACAAGATCAGGACATTCAGAACGCGGCGGCCAGGCTGATCTTTAACATTCCTAAGCACCAATCAGCCAGGGAGGGGATCCGTGCTTTGCATTGGCTCCCCATTAGGAAGCGCATCTCCTTCAAGGTCCTTAGTATGATCTACAGGGCCTTGTAAAGTAAAGGCTCGCCGCAGCTGAAAACCATGTTCCAATGGTACACACCTGGGAGGACCCTGAGATCCTCCTCCTTCCAGAAAAAAGCTGATCTCTCCTAAATTCCGCAGGGTCAGATGGGGCGGACACTCCTTCTCTGTGGCGGCCGCCAAACACTGGAACACTCTGCCCCCCTCTATTTCCAATGCAGAATATTTTCCGGTGTTTAGAAAGCTGCTGAAAACATGGCTTTTTTCGACATAGTTGGTTAATCTGTGCCTTTCTTCTCCTCCCCGTTCGCCCAGCGCCTTGACACCCTCGGGTATTAGTGCACTTTATAAATCCTATCCACATAAATACTTTTGAGTCAATTAAAAAAAATAGAAAATCTGCACTCAGAAATCTACTACGAACAGATACACATCTACTATTTTGTGAAATCCATAAACATCTTTAGTAGTATGCCTGGAAAGCTGCACATCATGTGACATTTTACCCAGGCTCCCATTTCGTCAATTCAGAATTCTACAAAGCATATATAAACACTAGGGAAATGCTGTCCCATTGATTGGCAGATGCGCATTTCTTTTCTTCACTTTACTTCGCTACAAAGAAAACTATTTTTCTTATGAATTAATCCTTCCCCTACATCTCTTCCAAGTATAGAATCGTTCTGTTCCCATTCCAGTCCTGGAGTTCTCTGTAATCATGTTGGAAACATATGCAGCAGTAAACCTTGCCACAATTCCTTATGTTAATTCCTGGCCGTCATAAATGAGGGCATTATCATCTGTAAACATACATTCATGGCCCAAGATACTACTGTGAATCGCGCCCTTTGCATTTAAGGAGTAACACTCAGTTAATGACTTTGTTTACATTGAATGTCCATTCTTCCTCAAGAAGGAGGTAAGAGACGTGAGGTGGCATGCTAATTTACATACTTTGATAGTACCTTCCTAATGTATTTCCTTAGGAAATTTCAAGTGACTTATTAAAGAAACAGCACAATGCATTAAGAAAATACCTTGATTTGAACACAGGTGCCCTTAACTTTCAGCCACAATTCCTTCTTTCTACTTAACCTGTAATACAGAATTGAAGAAACACACTTTTTAGACCTTAATGTGGGATTTACTGACCCTGAGTGTATTTAAGACCTTGTAAGGTAGCTCAGTGTGTCCACTGCCAGTATTTGTGTGTGATCTGCATGTTGGAGCACAGAATCCCAGCAAGGATGATTTAACCTTCCGAAGTAGATTAACTGAGTGTTTGAGTAATCTCAATTTTACATAAAAATGTTTTTTATAAAGCTCTATCATTTTTTTAAATATAATTTACCCAAAATGCAGAGTATTGCAATGCACACACAACAGACTATTTGATCTCTTTTGCAGAAACGAATGCTCTTTTGGTCAATCAGAATTGTGTTCCTGTAGTCTTATTATAATCCGTGAGAAGACCTAGCCCTCTGTTGCAATGTCTCACACTTCAGGCTTCCTTCTCAAATATTATATTTGTAACCATCACTACGTTATTGTATGCACTGTTTGATTTTCAATTTCTGATCGCACACTGATTAGCGTAGGAATCCCCCTCCAAAAAAGTGCAGATACTGGAAATGGGATAACAGTGATCAGAATATCCTTCAGCAATGCTTGAACTGTTCCTCTAACAGCCCTAATTCCAGTACTGGAGTTCAAAGGCCCAACGATGGGAGTAAATATACAGATATTACTCTCCTAAAATTGTATTGGAGCATATGTAAGTAAAAGGTAAACACAATTGTATTTTTATATGTTAAGTGATCAAATGATGCATAGGGTTGCTTTTAAAACCATACGATCTGCAGGGCTGCTGTTCGGATATTTTAACAGGAGAAAGGCAACATAAAGCATTTTTGGTTACGCAAGAGTGGCTGTTCTAGAATGCATCATGGCATCTAGAAGGTAAGTACTGAAAATCATCAAACCAATTCTGCAATAGTGAGGAGAGTTGGTTGCCCCCCATGGGCTTGCCTAGGGTGTGATCAAGGCTGGGGTTTATTCAGTAAGGTTCTAATTCTCTTTCCAGGTGGTCCTACCAAGGGTTTGTGAGAGAAGCCAGGTAACAGCAGTGTGGTATGCCAGAGTGAGACCAACAATTCAGTCAATACGTACCTCCCTAATAGTCCAGCAGGCCCAAATCCAAATATCCACATTCTATCCAGACAAAAAAATGGCATCAGCTTCAACTCAGTAGGAGAGCTTGGTGGATCCCACTATCACCGACGCCCTAGTTGGCAATCCCCAAATGAGTGCCTCATTGACTAGGTGGTGCAATTAAGGCCAACTACAAGTGCAGAAATTTGTACTCGGCACAAGAAGCTTATTTCAGTAAAATGGTTCACTGACATAATATCAATGTTAAAAATATGGATGAAAAAATACCGAATGCAAAAATATCGACTCCCTATACTTAAACCGGTAAGTACAAAAATATCGAAGTAAAAAATATAGATGTAAAAAATAAGGATTTAAAAATATATGTAAAATAAAATGTATTAAATAATATTATTCTGAACAAAATACATTAAATTTAATATACATATCAACTAAATATAACAAACTTAATTTAAAAATATAAACACACAAACATAATTTATACATATACATATATTTAACTATTATTTTTTTTAATTTTTAAAATTATATAAAAATAATATATATATATATATCAATAATTTAAAATAAAAAAACATTCTATAATAAATTAAAACATTAAGGGGTCGGTTACGATGGCAGAAGGCCCGCCATTGCCAGCCGTGCAGTGGCGGGCCCTCCGCCATCTGGCGACGATTTTCCCCCCGCCATATTACGATGGCGGGGGGAATCCTCAGTGAAGCGTGGCGGTCGCAAAGACCGCCCGCTACTGTTTCCGCAAGGCGGTCCTTTTCCGCCCGCCTTGCGGAACCAAAACATAGGGATTCATTGCGGCGGTGCCTTGCAGGCACCGCCGTAGGGATTACGATATCCCTTTCTGTCAGTCATTTTGCGGCAGTCATCCTGCCACGAAAAGAAAAGCGGAAACGGATTTGGGGGCCCGTTGCGGGCCCCCCTTGTGTTGGGGGATGTGGTGGTGCACTGGGGGGGTGCCCATGGTACCATTTCCCTGCACTGAGTGGCAGGCACCGCGTGGTGCCTACCACATAGTGCTGGGAAAGGCACTACATGCATTTTTACTATTGCGGCGGGTGCTGCAGCCAGCAGCACCCGCCGCAATGGTAAACATGCAAGATGCGACCGCCACGGTGGCGGTTGCATCGTAATTGCAGGTGCGGGACCGCCACCATACAGGCGGGCGGTCCCAATCACCACATCGATGGCGGGCGGACTCAAGTCCGCCCGCCATCGTAATGACCCCCCTAAATTATTTAAAAAAAATAAAACTTACATTTCGCAATACAATAAATGCAACAGTAGGGAAAATGTTGGATAGCAAAATAATGAAATTTACAATTCTAACTCCAGTGAGTGCAACAGTAGGGAAAGTGTTGGATAGCGGAGGGGTAAAAATTAATATTCCGTCCGACGCACACGAGCACCATGACGTCGGACGCCCGGGGGCCGTCCGCATGGAAGAGGTTAATTCATCAATTAAAAATAAATTACTTCCCACCCTTTCCACCATTTACACCTATAAACCCCACAACACACACCTAAAACTAATTACACAATGACCATAATTAATTACTAATTAATTATTTAAAATTAATTAACAACTAATTATTAATTCATCAATTAAAAATAAATTATTTCCCACCCTTCGCACCATTTACACCTATACACACCACAACACACACCTAAAACTAATAACACAATTACCATAATTAATTGCCAATTAATTAATCAAAATTAATTAACAAATTATTAATTCATTCATAATAAATTACTTCTAACATTTAACACTCTAACATCTCAATTAAACAATTATTAATAAACAAAAAATGTGCAATACGTTTAATATAATTAAATTACTTCCCACCCTATTCCCCTATAAACCCACAACCCGCTACGGAACTAAAAATGCAAAATTCAAATAATAAAATATTAATAACAACTAAAAATAATCTATACATTTTATATAATTAAATTACTTCCCACCCTATTCCTCTATAAACCCACAACCCTCTACAGAACTAAAAACGCAAAATTAAAATTAAAAAAATGTAATAACTAAAGTTTTAACACATATAATAAAAATACAAACAATTCTTATACAAAAAAATACATCACATACATATAAAATATATACTAAAAAACATAACATTAATAAAAAATCGATATTTTTAACAACTATATTTTTGCAAACAATATTAAACACTTATATTTTAAACATCGATATTACTTACCTAAAATCGATGTTCTTGACCACAATATTTTGTCTGCCGATATTTCTGACCCACAATATTTTTACCTCGATATTTGTGCATGTCGATATTTTTGCATCGATATTCTGTCTCTGCACCAGTAAAATACCATAGTGGACGAATGCACATCCATTCAATTGCATGTTTAGATTACCATTTAGCATAAATAATAACACTAAAAATAAATAAAACTTCAATAATAAAAATAAATAATTTGATCTGTAAATAACAGATATCTGATTCTATGTTTCTTGTATAAAGTAAAAGCTAGCATATTAAAGCAAAGTACTCACAAACCCCCCTCTGCATCTATGACTTCCCCCTTCTGTTCCTTCTGCTCACCTTTCCACCCCTTGCTGTGCCTCTCCACATCTGTTCTTCACTGTTTAAGTTTTACGTTCTTACTCAAAAGTCCTTACTCAGACTATTCTACAAGGGAGGGCATTCCTCCACATCTGTATCTACAACATCCACCTCATCTGTCCCTCCCACCCTTCTGTTTCCACCTCTCTTCTTATTCTAACCCATTCTTCTCCTATTCTAACCCATATGTCTCTCAATCACAGTAAGTGCTTTTCCTCTTCCCGCTTCACCTCCCACCACATACCGACTCATCTGAGTGGTCTGTTTAGCAATGCTTGTTTGATTAACAAGAACTGATTAAACATTTTCAATCTTATCTCAGATCTACTATTTAAACTGAAACCTGGTTAAGACAAAACATCTCATTAGTACTGCTCAAGGCAATGTCTCGCAACCTTTGCTGCTTATCAAATCCTGACACAGAGGATGACTGGAGGAGGACTAGCCAACATTTTCAAGAAATCAATACAATTAGTGTTCATAATATTGTGATGACAGATCCTGTATCACTCCTAGTTCAGTACTTGCATGCACCTACGTTCTGGGTGTTTATGCTGTGTTATAAACCACCAAATAATAGACCCTTTAAAGATGCATTACTAAATGCCTGTCTTGGACATCTCCTTCTCAACCTCCGCATTCTTGGTGACCCAAACATTTGCTTCACCCAGCTTATTGTTGCACAGCCATAAACCATTATTACAACCTGAAGGCTCTTAATTTCACTCAAATGACTACTGGACCCACATACAAGCCAGCCACCCTGTAACCAATGTTGGCCCTGCCTGAACTCACCACAGTAACCGGAAACTTCCCTGTCACCAAGACTGTCACAATCTCATCTCTTTCACCGTCCAGCTCTGAACAAGAACGAGTGCTACAGCAACATTGACAAAGTGTGGACCTCAAACACATGTATGTAGTGGAACAGACGCCATCTCTCTGCACTTGATTCTCATTTCCAAGTGTCTCTGCCCAGCACAAACCTCAAAGTACATTGTACTCTGAATGGTTGCTGCAACCCCAGCTGTGGCTATCTTCAACAACTTCCTATCGTCAAGCATCTCCCCCTCACACCTCTAGATAACCAATATATAACCTCTCATCAAGACTAAGTATTGTGAAGCAATAGATCCTGCTAGCTGCAGCCTGTTTTTATGAAAGCTGATCAAAGCCGAGGCAATTTCTCAGATTTGAAACTTACTCAAGAAAAATAGTCAACTTTCGGATAAACAAACTGCATTACATCGTATGAGAGGCCCCAAATCTGCTTGCATTTCTGTCTAGGACCATCTGAAGATCCTGGTGGGCAGGCAAAGAGCCACTGCATTTCTGCTCCTTAGACTGTCACAGCGCACTGCCATTCCCTTCTAGAGAGGGTTGCCTTGCAAGCTCCATTAACATGACAACTTTACAGCATCAACGCTGATGTGTTTCAAGTCTTGCTCAACTCACCACTCCTTCTCAGTGGCTACTTCATTATATTGTGGGATCTCATCAAGACCTTCGACAAACATGCTACAACTACATTTCTGACATTCAGGTCATCTTAAACCTTGAAAACCAAAGGGACCTATAATCTCAGAACTCGACCTCTGCCTCCAAATCATCGACCAACGAATGCTGAGAAATCACATTAAACGTAATTCAAAATTGAGATCCTAACATGCAGTGAATAGAAGAACTACTAGTCTATGTCCGTCTGGTGTAAGCAACTTGAAATATCACCACCGACGTTGGCAGAAGTGAGAAACCTGGGAGTGATAATGGATGTCAGCCTAACTTTGGTCCCACTTGTAAATACATTCACCAGAAGCCCCTTCTAAACATGCAAACTCTTCTGTGAATCTTCCTGCATCTCATTTGCCAGCTGAAGCTTCAGGCTACCATATCACTCATCCTGTCTTAACTATGCAATCAAATTTGTTTTAGGGGTCTTTCCTCTTTCTGTTTCAAATGCTGCAAGGATTCGAGAATGCATCAGCAATACAACTTCTACACATTCATATACATGACCACATCTTATCTAACCTCCAAACGGTTCATTGGACCATGTGAGGAAAAACCCATTCTTCATCCACGTAAAGCTGCAAGGCTAGCCAGAGAAGAGAACCCTCTTTTCTAGACTGTCGCCCCAGCTCACCATCCCTCCATGCAAGTACAAGCACATTAGTGAAATTGTCTTCAGTATGCCAGCAGGAAAACGTTGACATTCTCTACTGGACAAAACAAAAAACATTGAAGATAACCTGGATATCAGGAAGACGTGTTCATTCCAAGGAAGATGCCACAATCAGTAGACAGAACGACTTGCAATTATGAAGAGAGTTGAACAACAAAGAAGCCAGAATCATGCACATTTTCCTGTGTGAGCTAAAAAAGGGAAACATATCTTTTGATCCCCCTTTAAGATGTATTTCTCGTCACGAATGTGCACTAAAATGCATGAGTGCGTGAAAATCTGGCTCTACATGAGATCTGCTTTTGTATTTCATCCCTTTTAGCTATAAGCATGAATTACAACCTACCACATTTCAGTTAAGTCCCCATTTATGCTACCTTAATTCATGCCTCCACTATATCCTACCATATAACTAAAAAGCTGGCAACAATACTATATTCATCATCCTGATGAGCCACAGACAGTGTTATCGCTCAAATACAGCCCAATATACGGTATATTCAAACCTCGCTCGGATATGGATCTCCACTCCAAAGTCTTTTTAGGAGGGAAAGCATTCTATTTAGGTAATAAACTAAGCAGTGTTTGCAGGCGTATTTTAGTAGTTACTATGTTCATATTCTTAAAGAAAATATGCCCCTCCTACTCTCGGGCATTTAACACAATTTCGATTAGTCATTCTGTGAGAATCTGCTACGCTAACTTCTCTTGTGACTGTTACCTGTCAGTGTGTAAATTGTACACCAAAATCAGCTAATGGGGTTTTCTACATTCATACAAAGCTTGGTTTCCTGCTACCTATGGATATGAAGTAAGATATAGGATGAAGAGGCTTGTGTGATGCAGGTGTAAGGATGCAGAGAACCTGCATGGATGTAATGTGGCTTATAAGAGAAGTGATTGAAGTCATTCCCCGAACAGCCTTCACCACCCTTCATCATTCACTCGCCTCAGTTATACCATTTTACCTGCTGGCTTCTACGTGTGCAATCCATGAGAAAAGCTTAAACCTTCCATCCGCCCACCTAAATATGAGGATCCTACTGGTTCATAGTGTATTTTGTGAGTGGCAAGACCTTCTCTCATATGGTAGTGCCACACTGGAGTCAGGTGCAGTAGTCAGGACCAGGACTCTAGGCACCTGGGACTCTTCATATAGTGTAGCATGAGAAAGGCACAGGGTAACTTTCATTTAAAGAAACTCTACTCAGGGACTGCATTTGTGGAGGCTCTTTAGGAGAAACAGATCAAAAGCTCCTTTTGATCTTCAGTCCAAAAACCAACCTCTATACCTCTTACAGATTTTCTGTCAGGTTCAAAACATGCAGCCTTCTATGCATGACATCACACACTGACTCAGCTCAGGTTGTTTCTCGACCATTCTTTGACTGACCAACAAGTCATACAGACAACTTAGAAAAATGTTTACGGAATGGCGCACTTTTTATACATAAACGCTGGTAGATATACCCAGACCTCGGTAACAATGAGACACAGTCCAGCTGCATTCACTGCTACTTCAAGTACCACCCTACCATAAACAGCGCTAGGTTTACACAAACACTTGACACTACATACTGTTGTAAAAGTAACACACATCTCGAGTTGAACTACATACTCAGGAATGCCCACATACGTTTGTTGTCGTTTGTGTGTGTTTTTTTAATGTGCTAGGTGAGTGAGGTAATAGGATGCACGTTAACCAATGCCGATGTGAGCTCTCATTTCTGAAAGCCCTAAACTGCACTGTTTTTTATTAAATTTGCAATTTGGCAAATTATTTTTGGAAATTGTGGATATGTTTGGCTTCCCACATCTTAGTTCTTTGATGTTCTTGTTTTGCAGTCTAAAGCTCTGTATAATACAATGGAAGAAAGATTCAGAGACAGATTTACAAAAATCATAGGTTGTCCTTGCATGACGCACGTCATTGTAAGGCGCCACAAGTCCATAACTGGTTGTCATGTGGTTTGTGGCCTCCTGGTCTGCCTTGCTACGTTGGCTTAGGCCTGGCTGCCATGATGCTTTTTTGCGCACGTTACTTTGTGCCTTTGTTTTTCCAGCCTCTGCTTCTGCCCGGCTATTTTAGAACTGTCTGCATTTCTGTCTTTCACCTTTTCTCCTGTTCCCTTTGGGTTACGTCTGCACAACATGTACAAGGTCGAAAAACAACGTCCCTTGTTCTTGCTAATCTGGCCAGTCCCTCGCACTTAGACATAACACTAAGTACAGCTGCACTGGAGAAATTCGTGTGCTTTTAATATTGTGATTTCACGGTTAGAGGCACTTGGAGAAAAACCTTTCCAGAGAGAAGAGCTGTGCGTGTCTGATGATGTAAATCTTGCACCTAGATATTGAGGTATGGGGGTTCGCCAGACAATGCCCAGAGGTCTTCTGTTTTTATAATAAACTAGCTACTAGCACGGGGAGGGTGGTATGGTCATTTAGCCCTATATCCACTGCTTTATGAAATGCTTTCCCCGTTTGTATTCTATGGAATTGTAACTATGCTGATTATATTATCCTTATGCATTATGCTGATAGTACTGGCATGTGTACTGTATCTTAGAGCACGGTAGTTGAAATACATATTTTGAACTATACAGTGTCTCTTATTACGCACGTTGTGGACAGGTATGAGTGAGTTATGAAAGGGTGTTCTTGCTCCCGCGAGTCCTGAGAGAGAGAGATACCGTGTTCTGGGTTGTCTAATCATTGGTAGCATCGCTGCTCATGAGACGCTAAAGCTAGTCGGATTGGGATTGTGGGTACTAAGGTTTATGGTTGGCTCACCACTATATTCCGAGGTCCTATTATCCTGTGCATAGCTCTGTGTATGTGCAGAATCCCTATAACATGGCGCCCAACGTGGGCGTTTCCAGGGGTCGAGAGGCTCCGCAGGGACGAGACCAACCTCGACAACAAGTCCGAGGGAAATCAGAAGAATTTCAACGTTCTCGCCCACAGTTTCAGAAGAAGAAAGTTGCAGCTGTAACAGCGAGGTATGCCACAGACGGTGAGAACGAGACTCCTGAATTGGACGTGGGCAGTGACGGACCTAGACAGCGCCGCGGAAGTTACCATAGGGGGAGGCGCTACGTCCTCATGTGGAGGCGACAGCAACTGAAACATTCATTACTGTCGAGACAGCAGACACCAGAGTGGCACCCCCTGACAGACTATATAATATTGTCATTCAAATTGAAGGTGACATACAGCGTGTTATTAAAGGGATTTTTTGGGAGAATCTGACCTCTTCTTACGACATTTTGTTAGCGGAGGCGGATTGGCCGCCACCATTCGTACTTGCTGCGCGTAGAGGGGAGGAGGTAATCCTTCCGAGCTTTTCTCGTCATGTCCCCAAGGACAAAGCGGAGGCTCTCGCAGCTGAGTGGGCTGTGTCCCTGGCTCCAGCGTTATACCGCAACCACGTGGGCTGGGATGAAGACTCCCCCTCCCCCCCCCATGAAATTCCTTTGCGGTCGCTGCCACAGCCACAACCCCAATATCCCATCAAGCGGGAAGCTGAAGGTCCCGTTTTTGAAATTCTGACACAGTTAGAATATCAAGGAGTGATTGAAACATGCGTGTCACTGATGAATAATCCCCTTTTCGCGGTTTCTTTAAACCCGATGGATCGTACCGCTTAGTTTTGGATTACCGACATTTGAACTCTCATTGTCGGACCTTTGCGGTGCAAAACACACACAGTTCTGCGCTTGTAGACAGTCTTGTTCGTAAAAAATATAAAACTACACTTGACCTATCCAATGGATTCTACACGCACAACTTGGCCCCGGAGAGTAGCCAATGGTGCGCTTTTACCTCCGGTGGTAAACTATTCAAATTCCGGCGTTTACCTATGGGCTACAAAAACAGTCAAGGCGTATTCGCTGCCCGTGTTGTCTCTTTGTTAGACGGCATAGACCCCGATGCATGTTCGTACGTCGATGATATCTATCTAACAGACGACGAATTATACCCGCATCTTTCCCGAGTGGACCGCATTATTCTAGAATTTGTGGTTTTAGGTTACAGGTTTAACTTTGCCAAATCTGACATTGCTGAATTTACCGTTTTGTTTTTGGGCTATGAGCTCAACAATGAAGGTAAGGGCTTAGCCCCCATTTCTTGGAGAAATGTGCACTTTTGTGCCCTCCAACCACTCTGAAGAAACTTCAGTCTTTACTGGGTTTTCTAAACTTCGGGCGTACTTACATTCCCGAATATGCCCAGCGTATCAAGCCACTGTATGCCTTGATACAACCTAACTTTTCGAAGTCATGCTGGCTTCCGGAGCATTCCTCCATTCTGCAGTCTTTGCAGACAGTCCTGCTTGAATCTAAATTCTTGTTGACGCGTGATAACCACACAAACCTGGTGATTAGAATCATTCCAGGGGCAGTGGGTTTCACGTACTTAACCTTTAACGAAGGTGACACAGTACCGATCGCATACAAGTCACATCTTTACACTTCCGCAGAAATGCGCTTTTCATCTGTGGAGAAAGTTTTGACTGCAGTGCAAATGGCGATTCTAAAGGAACGCGCACTGGCACAGGGAAAACGCATTCTGGTGGTAACACCATATCCTGCCCTGGAGGCAGTGACGAAAGCAAGTGTTCCGAACTCTAAAGCTTTGCACCCCCGTTGGATACAATGGGCAACATCTTTGACGTCCGGATGTCACTTTTATCTTTGATTCTTCTCTTCAGACTCAGGAGTTTTTACAGTATGAATTCGTTCATCCTCCTCCTCTGTCCTTGCTACCGCTTGAGGAATACGAATGTGTTATGTATACCGATGGTTCGGCACAACCGGCCACGGGTTCCAAGCATGCTTATTCAGCAGCGTGTGCTATTGTTGCAGGTACCATGGTGAACGGTAAGTTCAAATCAACTGTAGTGCACACTCAGGCACTAGGAGACAGTACTGCACAATTGGCCGAGCTGCGCGCATTGGTGCTCGCACTTGAGTTCGCTAATCCGGTTGTGACCATTCTAATTGTGTGCGATTCTTACTACTGTGTTCAGTCTTACAATGACAATCTGTTCTTTTGGTCGCAAAACGACTACAGAGACGCCAAAGGTAGCACAATTAAGCATAAAATGCTTTGGGTTCGAGTGGCAGATTTGAAACAACGTCTGCCACTCACACAGGTGATTCACACT
Source organism: Calotriton arnoldi (assembly GCA_963921515.1). NCBI lineage: Eukaryota > Metazoa > Chordata > Amphibia > Caudata > Salamandridae > Calotriton > Calotriton arnoldi. The sequence goes on along the minus strand of CAWUFW010005003.1, from coordinate 586,302 downwards.
CTTGGCCACCAGCGTGTGGGCGCACACGCTGTTGGTAACGGTTTGGCGGACGAAGCTGCCAAATCAGCAGTAGCCACGTGCTCAGTCGCAGCAGTTACAAGATCCATGTCTAAAATAGATACTGATATTTTGGCAGCTATGGCTGCGATGAAGGAAGGTGCTAATTACCCACGGGGTTTCCCTTCCAAATACTCTTATCAATTAGGTCCCGAACAGGCTCCTTACGTAAGAATTCCAGACATTGGTGATCGGCTGATTCCCAACGCGGACCGCAGACTTTCCTTGATAACGGCCGCACACAAAGGCATGGCTTCGGCTCATGCTGGCGTGTCTGCGACGGTTTCCATCTTGCAGCAGCGTTACTGGTGGCGTGGTTTATACAAACAAATCCGTACTTATGTGCTTTCTTGTGACGTTTGTCAGCAGGTTAAGCCTTCCACGGTTACACGGCCACCACGGCCATCTGCATTTCTAACAGACCTTTTGGGTGTGTTTACCTGGATCAATGCGGTCCATTTTCTTCTGACACTGCATATAAATACATCTTAGTTGCAGTGGATTCGTGCACACGTTTCATCTGGGTTTGGCCACAACGGAGTGCTGACGCTCGAAATGTCATAAGGGATTTGCGTGTCTTTGTGGGAATTTTCACCTGTGGCACCTTCCATTCTGACCAAGGTCCGGCGTTCGCCTCTAAGGCTTACAAGGACGCAATGGGTTCAATGGGGGTGCGGGTGAAATTTTCGTCTCCATATCGGCCTGAAGGCAATTTGATTGTTGAACGAATGAACCGTGACTTAAAGCAATCCTTGACAGCTAGAGTCTTAGGTACTGGCAGGAACTGGCTGGCCCACTTGTATACCGTACAACGTGCACTTAATAATCTCCCTAGATGACCTCTGGGTGGGCGGACCCCATACGAAATGCTCTTTGGCATACGAATGTTTGTCCCCGACCTTGATGGTCTAGACATGGCGGCGCACTCCGCCATCTTTGATGTAGATAACCATTCTACTATGTTACAGGACTTACAAGAAGCCCGAGACAAACTTGCAATCGAACATTTACCTTCAGCCACGGACGCTTCGCTGCAGATTCCGGTTGCCGGCTGGCTCCCGAAGATTGGAGATCTGGTTCGAGAGAAGGTGGAGAACAAAAAAGAATTCGGCCCCTCTTATCGTGCACCAGTTCCAGTCCTTGGCTTGAAGGGAACTCGTACTGTCATCTTACCACCGCTTCCTGGTCGCAAAGAGAACAGATACATCTCAGTGGAAAATGTCAAGCTACAACATCTGGCCGATCCTGAATAGTGTTACACCAGCGGTCTCTTGTCCAGTCATTTCCCGGACAAATGTTTGTGGCCCTCCAGCCCGAACGGTCACTGATGTTGCTATTGAGATGGTAGATTTGCCTGATTGCTTACTCAATGACCCGGACTCCCCCTGCAACGAGGAGACTGAGTATACCTACCCCGCCAACGAGTCGGTGGCTCACCTACCAACAACGCCACTGAGCCCAACACATTATTCCTTTGACTCGGATTCCACCTCATCACTTGTCCCGTCCAAATTCAGTATTTTTGTATCCTGGTTCAGAGACAATTTTTTGATTCCCCCTTGGACATACATCTGGTTGGTACTATTCCTGATTTTTCTGTTCATGTCCATTGGCTTTGTCACAGTGTTTTTTCTACTCATCAATGGTCACTATTTACCAGAACGCTCTGCAGTGAACTGTGTCGCTGGAACTTTGGCTCCACATTCTTCATCTCACATTATGAAGCGTGACCACACATTTGTGAACATTTCAGCTTTTCCAGTCACTGATGGCATCGTATGGGATGCGGTAAATTTCCAAATTCATGGACCAACCGAGATTATTAATGTACCAAATGTCCTCCGTGTTTCAATGGGTGATGCCGTTAAAAGTAATATTCATTCTGACGATTGGGATGTGCATGCAGTAGAATCATTATTTACTGATTTGAAATATTATGCTGCTTTTAATGCTGAAGATTTATACATGAATTCTGCAAGTTATGCCGATTTGTATTGTTACCAGCATTGGGGCAACCACTTTGTCCATAAACCAAGTGCACTGCGTGGTCCTTTTAACTACACCCAATGGGAGCATTGTCCAACCCCTTTGCCAGGTAGCTCCCAGACTCTTAGAAATAAATTTACTTACTTTACAGACTTTGATCGATCGAACCCTGGGTCCTATTATTTTAAATTAAACACTTCATCCACACAGAAAATCATGTTAACCCACACCAAATTGCTATATTCGGGTTCCTTTTTGAGCGCCTTAGCTGTGGGTGGTTATGAGTACTGGAAGGATACCATTGACTTGAAATCTATTTGGGGCTCCAAACCATGGCAGGTGCAAGGCACAGAAGCCTTGCACCGTGCTTGCCTTATCCCGGACCAAATTTTATTTTTAAATGATACCATCTATCAAACTACGTGTTGGGGTTTGGCTACTTCCAAACAATTGAATGCACCTTCCATTCCTGTATTGTCGTCCGCTCCCAACACAAGCTTGCATTTCAATATGTCCCTTACATCGGTGCAAGCTTTGTTTCAGAACAATTCGTTTAATGTCTCCACGTTTGTTCAGTCACCCTGGTTGGCTTGGCCGACGGCAGCAGACGCATGCCAACTGCGTTTTCATGACTCAGCTCCTGGGTACAAACAGGATAGGCCAGACCCGAGGTTTTCTGACTCTCGTACTGTTACAACATATTCTGTTGGTAAATTATGTAAACAGTGGTTGCAGCACTCTTCTTTAGATTCTGTAAAACAGCATTTGTCCCTGCTATCAGGCAACATTGATCTGTCCGATTTTGTTCTGGGGCCTCGTGGCCCTCGACCTAAGAGATTCATTTATGAGACCTGTAATGAACTCTGGAAGCTTTCGCAAATTGAAGCTGCTTCCCGTCTAAGGGAAATAGATCAGGCAAATTTGGAAAAGGTGCTTGCTGTTGTTGACAATAGTATTAATACCCTGTCTTCCCGCATTTACACGTTAGAGAATATTGTGTCCTCTGTTGTTGATATTGTACAAGATGATGTTTCTGTGTTATATCATGGTCAGAATCAATTGCGTTCAGTTATGCAGTTTGCATGGACTTTGCAAACGCTTAAAATGGGTAAAGTTCCTTGGCACTTTTTGAACACCTCTGCCTTATTCCTGCCTTTTAATTTAACTGACAAACAGCAGTTCATGTCCATGAAAGATGCAGCATACACTCTGTTACATATCGAGAAAATAGAGCCCTTACCATTCTCTGTGGCGGAATTGGATTCTGCCGTGTGGCTAGTTCATGGGGTTATCGCCTTGCCTTTTTCTTTATTTGAATTTAGTTCGTGCATGAAACATTATCCTGTGGGCCGTTTCCAGCCCTTGGGCAGTGCCTTCCTGCATGAACTTTGGTCCCTGCCTTTCATGTATAAATGCCTGAGGGACGGGAAGGAAGTTTTTCTCACAGGGGAGTCATGCGATTCTACTGTGGGTCTTTCCCTTATTTGCAAGAACATTAAATTGCACGGAGCTTGTAACGTTTCGGCTCCGAATCTTGCTTGTGTTTTAAAGGGCATTCCTGCTCCTGCTATTTCTCCTACTTTCACTGTGCTTGCAAATGGTAGCTATCTGCTTCTGAATAATCAAGACTGCTGTGGCATGCTGGCCGGCATACCCTATATTGTTACAGTTTCACACAGGGTTGTCTGCTGCAAAAATGTGCTTTTTCCTCCCCCACACGACATCATAGATAGTTCCATTTGGCCTTCCATTCCTACTTTGAAGGCGAATTTCAATAAATTGAGCAGAATAAAGGCACTATTATTGAACCAGGAGGTTATGCTCACATCCGCCCGGGAAACATTCATCCTCCAGGTGGCTAGTACCCACAGTGAAATACAGGCCCTTTTGAACACTAACCTCCCACAACATTTCGGTGAACTGATTCACCGTGTTTTTAATGCATCACGCACCGAAGGTCTGGTGCACTTTCTTAAAGTTGTGGGCTCTGGCCTTGTAACCTCCTTTCAGACTATCTTTGGTGTAATACCGGCTTTCATTCATTCCATTTTTTCCAGCGTCTTTGGCGGCTTTCCGTTTATCCTCGCCTTAGCGGCTGGTATACTGCTTTTGGTCTGTTTACTACGCAATGGCTGCACCTCCTTGGGCCCTTCTCGACCCAGGTCGACTCCAGATGCTCCATCGCATCCTCGCTGGCTTCGGCATCCTCCCATTGGCGACGCTCAGTGTGTCCTATAGACTTTCTTTTCGCTTTGCGTATTTCACTTGCGTGCAACCTGTGATGTCTTGCATCAGATGTCCTTTCTCGTGGTCCTTGGATTATTGCCTCTCCAATAAGTCTCTGTCTCGACCGGATTTTGTCCTGCTGGTGGGTCCCTTAGAGGCCCATGAACGGGACTGTTCCGGTGCAGGCTACATGGCGCGTGCAATTACAGACGTCCTTGGTTCCATGGTCAAAGAGGATGGGGACCCTATCAAGACCCTCCCCAATATTTACCATACCCCCTAGGACCTCCAATGTACCCACATCAACAAGGTACTTACCCACAATGGAACTACCCCGCGCAAGACCATCCCTACTATGAACAGCCACATTTTTTAGGGCTACGCCAAGGGAGAAACAGAGGAAAAAACCGGAGAGGGAACAATGTCCACTGGGCCCCACAAAACGAAGAACAAATTCGGATGGCAACGAGAAGCATGACGGGCTTCAACCAGCAAGAAATGAATCTGGTGGTGAACCTCTCGGATCACATTTTAACATCAGCACAGATCAAAGTCCTGGAAAAGGGACTAGGCTTTGTGCCCACAGCTAAATTGGACAATTTCCAATTATGCAAAGAGATGAAGGAATTCATGTGGAGACTTAAATTGCAAATCTTTTTCAAAGACAAACAAAGAGATGACCAGCAAGATGGGGACACAAGGTTAAGACCAAAATCTACCTTCACCCCACCTGAGGCCAACCTACCAGTAGAACTGCTCGCCTTCGAAAAGGCTGTGATGAAAGACCTAGAGAAAATGGATTCAGAAACCAAGAAAGTCTTTCACAACACAACCAGAGAAGAAAACGAGGCTCTCAGAGAACTAGCGAACAATACTGAATTGGTAATAAAACCAGCAGAGAAAGGAGGGGCCATTGTAATACAATCTGCCAAAAAATACGACCAAGAGTGCAAACGTCTCCTTCGGGATGAAGGGAACTATGAAATCCTCAACCAAGACCCCACCGAAAAAATAAGAGTAAAAATAGCAAGCATGGTGGAAGAGGCACGATCACATGGGTGGATATCCAAAAAGGAAGGTGATTTTTAACCACAAGTTCACCAAAAACACCCTATCTATACACTATACCTAAAATTCACAAAAACCAGATCTCACCGCCGGGCCGCCCAATAGTATCTGGGATTGGGTCAATCCTGGAACCGGTCTCAAAATTTGCAGACGCTTTCCTAAGGCCGCTAGTACAACAAACATCTACGTACCTAAAAGATACTAAAGACGTCCTACAACTGCTAGAAGGTCTACCTTTCAATCCTGAAAGAGAACTATTGATAAGCTGCGATGTGGAGAGCTTATATACAAGCCTTCCCCACAATGAGACTTTGAATATCATAGAAGACGTCCTTTTGATACTGATTGGGATTACCAAACACCAAGAAATATGGTCATGGAGTGCTGTCAATTGGCACTCAAAGAGAACTTTTTGAGTACCAGGATACAATTTACCTGCAAAAACATGGGACCAGCATGGGGAGCACCTTTGCTCCCAGTATAGCTGGTCTCTATGTCCATCAACTAGAGAAACAAAGAATCTTGAATCCCAGAAACCCATTCCGTGACCATATACATGTATGGAAACGATACATAGATGACATATTGATCATCTGGGAGGGAGATGAGACGACCGCAAAACGTTTCTTGACATGGCTGAACTGCCAAGATGAATTTTTGAATTTCACAAGTACCATCTCAAATGAAAAATTAGTTTTCTTTGATCTAAATATTTATGCAACAGACGGAAAATTGACAACTATCACCCATTTCAAAGAGACCTCTAAAAACTGTCTTTTACTGTATAACAGCTTCCACCCCCGACATCTCCGTGACAATCTCCCCTATGGGCAATTTCTCCGGCTTAGAAGAAATTGCACGGAAATTGAGGATTTCAAAAAACAATCTAATGACCTGAAAAAGAAATTGGAGACACGTCAATACCCTAAAAAAGTGATTGATAAAGCATACAAAAGGGCGCGTAACAACAGCAGAGAAGGCCTTTAGAACCAAAAATCCGCAAGGAAGAGGAAAACCGCCCAGTGTGCATAACAACCTTCAACACCAATTCCAATGGGATTACAAAAATTGTAAACAAACATTGGCGAATCCTCAATAGTGGAGGCATCAATTTACCAAAACCTATCTTCTCACACAAAAGAGCGAAGAGTATCCGAGATTTTGTGGTAAACACCAGACCAAAAGAGACAAAAGATGGACACAGCACACAAACTAGCCTATTGCCACCGGTCTCTGGCCATTATCCCTGTGGCATGTGTCATGCATGTAAACTAACAAAGAAGAGCAAAGAGATATGGTTCCAAGATGGAACCAGATGGGACCAAAGGAGGTTTACAACATGTAACTCAAAAATGTGGTTTACCTTATTTCCTGCCCGTGCCTCTTGGAGTATATAGGAATTACCACACGCCCAGTGAAACTAAGGATAGGCGAACACAAAAGCAACATAAAATGTCAAAAAAGCACAACAAAAATGGCAGCTCATTTTTTGGAAAAAGGTCATAAATGGGAGGATCTCTCTTGGACAATAATCGAACAAATCGATAATGAAAGGTATTTATTTGAAAAGGAACAGCGTTGGGTGTTCCGTCTGAGAACCAATGAAAGAGGGTTAAATGATGATATTCCTTGGAATCTACTCTGACATTGAGGATACTACAAATATACACTACATAAGAAATTGAGAACCTGCCATATGGCAAAATCTGTAACCTAAGGCACACCTACACATGCTTTTGCAAATGACCGGTCTGTAATCAACCTAGTGAATCCACTTGAAGACAGCCTATTAAAATATTCATAAGTTCCGCCATTATATATATATATATATATATATATATATATATATATATATATTCATATTTTTCAAATATCTCAATATAAATATATCATTTTTTTGAAAAACATTTTGGCGACCCTGCCAGTTTTTTAATCATCATAACACGAAAAAGAAGGATCCCAGAATTTTTCATCAAAAACTTCAAACAGGAAGTGGACCTGAATATAGCTCCTTTTTGTGCCATTCAGTGGTGGCCATTTTTGTTTCTTCTCAGTCTAGTTGTCGTAACACCAGCTGCATCTAATCGAGGGCATTTCTAAGCAAGGCACACCCTTTATAAACCGGGCTTGTGAACACATCATTCTGTTCCCGGAGAGCCACGAGAAGGTATTCCCAGGTGTTCTAGCAGCCAGCAGCATGTAAGTAAGACAAGGGCGTGTCTTTAAAAGCCCGAGAGATCACATTCAGCATAAAGAAAATAACTACTTTAGTATGAACTTGGCTTTTTCAATCTGTTTTCCTAAAATCTACAGTGTCTGTATGAAGGCACCCCTATACCCCTCGTGACATCTCATGGAGAGGACACATTAATATACGAATGTATGTATATATAAACATCTTTAACGGCATGTCTCTCTGAGAGCTTGGATTTTGAATCCCATGTTTAACTGCATGCTAGGGGAGCACTTATTTATAAGTGAGTGAATGCACACACATGCTGAAAACTTACCATTCTAAAGCGCTAGGCAAGAAAAACGAAGGCACATGCGCTTTTTCACAGAACTAGGACAATTCTAAATTATTTTACTTTTGTAAATATGAATGTATGAATGTTTAAAAACAGTGTATGAATGAATGCTTTAAAAAAAAACATAAAAAACTTTTTACCACCCATCTGGATGTTTGAAAGTTCTGAATGTATGTAAAACTGGGTACTAATACTATCAGGAGTGTTGTAGCAATTGATATATGAGTAAAAAACACCCATATCAGGGTGAAAAAAATATATCACAGTGATGATAAGTTTTTTCCTTTACACATGATGGTGTTGTGAATATACAAAGTGATAAATGATACAAGCAACTATTTATCCACCTTGTTCTCTTTTTCATAGGATATACTAATGATATAATTTTCAAATGCGCAATTGGGGCGCAGAGAAGAGTACTTGTGATCAGTAGGCCTATGTACATTTATACAGCCCAGTGAGGCGTTATAGGGATTGTTTCGGTCCTGAAGAAGAAAGCCTAGGGGATGGCTTCTGAAACATGTCGACCTTGTAGAAAGTGACCCATTATAGTACACCATCTACTTTTTCCCCCCCCTTTTTTTACCATTCTCAGCTAGGGAAGCTAATAAAGTATATTCTTTTCCACTAGCCAGGGAATTTTTAAACCATCACATATATTTATATTTCACGATCCCACGCACTACACATATACACTAATCACTAAAGTAAGTGCTCCCGCGTCCACGTAGGTAGTAGCACACCCCGTCCCGTAGAGGGGCGGGAAGACCCCAATGATGAAGCATGACACTGAATCAAGTTTCAGTGTGTGAGGGGTATTTTACAACTTTTTGAACACTGTCCTTCCTACAAACATGAGAAGGTATTCTTTTTTTCTAATCACCACCGTTTTTTAAAAACACCGCAAGTAAGATTAAGCACACACTTACGTGCGTTTATATGTTTTTGTAGTAGAATCTCTTTGTTGAATTACATGGCGCGTGCGGCTGCACTGGGGATTTTGGCACAATGGGATATCTGGGCGGCTGCTCAGAATCTCCTACAACAAAGTTATATTGAGTATCACGCAAGTTGTCCCGCAATGCTATTCGCTGCTCCCTCTTGCGAGGAACATGACTGCAGTTTTGATTTATTGGACTGGATGGCGTCGCTTTTTTCCAACGATGTCCTCTTGGAAGGTGTGGCGTTTTTCTGCACTTACACTCTGTTGGATTAAGGGGGCCTTCGCTTTCCGCGACCTGCCTCGCTGGATTTTTTTATTCTACAATTTTTTTTTCCTCTACCATTCATTGTCCTTTATGGGGACTATTCCAAAACGGACGTTTCTGTTCTGCTCTATCGATTTGAACTCTGTCTTCGTCCTATGTCTTAGCCAATGGACTGCCCAGGGGAGGGTGTCATGTGGTTTGTGGCCTCCTGGTCGGCCTTGCTACGTTGGCTTAGGCCTGGCTGCCATGATGCTTGTTTGCGCACGTTACTTTGTGCCTTTGTTTTTCCAGCCTCTGCTTCTGCCCGGCTATTTTAGAACTGTCTGCATTTCTGTCTTTCACCTTTTCCCCTGTTCCCTTTGGGTTACGTCTGCACAACATGTACAAGGTCGAAAAACAACGTCCCTTGTTCTTGCTGATCTGGCCAGTCCCTCGCACTTAGACATAACACTAAGTACAGCTGCACTGGAGAAATTTGTGTGCTTTTAATATTGTGATTTCACGGTTAGAGGCACTTGGAGAAAAACCTTTCCAGAGAGAAGAGCTGTGCGTGTCTGATGATGTAAATCTTGCACCTAGATATTGAGGTATGGGGGTTCGCCAGACAATGTCCAGAGGTCTTCTGTTTTTATAATAAACTAGCTACTAGCACGGGGAGGGTGGTATGGTCATTTAGCCCTATATCCACTGCTTTATGAAATGCTTTCCCCGTTTGTATTCTATGGAATTGTAACTATGTTGATTATATTATCCTTATGCATTATGCTGATAGTACTGGCACGTGTACTGTATCTTAGAGCACGGTAGTTGAAATAAATATTTTGAACTATACAGTGTCTCTTATTACGCACGTTGTGGACAGGTATGAGTGAGTTATGAAAGGGTGTTCTTGCTCCCGCGAGTCCTGAGAGAGAGAGAGAGATACCGTGTTCTGGGTTGTCTAATCATTGGTAGCATCGCTGCTCATGAGACGCTAAAGATAGTCGGATTGGGATTGTGGGTACTAAGGTTTATGGTTGGCTCACCACTATATTCCGAGGTCCTATTATCCTGTGCATAGCTCTGTGTATGTGCAGAATCCCTACAACATGGTATTTACTAAGCCACGCAAAGCCACTCTGTGTGCATGTGCGGTTTCGTAAGTACAAAGTAATGCAGTGCAGCGCAGCGCATTGTGCTGCCTTACGTTACTTTGCATCGGATAGGCGTTGCATAAGTGGAGTATGGGTGTTCCTATGCATCCACTCATTCATTTTGACGCAAACCCAGAATTACAAAGACTTGTAAACCTGGGTTTGCACAAAAATGGTGCGCCTACTCGACAGAGGAATAACAAGGAAAAATATCTTTATTTCTCTTTGTTAATTCCTCTTTTCACGTGTGCTGCATTCTGCAGCACACATAGAAAGTGGAATATGCCCCTAACAATTGTTTTTTGTGTAGAAAGGTGTGCCTCCCAGCAAAAAACAATCCTGCACTATTATGCACGTGTGCCTGCATTGGTGCTTGGCAGCACACAGTGGGTCAGCGCAGCACACAGTGCGCCAGCGCAGCAAGAGCAGAAATGCGCCATATCTTTGTAAATTTGGAGCATTTCTGCCCTCTCTCTGTCATGGAACACATCGCAGAAAGTTGCCTTGCTGCGTTGCAAAAAGAATGGAAAAGCTGTTCCTCAGTGTTCAATTGAGCTTACTACAGTCCTGAGATAGTGGTTCAAGGTAGGCAATTTAGCAATTGCCAACAAAAGACTGTAGCCCTCTTTTGTTTCTACTAGACACACAAATGAAACCGCAGATCAGTCATCCAGGAAATTGGATCAATGGGACACAGCATTGTATAAACTCTGAAACATAAGTGAAATAAATGGTAAAAGAAAACACACTTTATTTTATTCATTTCTTTCTCCACTCCCACCAGATTCCTATCGGTTCCTTTTTTTCACACTGGTGTGATAATAAGAAACAATTGTCTGTGACAGAACACCAATCAGGTCACTGCAAAAGATAGTTACAGAGCAATGTGCATTCTAAATTAGACGACTGCAGTCAAGGGTGCAAAATGCCTTTTGTGATCTCTAATTATGTTCTTTCCATGCCCTGCAGTGGCTACTGGGGATGCGAAACAGAAGCAAATCTGTTAATTAAAGCTACACTGTAGCTGTACTTTCTTCATGCGGAGGGTGGTGTTCCACATTAAGAAAGAAGGAGTTCAGGTGGGAGTATGGTAAAACAAGCATTTGCAATGCAATCGATCTCGCATTTGTGACAGTTAGAGCTATTGGTGGTGTTCTCTACATAAGCAAGAAAAAAAATTGTGTTTTTGAGAAGTTCGGGCAGCTTTCAGTCCACTGGGCAAGGTATAGACACGAGATGCCAACATTTCCTGTGTTAAAGTGCTTCAATTAATGCAATGGGAATCCACTTTTAGTTTGTCTCAACCAAATATATAAAAGGAAAACTGGTAACCTCTTTCACGTTAAAGCAGATTACTAAGCATGCTGTGTACAAAATATTTATTGGTTCAATCTGATTGAAGTGGAATCTTTGAATGTCAATGGGCAGTATTTACTAAGGCAGCCATGACCTCTGCTGTTGTAGACAGACCCAGAAAGTGGAGTCCGGCAGAAGGGAGCAAGACTTGGAAGTAATCATGTTCTCTACATCTCTGTTGATCGAGTCTGAACACCACAGTAGCACAGCATTCACTGCTGAAAGGTAGCTGCATTGTAGGAGAAATTATATCCAGGGCATAGCGGCAGTAGCAATACAATTATAACACACACAAGAGAAGTGATGTACAATAGAATGTAATGCTATATAGTATGGTAACTCTTTGGCATGCGATAAAAAATGTAGATGTAACCTGACCCAAACATTGGAATCAAATTCAATGCACTAGCAGGCATTAATAAAGCAAAACTTTTTGGTTTTGCATACAGAACACTGCACATGGACAAAGTGCCAGAGATATGCACAACGACAGTGCTTTAACTAGGAACAATAAGGGGGAGGGCAGCGAGGTGGGCAGGGAGGAGGACAACATGAGGGAGGGCCGCAACGAGGAGGGCAGCATGACATGTTTGATTGGAAAACGTCTGTGCGGAAGCATTTTCGTTGGGTCTCTTTAAGGGGTGATGGGGAAGGGGGCTGCAAGTGGGAATTGTGGGAGAGAAGTTAACAGGGGAGCTGATGGCATGGCACGGGATATGAAGTCACTGAAAATAACAGCCAGTGACGTGCAAGAGGGGCGGCACAGGGAAATTTCTTAATAGAAAGTTTTACTGGCTTGTTTTCAAGCCGTGGCATGCGCCCATGCAGCTCTGTTTTGCATTTGAATGAGAAACCAAAATATGAAGCATGGCGTCCCTGAAGCGGGCGCCGGGCTGATCTAGAGCCTAGTCAGACAATAAAACAAGCACAGCGTGCCAGGCTTGTTAAAAAAACAAATATTTCAAAAAAAACAGTTCGGCGGGCCGGCCAAAATAAAAGAAAGGCGCGCAGCTGTGATAAAGATCAAGCGTGGCGTTCTGTGCTGCATAAAAAATTAAAATAAAGGGATTTGGGTGAGCCGCGCTATAAGAACGGCCCGCTGCCACCATTGTTCAATATCAAATGTGGCATGCCACTCTGCTTAGAAAAGTTTGGCAAGCTGCGCATAAGAAAACTAAAAATGTGCGGCTGCCATTGTTATACGGTGAAGCTCGGCATGACGTGCTGCTTTGCTCCAATAAAATAACTAGAAAAATAGTGCTCACAAACTGTAAATAACAGATCCTGAGTAACAACATATGTAACAGGGGCAGTCCTTATGGGAGGGTACAACAGGAGATAAGGCGGTACTAAGGAGGGACTAATAAAGATATTAACCAAAGAAACAAAGGCAGTTGGAAAAGACAGTCAAAGGAGCCAATTTAAAACATAGACGGAACTTGGGCGGAGCTTAAAGCCCATATCCTGAATGCAGCATGTCTTGAAGAGACAGCGCAAGTGCTACCTAGGCAAAGTTCATGAAAAGAGTTCTGCACAGTTATCCACACAGCAAGATAAGTAGCAGTGCACTGAGCAAAGAAAAACACAACCAATCCAAGAAGTAATTGACTATGAAATAAAATGTTTGCAAATTGCTCAGCTTTCAGTAAATAGAGTAGCACCTTTCTGCACATAGTCTGGGTTCTCAGTGCTTCCAGCAGGACCTTCCTTTGGAAAGCCATGGCTCTAAATACATACAGTAGGACTTTCCTACGTGTAGACATGTCTCTTCAGAGAAACATCAGATCCTTTCTGGGAATACACCAAGCGATCCATTGATATAGCTGGGCCTTCATCTACATATTGCTGACTCCATTCCTTCATCACATCCTTCTTGTGCCTACCTCAGACTCTAAACACATGCTTCATGGCCCACCTGTGCATAACTGGGAATTATGTATAAACACAGAAGGGCCGCTCCGTGCAAATATATAGCTTTCTGAAAGTGCAGCAGGGCCTGCATTTGAATATCCCAGGATCTCCATTCTTACAGCAATCACCTACTGCACATACCCATGGCTCTCCAAACATACCACCACAGCTCTCTGCAGATAGTCCAGGCTGCCCATAAATGCCGCAGTGCCTTCATGTACATATATCCAGCTCTCCATGCATACCTTTAGGACTGGGCCTGAGCTCTACATGTATTCAACAGAACCTCCATGTGAATAGCCCGGGATCACTGAAAATAAAGCAAGGGTTTTTTTTTGCACCTAGTTCACTTTCACAGGACATAGTGGAGATCCTTCCTGAAAATACCCTTGGTTCTGCGTAATTGCACCTGGGCCGTCTTGCACATTCCTGAACTTTAAGCATGTAAAGCAGGACCTTCCTGCACATGGTCTGGAATTACTAGACTGTAGTGGGGCCTGTGTGTGCATAACCCAGGCACACAACACACTTGCAATAGGGCTTTCCTATGCCTGCCCAGTGCTTTCTTTGCATACATCTGGTCCTCCCTGTACATTGTCAGGACCTCAATACATATAACAGGGTTTTCATACACATATCTGAGAGCTCTTTACCTAGAGCAGACCTTTCCCCGCACAACTTGGACTCTGTATCCTTACAGCAGAACTTTCATGTGCATAATCCAGACACACAGCACACACAATAGGGCCTACCTATGCATAACTTGTGCTCTCGGTGCATAGTGCTGGGCTTTCCTAGGCTCTTCATTCATACACCTTGACCTTTGTCCTGATAACCAGGGCTCTCCAAAAGTGAGCAGGGCTTAGCTGAAAATATCTGGAATTTCTGTACCTATGGAAGTGCCTTCCTGTGTTTAAGCCAGGCTCACCTGACTTTACATCAAAACCTTCTTTCACACTTACCCTGAACTGTCCATACATAGAACTTGTCCTTCATGCACAGAGCATGGATTCTCCATACATGCAGTAGTAGAAGCTTTCTGTGGGATATTCTTACAAATATGCACTACTCATTGAGAAGTAATCGAATTGCAAGAGCGTGCAGATAGCTGGAGACTTGGGAGCAGATTTAACAACATTGTGCATCAGTGCCAAGTCATCAAAAGTGATACAAATCGGAGAAACATTTTGAAATATACTTTCCAGTGTCAAATTATTTTTGTGCTGGAAAGTTTCCTAAAAGTAAGACAAAGCAAAACAAAAGGATTGAGATATATTTATATGGACAATATACATAAAAATGATGTCAGTTACTCATCAAGATCGGTCATAAGGCAGAGATCACTGCTGGGGTAAGATGCATAATATATATCAAATGTTTAGAATTTGTCACTGGAACAAGTTTCTAGCCCCTGGACACCTAATTTAGTATGAATTGTAACATGTTTAGGTTTTTGAGTTGAAGGGGACAGAGTCACCTTTTGTTCTTGAGGATGCTGATTCTTACCCTGATGAGTTCTGGCAAAAAATTAAAATGGTCCAAAATATATCTAGACCCCTTTCCAGCATCAGAAGTGAGCTTTCTAGCAAATGCATTTAGGTCCTGTGCCCTCACAGAGTGAATCTGATAGTCAATATGAGCTTTGTGAAAAATTACCCAAACCAGTCAGAAAATAATGTTCTGGTTGATTTGCTAATGTTCCCTACCAAACCTCATCACAGTTTCTGGATCCCTGTGACCATCAGAATTCATAATATATTTCAGATAGCCTCCCAGTAGTGTCAGGGACTTGTTTCTAGACTCTAGGCAAGTGTTGTAAAAAGAAATGTAACATTTTTAGATTTTCAAGTTCAAGGCGACAAAGTCATGTTTTGTACCGAGGATATGGAACCCTGAGTCATGTAAGATTGCTGGTTTTTACCCTGTATGGTTCTGGGGAAAAATTGACCAAAACATACTTTAAGCCTATCAAAGCATCAATTCTCTGTTTTCTAGAAAGTGTGTTTAGGTTGCATGCACCCACAGAATGAGTCTGAAAATCTGAGCTATATGAAAAAAAGAATTTGAACTGGTTTTATTCATTTTCCAAGTCAACCGTCATCACAGTATCCAGTAAGAAATATAGCAATTTTAAGGTTTTTAAGTTCAAGGGGGCAAAGTAATTGTTTGTACCTTAGCCCTGGAACTCTGAGTTGTGTAAGATTGCTGGTTTTCCCTTGACTGCTTCTGAAAAAAGTTAAAATGATCCAAACATACATCCCAACCACGGAAAGACAACACAACACGCATAACTGAAGCCAACTGACTTTCTAAGGAACTCCACAAGATTCTAGCAGAATTCTGCTATCCAGAGTGCCAAAACACAGTAACACCACAATCACAAGACTTCTGTGACAGAATCTCCATGGAATTGACATTGAAAAAATTAGAAAGATAGAAAATTACTTTAAGAAGAACGAAAACAATATCACCGCAACACATAATCCAATTACCATAGAAAGAGACGAAAGAGATCTTCTACCACTACATACGTTCAATACCCTCTCCGAAAAAGATTTCCTCTACATTATAATCACAAACAGACCACCAGGATCACCTTCAGACCTAGCACCTCCAAACATTTTTAAAGATAGGGATAAAGTCATTATATGGCATGCGTAACAATGCATGTGATTACAACGCGGCCGTTACAACGACCGCATTGTTACATCGCAGTACCATTACTACGCAAGTCGTTACAACGACTTGCTGTAGGGGGCGCTCTGAGATAAGGAATAGTATAATTTACTATTCCAACACCTTCCCTACTGTTGCACACACTGGAGTTGGAATAGTAAATTATACTATTCCAACATCCAGCGCTCCCTACAGCAAGTCGTTGTAACGACTTGCGTAGTAATGGTACTGCGATGTAACAACACGGTCGTTGTAATGACTGCGTTGTAATCACATGCGTTGTAAACGCATGCGATGTAGAAGTATACATTCTTAAAGATATCCTTTGCACAATGTGTGCAGGGGATGGAGCTAGAAGCTTACTGAGCAACTCCTTGGTACTACGTTCATACACAACTGAGCTCCAAACCTCTCACATTAGTCCATTCCTCGAAAAGAAAAACCTTGACCTATCCAACCCAGCAAACGATAGGCGCATATCAAATGGCCCATTCTTGTGAAAAAACTTGAAAGAGCAGTGTTTACTCAACTTTCAAAATTTATAGAAGAAAATGACTTGACTGGCTTCGGACCAGTCAGAGTCGCAGAGTCAACCATCATTCCATTTGGGATGACCTAAAACTCACAGTGGACAAGAGCAGAGTGGCCATCCCTTTGTTTCTGGATTTATCAGCTGAACCACCACTACATGCTACTACAAAGTATCCTTATCTTGGAATACATGAAAATGGATTGTACCTTTGAATATTGAACTCCACATTATGCACCTGGAAGATATATGTACCGCATACATATATAAAAAATTCAGAATTACTTACCGGTCAGCATTTTATTTTCGATATTCTGTCATCTATATTCTTTCCCATCTATATTATTGATTCAGTATTCCTGAGGCACACTGGGAAAATTGTCTAAAATGGATTGGTTCTTACCTCGGAGACAGACAAAATGTGGTTCACCTACCACCTGTCACATCAGCTTATTACGCCTAACACTGATGTCCATTATATCCCCTATAGTATTCAACATGTACCCACCCCTGTTTAAATTGTTCAAGCTCACATGTTACAACTATGTATATGACACAGAAATCATTCTAAAAATGGATGACCTGGCAGACCGCTACAGATTAAAACTTGCTGACTTCTTTCTAGGCCCGCGGAATTCTGTGAGCAGGTGGAGTATTGCTCATCCACCCCGAATGATATCCCCTTGGCTGCTGAGTTTCGTTGGGGGCCAAGAACCCCTATTGTTATGGCAAGTAAGTCCCCCACAGCCAGATTGCTGAGTTGTGGTCAGAGGCCCCCCCTTTCTTAACCACTCTGCACAGGGGCCTCCTGGCCCACTACTGGTTGGGGGACGAAGTCCCCTTGGCTGCTGAGGGTCGTTGGGGGCCACGAACCCCTATTTGTGTGACTAGAAAGTCCCCCACAGACATATTGCAGGATGTGGTTGGAGGCCCTGCCCCCTTTCTCAACCACTCTGCACAGGGGCCTCCTGGACCACTACACTACTGGTGGGGGATGAAGTCCCCTTGGCTGCTGAGGGTCGTTGGGGGCCAAGAACCCCTATTGTTGCGACAAGTAAGTTCCCCAGAGCCGGATTGCTGAACATGGTTGGAGGCCCCGCCCCCTTTCTCAACCACTCTGCACAGGGGCCTCCTGGCCCACAAATGGTTGGGGGATGAAGGCCCCTTGGCTGCTGAGGGTCGTTGGGGGCCAAGAACCCCTATTGTCGTGACAAGTAAGTCCTCCACAGCCGGATTACTGAGACATGGTCGGAGGCCCTGCCCCCTTTCTCAACCACTTTGCACAGGGGACTCCTAGAGGTTTTGGGATGAAGTCCCCTTGGCTTCTGACGGTCGTTGGGGGTCAAGAATTCCACTTCGTTGCGGAGTGCGGAGTTTATTGGTAACTCTGCGTTCTCTGCGGAACGCCGAGTTGCCAAATTTCGCAAACTCCGTGAGTGAAGCGGAATTTTACGCCCAGGCCCACTGCTTGCAGGCCATAAATGATGAGTAACCACCTATAGCTCTGAACCACAAACACAGAGATCTTGACCTGTGGCCAATGGCAAAAATACCATGAATCATCATACTACCTTACGAAAAGAAATCCACAGGGGGCTTTGCTTTCTCAGCACAAGCCACCAAGGTCTAGAAACAGCTACCAGCCAAGATTCAAAGCATTCAGTAGCATATCAACTTCAGATAACTATATTATCCCACAACTCTGGGAGAGAATACAGAAATAGAATTGCACCTTTCAGTACAGTCTACAGTTTACAAACCACAAATATAGAACAGCCCAACCAGCAGTCTACTTTCTATATCCAGGTAAGCTAAGAAGGGCTGATCTGTGACTAGCCTGAGCATTATATAGTAATAACATACATAGCCCTTCTGGCTCACACTAATACTAATATCATAATACACAGCAGTCAACAGCCAACTGTAATGTAATCCTCTTACACTCACTTAAAACATATCTGCTACAGGAATTGCCCATTACCCAGTAACGTTCACCACTTCCAATAAACCAGTCATCAGCAACTGAATAGTCATCGAATAACTTAAGAGATCTATTGGCCAATCGGAGTACTCTAATCTAGTCCACCACTGCAGGTCTAAACTAGATACCTAGAATGACTGCTTCTTTACATCCCTCAAAGACATTAAGATATGGGATAAGGGTAAAAAAGCTCATTCAAGCAGATCTCCCCACCACTTCTCTCTTTAAACATGCCTGCTCAAGACCAAAAACGTTCATTAAACCCGGTGCAGTAAACAACTAAGCTGACTATGAGCATAAGAAATATTATAAACAAGCAGAGCTGCTCAAAGCTGCCAAAATAGCTGCCAAAGTACTGAAAACCGCAAACTGCATGTCTGTCTAACACAAACCTTTTCATCCATCACACTGCTAAGCACTGCATTTCATAACATGATAACCACACCTCAGTGGTCATCACATACAACAATTAAACACTTTCCATATAATATCAAAACAAAGAAAACATCCTCCCAACTATGCACCACACATGGCATTGCTTGCTGCACATGTAGGCAAGAGCTTCCGTGCCCCACATAGGGGTAGCAAGTGCTATAAAAATGCTGTAATACAACACAATACAATACAAAATAGTCAAATTCAAAGACAGTACTGTAAAGAGACGCACAAAGTGTTTAGGTCACAGTTTTCACACTTTCCCCTCAACCATGTTATCATAGCTAAGTCTGCCAATGCTATATCGTAAACTGCCATGACCTCTTGCAATAACAATATCCACTCAGCAACCAATTAATACAACATTGATCTGAAATGTACTTTAATATACACACAGCAAAGTACTAAGCATAGCATTATCAATATGTGCAAAATTAGTTTTGGCAAAACAATGTACAACATCTTCAAAGAGGCCCTACAAGGATTATCATAGTGCAGATCTTCTACTCCCAGGGAATGTCAAAGGGTATACCAAACCCCTTGCATACTATGGTAATATGTGAGATTCCATATAACAAAAAGTACCTGTCTGCAGGCATTAATATAGTGTAAGAAAACTCCTGTCAACTGCTGGATGCAAAGGTCACACCTTCTTCTCTTGCTGAAGCTGCCAGAAGCAAGAGTGTTTCCTTCGTGTAGCCACTGTGCTGCTTAACACATCTGAATACCACATGGAAGCAACAGCTGTCTTTCTGAAAAGCTACTAACAGAGGAAAAGGCCACAAGCATAAAACCCCTCATGCAAACAATAGAAATCCAAGTTTGTAAATTATAGAGTAACCTGACTCTCTCAATCCCTGTAAACTTAGTACATTTTTTACATATTTCACCTCTAAGGTAGGCCCTCGACAACCTGTAGGGCAGGGTGCATTCTAATTAAATGGTTGGACATGTACTTTTAGTTTTACATGTACTAGTAGTGAAAAACTCACAAATTCGTTTTTGACTATTGTGAGGCCTACCTCTCCCATGGGATAACATTGGGCTACCTTATTACATTTAATAAGTGCTAACTTTTGATTGGGAGCACATAGGAAAGTCATGTTCGCTGTCTGAGAAATTTAAAGCCCTCTTCCATTGTAAAGTCAGATTTTAAGTCACAATTTTGAAAAGTCCACTTTTTGAAAGATGGCATTTTCATGTCCTATTTGGTGCCTGCAGCATGTTCCTGGGTCAGTTGGCAGTTGGTCTTTGTATCTTCCTCTCAGACAGCTACACAATAGAGAGCAAGGTGTGCCTGAATGGGTCATCACTGGCAGGATGAGGGCGGAGCTGTGCCCAGGCCCACTTACACATCAATAGGCAGGGCCCTGCTCACAGAAAAAGAACTTCACACTAGCCATTGTGCCTGCAGCCAGGCTGGAGTCAGGGCAGGGAGGCAGGAAATTCTAAGCACATTTCAAAAGGGATCCTCTATAAACGCGTCCTGCTTCAAAGAAGGCACCAGGTATAAAAATAAGACCCTCAGAGCTACTCTTCAATTCACTTTCTGGACTTGCGGAATGACTCTCAGAGGATGTCCCACTGCTGGGACCTGCTGTGCACTCTAGAAGGCTGCTTTGCTGCACAAGCCTGAAGCCTACCTTGAATCCTCAGAGGCCTGACCTGCTGACGGAGCCCTGTTCTACTGCTTGAACTCAGGACTACCAGAGTTTTCTTGCTATTTGTCTGACTTAGCCCTCTCTGCACCCTCAAACTTTTTGTCTTCACCCCTCCAGTTTTTGCTGAATTTGTTTTTGTTGGTCTTAGGACTCTGCACACTTCATCACTGCTAACCAGTGCTAAAGTGCTTGTGCTCACTGCTTAAAATATAGTCAAATTGGCTTACACCTTATTGGCATATTTAATTTACTTATAAGTCCCAAATAAATTGGTATACCATATACCAAGGGCTAGTAAATTAAATTCTACTAGTGGGCCTGCAACAATTATTGTGCCGCACACTTAAGTAGCCCCTTAAAACATGTCTCAGGCCTGCCATTGCAGCCTGATAGCAGATTTAAACTGCCAATTCGACTTGGCAAAATAACCCCCTTGCTAAGCCTTAAACTCACCTTTTATTACATATACGTCACCCCTATGGTAGGCCCTAGACAGCCTTTAGGGCAGGGTGCATTGTAATTTAAAGGTTGGACATGTACTTTTAGTTTTACATGTACTGGTAGTGAAAAACTCACTAATTCGTTTTTCACTACTGTGAGGCCTACCTCTCCCATAGGAAAACATTGAGTTACCTTATTACATTTAATAAGTGCTAACGTTTGATTGGGAGCAGATAGGAAAGTCATGTATGCTGTCTGAGAAATGTAAAGCCCTCTTTCATTATAAAGTGAGATTTTAAGTCACAATTTTGAAAAAGCCACTTTTAGAAATATGGCATTTTCCTGCCCTATTTGGGGCCTCCAGCATGTTCCTGGGTCACTTGTCTGGTTGTAGTTGGCAGTTGGTCTTTGTATCTTCCACCCAGACAGCCACACAACAGAGAGCAAGGTGTGCCTGAATGGGTCATCACTGGCAGGATGGGGGCGGAGCTGTGCCAAGGCCCACTTACACATCAATAGGCAGTGCCCTGCTCACAGCAAAAGAACTTCACACTAGCCACTGTGCCTGCAGCCAGGCTGGAGTCAGGGCAGGGAGGCAGTGAATTTTAAGCACGTTTCAAAAAGGAACCTCTAGAAACTTCTCCTGCTTCTAAGAAGGCACCCGGTATAAAAATAGGACCCTCAGAGCTACTCTTCAATTCACTTTCTGGACCTGCGGAAGGACTCTCAGAGGACTTCCTGCTACTGGGACCAGCTGTGCATTTTAGAAGGCTGCTTTGCTGCACCAGCCTGAAGCCTGCCTTGAATCCTCGGAGGCCTGCCCTGCTGCCTGAGCCCTGTTCTATTGCATGAACCCAGGACTTCCGGAGTAACTAGCATTCCGAACAGATCCTCAGCACCAGAAAAGGCTCCAACTATAAACCTGCACCTGGACCCAGCCTGGGTGATTCCTGACCCTCCATGTGGTCCCTCTCTAGTCCTGGGCACTTGGAAGTAGTGCTAAAGATGACCAGATAGCCCAAATCCAAAACTTGGGCCATAACATGCTCCCAGAACAGAGAGGAGAGCGGGTCCTACGTATTCATCGATCTGTGCAGGAGGCATCGCCGGTTGGCCTGATTTTGCAGGAGCTCCCGCTATGTTCTTCTCTGCAGCATCAAGTCTGGTTCAGCAGCTTCTCGTAGAAGGGTAGCCAGCCTCATGGAGCCCTCATAGGCTACAGCCTGTAGCTTCATCCCGCTAGAGATCTTCGACTTCCAAAAAAGATTCTAAGGGCCTATATATTATGGGATTTATATTTCGGTAGATGGGATATCTGTCACCGTTGTGATGGAGTAACCCGTCCGCCAAAATCTAAATCAAGTCCTAAAAAGGATTCTTCGCTGCGACTTCGGCCAGCGGCTCGCCAACAACACCTACTTCTCGTACATGACCAGCAGCCTTGCCCTGCTGAGCATTACCTTTTCAGACATTTTTCTCCAGATTTTTTTCTAAGCTCGAAGGTAAGCGCAAACCGGGCCCTATCCAATCATTATATCATATCTGACCTGCGCTGTATCACAATCGGCCGTAACTTTTGACTTTGCCCCTGTCTCACATCACTAGATGTCCGCGGTTGGCACTTTGATCTTTTAGGCACACGTTTTCACTTTAAACCTTAAAAATTCATAACTCCAGTTCTACTGATTGGATTTTTTCATTTTGGGTCAAATAATTTATTAAAATGTACTCTATTTTTCTAACATGGTGTTGGATTTGGCTTGTGTTTTCACTTTATTTCTGTTTGTGTGCTGCATAAATACTTTACACATTGCCTCTAAGTTAAGCCTGTCTGCTTTTGTGTCAAGTTACCAGAGGGTTAAGTATAGGTTAATTTAGCAACTTTTTGTGGTTCACCCTGGCAAAGACTATGGCTGTTGCTTGAGCAGGGTTTCACCCTACTCAACCAACAACCCAGTTTCTCACATTATTAAAAACGCTTTTGCAATGTGAAAGATGTATAGTGGCATTTCCTGTTTCATGGACAAAACAAGTACTGAATGTACCAATATTGTGCACAAGCGCAAAATCAGAGGCTCTGAAAGAAGTGCCCAAGGTAAGGGTGTGAGTAGATAAAAATCATTTGCCCCACCCCAGCCTTTAAACTGAATGCAGTAAGTTAGAGGTGCTGATATCATTCAGGACCCTGCCTGCTTGCCAATACAGAGGAAGAAAGATAGGCACCCGGCTCTCCTGCTCTCCGGAGTCTGCACTACCTGGGTACATGCTGGCAATATCAATGGCCACAAATGCATGAAATCCCCCCCCTCCCCCCCAGGAGCAATGTGACTCCCAGAGGCAGATGTACCTTCGACCCTGGTGGTCTGTACACGGCCCCACCAACCGCAAGGCACAACAAATCTATGTTTGGAGACCTGTTGGTTTTAACATATGTTATTAACTATAAATAAGTCAGTCCTACTGCTTTTTCATAACTTTTTATATTAAACAGATCACACGAATGGAAACAGACATAACTAACCCAATGAACAAATCAAGGCTTTAGATTTTTTCTTTAGGTAGCCGCCATAACCAAATGAGACATTCTGTATTGAGCATAAGCTTTCCCACAAAGCGACCGTCAAGCATTCAGTCATAAAATTGCAAATATATACAACCCTAGAGTTGGCAAAACAATATGTAACCCAACCCACCCTGAGAAAATCTAACAAGGTGGTATCATAGCGCAAATGTTCTACCCTCAGGGTTTATAAGAGGATGTAGCCTTACGGCTAGAGCGGTCGACTTCGAAGCTGGGGAACCAGGTAACCGGATTCGAGTCTCGGCAACGACGCTCAACTTCCTGTGATTCTGGGCAAATCACTTAATCTCCCTGTGCCTAACAAAAATGAATGTGTTCATCTGTAACGAAACTCGTGCTCACGTAAAGCGCTCTGATACCCGATTTCTCGGGTCTAGTTCGCGCTACATAAAACTAAAAAAAAAAAAACACACCAAATCCCACTGCCTATTATGGTAATCTGGGAGATTCCATGAACAAAATACCTTTCTTTAGGCTTTAAGTGTAATATGGATCCACCAATAAAGGCCTACTGTCTTTGACAAATGCTTTTCACAATAAATGTCAGGCATACTGCATTTATTGCAACTATTCATAAACAGATCAGACCTATGGTACCACACATAGCTTTGCCTAATGCTAACTAGAACCTTATCACTGGTTTGTTAACACAACCAACTCAGACCTATTGTATTGAGCATAAGCTGTATAACAAGGCATACACTGCAATACAAGCACTATTTTGAAAGAAAATAACTGGCATGTTGCCAGACGTTCATTTATGCAAATAACTTTCAATTTAAAGCAGTGTTATTTGCTTACATTTTTATGTGTCTGTCTATATCCATATATGCATATAAAGATTTATACACACACACAAAGTCAGATTTAAATATTTTAAGCAAGCCAACGTGTGTGTATATATATATATATATATATATGCATATATATTCAAAAATAAGGCATGTCCTTCTCACGCCCAATGAAAAGCACACACAGGAGTAGTGTTCAGCAAAAATGCTTTATTGTGCAGACCCCCCTGCACCGACAGACGCGTTTCGCCTTGCGGCTTTGTCAATGTCAGTTACACTGTGCAAAACCAGCAGTATTTCATTAGTCGACATGTCACATGATTTTTCATCAACATTAAAGATGGACTTACACTACATTGGTGGCAAAATTCATGGCGGCCATCTTAGAATATGTTTTTCAACATTCACTGATTAAACTGCCAAAAAGTGATAAAGTGCTCTAGTGTGTTTAAAAATATAAAATCAACTGTACAGGGAGAAACATTTTCATTCCTAAACATTTGCGGTCAATTTCAGAGACCATTTCTTTTTAAAGCATTCATTTCATATGATAATTGCTAAAAACAAATGTTTTCAATTATATATTCATATGTATTAAAAAAAAAATATATATACTGTGTTCACTCCCTTGTACCTTTCATTACGCCGTGAATGGGCACCTGTGCGTCAGTTTTTTGGGAAGGAGGCAGTTCCTATATCACACATAGCGTTCTTCCCTTATCTCATGAAATACAGGTTGTGTGAATATATCACCCTTATTACAAATGGACCCACAATTCCTCATCATTGTTGAGCCCTATAGGAGCCTTCGTTTGGAGATCGATGATATATTTCGACTCCAATATCCGCAACCTTTTAATTCTATCACCTCCCCTTTCTTCTCTCTCTACTCGATCTATACAGTAGAACTTCAAAAGGTCCCGGTTACTTTGGTGAAATTTCTCGAAGTGGCGCGCAACCGGATAAGTAGTATCCTTGTTGGTTATCGCGCGCATATGCTCGAGAACGCGCTTTTTGGTGGGGTGAATTGTACTCCCTATATATCGTTTGGAACACGGACATTTCAAACAATACACTGTGAAGTCTGAATTGCAGTTGAGAAACTGTTTGATAGTTCTTAGAGGCCTAGGATCCCCTGGTCTCCCCTTATAGCTTGTAACTTTGTTGCTATATTTACTTGCTTTGCAGTGCAAGCATGGATAAAATCCCACTACATTCATTCTAATCTTCACCTTAGGGGCTGCATCATAATGGCTGTGGATTAAATGATCGCTAAGTGATTGGCTGCGTTTGTATGTATATATATTATCTACTGGCGGTCGCCAGTAGATAGTTATAGTTAGGACCTATTTTCCATAGGAAATCCGCAACATTCTATTTCAAATAACTCTTGCGTCGGTTGACGAATCTTCGCGAAATTTTCAAACTTTATGGCCCGCTCCGGTCCGCTCCTACCCTGAAAGTTTCGGGGTGATTTGTCAAGCGGGGGCCGAGAAAAAAGGGGGGTCCCAAAACATGTTTTCCCCATTCATTTTCCCATAGGAAACTTTAGCCACGGCTACAGCCCGAACTGCTGAACGGAATTACACAAAATTTGGCAAAGAGGTAGTTCTTGGTTCAGAAAGAACCCTTTTTGTTAAATGGTGTAAATCCGTTCAGTAGTTGCGGAGAAATTAAAAAATAAGAGTCAAAAAATCAATTTCCCATAGGAAACTTTATGCAAGGCTACAGCCCGAACTGCTGAACGGAATTACACCAAATTTGGCAAAGAGGTAGTTCTTGGTTCAGAAAGAACCCTTTTTGTTAAATTGTGTAAATCCGTTCAGTAGTTGCTGAGAAAATCAAAAGTAAAAACACATATATATCTGGGCGGAGCCTAACCACACATGTCATCGTGAGATCTGATTGGCTGTCAGCACTTCATCCTGGAATTGCTGGCAGCCATCTTGGGACCAATATAAATGATAGTACCCTATTGAAATGCATTGTAGTGAATCGAAGATTTTGAGGGTTACCAAAAGGAGAACTATAAAGGGTGATAACAGACTTTAGTTACATTAGAATTCATTTGTTGATGGTACCATACTAATTTCAGGAATTGTGGTGTGTTCTAAGGTGATTTTACCCTGTGAAAAACCTTCTGCTGGGATATCATGAATCATGTTTGAGAGAAAACTATTTTCACATGCTTGTCCCATACAGTTTTGGAAGGTGCTCCAGAAGCTAAAATGAGAGCATATTTTCTGTAAATTCACATTATCTTTCTTAGTCATGTGAGAATGAAGTCTGACATTCTCAGTAAAACATGTACATCCAACAAGGGCAGAGACTGTCAGTTGATTCCTTTGTGTTCTACTGCAGCTTCCCAGAGTGTTCTAAAGAACAACTAGAGTGCTAACAGCCTTACTTATGACAAAAGTATGGCACACCTGAAGCCATCTTGATTGGAATAAACTGGTAACACTTAAAACATTTAATTTAAAAAGGAACAAAATGATGGGGTTCATCTTGTCATAGAAATTATGGTTAGTGCTCTGGAAAGAAAAATTAGGACATGTTTCAAGTGTGATCTCAAATATCTTCCTGTTATATTTCAACAGGAGCAGCCTGTCAGTTGATGCCTTTGTGTTCTACTGCAGCTTCCCAGAGTGTTCTAAAGAACAACTAGAGCGCTAACAGTCTTACTTATGACAAAAGTATGGCACACCTGAAGCCATCTTGATTGGAATAAACTGGTAACACTTAAAACATTTAATTTAAAAAGGAACAAAATGATGGGGTTCATTTTGTCATAGAAATTATGGTTAGTGCTGTAGAAAGAAAAATTAGGACATGTTTCAAGTGTGATCTCAAATATCTTCCTGTTATATTTCAACAGGAGCAGCCTGTCAGTTGATGCCTTTGTGTTCTACTGCAGCTTCCCAGAGTGTTCTAAAGAACAACTAGAGCGCTAACAGTCTTACTTATGACAAAAGTATGGCACACCTGAAGCCATCTTGATTGGAATAAACTGGTAACACTTAAAACATTTAATTTAAAAAGGAACAAAATGAGGGGGTTCATTTTGCCATAGAAATTATGGTTAGTGCTGTAGAAAGAAAAATTAGGACATGTTTTAAGTGAGATCTCAAATATCTTCCTGTTATATTTCAACAGGAGCAGCCTGTCAGTTGATGCCTTTGTGTTCTACTGCAGCTTCCCAGAGTGTTCTAAAGAACAAATAGAGTGCTAACAGCCTTACTTATGACAAAAGTATGGCACACCTGAAGCCATCTTGATTGGAATAAACTGGTAACACTTAAAACATTTAATTTAAAAAGGAACAAAATGAGGGGGTTCATTTTGCCATAGAAATTATGGTTAGTGCTGCAAAAAGAAAATTTAGTGCATGTTTTAAGTGAGATCTCAAATCCTCTTCTATTGCATTAGAAAATTCTGACATGCAGACTGAAACAATCACTTTCAATACCAGCAGTAGACTTCCAGTTAACTCCTTGGTGAGCAGTAGCTTTACTACAGTGATCTAATGAACAACTAGAGTGCTAACATTCTGAATTTATGGCAAATGTGTGACACATCTGAATGCCTTCTTGATGGAATCAAAGTAAAAAACTGAAAGCATTTCCTACTGAGGAGACTGCACTAAATGAGGAAATTAGGAAACTTCATAACAAAGAAGTCTTCCAAGATGGCCACCAGTGAAAAAAGAGCCCAAATGTAGCACAAATATTACCCAGATGTAGCCCACATATAGCCCAATGACAAAAGTGTGCAAAACACTTTTTATTTTTAGTTTTTTGCAGTTTTATGTAGTGCAGACTGGTCAGGTATTGGAGCGTTGCATCTTAAAACATGACCCCCTACACTACAAAAACACCACTGCACTACCCTAAACCCTAAAACACTACCCCAGCACGACCCCTACACTACACAAGCACCACTGCACTATCCTAAACCCTAAAACACTACCCCCAGCATGACCCCTACACTACACAAACACCACTGCACTACCCTAAACCCTAAAACACTACCCCAACACCACTGCACTAACCTAAATCCTAAAACACTACCCCCAGCACGACCCCCTACACTACCCAAACACCACTGCACTACCCTAAAACATGACCCCCTACACTACACAAACACCACTGCACTACCCTAAACCCTAAAACACTACCCTCAGCACGACCCCCTACACTACACAAGCACCACTGCACTACACCCTAAAACACTACCCCCAGCATGACCCCCTACACTACACAAACACCACTGCACTACCTTAAACCCTAAAACACTACCCCCAGCACGACCCCCTACACTACCCAAACACCACTGCACTAACCTAAATCCTAAAACACTACCCCCAGCACGACCCCTACACTACCCAAACACCACTGCACTACCCTAAAACATGACCCCCTACACTACACAAACACCACTGCACTACCCTAAACCCTAAAACACTACCCCCAGCACGACCCCCTACACTGCCCGAACACCACTGCACTGCCCTAAACCCTGAAACACCACCCCCTGCACGACCCCCTACGCTGCCCGAACACTACTGCACTGCCCTAAACCCTGAAACACCATCCCCAGCACGACACCCTACACTGCACGAACACCACTGCACTGCCCTAAACCCTGAAACACTACCCCCAGCACGGCCCCCTACACTACCCAAACGCCACTGCACTGCCCTAAACCCTAAAACACTACCCCCCGCATGACCCCCTACACTACCCAAACACCAATGCACTACCCTAATCCCTAAAACACTACCCCCGCATGACCCCCTACACTACCCTAAACCCTAAAACACTACCCCCGCACGACTCCCTACACTACCCAAAGACCACTGCACTACCCTAAACTCTAAAACACGACCTCCTACACTACACAAACACCACTGCACTACCCTAAACCCTAAACCACTACCCCTACACTACACAAACACCACTGCACTACCCTAAACCCTAAAAAACTACCCCCAGCACGAACCACTACACTACCCAAACACCACTGCACTACACTAAACCCTAAAAACTACCCCCAGCAGTACCCCTACACTACCCAAACACCACTGCACTACCCTAAACCCTAAAACACTACCCCCAGCAGTACCCCCTACACTACCCAAACACCACTGCACTACCCTAAATCACTACCCCCAGCACGACCCCCTACACTACCCAAACACCACTGCACTACCCTAAACCCTAAAACACTACCCCCAGCACGACCGCCTACACTACCCAAACACCACTGCACTACCCTAAACCCTAAAACACTCCCCCAGCACGACTCCCTACACTACCCAAACACCACTGCACTACCCTAAACCCTAAATCTACCCCCAGCATGACCCCCTACACTACACAAACACCAATGCACTACCCTAAACCCTAAAACACTACCCCCAGCACGACCCTCTTCACTACCTAAACACAACTGCACAATTTGTTACAGGCGTTGCAACGCAGGCCTGTGGTGCTTACTGGAAGTACCTAGTGGGCTAGTTGGGCCCCAGGGACCCTCAGGATTCAAGGTGACCTAATCCCCCAACTTAAAACGCACCACGGGGCTCGTTTGCACAGTGGTGAAGGGAGGGGCGGGGCCTCAGGTGACATGTGCGCAAACACGCCCTGTGGTGCGTTTTAAGTTGGGGAATTAATTCCCTTTGAATCCTGAGGGACCCTGGGGGCCAACTAGCCCACCAGGTACCTTCAGTAAGCACAACAGAGTTGCGTTGCAGAGAGGTGAAAAAAGGTGCGTGGCCTCGGAACGCCTCTCTGCAACTCAGCTCTGTGGTCCTAACTGTAGGTACCTGGGGGGCTAGTTGGGCCCCAGGGACCCTCAGAATTCAAGGGGACTTAATCCCGCAACTTAAAACGCGCCACGGGGTGCGTTTGCACACATGTCACCTCAGGCCCCCTCCCTTCACCACTGTGCAAACGCGCCCTGTAGCGCGTTTTAAGAGGTAGTTTTAATCCCCCTGCCCTATTATGTACTAGGGACTTGCAGAGGAGGTCATACTAATCACAGGGGTACCCCAACGCATAGTGTTCCCTAGTGTATGTAGGTGTTTTCACTGTATTCTAAGTGTCTTTTAGCATAGCACTGGCTCTGGTTAGTCAGAGTCAGTTACCACCAGTACCCGTCTGAAAAAGTTGTGGGCACAGGATGATTTTGCAACAAGGCCTCTTTCTGCTCCTCTGTTGGTTCTTTCTGCACATCTTTTGCTTCTTTCTGTGCGTTTTTCTTCTTTCTTCACATGTCCTACCTCTGTAGGCATAGTTAGAAACTAGCATTTAAAAAAACCTTTGAAATTCACTTAAAAAATCATAGGTTTCAGGCACGTTATAGTTAGAAATTAGCATTTAAAAAACCTTTGAAATTCACTGAAAAAACCATAGGTTTCAGACACGTTATAGTTAGAAATTAGCATTTAAAAAACCTTTGAAATTCACTGAAAAACCATAGGTTTTAGGAACAGTTATAGTTAGTTGGACATTTCACTCGTACAAAACCATAGAAATTCCCCCGTTATAGTTAGTTCAGCTAACTATAACTCGCGCCCCGCAATGCACTGCTGATGACGTCACATATTACATCACTCATGACATGGTCAGTGACATCACTGATGACATCACTGATGACATCTCAAATGACATCACTGATGACATCATCCATGTGATAATTTCATGCATCTTCTCACACCCTAATATAACTTTTGATACACCCACTCTAAATTACAGACTGCCATTCTCAAAACCATAGACACTCCAACACCAAAAACTACATACCCACTCACTGATTCTTAGGTCTACACACACATCCACTCACTCACCCGTACAGTCACTCATACTTAGTCACTCAGTACAGGACTATCATATGCACTCATACACCTATATAAACACTCACACACCGCCACTCATCCATAGAGGTACTCACACACCTAGTCAGTCATGCAAAAACTTAATTACACACCCATTTACTCACCTATACAGTTATACACACACCAGCTCACTTACTCATACAAATACTAGCACATTCTTACGCTCTTATACAATCACCTATTATGTACTAGGGACTTGCAGAGGAGGTCATGCTAATCACAGGGGTACCCCAACGCATAGTGTTCCCTAGTGTATGTAGGTGTTTTCACTGTATTCTAAGTGTCTTTTAGCATAGCACTGGCTCTGGTTAGTCAGAGTCAGTTACCACCAGTACCCGTCTGAAAAAGTTGTGGGCACAGGATGATTTTGCAACAAGGCCTCTTTCTGCTCCTCTGTTGGTTCTTTCTGCACATCTTTTGCTTCTTTCTGTGCGTTTTTTCTTCTTTCTTCACATGTCCTACCTCTGTAGGCATAGTTAGAAACTAGCATTTAAAAAAACCTTTGAAATTCACTTAAAAAATCATAGGTTTCAGGCACGTTATAGTTAGAAATTACACACTCATCCATACATCCACTCTCACAATCACACACTCTCACTTATAGCCATTTATATACTCCAACACACATATATACTGCCTTTCACATATGTAGTTACTCACACATGTACCACTGAGATATACATTCAATCACTAACACACCCATACACACACTCACCCACCCATACAGTCCATCACAGATGCACTCTTGAAACCATGCACCCAGTGAATCACCAACTCACACATCTATGCACAGAGTCACACACACCCCACCCACACAAACACTCAGGCACCCATACAGATACTCAGACAATCAATCAATAACCCATGTACTCATGTAGCTATTCAGAAAGCCATGCAGCCGCTTACAAACCAACAGACAGACGGATACAGACATTCACACAGTTTAGTCACTAACCCATGCATTCAGTAAGATACATTTAATCACTCACTTGTAGAGTCAGTCACTCACGTACTAAATCATCCATTCAGACACTTATACACCCACTCATTCTTCAATACGCCTTTCCCTATATATATTAAACATATTTAAACTTTACAGAAACACACAGTCACTGGATGATGTCATCAGTGATGTCATTTGAGATGTCATCAGTGATGTCATCAGTGATGTCACTGACCATGTCATGAATGATGTAATATGTGACGTCATCAGCAGTGCATTGCGGGGGCGCGAGCTATAGTTAGCTGAACTAACTATAACGGGGGAATTTCTATGGTTTTGTACGAGTGAAATGTCCAACTAACTATAACTGTCCCTAAAACCTATGGTTTTTTCAGTGAATATATATATATATATATATATGAAAATACAGAGTCCTGAATTACCTCTTCTGGTAATACACAAACAGGTACGGACCACAGATGTGGAGATTTAAATAGCGTGCTTTATTGCAGTTTTCAGCATGACGCGTTTCGGCCGCGTTACCACAGCCTTGTTCACATAACGCACCGGAACCAAAAACTCTCATTTTATAGTGACACACATCCCATTCCGGTTACACCCCCCTGGGCTTTTAATAAAGCTAGTGAACATACTATAATGTCATAACCAACTCATAGGGCTCCCTCTATCATGATGAAATAGTGTAAAACTAACAGTATAAACACATCATTACTGTTGAATTGATCTGATAGATTAAAATATCATTAACATCATATAATTGCTGACGATAAAAACCAAGTGGTTAAAAAACCTATTGCATGACCTATCAACATGGGGACCAAAGCTGACAATAAAATTTTGCCCAAGTCAGGGTGTACACCGGAACAACCTAATAAAGTGCAAGTGCAAAAATCTGTAAACATAGTGTCATCTGATCTAATTTGATATTACCGTCATATCAATTACCAGATGAATAATAAAAACAGGGAAATGGGGCGGGAAGGAAAAACAACACAATTTTAGAGAAGGAAGGCAAATGGCTGTTACAATTCAATTCATCAATCATAAAGTGCAAGTGCAAGTTTACAAATTCAGATGAAGACCTCATAGCGGTCAACATAATTCAATAGATAGTAAATATATGGATAAATCCATCTAATAATGTTCTCGAAACAAATCAAAAAACTAAATTCCTCGTTGTGACTCACCTAGTCATAAGTTGTTAAAATAATAATAGTAAGCTCACACAACGATATAGTACAAATCCAGAATCAAGTATTAAATGCAATGTTTAAAATGAATAAAGTCAATAAAAACGCAGCCCCAAAACCCGTCATAAAACCAGCAAAAAGTACACGCCATCACCAAGACCAAACCAACGGTTAAAATCCAGGTAAAAAACGCGACCCAAACTAGTCCTAAAAACAGGCCAAAAAGCCGCCCTTCTAAAAACCATACGCAGATAAAACATTGTAAGCAGAAATGAATCAATACAAAGGGTCATCAAACCAGTTCATAAAAAATTATGGAGATCTTCCCCTGTGTTGAGACCCTTCGGGATCCTCGTGTCAAGTAAAACAATGTAATGAGATTCCAATTGTCTGAGTTTCCTCTCCCTATTACCACCTCTAGGATCTTTTGGCACTGAATCAATTACAAAGTAGTTCAAATCATTCAAATTATTGTTATGCACTAGCTTAAAATGACGAGCTACTGGATAACTTTGATCACAGTTCACAATAGCTCGCAAGTGTTGCAGTATACGATTGAATACCTGCAACTTGGTACTTCCAATATATTTTAAATTACAAGTACATTCTAGTACATACACTGCATAATCCGTGCGACATGAAAAACATCCTCTGATTTTAACTGGAGTTAAGTCAAAAGCACTCTGATATTCAGTTTTATTAATGCCAAATTTGCACGCCCGACAAGAACTGCACTTGTGGAACCCTGTTCTTTTAGAAAGCCAATTACTGGAGACCACTACCTCCGGACTAGATTTGACCAGGACATCCCTCATAGATGGAGCCCTTCTGAAAGTGATAAGAGGATGCTTAGGTACACATTGAGATAATGTAATATCAGTCTTAAGTATAGGCCAATGTTTATTAATAATACCTCTGAATTTCTTCTCTTGGTGACTATACGTTGTTATTAGTCTTACTGGGTCATCAAAAGTAGAGGGATCACTACTAATGCTTATTGTCCCACTCTTTCTTTCCTTAATAGTGGTACCCAGACACTGCTCTCTGGTATTGTTGTTAGCTCTCAATTTGGCAAGTTCTAACTCTTTAGGATCATATCCTCGGGCCATGAATCTATTATGTGCTTGAGTCTGGCACTCATTAAGATCTTTCTCTGAACTGCAGATTCTCCTCATTCTTAAAAATTCCCCATACGGAATGCTTTTGATCAAATGGCTAGTGTGGGAGCTACTAGCATGCAATACCGCGTTGCCTGCTGTTGTCTTCCTGTGGAGCCTAGTCTGTAATATGTTATCTTCCACATATATCTCTACATCCAGGAATTGAACACATTGCTTACTAATATCAGCTGTGAAATGAAGATTTAGCTCATTATCATTGATTACTTTTACAAATTCCTTTGCTGAATCAATAGTCCCTTTCCACACCATACACACATCATCAATAAACCGCCAGAATTCCACCACATGGGCATTATACAGCTCTCCGTGGGTGCCTCTGAGGACATGCTTCTCCCACCACCCCACGTGCAAACACGCATAACTGGGGGAAAAGCATGCCCCCATCGCCACACCACGAAGCTGCTGAAAGATCTCCCTGTTAAACATGAAATAATTATTCAGTAAACATAGTTCGATCATCTTTAAAATCATTTCATTATGCTGGCGATAATTCATACTCCGGTTATCCAAAAAGTGCTTAACTGCTTTTAGACCATCTACATGATGAATGCTAGTGTATAGGGTACAAATGTCCATTACAATCAAAACATAGTCATCTTCCCACTTGATAGTTAGTAATTTGGAAAGAAAGTGACCCGTGTCTTTGACATATGAAGGAAGATCTTCCACAAGTTCATGAAGAAAATAGTCCACATATTTAGATACAGGTTCCAAGAGACTACGCTGAGCAGAAATAATGGGTCGTCCTGGGATTGGGGTTACTTTTTGTGTATCTTCGGGATGAAGTACAGAGTATATATAAAATATTTTAAGTTTACTACTATAAAACCATATCTATTCATTGCATATAGTTAAAATGACTACACAGATGTTAAAAAGCATAAAAATATAAACAATTCAATAACATAATAGCATAATTTATTGAGGCAATAATGAAATATAAAACATGTAAAACCCCAAACACACATTTACTAAAAATACTATAAACATTAATAAAAATAAAAACAGATAATATAAATATACAAAACAAGCAATTAATACTATAAAATCTATATTTAACCAATATTACAAACAGTAGGAAAAGCATTGGACTTCAGAGGGGTTAGAATTACTATGCCTACTCCAGTCAGCGCAACAGTAGGGAAAGTGTTGTACTTCGGAGGGGTAAAATTTACTATTCCCACTCCAGTCAGTGCAACAGTAGGAAAAGTGTTGGACTTTGCAGGGGTGAAATTTACTATTCCCACTCCAGTCTAAGCAACAGTAAGGAAAGCATTGGGCTTCAGAGAGGTATGATTTATTATTCTCATTCCGGTCTAAGCAACAGTAGGGAAAGTGTTGGGCTTTGAATGGAGTAGATTTACTATTCCCACTCCAGTCTAAGCAACAATAGAGAAAGTTTTGGACTGTGGAGGGGTTAGATTTACAATTCCTACTCTAGTCAGCGCAACAGTAGGGAATGTGTTGGACTTCAGAGGGGTTAGATTTAGTATTCCTGCTCCAGTCTAATCAACAGTAGGGAAAGCTTTGGACTTCAAAGGGGTTCGATGTACTATTCCTGCTCCATTCAACGCAACAGTAGCGAAAATGTTGGACTCCGGAGAGGTAAATTTACTATTCCCACTCCAATCTAAGCAATAGAAATGAAAGTGTTGGACTTTGGAGGAGGGAATAGACTTACTATTTCCACTCAAGTCTAAGCAATAGTAGGGGAAGTGTTTGACTCAAAAAAGATTACATACTCGAATACACATCCTATTAAATTACTAAAACATTTTGTACACTTACTACAAAACATTATTAAATTACGTTACACAGAAATAAATATATATATATATTTATAAAACAGAAAGAAAGAAATATAAAATTACATATAATAGTATCACCTTCACTAACTTCAAAAACACAGTAGTAAAATCATAACTTATTTAAGTAACAAATTTCATCTCAGAAACAAATTCGCAGAAACACTTACCATCAAATTAATTACATAAAAAATTAAATATAAAAACATTATACATAATTATTTTCCAAATTAAACTGCATTAAATTGCACACATATATAAATTAATTTTGAAAAAACAATATATTTTTATTTTCTTATTACTTCCTTATTTTTAAAAACTGTAACAATTCTAAACATTTTGCAAGAAGAGTGGCCAGCTTGAGATATTGAAGCTGAGTAGTAGTTAATTTGTGCAGTTTAAATGGTGCATTGGTTTTTAGGGTACAAGCATAAAGAAGTTTGTTAGTGCTAAAGTATATTTTGCGCCATTTTCTTTCTTTCAATAGTGCCAGCTCCCATAGTAATCCAACTGTTGAAATTAGAGGGGTATGAGAATTGAAGACTTACTACAATGTCAGTGAACCTCTAAGGTATTAGTTTCTGCTGATACCTTATAGGTAAAAGTCAGCTCTTGATATGAGTGAAAGGTACACACTCCATCCATCACTATTAAGTACACCAAGTCTCTTGTGAAAGCACAGGCCATGATCTGGCGTAGTGACCACACCCCCATAAAACACGTGCAAGAATCTACCACCACCAATATGTATTTGTATTTATTTATTGGCTTGATCAGACCAACATGATCCAGGTAAATGCTCTGGAAGGGTTGTGGTGCTTTCTCCAGTGGAATATCCTGTGTCCTCACTATGATGGAATGTTTCATTTGCTGGAAAATCTCACATTGTGGGATATCCTGCTTAGTTTGTTTAGGCATGAAAGGCCACAATTAATGTCTCTGCAAGATTTGAAGTGTAGCTGAAAATTCTGCATACGCTGAACATATCCATTCATGGGCTGCTTTGATCACACTGTGTCAGTTTGATTGAATGGCTATTTCCCAATCACCAATCTTTGGAATAATGACTTTCTTGGGACCATCTTTTCTTAGAAAGTAGTTGCACTTCTCAGAGAAGTCCGGATGAGGAATTTTTTGTGTGATGATTAGGCCAATGAGACTTTTTTGAGATCAAACTTAATTTGTGACAAGGTTACGGATGCTAATTTATGTATCTACGCCTGTATATCAGACTTTGCTGCCTGATTGGCATTAGAATAATCTTTTGAGTAAGTTTCCTCCCTCTCCTGTGTCAGAGTGTCCTGTGTCAGAGGGGGTGTGTCTGTCTTCCAACTGAACCTTTGGAAGCCAGCTCCCTGCGTCCAGAGCTGTTTAACTGTTATAGAATTCCATCTTAATTCTTTGCAACCATTGAATTCCCAGTGTTTTTGTACCCTTGAACACAGAATGAAGAGTTGCATACTATTAATATAGGCACTGAAGCATTAGTGTTCGGCAAGGCTACAAGAAGATAATTTAATTTTGCTATTTGTACATTTTTGTCACCTAAGGGCTTAATGTGTATATGCTTTACCTTAAATTATGAATCCTTGAAAGCGCTTTGCACAACTGTGCAAGCCATGGGGTCCTGTAGTTTGGTGTCTACTGCGGGCCATGCTGACCGATTTGTGTAAAAAAAATCACAATAGTCATGTAATGGCCTTAACAGCAATGTCTCAGGAATTGTTTGTTGATATTTGAGTTCTTGCATTTTTAATGTCGTATCATATACAAATTGTACATGCAAATTGGTTGTCTACTAGCAGAGTTACAGGTCAATATTTGAAATTACTGTCATTAGGTCTCGCCCGTGATCCAGCATTTCAGAAACTAACAAATTTATCATCTGGACCCAAATTCAATACCCAATAGTTCCTTCCACGCTGGGTGAGTTTAAACCAAACTTACCAATTGGCTCATCATTGTTTATACCTTTTCTTTGGCAATTAAATCTTTATAAGTTAATCAGGGTTTGGCAAAATGATATTAGAATCTCAAAAATATCACCATAGAATAATCATCTCATGTAACTAATAAATGACTCTAATGAAGACAAACTCATTTGTGAGTTAAAATGCTTTATTTAAATAATGTGATTGCTCATCAAGTACAATACAGCTCGAAACATTAATCACCACACAAGAGAAAAATCATTTAGTAAATATAATAGCAGTTATACATCTCGAATGTCAGCGCAATGAGTGAGTGGATAGGCGTAGAGACAAAAGGATAAGAGAAATAAGTAATTTGCAAATAAATTATGTAAATTCAGAATATCATACTAACCAAGGTTCAAGAAATCTGGAAAGCTACCCTCTGGCCATGAGAGTAAGCAAGGCCCCTCAAGAAGAGTTAAGGAGCAAAGTCAAAGAGTCAGGATCAGCAGAACAGCAGCCAGCCCATAGAATTTAGGAAACAGCGTCACAGCTCTCTCCTCTCGCAAAGTAAAGAAAATGCGCCTAAACCCAACCCCTTTCTGGAACTAATTATACCTTAAACTCACAAAAGTCCAACCCCTATTCTATCCACCCCACATAGAGAAAATATTTTATTGGCTAAAACAAAAGGGTGTCTGAATCACACCACTCTTGACATGACTTCAATTTCAACGCTTCTTTGTTATGAACTATACACGTCATTCAGCCTTCAGTAGTAGAACTTCCATATCTATCTTCCGTGACTCATGCATATTCTTCATTCAGGCAAAAGTATGGAACTGTGGAAGAAAATGTCCTCATGCCCTCTCTTGGAGGAAGTTCTGCTTTTGTTGTATTCATAGTTTCCTCCACACAACCTTGACCATCATCAGAGGCACGTGAAGAACAGCTTGCAGCATTCAATTTCTCCCTTTCCACATTTTTAATATCCCACGTTAACTCTAAAATGTCTCTCGGGCCTTCTCTGCAGAGCTGCAGATTATACTTCTAGGAAAGACAAACACATGCATTAATTATCACTTTATAAAACTCTATTATCAAACGGACTTTGAATGCTTTCATTTAGTTTCTTTCTCTCTACGCGCTGCACATTTATTTTCTATTTATTAGTGATAAATAAACTCGATTTTTGTCTTATTTTCTACATGTGCATCTGTTTTGCGGCCTACTCTGATATCCCCAGCATACTCTTGCGCAGTTTTCATCTTTCCCCTTTTAGTCTTACATTATTAGTTTCACACATTTCTTGATTAGTATTTTAACAAACAGAAGAGTTCAATACGAGCAGGTTTTATTTTGTGAAAACCCTGCTCCATCACCTGCGCTGCATGAACTCTCGCTTGTGAGGTATATTGTAGATAACAAGGGGCTTGTAGCCCATCTATTGCTTACCATTTGTTGGCATTATTGTCACTCTTATTTGCTGCCTCCTAATCGGGCAGCGCTTGCCGGCTTTACTTCCTCTTCTTTTGGCTGGAGCATGGACCAAGTACTGATTGCTTCAACTTGATTACTATCCTTCAGCTAATTGCAATGTTATTGAGTTACTTTTTTATTTGTCTTTATTCCCCCGACGTCCTTGTCCAATTTTCTTTTTCCCTACCACCCACTGTTGTCCATATTGCTTCTTCCCCTCCCAACCCTGTGCCTGTATTGCTACTTTCCTCTCCCACACCCCCTTGTCCAGTTGGCTCCCTTGTGTACTTCTCCCAACTCTGTGTTCCTCCAGCCCTCACTTCAGATTTAAGAAAAAAGTTATTTCTGACTTATTTTAATTTTTTTTCAATCACTACCCCGCCCCCCTCAACGTCGTACACTGCTTTTACAAGAGCCAAAATGTGCTTTTATTTACCTAGAGCCTTGTGTGTCCGGATTTCACACCATAAATGTTTTTTGCTGGGACAGTCTCGCCCCCACCCCTGTCTCCGCAGTCATGCTCTAACGTCGATGATAAACCTCCACTGACTTGAGGCTATGCCAGTGTTAAGAAGTGATACCAGTGTACACCTCTGCTGTTAAGTGGCTGTCTATATAGTAACGTGGTATTGTACTTAAAGGTGATAAACGACTACAAACCCCATAATTCTGCAAATCAAACATAGACTACAGCTGTCAGAATGTATGGTATTGCTAAATCAAAATCAAGGATTGGAAATGTGGTATCTCCCCCGTGACACGAAGGCTTGTTAAATGTGCTGCATTTAAACAAATCATTGTGATGAAGTACGCAAGCCTCAGAATGCAATGCTTTGTTAAATGACAGACCGGGGCTGCAGTTATTATTTGACAACAATAACAACGTGGGAGTTAAAGGTGTGCACCTTTATTTCGGCTCAACACGTGTTTTGAAACAAAAAAATACTCTCATAGGGTTAGTCATGTCTTTTTGCTTTGTTAACTGGCTCATCAAGCCTTGTGAGAAGGATGCATTATGATTGGCAGCACTGACGTCAGTGTTTACCTGAGACAGACCATGATTCATAGAATCAGGGTGTGTTGACCTTTACAGTTGCAGATGGAATTTTCAACTAAAAATAGTAAGCCAGGCGAACCACATTTTCAATTACCTTAAGCATGGCAAAGGGGCGTGAAAATGGGCCTCTGAGTTGACATTAGTAATGGTAGGAACATGCACACGCTGCCCCATACAGAGTGGAGAAATGGGGGCAAAGAATGTGTGCGCCTGTTTTAACATTTTCCACCCATCAGCATACGAAATGGTTTACTTTAGAGTCCTGGACTACAAAAATGTGTGTGAATAATTTATTTTAGTGTTACCTTTGGCGGGGATCTCACAGCATCCCCAAAAAGAACGTTTTACGAAAACCTAGACAAAAGAAAGCACGGATTGACGAATTCAAAAGACTGGTAGACAATGCCAGACATACTGGCTTTGCCAATGCTTGTGTTAAAATAAACTGACTATTTGACAGCTACTCTGCCACTGGCTTGCCAGTAGTGTAGAGCATGGGTAAAAGGGATTGGCAAAGAGAATATGTCCCAAAGGTGTAACCTATTGGCTTTGTCAGCTTATTTTTCCTTTCTGATCGCACCCAAGCAGTTCATCTTCCTGCTTAGTATTCTTTCCATACTATCACTACAGCAAAGTGGCATAGAGTGAAGTGCTGTACAGTAAAGTGGGGCAGAGTAGAGGGGCAGACAGTACATAACATGTATTTGTAAAGCACACGTTCACCAAGGGTATCTTGGCGCTGAATAACAAATGCTTATTGTTACCCAACTCAATGATACTCATTTTATCGACCTCAGAAGAATGAAAGGCTGAGTGGACCCGCCGGAATTTGAAACTGTGACCACAAGGTCAAACACAGGCCCCTACAGTGGAAGCATTAGTCCACTAGACCACCAGACCCGGCTAGAGTGAAATGGGGTAGAGTAGAGTGGTGCAGAGTAGTATAGAGTGGAGTAGAGTGGCATAAACTGGAGTGGAGTAAAGGGGGTTCAAGTGCCATTGAGTAAAGTGGCATAGCGTAAAGTGGCTTAGACTGCAGTGGTGTAAAGTAGAGTGGTGCACAGTAGAGTGGTGTAAAGTGAATTGGGGTAGAGTGAAGTGGTGCAGAGTGGAGTGGGGTAGAGTAAAGTGGCATAGAGTAGAGTGTCACAGAGTGGTGTGGCGTAGAGGGCAATGGCATAGAGTGCAGTGTAGTGGAGTAGAGTAGAGTGGTGTAGAGTGTAGTGGAGTATGTTGGCTTGTAGTTCTGTAGATTAGAGTGGCATACAGTAGAGTGGCGTAGAGTAGAGTTGCGTAGAGTGAAGTGGAGGAGAGGGAAGTTGGATAGAGTAGAGTAGAACTGCATGGAGTAGAGTGATGTAGAGTAGAGTGGCGTAGATTGCAGTGGTGTAGAGTGGGGTAGAGTACAGTGAAGTACAGTGCTTGGAGTGATGTACAGCACAGTGGCATAGAGTTCAGTAGTCAGAGAAGAGTACAGTGGCATACAGTGCAGTGGTGTACAGTAGAGTTGAATAAAGGAG
Organism: Calotriton arnoldi; assembly: GCA_963921515.1. NCBI lineage: Eukaryota > Metazoa > Chordata > Amphibia > Caudata > Salamandridae > Calotriton > Calotriton arnoldi. Next base: position 543,727 of record CAWUFW010005003.1, on the reverse strand, counting down.
CGTGGCGTAGAGTGAAGTAGTGTAGAGTAGCGTAGACTAGAATAGAGTGGCATACAGTGCAGTGGTGAAGAGCGCAGTGGCATACAGTCGTGTGGAGTGGCGTACGGTGGAGTAAAGTAGAGTGGAATAGAGTGACATAAGGTGGAGTGGAGCATATTGGCATAGAGTACAGTGGCATGGACTACAGTTGCAAGAAGTAGAGTGGTGTCAGTAGAGTGGCGTAGAGTGAAGTGGGGTAGAGTAGAGTGTAGAGTGACGTAGAGTAGAATACCATCCAGTGGAGTGGCATAGAGTGCAGTGGTGCAGAGTAGAGTGCAATGGTGTAGAGTGCAGGGACGTAGGGTGGGGTACAGTATGGTGGAGTAGAGTGGCATAGAATGGAGTATAGTATAGTGGCTTAGAGTTGTGTACAGTAGCATGCCAATGAGTTCAGTGGTGTATAGTAAAGTGGCGTAAAGTAGAGTAGCATAAAGTGAAGTGGGGTACAGTGCAGTGGGGTAGAGTAGAGTGGAGATGAGTAGAGTGGTGTAGAGTACAGTGCCGTACAGTGAAGTGAGACAGAGAGAAGTGGGGTAGAGTAGAGTGGCGTACAGTACAGTGGCATACAGTAGAGGGGCATAGATTGAAATGGGGTAGCGTGGTGCAGAGTAGAGTAGAGTGGCATAAAGTGTAGTAAAGTGGGTTTGAGTGCCGTAGAGTACAGTGGTGTAGACTGGAGTAGCGTAGAGTACAGTGCCATAGAGTAGAGTGGCATACAGTAGAGTGGTGTAGAGTGAAGTGGGGTAGAGTGAAGTGGGGTACCGCAGAGTGGCATAGAGCACAGGGGTGTACAGTAGAGTGACGAAGAGTGAAGTGGTGTAGAGTAGAGTGGGGTAGAATACAGTGACATAAAGTGGAGGAGAGTACAGGAGAGTAGAGTGGCGTAGAATGAAGTGGGATACAGTGGCTTGAAGCAGTGTACAGTAGAGTGGCATAGAGTTCAGTGGCGTGGAGTGGCGTAGAGTAAAGTTGCGTACAATAGAGTAGAATATAGTGAATTGGGGAAGAGTGAAGCGGGTTAGAGTAGATTGGAGAAGAGTATAGTGGTGTAGAGTACAGTGCTGTACAGTAAAGTGGGATAGAGTGAAGTGGGGGTAGAGCAGAGGGGCGTACAGAAGAGTAGCTTAGAGTGAAATGCGGTAGTGTAGAGTAGCATTGAGTGGAGGAGAGTGGCATAAAGTGGTGTGGGGTAGAGTTGGTCTGAGTGCCTTAGAGTAGAGTGGCATAGGCTGTAGTGGTGTAAAGTAGAGTAGCACACAGTAGAGTGGCGTAGAGTGAAGTGGTGTTGAGTGAAGTGGGGTAGAGTAAAGTGGTGTAGAGTAGAGTGGCATAGAGTGGTGTGGCATAGCATAGAGAGCAGTGGGGTAAAGTGCAATGAGTGTGGTAGAGCGGTGTAGAGTGTAGTGGAGTACAGTGACTTGGAGTTTCGTAGATTAGAGTGGTATACAGTAGAGTGGTGTAGAGTGAAGTGTGGTAAAGGGAAGTGGGATAGAGTAGAGTAGCATAGAGTGAAGTGGGGTAGAGTAGAGTGATGTAGACTACGTTAGAGTGCAGTGGTGCAGAGTGGAGTGCAGTAGCATAGAGTGCAGTGGCGTACAGTGTTGTAGAATGGAGTACAGTGCCTTGGAGTGGCGTTGAGTGCAGTGGCATAGAGTATAGTGGAGTAGAGTGTAGTGGCGTACAGTAAAGTGGAGTAAAGTAGAGCAGAGTGAAGACGAGTCATGCAGACTAGAGTAGAGTGACATACAATGCAGTGGCATAGAGTGCAGTGGCATACAGTGGTACAGAGTGGCATACATTGGAGTAGAGTAGAGTAAAGGAGAGTGACATAGGGTGGAGTGGAGTTGAGTGGCTTGGAGTGGGGTAGAGTAGAGTGACATAGAGTACAGTGGCATAGAGTATAGGGGGTAGAGTAGAGTGGGGTAGAGTACAGTAGCATAGAGTGGCGTACAGTACAGTGGCGTATAATAGAGTGGTTCATAGTAGACTGGTATTCAATGAAGTAGGGTAGAGTAAAGTGGGGTAGAGTAGAGTGGAGTAGAGATGGGTGTCATAGAGTGAAGTAGGGTAGAGTGAAGTGGCATTGAGTGGTGTGGAGTGGCGTTGATTGGAGTAGACAAGAGTGGCACAGAGTGGAGTGCAGTGGCTTGGAGTGGCATAGAGTAAAGTGGCATAGAGTGGTGTACAGCAGAGTGGCGTAATGTGGATAGGAGCGGGGTTGAGTGGCGTACAGTGGCACTGTGTGGAGTGGAGTAGCATGGCGTACATTGCAGTGGCATAGAGTGCAGTGACCTAGAGTAGAGTGGTGCAAAGTAGAATAGAGTGACGTACAGTACAGTGGCGTAGAGTAGAGGGCAGTGGCGTATAGTGTAATGGCATACAGTACAGTGTCATACAGTGCGGTGGCGTAGAGTGCAGTTGCATAGACTGCAGTAGTGTACAGTGCAGTGGCGTAGAGTGCAGTGGAAAACAGTGCAGTGGCTTACAGTACAGTGGTGTACAGTGCAGTGGTATAAAATTAAGGGATGCAAGTATAGGAGTGGATTATATTACACTACACTGCTCTACTATACATCACTGCACTGCAGTTGCGTAGAGTGCAGTGGTGTATAGTGATGTACAGTGCAGTGGCATACAGTAGAGTGATATAGTGTTATATAACGCACCCTTCACTTGCATACCTTAGTTTTTTTTAAGCATTTCTAAGTACCACAGAACTTAAGCGGAAGTACCGCGGTACTTTAAAGCAATATAAATAATTTACCTACCTGTACACACTATTCTAAACTGCCTCATGTCTTATACCTTAAAAACATGTTAATAAGCTAAATCTTACGTACAAAGCCAGAACACAACCAAAGTGTGGTCTAAACAATATGACTGCCTTTTTTTTTTTGTAAAGGCTTCCATTAGCCAATAATATACTGTTTTGTAATTTTTGTCATTGGTATTGTGAGAAAGTGCCCTCTTTCTGCATGGTTGCCCCCACTTTTTGCTGAATTGCTGATGTACTTTGACTGAGTGTGCCCTGGGCTCCTGCTAATCAGGTACCCAGGGCCTATGTTCTTTCCCTAAAACTGCATTGAAGCCTAAACCCAATTGGCATCTCTGGCCACAGGTCAGCCCCTGGTAAATGGTACCACAGGTAACCAGGGCACTGTGACCAGAGAAGGCCTCTAAGGGCTGCAGCACTTATTGTGCCACCCTTAGAGGTCCTGTACCCTGACACTCACACACTGCCTTTGCAGGCTGCGTGTTTTGGCTCAGCACATTAAACTCACACTGATGCCAGTGTGGGATTTAATGAAAAATGCACACAGAGGGCATCTTAGAGATGCCCCCTGAAAACTAACCTACCACCAGTGTCCAGGCTGAGTGGCTGCTTTCAGCTGCCACCACCAGACATGTTTCTGGACCCATGGGTTGAGAGCCTGCTGCTCTCTGGGGCCTCAAACAATGCACACCCTGGGACGAGGTGCTAAGCCTCCTCCCCCAGGATGGGCAGGGTTCATGAAGGGGAAGCTTCAAAGGCTTGCCGCCTTTGTGAGCTTCCCCAGGCCACTTGCTGCCCTCAGCAACTGGTCCCCACCGGTTCTGACCCCCACTTTGGGTGGGAGAACCGGTGGGAAAAACAAGTGAGGAACAGAGGTGTGCCCGCCTCTGCCAACTCCACCCCTCAGGTGGGGGAGGCGAGGTGAAGCACAACTCTCAGTCCATGCCATCTTGAAGATGGGGGGACTCAGCCAACTAGGGACAGGCTCATGCCCCCTCCCACTGGAGGGTGGCATAATAGGGTGTGTACCCACCCCAGGGAAGGGACCCATTGGTCCCTGCCTTTTACCTACCTGTAACACCCCTAATTCTAGTATTTAGGGGCACCCCTGAACCTTGCTTCCTCAGACAAGAACCTGCAACAAGAAGAAGAATAAGAAGGACCGAACAGCCATGCAGCAGCTAACAAGAGGAAGACGCCCACTGACTTGGCCCCAGCCCTACCGGCCTATCTCCCCCTCGAACCTGCTCCTGCGAAATCCCGGTGTGTCCTTTAGCCAGCAACCTCGAAAACCCCGGAGTACCTGCCTGCCTTCAACTACAAAGACTTTGTCTCCCGTGAACACCGGATTTGTTCATCTGCAACCTCTGGCTCCGGCCGAACACCGCGGATCCGCCCCACTCTGCACCCGCCGTCCACGGCCCGAGCTCGAGTAGGCAAACACAACGAGGAGGTCACCCCGGTGATCCTGACCCGAGATCCGGTGACCCCTGACCTGCCTCAAGCCTCCAGTCGACGCCTGCAGCCTAAATCCAGAAGGTCCCCCCAACCGCGACCAGGAGCTGGTAAGAAGATCCGACCCCAAAAAGCACCCATGCACCCGACGCCCCACGGCCTTGTGTGCCCAAACCAACGGTGCCTAACCAACCCCTAACTTCCCAACTTACCTCTTGAAGTGGTGTTCGCACCCAGAAGACCTTCGTCCCCGAACCTGCAGTGCCTTTGCAAACCGGAGGTTCCCCATTGAAACCAACAGGGAGCCCGATGTCGAAACAGCACCCTGCACCCGGCCGCCCTAGTGCCGCTGAGGCTGTACCTTTGGTGCTACTTTGTTTCCCCATTTGCCCTGAGCTAAAGTCCAGGAGCTTTGCTCCCACAGCCGAGTGGCCTGCTAGCTAGCAGCCACCAACCGGAGACCCACTATCCCCCATTGGATAACATTGGGCCTCAGCACTCTGCACCCAGCCGCCCTAGTGCCACTGAGGGTGTAACAAGAGTGCATCCTTGACCCTGGGGGAACCCTTGTTCTAATCCCAGAAGCTCAACTCCAAAGACCGATTACTTACCTGGTAACCGTTAACTTCATTTCTCTCCATAAGAATCCATTGACTGTTTTTCTCTGAAAAATGTTCTAAGTCTGGAGTTGATTTGTATGGAAACCTGAAAAATAACAACTGTGCAAAACTGATTTTACTTACCTTTTCTCTAGGAAATGTCCCAGTGTGATATCTAGGCATATCACACTGAGTAGAAAAAGTAATCTAAAAAGTAATCTCAAAATTAACGTAAAAGTAACTTACCTGTAATTGTCATTGCAAGATCGATACAAAGTATATGTACAGCATTCCACAGTATTGCATTACCAGTAATTCAAACTGTAACCACTTCAAAGTACATTTACAATTGCATTTCAAACTGTATATTTACTGCAAAGTATTTATCAACTTACCTGTGCCAGGCTTGCTTGGTTCTAGAAAATAAAATAACTAAAAGAATATTTTTATACAAAAACAATTGGTCTGAAGTTCATTCTTTGAGTGTGTGAATTAATTTGCTGACTGAGTGTGTACAACAAATGCTTGACACTGTCCTCTGATACTGCCTTACTGCTCGACCACACTACCACAAATAGAGAGTGAGGTGCTATCTAACTTTACCTCTGCCTACCTTTGGGGATCCACTGGACTCTGTGCACACTATACCTCACTTTGGTATAGTATATACAGAGCCAGCTTCCTACATTGGTGGATCAGCGGTGGGATATACAACTTTGCATTTGTTGGACTACTTGGCTACCACCTGATCACACAACAGAACTCTTAGATTGTCTTTAGAATTCTGATTTTTCAAATTGGCATTTTTTTGCAAAATTACTAAAAGTCTTGCTAGGGCCTTGGTTAAGTCCCTGTAGAATTTTAGAAGAATATAAAGTCACTGTAGATAGGGTTAGAGGGGTTAGAAGTCTTTTTAACAATGTCTCAAAACAAGAACCCAGCTGTTAGTGAAAATAACCACAATGACATAGAGGACTTGGTTGAGGAGCTCAACCTCACCCTTTACCTTCACTTGTCTTCAAGGAGGTAAGGTCCCTATGTAAACTTAAAAACATAGCCATGGGTCCCCATCCCACCAAACAAAAGATCCAGGACCTGTTGCCTGGGTATGCTAAGGACCACCCATCTGAAAATGGTGAAGACCAGTCAGATGAGGAAGGAGTGGAAGAGGATGACCTGGTAGATCAATCCCCTCCACTTCCTAGGGAGAAAAGGGTCCAAGTACCCTTGACTCCAAGAATCAACCTCTCAGTACCTAGAGCCCACACAGGTGGATCAGGTACCACTGAGGACATTGAGGACAGCCTCAATGAGGAGGACAGCCTTTTAGTAAGGCTGACCAAAAGACTGGATCTAGAGACCCGGTTGCTGGCTCTAGAAAGAGAGAGAGCAGAGATGGGCCTAGCACCCATCAATGGTGGCAGCAATTTACTTAATAAGAATAAAGAGCAATATTATGATCCTAAAATCCCCAAAGGGATTGTCTCTAAATATGAAGAGAGTGATGATATCACAAAATGGTTCACAGCCTTTGAGAGGGCTTGTGAAATGAGAAAAGTGAAGAAGTCACACTGGGGGCACTCCTTTGGGAGCTGTTCTCTGGTAACTGCAGAGACAGACTCCTGACCCTTACAGGGGCAGATGCTGGGTCTTGTGACCTCATGAAGAGAACTCTAATTGAGAGATTTGGACTCACAACTGAGGAATATAGAATTAGATTCAGGGGGGCTCACAAAACCCCAAAACAATCCTGGATTGACTTTGTAGACTACTCAGTTAAAACACTAGATGGTTGGGTAACTGGACACACTGTGCATGAAAGAACATATTTTAAGTAATTACACTAATGCAAAGTTACATCAGCATTTGGTAGACCTAGGTCTAATTTCTCCCCAAGAATTAGGAAAGAAGGGAGACCACTGGGTCAAGACAAGGGTGACAAAAACAACCACTGAGGGATGACCAAAAGAAAAGGGTTACAAAACCTCCCCAGGGGAAGGGTGGTGAGAATCCCCAAGATAAAAAGCCTGAGACTTCTAAAGGGCCCCAAAAACCTGCACAGGGGGGTGGGTCCCAAAACTCTTCCGAGTCCATTAATAGGTACAGGGGAAAGAACTTTGATCCTTTAAATGCTTGGTGTAACAACTGTAAGAAGTTGGGACACTTAACTGGAGATGCTGCTTGCCCAAACAAGAAGGCCCCTAGTCCTACTACAGCTACTCCTGGGGTAGCAAGTCTCCAGATGGGATCAACAGTGTGCCAAGAGCAAATCGGGTTGCACACTGAAGCAGTTCTAGTTTCAGAAGGGGAAGTTGAGTTTGCCACTGTAGCTGTGTGGCCACCCAACTTAAAAAGTACTTACAATACCCTTGGATTAATGGAACTAGGATAGAAGCTCTGAGGGATACAGGTGCCAGTGTCACTATGGTGAGAGACACACTGGTTTCCCCTGAGCAATACTTGATTGGGAGAACTTACCCAGTCACCAATGCTGACAGTGTTACCACTGACCATGCAATGGCTATGGTGACATTAGACTGGGGAGGGGGTTACTGGCCTGAAACAGGTAGTGGTGCCTTCAAAGCTGCCAGCTGCATGTCTGCTTGGCAATGACCTGGAAACCTCAGCATGGGCTGAGGTTGAACTGAAAACCCATGCAGCAATGCTGGATATCCCTTAATTGGTGTGTGTAAAAACAAGAGCACAGAGCAAGAGACAGTGTGAAAAAGAAGTGTTGAAGCCTGAATGTATGGCCCAACCTTCCAAGAGGAAAGGTAAGAAGACTGGGGAACCAGCTTCTGTACAGCAGAAGGATCAGGACCCCTCTCCTCAGGGAGAGGACTTGGACACCCCAGAGGGAACTGAGCCCATGGAGCTTGACCCTTACCAGGTTGAACTCTTAGGCCCAGGGGGACCCTCTAGGGAAGAGCTGTGCCTTGGACAGCAGGTCTGTCCAACTCTTGAAAGCCTGAGGCAGCAAGCTGCTGCACAGGAAAAGGGAGATGTCAGCGGTACCCACAGAGTTTATTGGGAAGAGGGACTACTATACACTGAGGCCAGAGACCCCAACCCTGGAACCACTAGGAGAGTGGTAGTGCCTCAGAAGTACGGGGAGTCTCTCCTAACTTTAGCTCATGACATCCCCCTAGTTGGACATCTGGGCCAAACCAAGACTTGGGAGAGGCTAGTTAGCCACTTTTACTGGCCCCAGATGCACCAAAAAGTAAAGGAGTTTGTCAGCCCCTGTGTCACCTGTCAGGCCAGTGGCAAGACAGGTGGCCCCTCAAAGGCCCCCTGATACCACTACCTGTGGTGGGGGTTCCCTTTGAAAGGGTAGGTGTGGACATAGTGGATCCACTTGAACCTCACACAGCATCAGGGAACAAATTCATTCTAGTGGTAGTGGATCATGCCACTAGGTACCCTGAGGCAATTCCCCTTAGGACTACTACAGCTCCTGCAGTAGCCAAGGCCCTCATTGGTGTCTTCACCAGGTTAGGGTTTCCTAAGGAGGTGGTTTCAGACAGAGATTCCAACTTCATATCTGCTTACCTAAAACACATGTGGAAAGAGTGTGGAGTGCAGTACAAGTTTACTACACCCTATCACCCACAAACCAATGGCCTTGTTGAGAGATTCAACAAGACATTGAAAGGCATGATTATGGGGCTCCCTGAAAAACTCAAAAGGAGATGGGATGTCCTCTTACCCTGCCTGCTTTTTGCTTACAGAGAAGTGCCCCAGAAGGGAGTAGGGTTTTCCCCCTTTGAACTTCTGTTTGGCCATCCTGTGAGGGGACCACTCTATCTTGTAAAAGAGGGTTGGGAGAAGCCTCTCCAAGAACCCAAACAAGATATTGTGGACTATGTGCTTGGCCTAAGGTCCAGAATGGCTGAGTACATGGAAAAGGCATCCAAAAATCTTGAGGCCAGCCAGGAGCTTCAGAAGCACTGGTATGACCAAAAAGCTGCACTGGTTGAATTTCAACCTGGGCAAAAGGTGTGGGTTTTGGAGCCAGTGGCACTAAGGGCACTCCAGGACAGATGGAGTGGCCCTTAACCTATCCTAGAAAAAAAAGAGTGATGTCACCTACTTGGTTGACCTGGGCACAAGCAGGACACCCAAAAGGGTTATCCTTGTGAACCGCCTGAAGCTCTGCCATGACAGGGCTGACATCACCATGCTGATGGTGACTGATGAGGATCAGGAGACAGAGAGTGAACCTTTCCTGACCTCCTCTCATACAGCCCAAAAGATGGGTCAGTGGATGGAGTTGTCTTTTCAGACACCCTCTCTGCCCAACAGCAGACTGATTGCAAGCAAGTCTTGCAGCAGTATGCTAAGCTCTTTTCCTTGACCCCTGGTCAGACAAACTGGTGTACCCATGATGTGGACACTGGTGACAGTTCACCTGTCAAAAACAAAATCTATCGACAGTCTGATCAAGTAAAGGAAAGCATCAGAGCTGAAGTCAGCAAGATGCTGGAGTTAGGGGTTATTCAACCCTCTGAGAGCCCCTGGGCCAGCCCAGTGGTTCTAGTCCCCAAACCTCATCCACAGGGTGGGAAGAGAGAAATGAGGTTCTGTGTGGACTATAGAGGGCTCAACTCTGTCACCAAGACAGATGCTCACCCTATCCCAAGAGCAGATGAGTTGATAGACAAATTGGGTGCAGCCAAATTTCTAAGTACCTTTGACTTAACTGCAGGGTACTGGCAAATTGGCATGGCCCCAGGAGCAAAAGAAAAGACAGCATTCTCCACACCTGATGGGCATTATCAGTTTACTATTATGCCCTTTGGTTTAAAGAATGCCCCTGCCACCTTCCAGAGGTTGGTGAACCAAGTCCTTGCTCTATTGGAGTCCTTTAGTGCAGCTTATCTAGATGATATTGCTGTCTTTAGCTCCACCTGGCAGGATCACCTGATCCACCTTGGGAAGGTTTTAAATGCCCTGCAAACTGCAGGCCTAACTATCAAGGCATCCAAATGCCAGATAGGGCAGGGAACTGTGGTGTACTTGGGCCACCTTGTTGGTGGAGGCGAGGTACAACCCTTACAGCCCAAGATCCAGGCCATCCTGGGCTGGGCAGCTCCAACCACCCAAACCCAAATCAGGGCATTCCTTGGCTTGACTGGGTACTACAGGAGGTTTGTGAAGGGATATGGGTCCATTGTGGCTCCCCTCACAGAACTCACCTCCAAGAAGATGCCCAAAAAGGTAAACTGGACAGTTAGTTGTCAAAAGGCTTTTGACACCCTGAAAGAGGCTATGTGCTCAGCACCAAATCTCAAAGCTCCAGACTATGCCAAGCAGTTCATTGTGCAGACTGATGCCTCTGAGCTAGGGATAGGAGCGGTCCTATCCCAGACCAATGATGAAGGCCAAGACCAACCTGTTGCTTTTATAAGCATGAGGCTTCTCCCCAGGGAGCAGCGTTGGAGTGCCACTGAGAGGGAGGCCTTTGCTGTGGTTTGGTCCCTGAAGGAGCCTGGACCATACTTGTTTGGTACTCACTTCCTAGTACAAACTGATCACAGACCTCTCAGATGGCTAATGCAAATGAAAGGTGAAAATCCTAAACTGTTGAGGTGGTCCATCTCCCTACAGGGAATGGACTTTGTAGTGGAACACAGACCTGGGACTGCCCATGCCAATGCAGATGGACTTTCCAGGTTCTTCCACTTAGAAAATGAAGACTCTCTAGGTAAAGGTTAGTCTCATCCTCTTTCGTTTGGGGCGGGGGGGGGGTGTTGTGTGAGACAGTGCCCTCTTTCTGCATGGTTGCCCCCACTTTTTGCTGATTTGCTGATGTACTTTGAGTGTGCCCTGGGCACCTGCTAATCAGGTATCCAGGGCCTATGTTCTTTCCCTAAAACTGCATTGAAGCCTAAACCCAATTGGCATCTCTGGCCACAGGTCAGTCCCTGGTAAATGGTACCACAGGTACCCAGGACACTGTGACCAGAGAAGGCCTCTAAGGGCTGCAGCACTTATTGTGCCACCCTTAGAGGTCCTGTACCCTGTCACTCACACACTGCCTTTGCAGGCTGCGTGTCTTGGTGCAGAACAAAGTGAAGAGTCGACATGGCACACATCCCTGTGTGCCATGCCTACAACCCACTGCCCTGGCATAGATCAGTCACCCCTCTAGCTGGGTGCACTATACCAGTGGTGAGGGTACAGGTGCATGAGTCCTGTACACCTACAGTGTCTAAGTCGATGCTTGTTTCCGGTCCAGGGAAGACATGGCTTGGCAGTTCGGGCTGGACTGTTCCCATGAGGCACAGGGTCAGACTGATTTGCATATGGCCATGTCTGAACTGGGGTGGTGCAGTGAGCTAAAGAATGATGATGGATTAAACCCAGATCAGTTGACTGGGGGTGAGTGTTTGATTTGCTCTAGCGCTCCGTCCATCATCCCCTTTGGTATCGCTTTGTTCGCCCTAATTTGGCAGGGTATGCCCAGACGTGGGTCCCTTGCTCACTTTGCCACTGGATTCAAGATAGCATGGCTGATGAGGGTTATGAACCCGAAACCGGTCCCAGGATGCTTGTTTCCGGTCCAGGGAAGACATGGTTTGGCAGTTCGGGCTGGACTGTTCCCATGAGGCACAGGGTCAGACTGATTTGCATATGGCCATGTCTGAAATGGGGTGGTGGAGTGAGCTAAAGAATGATGATGGATTAAACCCAGATCAGTTGACTGGGGGTGAGTGTTTGATTTGCTCTAGCGCTCCGTCCATCATCCCCTTTGGTATCGCTTTGTTCGCCCTAAGTTGGCAGGGTATGCCCAGACGTGGGTCCCTTGCTCACTTTGCCACTGGATTCAAGACAGCCTGGCTGATGAGGGTTATGAACCCGAAACCGGTCCCAGGATGCTTGTTTCCGGTCCAGGGAAGACATGGCTTGGCAGTTCGGGCTGGACTGTTCCCATGAGGCACAGGGTCAGACTGATTTGCATATGGCCATGTCTTAACTGGGGTGGTGGAGTGAGCTAAAGAATGATGATGGATTAAACCCAGATCAGTTGACTGGGGGTGAGTGTTTGATTTGCTCTAGCGCTCCGTCCATCATCCCCTTTGGTATCGCTTTGTTCGCCCTAAGTTGCCAGGGTATGCCCAGACGTGGGTCCCTTGCTCACTTTGCCACTGGATTCAAGATAGCCTGGCTGATGAGGGTTATGAACCCGAAACCGGTCCCAGGATGCTTGTTTCCGGTCCAGGGAAGACATGGCTTGGCAGTTCAGGCTGGACTGTTCCCATGAGGCACAGGGTCAGACTGATTTGCAAATGGCCATGTCTGAACTGGGGTGGTGGAGTGAGCTAAAGAATGATGATGGATTAAACCCAGATCAGTTGACTGGGGGTGAGTGTTTGATTTGCTCTAGCGCTCCGTCCATCATCCCCTTTGGTATCGCTTTGTTCGCCCTAAGTTGCCAGGGTATGCCTAGACGTGGGTCCCTTGCTCACTTTGCCACTGGATTCAAGATAGCCTGGCTGATGAGGGTTATGAACCCGAAACCGGTCCCAGAATGCTTGTTTCCGGTCCAGGGAAGACATGGCTTGGCAGTTCGGGCTGGACTGTTCCCATGAGGCACAGGGTCAAACTGATTTGCATATGGCCATGTCTGAACTGGGGTGGTGGAGTGAGCTAAAGAATGATGATGGATTAAACCCAGATCAGTTGACTGGGGGTGAGTGTTTGATTTGCTCTAGCGCTCCGTCCATCATCCCCTTTGGTATCGCTTTGTTCGCCCTAAGTTGGCAGGGTATGCCCAGACGTGGGTCCCTTGCTCACTTTGCCACTGGATTCAAGATAGCCTGGCTGATGAGGGTTATGAACCCGAAACCGGTCCCAGGATGCTTGTTTCCGGTCCAGGGAAGACATGGCTTGGCAGTGTGGGATTTAATGAAAAATGCACAAAGAGGGCATTTTAGAGATGCCCCCTGAAAACTAACCTACCACTAGTGTCCAGGCTGCCACCACCAGACATGTTTCTGGACCACTGGGTCGAGAGCCTGCTGCTCTCTGGGGCCTGAAACAATGCACACCCTGGGACGAGGTGCTAAGCCTCGTCTCCCAGGATGGGCAGGGTTCACGAAGGGGAAGCTTCAAAGCCTTGCTGCCTTTGTGAGCTTCCCCAGGCCACTTGCTGCTCTCAGCAACTGGTCCCCACTGGTTCTGACCCCCACTTTGGGCGGGAGAACCGGCGGGAAAAACAAGTGAGGAAGAGAGGTGTGCCCACCGCTGCCAACTCCACCCCTCAGGTGAGGGAGGTGAGGCGAAGCACAACTCTCAGTCCACACCATCTTGAAGATGGGGGACTCAGCCAACCAGGGACAGGCTCATGCCCCCTCCCACTGGAGGGTGGCATTAGAGGGGTGTATCCACCCCCAGGGAAGGGACCCATTGGTCCCTGCCTTTTCCCTACCTGTAACGCCCCTAAATCTAGTATTTAGGGGCACCCCTGAACCTTGCTTCCTCAGACAAGAACCTGGAACAAGAAGAAGAAGAAGAAGGACCGAACAACCGTGCAGCAACTAACAAGAGGAAGACGCCCACTGACTTGGCCCCAGCCTTACCGGCCTGTCTCCCCCTCGAACCTGCTCCTGCAAAATCCTGTTGTGTCCTGCAGCCAGCAACCTCGAAAACCCCGGAGGACCTGCCTGCCTTCAACTACAAAGACTTTGTCTCCCGTGAACACCGGATTTGTTCATCTGCAACCTCTGGCTCCGGCCGGACACCGTGGATCCGCCACACTCTGCACCCACCGTCCACGGCCCGAGCTTGAGTGGGCAAACACCACGATGAGGTCACCCCGGCGATCCTGACCCGAGATCCGGCGACCCCTGACCTGCCTCAAGCCTCCAGCTGACGCCTGCAGCCTAAATCCAGAAGGTCCCCCCAACCGCCACCAGGAGCTGGTAAGAAGATCCGACCCCAAAAGGCATCCCTGCACCCGACGCCCCACGGCCTTGTGTGCCCAAACCGACGGTGTCTTACCAACCCCTAACTTCCCAACTTACCTCTCGAAGTGGTGGTCGCACCCAGAAGACCTTCGTCCCCGAGCCTGCAGTGCCTTTGCAAACCGGAGGTTCCCCATTGAAACCAACAGGGCGCCCGACGTCGAAACAGCACCCTGCACCCGGCCGCCCTAGTGCCGCTGATGGGGCACCTTTGATGCTACTTTGTTTCCCCATTTGCCCTGAGCTAAAGTCCAGGAGCTTTGCTCCCACAGCCGAGTGGCCTGCTAGCTAGCAGCCACCAACCGGAGGCCCCCTATCCCCCCTTGGATAACATTGGGCCTCAGCACTCTACACCCGGCCGCCCTAGTGCCGCTGAGGGTGTAACGAGAGTGCATCCTTGACGCTGGGGAACCCTTGTTCTAACCCCAGAAGCTCAACTCCAAAGACCGATCACTTACCTGGTAACCATTAACTTCATTTCTCTCCATAGGAATCCATTGACTGTTTTTCTCTGAAAAATGTTCTGAGTGTGGAGTTGATTTGTATGGAAACCTGAAAAATAACAATTGTGCAAAACTGATTTTACTTACATTTTCTCTAGGAAATGTCCCAGTGTGATATCTAGGCATATCACACTGAGTAGAAAAAGTAATCTAAAAATTAATCTCAAAAGTAACGTAAAAGTAACTTACCTGTAATTTTCATTGCAAGATCGATACAAAGTATATGTACAGCATTCCACAGTATTGCATTACCAGTAATTCAAACTGTAACCACTTCAAAGTACATTTACAATTGCATTTCAAACTGTATATTTACTGCAAAGTATTTATCAACTTACCTGTGCCAGGCTTGCTTGGTTCTAGAAAATAAAATAACTAAAAGAATATTTTTATACAAAAACAATTGGTCTGAAGTTCAGTCTTTGAATGTGTGAATTTATTTGCTGACTGAGTGTGTACAACAAATGCTTAACACTGTCCTCTGATACTGCCTTACTGCTCGACCACACTACCACAAATAGAGAGTGAGGTGCTATCTAACTTTACCTCTGCCTACCTCTGGGGATCCACTGGACTCTGTGCACACTATACCTCAGTTTGGTATAGTATATACAGAGCCAGCATCCTACAGGTATGTACCGCAGTATACCGCAAAAGTACAGGAGTATACTGCGGCTCAATATCTAACCAAGTTTTACTTCCTTAATACTACAAAACTACTGAACGGATTTTATTTCAAAATATTTTTATTGGTTTCAGTGTTGCATAACACATACAAAACAAACAGTGGTGGGAGACATCAGCATATCTTACAGATCAAGAGATAAAAGAAGCTCAAATTACATGTTCATCTTGTGTACTAGGACTCGACCTGAGATATCTACAAACATTATGTGCCTCATCTGGATGCAGGAGAAATTGACCAGAAAGAACTCGTTTTCTAATTCCCAGCATGGGACTTGTTGTTTAATTGGAGCTGGTCACTCCCACCGAAAACCATTCTTCCCATATAACTCAAAAACAAGACAAAACAAACAATAGTATCACAGTATCACAAAGTCATGGTTGGTATGTGGCGCAGAAGGGGCATCACGGGGAGGGTTCGAGATGGATCTCCCAAGCTTCTTCTCTCAAGAATCACAGTTGTCCCCAGTGTTAGATATGAAAGAGGCGCAGAGCCCTCAACCTGGGGCCACAAGCAAAAAGGGGCAAACATTCAGACAAATACTCAACTAGGGAGCCCAAGTATAGTCGAACCCTGTTCTTTTGTCATGTACTGTGTCTGCCATTCTTTCCATTGCCAGAGCTCCCCATAGCCTAGCATGCCATTGTGTTAGGGAGGGTGCTTCCATTTTCTTCCACACTGCAGCTATTGCCATTTTGCCGGCCCCTAGGCACAACCACATAACAGAGCTGTCCCCGTGTGTTTGGCACTTCAGATTCGGGTCCCGAATCCCCAATAGAGTGTGTTCTATTGTAACAGGAATTGGGTAGCCCAATATCGTCTTGATTTGGGATAAAATTTCTTTCCAGAAGGGCTGGATTGAGGGCAGTCCCACCATATGTTCTTAAAATCTCCCAAGAGACCACAACCTCTCCAACATCTATCGGAGGTGTTAGGGAATATTTTGCTCAACTTCTGGGGGTGCAAGTACCACTCGTACATAATTTTATAGTGGGCCTCTCTTAGAAACATGGAGCGATTGTATTTGGAGATGTCTTTATACAAGGAGCCCCACTGTTTTTCCCCCACCGGAGTAATGAGAAGTGAATCCCAGAATCTTTGGTGTCTAGGGGTGGAGCGGGGAGCCAGCGTCCGTATGAGAGAGTAAAGGAAAGAAATGGTCCCCCTCGAGGAAGCCCCCGACTGAGCGAATTTTTCAATTTGGAGTATGTCTCTGGTTGCGCCTAGTCAAACCTGAGGCTGTTGTACCCAGTGTTTAAGTTGTATGTAGTGAAATTTTTCAGCGGACTGAAGCTTAAAAGTTTTGGTGCATTCCTCAAAGGACAGCAACTTCCCCCTTAAAGTTAAAGATATCCGAGATCATAAGGCAACACCCCTCCCGACAAGCCTCGAACAGGCCCACTCGATGAGCTGGAGGGAAGTCGAGATTAAAATGAATGGGGGTATAGGGAGAAGGAAAAGTGGTCAGGGAATTGATCTGTTAAGGTCATCCCATACCCGCAGAGTGGTGGCCGTGGGGGTGCTAATGTGCGCATTTAGTGGCCGATTTTGTTTTGACTTCCAGAGGAGGTCCCAGATCGTCCTACCCACTATCTGCTGGTCCATATGGAGCCAGTGTTTTTTGATTCGTGGAGAGACCAGTCTGTGATCACCCGGAGTAGTGCTGCCCTATAGTAGCCCAAGAAGTCCGGAAGTGCCAATCCCCTTCCACTCTCACCTTGGTGAGCAACCGGTAGGATAACCGAGCCCTTTGCCCTTGCCAAATGAATTTAGTGATCATCTTTTTCAAATCCCCAAATAGGGTCCTCTCCACGGGTATCGGAAGTCCCTGAAAGAGGTAAAGTAACCTAGGAAGCACATTCCTTTTAACAGCATTGATGCATGCTATCCAGGAAGTATAAGAGGTTCTCCACCTGGTCAGGTCTGCCTTAAGCTGCCAAAGCAAGGGAGGGTAGTTAGCCCTGTAGAGATTCGATATCTTAGGGGTAAGTTTGACGCCCAAGTACGTGATGTCTTTATGCTTGTTTTGAAAAGGGGACAGGACCTCCACAACTCTCATGGATTCCATGGACAGCGTCAGATTAAGGAGATAGGATTTTGATAAATTAACTTTAAACCCCAAGGCCTTTTCAAAGGAAGTGAGCTCGTTCTGGATAGCCGGGAGAGAGGACAGCAGCCTCGTGATTGGGAGCAACACGTCATCTGCGAAGAGGGAGATTTTGTGATCACCTGCCCTAAAAGGCACCCCCCATATGTCTGGATTGTCCCTGATTTTCTCCGCGAAGGGTTCAATACTAAGGGCAAAGAGTAGGGGGGGAAAGCAGGCAACCCTGCCTGGTTCCCCACGAGAGACCAAAGGGTTCCGAAACCACCCCATTTACCAGAACCCGCGATCGGGGAGCAGAGTAGCTAGCCCGCACCATACCTATAAAGGTCTCATTGAAGCCAAATTTCCTCATTGTTTGTGACAAGAAGGCCCAGTCGACCCGATCAAAGGCCTTCTCCGCGTCCTAGCGAGAGAAGGGCTGCGGGAATGTCTTTTTCGGTACTTTTTCAATAATGTGTACCACACTCCTCAGGTTGTCATGCGTTTGCCTCCCCTTAATAAACCCTGCTTGATCTGCTTTATTGAGGTAGGGCATGACATTTTCCAAGCGCGTGGCCAGAATTTTAGAGTATAATTTGGCATCTAGGTTCAGAAGCGCAATAGGTCTGTAAGAGGCACATTTTGTACGGTCCTCTCCTGGTTTGGGGATGACTGAGATTAACGCTTCCCCCATGGATGGGGTCACCTGCTGTGTGGCTGCACTATCATCAATTAAGGACACCAAACGGGGAACCAGCTCGGGGGCGAAGGTACAATAGAAGTGGGCATTTAAGCCAGGAGCTTTTTGCAATTTAAGTGAGTCTATTGCCCTTTGTACCTCCTCACTGGAAACGGGTCTGCTTAAGTCCTCATTCGTGGAGACTGGGATCTGTGGCAGCGCGAGCGCTTCCAAGTATTTCTCTTGGTCCTCAACCGCTAGGGGGTCTGCAGTGTATAGGGTCTGGTAGAACTCCCCAAAGGCTCTAGCCTTCTCCTCCTCACTTTTCTGAACAGACCCACTTTTATCTACAATTTGCGCTATATACTCTCTTTCCTGTCTCGCTCTTAGTTGTCTGGCCAGGAGGGATCCCACGTTATTGCCCCCTTCGTAATTTCATGCTTGTAGTCGCAAGATGTTTTTTTCCGCGCCCCATTGGTGTAGATGGCCTGTAATTTTCCTTTTAGCTGTGTGACTTTTCTTCAATTCTGCACCGAGGGATGGACCTTATAGGCCCGTTCTGCAGCTTTTCACTCCCATTTTAGGAGAATCCTCTCCCCCTTGAGATGGTTTTTTAATGTGGTTGACAATTCAATGCACTTACCCCTAATGACCGCCTTGAAGGAATCCCAATTGTTGGCAAGAGAAGTCACTGCGGGGTCATTAAGATCAAAGAATTCTGTGATTGCTTTCCTTAATTCCTCCCTAAGGAGACGATCTCTGCTAAGAAAGTTAGGGAAATACCATCTGGTGTGTTTAGCACATAGGGGTGGCCAATCTAGTACCAGCTCTAAAGGGGCGTGATCCGAGAGGCAGATCGGATGGAATTGGCATCCTGAGAGTGTGTGATGTAGAGCTTGACTAATGAATGCATGATCTATTCTGGAGTAGGTCCTGTGAGAGTGAGAGAAAAAGGAGAAGTCCCTTGTTGTTGGGTGCAAATCTCTCCAGGCGTCCACAAGACCCAAGCCCTGTAGTGCTGATTTAAGTGTCTTGTTAAACACTCCCCCTATTGCCCTATAAGGATGGGTAGTGTCTAGTGGCAGGTCCCAGACAGAGTTAAAATCTCCCATCAACAGGATGTCCCCTGTAGCGAATCCCTCCAATGTGCCCAGAAATGCGTTCAGGAAGACTTGTTGCCCAACATTGGCGCATAGACTGTTGCGACAGTGCATGGTCTACCCCTTAGCTCAACCCTGACCATCAGGAATCATCTTGCATTGTCAGATTTGGACTCTTGAAGGAGAAATGGAACTGAGGAGTGGAAGAGGACGCCACCCCATTGTGTTTCGTGTGTGCGGATGAGCAAAAAATCTGTGGGAAAGCCCTGTGTTTCAGCTGCTGCTCAACTTTTTTGGTAGGTGGGTTTCTTACAGGGCCACAATTTTTACATTATGGTCTTGTAGAAACTTCCACATGCTATGCCTCTTATTAGGGAGTTAAGTCCCCTCACGTTCCAAGATAAACAGTTAACCGACATTATTCATGTATAGAAACTCCCTTCTGCCCCTCAGAGACTGCCCATGAGAACCTGAGACACACCCCCCCCCCCGGAGCCCTCCCACCCCAACCCCGGCCAAATAGACCAATCGAAGATTCTGTGATACTAATGACATACTCAATAACAACCTGTGTAAACTAGCACGTTGAGCTCTGAGGTGCACTATCTCACAAGAGAACCTCAGCTTGAGCATCATCTGGGACGGAACCATTTCCGCCGCCTAGGCCCTCCCAGAACTAGTTGAAATGAATTTAGAATTAGCCATTGATCATTGTCAGACTGAAGACTAAAGGCTATAACTTAGCTCCCTTTTACAAGCCCATCTCCCCAAGCTTCCGTGGAAACTGAGTGATTCAGCGTCATCTTCAAATGGGGTCAGGCCCCTTTGTGCTGTTAGAGTCACAGTACTTCTCTAAACTGCATCTATCGTTCAAAATTGTTACCGGACCAAAGAGATTCTTCATATCTCATCCAGACGTTTTCTTGCCGCCTCTTCTCTGTTGCAGCCATGGACTTTCCATTTGTGAGTCTGTTCCTGAGCCACCTGCTCCCTTCGATTGCTTCAGGATGGAGATTTCAATGCCCAGGATGGATGCGGCTTCCTCGATTTCCATGAGGTGGACGTGTCTGTTGTCCAACGAGAAGGCCAGGCCAAAAGGATACGGCCAACGATACTTTATTTTGCGCTCGCTCAGGACATCTGTGATCGGCCGGAACTGCTGGCGGCGAGCAAGGGTTGCTTGGGCCACATCTTGAAAAAACCAGCAGGAAGCATTTTGAAATGTTATTTTGTCCACAGCGTGTGCCTTCTGGAGAATCAGTTCTTTGATTTTGAAGGAGCTGAATTTTGCCAGAACATCCCTGGGTTTTCTGGAGTCCCCTGGCAGTCTTGGCCCCACTCTATGGACCCTCTCGAGCCGCACTTCCGGACCATTTTCTCCCAGCACTGTTTCAAACATCCCCACCATAAATGCTTCCATATCAGGGCCCTCGCAGCCTTCCTCTAGGCCCCTCACACGGATGTTGTTGCGTCTAGAGCGATTCTCGAGGTCTTCGCACTTAAGTATCGTGGCGATAAGCTGGTTGCGTAGGACATCAGAACCTTCTGTAAGAGGCTGATCATGATCTGACAGTTCCTGACACTTCGCCTCTAAATCTAATGTGGGAGCCCCAACTTTGCATTTGTTGGACTACTTGGCTACCACCTGATCACACAACAGAACTCTTAGATTGTCTTTAGAATTCTGATTTTTCAAATTGGCATTTTTTTGCAAAATTACTAAAAGTCTTGCTAGGGCCTTGGTTAAGTCCCTGTAGAATTTTAGAAGAATATAAAGTCACTGTAGATAGGGTTAGAGGGGTTAGAAGTCTTTTTAACAATGTCTCAAAACAAGAACCCAGCTGTTAGTGAAAATAACCACAATGACATAGAGGACTTGGTTGAGGAGCTGAACCTCACCCTTTACCTTCACTTGTCTTCAAGGAGGTAAGGTCCCTATGTAAACTTAAAAACATAGCCATGGATCCCCATCCCACCAAACAAAAGATCCAGGACCTGTTGCCTGGGTATGCTAAGGACCACCCATCTGAAAATGGTGAAGACCAGTCAGATGAGGAAGGAGTGGAAGAGGATGACCTGGTAGATCAATCCCCTCCACTTCCTAGGGAGAAAAGGGTCCAAGTACCCTTGACTCCAAGAATCAACCTCTCAGTACCTAGAGCCCACACAGGTGGATCAGGTACCACTGAGGACATTGAGGACAGCCTCAATGAGGAGGACAGCCTTTTAGTAAGGCTGACCAAAAGACTGGATCTAGAGACCCGGTTGCTGGCTCTAGAAAGAGAGAGAGCAGAGATGGGCCTAGCACCCATCAATGGTGGCAGCAATTTACTTAATAAGAATAAAGAGCAATATTATGATCCTAAAATCCCCAAAGGGATTGTCTCTAAATATGAAGAGAGTGATGATATCACAAAATGGTTCACAGCCTTTGAGAGGGCTTGTGAAATGAGAAAAGTGAAGAAGTCACACTGGGGGCACTCCTTTGGGAGCTGTTCTCTGGTAACTGCAGAGACAGACTCCTGACCCTTACAGGGGCAGATGCTGGGTCTTGTGACCTCATGAAGAGAACTCTAATTGAGAGATTTGGACTCACAACTGAGGAATATAGAATTAGATTCAGGGGGGCTCACAAAACCCCAAAACAATCCTGGATTGACTTTGTAGACTACTCAGTTAAAACACTAGATGGTTGGGTAACTGGACACACTGTGCATGAAAGAACATATTTTAAGTAATTACACTAATGCAAAGTTACATCAGCATTTGGTAGACCTAGGTCTAATTTCTCCCCAAGAATTAGGAAAGAAGGGAGACCACTGGGTCAAGACAAGGGTGACAAAAACAACCACTGAGGGATGACCAAAAGAAAAGGGTTACAAAACCTCCCCAGGGGAAGGGTGGTGAGAATCCCCAAGATAAAAAGCCTGAGACTTCTAAAGGGCCCCAAAAACCTGCACAGGGGGTGGGTCCCAAAACTCTTCCGAGTCCATTAATAGGTACAGGGGAAAGAACTTTGATCCTTTAAATGCTTGGTGTAACAACTGTAAGAAGTTGGGACACTTAACTGGAAGATGCTGCTTGCCCAAACAAGAAGGCCCCTAGTCCTACTACAGCTACTCCTGGGGTAGCAAGTCTCCAGATGGGATCAACAGTGTGCCAAGAGCAAATCGGGTTGCACACTGAAGCAGTTCTAGTTTCAGAAGGGGAAGTTGAGTTTGCCACTGTAGCTGTGTGGCCACCCAACTTAAAAAGTACTTACAATACCCTTGGATTAATGGAACTAGGATAGAAGCTCTGAGGGATACAGGTGCCAGTGTCACTATGGTGAGAGACACACTGGTTTCCCCTGAGCAATACTTGATTGGGAGAACTTACCCAGTCACCAATGCTGACAGTGTTACCACTGACCATGCAATGGCTATGGTGACATTAGACTGGGGAGGGGGGGTTACTGGCCTGAAACAGGTAGTGGTGCCTTCAAAGCTGCCAGCTGCATGTCTGCTTGGCAATGACCTGGAAACCTCAGCATGGGCTGAGGTTGAACTGAAAACCCATGCAGCAATGCTGGATATCCCTTAATTGGTGTGTGTAAAAACAAGAGCACAGAGCAAGAGACAGTGTGAAAAAGAAGTGTTGAAGCCTGAATGTATGGCCCAACCTTCCAAGAGGAAAGGTAAGAAGACTGGGGAACCAGCTTCTGTACAGCAGAAGGATCAGGACCCCTCTCCTCAGGGAGAGGACTTGGACACCCCAGAGGGAACTGAGCCCATGGAGCTTGACCCTTACCAGGTTGAACTCTTAGGCCCAGGGGGACCCTCTAGGGAAGAGCTGTGCCTTGGACAGCAGGTCTGTCCAACTCTTGAAAGCCTGAGGCAGCAAGCTGCTGCACAGGAAAAGGGAGATGTCAGCGGTACCCACAGAGTTTATTGGGAAGAGGGACTACTATACACTGAGGCCAGAGACCCCAACCCTGGAACCACTAGGAGAGTGGTAGTGCCTCAGAAGTACGGGGAGTCTCTCCTAACTTTAGCTCATGACATCCCCCTAGTTGGACATCTGGGCCAAACCAAGACTTGGGAGAGGCTAGTTAGCCACTTTTACTGGCCCCAGATGCACCAAAAAGTAAAGGAGTTTGTCAGCCCCTGTGTCACCTGTCAGGCCAGTGGCAAGACAGGTGGCCCCTCAAAGGCCCCCCTGATACCACTACCTGTGGTGGGGGTTCCCTTTGAAAGGGTAGGTGTGGACATAGTGGATCCACTTGAACCTCACACAGCATCAGGGAACAAATTCATTCTAGTGGTAGTGGATCATGCCACTAGGTACCCTGAGGCAATTCCCCTTAGGACTACTACACCTCCTGCAGTAGCCAAGGCCCTCATTGGTGTCTTCACCAGGTTAGGGTTTCCTAAGGAGGTGGTTTCAGACAGAGATTCCAACTTCATATCTGCTTACCTAAAACACATGTGGAAAGAGTGTGGAGTGCAGTACAAGTTTACTACACCCTATCACCCACAAACCAATGGCCTTGTTGAGAGATTCAACAAGACATTGAAAGGCATGATTATGGGGCTCCCTGAAAAACTCAAAAGGAGATGGGATGTCCTCTTACCCTGCCTGCTTTTTGCTTACAGAGAAGTGCCCCAGAAGGGAGTAGGGTTTTCCCCCTTTGAACTTCTGTTTGGCCATCCTGTGAGGGGACCACTCTATCTTGTAAAAGAGGGTTGGGAGAAGCCTCTCCAAGAACCCAAACAAGATATTGTGGACTATGTGCTTGGCCTAAGGTCCAGAATGGCTGAGTACATGGAAAAGGCATCCAAAAATCTTGAGGCCAGCCAGGAGCTTCAGAAGCACTGGTATGACCAAAAAGCTGCACTGGTTGAATTTCAACCTGGGCAAAAGGTGTGGGTTTTGGAGCCAGTGGCACTAAGGGCACTCCAGGACAGATGGAGTGGCCCTTAACCTATCCTAGAAAAAAGAGTGATGTCACCTACTTGGTTGACCTGGGCACAAGCAGGACACCCAAAAGGGTTATCCTTGTGAACCGCCTGAAGCTCTGCCATGACAGGGCTGACATCACCATGCTGATGGTGACTGATGAGGATCAGGAGACAGAGAGTGAACCTTTCCCTGACCTCCTCTCATACAGCCCAAAAGATGGGTCAGTGGATGGAGTTGTCTTTTCAGACACCCTCTCTGCCCAACAGCAGACTGATTGCAAGCAAGTCTTGCAGCAGTATGCTAAGCTCTTTTCCTTGACCCCTGGTCAGACAAACTGGTGTACCCATGATGTGGACACTGGTGACAGTTCACCTGTCAAAAACAAAATCTATCGACAGTCTGATCAAGTAAAGGAAAGCATCAGAGCTGAAGTCAGCAAGATGCTGGAGTTAGGGGTTATTCAACCCTCTGAGAGCCCCTGGGCCAGCCCAGTGGTTCTAGTCCCCAAACCTCATCCACAGGGTGGGAAGAGAGAAATGAGGTTCTGTGTGGACTATAGAGGGCTCAACTCTGTCACCAAGACAGATGCTCACCCTATCCCAAGAGCAGATGAGTTGATAGACAAATTGGGTGCAGCCAAATTTCTAAGTACCTTTGACTTAACTGCAGGGTACTGGCAAATTGGCATGGCCCCAGGAGCAAAAGAAAAGACAGCATTCTCCACACCTGATGGGCATTATCAGTTTACTATTATGCCCTTTGGTTTAAAGAATGCCCCTGCCACCTTCCAGAGGTTGGTGAACCAAGTCCTTGCTCTATTGGAGTCCTTTAGTGCAGCTTATCTAGATGATATTGCTGTCTTTAGCTCCACCTGGCAGGATCACCTGATCCACCTTGGGAAGGTTTTAAATGCCCTGCAAACTGCAGGCCTAACTATCAAGGCATCCAAATGCCAGATAGGGCAGGGAACTGTGGTGTACTTGGGCCACCTTGTTGGTGGAGGCGAGGTACAACCCTTACAGCCCAAGATCCAGGCCATCCTGGGCTGGGCAGCTCCAACCACCCAAACCCAAATCAGGGCATTCCTTGGCTTGACTGGGTACTACAGGAGGTTTGTGAAGGGATATGGGTCCATTGTGGCTCCCCTCACAGAACTCACCTCCAAGAAGATGCCCAAAAAGGTAAACTGGACAGTTAGTTGTCAAAAGGCTTTTGACACCCTGAAAGAGGCTATGTGCTCAGCACCAAATCTCAAAGCTCCAGACTATGCCAAGCAGTTCATTGTGCAGACTGATGCCTCTGAGCTAGGGATAGGAGCGGTCCTATCCCAGACCAATGATGAAGGCCAAGACCAACCTGTTGCTTTTATAAGCATGAGGCTTCTCCCCAGGGAGCAGCGTTGGAGTGCCACTGAGAGGGAGGCCTTTGCTGTGGTTTGGTCCCTGAAGGAGCCTGGACCATACTTGTTTGGTACTCACTTCCTAGTACAAACTGATCACAGACCTCTCAGATGGCTAATGCAAATGAAAGGTGAAAATCCTAAACTGTTGAGGTGGTCCATCTCCCTACAGGGAATGGACTTTGTAGTGGAACACAGACCTGGGACTGCCCATGCCAATGCAGATGGACTTTCCAGGTTCTTCCACTTAGAAAATGAAGACTCTCTAGGTAAAGGTTAGTCTCATCCTCTTTCGTTTGGGGCGGGGGGGTGTTGTGTGAGACAGTGCCCTCTTTCTGCATGGTTGCCCCCACTTTTTGCTGATTTGCTGATGTACTTTGAGTGTGCCCTGGGCACCTGCTAATCAGGTATCCAGGGCCTATGTTCTTTCCCTAAAACTGCATTGAAGCCTAAACCCAATTGGCATCTCTGGCCACAGGTCAGTCCCTGGTAAATGGTACCACAGGTACCCAGGACACTGTGACCAGAGAAGGCCTCTAAGGGCTGCAGCACTTATTGTGCCACCCTTAGAGGTCCTGTACCCTGTCACTCACACACTGCCTTTGCAGGCTGCGTGTCTTGGTGCAGAACAAAGTGAAGAGTCGACATGGCACACATCCCTGTGTGCCATGCCTACAACCCACTGCCCTGGCATAGATCAGTCACCCCTCTAGCTGGGTGCACTATACCAGTGGTGAGGGTACAGGTGCATGAGTCCTGTACACCTACAGTGTCTAAGTCGATGCTTGTTTCCGGTCCAGGGAAGACATGGCTTGGCAGTTCGGGCTGGACTGTTCCCATGAGGCACAGGGTCAGACTGATTTGCATATGGCCATGTCTGAACTGGGGTGGTGCAGTGAGCTAAAGAATGATGATGGATTAAACCCAGATCAGTTGACTGGGGGTGAGTGTTTGATTTGCTCTAGCGCTCCGTCCATCATCCCCTTTGGTATCGCTTTGTTCGCCCTAATTTGGCAGGGTATGCCCAGACGTGGGTCCCTTGCTCACTTTGCCACTGGATTCAAGATAGCATGGCTGATGAGGGTTATGAACCCGAAACCGGTCCCAGGATGCTTGTTTCCGGTCCAGGGAAGACATGGTTTGGCAGTTCGGGCTGGACTGTTCCCATGAGGCACAGGGTCAGACTGATTTGCATATGGCCATGTCTGAAATGGGGTGGTGGAGTCAGCTAAAGAATGATGATGGATTAAACCCAGATCAGTTGACTGGGGGTGAGTGTTTGATTTGCTCTAGCGCTCCGTCCATCATCCCCTTTGGTATCGCTTTGTTCGCCCTAAGTTGGCAGGGTATGCCCAGACGTGGGTCCCTTGCTCACTTTGCCACTGGATTCAAGACAGCCTGGCTGATGAGGGTTATGAACCCGAAACCGGTCCCAGGATGCTTGTTTCCGGTCCAGGGAAGACATGGCTTGGCAGTTCGGGCTGGACTGTTCCCATGAGGCACAGGGTCAGACTGATTTGCATATGGCCATGTCTTAACTGGGGTGGTGGAGTGAGCTAAAGAATGATGATGGATTAAACCCAGATCAGTTGACTGGGGGTGAGTGTTTGATTTGCTCTAGCGCTCCGTCCATCATCCCCTTTGGTATCGCTTTGTTCGCCCTAAGTTGCCAGGGTATGCCCAGACGTGGGTCCCTTGCTCACTTTGCCACTGGATTCAAGATAGCCTGGCTGATGAGGGTTATGAACCCGAAACCGGTCCCAGGATGCTTGTTTCCGGTCCAGGGAAGACATGGCTTGGCAGTTCAGGCTGGACTGTTCCCATGAGGCACAGGGTCAGACTGATTTGCAAATGGCCATGTCTGAACTGGGGTGGTGGAGTGAGCTAAAGAATGATGATGGATTAAACCCAGATCAGTTGACTGGGGGTGAGTGTTTGATTTGCTCTAGCGCTCCGTCCATCATCCCCTTTGGTATCGCTTTGTTCGCCCTAAGTTGCCAGGGTATGCCTAGACGTGGGTCCCTTGCTCACTTTGCCACTGGATTCAAGATAGCCTGGCTGATGAGGGTTATGAACCCGAAACCGGTCCCAGAATGCTTGTTTCCGGTCCAGGGAAGACATGGCTTGGCAGTTCGGGCTGGACTGTTCCCATGAGGCACAGGGTCAAACTGATTTGCATATGGCCATGTCTGAACTGGGGTGGTGGAGTGAGCTAAAGAATGATGATGGATTAAACCCAGATCAGTTGACTGGGGGTGAGTGTTTGATTTGCTCTAGCGCTCCGTCCATCATCCCCTTTGGTATCGCTTTGTTCGCCCTAAGTTGGCAGGGTATGCCCAGACGTGGGTCCCTTGCTCACTTTGCCACTGGATTCAAGATAGCCTGGCTGATGAGGGTTATGAACCCGAAACCGGTCCCAGGATGCTTGTTTCCGGTCCAGGGAAGACATGGCTTGGCAGTGTGGGATTTAATGAAAAATGCACAAAGAGGGCATTTTAGAGATGCCCCCTGAAAACTAACCTACCACTAGTGTCCAGGCTGCCACCACCAGACATGTTTCTGGACCACTGGGTCGAGAGCCTGCTGCTCTCTGGGGCCTGAAACAATGCACACCCTGGGACGAGGTGCTAAGCCTCGTCTCCCAGGATGGGCAGGGTTCACGAAGGGAAGCTTCAAAGCCTTGCTGCCTTTGTGAGCTTCCCCAGGCCACTTGCTGCTCTCAGCAACTGGTCCCCACTGGTTCTGACCCCCACTTTGGGCGGGAGAACCGGCGGGAAAAACAAGTGAGGAAGAGAGGTGTGCCCACCGCTGCCAACTCCACCCCTCAGGTGAGGGAGGTGAGGCGAAGCACAACTCTCAGTCCACACCATCTTGAAGATGGGGGGACTCAGCCAACCAGGGACAGGCTCATGCCCCCCTCCCACTGGAGGGTGGCATTAGAGGGGGTGTATCCACCCCCAGGGAAGGGACCCATTGGTCCCTGCCTTTTCCCTACCTGTAACGCCCCTAAATCTAGTATTTAGGGGCACCCCTGAACCTTGCTTCCTCAGACAAGAACCTGGAACAAGAAGAAGAAGAAGAAGGACCGAACAACCGTGCAGCAACTAACAAGAGGAAGACGCCCACTGACTTGGCCCCAGCCTTACCGGCCTGTCTCCCCCTCGAACCTGCTCCTGCAAAATCCTGTTGTGTCCTGCAGCCAGCAACCTCGAAAACCCCGGAGGACCTGCCTGCCTTCAACTACAAAGACTTTGTCTCCCGTGAACACCGGATTTGTTCATCTGCAACCTCTGGCTCCGGCCGGACACCGTGGATCCGCCACACTCTGCACCCACCGTCCACGGCCCGAGCTTGAGTGGGCAAACACCACGATGAGGTCACCCCGGCGATCCTGACCCGAGATCCGGCGACCCCTGACCTGCCTCAAGCCTCCAGCTGACGCCTGCAGCCTAAATCCAGAAGGTCCCCCCAACCGCCACCAGGAGCTGGTAAGAAGATCCGACCCCAAAAGGCATCCCTGCACCCGACGCCCCACGGCCTTGTGTGCCCAAACCGACGGTGTCTTACCAACCCCTAACTTCCCAACTTACCTCTCGAAGTGGTGGTCGCACCCAGAAGACCTTCGTCCCCGAGCCTGCAGTGCCTTTGCAAACCGGAGGTTCCCCATTGAAACCAACAGGGCGCCCGACGTCGAAACAGCACCCTGCACCCGGCCGCCCTAGTGCCGCTGATGGGGCACCTTTGATGCTACTTTGTTTCCCCATTTGCCCTGAGCTAAAGTCCAGGAGCTTTGCTCCCACAGCCGAGTGGCCTGCTAGCTAGCAGCCACCAACCGGAGGCCCCCTATCCCCCCTTGGATAACATTGGGCCTCAGCACTCTACACCCGGCCGCCCTAGTGCCGCTGAGGGTGTAACGAGAGTGCATCCTTGACGCTGGGGGAACCCTTGTTCTAACCCCAGAAGCTCAACTCCAAAGACCGATCACTTACCTGGTAACCATTAACTTCATTTCTCTCCATAGGAATCCATTGACTGTTTTTCTCTGAAAAATGTTCTGAGTGTGGAGTTGATTTGTATGGAAACCTGAAAAATAACAATTGTGCAAAACTGATTTTACTTACATTTTCTCTAGGAAATGTCCCAGTGTGATATCTAGGCATATCACACTGAGTAGAAAAAGTAATCTAAAAATTAATCTCAAAAGTAACGTAAAAGTAACTTACCTGTAATTTTCATTGCAAGATCGATACAAAGTATATGTACAGCATTCCACAGTATTGCATTACCAGTAATTCAAACTGTAACCACTTCAAAGTACATTTACAATTGCATTTCAAACTGTATATTTACTGCAAAGTATTTATCAACTTACCTGTGCCAGGCTTGCTTGGTTCTAGAAAATAAAATAACTAAAAGAATATTTTTATACAAAAACAATTGGTCTGAAGTTCAGTCTTTGAATGTGTGAATTTATTTGCTGACTGAGTGTGTACAACAAATGCTTAACACTGTCCTCTGATACTGCCTTACTGCTCGACCACACTACCACAAATAGAGAGTGAGGTGCTATCTAACTTTACCTCTGCCTACCTCTGGGGATCCACTGGACTCTGTGCACACTATACCTCAGTTTGGTATAGTATATACAGAGCCAGCATCCTACAGGTATGTACCGCAGTATACCGCAAAAGTACAGGAGTATACTGCGGCTCAATATCTAACCAAGTTTTACTTCCTTAATACTACAAAACTACTGAACGGATTTTATTTCAAAATATTTTTATTGGTTTCAGTGTTGCATAACACATACAAAACAAACAGTGGTGGGAGACATCAGCATATCTTACAGATCAAGAGATAAAAGAAGCTCAAATTACATGTTCATCTTGTGTACTAGGACTCGACCTGAGATATCTACAAACATTATGTGCCTCATCTGGATGCAGGAGAAATTGACCAGAAAGAACTCGTTTTCTAATTCCCAGCATGGGACTTGTTGTTTAATTGGAGCTGGTCACTCCCACCGAAAACCATTCTTCCCATATAACTCAAAAACAAGACAAAACAAACAATAGTATCACAGTATCACAAAGTCATGGTTGGTATGTGGCGCAGAAGGGGCATCACGGGGAGGGTTCGAGATGGATCTCCCAAGCTTCTTCTCTCAAGAATCACAGTTGTCCCCAGTGTTAGATATGAAAGAGGCGCAGAGCCCTCAACCTGGGGCCACAAGCAAAAAGGGGCAAACATTCAGACAAATACTCAACTAGGGGAGCCCAAGTATAGTCGAACCCTGTTCTTTTGTCATGTACTGTGTCTGCCATTCTTTCCATTGCCAGAGCTCCCCATAGCCTAGCATGCCATTGTGTTAGGGAGGGTGCTTCCATTTTCTTCCACACTGCAGCTATTGCCATTTTGCCGGCCCCTAGGCACAACCACATAACAGAGCTGTCCCCGTGTGTTTGGCACTTCAGATTCGGGTCCCGAATCCCCAATAGAGTGTGTTCTATTGTAACAGGAATTGGGTAGCCCAATATCGTCTTGATTTGGGATAAAATTTCTTTCCAGAAGGGCTGGATTGAGGGGCAGTCCCACCATATGTTCTTAAAATCTCCCAAGAGACCACAACCTCTCCAACATCTATCGGAGGTGTTAGGGAATATTTTGCTCAACTTCTGGGGGTGCAAGTACCACTCGTACATAATTTTATAGTGGGCCTCTCTTAGAAACATGGAGCGATTGTATTTGGAGATGTCTTTATACAAGGAGCCCCACTGTTTTTCCCCACCGGAGTAGTGAGAAGTGAATCCCAGAATCTTTGGTGTCTAAGGGTGGAGCGGGGAGCCAGCGTCCGTATGAGAGAGTAAAGGAAAGAAATGGTCCCCCTCGAGGAAGCCCCCGACTGAGCGAATTTTTCAATTAGGAGTATGTCTCTGGTTGCGCCTAGTCAAACCTGAGGCTGTTGTACCCAGTGTTTAAGTTGTATGTAGTGAAATTTTTCAGCGGACTGAAGCTTAAAAGTTTTGGTGCATTCCTCAAAGGACAGCAACTTCCCCCCCTTAAAGTTAAAGATATCCGAGATCATAAGGCAACACCCCTCCCGACAAGCCTCGAACAGGCCCACTCGATGAGCTGGAGGGAAGTCGAGATTAAAATGAATGGGGGTATAGGGAGAAGGAAAAGTGGTCAGGGGAATTGATCTGTTAAGGTCATCCCATACCCGCAGAGTGGTGGCCGTGGGGGTGCTAATGTGCGCATTTAGTGGCCGATTTTGTTTTGACTTCCAGAGGAGGTCCCAGATCGTCCTACCCACTATCTGCTGGTCCATATGGAGCCAGTGTTTTTTGATTCGTGGAGAGACCAGTCTGTGATCACCCGGAGTAGTGCTGCCCTATAGTAGCCCAAGAAGTCCGGAAGTGCCAATCCCCCTTCCACTCTCACCTTGGTGAGCAACCGGTAGGATAACCGAGCCCTTTGCCCTTGCCAAATGAATTTAGTGATCATCTTTTTCAAATCCCCAAATAGGGTCCTCTCCACGGGTATCGGAAGTCCCTGAAAGAGGTAAAGTAACCTAGGAAGCACATTCCTTTTAACAGCATTGATGCATGCTATCCAGGAAGTATAAGAGGTTCTCCACCTGGTCAGGTCTGCCTTAAGCTGCCAAAGCAAGGGAGGGTAGTTAGCCCTGTAGAGATTCGATATCTTAGGGGTAAGTTTGACGCCCAAGTACGTGATGTCTTTATGCTTGTTTTGAAAAGGGGACAGGACCTCCACAACTCTCATGGATTCCATGGACAGCGTCAGATTAAGGAGATAGGATTTTGATAAATTAACTTTAAACCCCAAGGCCTTTTCAAAGGAAGTGAGCTCGTTCTGGATAGCCGGGAGAGAGGACAGCAGCCTCGTGATTGGGAGCAACACGTCATCTGCGAAGAGGGAGATTTTGTGATCACCTGCCCTAAAAGGCACCCCCCATATGTCTGGATTGTCCCTGATTTTCTCCGCGAAGGGTTCAATACTAAGGGCAAAGAGTAGGGGGGGAAAGCAGGCAACCCTGCCTGGTTCCCCACGAGAGACCAAAGGGTTCCGAAGCCACCCCATTTACCAGAACCCGCGATCGGGGAGCAGAGTAGCTAGCCCGCACCATACCTATAAAGGTCTCATTGAAGCCAAATTTCCTCATTGTTTGTGACAAGAAGGCCCAGTCGACCCGATCAAAGGCCTTCTCCGCGTCTAGCGAGAGAAGGGCTGCGGGAATGTCTTTTTTCGGTACTTTTTCAATAATGTGTACCACACTCCTCAGGTTGTCATGCGTTTGCCTCCCCTTAATAAACCCTGCTTGATCTGCTTTATTGAGGTAGGGCATGACATTTTCCAAGCGCGTGGCCAGAATTTTAGAGTATAATTTGGCATCTAGGTTCAGAAGCGCAATAGGTCTGTAAGAGGCACATTTTGTACGGTCCTCTCCTGGTTTGGGGATGACTGAGATTAACGCTTCCCCCATGGATGGGGTCACCTGCTGTGTGGCTGCACTATCATCAATTAAGGACACCAAACGGGGAACCAGCTCGGGGGCGAAGGTACAATAGAAGTGGGCATTTAAGCCAGGAGCTTTTTGCAATTTAAGTGAGTCTATTGCCCTTTGTACCTCCTCACTGGAAACGGGTCTGCTTAAGTCCTCATTCGTGGAGACTGGGATCTGTGGCAGCGCGAGCGCTTCCAAGTATTTCTCTTGGTCCTCAACCGCTAGGGGGTCTGCAGTGTATAGGGTCTGGTAGAACTCCCCAAAGGCTCTAGCCTTCTCCTCCTCACTTTTCTGAACAGACCCACTTTTATCTACAATTTGTGCTATATACTCTCTTTCCTGTCTCGCTCTTAGTTGTCTGGCCAGGAGGGATCCCACGTTATTGCCCCCTTCGTAATTTCATGCTTGTAGTCGCAAGATGTTTTTTTCCGCGCCCCATTGGTGTAGATGGCCTGTAATTTTCCTTTTAGCTGTGTGACTTTTCTTCAATTCTGCACCGAGGGATGGACCTTATAGGCCCGTTCTGCAGCTTTTCACTCCCATTTTAGGAGAATCCTCTCCCCCTTGAGATGGTTTTTTAATGTGGTTGACAATTCAATGCACTTACCCCTAATGACCGCCTTGAAGGAATCCCAATTGTTGGCAAGAGAAGTCACTGCGGGGTCATTAAGATCAAAGAATTCTGTGATTGCTTTCCTTAATTCCTCCCTAAGGAGACGATCTCTGCTAAGAAAGTTAGGGAAATACCATCTGGTGTGTTTAGCACATAGGGGTGGCCAATCTAGTACCAGCTCTAAAGGGGCGTGATCCGAGAGGCAGATCGGATGGAATTGGCATCCTGAGAGTGTGTGATGTAGAGCTTGACTAATGAATGCATGATCTATTCTGGAGTAGGTCCTGTGAGAGTGAGAGAAAAAGGAGAAGTCCCTTGTTGTTGGGTGCAAATCTCTCCAGGCGTCCACAAGACCCAAGCCCTGTAGTGCTGATTTAAGTGTCTTGTTAAACACACCCCCTATTGCCCTATAAGGATGGGTAGTGTCTAGTGGCAGGTCCCAGACAGAGTTAAAATCTCCCATCAACAGGATGTCCCCTGTAGCGAATCCCTCCAATGTGCCCAGAAATGCGTTCAGGAAGACTTGTTGCCCAACATTGGCGCATAGACTGTTGCGACAGTGCATGGTCTACCCCTTAGCTCAACCCTGACCATCAGGAATCATCTTGCATTGTCAGATTTGGACTCTTGAAGGAGAAATGGAACTGAGGAGTGGAAGAGGACGCCACCCCATTGTGTTTCGTGTGTGCGGATGAGCAAAAAATCTGTGGGAAAGCCCTGTGTTTCAGCTGCTGCTCAACTTTTTTTGGTAGGTGGGTTTCTTACAGGGCCACAATTTTTACATTATGGTCTTGTAGAAACTTCCACATGCTATGCCTCTTATTAGGGGAGTTAAGTCCCCTCACGTTCCAAGATAAACAGTTAACCGACATTATTCATGTATAGAAACTCCCTTCTGCCCCTCAGAGACTGCCCATGAGAACCTGAGACACACCCCCCCCCCGGAGCCCTCCCACCCCAACCCCGGCCAAATAGACCAATCGAAGATTCTGTGATACTAATGACATACTCAATAACAACCTGTGTAAACTAGCACGTTGAGCTCTGAGGTGCACTATCTCACAAGAGAACCTCAGCTTGAGCATCATCTGGGACGGAACCATTTCCGCCGCCTAGGCCCTCCCAGAACTAGTTGAAATGAATTTAGAATTAGCCATTGATCATTGTCAGACTGAAGACTAAAGGCTATAACTTAGCTCCCTTTTACAAGCCCATCTCCCCAAGCTTCCGTGGAAACTGAGTGATTCAGCGTCATCTTCAAATGGGGTCAGGCCCCTTTGTGCTGTTAGAGTCACAGTACTTCTCTAAACTGCATCTATCGTTCAAAATTGTTACCGGACCAAAGAGATTCTTCATATCTCATCCAGACGTTTTCTTGCCGCCTCTTCTCTGTTGCAGCCATGGACTTTCCATTTGTGAGTCTGTTCCTGAGCCACCTGCTCCCTTCGATTGCTTCAGGATGGAGATTTCAATGCCCAGGATGGATGCGGCTTCCTCGATTTCCATGAGGTGGACGTGTCTGTTGTCCAACGAGAAGGCCAGGCCAAAAGGATACGGCCAACGATACTTTATTTTGCGCTCGCTCAGGACATCTGTGATCGGCCGGAACTGCTGGCGACGAGCAAGGGTTGCTTGGGCCACATCTTGAAAAAACCAGCAGGAAGCATTTTGAAATGTTATTTTGTCCACAGCGTGTGCCTTCTGGAGAATCAGTTCTTTGATTTTGAAGGAGCTGAATTTTGCCAGAACATCCCTGGGTTTTCTGGAGTCCCCTGGCAGTCTTGGCCCCACTCTATGGACCCTCTCGAGCCGCACTTCCGGACCATTTTCTCCCAGCACTGTTTCAAACATCCCCACCATAAATGCTTCCATATCAGGGCCCTCGCAGCCTTCCTCTAGGCCCCTCACACGGATGTTGTTGCGTCTAGAGCGATTCTCGAGGTCTTCGCACTTAAGTATCGTGGCGATAAGCTGGTTGCGTAGGACATCAGAACCTTCTGTAAGAGGCTGATCATGATCTGACAGTTCCTGACACTTCGCCTCTAAATCTAATGTGGGAGCCCCAATCGAGTCCACGTCCGCCTGCAGGGCCAACAATTTTCCTCTCATCTCACTTTTAAAAGCGTCGAGCGAGGCCCCCATATTCGCCTTAATGTCCTCTCGGAGTTCCTTTTTGAACTCCCTGAGTGACGCCATCAGGTCCTCTCTTGTGAGCGCCATGTTGCCGCCGTCAGGGGCCCCTCCTTCCTTGCCCGCACCCACGGTGGCTGGGGTGAAGTAGCTGGAAACCTTAGTGTTCTGCGCTTTTTTGGCAGCATATGGCCCGGGGCGCGGTGTCAGCCAGAGGCCCTCTTGTAGTGCGGTGGTGAAAGAGCAGTGCAGGAACGCAGCCGAAAGGCATGGAGACCCCGCTGTGCTGCGCCGATGTTTAGGGTCTTCGTTTCACAGCAGTCGGGGCACCCAGAGGCCCCTCCACTCCTTTCGGTTTCGCTTTGGACGCCTCTCGGGTCCCCGGGTGGCCCCCCCAGGTGAGTACTGGCGCTGAGTTTCAGGAGGCCTGCTCTGAGGCCCAGTTGCAAGTCTGTAGGTTTAAGTCCAAAGCCACCTGGCCCCTTCTGTGACAGGACCAGGCAGCTTGGCTTCTGTAGATGCAGGTGGTTCAGGGGACCCCTCTGCTCCTCCGGATGCAGAACGTTAAATGTTGACCCTCCTGGGGCCTCCATCCCAATTTGTAAGCCCCCGTTTCTCATCTCAGGGAACACGTGGAAGACTGGCTGTGCTTGGATGGGCTGCAGCGGTGAGAAGGGAAAGCGCTTGTGTCCTTGGGCGGGGTCGCGTGTCGGGGGCCTGAACCCGGGTCGCAGGAAGGCTCCCCCAGGACTGAACTGATGCAGCTGCTCAAGGGGCCCAGTCCGAGGCCCAGACACGAGGTCGCTTCTCTATATTTGAGGCCGCCTGACCCCTGCCATTTTAGGGTCAGGCAACCCAGTTCCAGGACTCTGCCGCAGAGATAGGCTGATCAGGGACCCCCATTCGCCTCCGGGTTCAGTGCAGTGGGTAGCGCTATGCCTGGGGATCCCCTCCGCACTTTGTGGGCCCCTACTCCTCACCTCGGGGGCCCGCGGGGACCTTGCTATTTCCGGCCGGGTCGCGGCAGTGAACGCCCACAGGTAACTTCTCGGGCGGGGTCACCCATCAGGCCTTGTCCGTGTTGATCACCCTTCGCGGGCACAGCCGCCACCCCCCGCCAATGTCCACGCTGCCTATTTGTAGCCTCCGAGCTTCGCTCAGGTCCAGGCCGCCATCTTGGATTCCACCCCGCGGCCTCGGACCACACCGCCACGGCTCGTAGATGTCCTCTGAGGTATTTTCATTGCCTCAGAGGGGGTCCCCCGATGTGCAGCAGCTTGGGGGACCCGGTAGTGGGCAGTTGCCAGGGGTAAGGTGCCTCCGATCAGGCTAACTTCATTGGGCCTGGCGCGGGCCCGGCGGAGTTACATCCGTTCGGCCATGATGGTTGGCCATGCCCCTACTGAACGGATTTTCATGAAATACCACAAGGATCCTTTCCAGACTATGATCTATTTTTCTGGCAAATTTCATGAAAATCCATTCAGCTGTTTTGTCGCTACGTTTGTGTAAAAAGTTTATGGAAAATGCATTGATAAAAAAACATGTTTTTGGGACCCCACTTTTTTCTTTGCACCCCTTAAGCAGTCACCAGGAAACTAGAGCACCTCTGTACACACTGTTGTCAACTTGCTTTTCAAACTACATTAACTCTGTCTTGTGCCTTCTCCATACACTGCTTATACCCTTTTATATTATATCACTTGTAACGTTATATCCTAGCATTCCTAACAACAATCATGACTTGTCTAATGTAATCATTTATAAAACATTGTGCTTAATAGAGTGGTCAGTTATAGTTAATGCAGTATGGGTGCAGAGTTGACAACAGTGTGTATGGAGGAACGCTTGTTATAGGAATTTGAAGATGGTGTGTAAATCTTAAATGTAAGGTATAACTGTGAGTTTAGAATTTGTAATGTTTGGGTTGTTTGTGTTTGGTGTGAATAGAAAGAATAATTAAAGTTAACGTTTTTGAAGGTGGTGTGTAAATTATAAATTTAAGGTATAACTATTACGTTAGAATTTCTGTTTGTGCAGTAAACCTTGGTTTGTATAGAAAGACTAAATACAGTTAAAGTAATCTAAATGTGGTGTGTAAATTTTACATTTAAGGTACAACTATTACTTCAGAATTTCTAATGTTTGTTTAGTTAAACCTTGGTTTGTATAGAAAGAATACATCAAGTTTCTCTAACTATACCTAATCTTTAACCTTTGTTTTTGTCATTGAATTTCAATGGTTTATATTTTTTAATAAAAATGTGTTTTCTAATCGTAGAGTGGAGTGTCGTCGAGTGTAGTGTTGTTAAGTGGGCTGTCATGAAGTACAGTAAAGTAGAGTGCCGTAGAGTGTAGTATTGTACAGTGGAGTGTCATAGGATGGAGTAGAGTGGAGTGGCGTAGATATATAGATAATGTAGATAATAGCATACAGAGTTATGTACAGTCATTTGTATGTGGTTCCCACCATATTAATCACACTAACGCAAAACCGGTCAAAGCGAAGATGCTGTTTACATCTAATTCCAATCGTCATATAATGTGTGTGGGACCTACCCTGGCCAATATGCTTACCAATGGATTAGTGTGATTATTTTTGGTGGGAACTGCATACAAATGGCTGTACATAACTCTGTATTCCCTGGAGTTGAGCTAAAGGAGCCACTTGGCTTTTATTTTCCACTCTCATTCTTTAATATTATTTTGAGGAGATTGAGCATATTGACATCACACTACGGGCCCGATTGTGATGTCAGACGGAACGGAGTCCGCCCAACATCGCTCTGGAAATGGAACCGAACGACCTCCTGTCGTCGGTTCCAGCCCAGCTATTAGGATGCGACCGAACCCTGTTCGGTCGCAATCCTATACTTTGCTATGAGAGCATGCATTCCGAACAGAATCCATGCTCTCATAGCAAAGAGCAGGGGTGCAGTTCATCCCTGCACCCCGTGACAGGCACCTCAAGGTGCCTGCCACGGTGTGCAGGGATCAACAGGGGGGCACCATAGGTGCGCCCTATGCTGCCATTCGGCGGTCTGGCACCCTTGGGGGCCCTGCTGGGGGAACCCAAAGACAGTTTCCCAATGCCTTTCTGTGTCGGAAAGGCCGGCACAGAAAGGCAGTGGGAAACTGCAATTGTAATCTCTCGGCCGGAAAGAGCCGGCAGAAGGATTGCTGCAGGCATTCCGAAATGGCGGACGGGCTCTCCTAGCTCGTCGTCAGCCATTCGTAACTCCTGTTTGTAATAATTTCCGACCGACTCCATCAAAATGGGTCGTCGGAAATTATTAGAAACAGGAGATTACGATGCAGTAAGGATGGCTCCGACCGAGGGTCGGATCCATTCCTTACCGCATCGTAATCGGGCCCTCTGATTTTAATTCCGTGCAAACAGCCACCCGACTTTGACCAATTATGCCCTCTTTGTCATTGTGATCATTTGGATGGGAACTGCATGCAAAATGCAGTACATAACTCTGTATTTCTTCCTGTAGTGCAACAAGGGTTACTTCTCACTGACTATGACAGAAACTGCTTTGCAACTTTGTTGCGCCTATTTCTGTTCACATACGGAGAAAATGTATTATCCTACCATGTAACAATTGTCACAATCTTTTCCCCTGAGATGTAGTAACAATGAATTTAATTCTTTCTGCATCGTGTACAATCGCTCTTACAGGTGAAAGCAAAATTGTGGCAAATAACAGTATCATTTATTATCTTTGTGTATAACTTTAACCGGCATTATTACCCCTTTTGTAAATACCTTTACCATGTCTATGAATGTCACGTGACCTCCTTTGCTTTCATGGTGATGGTACACAGTGTGTTGTTACAAACTGGCTGTGACGAAGTCCCCAGTGGGTGATACGCATTGCCTCATTAAAACATCCTGATGTTTTGAAACAGTGGAGTGTGAGTTATTTTGGTATCTGATTCCATCTTTTGCATTAATATATATATATTTTTATATTAATATCGCCAGTAGATAGTTATAGTTAGGACCTATTTTCCATAGGAAATCCGCGACATTTTATTTGAAATAACTCTCTTGCCGGTTGACGAATCTTCGCGAAATTTTCAAACTTTATGGCCCGCTCCGGTCCGCTCCTACCCTGAAAGTCTCGGGGTGATTCATCAAGCGGGGGCCGAGAAAAAGGGGGGTCCCAAAACGTGTTTTCCCCATTCATTTTCCCATAGGAAACTTTAGACACGGCTACAGCCCGAACTGCTGAACGGAATTACACCAAATTTGGCAAAGAGGTAGTTCTTGGTTCAGAAAGAACCCTTTTGTTAAATGGTGTAAATCCGTTCAGTAGTTGCGGAGAAATTAAAAAAATAAGAGTCAAAAAATCAATTTCCCATAGGAAACTTTATGCAAGGCTACAGCCCGAACTGCTGAACGGAATTACACCAAATTTGGCAAAGAGGTAGTTCTTGGTTCAGAAAGAACCCTTTTTGTTAAATGGTGTAAATCCGTTCAGTAGTTGCTGAGAAAATCAAAAGTAAAAACACATATATATCTGGGCGGAGCCTAACCACACATGTCATCATGAGATCTGATTGGCTGTCAGCACTTCATCCTGGAATTGCTGGCAGCCATCTTGAGACCAATATACATGATAGTACCCCATTGAAATGCCTTGTAGTGAATCAAAGATTTTGAGGGTTACCAAAAGGAGAACTATTAAGGGTGATAACAGACTTTAGTTACATTAGAATTCATTTGTTGATGGTACCATACTAATTTCAGGAATTGTGGTGTGTTCTAAGGTGATTTTACCCTGTGAAAAACCTTCTGCTGGGATATCATGAATCATGTTTGAGAGAAAACTATTTTCACATGCTTGTCCCATACAGTTTTGGAAGGTGCTCCAGAAGCTAAAATGAGAGCATATTTTCTGTAAATTCACATTATCTTTCTCAGTCATGTGAGAATGAAGTCTGACATTCTCAGTAAAACATGTACATCCAACAAGGGCAGAGACTGTCAGTTGATTCCTTTGTGTTCTACTGCAGCTTCCCAGAGTGTTCTAAAGAACAACTAGAGTGCTAACAGCCTTACTTATGACAAAAGTATGGCACACCTGAAGCCATCTTGATTGGAATAAACTGGTAACACTTAAAACATTTAATTTAAAAAGGAACAAAATGATGGGGTTCATT
The DNA here is from genome assembly GCA_963921515.1 of Calotriton arnoldi. Taxonomy (NCBI): domain Eukaryota; kingdom Metazoa; phylum Chordata; class Amphibia; order Caudata; family Salamandridae; genus Calotriton; species Calotriton arnoldi. Next base: position 503,059 of record CAWUFW010005003.1, on the reverse strand, counting down.
TTGTCATAGAAATTATGGTTAGTGCTATAGAAAGAAAAATTAGGACATGTTTCAAGTGAGATCTCAAATATCTTCCTGTTATATTTCAACAGGAGCAGCCTGTCAGTTGATGCCTTTGTGTTCTACTGCAGCTTCCCAGAGTGTTCTAAAGAACAACTAGAGTGCTAACAGCCTTACTTATGACAAAAGTATGGCACACCTGAAGCCATCTTGATTGGAATAAACTGGTAACACTTAAAACATTTAATTTAAAAAGGAACAAAATGATGGGGTTAATTTTGTCATAAAAGTTATGGGTAGTGCTGTAGAAAGAAAAATTAGGACATGTTTCAAGTGTGATCTCAAATATCTTCCTGTTATATTTCAACAGGAGCAGCCTGCCAGTTGATGCCTTTGTGTTCTACTGCAGCTTCCCAGAGTGTTCTAAAGAACAACTAGAGCGCTAACAGCCTTACTTATGACAAAAGTATGGCACACCGGAAGCCATCTTGATTGGAATAAACCGTTAATACTTAAAACATTTAATTTAAAAAGGAACAAAATGAGGGGGTTCTTTTTTAAATAGAAATTATGGTTAGTGCTGCAGAAAGAAAAATGAGGGCATGTTTTAAGTGAGATATCAAATCCTCTTCTATTTCATTAGAAAATTCTGACATGCAGACTGAAACAATCACTTTCAATACCAGCAGCAGACTTCCAGTTAACTCCCTGGTGAGCAGTAGCTTTAGTACAGTGATCTAATGAGCAACTAGAGTGCTAACATTCTGAATTTATGGCAAATGTGAGACACATCTGAATGCCTTCTTGCTGGAATCAAAGTAAAAAACTGAAAGCATTTCCTACTGAGGAGACTGCAGTAAATGAGGAAATTAGGAAACTTCATAACAAAGAAGTCTTCCAAGATGGCCACCAGAGAAAAAAGAGCCCAAATGTAGCACAAATATTACCCATATGTAGCCCACATATAGCCCAATGACAAAAGTGTGCAAAACACTTTTTATTTTTAGTTTTTTTGCAGTTTTATGTAGTGCAGACTGGTCAGGTATTGGAGCGTTGCATCTTAAAACATGACCCCTCCACTACAAAAACACTACTGCACTACTCTAAACCCTAAAACACTACCCCAGCACGACTCCCTACACTACACAAGCACCACTGCACTATCCTAAACCCTAAAACACTACCCCCAGCATGACCCCCTACACTACACAAACACCACTGCACTACCCTAAACCCTAAAACACTACCCCCAGCACGATCCCCTACACTACCCAAACACCACTGCACTAACCTAAATCCTAAAACAATACCCCCAGCACGACCCCCTACACTACCCAAACACCACTGCACTACCCTAAAACATGACCCCCTACACTACACAAACACCACTGCACTACCCTAAACCCTAAAACACTACCCCCAGCACGACCCCCTACACTACACAAGCACCACTGCACTACCCTAAACCCTAAAACACTACCCCCAGAACGACCCCCTACACTGCCCGAACACCACTGCACTGCCCTAAACCTTGAAACACCAGCCCCTGCACGACCCCCTACACTGTTCGAACACCACTGCACTGCCCTAAACCCTGAAACACCACCCCCAGCATGACCCCCTACACTGCCCGAACACCACTGCACTGCCCTAAACCCTGAAACACCACCCCCTTCACGACCCCCTACACTGCCGAACACCACTGCAATGCCCTAAACCCTGAAACACCACCCCCAGCACGGCCCCCTACACTCCCCAAACACCACTGCACTGCCCTAAACCCTGAAACACTATCCCCAGCAAGACCCCCTACACTGCCCAAACACCACTCCACTGCCCTAAACCCTGAAACATCACCCCCAGCAAGACCCCCTACACTGCCCGAACACCACTGCCCTAAACCCTGAAACACCACCCCCAGCACGACCCCCAACACTGCCCGGACACCACTGCACTGCCCTAAACCCTGAAACACCACCCCCAGCACGACCCCCTACACTGCACAAACACCACTGCTCTGCCCAAAACCCTGAAACACCAGCCCCAGCACGACCCCCTGCACTGCCCGAACACCACTGCACTGCCCTAAACCCTGAAACACCAGCCCCAGCACGACCCCCTACACTGCCCGAACACCACTGCACTACCCTAAACCCAGAAACACCACCCCCAGCACGACCCCCTACACTGCCCGAGCACCACTGTACTGCCTTTAAACCCTGAAACACCAGCCCCAGCATGACCCCCTACACTGCCCGAACACCACTGCACTGCCCTAAACCCTGAAACACCAGCCCCAGCACGACCACCTACACTGCACGAACACCACTGCACTGCCCTAAACCCTGAAACACCAGCCCCAGCATGACCCCCAACACTGCCCGAACACCACTGCACTGCCCTAAACCGTGAAACACTAGCCCCAGCACGACCCCCTACACTGCCAGAACACCATTGCACTGCCCTAAACCCTGAAACACCAGCCCCAGCACAACCCCCTACACTGCCCGAACACTACTGCACTGCCCTAAACCCTGAAACACCACCCCGTGCACGACCCCCTACACTGCCCGAACACCACTGCACTGCCCTAAACCCTGAAACACCACCCCCAGCACGACACCTTACACTGCCCGAACACCACTGCACTGCCCTAAACCCTGAAACACCATTCCCCCTGCACGACCCCCTACACTGCCCGAACACTACTGCACTGCCCTAAACCCTGAAACACCATCCCCAGCACGACCCCCTACACTGCACGAACACCCCTGCACTGCCCTAAACCCTGAAACACTACCCCCAGCAAGACCCCCTACACAGCCCGAACACAACTGCACTGCCCTATACCCTGAAACATCACCCCCAGCAAGACCCCCTACACTGCCCGAACACCACTGCCCTAAACCCTGAAACACCACCCCCAGCAAGACCCCCTACACTGCCCGAACACCACTGCACTACCCTAAACCCTACAACACTACCCCCAGCACGACCCCCTACACTACACAAGCACCACTGCACTACCCTAAACCCTAAAACACTACCCCCAGAACGACCCCCTACACTTCCCGAACACCACTGCACTGCCCTAAACCTTGAAACACCAGCCCCTGCACGACCCCCTACACTGTTCGAACACCACTGCACTGCCCTAAACCCTGAAACACCACCCCCAGCACGACACCCTACACTGCCGAACACCACTGCACTGCCCTAAACCCTGAAACACCACCCCCTTCACGACCCCCTACACTGCACGAACACCACTGCACTGCCCTAAACCCTGAAACACCACCCCCAGCACGGCCCCCTACACTGCCCAAACACCACTGCACTGCCCTAAACCCTGAAACACTATCCCCAGCAAGACCCCCTACACTGCCCAAACACCACTCCACTGCCCTAAACCCTGAAACATCACCCCCAGCAAGACCCCCTACACTGCCCGAACACCACTGCCCTAAACCCTGAAACACCACCCCCAGCACGACCCCCTACACTGCCCGAACACCACTGCACTGCCCTAAACGCTGAAACACCACCCCCAGCACGACCCCCTACACTGCCCGAACACCACTGCTCTGTCCAAAACCCTGAAACACAAGCCCCAGCACGACCCCCTACACTGCCCGAACACCACTGCACTGCCCTAAACCCTGAAACACCAGCCCCAGCACGACCCCCTACACTGCCGGAACACCACTCCACTACCCTAAACCCATAAACACCACCCCCAGCACGACCCCCTACACTGCCTGAGCACCACTGCACTGCCCTAAACCCTGAAACACCAGCCCCAGCATGACCCCCTACACTGCCCGAACACCACTGCACTGCCCTAAACCCTGAAACACCAGCCCCAGCACGACCACCTACACTGCACGAACACCACTGCACTGCCCTAAACCCTGAAACACCAGCCCCAGCATGACCCCCTACACTGCCCGAACACCACTGCACTGCCCTAAACCGTGAAACACTAGCCCCAGCACGACCCCCTACACTGCCAGAACACCATTGCACTGCCCTAAACCCTGAAACACCAGCCCCAGCACAACCCCCTACACTGCCCGAACATCACTGCACTGCCCTAAACCCTGAAACACCACCCCGTGCACAACCTCCTACACTGCCCGAACACCACTGCACTGCCCTAAACCCTGAAACACCACCCCCAGCACGACAACCTACACTGCCCGAACACCACTGCACTGCCCTAAACTCTGAAACATCACCCCCAGCAAGACCCCCTACACTGCCCGAACACCACTGCCCTAAACCCTGAAACAACACCCCCAGCAAGACCCCCTACACTGCACGAACACCCCTGCACTGCCCTAAACCCTGAAACACTACCCCCAGCAAGACCCCCTACACTGCCCGAACACCACTGCACTGCCCTAAACCCTGAAACATCACCCCCAGCAAGACCCCCTACACTGCCCGAACACCACTGCCCTAAACCCTGAAACACCACCCCCAGCAAGACCCCCTACACTGCCCGAACACCACTGCACTGCCCTAAACCCTGAAACACCAGCCCCAGCACGACCCCCTACATTGCCCGAACACCACTGCACTGCCCTAAACCCTGAAACACCACCCCCTGCATGACCCACTACACTGCCCGAACACCACTGCACTGCCCTAAACCCTGAAACACCACCCCCAGCACGACCCCCTACACTGCCCGAACACCATTGCACTGCCCTAAACCCTGAAACACCACCCCCTGCACGACCCCCTACACTGCCCGAACACTACTGCACTGCCCTAAACCCTGAAACACCGCCCCCAGCATGACCCCCTACACTGCACGAACACTACTGCACTGCCCTAAACCTTGAAACACCAGCCCCAGCAAGACCCCCTACACTGCCCAAACACCACTGCACTGCCCTAAACCCTGAAACATCACCCCCAGCAAGACCCCCTACACTGCCCGAACACCACTGCCCTAAAGCCTGAAACACCACCCCCAGCAAGACCCCCTAAACTGCCCGAACAACACTGCAGTGCCCTAAACCCTAAAACACCACCCCCAGCACGACCCCCTACACTGCCCGAACACCACTGCTCTGCCCAAAACCCTGAAACACCAGCCCCAGCACGACCCCCTACACTGCCCGAACACCACTGCACTGCCCTAAACCCTGAAACACCACCCCCAGCACGACCCCCTACACTGCCCGAACAACACTGCACTGCCCTAAACCCTGAAACACCACCCCCAGCACGACCGCCTACACTGCCTGAAAACCACTGCACTGCCCTAAACCCTGAAACACCAGCCCCAGCACGACCCCCTACACTGCCCGAACACCACTGCACTGCCCTAAACCCTCAAACACCAGCCCCAGCACGACCCCCTACACTGCCCGAACACCACTGCACTACCCTAAACCCTGAAACACCAGCCCCAGCAAGACCCCCTACACTGCCCGAACACCACTGCACTGCCCTAAACCCTGAAACACCAGCCCCAGCAAGACCCCCTACACTGCCCGAACACCACTGCACTGCCCTAAACCCTGAAATACCACCCCCAGCAAGACCCCCTACACTGCCCGAACACCACTGCCCTGCCCTAAACGCTGAAACATCAGCCCCAGCAAGACCCCCTACACTGCGCGAACACCATTGCACTGCCCTAAACCCTGAAACACCACCCCCAGCAAGACCCCCTACACTGCCCGAACACCACTGCACTAAACCCGGAAACACCAGCCCCAGCAAGACCACCTACACTGCCCGAACACCACTGCACTGCCCAAAACCCTGAAACACCCCCCCCAGCACGACACCCTACACTGCCCGAACACCACTGCACTGCCCTAAACCCTGAAAAACCACCCCCACCATGACCCCTAAACTGCCCGAACACCACTGCACTGCCCTAAACCCTGAAACACCACCCCCCTGCACGACCCCCTACACTGCCCAAACACCACTGCACTGCCCTAAACCCTAAAACTCTACCCCCAGCATGACCCCCTACACTGCCCAAACACCACTGCACTGCCCTAAACCCTGACTCACCACCCCCTGCACGACCCCCTACACTGCCCGAACACCACTACACTGCCCTAAACCCAGAAACACCACCCCCAGCACGACCCCTACACTGCCCAAACACCACTGCACTGCCCTAAACCCTGAAACACCACCCCCAGCACGACCCCCTACACTGCCCGAACACCACTGCACTGCCCTAAACCCTGAAACACCAGCCCCTGCACGACCCCCTACACTGCCCGAACACCACTGCACTGCCCTAAACCCTGAAACACCACCCCCAGCACAACCCCCTACACTGCCTGAACACCACTGCCCTAAACCCTGAAACACCACCCCCAGCAAGACCCCCTACACTGCCCGAATACCACTGCACTGCCCTAAAGCCTGAAACACCACCTCCAACACAACCCCCTACACTGCCTGAACACCATTGCTCTGCCCTAAACCCTGAAACACTGCCCCCAGCAAGACCCCCTACACTGCCCGAACACCACTGCACTGCCCTAAACCCTGAAACATCACCCCCAGCAAGACCCCCTACACTGCCCGAACACCACTGCCCTAAATCCTGAAACACCACCCCCAGCACGACCCCCTACACTGCTCGAACACCACTGCACTGCCCTAAACCCTGAAACACCACCCCCAGCACGACCCCCTACACTGCCCGAACACCACTGCACTGCCCTAAACCCTGAAACACCAACCCCAGCACGAACCCCTACACTGCCCGAACACCACTGCACTACCCTAAACCCAGAAACACCACCCCCAGCACGACCCCCTACACTGCCCGAGCACCACTGCCTGCCCTGCCCTAAACCCTGAAACACCAGCCCCAGCATGACCCCCTACACTGCCTGAACACTACTGCACTGCCCTAAACCATGAAACACCATCCCCAGCATGACCCCCTACACTGCACGAACACCACTGCACTGCCCTAAACCCTGAAAAACTACCCCCAGCAAGACCCCCTACACTGCCCGAACACCACTGCACTGCCCTAAACCCTAAAACACCAGCCCCAGCACGACCCCCTACACTGCCCGAATACCACTGCACTGCCCTAAACCCTGAAACACCAGCCCCAGCACGACCCCCTACACTGCCCGAACACCACTGCACTACCCTAAACCCATAAACACCACCCCCAGCACGACCCCCTACACTGCCTGAGCATCACTGCACTGCCCTAAACCCTGAAACACCAGCCCCAGCATGACCCCCTACAGTGCCCGAACACCACTGCACTGCCCTAAACCCTGAAACACCAGCCCCAGCACGACCACCTACACTGCACGAACACCACTGCACTGCCCTAAACCCTGAAACACCAGCCCCAGCATGACCCCCTACACTGCCCGAACACCACTGCACTGCCTTAAACCGTGAAACACTAGCCCCAGCACGACCCCCTACACTGCCAGAACACCATTGCACTGCCCTAAACCCTGAAACACAGGCCCCAGCACAACCCCCTACACTGCCCAAACACCACTGCACTGCCCTAAACCCTGAAACACCACCCCGTGCACGACCCCCTACACTGCCCGAACACCACTGCACTGCCCTAAACCCTGAAACACCACCCCCAGCACGACAACCTACACTGCCCGAACACCACTGCACTTCCTTAAACCCTGAAACATCACCCCCAGCAAGACCCCCTACACTGCCCGAACACCACTGCCCTAAACCCTGAAACACCACCCCCAGCAAGACCCCCTACACTGCCCGAACACCACTGCACTGCCCTAAGCCCTGAAACACCAGCCCCAGCACGACCCCTACATTGCCCGAACACCACTGCACTGCCCTACACCCTGAAACACCACCCCCTGCATGACCCACTACACTGCCCGAACACCACTGCACTGCCCTAAACCCTGAAACACCATTCCCCCTGCACGACCCCCTACTCTGTCCGAACACTACTGCACTGGCCTAAACCCTGAAACACCATCCCCAGCACGACCCCCTACACTGCACGAACACCCCTGCACTGCCCTAAACCCTGAAACACTACCCCCAGCAAGACCCCCTACACTGCCCGAACACCACTGCACTGCCCTAAACCCTGAAACATCACCCCCAGCAAGACCCCCTACACTGCCCGAACACCACTGCCCTAAACCCTGAAACACCACCCCCAGCAAGACCCCCTACACTGCCCGAACACCACTGCACTGCCCTAAACCCTGAAACACCAGCCCCAGCACGACCCCCTACATTGCCCGAACACCACTGCACTGCCCTAAACCCTGAAACACCACCCCCTGCATGACCCACTACACTGCCCGAACACCACTGCACTGCCCTAAACCCTAAAACACCACCCCCAGCACGACCCCCTACACTGCCCGAATGTCAGGACTCACGGGAGGTTTCCTCCTTCTAACTGTATGCTGGCTACCATTTTCCCCTACAAACTTACCAAAAGTCAGATAATCCCTCAAGCTGGAGTGTTTGTTGGCACCGATGGAACTCCAAGATGGCTGCCAACATGCACATACTGCGACAGCACACCACTGTTAGCAGTCTAGTCTTTTAGGCTTCATGACATCAGGTGAAGTGTGCTTCAACATTCCACTGTGCACTTCACTGAAGAAATAATTTGAAGAGCACCTGTTTTCCCAGCGTCGTGGAAGTCAGTTAGGGTAGTTGCGATAAAATCGGGGTTAGCTTCGTCGGAACTACATTCCCTCACTAATCAGGTTAGTGTTAAACTTGTAGCTAATATAAAACATTCTGTGAGAAAAGGTTATTGTGTCAGAGGTAAATTTCTATTTAAAGAGAAAAAGGAAACAAGTCAGAATATATTTTCCTTCGTTTGAAAACTGGAAATACTTTTTTCAGTAATTGCTTTCCTTAGCTGAGAAGATTAAATAAAAAGCTTTTTGAATCAGCTGTCTTTTTCAGCTGTTCCAGAATCTGTCAGACGCAGGCGTGACCTTTCAACACGCAGTGTCTTCTTAGACTGAAACTTGTTCACTCTTCTGAGAATTAATTAAAAGGTGAAGTCAGGGTCAAAGGCCCGGCATGTTTCTTTCTCATGCCATGTGTTAAAGAACTCCAGTAATGTTCTCCTCACGTATGGCAGTGCTTCCAGCAAACATTAAAACCAAAGGCCTGAATAAAAGGAACGCTTCCTTTTAACATTTAACCTAAGTTCTGAAGCATTGTTTAAAAAACTAATTAAAGACAGAAAACCAGTCATCCTACTACAGAAACCCCAGTTCAAGGCCCACTCCAGTCTCTTAACAGTGAGTTAATAGAAAGAAAGAGAAACCCAAATAATACATAAATTAGGAATACAGAAATAAATACTTACCTTATCTTTCTTACATTAAGGAATAGCAGGATCAAGTGCAGATTGTACCTGAGAACGAAAAGGAAAGAGATCTGAGTGAAGACTTCTCATACAACCTAGCAAACAATACATGAGAAGTAGAAGAGAAGTAAGCTTCAGTAAACATTCTGGTAAGATAAGTTATTTATACACCATAGAAAAAACAGTAAGTTAAAAGGCACAATAAATAAAGGTTTTTACATGTTAATGTTGCAGTCCAGTAAGAAGAAGAAGACGTAGCTGAACAGGCAGAATATTGGAGCAGTCTCTTCTCTGTCCCCAACCCCTTTTCCCCCTTAGAACTTACCTGCAATGGAATACTAAAAGACCTAGCAGGGTTGGTTCTGAGAAGGGTATTGGGACCTAGCGTCATTCTGCTCCTGTGTGGTTCAGACAGCAAAAGGGATTTAGACCCTGACAGAGTGAAGTGCCCACGTTGGTACAAGCACCTGAGCAGAATGGCAGAAGGACTTGATTTAAAAAATTTGGGCGAGATTTTGAGTAATATACAAAGGGACTTGGAGGCAGTCAGAGAGGAAAATAAAATACTAAGACAGGAGATAATAACCTTTAAAACGGGAACACCAGCTTTGGGATCTAGGCCAAGCACCGCATCCTTTGAAACCCAGAGTCCTAACATCAGCACTTCATCCTTTGCCCCCACACAAGTAATCCACTCATTATCCCCAGTAATTCCTCTTGCCCCTCCAGAGCGATTTAATGGAGACCCGCAGAAAGCGCAAATTTTTTTGACCCAATGCTCTCTGCATTTTATGTGCCGTCCAACGATCTTCCCCGATGCTCAATCCCGAGTGGCGTTTATCTTGTCCTACCTTAGTGGGGACGCCGCCTCATGGTCCATGCCACTAGTAACCAAGGATGACCCAATTTTGTACAGTTTAGATGACTTCAAGAAGGAATTTCTCCGAATTTTTGATAGAAGAACAGCATCTCAAGCTTCAGACAACGAACTGTTGGAATTAAAGCAAGGAAACCGAGAACTCGTGTCTTACCTAGCCCAATTTAATAAACTAGTGGTCGAGACCAACTGGCCCGAGGATAAAAGAGCAGCAGTATTCTATAGAGGATTGCGAGAGGAATTGAAGGACGCTCTATCTCAAATCCCTAATCGACCCACCGACATCTCTGCCTTAGTGGATTTAACCTTAGAGATCGATTATCGGCAAAGTGAGCGGAAAGGAGAACGGCGGAAGGAGCTTAGACCAAGTGTTCCTCGTTTTGACCGTGTCAAAACAGAATCCACACGGACAGTAGAGAGTTCTTCGGGAATTGAACCCATGCAAATCGGTGTAGTCAGAGGTCCACTCTCTAAAGAAGAAAAAGAAAAGAGAAGGCTGAACAAACTGTGCCTATATTGTGGAAGAAGTGGACATTTTGTCAAGAATTGCTTAAAAAGACCAAAGTTGCCTGCTAAGGAGAAGGAAAACTAGAGGCACCACAGGTAAGGGGAGTTGGACCTGTGGATGCGAATGGAAAAACGACTCCAACAAATCACCAATTGGCAAACACACTACAAGTCTCCTCTCCCCATTTGGTTATGACTGTGACCTTAAGGTTTAGAGATGTGGTTTTGACAGGAATCATCGTCATGGTAGATTCTGGGGCAACAGGTAATTTCTCCGACCACAAATTCGCTAGCCTGATCGGTTTACAAGCTATCAAGAAGGAGAAAAGTGAGAAGGTCAGAGCGGTGGATGGTACGGATTTAACTTCAGGGCCCATAACCAGTCATACTGAATTGGTACACATGACTACTGTCGAAGGACACCAAGAGACCTTGCAATTTAATTTAATAGACGCCCCCAATTTCAACTGATTCTAGGTCTACCATGGCTAACGGAACACAACCCGTTAATTGATTGGGGAGCCCGAACTATTCAATTAAATTCAGACTACTGCACCAAAAATTGTTTCGACGACCAGACACATTCTTCTGTAATCTGCGCTGCCACCCAATTGTGTGAAGGTTCGGTATGTGCGATCCAAACTACCATGATACCAGATGAATACCAAGACTTTGCAGACGTCTTTGATGAGAAAAAGGCAGAGACGTTACCCCCCACAGGCCCTATGACTGCAAAATTGATCTAGAACCAGGGGCTAATCTACCATGCAGCAGAGTTTACGCATTAACGGAGAAGGAAAACATCCATTTGAAGGAATACCTAGCTAAGAATCTGGAGAACGGATTTATCCGACCGTCGCAGTCCCCTGTCTCTTCCCCACTTTTTTTCGTGCCGAAAAAGGGGGAGATCTCAGGACTTGTATTGACTTTAGAGCGATTAACAGGATAACTGTGAAGAATCGTTATCCATTGCCTCTCATTTCAGTACTAATTGATCAAGTGAAGGAAGCAAAGATATACACTCGCCTAGACCTACGAGGAGCGTACCACTTGATTAGACTCCGGGAAGGCGACGAGTGGAAGACTGCGTTCAGGACCAAATTTGGCCTTTATGAGTATCTTGTGATGCCATATGGTCTCTGTAACGCACCAGCGGCCTTCCAGTACTTTATCAATGATGTTTTAAGTGAATTCATTGACCGATGCGCTATAGTATACATAGATGACATCCTGATTTATTCCAACACGGTTGAAGAACATCACAACCAGGTCAGAGCAGTTTTACAACGTCTACGAGAGAACTCTCTATACGTTAAATTGGAGAAATGCCTCTTCAACACAGATACAGTAGAATTCCTAGGTTTTGTGTTATCACCTGCAGGAGTTCGAATGGATGAGCAAAAAGTGAAGGCGATAACAGACTGGAAATCTCCTACCAGTATCAAAGAGGTTCAAAGCTTTATCGGATTCTCTAATTTTTACAGACGATTCATTAATGGATTCTCCAATAAGATACTTCCGCTGACTCGTCTTCTGAAGAAAGGAGTTCCGTTCCAATGGTCAGAAGAAGCAGAAGAAGCTTTTCAGTTGATGAAGGACAGTTTCACCACAGCACCGGTGCTGCTTCATGCAGATCCCTCTGAGCCTTTTTATTTGGAGACAGACGCATCGGACCTAGCCATCGGGGAATACTTTCTCAGAGGCACAAGGACACGGGACAGTTACACCCGGTGGCATATCGGTCCCGCAAACTCAACCCTGCGGAATGCAACTATACGATTACAGAAAAAGAACTCTTGGCAATCAAAGATGCCTTCAAAGATTGGAGGCATTACTTAATGGGGGCAAAACACACTGTAACGGTGTTTACGGACCACCGCAACCTAAAATTTTTGCGATCTGCTCGAACTCTCACACCACGTCAGCTGCGTTGGTCTCTTTACTTCGCGGACTTTGATTTTGTTATCACTTTTCGTCCCGGATCCAAGAATGGAAAGGCTGATGTCCTCTCTAGACTCGACACAGAAAATCAAACTTCAGTCATTGAAAACCAGCAAATCATACCTGATGGAAAATTCATTGGAACTATCTCCTTAGAACCTTTTGAACATCACGTTCGAAATTTGATGACCGACCTTGAAATGGAGAACTGGGCCACAGAAGATCCACAACGTTTCATTCGCAATGGCCTCCCCTATTTAGGTACCACCCTGTATTTACCCACCAAGGAGCTTCAGCTGAAGGCAATGCAGGAATGTCACGACAACCCTCTGGCTGGCCACAAAGGTGTTGTGAAAACCGAAGAATTACTCAAACGTCGTTTCTGGTGGCCATACATGTGCCGAGACGTCCGTCAATATGTGTTAGGCTGTGAAATTTGTGCACGGGGAAAATCGGACAGACAAGCTCCTAAAGGTCTCCTACAACCCATGCCAACCCCCCATATCCTTGGCACACAGTCTCCTTAGATTTGATTGTTGATCTACCTTCTTCCCATGGGTATGATACCATTCTTGTAGTTGTCGACACTTTTAGTAAGATGGCACATTATATACCCTTCAAAGGTACACCCACTGCTAAACAATTGTCCCAACTTTTCAATCAACATGTTATTCGCCTTCATGGGATTCCTAGGGTCCTCGTTTCAGACAGGGGCTCTCAGTTCCTATCACGATTTTGGAAGGCTTACATCAAAGGCCTTAATATTGACCATCGTTATTCCACCAGTTTTCACCCAGAAACTGATGGTCAGACTGAACGCATTAACCAAGACCTAGAACAACACCTCAGACTTTATTTGTTAGATGAGGAGGGTGACTGGCCTGACCACTTATGGACTGCGGAGTATGCTCACAATAATGCTCTAAATGTATCCACTGGCCACTCCCCTTTCTTTATAAACTCAGGCAGACATCCCAATTCTCATGCTAATTTTGATGATATTAATGTTCCTGCTGTTCAAGATATTGCCCGACAGTTAACTAAAATTCATCACTCAGTAACCCAGAATTTGTCGATCGCGAAGGATCGTTACAAACACTTCAGCTGACCGAAAACGTAAAAAAGAACCTGAGCTTTATGTAGGAGACTTAGTCTGGTTGAGTACAAAAAATCTCAGACTCAAAGGTCCCCGTAAATTTCAGCCTCGTTTTATGGGTCCTTATCCAATTGAGAAGGTCATAAATCCAGTCACTTATCAACTATCTCTTCCTGGTTCTACCAAAATTCATCCAGTATTTCATGTTTCTCTCCTTAAACCAATTCAACCGGGGTTGCGTAGGGTTTCCCCTCCTGATCCTCTGATGGTTAATGGTGAGGCGGAGTACGAAGTTAAACGAATTTTGGATTCAAAACTCATCCGCAATGAAATTTTCTACCTCATTGATTGGCAAGGTTATGGACCTGATGAACGTTCCTGGGAAAAGAGTACTAATGTCCATGCCCCCCGTTTAATTAGAGCCTTTCATGCCAAATTCCCTGCCAAACCACGACCGGAGGAAACCCCGTTGGGAGGGGGTACTGTCAGGACTCACGGGAGGTTTCCTCCTTCTAACTGTATGCTGGCTACCATTTTCCCCCTACAAACTTACCAAAAGTCAGATAATCCCTCAAGCTGGAGTGCTTGTTGGCACCGATGGAACTCCAAGATGGCTGCCAACATGCACATACTGCGACAGCACACCACTGTTAGCAGTCTAGTCTTTTAGGCTTCATGACATCAGGTGAAGTGTGCTTCAACATTCCACTGTGCACTTCACTGAAGAAATAATTTGAAGAGCACCTGTTTTCCCAGCGTCGTGGAAGTCAGTTAGGGTAGTTGCGATAAAATCGGGGTTAGCTTCGTCGGAACTACATTCCCTCACTAATCAGGTTAGTGTTAAACTTGTAGCTAATATAAAACATTCTGTGAGAAAAGGTTATTGTGTCAGAGGTAAATTTCTATTTAAAGAGAAAAAGGAAACAAGTCAGAATATATTTTCCTTCGTTTGAAAACTGGAAATACTTTTTTCAGTAATTGCTTTCCTTAGCTGAGAAGATTAAATAAAAGCTTTTTGAATCAGCTGTCTTTTTCAGCTGTTCCAGAATCTGTCAGACGCAGGCATGACCTTTCAACACGCAGTGTCTTCTTAGACTGAAACTTGTTCACTCTTCTGAGAATTAATTAAAAGGTGAAGTCAGGGTCAAAGGCCCGGCATGTTTCTTTCTCATGCCATGTGTTAAAGAACTCCAGTAATGTTCTCCTCACGTATGGCAGTGCTTCCAGCAAACATTAAAACCAAAGGCCTGAATAAAAGGAACGCTTCCTTTTAACATTTAACCTAAGTTCTGAAGCATTGTTTAAAAAACTAATTAAAGACAGAAAACCAGTCATCCTACTACAGAAACCCCAGTTCAAGGCCCACTCCAGTCTCTTAACAGTGAGTTAATAGAAAGAAAGAGAAACCCAAATAATACATAAATTAGGAATACAGAAATAAATACTTACCTTATCTTTCTTACATTAAGGAATAGCAGGATCAAGTGCAGATTGTACCTGAGAACGAAAAGGAAAGAGATCTGAGTGAAGACTTCTCATACAACCTAGCAAACAATACATGAGAAGTAGAAGAGAAGTAAGCTTCAGTAAACATTCTGGTAAGATAAGTTATTTATACACCATAGAAAAAACAGTAAGTTAAAAGGCACAATAAATAAAGGTTTTTACATGTTAATGTTGCAGTCCAGTAAGAAGAAGAAGACGTAGCTGAACAGGCAGAATATTGGAGCAGTCTCTTCTCTGTCCCCAACCCCTTTTCCCCCTTAGAACTTACCTGCAATGGAATACTAAAAGACCTAGCAGGGTTGGTTCTGAGAAGGGTATTGGGACCTAGCGTCATTCTGCTCCTGTGTGGTTCAGACAGCAAAAGGGATTTAGACCCTGACACCGAACACCATTGCACTGCCCTAAACCCTGAAACACCACCCCCTGCACGACCCCCTACACTGCCCAAACACTACTGCACTGCCCTAAACCCTGAAACACCGCCCCCAGCATGACCCCCTACACTGCACGAACACTACTGCACTGCCCTAAACCCTGAAACACTACCCCCAGCAAGACCCCCTACACTGCCCGAACACCACTGCACTGCCCTAAACCCTGAAACATCACCCCCAGCAAGACCCCCTACACTGCCCGAACACCACTGCCCTAAACCCTGAAACACCACCCCCAGCAAGACCCCCTACACTGCCCGAACAACACTGCAGTGCCCTAAACCCTAAAACACCACCCCCAGCACGACCCCCTACACTGCCCGAACCCCACTGCTCTGCCCAAAACCCTGAAACACCAGCCCCAGCACGACCCCCTACACTGCCCGAACACCACTGCACTGCCCTAAACCCTGAAACACCACCCCCAGCACGACCCCCTACACTGCCCGAACACCACTGCACTGCCCTAAACCCTGAAACACCACCCCCAGCACGACCGCCTACACTGCCTGAAAACCACTGCACTGCCCTAAACCCTGAAACACCAGCCCCAGCACGACCCCCTACACTGCCCGAACACCACTGCACTGCCCTAAACCCTCAAACACCAGCCCCAGCACGACCCCCTACACTGCCCGAACACCACTGCACTACCCTAAACCCTGAAACACCAGCCCCAGCAAGACCCCCTACACTGCCCGAACACCACTGCACTGCCCTAAACCCTGAAACACCACCCCCAGCAAGACCCCTACACTGCCCGAACACCACTGCGCTGCCCTAAAGGCTGAAACATCAGCCCCAGCAAAACCCCCTACACTGCGCGAACACCATTGCACTGCCCTAAACACTGAAACACCACCCCCAGCAAGACCCCCTACACTGCCCGAACACCACTGCACTAAACCCGGAAACACCAGCCCCAGCAAGACCACCTACACTGCCCGAACACCACTACACTGCCCAAAACCCTGAAACACCACCCCCAGCACGACACCCTACACTGCCCGAACACCACTGCACTGCCCTAAACCCTGAAACACCACCCCCAGCCCGACCCCTACACTGCCCGAACAACACTGCACTGCCCTAAACCCTGAAACACCACCCCCTGCACGACCCCCTATACTGCCCGAACACCACTGCACTGCCCTAAACCCTAAAACTCTACCCCCAGCATGACCCCCTACACTGCCCGAACACCACTGCACTGCCCTAAACCCTGACTCACCACCCCCTGCACGACCCCCTACACTGCCCGAACACCACTACACTGCCCTAAACCCAGAAACACCACCCCCAGCACGACCCCCTACACTGCCCAAACACCACTTCACTGCCCTAAACCCTGAAACACCACCCCCAGCACGACCCCCTACACTGCCCGAACACCACTGCACTGCCCTAAACCCTGAAACACCAGCCCCTGCACGACCCCCTACACTGACCGAACACCATTGCACTACCCTAAACCCTGAAACACCACCCCCAGCATGACCCCCTACACTGCCTGAACACCACTGCCCTAAACCCTGAAACACCACCCCCAGCAAGACCCCCTACACTGCCCGAATACCACTGCACTGCCCTAAAGCCTGAAACACCACCTCCAACACAACCCCCTACACTGCCTGAACACTACTGCACTGCCCTAAACCATGAAACACCATCCCCAGCACGACCCCCTACACTGCACGAACACCACTGCACTGCCCTAAACCCTGAAAAACTACCCCCAGCAAGACCCCCTACACTGCCCGAACACCACTGCACTGCCCTAAACCTTGAAACATCACCCCCAGCAAGACCCCCTACACTGCCCGAACACCACTGCCCTAAACCCTGAAACACCACCCCCAGCAAGACCCCCTACACTGCCCGAACACCACTGCACTGCCCTAAACCCTGAAACACCAGCCCCAGCACGACCCCCTACACTGCCCGAACACCACTACACTGCCCTAAACCCTGAAACACCACCCCGTGCATGACCCCCTACACTGCCCGAACACCACTGCACTGCCCTAAACCATGAAACACCACCCCCAGCACGACCCCCTACACTGCCCGAACACCACTGCACTGCCCTAAACCCTGAAACACAACCCCCAGCACGACCCCCTACACTACCCAAACACCACTGCACTACCCTAAACCCTAAAATACTCCCCCCAGCACGACCCCCTACACTACCCGAACACAACTGCACTGCCCTAAACCCTCAAACACTCCCCCAGCACGACCCCCTACACTACCCGAACACCACTGCACTGCCCTAAACCCTAAAACACTCCCCCAGCACGACCCCCTACACTGCCCGAACACCACTGCACTGCCCTAAACCCTAAAACACTCCCCCCAGCATGACCCCCTACACTACCCAAACACCACTGCACTGCCCTAAACCCTAAAACACTCCCCCAGCATGACCCCCTGCACCACCCAAACACCACTGCACTGCCCTAAACCCTGAAACACCACCCCCAGCAAGACGCCCTACACTGCCCGAACACCACTGCACTGCCCTAAACCCTGAAACACCACACCCAGCACGACCCCCTACACTGCCCGAACACCACTGCACTACCCTAAACCCTAAAACACGACCTCCTACACTACACAAAGACCACTGCACTACCCTAAATCCTAAAACACTACCCCCAGCACAACCCCCTACACTACACAAACACCACTGCACTACCCTAAACCCTAAAACACTACCCCCTACACTACACAAACACCACTGCACTACCCTAAACCCTAAAACAATACCCCCAGCACGAACCCCTACACTACCCAAACACCACTGCACTACCCTAAACCCTAAAACACTACCCCCAGCAGTACCCCCTACACTACCCAAACACCATTGCACTACCCTAAACCCTAAAACACTACCCCCAGCAGTACCCCCTACACTACCCAAACACCACTGCACTACCCTAAACCCTAAACCACTACCCCCAGCACGACCCCCTACATTACCCAAACACCACTGCACTACCCTAAACCCTAAAACACTACCCCCAGCACAACGCCCTACACTACCCAAACACCACTGTAATACCCTAAACCCTAAAACACTCCCCCAGCACGACTCCCTACACTATCCAAACACCACTGCACTACCCTAAACCCTAAATCTACCCCCAGCATGACCCCCTACACTACACAAACACCACTGCACTACCCTAAACCCTAAAACACTACCCCCAGCACGACCCCCTTCACTACCTAAACACAACTACACAATTTGTTACAGGCATTGCAACGCAGGCCTGTGGTGCTTACTGGAAGTACTTGGTGGGCTAGTTGGGCCCCAGGGACCCTCAGGATTCAAGGTGACCTAATCCCCCAACTTAAAACGCGCCACGGGGCGCGTTTGCACAGTGGTGAAGGGAGGGGGGCGGGGCCTCAGGTGACATGTGCGCAAACACGCCCCCTTGAATCCTGAGGGACCCTGGGGGCCAACTAGCCCACCAGGTACCTTCAGTAAGCACAACAGAGTTGCGTTGCAGAGAGGTGAAAAAAGGTGCGTGGCCTCGGAACGCCTCTCTGCAACTCAGCTCTGTGGTCCTAACTGTAGGTACCTGGGGGGCTAGTTGGGCCCCAGGGACCCTCAGGATTCAAGGGGACTTAATCCCGCAACTTAAAACGCGCCACGGGGCGCGTTTGCACACGCGTTTTAAGAGGTAGTTTTAATCCCCCTGCCCTATTATGTACTAGGGACTTACAGAGGAGGTCATGCTAATCACAGGGGTACCCCAACGCATAGTGTTCCCTAGTGCATGTAGGTGTTTTCACTGTATTCTAAGTGTCTTTTAGCATAGCACTGACTCTGGTTAGTCAGAGTCAGTTACCACCAGTACCCGTCTGAAAAAGTTGTGGGCACAGGATGATTTTGCAACATGGCCTCTTTCTGCTCCTCTGTTGGTTCTTTCTGCACATCTTTTGCTTCTTCCTGCACTTTTCTTCGTCTTTGTGGACTTCTGTTGCTTCTTTCTGCATTTCTTTTGCTTCTTTCTGCGCGTTTTTCTTCTTTCTTCACATGTCCTACCTCTGTAGGCATAGTTAGAAACTAGCATTTAAAAAACCTTTGAAATTCACTTAAAAAATCATAGGTTTCAGGCACGTTATAGTTAGAAATTAGCATTTAAAAAACCTTTGAAATTCACTGAAAAAACCATAGGTTTCAGACACGTTATAGTTAGAAATTAGCATTTAAAAAACCTTTGAAATTCACTGAAAAAACCATAGGTTTTAGGGACAGTTATAGTTAGTTGGACATTTCACTCGTACAAAACCATAGAAATTCCCCCGTTATAGTTAGTTCAGCTAACTATAACTCGCGCCCCGCAATGCACTGCTGATGACGTCACATATTACATCACTCATGACATGGTCAGTGACATCACTGATGACATCACTGATGACATCTCAAATGACATCACTGATGACATCATCCATGTGATAATTTCATGCATCTTCTCACACCCTAATATAGCTTTTGATACACCCACTCTAAATTACAGACTGCCATTCTCAAAACCATACACACTCCAATACCAATAACTACATACCCACTCACTGATTCTTAGGTCTACACACACACATCTACTCACTCACCCGTACAGTCACTCATACTTACAGTCACTCAGTACAGGACTATCATATGCACTCATACACCTATATAAACACTCACACACCGCCACTCATCCATAGAGGTACTCACACACCTAGTCAGTCATGCAAAAAATTAATCACACACCCATTTACTCACCTATACAGTTATACACACACCAGCTCACTTACTCATACAAATACTAGCACATTCTTATGCTCTTATACAATAACTGATACAAGCACACACGCATCCATACAGCCACTCTCACAATCACACACTCTCACTTATAGCCATTTAAATACTCTAACACACATATATACTGCCTTTTACATATGTAGTTACTCGCACATGTACCACTGAGATATACATTCACTCACTAACACACCCATACACACACTCACCCACCCAAGCAGTCCATCACAGATGCACTCTTGAAATCATGCACCCAGTGAATCACCCACTCACACATCTATGTACAGAGTCACACACACCCCACCCACACAAACACTCAGGCAGCCATACAGATACTCAGAGAACCAATCAATAACCCATATAGACACTCATGTAGCTATTCGCAAATCCATGCATCCACTTACACACCAACAAACAGATGGATACAGACATTCACACAGTTTAGTCACTAACCCATGCATTCAGTAAGATACGTTTAATCACTCACTTGTAGAGTCAGTCACACACGTACTAAATCATCCATTCAGACACTTAAACACCCACTCATTCTTCAATACGCCTTTCCCTATATATATTAAACATATTTAAACTTTACAGAAACACACAGTCACTGGATGATGTCATCAGTGATTTCATTTGAGATGTCATCAGTGATGTCATCAGTGATGTCACTGACCATGTCATGAGTGATGTAATATGTGACGTCATCAGCAGTGCATTGCGGGGCGCGAGTTATAGTTAGCTGAACTAACTATAACGGGGGAATTTCTATGGTTTTGTACGAGTGAAATGTCCAACTAACTATAACTGTCCCTAAAACCTATGGTTTTTTCAGTGAATATATATATATATATATATATATATATATATATATATATATATATATATATATATATATAACCTACTGGCGGTCGCCAGTAGGTAGTTATAGTTAGGACCTAGTTTCCATAGGAAAAGCGTTTTTTGTTTTCCCAATAACTTTGGCGCCGGTTGACGAATCTTCGCGAAATTTTAAAAACTAGCTCCGGTCAGCTCCTGTCTTGAAAGTTTCGGGGTGATTCATCAAGCGGGGGCCGAGAAAAAAGGGGGTCCCAAAATGCGTTTTCCCCATGTTATTTTCCATAGGAAACTTTAGACAAAGCTACAGCCCGAACTGCTGAACGGAATTACACCAATTTGGCAAAAAGGTAGGTCTTGGTTCAGAAAGATCCCTTTTTGTTAAATGGTGTAAATCCGTTCAGTAGTTGCTGAGAAATTAAAGAAAGAAAAAGTTTCGATATCTCTGGCCGAGGAGGGTTCGCAAACCCTCCCGACCACGAGCTTCATTCTAATTGGCTGCCAACACTCCAAACCAGGAAGTGTTGGCAGCCATCTTGTGACTCGAAAAAAGTGGTTAAAAAACAATAAAAGAGGGCAGGGTAGAAACACCCTGACCCCCTAGGCCTGCTCAGGGGGTCCCACATTTTTTATAATTTCGGCGGAAATCGCGTTGGGGTCGCGAATCCCGCCGAAATTATTAAAAAAAATTAAGCGCGGGCTCCCGCGCTTCAGTTTCAAAAAGCCCCTGGGTGGGCCAGGTCCCGGGGGCACTGCCAATTAATTAGCGGAGGCCCGCGGGGGCCCCGGCAGCCCCAGGGACCGCCACCTCCCCGGGGCTGTGAAAAAAATGCGTGGGGGGTTCCCAATCCCCCCCACACTGCCCCAGGGACCGCCACCTCCCCGGGGCTTTAAGAAACAACCGCGGGGGCACGCAGCCCCCCGCAGCCCCAGGGACCGCCACCTCCCCGGGGCTGTGAAATGAAATGCGTGGGGGGGTCCCAATCCCCCCCACACTACCCCAGGGACCACCACCTCCCCAGGGCTCTATTTGTTTAAAACAAAAACCTGTGTGGGGGGGCTTGAGCCCCCCCACCTGCCCCGGGGACCACCACCTCCCCAAGGTACTAAATATGGAAATGCGAGGGTCCGTTACGGACCCACAAGCCCCGGGGACCACCACCTCCCCAGGGCTTGGCACTGGTAGGGAGGGGGGCCACGCGGCCCCCCTCCTGGAGCCCTTGATGGCCCTGGGGACCGCCACCCCCCAGGGCTGGCTCCTGCAGTGTCCCGGGGTGACCACCCCCGGGACACTGCTGTTTGCTATGGCAGGGCGGGAGCCGTGCGGCTCCCGCCCTGCCATAGCAAACACTGGTTTGGATTTTGGAAGCGAGAGCAGGTTTCCAAAATCCAAAGCAGATTGCTTTTCCACAAGGGGAGCTGCATGTCAGCAGCTCCCCGTGTGGAAAAGCAATGCCGGCTCCCGCAGGAGGCGGGGAGCTGGCGGGACTGTGGGGGCATTGGGGCTCCCCCCATGGTCCCCAACGCTGAGGGCCGGCCCTGGGGATGGGGTCCCCGGGGCAAGAAGTGGCCCCGGAGGGGGGCCACGCGGCCCCCCTCACCCTCCCAAAAAAAAAAAAAAGGAAAGGCCGGCCCCGGGGGATGGCCTGAGGAGGGGCCCCCCTCCAAATATTTTTAAAACATTTTTAAATACTGGCCATGCCCAGGGGGATGGGGTCCCCGGGGCCAAAAATGGTTTTTTAAATGCTAATTTCTAACCATAACGTCCCTGAAACCTATGGTTTTTTCAGTGAATATATATATATATATGTATATATATATATATTCACTGAAAAAACCATAGGTTTCAGGGACGTTATAGTTAGTTGGACCTTTCACTCGTACAAAACCAGAGAAATTCCGCCGTTATAGTTAGTTCAGCTAACTATAACTCGCGCCCCCGCAATGCACTGCTGATGACGTCACATAAAACATCATTCATGACATGGTCAGTGACATCACTGATGGCATCACTGATGACATCTCAAATGACATCACTGATGACATCAATGATGACATCATCCAGTGACTGTGAGTTTCTTTAAAGTTTAAATATGTATTATATATATATGCCAAGGTGTATTGAAGAATGAGTGGGTGTATAAGTGTCTGGATGGAGGATTTAGTAGGTGCGTGACTAACTGTTTAAGTGAGTGATTACATGTGTCTTACTGAATGCATGGGTTAGTGACTAAACTGTGTGAATGTCTGTATCAGTCTGTCTGTTGTTGTATAAGCTGCTGCATGGGTTGGTCAGTAGCAGTATGAGTGTCTATATGGGTTATTGATTGGTTGCCTGAGTATTTGTATGGGAGACTGAGTGTGTTTGTGGGTGGGTGGGAGGTGTGTGACTCTCTGTATAGATGTGTGAGTGGTTGATTCACTGGGTGTATGGGTTCAAGAGTGCATGTGGAAACAGCTGTATGGGTGGGTGAGTGTGTGTATGGGTGTGTAGGTGAGTGAATGGATGTCTCAGTGGTACATGTCCAAGTAACTACATATGTAAAAGGCAGTGTATGTGAGAGTTGGAGTATATAAATGACTATACGTGAGAGTCAGTGATTGTGAGAGTGGCTGTATGGATGAGTGTGTACTTGTATCAGTGATTATATAAGAGAGTAAGTATGTGTTAGTATCTGTATGAATAAGTGAGGTGGTGTGTGTATAACTGTAAAGGTGAGTAAATGGGAGTGTTATTGATTCTTTGCATGACTGACTAGGTGTGTGAGTAACTCCATGGATGAGTGGCGGTGTGTGAGTGTCTGTATAGGTGTATGAGTGCATATGATAGTGTTGTATTGATGAGTGACTACATGTATCAGTGATTGTATGGGTGAATGAGTGGATGTGTGTGTAGACCTAGGAATCAGTGAGTGCGTATGTAGTAACTGGTATTGGTGTGTCGATGGTTTCCAAAATGGTAGTCTGTATTTTACAGCGGGTGTATCAAAGGTTATATTAGAGTGTGAGGAGGTGCATCAGATTTTCACGTGGATGATGTCTTCAGTGATGTCATCAGTGATGTCATTTGAGATGTCATCAGTGATGTCACTGACCATGTCATGAATGATGTAATGTGTGACGTCATCAGCAGTGCATTGCGGGGGCGCAAGTTATAGTTAGCTGAACTAACTATAACGGCGGAATTTCTCTGGTTTTGTACGAGTGAAAGCTCCAACTAACTATAACGTCCCTGAAACCTATGGTTTTTTCAGTGAATATATATATATATAGAGAGAGAGAGATGGATAGATAGATAAATAGTCACTGAAAAAAACATGTTATTAGTGATGTAATATGTGAGGTCATAAGCAGTGCATTGCGGGGGCGCAAGTTATAGTTGGCTCACGTAACTATAACTGCTGAATTTCACTGGTTTTGTACAAGTGAAATGTGAGCCTGAATATAATGTCCCTGTAACCTTTAGTTTTTTCAGTGAATTTCTGAGGTTTTTTAAGTTCTATTTCCTAACTATAATATCCCTGTAACCTTTGGGGTTTTCAGTGAATTTCTAAGATATTTTTAATTCTATTTCCTACCTGTAACCTTTGAAAATTAGTGTTTGAGTGAGTGCCAGAGTGCCTCAGTGGGTATATGACTGAATGTGAAAGTAACTCAATCGGTGTGTGACTGGGTGTGTGTGTCTCAGTGGGCCTCGGAATACCTGCATAAGTGTCTCACTGGGTGTGTGAGTGGGTACATCACTGTCTGAGTGAGTCTCTGACTGTCTAAGTGGGTGCATGAGTGACTGAGTGGGTCAGTGACTGGGTGCATGGGTTTTTGAGTGGGTTTGACACTTGAGAAAGACCTATAACATGCCAAGTGAAGCTTGCAGTGGGAGAGCACAGACAGGGTCTACACTAGTAGCCATCACCCATGTTTGAAGGATTATTTCTGTACATGGTGAAGCAGGTTGTGTCAGTACTTGTCTACATATCTCATAGAGTGTAGGAGTACACCTCTATCAGGGCCATGAGTTGTTTAAGTAAATGTGCTGGTATGTAACTGCCTGCTATAATGCCACTATGGCTGCCTAAATGTGTATGTAAGTGGCTGCACAAACACTTCGGTGCCTGTGTTAGGCAATAGAGAACTATGTAGGTGTCACTACAACTACCTTTGAGTCTTTTCTGAACATGTATGTCAGTTGCTTTAGGGATAGCATATTCTATGAAGTACTCGGCATAGGGCATGCAAGTGCACAAGTGCACAAGTAACTTAGTGACCTGAAAAGAACATCTCTCATCTTTTAAGCACAAACCAGCATGCTTTATAGCACACCTACAGCATCTCTCACATGTCACTTTTGCATACTGAAACTTGGATTTGAGACTTGGCAAACAGCTTTTACATGGCAAATCAAGCTACAAGCAAAAGTGTACACACAGGACCTGTACCACCAAGCATCATTCGTGTTTGAAAGAGTATTTCTCTACATGAATAAGAAAGTTGCATCAGTACTTGCCAACATATCTGAAAATTTGTAGGAGTACACCTGTAGCAGTGCCATGAGACATTTAAGTAAATGTGCCGGTATGTGACTGTCTATTTTAGTATCTCTATGACTCTCTAAATATCTATGTAAGTGGCTATAAACAAACACCTCAGTGCCTGTGTTACGGAAAAAAGAGCAATATAGATGTGACTACAACTATGTTTGAATCTGCTGCATGTAGAAGTAGTTTCTGGGTAAGTGACTGAATGTAGCTGTATGACAAAGCAGTGTAACAGAACTACAACACCCATAATTCAAAGAAAATCTCTCTTTGAGACCAGCACATCATTTATACATATATAAATATTTCCACATCTTCTAATGCCTTGATAACTAAAAGTTTAACTCTTAATCTACAGTTTTATTTTCTACTAATTACACCATGTAGTAAGCAACAAATGTACAACATACTAATTCAAAGCAACACCTGGTCTGCAAATCAAACAAACTGTCACATTCTCATACACTCATAAAGCGTCTTACTCACCTGTTATTAAACATACAAAACCACTCACAAAACCACCCATACATTACCTCATATAGTTCCAATATTTTCTCAAAAATATTTGATACTCTTTTATAACATTCTCACATACACTTATACCTTTTCAATCATTTGTTTCTCCAAATTAAATGTAATTCACATATCTGAAAAAGGAGTTTGCTGATCGAATATTAATTTTTGGTCTTACCAGACAGATACAATACTGTCAGGAAATGTAAAAATTAAACATAAGAATGGCACACCACTCTCACACAAAGCAACCATTAATGGCAGCATTTTCAACTTTGCACCCTCTGATAGTGCAGCGGTAGCAATAAAAAAATATCTTTAATTCTTTATTTTGTCACTCCATTCCTGAATGGTTAGTGTATGTTAACCCTTTCATGCACTTTTATAAAGAAGCCCAATATGTGTGGGTGTTTTGCACACTTCTGACATTGGGCTATAATTGGGCTACATTTGGGTGCTATTTGTGCTACATTTGGACTCTTATCTCTCTGGTGGCCATCTTGTGAGACTTATTTGTTATGAAACTCCCTAATCTCCTCATTTACTGCAGTATCCTCAGTAGAAAATGCTTTCAGTTTTCCACTTAGATCCCAGCAAGATGGCGGTCAGATGTGCCACACTTTTGGCATAAATTCAGAATGTTAATTGTATGAGTAGTAATGCACGTTTTGCATCGCACAAGCTTAAATTGCAGTTGTAGCACGAGCTCCAGTTGTTATGCATGCGTGAGTTGTATATATTTGATGTTGTGCATGCGCTCCTACTGTCATGCTTACGCTACTGTAATTTACTTTCAAGATGTGTTCTACCGGCATTGTGTGTATTGTAGAGTGTTCCGACATCAGTTACACTGCTGCTCTTCAAGTGCATGGATGCTCAATAAAGACTTCCCTACTTACCTTTGGAGTCCTTCAGTCTTTTACATATTGGTGACAATTTGGATAAAAAACCCAGAGGAGCATCCATGGAGCCCTAGGATTTCTTGGCATTTAAAGTTGTGTGAGATTTTTCTGACTTTTCCTCTTCCCATGTTTTGTTGGTTTTGCTGTTTGGGAAGTGGCGAACACATGCGGGCAGTGGATTGAGTAGTACCTTCTGTTCAACAAAGAAACGGCAAAGCTTTGATTTGCCATGCTGTGATGCGAGCTGGAGGAACAGAGCTGACGACGTGTATGTGTCCTCTTTAACACTGCACGCCGGGAAGACATCCTGGCTTTGGGGTTGGCCAACACAACTGACGGATTGGCTGAAGTAATTTTGACATTGGGATTGGCTGGCACGACCATACAACGCTATTATTCCCAGTTTTACTGGTAGATTGGCTGGGTGGGGCAGATGACGCACTCGGATTTGTCATCTTCGCTTCAGTGATGTGCACACTGTCTTTGATGTATCAACTTAAGGAAGTTACAGCATGTCTCTTTGATTTAATTCACACTTCTCTTCAGTGAGGTGCACACTTTTATTAGTGTGTTACGGATGAAGCGTGTCCATTTCAAGCAGGCTCAGTGATGCGCACACTTTCTCAACGCGAAGCTTGAAGATGCAGTGAGCGCACACTTTTTCAACGTGACGATTGAAGAAGAAACATTGTGTCTAGTTCACGCAGAATCAGTGATGCGCACACTTTCACAACATGATGCTTGAAGAGTTATAATCGGTAGCCATTGGTGAGAGCTACACAGCGTGTTTTTCTGAACAGTGACACGCACACTTTATAATTCCCATAGAACATTTACAGTTGTACTACTATTGAAAAGTTTAGGGTAATATTTCAGTTTTTAGTTCATTCTTGACTGTAATTATTTGCCTTCATTTTTATATTAATTAATAGGGTGCCATGTAAAACATAAGTAATGTGTGTGGGAACCCACCTCCTTCATTTTTTAAAGGCCCCAATCAACCTAGTATGAAGTGGGAAAAGTGGCTGACACATTTTAATAATGATCTTTTAGCGATTAATGGTGGTGCTTTTAATCCTCATAGAAAAAAAGCTTTGCTTTTGAATTTGATGGGCACAGATGCTGAGGATGTGTTTGAACATTTACCTTCTTCACCTATCCCTCAGGATATGGAAGCAGGGGACTATGACTGTTTTCTAGAAGCTCTTGATAGACTTAAAAAAGGTTTTCAGAACAACCACAAACTGTATTGGAGAGGTATCATTTTTATACATGTCATCAATATACTGATGAATCTGTTGATGCCCAATGTGTCTAGTTTGAGAATCCTTGCAGCAGATTGTGATTTTGGTGCTCAAGTAAACACATATATTAGAGACCAATTAATAATTTGTTGTTCTAATAAGAAAATACAAGAGCAACTCTTGAGACAATGTAACCCTACTGTACAAGAAGCAATTCAAATTGCTAAAAGTGTGGAACGTTCCATTTCTTCATTCAATACCATTAATGTAGAGAAGGTTGGTATTGGTGTAGCTGCTTTGTCAGTGAAAAATAGTCATAAGTCAACTTTATCTAAAGGAAAGGCTGTTAAACCTAATTTACCTACTTCATTCAACAGTATAGTACAGTGCACCAGGTGTGGATCTAAATCACACTGATTTCAGATCAAGAATTGTCCTGCCAAAGGCAGAGAGTTTTAAGTGTAAGAAAATGGGACATTTTGGAGCAATGTGTCAGAGTACCAATAGGAGAGTATCCAGTGTAGTTGGTAAGTGTGGAGATTATGTTGTGGAGGTTTCTGATTATCAACACACCATGCTTTGTGTACAAGATGGTACTTTGAATGATACCTTAATCACTCAGGTAGTAGATAAAACCGATGATAAAAATAGTGTTGACACTGAGCCTTATGTACCCCTGTTGTGTGTAATTGGTATTAATGGGAAGAAAGTTGAAGTCATGGCAGACCCTGCCCCCCCCCATATACCATAATTTCAGATTCTTTCTTTTTCAAAAATTGGGAAGATCAAATTTTAGAACCAAATGACATACGTGTTTATGGGTTTGGAGGGAAGGAGATCAAGATGTTGGGATATTTCTTGTCTGAGATACCTTTTAACCACAAAACCATTAGTGGTAAGGTGTATGTAGCGGTGAATGGATTACAAGAGCTGGGTCGGAAACATCAGGGAAAATTCGATATCACACTACATCCTGATGCCAAAGTACAAGTGCTTATGGCTGAAGACTTATTGCTAGTACAAGACACAGGGGGAAAATAACGGAAAGGATATTGAGAATATCTTAAACAGGCATAAAGGTGTGTTCAGGAAAGTGTTAGGAAAAGTGGAAGGGTTTTCTCAATTGAAGCAGAATGCCATTCCAGCGAAACATAAGTTAAGAGGTGTACCCCTATCTGTCATACAGGAACGGTCTGAAAACTTTAAGAATCTTTGTAATGAGGGCATTATTGAACCAGTTAAGGCATCTGAATGGGTTTCTCCCATTGCTTGACTTATACTGGGTGCTTCCTTGTGTCTGGACAAAGCTAAACCTCTCCGAAGAGCTATAATGATAGCAAAACACGTGTCAGGGGTTGCTTTTATTAATTTCAGGTTGGCTTGGAAGGTATTTTTACCAATCCAAAGCTGTAATACAGTGCCTAGAGTGGTAAATGTCTTTTGTCATTTTATAGCTTGGCACGGTTAGCACTGTGCTAATCCTATGCTTAAAGACTTTGCCTAAAGACCTAAATCATACACACCTGACAGACATTAACCTTGAAAGCACATAAATACCTCCACACCTGTGCTCTGTCACCATCCCTTTGGATTGTGTCACTTTACTATCTGACTGAGGCCCACAGACCAGCTACAGCTACTAGGATTTAGGCAACCCTACGGAAGAGGTAAAGGACCTACACTGAGGAGGAGACAGACCATTATGCTACCTTTGTTGTAGAACACTACAAGAAGCTATACAGTCTACCTCCATACATCCTCAGTGGAGCAGATTGCCTTGTGGCAAGATGTTATATATTCTGTCAATGCATCGGGGTGAAAGTACGCACAATGAGAAACTACAAAAAAGAGGCAGGACAAGAGGAGGTGGGTGAAGAAGTTCTCCTGGATAGAGGTGATAAAGGCTCTTCCTGGAGGTGGACCTGGGTCCCGTCTCCATCTCACCCCACTTGATGAATGAATGTATCCTCCTCATGATGCACCATGACTTGATATGTGACCTGCCTGTTCCCAGAAATCCAAACATACGGACGGGAATGAATCAAAACCACTCTACTTTACTGCATCATTTCTATTCCACAATAATTTCACAGTCTTCCCCTCTCTGATAGCCAAACATCTCACACTTTTCTCTCACACAGCTTAATCTCCCACCTATTTATATTTTATAATGAATAAAGCTATCGTAATGCACTATTTTTTATACAGTCCTCAGTTCAAGTGCATTGATAATAACATCAAGAGGAGTAGTACCATCTACTGTGGCAGGGCGACAACAAGGCATGTGTCTAAACGCATCCAACCAAAGCGTTGACAGGTGCACTGGCCACATTCAAAAGACAGATGTCAGAGTGGTAAGTATGCAACAAAATCATTTGCAATATGTATATGTAATTGTAATTGTAACTGACATTTGTAGAGCGCATTATAACCGTCAGGTCTCTAAGCGCTGTGAGAGAGAGCCCTACCCTAGAGCCTGAGATGTTATAAATTAGGTTGAGCCCCAGACTTCCGCAAAGAGAACTGTTTTTAGCTTCTTCCTAAAAGGCAGAAGGGCGTGGTCCTTGCGCAGATTTTCCGGCAGCTTGTTCCAAAGTGGAGGAATAGAGTTTGAAAATGCTCTTCCTCCTTTAGAGGTCAAGCTAAAGCGGGGGCAGGTCAACAAACCGGCATCCGAGGAGCGGAGCACCCTGCTCGGTGTGTAGTTGCCTAGGCGGTCTTTAATGTACCTTGGGGCTTGGCCATAAATGGCTTTGTGCGCAATACAAAGGCCCTTAAACTTGATTCTCTGTCTGACCGGGAGCCAGTGCAGCAGACGGAGGGAGGAGGTGTGGGCCTGCCTTGGAAGTCTAAAAATAAGTCTAGCCGCATCGTTCATGATAACCTGTAATCTGGCCAACAATTTGTCCGGGAGGCCGATATACAGGGCATTCCCGTAATCTAATCGCGACACTATCATCGCTGATACAGCCATTCTAAGTGTGGCGAAGGTGAGGAGAGGGGCAAGTTTTCGTAGCTGTCTTAGCAGTCCGACACAAGTTCCTACTACTGCCGACACCTGCTGAGTCATGGAGAGCTTGGCATCGATTTTGATGCCCAAGCTTTTTACTGCCAGGGCTGGTTTGGGGTTCGAGCCCAGTTCTTGTGGCTAAAAGAGGTCGCTCCAGGGACTGGAATCTGTGGTGATAGCCAGTATCTCGGTCTTATCAGGATTAATTTTAAGAGAGTTGGCCGTCATCCAGTTAACCGTAAATTTTAGAATGTTTTGCATTCTTGTGTGAGCGACTGAAGAATTATCAATATGGATGATAATTTGAGTGTCATCAGCGTAGTTATAAATCTGACACTCCATGAGATTCAGTGCAGCTATCAAGGGTTGCAGGTAAGTGTTGAAAAGGAGGGGTGACAACGCCGAACCCTGTGGTACCCCACATAGTAGTTTTCCGGGGCCAGATACATGGTCGGCCAGCTGTACTCTCTGTGATCGGTCGTTAAGGAAAGATGTGAGCCATTTAAGGGCCGTGCCCTGGATGCCTAGCTCCGACATCCGCGACAGAAGTTGGTCATGATTGACCGTATCAAATGCTGCGGATAGGTCCAGCAAAACCAGGGTACATGGCTTTTTCTTATCGGCCCTAAGCCTAAGCTCGTCTAGGACTGCCAGCATTACCATTTCCGTGCTGTGATGGGCCCTGAACCCAGCCTGATTGGTTTGCAGGAGATGGTTTACTTCTAAATGGTGTGACAGGGATGTCAGCACATGCTGTTCCAGCACTTTCGCCAAAAAAGGGAGTTGGGAGATGGGCCTAAAATGTTTCAGGTTATTCAAGTCTGCCCCTAGTTTTTTCAAAAGTGGGATGACACGAGCTTCATTGAAGTCGGTGGGGACATGACCTAATTCTAGGGATTGGTTTAATAGCGAAAGGACTTCCCTTTCTATCCCTGGTAGTGCCAACTTGAAAATCCTCGGTGGACAGGGGTCAGCCGGGGACCCCGACTTAACCCGCCCCCATAAGGGGGACAGGGAATCAGAGGTGAACTTAGGGAAAACGGTGAGTGGTGTGTCATATATGGGAAACAAGGGTTCTGGTGCTAAGGGACAGTAGACAGTGGGGGTGAGATCAATCTCCTTTAATAGATCTGTTGCTTTTTTTAAAAAGAAGGACTGGAATTTTTCGCAATCTTCCGAACCCACAGAGGGCTTCAGTTCCTGAGCATGTCTCAGCTCTTTTAGAATCCGAAAGGTTTCTTTTTGTGCGTTGTCTGCAGATGATATCCTAGTTTCATAGAATTCGGCTTTCCTTATTAAGATTGCTTTTTATAGGCTGCAAACCTAGATTGATATTCCAGCCGGGCCTCTGGATCATAGGTTTTACGCCAGGCTCTCTCGTACTGGCGAAGGGTTTGTTTCAGGTTTCTTAAGGCTTCGTTGAACCAGAGGGCCCCTTTGCCTTTGTCCCTTACTCTCACCCTACGCATTGGGGCTACCGTGTCGATGGCGTTCTTCAGCCTTCTAGACAGGGTCGCCCTTTCTGCATCAAGGTTTCCCTGTGTAGGACTGGGGTTGGCCGATTTATGTAGTATGTTAACCAGGTCATCAGCCCTGATTTTATTCCAACCCCGTACCACTTTCCACTCCGAGGAGGGGCGGACTGCATGTTTAGCGGGTGGAAACAGACCTCTAATTAAATGGTGATCAGACCAGGCGCAGGGGTTAATATCTATTGGGCTGGTAAAAGGATGGGATGTCCAGACCAAATCAAGTATGTGTCCCTTCACGTGAGTTGGGGCATTCACTAGTTGCCTGAGTTCTAGAGAGGTCAATGCCTCGTCCAGCTGTTTGGCCTGGCTGTCTTTGGGAGTCTGGTCCCAGTGGAAGTTGAAGTCCCCCATCACCAAGAGGCATTGATACCGTGAACGGATATCGTTGACTAATTCCGTGAAAAGCTCAACAAACTTGGGTGGTGTTCGCGGGGGACGGTACACTATCAGAACGGCTAGGCAGGTAGTCTGGGAGCAGATCTTGGCCCCCACCACGTCTTCCCCCTCAATGCTCAATATCCATATTTCTCTCTCTATAACTGTCAGGGTATAGATAAAGTTATTCAATAAAGTAAACAACAACCCTACAACCCTTGGTGTGCATGTTTCTATTGCATGAACTTAGATATGAAAACACTAAATATAAGTGAAGGTATGAGTCTGTTATCATCCAGTCTATTCCCATGTGTCCTCATTGCATACATTTGGTGAATGGCATTTTTTTTTACTCATACTACTTTAATATCTCTTGTCTCATGTTAGTATATACCTACAAATAAATTAATGCATCCTGCTAGATCAGATCCAAGCAAAATTTATATTCTGCTTTTTGATATGTGTATGAAACAGGGGTGTATCTTCAAGGGGGAGGTGTGACGTGTCACACTCCCAAATATGTACATTCTGGGGTTAGCAGCTGGGTGTTGGGGACTCCTATCCTAATCAGTTTGACAGTGTGTATGTTGAGTTTAGTATCAGCGCCACTCGAGTTCACTCCAGTGAGAGGCAGTGCTTAGTTCATGAAAAAAATAAGTGCCATGGCCCTGCTCGGAAGGCCACTGCAGCCTGCACCACGCTGTGCCCCTACCAGCGCTGCAATGATAGTACCAACATAACACCTAACCATAACTCTCCTACAAGTGTGACAATTCAGACTATTTCATGCCACACAAAACTGTATTAATGGTGTGAGATGCTAGTATTATTTATTTTCTGTGTGATTTGGCTTGATCAACATGCTTGTTATGCTCATCTCAAAATTAATCAGAAAGACTGTCACTAGAGACTGTCTTGACAATTAAGTGCTGGTGCTGAGCACCGGAAACCACTGGCTCAAATTAAGCACTGGTTAAAGGAAGCTGCGTGATTAGTTACTCATCCTCTCCTCTATCCTTATTTGTGTGCCATGTGTCCAATCTGCTGAAAAGTCACTGCAATCAAAACTGCAATTTGTCAGACTTTCCTGTGGCCGTACATCAGTCCCCAAGTCCTTCCTGTTAATTGTGATTGTTTTAGATGGGAATGTTTGTTTATTTGGCAGATGTTTACAATGAGGTGCTGACCTAAATCAATATGTGCAAGGGGATGTCCATTTGAGTGGCTATATGTACATGCCTACTGCTTTTCTGGAAAATGCAAGGATGTGGTTCCTAAAAAGGTCTTAAACTGATTTTGGTAAACAGAATTGTGATGAGGTCAGAAGGATTAATGGGCATTTGGCATGAGCACATGAGTGTTCTTTCATGGGGTGTAGAAGGGCACACATTAGCGCTACTGGATAAAGAAAATCCCATTGATCTTAACCAAGTAAGCTCACTGTTACGAAAAAAGAAATCTTTTTTAAATACATTTCTGAATAAGAAGTCATTGAAGTAGTATTGTGCATATACTTTTAATATTCCACACATCTTTAAATTCATCACTTAATCTAATCATCAACCCAAGCTCTATCATGAACCATACACCTGCCCACATCACCCATCCTTTCATTAGGCCTTATCTCCCTTCATTACCCATTTCATCCCCACCTCCACACAATGACCTCATCCACTCTTGAGGTAACCCCTGAATACCTGCATGTGGACTTTTACTGATACTGACGAAT
Source organism: Calotriton arnoldi (assembly GCA_963921515.1). NCBI lineage: Eukaryota > Metazoa > Chordata > Amphibia > Caudata > Salamandridae > Calotriton > Calotriton arnoldi. The sequence goes on along the minus strand of CAWUFW010005003.1, from coordinate 467,850 downwards.
CGGTCATTTGGAGTTTGTAAACGGTCCTGCTTCCCCTGTTTGACAGACGTACCACTGCACTAAAGAGTCATGTGCTTGTTCACAGCTCTGGAGCACCTCTAGTCCCATCCCTAGTACCTTCACCACACTCTACAATTTAAATTCAGGACCTCTACATGGCAGTGCATCTACCATCAGATCTGTGTGTCACCTGCAATTAGCCCAGTCCATATGGTTCCAAAAGAAGATTCAGGGTCTGATTTCGATTTTGGCAGAAACGATCCCACCGTCGCTTTTTTGAACGGGTTCACTGTCCGCCTAGTTGACTGTCCGATCGCTCTAATTAGATGCTGCGGGTGCATGGAAGAAAAACTAACAATCACGATTTGCCGTCCCACAGACATAACTGTGGCGGGGGAATCTCCACACCTGAGTTGGCAGACTGGAACGCATATAAAGCACAAACTCACCTTTACTCGCCTTCCCACTTCCTGTACAGCCATGGACCCGATCCTACATGTCCTTCCTCTGCTGCTGCAGGCTGATCACGATGCAAATCAACACAGTTGAATGCGGAACCGAAGGTAACCTACCCATTAGCTGTTACCTTTTCACTTGGCTGTTCATATTTGCTCAGGACTTGTGCATTATTCAATCACTCACAATAGCATACCAATGTGCAATGCATCTGTTGCAAATGTTGACAGTCAAGAAATTTAAAGTAACACACCTGTATAACCATATTGTGTTCATAAATTTGGTGCCAGCTGCCTTCCAAAAAAAGGACACTCACACAAGAAAGCATATCAAATCAAAAATCAAAAACTTACCATACAGATGTGTTTAAATAAATGATCACAATAAAAATATATGCATCATTGGGATAAGTGCAATAAAACATCATGTAGACATTGCACTAGACAAGCTGTAACCCTCACCTTATAGATTACCTGGAAATCAATGCCAGTACCAAATTTGAAGCAGTCTACATAATCATCCATGCAACATTTCTCCTTGTCTAGTGCAAGTCCTGTATTGTATACAATTTAAAATTCAACATTATAATACAAGGTGCAATGCATATGTGTAAATACTTATCAGTAATAAAGGTGAAACAAACACACTTGTAGTAAAATATCCTTAAATAATGTGTAAACATCGATTTGTTGGTGCAAGTGTCCACGATTATGTTGAATGGCTGCACCTAAATTCAAATGACCATCACATACCATGTGAACCAGTGTATGCACTTAACATAGTAGACATATAAATAGTATGTAGTCGTTTATGTCATCATCAAAAAGAAAAATATATACTACACATTTTACACTGAAACATTGCTAGGAATCAAACAATTGCAAAGGAAAATGAATGCCAGGACAAACTTGGTGAAAAGAAAAATTGTGATTTATTCACAATGAAATATGTCTCAACTTTTTTTAAACAAGGCAAATGCCAGTCCAAATGATGTCCAGAAAGTCCTGTGCACAAGTGTGCCATGGCACTTAGCTTGCCTCCAATTGTACTGCCAGGGGAACGTCCCTGAGAAGGGGCATCTAGTGGGCAGAGCAGGCACCTCAAAGAGGTTACTTGGGGGGAGTTGGGTATGGGTTTGGGAGGGGTAGTCTTGGGTTTAGGGAGTGGGTTTGGGAGGGGTGGCCTTGGTTTTGAGATGGGGGCTTTGCGTTTTTTAGGGGTAGTTTGAGGTAGTAGGGGTGTTTCCTGTCTTTTAAGGGGTGGGTTGGGATGTGCAAGGGATGGGTTGGGCATGGAAAGGGTAGGTGTGTGTTTGGGAGGGGTGGGTTTGGGTGTGGCAGGGGTCAGGGCAATGCCAAACACACAAGATGATGGACGGAATGCTGCACATTGGCAAACATTCACCCCCAGTCACAGATCTGGGTTTAATCCATCGTTATTTTGCTTCACCACGCCACCCCAGTTCAGACATAGCCATATGCAAATCAGTCTTGACCCTGTGCCTCATGGGAACAGTCCAGACCGAACTGCCGAGCCATGTCTTCCCTGGACCGGAATCAAGCATCCTAGGACCGGTTTCAGGCTATCAGCCTTCATCAGCCAGGATAGCTTGACTCCAGTGGCGTAGTGAGCACGGGACCCACGTCTGGGCATACCCTTCCCACTTAGGGCGAAATGCAAAACACACAAGATGATGGACAGAATGCTGCACATTGGCAAACATTCACCCCCAGTCACAGATCTGGGTTTAATCCATCGTTATTTTGCTTCACCACGCCACCCCAGTTCAGACATAGCCATATGCAAATCAGTCTTGACCCTGTGCCTCATGGGAACAGTCCAGACCGAAATGCCAAGCCATGTCTTCCCTGGACCGGAATCAAGCATCCTAGGACCGGTTTCAGGCTATCAGCCTTCATCAGCCAGGATAGCTTGACTCCAGTGGCGTAGTGAGCACGGGACCCACGTCTGGGCATACCCTTCCCACTTAGGGGCGAAATGCAAAACACACAAGATGATGGACGGAATGCTGCACATTGGCAAACATTCACCCCCAGTCACAGATCTGGGTTTAATCCATCGTTATTTTGCTTCACCACGCCACCCCAGTTCAGACATAGCCATATGCAAATCAGTCTTGACCCTGTGCCTCATGGGAACAGTCCAGACCGAACTGCCAAGCCATGTCTTCTCTGGACCGGAATCAAGCATCCTAGGACCGGTTTCAGGCTATCAGCCTTCATCAGCCAGGATAGCTTGACTCCAGTGGCGTAGTGAGCACGGGACCCATGCCAAACATAAGACTCTCATGGGGAGAATGGGTAGGGTGTTTGGGAGAGAGTTGGGGTTGGGAGGTAGAGGGAGTGGGAGTGGAAGTGTCTGTTGTGCATGTGCCTATTGAAGGTGCAGGTGTCTGTGGTTCTAGTGTATGTCGTGCATGTTTGGGTGTGTGTTGCTCTGTTGGCGCGTGTTGTTTGGGTGAGTGTGGACCTTTCTGTTTTGTGGGTGTGTGTGCTGTGGAGTTGCTGGGTGTGGTGCATGTGACTGTGGTGGTGGGTGCAGTATCTGGGGGTGTGCTTGTGGTGATGGATGTGGCTGTGGCGATGGGTTCAGTGTCTGGGGGTGTGCTTGTGGTGGTGAATGTGGCTGTGGTGGTGGGGGCTGTGTCTGGGGGTGTGCTTGTGGTAGTGCATGTGAGTGTGGTGGTGGGTGCGGTGTCTGAGGGTGTGCTTGTGGTGGTGGATGTGGCTGTGGTGGTGGGTGCAGTGTCTTGGGTAACCCCGGGTGGAGTTCGCGTAGCCGCGCTATGCGAGGCTACGCGAAGCCGAAAAAACTCCGCAACGCTACGCAGAGTTATGCGAGCATTCGGAGTTACGCGAGCATGCGGAGTTGCTTGTTCCGCATGCTCGCGAGATGTTTTTGATGTTTGGCAATGCGGATTGCGTGTTCGGGGGAAAATATCGCGCGAACTTCACCACGCAGTCGCGAGTGGGCGCGGCCATCTTGTTTTCCTAGTCTTTGCATGGTTCTGGGGCCTGTTTTTCATCCCTCTCTAATCTTTTCAATCCTTTGTGTTTTACACTGTTTTTCTGATCTTTTTATTTATTATCTATCCCTCTCTCTCCCTAAGTGTATATTTTGCATTTTATTTCTACTTTTACTGCGTTTTTGACTTTTTTCTACTGTTTTATATTAATAGCTTTTTTACTTTCCTACTTCTTGTCCTGACTTTATTTTTTACTCCTACATTTTCTTTTCCGCCCCCCGCCCACCCAAAACCATGGCTAAGGCTACCTCTACCGGCTATATTAAGGGGAAGGGGAAGGCGCCTGCACCCAAGAGCTGCCTTCCTTGCGGCAGACGGCGCCCGGAAGGGGTGCAGCCCTGGGCCCTTTTCACCGAGGCGGAGTTGGCCGCCCTTGTTTTTTTTGTACAGCGCCACCTCCCCTTAACCTTGGCAGCAGGCGGCAGGCCCAGCTCCAGTTACGCTACCCAGGAGCGTCACCGCTGGTGGGCGAGGGTGCGCCGAGCAGTGTTTCGCTGCTCTGGGGTCCGTCGCACCCATAACCAGCTGACTCACCGGTGGTCAGACATCTTGGACCGGGAGCAGGTCCTGCTGGACCTGAGGTCGTGGGGCTTGGTGAGTAGCTAATTTCTTACTATTGTGTATTCTGTTCTGTGTTATTGCGGATATTATTTTTTCCAAATAGCAAGAATGCTGCTGCTTACATGCTGGTAAGTTACGTTTAAAAATCTTATGTGATTGTTATCCTTCTAGACACTAGACAGGTGCTCGGCGCTACTAATCTTAATTGTTTGCAACTTTGCGCTCGCTTGGGCTGATCATTATGTAAGAGAGTTTAGAGAACATAAGTTAGGTAATGCTAGAGAGACTCCAGTCCTTTCCTTTGTCCTCCTGTCACTAAGATAGTGGTGGATTAATAGGTAGCTTAGTTACTTAGTATTGGTTGGTGACGCGTCCTCCGTCACGTCACTCATGTGCTGCTGAGTGCTGACTCCAGTCCTTAGTAGAACCTTTTGTAGTTTGTTAGTGAGTGAGTAATATAGCAACTAAGTCATCAGCACATCAGCAGCAACCAACGGTGTATGCAAATTTATGCATGCGTTTATCTATGCATTTTTGAGGACTAAAATAAATAGAAATGCAGACTTAGTGAACAATTGGCCCGTCAAAGGGTGTTGATTCATTGATGATTTCGAATGAGAATGAAACTTAAAAGAAGCAAATATATTTTTGGCAATTCATTTCCTATGTCTTTGGAATAGGTGGGCTAGGTCAGGTGGTACTTAGGTTTAGGATTCTGGGATCAGAATGGAACACTGGATTAATAAATAATAACTAGACGGTCCGCGACTCCCGCGATACTACTAGTCGATCAGATTAGATAGGTCAATGTTATTGTAATTGTTGTTTCTAAAAATGTTTCTAGAGCATTTTTTTAAATATTTTATTTGTTTCACACCAATCATCAATGTTTGTCTCTTTCTTTATTATATCTTACATGATCAGCACCCAGGGGCAAGAAGATGACGGGGTCTGAGGCGGGTGCTGGAGATGCCTCCCAGGGCCAGGAACGCTCCTCTACCGAGACTCTGCTGCTGGCCCCAGTAAGTCCTCCTGTTGTTAATATTAATAATTATATTTCCCTAACTTTTACTGCACCTTATTTTTTCAGAACTATTATTTCCGTTTCCTAATTCTATTTTTTACCAAATCTTCTTCGATCTATCTGTTTCTAAATTCTTGTTATCCCTGCCTCTAACTGCCTCTGACTCATTACTACTACTATTAGTCTGTCTGTAACTTGCCCAGTTGGCCACTTTTTATTTTTAAAAAGTTTTAACACTCATATTCACCAATAGCTCTAGCCACTGAGTCCAGTCCTTTAGGTTGTCCTCTTCTTAAGCTTGAGAGGCTTTTCGATAATTGCCACCAACAAAATGACCAACCAGATATTTTACTATTTTTGATAGGATAGGACATACTACTACTACTGTCTACTCTACTCTATCTAGTAGACTAGTACCCGATTTGTACTAGTGATGTATGTGGTGTATGTATGTATTGTAGTAACTATTTTCAATCTTGCTACTGAAAAAGAATAAATAGGGGGAGGCGTATATGGCATCTAAAAAATGTGTAATGTTTTTTCTAGGTGTACCGACCACCAGTGGCGGGGCCAGCGGCGGGGCAGGCGACGTAAGCCAGGAGGGAGCAGCGGATGCGGCAGCTGCCGCAGGGGTGGGTGAGCCAGCAGCAAAGGCTGGCGGTGGTAAGTTATACTTATATTCCTTACAAATTGATAATAGTTTCCCCCATTGCTGCAAGGGTGTACACTGTATGTTGAGAGAGACTAAGTTGTTGTAAACAACAGTTGAAGAAGAAGACACATTTTACTTAGCATTAGCAATAGCATTAGCGGCGGAAGGTGAGTAACTAAGGGCCTCTTCTATCTGACTTCAACTCAGCTGGGAAAGTTTTATGGAGAAGACTAAGAGTCAGATGACCTTGATGGATGGGTTGAATGTAAAGGGAACGAAGGATGGAAGGAGGAAGGGCAGGCAAGATGTAATATATGACTGGCAGAGAAGGATGCGTGGGATGCATAGGTGGCTGATAGGAATCGAATGCATGGGTGGTTGAAGGATGTGTGGAAGGTGAAAGAAAAGATGCCTGCCTGGGTGGGTGAAAGTGTATGGGTGACAGGAAGAATCCTCCGGGGGGTTTCATGGGTCAAACTCAAAGGCAAGCAAGGAAGGACGCATGGGTGGTGGTTTAAAAAAAAACAAAATGTATGTTGTTGGTGAAACTAAGGTTTGTTGAGAGATTAAGAAGAATGAAAGCCATGTTTACTTTGGATGCCTGGATGGTATTCAATCATCATAGCATAGGTGGAGACTGTCACTGGATGAAGAGTCTTTGAAGAGAATGTAAAAGAAAAATAAACCACGCCAGAGTAGCAAAGCCAAGAAGAATAGAAGATTAGAATAAAAAAAATATAAGGCTAGAAGAGCAATGCAATGATTGATAAATGGAAAAATCGCTGGGAAGAGAAACAACAAGACTGTTTTTTTGCAAGGTTTTTTGATTCAAGGTTGTATTTTCAGAATACTCCCTTGACTCACAGTAGTTTGCAAGCACAGCATATATATCAGCATATATATTGTGTATGTATGTTATTAAGCGCCTCCCTCCGACTCCGAGGCCCACTCCCTACCTATGTCATTTATTTTCGACTGTGTCAGCCTGCCATGGGTGGTCTATCGGCTGCATGGCACAATCAATCAAAAGTACCTCATGTCGTCCCATATATAATCAATGATCATTGTGGTAATAGTCAGGGTGAAAGTGAAATTGAGCAGTTGCAATTGATGTAACAGAATATGGCCATCCATAATAGAAAAATAAGATAATTGTGTAGTTGTAGACTACAGCTTCCCCACCTGCAGATAGTAGTAAATAAAAATAACGTGATTCTGCAACACGAGTATGTTTGTCTAGGGCGCAAGCTGACTGAGATGGCATGCCTACAACAAGGTTAATTTAGCTAAACAAGAGAGAGAAGAAGACTTGTCTACTCCATAGTGCCTAGTAGTAGTAATGCCTGAAACTCCCACAAATGTTAGAGGCCGAGGAAGTGGGAGGATACCACAAATGTTATGTACTGTGCTTGCTAGTGCTACTGTGCCACTATGTGTAGAATTAATTTTGTGTTACTGTTTTGCTAAGAGTATTGGTTACAAATGTCTTTTTTTCTTTCTTGATATAGCTACTCCTTCCCAACCAAAAGGACCACCAAACAGGAAGGAGTTGGCAGCCATAGCCCGGCGCAGGAAGCTGGAGGCCATCTGCAAAGAATATTGGGTCTGGTGGTTCTGGCGAAGGAGGAGGAGGAGGCGGCTGCAGCTGCAGCCTCCTCCAATGCCCCGAGCCCCAGCCAGGCCCCCCAGTGGTACGGCACCGCGGTCTGGCAGCTGCCCGCCGCGCTTTATTCAACACTGCTGCCCCCCCCCTGTGGATGCAATTGTAAAGCATTCAAGCGGCGCATGCTTCTCTGGGTGGCGCGCCTAGAGGAGCGGATAAAGGTCCTGGAGGGTAACAAGCAAGCCCGCCGCTAGAACTCCGTCCCATTGCCCCTTTTTTAATCTTTTTTTTGGTGGGTGGGAATTGGGCGTTGTGGAAAAATGGGGTTTATATTTATTATTTATTATGGACAATGGACTCGAGCCAAGCGGACATTGGTTGGACTCTTTCTTTATCGTTGGACATTGGTTGGGGTTAGGGAGAGGGGTGGGTCAGGTGTTGTGGGATTTTTACATTAGTTTATTTTGTTAGGGGAATAAATTATTTATACTTAAAGTTTACATACAATGTAAATGTTTTGTGGGGGGTTACTCTTTTACTTCACACGGATTCCTTTGCTGCTGCAGGGCCGCAGCCAGTTTTTAATTTAAATAATCTGCCGATAGTGTAACACACGAACAGATAGATGCGGTACCCTCACTTGTGAGTGACTTGTCCTACTAGTACTGTCAGTCTCTCCTCCTAGTCTATGCAGTCTGCAACTGGACTCGGAACGGAAGGGTGTGGGTGTGTGAATTAATGAATTAATTTCCATATTATTAATTATGCCTCACCCAAACTTCTTCTCTTACCTGTGATTGATGTTTATTTAAACATAGGCAAAGCGATGGCTGCATGGTGATGATGGTTTGGTTTCCCAAGATGCCATGGTGGTGGTGGTAGTAGTAGTAGACACTGGCAGTAGCATTTGCAAAAAAAGAAAATGAGACAGTTGCCTGAGGGAGACTCGGGAAGGAGTAGTAGAACGAAGTACAGTACACAAGAAGACTGCCAAACAAGAAACCATGATGATAAGCAATGTTAAAGTAAAATAAAACATAATGGTGGCGGAGATAGCCTAGTACAAGTTACAAACTGTAGTTGACTCGACCTATGAAGTGGACAAGCGTAACCTTTAGTGCTGTAAGAATGATGAATCGATGCCGGCAATTAATTATGATGGATTATGTAATGTTCCTCTGGAAAAAAAATTGACTTGCAAATACTGAGCATGGGTGGGCAAGCAGAAGAAGATCTTCGCCCTACCTTGAGTTAGTGTTGCTTTCACCACATCCGCCCCAGCAAGTGTGTGATCAATTATTGGTGTAAATTAATTTAATTTAGTCACACCTCACTATAAATCACACAGCCCAGGGGAAGAGGGTTAGGGTTTGATGATTGGTTGGGAAGGGGTATTTTGAGGGAAAGGTTTGACAAAGACAAACACTACACATGGACAACGCACAATCTTGGCAGACGACCATCATAAATCTGTTAAGGGAGAAAAAGAAAATGCATGCATGATGATGACTTGATGGTTAATGATGAGTAGTACTAGACTAGTAGTACAGGCCAGGGCAGCAGTATATTATTAATTATTATTATTATGCAATTGCCTTGCCTGTCTGCCCCCAGAGAGACCCAAATTACATACATTTTATGTTCTGTTGTACCGGGCTTCCTTTTAAAGCTAGCAAAGAAAATTAAAAAATAGCTGTAGGGGTCAAATATATAAGCAAACATAATAAACAACAACACACACAGTTGTAAAATGATTGAAGAGAAAAAATGAATCAAATGAAATAAAAGAAGACAATACTATAAGTTACTATGTTATGGTCAAATTGGGAGTTGCATCTCGGCATTCCTCTTGGTCCTTCCTTCCATGGACGCTCCGTCCGTCAATCTTGGGTGCCACTGCCTGCCTGGCGGATGCGGATTGGTAAGGTAAGTGTGAGTTGTTTTTCCCAGTATAGCACAGGATAAAGGCTGGCCTGTAAGTGTAGATGGAAAAACAAAAGGGATATTGAAAAATCAAGGAGAAAAGTAAAGTTAAAATGCATAAATTACGGAGGAGTGCAACAAGATCACTTTCAGAGGCGGCATGGCTAAATCATGTCTACTCTGTTTCCAGCATTAACCTACAACAACAGTAGGACAGAGCAGGCCCGTGGCGCCCACCCAACCTCCACTTAGCTTAAATTTTGAGCCAGACAGAGCACACATATACAGCAACATAGCATTTTCCAAATTAAGTAACTAAATCAATGCACCTCTGTCAGTCATACCACTACACTCGCCTCCACCACTACACAGACATGTAGGTCTCCTGTGGTTGTTGTTGACTTGTTTACCTTTTAGGCCACTTCATGAAACGCCCCGAGTTATTCCATCAATCATCTCCGATCCTACTGACTGACTGACTGCGACGAGTATAGTAAGGTCATCATGGTGTCCAACTCTGTAGTGTACCGAGTGAGTCCATATTCCATATTCAAAAATGCAATGGATCGTCTGCAGTAGAAGTACAATTTTGTTATCAAACAACAAGAAGGGAAACATTTACTTGAGTCACTTTTTTGTGTGTAGAATAGATTAAATACTAGTACACTTCATGCACAACGACAACAACACAAACACCAATCACTCAGAGTCAGCATCCAATGCATGCCATCATCATTACCTGTTCTTAAGGGGCAGTCCCTCTCGGCTCGGAAAGGAGGATAGCTATAGTCAATTAGTCATGTTCTTTGTAGGGACTCGACGAGGCAGGCACACATTTCTTGTACTATTCTCCATCCAATGTCTGGCTTGAGGGAAATTGATTTAGGGCGAGTCAGGAGGAGTGGAATGGAGCAGGACTTGTAGGAGTGGATTTACTTCTTTAATGACTGCACACAGTTGCAACTCCAATCTGGCAATAAAAGAGTAAGACGGTGGTGATGGATTTGTTGTGATTCGAACCAGAAAGACAGAGACACACACAAATAATAAAAGTAAATCAGGAAGAAATAAAAAGTAACAAGTTGAAAGCCTAGTTGTCAGGGAAGTAGAGCTTGTCCTCAAACTCTGGTGGTTCACCCAGAAGTAGGTCATCTAACACACTACTTCCATGACCTAAGTCGCTGTCATCATCTTCCTGCTGTGCTACTTCAGGTATGGTGTAATCCGGTGGTATAAAGTGCTGATTCATTTTGATCATGGTTAACCTCTCCACATTTTGGGGCGAGAGACTGGTCCTTTTCACTGTTATAACGGCACCAGCAGCACTGAAAACACGCTCAGAAGAGACACTTGCGATAGGGCAAGCCAGATAGTTTATCGCCAGCCTGCTGAGCACTGGCCATTGGCCCCTTTTCCCAAACCAATACACCAATGGGTTTTGATCAATGTAGACCTCTGTTGGGTCATCCAGATAGGCCTGGACCATCCGCTCAATGCTCAGGGGTGCTCCGCTTTGCTCTGCCTCAGCACTAGACCTAACAAGCCCTTGCTGTACATACCATTCCTATGCCGATTTTACTGGGACTGATGATCCTGTTCTTGCTGTTGTTGATGTTGTTCTTGGTGTTGTTGGTGGTTTTGACTGCTGTGAGCCAACCGCACTGCCCTCAGGCTCTGAAGTTGAACTTGACGCCGGCTGCCCTGCAGTACTTGTTGTGGGCTGGAGTAGCAGGCCTCTAATTCCCAGCCGTTCTTTTTCTAAGTGACTGGCTTCCGCAGCTATCCAAGTTTTGTACTTGGCAACATCCACTTCTGAAAAAGGAATCAATGTGTTAGTGTGCAGTACTGCTTTGTACCGTGGATCCAGAATTGTGGCAGAAATGTAATGGTTGGATGACACAATGTCTCTTTGCACCCTTGTATTTTCAGATAAGCGAAGGGTTAAGCTCTCCACCAACTCATATGCTTCTTTTTTTTCCTCCACACCTGCGTACATTGCAGACACCCCCTTCAGCTGTTCCTGTAGCATGTGCAACAATGGGATAGCTTGGCCCATAGTACAGTCCTCCTTGCTGACTTCACATTTGAAGAGCTCGAAAGGAAGTAGCATCTCTGTCAGGCATTTAACTAGGCCCCATTGGTCCATCTCAACGGTCATGCCTTTCACAGTAGCATCCCCTCTTTGCATGACATATTCATTGATTGGTCTGTACTGCTCAAACAGACGTTCAAGCATGTAATAAGTTGAGTTCCAACGTGTTGGCACCTCCTAGATGAGTGCTTTAATTGGCACTCTATGCTCACGTTGAATGCTCCTCAGCTGCTTCCGGGCTTTAAAAGAATGGCTGAAATGAGTGCAGATTCTTCTGCAGGTTGTCAGTAAGTTGCTGACTCGGTCTTCTTTTTTCAGAAAGTCTTGAACAATAATGTTAATGCAGTGCACCAAACACAGGACCCTGAAATAGCCACCATCGTACATGGCCCTAACTATATTACTGCCATTGTCCGTGGCAACAAAACCAATGTTAAGCCCTCTTGGGTGCAGCCATTCAAAGACCTTGCTGTTAAACTCGTCCAAAATGTTTGCAGCAGTATGAGATTTCTCCATGGCGAACACGGCTACAGTTGCATGTTTCTGAGTGGCATTAAAAATCTCAGCAGTGTCAACACCTACAGATATCTTTTCTCGAACCCCCATAAAAGAGATCCAGTGTGCAGTGATGCACATGTAATCAGTGGCTTGGCACCTGGTCGACATGTCTGTTGTCAGGTGGATAGTGTGAACAGCACTCTGCTGCAAAGCTTGTCCAAGCAATTCCAGCACGTCGTGATGTAGTGCTGGAACAGCAACTCTGGCAAAATAGGACCAGCTGGGAATCTACCATTTTGGGCAGATGGTTGTCACAAATTCAAGAAAACCCACCCCTTCCACAAAAGAAAAAGGGAGAAGATCCAGCGCTAACATTTTAGCCAGCTTCACATTGTACAAATTGTTGGGTGGTTGCGTTCGTACTGCCCCTCCGACCTAAACATGATGACAATGGTAGCCTGGATTTTTTTCTTTTCTGGTGCCACTGATGCAGGTGACATCTTCTTGACGCCAGATGTTGTTAGTCTCAACACACGTTTCGTTGCGGTACTCTCTTGCCTGGGACCCCTTGGTGTCTCAGCCTGACTCTTACTCTTGTGCCACTGCGATGTTGCTTATGCGGATCTGGCCGGTACCACTGGACTGGCTGGGAACAGGGCTACTTTGTGTACCAGAGAAAATGTCTCCCTCTTGTTCACCTTCCACCGTGATTGGATCTTCTACTCCTTCATCCCCACCAACAACAATAGGTGCAGTTTTTTGGCCGCTAAGGTGCGCCTCCCACTGGATCATGTGGTGTTTTTTCAGATGGGTTGTTTGGCCTCTGGTACCATAGTTTGTACCAAGCTTACCCCGACTAACACCTTTCCCACAAATGGAGCATATCACAATGTTCACCTCCTTCCTGCTAACTGAAAAGAAGTCCCAAACTGGGGAGCTGAACTGTCTGGAGCTGCTGGTGCCACTAACAATGCCGGATGAACTGGTAGGTGGGCGTGGAGTTTAACTCTCTGCAGTACCTACTTCTACTGCGGTGGTTGTGCTGGATGTAGGTCGCTGCCCGGCCTTTGAAAATGCAAATATGGAAGCTGGAGGTGGTGTTGATGTTATCTGTGTTGGTGGTATCCGTGCCACATCCCTCACAGCAATTTGAGATGGGGTAATGTCGGTCTCCACTGGGGCGGGACTAATGTCCATGATGACTGGCTCGTCATCATCATCATCCTCCTCTTCTACATCTACCGCCATAACTCTAAGGCTTTCTGGAACCTTCCTTTTCCCTAGGCTTGTCTCGTGGCGTGTCTCACTCTCAGACTGAGGTGGTGGGATCCAAGTGGCGTCTTGATCATCAGAAGGGGGGCTTGCAGAAGAACTCGATGGACTAACCCTCCTTTTCTTTGCTGGGGATCTGTAAGACAATGGATCTTCTGAAAGAGTGGCTTGCTCTTCTTCTTCCTCTGCAGGAAGCTCCATTTCCTGAACTGCCCCTACTTCAGGAGGAACAACTGCTATTGTGGGCGGTAGTTGCAGCTGTTGTTGTCCACTTATCTGAATTTCCTGCGTTGATTGGGTACTACTTTGCGATAACGATAAGTCAATTTCAACATCACTGCTCGTTGGCGTTGTCGTGATTAGACTGGCTGCCTCTGTGACAGACATGGGCTTGGGCCTAGGTTGGTGGGGTGGGTCCACTGATGCAGGGGTGCTGCTCCCAGCTTGCTCACCGGACACCGCTGCTGCAGGCGCAAGTTTTTGTTTCCCAAAAAAGATCTTGGGCGGCACACCAGTCTTGGTAAGTGGCATTTCCTTCTTCTCACTGGCAACTTTCTTGGTACTGGAGGACCTGGTACCTTTCTTTGGGGCCATCGTATTCAGATGTCAGCAGTACGCAGTGGCACAGGTTGAAGAGATGTCTGTGGTCACGCCTCGCATGACGTCGTGCGCAGCAGGACTTCTGTCTGGCAGTACAGTGGGTGATGACGCCTCCTCCTCTTTTGTGCACCTAAAAGCAAAGAAGCAAGAAGAACATCAGCAAAACGTGGCATTTATTGTTGTGGTTCAATTACTACTAGTACAATTTACAAACAAGTATAATATATGACTTAGTGTGTGGTCACACTTGTTAGTGTTATTATTAATATTATTACATTTTATTAACTCAATTATTAAACAAACATAACAACAGTGTAGCCATTTGTGAGACTTTGACAACAAGGGCTTTCATGGTGTACTGTGTAGACTCAGGAAGGACAGGAAAGAAGAAGAACAAAAACAAAAATACAAATGTAATGGATGGAACCTGTTAGGCATTGTGCATCACGTGGGATGCAGCATTCAGGGAGCTGCAGCTGGCAATGGGGATGGAAGCAGTAAGCCAAGAGGAACAAAGGAAAGACATGCAGGCCTATGGGCTGGCAAAAGCAGCACACTAACTACCACCACAAAATGACCACCAGCCACATGGTCACTCACAAAAAGCAGGAGGCCTGGAAAACAATGAAATCAAGCAGGCCATATGGCCAGACAAAGGAGGCATGCTAAACAACACAGCTTTAATGCAACAATGCAAAAACAAAAACCCACAGGGCTAAAAAAGGTTTGCAAGTTACAGAACAACCACACCACACACATCCAACAAAGGCATTTATTTAACACACACGAAAAAAGTGAAATACCCAAAAAAAACACATTATGCAATTCAATCCAATGCCATCCATGACCTAAATGATGTTTAAATTCGACAGACACCACAAAAACAGTTGCTTCATGCACCCTAATGAGTAGCTCTGGGCCTATTGGTTGGAAAACCCATTGGCAGACTAGGCCACATAGTGAATCAATCAAATCAATAATATTGCAAATGTATTAGAAAATGTAGTGAACTGTGCTGCATTTTTTGCTGGGTAAAAGAAGAAAAAATTGCATGCAAATCAACAACAAGGCCTGTGCACCACAAAGAAGGCTTGCAGGCCTAATGCAGAAGCACATTGGCTGCCTTCACAAAATGGCCGCCAGCCACATAGCCAGGCCACCACAACAACAAGAAAGGGAAGACAGACAATGCAGGCCTATGCCAAAAGCACACTGACTGCCTTCACAAAATGACCGCCAGCCACATGGCCAGGCCACCACCACAACAACAAGAAAGGGAAGACAGACAGTGCAGGCCTATGGCAAAAGCACACTGACTGCCTTCACAAAATGGCCGCCAGCCACATGGCCAGGCCACAACAACAAGAAAGGGAAGACAGACAATGCAGGCCTATGGCAAAAGCACACTGACTGCCTTCACAAAATGGCCGCCAGCCACATGGCCAGGCCACAACAACAAGAAAGGGAAGAAAGACAATGCAGGCCTATGGCAAAAGCACACTGGATGCCTTCACAAAATGGCCACCAGCCACATGGCCAGGCCACCACAAGTTCCAACAACAAGAAAGTGAAGACAGACAATGCAGGCCTGTGGCAAAAACACACTGGCTGCCTTCATAAAATGGCTGCCAGCCACATGACCAGGCCACAACAACAAGAAGAAGTAAGCCAAGAGGAACAAAGGAAAGACATGCAGGCCTATGGCAAAAGCAGCACACTAACTACCACCACAAAATGGCCACCAGCCACATGGTCACTCATAACAACCAGGAGGCCTGGAAAACAATGAACTCAAGCAGGCCATATGGCCAGACAAAGGAGGCATGCTAAACAACACAGCTTTAATGCAACAATGAAAAAACGAAAATCCACAGGGCAAAAAAAGGTTTGCAAGTTACACAACAACCACACCACACACATCCAACAAAGGTATTTTTATTTAACACTCACGAAAAAAGTGAAATACCCCCCAAAAAACATTTTGCAATTCAATCCAATGCCATCCATGCCCTAAATGATGTTTAAATTCAACAGACACCACAGAAACAATTGTTTCATGCACCAATGAGTAGCTCTGGGCCTACTGGCTGAAAGGCCTATAGTATTGGCAGACTACTGGGCTAGTAAATGAAATAAATATTGCAAATTAATTAATTTTAAAAGTTGGAGAAAATGCAGTGAACTGTGCAACATGTTTCCTTTATAAAATATGAAAAATTACTTACAAAGAAACAACTAGGCTCCTACTGAACTACAGGCCACCCACCACAATAAATTTAAAAAAAGAGGAAAAGTACAAAACAAATGTAGGTGCAATGCCCCAATCAAACAAACAACACCAATTTTCCAACTTACTTGTGAAATCTCACATTCAAAAGTCCTCAAATCCAATGATATATGATGCAGCAGCCACAAAGAGTGATCCTTCCAGCTCCAAATTAAAATGAAAAGTGAACAGGAGATGGACAAAGCACTGGGAGGAGCCAGCTGGACAGGAACAGGAAGTTGGAGACTCTGGGGCACTTCCTTCCTCTTAAAAAAAAAGTAAAAAAAGATAAAGGACTCCTTGCACAAAAAAGTACAGACAAATGTCAATCTGAGGAGTTTTTTTAATCCAAATCACCATTTTAAGAAGGTGTTGATGCTGCTCGAGAGAGATTCTTCTCCAGATTGCAAATTCAGCGTGTTCGAGATCGCGAGCTTCGCAAAACTTCCACCGGAAGTCCTATGGCGCGCCCGAATGACGTGTTCGCGATCGCACACTCTCGCAGGAACGTGCTGCCGGCTCCCAATTGTCGTGGTGTTCGTGAACAGATGGGAAATCTGGTCGGCGATCGCAGGCATCCTGGTAAGTCACTCCCACATGCGCAAAAACGCATTTTGAGAGCGCAAACACAAAAAAAACTCCGCTCCGCTGCAGAGCGCGGAGTTTTCGGTAACTCCGCGTTCTATGCGGAACGCAGAGTTACCAAAAATCCGCAAACTCTGCAAGCGGAGCGGATTTCACATCCAGGGTTAGTCTTGGGGTGTGCTGGTGGTGGTAGTGCATGTGAGTGTGGTGGTGGCTGCTGTGTCTGTGGTTGTACTGGTGGTGGTGTCTGTGTGTTTGGACGCACACCTGTGTTTTTGTGGTGTTTGGGTTTTTGTGTGGGTGTGCTGCTTGAGTTTGTGTGGGTGCATGTAAATGTGTGAGTGTGCTTGGGACTGGTTTGGGAATACGGAATTAGGATGGGGACGAGGCGGGAGTTTGTAGATCACAAGCATCTGTCTGTGTTTCCCCCAGCTCTGCACATGATTCCTTTGTACTACGGCAGAGCTCCATACACCTGCAAATGTCACAACTTGGGCCTGAGAGGGCCTGGCTTGTTGGTCAGTGCAATCTTTTTTAATATTGTTTGGGCAATTTCTAGTTAAATTTTTTTTAATTGTGTTTAATTTTTTGGCACTTTTTTTGTCTTCCATATAGGAGACTGAGCTTATCCCAACCAACCATGGTTGTTGGCACCACTGAGGAATCCAACAATGCCAGGAGAAGAACGCTTCAATGAGGCCCATGGAAGAACACAGCAGCCAATGGAGCCGGCTTTTGGACTCCTAAAGGCAAGATTTCATTGTCTAGACAAAACTGCTGGAGCTCTCCTCTACTCACCCGATAAGGTATGCAAAATCACTGTGGCGTGCTGCATGCTCCACAACATCGCCCTGTGACGGAACATCACTTACGTCGCAGAGGATGGAGACCATGAAGAGCCACCAGGTGAGGATCCTGAAATGCCAAATGAAGATAACAATAGTGAAGAGGAAGGAGCTGACTTACGTCAAGATGTCATTGACAATTTCTTCTCATGAGTGTAAGTATATCTTTACATGTTATAACTTTCACTGTTACACCAACTAGTGATGTGATGATGAGAGAAGTATGTGGTGGTAATTTGTTAAGAAGGGCAAGTTCAGGGAAAATCAGGCAAAAGGTGTTTGTTGATGAAAGGTTTGGCACATTGACTACTGTGTTCAGTTAAATTGTTTATCTCTGATTGTTTTGTGAAACTGTGCCCTCCAAAAGTTGACATTGTAATGTGTCTATTATGTTATGTTTGATTGGTAATCTTTTTGTTTTGATATGATTTAGGATCCTTCACCATGTCATCTTCATTTGGACATTATAGAGTTGTGTCATTTACAGGCATACATTTCTGTTTCGAAGTACAAAGGGAACATGGGTGGATCCTGGGACAGACAGACACAGACTTTGGGTGTACAAATCTAGTAGCAAGGCAACTTGCACTGAGATTGAATGGAAGATTTGAAGATTACAACGTATTTGTTCTCTGTCGTGTGTTGGGACTAAGGCAATATTTATGTCATCATTAGCTTAAACCACATGTGGTAGTGGAGCCAAATCATGCTAATCTCCATTCACATTGGCAAAATCCTCATTGTGTGTAAAGTGTATGTAGCTGTTGATTTGTATCATCATTGTAGGACATACTTCTTGTGGCATACCACTGAAACTTGGTATGACATTCCACCAGATACTGAAATAGTGGATTGGAATGATCCTGTGTCTACAAAATGTAGTACTGCCATATTTTTGTCTATTCGTTTTATTGATGTGGGATTGCTTATGTGAGCCAGAAGATCTTGCTCCAGCTGATGACATGATTTTTTGGATAGATCCCCTTCTTCCATGTTGGCAAGGTCTGGAACTGGAAATGTGAAAACTGATACTAAGTATTAGTGACATGAATGGAATGTTATGGTAGTGAAAATGTTGACATACAATTATTGCTCAAACTGAAAAAACGTAGTAGAATATGATTTTCTGGTATATATTTTGGGGAGTCACGGTTGGGAACTTGAAAAAAATATTACCTACTTTCAAATTAGCTATGTTTACACATTCATTAGATTTTAGTTGTTGTAAAGTTATGAGGGAAGAAAACAAATGCATTGATAGAGTTGAGATATACATCACCAGTCTATGAACTTTTGAGTTGAGAATTTATTAAACTAAACATGAAGGCAAAAGCAAACCAAAAAGTGAAGAAGTCAATCATGGTGAATGAAACAATAGTTGGAGAGCCAAAATTGTTTAACGTCCAATGTCCAAAATACGACTGGCATCAGAAAGGCAAATGTGTCCAGAAATAGTCCACATAGTGAACGGTAGGCAGACACTGGAGGAAATTAGGATCGGGTTTCTTGCCGCTGATGGCAAAGGTTTTGCCATCATCACCTCCTGGTAATATCCCCGGACGTCCCCTCTTGCGGGTGATCCACAGTTGCAGGGCCTGGGGTGGCGGCAGGTGGTTCTTCCTGTGGCAGAGCCTCCTTTCCTGTGGCTATGACAGATGTAGATGGGCCAGATGTTGTAGGGCTACAGCAATGGGTAGATGGTGCTGCAAAAACCCTGCAAATATGGGTGTAAATGTCCTGCCGCCCCCCAGTCATGAAGCCCATTTTGGAGTTGTGAGCCACCATCTGATAATTGAGCTCCCTCTGCAACTGCTTCATTTCCCGGAGCTCAGTGAGTGCCTGACCCATCATGTCTTGGCACTGATGATAGGCCCCCAAGACTTGGTCGATGATGGCCTGGTGAGAGTGATATATAGAACAAAAATGAGTCCCTCTTTGTGTCAGTCGCTCTAATTATACACACTACTGATGTATCGTTGTGTGCAATCACTGCTTATTATCAACACTGAACCAAGGTATATGTAAAAATGTCTTGTTTATTCAAAATTCTTATCAAAATACAATATTATTCCAATGATTCTTATCATAAAACAAGTGCATTAAAAATCCATATATACATATATCATGCATAGACTCCATCAAACAATAAAATCATATATATCATAAAACAGGTTAAAAAGAATGTCAAATAATTCTCACATGTATTACAAAACACAAATAATCATCTGTTGCAAAATACAAATTGTCGATGCAGCGTTTCAGTGGCTTTAAACTTGATGCCCACCACCTTCTTCAGGACAAGTTATTTACAACCAAATGTAATATAAAAATACAAAATATACACAATTACTTTCCAATAGGTATGTATATATATGTATATATATATATATATATATATATATATATATATATATATATATATATATATATATATATATATATATATATATATATATATATATATATACAAGTTCAGTGTTGTCTAAAATTCCTAATTGGTAAATTTCCTCAAAATTAATTCATCTTTTATTTCCTATTATCATTGCTATCACTCAAACCCTCAAACCAGCTTAGGTCATCTCAGCAAGACTGTATGAAGGTGTCTTCATGAGAGAACTATTATATGTTTTTTTCCCTTTCTTTGATAGTTATCCACATAGTCTATCATTCTTTTTAAAAATCCTGATTTACAGTCTCTCATCTGCACCCCTGTTTCATAGTGCATTATGGCCCATTTTGCCTTGAATCTGTTGGACTGATCCACCACCTTTTGTGCGTTATCCCAGATGGTCTTTGGGAATATTCTTATCTAAAATGAGATACATAGCCTCAATTAAGGGCCCCTGTTATAATGAATTAATAACCGATACCCAAAAAATCCATCCACTTACAGCGTCTTCAATCCTTTTAAGTACGCTAAATCAGCGTGTATTCAAATTCATACTTCCACTTGGTATTGCCGAGAAGTGAACCGTTCCAATCGGCTTTAACAGTAGCTTCCCCATATTAAAAATAGAAATGGGTATGTATAAGCATAGGGGCTTCTACATATCAATGTAGAAGGGGGATAATACACCTTTGGTCAATTCTTAAGGTTGAAGAGAAACTGTATGAATAAAATAGACTTTGAAACCCATGCAGGAATACTGAAGGAAAAACTCGGCGATAGAGGCTATCCAAAAAGAATAATAAAACAAGCATATATGAGAGTCAAATATTATAACAGGAAGAGTCTATTTGAGACAAAGAATACAACAATACATGATAACCAACAGAGTGTACTGGGTGAGCTGGAGCTGGTGGCTGTGTTCTCAACATTACCCAGGACTGGGGGGCACATGATCAGTGTTACAGTGATAGGAACATAGGAAGTGGAGGCTTCGGTTAGCAGAGGTGTTACAGCTAGGGTGGGAGGTGTCGCTGTGGGCCCCGTGAGACTCACTGGAGCCATCTGTCCAGGCTGACTAGATGGACCAGGCTCCTCATCACCATCTAGATTACCAGGAGTGTTGTCCTCACTGAAGGCTTGATCCTGGGCTGGAGTGGAGGTCTCTTCAGTGGCTGATTGTTGCCCAAGTGCTCTGCCACTTGGACCTATTGAGAAATTGAGAACATTTATATTAGTAAAAGTGTGTATTTTGCATCTAAATCTTTTGAGACAAACAATGTAGATACCTAGAAGAAAAAAAGTTAGAGATTATTATAATTATAGGTTTCAGTGGTATTGGATATATTACCCTAACATTTTGCAATTTCAAATAGTACAACTTCAAATAAGCAGGTAATAAGATGTCCTGAAATATTTATGAAGTGATTAGGAAGTATAGCTCACATCTCCCTACCATTACAACCCAACACAGTCGATATGTGAAATGTGTAATTGACAATTCCAAGGCCTAGCTGACCTCAAAACAGACATTTAAACAACTTGAATGGATGTTTGGCATTAGTCATCATGTGAACAGTGCAGAGTCAATTTTTGCAAGTACCACTTATATTCAGCATAGTAATTTTCATATCTTACATTTTTCATGTCAACACAGTGTGATTTGTGAAACTCATGATATCAATTAAATTGGTTGAGAAGAACAGGACAACACTCAGGAAATGACTGATTAGGGATTGATCAGTACTAGACACTTTACCATATGTAGAAATATGTTAGACAAGCGAGAAGGAGCAATATGACATAGCAATATTCTTTTAACAAAACAGAAACAGGGCATCATGGTAGTTGTAGTCATTTTAAAGACACTTTCCCAACACTTGCAAAATGGTTAGTGGAACATACCTGTGGAAAATATGCAGTTCAGATGGTACAGACAATTACAATATGACACACATATGGCTAATGGTTTATTTGGTGTTCTAACAGAATCACTGACAAAATATCGACTACCACAATATCGAGGTGCAAAAATATTGTGACAAAAATATCGAAGTCAAGAATATCGACATCCTATCTACATCATGGTAAGTTCAAAAATATCGGAAAAAGAATATTGTCAAAAATATCGTTGTTAAAAATATCGGGTTTTTTTAATGTTAAAAAAATATATAAAATAAAGTAAATAAAATGTTTAAAAATGATAACTAATACATATAATGTAAAAATAAATTAAACATATACATGTAAAATATAATATATATACTTAATAATATTCATAAATAATTATTTTAGTAACTTATAAATTGTTAAAAAACATTTTATAAATTATAAATACATATATACACATACAACAATAATATAAATAAAAATATAAAAAATATATATAACAAATTAAAAAAATCTTTTTAAAATAAATTATACACTACATTAACTAAAACAGTAGAGAAAATATTGGATAGCGGAGGGAATAAAATTACTATTCCAACTCCAGAGAGTGCAACAGTAGGGTAAGTGTTGGATAGCATAGGGGTAAAAATTACTATTCCCACTCCAGTGAGTGCAACAGTAGGGAAAGTGTTGGATAGCATAGGGGTAAAAATTACCATTCCCACTCCAGAGAGTGCAACATTAGGGAAAATGTTGGATAGCGTAGGGGTAAAAATTACTATTCCCACTCCAGTGAGTGCAACAGTAGGAAAAGTGTTGGATAGCGTAAGGGTTAAAATTACTATTCCCACTCCAGAGAGTGCAACAGTAGGGAAAGTGTTGGATAGCGTAGGGATAAAAATTACTATTCCCACTCCAGAGAGTGCAACAGTAGGGAAAGTGTTGGATAGCGAAAGGGTTAAAATTACTATTTCCACTCCAGAGAGTGCAACAGTAGGGAAAGTGTTGGATAGCGTAGGGTTTAAAATTACTATTCAAACTCCAGAGAGTGCAACAGTAAGGAAAGTGTTGGATAGCGTAGGGGTAAAAATTACTATTCCCACTCCAGAGAGTGCAACAGTAGGAAAAGTGTTGGATAGCGAAAGGGTTAAAATTACTATTCCCACTCCAGTGAATGCAACAGTAGGGAAAGTGTTGGATTGCATAGGGGTTAAAATTACTATTCCCACTCCAGAGAGTGCAACAGTAGGGAAAGTGTTGGGTAGCGTAGGGGTTAAAATTACTATTCCAACTCCAGAGAGTGTAACAGTAGGGAAAGTATTGGATAGCGAAATGGTAAAAATTACTATTCCCACTCCAGAGAGTGCAAAAGTAGGGAAAGTGTTGGATAGCTTAGGTGTAAAAATTACTATTCCCACTGCAGAGAGTGCAACAGTAGGGAAAGTGTTGGATAGCGTAGGGGTAAAAATTACTATTCCAACTCCAGAGAGTGCAACAGTAGGGAAAGTGTTGGATACCGTAGGGGTAAAAATTACTATTCCCACTCCAGTGAGTGCAACAGTAGGAAAAGTGTTGGATAGCGTAAGGGTTAAAATTACTTTTCCCACTCCAGAGAGTGCAACAGTAGGGAAAGTGTTGGAAAGCGTAGGGATAAAAATTACTATTCCCACTCCAGAGAGTGCAACAGTAGGGAAAGTGTTGGATAGCGTAGGGGTAAAAATTACTATTCCAACTCCAGAGAGTGCAACAGTAGGGAAAGTGTTGGATACCGTAGGGGTAAAAATTAATATTCCCACTCCAGTGAGTGCAACAGTAGGAAAAGTGTTGGATAGCGTAAGGGTTAAAATTACTATTCCCACTCCAGAGAGTGCAACAGTAGGGTAAGTGTTGGATAGCGTAGGGATAAAAATTACTATTCCCACTCCAGAGAGTGCAACAGTAGGGAAAGTGTTGGATAGCGAAATAGTTAAAATTACTATTCCCACTCCAGAGAGTGCAACAGTAGGGAAAGTGTTGGATAGCGTAGGGGTTAAAATTACTATTCCAACTCCAGAGAGTGCAACAGTAGGGAAAGTGTTGGATAGCGTAGGGGTAAAAATTACTATTCCCACTCCAGAGAGTGCCACAGTAGGAAAAGTGTTGGATAGCGAAAGGGTTAAAATTACTATTCCCACTCCAGTGAATGCAACAGTAGGGAAAATGTTGGATAGCGTAGGGGTTAAAATTACTATTCCATCTCCTGAGAGTGCAACAGTAGGGAAAGTGTTGGATAGCGTAGGGGTAAAAATTACTATTCCCACTCCAGTGAGTGCAACAGTAGGGAAAGTGTTGGATAGCGTAGGGGTTAAAATTACTATTCCAACTCCAGAGAGTGCAACAGTAGGGAAAGTGTTGGATAGCGTAGGGGTAAAAATTACTATTCCCACTCCAGAGAGTGCAACAGTAGGAAAAGTGTTGGATAGCAAAAGGGTTAAAATTACTATTCCCACTCCAGTGAATGCAACAGTAGGGAAAGTGTTGGATAGCGTAGGAGTTAAAATTACTATTCCCACTCCAGAGAGTGCAACAGTAGGGAAAATGTTGGATAGCGTAGGGGTAAAAATTACTATTCCCACTCCAGTGAGTGCAACAGTAGGGAAAGTGTTGGATAGCGAAGAGGTAAAAATTACTTTTCCCACTCCAGAGAGTGCAACAGTAGGGAAAGTGTTGGATAGCGTAGGGGTAAAAATTACTATTCCCACTCCAGAGAGTGCAACAGTAGGAAAAGTGTTGGATAGCGAAAGGGTTAAAATTACTATTCCCACTCCATTGAATGCAACAGTAGGGAAAGTGTTGGATAGCGTAGGGGTTAAAATTACTATTCCCACTCCAGAGAGTGCAACAGTAGGGAAAGTGTTGGATAGCGTAGGGGTAAAAATTACTATTCCCACTCCAGTGAGTGCAACAGTAGGGAAAGTGTTGGATAGCGAAGAGGTGAAAATTACTATTCCCACTCCAATCAGTGCAACAGTAGGGAAAGTGTTGGATAGCGTAGGGGTTAAAATTACTATTTCCACTCCAGTGAGTGCAACAGTAGGGAAAGTGTTGGATAGCGTAGGGGTAAAAATTACTATTCCCACTCCAGAGAGTGCAACATCAGGGAAAGTGTTGGATAGCGCAGGGGTTAAAATTATTATTCCAACTCCAGAGAGTGCAACAGTAGGGAAAGTGTTGGATAGCGAAATGGTAAAAATTACTATTCCCACTCCAGAGAGTGCAAAAGTAGGGAAAGTGTTTGATAGCGTAGGGGTAAAAATTACTATTCCCACTGCAGAGAGTGCAACAGTAGCGAAAGTGTTGGATACCGTAGGGGTAAAAATTACTATTCCCACTCCAGAGAGTGCAACAGTAGGGAAAGTGTTGGAAAGCGTAGGGGTAAAATTACTATTCCAACTCCAGAGAGTGCAACTGTAGGGAAAGTGTTGGATAGCGTAGGGGTAAAAATTACTATTCCCACTCCAGAGAGTAAAACTGTAGGGAAAGTGTTGGATAGCAGAGGGTTAAAATTAACATGCTTATCAATTAAATAATTTTTTTAATTAAATAACAAATTAATAATTTATTAACAATAAATTAATTATCAATACCAATAAATAAAAATTAATAATTACTTAATTATAATAAATTACTTCACACCCGATTCCCTATAAACACACAACCCGCTCCTAAACTAAATTAACACAATTAATATATTTATCAATTAATAAAAATTAATTACCAAATTAATAATTAATAAACAATAAATTAATTATCAATACTAAAATTAAAAATTAATAATGAATGTATTATAATTAATTTACTTCCCACCCTATTCCCCTATAAACCCACAACCCGCTTCGGAAAAAAATTAACACAATTAATATAATTATCAATTAATTAATAAAAATGAATTACCAATCAATAATTAATAAACAATACATTAATTATCAATACCCAAAAATAAAAATGTATAATTACTTTATTATAATTAAATTACTTCCCACCCTATTCCCCTATAAACCCACAACCCACTACGGAACAAAAATGCAAAATTTTATTAAAAATAATTAATAATTTCTAAAAATTATTATTTAATTTACTATAATTAAATTACTTCCCACCCTATTCCCTATAAACCCACAACCTGCTACGGTACTAAAACGCAAAATTTACTTTAAAAAAAATTACTAACTTCTAAAAATTTAATACATATATTTAAAAAAAAATACAAAACATAACAAAAAATGTGGAGCACATACATATGAAATACATACTAAAATACATAACACTAATATAAACATCGATATTATTAACAACGATATTTTTGCAAATGATATTACTAACTTCGATATTAACAAAAACGATATTTCTTACCTTCAGGTCGATATTCTGGTCACCGATATTCTTGATGTCGATATTCTGCCCCTCCGATATTTACAACTCGATATTTCTGTAGGTCGAAAAAAAAACCTCGATATTATGTCTGTGCACCGTTCTAACACTTACACACACCATACCATCATGTGTCATGTAATGGAGATTGACACCTGTAATCTTAGATGCAACTCAATTCATTCACACAAACTATCCAAATTATCTGATAATGATACTTTGAGGTTTGTATGTTAGGAATATATGTGCAGGACACATTGGCAATAGTTGAGTAGAGAACAAACAGGAAATTGAAGTTTAGTGGGACTTTGTAAAGTGTACATTACCAGACTCCACTCCCCCAGGTATTCCTGGACCCTCTCTTCCCAGGACATGATTTGCAAGAAGGGCCTGGGAGAACCACCACCAGTCCTCTTGGCCTCCTTGTGACGCTTGGAGGCCAGGGAAAGCACCCTCCTCCACAGGTTGTTCCACCTCTTCCTAATTTCCTCCTGTGTGCGCAGGTTGTTAGCTACACCATTCACCCTGTCAACTATGCTTGCCCACATTTGCCTTTTCTGTGACACGGGTGTATTTTGGACTTGGGCTCCAAACAATTGTGGCTCTACTCTTGTGATTTCATCCACCAGGACCGACAATTCTGCCTCAATAAAACAGGGATTTTTGCCGCCTCGCATTGTGCAAAGAAATATGATGAACTCAAATAAAAATTAACCACAAGGAAATAAATGAAAGAAGATAAAGAGACAAGAAATAGGGAAAAGCAACAAAATAATCTCACTTGGCTGGCAAAAGTTCTGCTGGTACATTTTGTGGTGGAGCTGGAATGGCAAAGGATCATGGTCTGAAATTGGGTGTGTTTTATAGTGTGGTTTGCAGGTGTTTCCATTTGGCCAATGGACATCAGGTGTGTTATAATAGCATCTAACCAATCGCCACAGTGATGGGGCATTGTTGAGTGTATACCATGACGGACTCCTAAATCTGCTCAGTGGGAACCTGCCACCCTAATGTGATGGAGTACTATTCGCCAGCATTGGAGTCCGCTGAGTTGGTAGCAGTGAGCCACGACCGTGGTGGGAAACTCCATTTACGTGGACGGTGAGTCAGCCTGCATGCATATTATAAATACAGCGGGCGAAAGATCGTCAACTTGGCAGAGTACTTGGGATCACCGCCATGATGGGAGAATGGTAAGACCGTCAACATCTAAATCAAGTCCTCAGTCTTGGAACCAGTAATAGCACATATCATCACCCTAGGCCTTCTAGCTCTCTCACAGCAGCTGGAGCCAAGGCTGGGCATTTTAGCCTGTTCAAACACCCCACCACTGTTAAGGTATGCAGTAATCAAAATAAACCTTCAACCAAAACTTACCTGTTGCTCTGCTCTGTGAAGCAGTCAGCCCTTATTGCACTATAGAAATACTGTGCTTGTGGGAGAGTGAAAGCTTCACAAGATTGTAAAGTAACACTTGTGCATGCTGACATTAAATACAGCCTGCAGAATGTTTAACCATGGTGGGAAGTCGTTAGCTCATTTGGATGTGATCAACTCGCCAATCTGGGTACTGTCAGGTTTACTCAAACTTGTTTTATGCAACAAGTAGACTTCAATGATTGGATTTGAAGGGCTTCAAGAATGTTGTGTACTTTTTATTTCCAGGGTATTGTCCTACCTCCTCCTGGCAATACTGTCACCTATTATTCCTCTTCAACACACCTGTTGACAACCAACCTCCCTGTTTCTCTTTTGTCTTCGCATCATCATTTTTAGGTGGTTACACTGTGGTGATTGTTGGGAAATCTCAGACTTATACCACCCCCCCAAATCACATGGACTAAGATATGTCCCTGGTGTGAAATTGATCTGACTTTACAATGATACTATTTGAGTACACTTAGGGCCTAATTACGAGTTTGGCGGTTCATCGGGCTGCCAAACCTGCGGTGGAGGTGCGGTGGTGGTCAGGGACCGCCGCACCGGCGGTCCAAGCACCGTATTAGACTATGGCAGTCGGGCTGCCATAGGACTGGTGCCACCGCAGGGTATATGCGATCCCTGGGGTGGTGCAGCGGTCTGAGGCGACCATATGCTTAGCGGTACCTCCAAGCATATTATGAGTTTCCTCACAGCCAACGGTCTCATGGTGGTGCTCATGCCATGAAAATGCTGATGGTGAGGAAACTAAGGGGGCCCTGCAGGGACCCCTGTTGCCTCTGGGCCTGAGGATACATGCAGGGAGGCACATGGTGTGCCCCAGTGTTTATGCACCCCCTTTCCTGCATGGCTTGCCGTGCAATGACGGGCTTTGGCGTTCCAATTGCGGTGCCTTTTGAATAGGCACCGCAGTGGGACCGCCAAAGGACCGTCCGACAGACCACAAGGTAACTAGTAATCTGGCGGTCGGCCTGGGGTCCAGTTTGGCCATGTGAGTGCGGGGCGCTATAGTGGCGGCACACTCCCATACCACCAAACTCGTAATCAGGCCCTTATTGAATTCCTTTGTATATGTATATTGTCACAGCTTCAGTGATCAAACGACCCCTAGTTTGATTACTACATCCTGCCCATCAGAGAACATTCGGCAAGCAGCTCTTTGGGGCTCTGCCATCTATCAGTCAGGTATATTTGTTACATCTGTACATTTACTACAATCTAAAGTCATTTCAAACTTATTTTTAACATTTGTTATTTCTAAAAATTATCAGTTCTCCCTCTTAATTGTTAGTTGCATTTATGAGTGCTTTCAGAAAAATATTTCTAAAATGTCATCATTATTCTCAGTCATTATGACACAAATCTGATATTGTGTTTTATTATTTTCACCTGCTGCTGGATATTGGGAAACATGTCCACTACATTCTTCTAGGACCCAGGTTCAGAAGCTGACTTCTGAGGGCGAGTCCACATAAAAACCTTTTGCAGCAAGACCACATAAGATATTGTCTTTGGCCATGGAATAATTTTTACCTAACATTAAGAAAAATTCAAATGTATTTTTTTATAGAAAAGTGTAATCTTTTGTTAAATAAATACTGTACCATATTTATGTTTTAGGAATATACACAATCACTTATATGAAACCTACTAATTATATTTCCCTTTTCATTTAGCTGTTGCAGATGCAGAGCATGGGGATGATGCCTAACCATCCACAGGTGGAAAATTGTGTCCAATTTGGAAGAGGATCTATTGGTGTTATCCAGGAAAATCTCTCCATAAAGACCTCAAGGCCAGCCAGAAATCTCCCTCCTGGAAAATCCCTATGGGTTAGAAGACCCAAGGCAACAACCACAAAGCCACAGATCCTTGTAACGGTTATGAAGGACTCTCTACAACACATCATAAGCTTACAATTACCCTAGTTGACTCTCCAAGACCGGTGTAGACTTCTCTTCATCATCTGAGGGAGAAGAAATCCTTGGGGAGGAGAAATTCTCCCCCATTCAATAGTCTACCTCTGACAGCCTCCCATATGTTAACTCTTTGCGTAATGGACAACCTGCTGGTAATAATAAATGCGATACAAAAGGGGATGATGGACGGAACGTTTGAGCCAATCAAACACTCACCCCCAGTCAACTGATCTGGGTTTAATCCATCATCATTCTTTAGCTCACTCCACCACCCCAGTTCAGACATGGCCATATGCAAATCAGTCTGACCCTGTGCCTCATGGGAACAGTCCAGCCCGAACTGCCAAGCCATGTCTTCCCTGGACCGGAAACAAGCATCCTAGGACCGGTTTCTGGCATTTCAGCCGTCATCAGCCAGGCTTGCTTGAATCCAGGGGCAAAGTGAGCAAGGGACCCACGTCTGGGCATACCCCCGCCAACTTAGGGCGACCAAAGCGATACAAAAGGGGATGATGGACGGAACGTTTGAGCCAATCAAACACTCACCCCCAGTCAACTGATCTGGGTTTAATCCATCATCATTCTTTAGCTCACTCCACCACCCCAGTTCAGACATGGCCATATGCAAATCAGTCTGACCCTGTGCCTCATGGGAACAGTCCAGCCCGAACTGCCAAACCATGTCTTCCCTGGACCGGAAACAAGCATCCTAGGACCGGTTTCTGGCATTTCAGCCGTCATCAGCCAGGCTTGCTTAAATCCAGTGGCAAAGTGAGCAAGGGACCCACGTCTGGGCATACCCCCGCCAACTTAGGGCGACCAAAGCGATACAAAAGGGGATGATGGACGGAACGTTTGAGCCAATCAAACACTCACCCCCAGTCAACTGATCTGGGTTTAATCCATCATCATTCTTTAGCTCACTCCACCACCCCCAGTTCAGACATGGCCATATGCAAATCAGTCTGACCCTGTGCCTCATGGGAACAGTCCAGCCCGAACTGCCAAACCATGTCTTCCCTGGACCGGAAACAAGCATCCTAGGACCGGTTTCTGGCATTTCAGCCGTCATCAGCCAGGCTTGCTTGAATCCAGTGGCAAAGTGAGCAAGGGACCCACGTCTGGGCATACCCCGCCAACTTAGGGCGACCAAAGCGATACAAAAGGGGATGATGGACGGAACGTTTGAGCCAATCAAACACTCACCCCCAGTCAACTGATCTGGGTTTAATCCATCATCATTCTTTAGCTCACTCCACCACCCCAGTTCAGACATGGCCATATGCAAATCAGTCTGAGCCTGTGCCTCATGGGAACAGTCCAGCCCGAACTGCCAAACCATGTCTTCCCTGGACCGGAAACAAGCATCCTAGGACCGGTTTCTGGCATTTCAGCCGTCATCAGCCAGGCTTGCTTGAATCCAGTGGCAAAGTGAGCAAGGGACCCACGTCTGGGCATACCCCCGCCAACTTAGGGCGACCAAAGCGATACAAAAGGGGATGATGGACGGAACGTTTGAGCCAATCAAACACTCACCCCCAGTCAACTGATCTGGGTTTAATCCATCATCATTCTTTAGATCACTCCACCACCCCAGTTCAGACATGGCCATATGCAAATCAGTCTGACCCTGTGCCTCATGGGAACAGTCCAGCCCGAACTGCCAAGCCATGTCTTCCCTGGACCGGAAACAAGCATCCTAGGACTGGTTTCTGGCATTTCAGCCGTCATCAGCCAGGCTTGCTTGAATCCAGTGACAAAGTGAGCAAGGGACCCACGTCTGGGCATACCCCCGCCAACTTAGGGCGACCAAAGCGATACAAAAGGGGATGATGGACGGAACGTTTGAGCCAATTAAAAACACTCACCCCCAGTCAACTGATCTGGGTTTAATCCATCATCATTCTTTAGCTCACTCCACCACCCCAGTTCAGACATGGCCATATGCAAATCAGTCTGACGCTGTGCCTCATGGGAACAGTCCAGCCCGAACTGCCAAACCATGTCTTCCCTGGACCGGAAACAAGCATCCTAGGACCGGTTTCTGGCATTTCAGCCGTCATCAGCCAGGCTTGCTTGAATCCAGTGGCAAAGTGAGCAAGGGACCCACGTCTGGGCATACCCCCGCCAACTTAGGGCGACCAAAGCGATACAAAAGGGGATGATGGACGGAACGTTTGAGCCAATCAAACACTCACCCCCAGTCAACTGATCTGGGTTTAATCCATCATCATTCTTTAGCTCACTCCACCACCCCAGTTCAGACATGGCCATATGCAAATCAGTCTGACCCTGTGCCTCATGGGAACAGTCCAGCCCGAACTACCAAACCATGTCTTCCCTGGACCGGAAACAAGCATCCTAGGACCGGTTTCTGGCATTTCAGCCGTCATCAGCCAGGCTTGCTTGAATCCAGTGGCAAAGTGAGCAAGGGACCCACGTCTGGGCATTCCCCCGCCAACTTAGGGCGACCAAAGCGATACAAAAGGGGATGATGGACGGAACGTTTGAGCCAATCAAACACTCACCCCCAGTCAACTGATCTGGGTTTAATCCATCATCATTCTTTAGCTCACTCCACCACCCCAGTTCAGACATGGCCATATGCAAATCAGTCTGACCCTGTGCCTCATGGGAACAGTCCAGCCCGAACTGCCAAACCATGTCTTCCCTGGACCAGAAACAAGCATCCTAGGACCGGTTTCTGGCATTTCAGCCGTCATCAGCCAGGCTTGCTTGAATCCAGTGGCAAAGTGAGCAAGGGACCCACGTCTGGGCATACCCCCGCCAACTTAGGGCGACCAAAGCGATACAAAAGGGGATGATGGACAGAACGTTTGAGCCAATCAAACACTCACCCCCAGTCAACTGATCTGGGTTTAATCCATCATCATTCTTTAGCTCACTCCACCACCCCAGTTCAGACATGGCCATATGCAAATCAGTCTGACCCTGTGTCTCATGGGAACAGTCCAGCCCGAACTGCCAAACCATGTCTTCCCTGGACCGGAAACAAGCATCCTAGGACCGGTTTCTGGCATTTCAGCCGTCATCAGCCAGGCTTGCTTGAATCCAGTGGCAAAGTGAGCAAGGGACCCACATCTGGGCATACCCCGCCAACTTAGGGCGACTAAAGCGATACAAAAGGGATGATGGACGGAACGTTTGAGCCAATCAAACACTCACCCCCAGTCAACTGATCTGGGTTTAATCCATCATCATTCTTTAGCTCACTCCACCACCCCAGTTCAGACATGGCCATATGCAAATCAGTCTGACCCTGTGCCTCATGGGAACAGTCCAGCCCGAACTGCCAAACCATGTCTTCCCTGGACCGGAAACAAGCATCCTAGGACCGGTTTCTGGCATTTCAGCCGTCATCAGCCAGGCTTGCTTGAATCCAGTATCGCTTTGTTCGCCCTAAGTTGGCGGGGGTATGCCCAGACGTGGGTCCCTTGCTCACTTTGCCACTGGATTCAAGCAAGCCTGGCTGATGATGGCTGGAATGCCAGAAACCGGTCCTAGGATGCTTGTTTCTGGTCCAGGGAAGACATGGTTTGGCAGTTCGGGCTGGACTGTTCCCATGAGGCACAGTGTCAGACTGATTTGCATATGGCCATGTCTGAACTGGGGTGGGGGAGTGAGCTAAAGAATGATGATGGATTAAACCCAGATCAGTTGACTGGGGGTGAGTGTTTGATTGGCTCAAACGTTCTGTCCATCATCCCCTTTGTATCGCTTTCGCCCCTAAGTTGGCGGGGTATGCCCAGACGTGGGTCCCTTGCTCACTTTGCCACTGGATTCAAGCAAGCCTGGCTGATGACGGCTGGAATGCCAGAAACCGGTCCTAGGATGCTTGTTTCCTGTCCAGGGAAGACATGGCTTGGCAGTTCGGGCTGGACTGTTCCCATGAGGCACAGGGTCAGACTGATTTGCATATGGCCATGTCTGAACTGGGGTGGTGGAGTGAGCTAAAGAATGATGATGGATAAAACCCAGATCAGTTGACTGGGGGTGAGTGTTTGATTGGCTCAAACGTTCCGTCCATCATCCCCTTTTGTATCGCGGTAATAATAAATGGCCACATATACTTCATGGGCAAACCCTGTCCTCTGAGAGGATCATTTTTTCTGGCAAGAACCATCAGCATAGGGGATATTTCTCAAATTCAAGAGAGCCTACAAATCATTCCAACCCATTAGTAACCATTAGTTAACATCGGCACAAAAACCTTTCAGTAAGGCCCATCCCTCCCTCAAACCTTACCAATACCACACCAGCACCACCCACAAATCTCCCATCTCCTACTTAACAAACCACAACTCGACCTTCAATAAGCCCAGTATTGCATAGCAGGATACTTAGACAACCCCCTCCACCAACCTCACCCCATGGGGGTAGACAACAGCCAATACCCCTTTGAACTATTAACTACCACTCAGTCACCCTACCTCACAAAAAACACCCCAAGTTGTTAAAATCACCCATCCCACAATTTTTGATCTATACTTAAACACACATAGGGTCATATTTCGATGTCGGTCGGAAAGCTTTCCGACCAACATGGAAGGTTTAAATTACAACCGTCAAATTACAATGTAGGTGGTCGGAGTGTTAACCGGCTGGGGAAACCGACTGGCTTCTGACGGGCACAAGGAGCCAGTCGGCCAGTCTGAAGCCGCTCATAATCCCTTAAGGATGGCGTTTCCGCCGTCGGGATTATGATGTCAGTTTCCGACAGCCTTTCCATGTCGGCCTTTCTGACATGGAAAGGCTGTTGGAGAGCGACTTTGGGGGCCCCTAGCAGGGTCCCCTTCTCACCTGGCCTTCCGGTTCAGGCCCTAGGAGGCACCTAGGGTGCCTTCCTACACATCCCTGCACCGTGTGTGCCACACGGTTCAGGGATGTGCAAAAACTTCCATTGTACAATGGGAACCGGTTACGGACCACCACACAAGCTCCCATTGTAAAATGGAAGTTTGCGACTGCACTATGTTTTGCTGTTTCGGGACCGGCGACCGGAGGTCGGTCGATTCCACATCTGCGACGATGTCGGTCAGAGGCAACTCCGACCGACATCGTAATGAGGCCCTTACTGTTCACCTCTTTCAATAAATACCACTTACATATAGTTTTAACCCGAATGTCATACCTTCTGTGCTTAGCAATTAAAATATGTGCATTTGAACGATGTACTGCATTGTGGGTCAGATTGTGAAACATTTAACAATAACCCTTACTACAACACAATCACATACATTTAGAAGCATCACCACACACCCATACAACAGTATAAACATTACTTGTATAAAAGTTGAAAAACTGAAAGGATTTTTATTTTTTTAGAAAACATAGTATAGTAAAATAATATGAAAATAAATGTGAAAGTGTTTGCTGATTTTAAAAAGGTCAATTATCCTTAGGAAGGGGATAAATAACAAAAACAGAACATGCACCCATGCACATATATTTATCTTGGGAGGGGGAGGGGCAACTTACAAAGACACATCAGTAATTCCAGGAGACCAGCCTATCTACTAAGTCAAATGGGGTGTTTGGTCAAAATATCAGAAAAAAAATATTGCGATACAAAAAAATCATGTCAAGAATATTGGGATGTCAAAAATATCATCAACAGGTATATCAAATGTAAAAATATCATTTTAAGTGTTGTTTTTAATATCATTGTAAAACATATTGATTAGTGTTTATTAACCCCGGGCGGAGCTTGCGGAGTGCAGCTACGCGGAGTTCCATGGAGTTCCACGGAGTTGGGGGGAAAACTCCGTGGAACTCTGCGTGGCTCCGCTCCGCCACCCGCCTCCACCCCGCATAAATTAAAATAACGTACAACATAATTATAAAAGTAACTTACCTTATATTGCGGTGTCCCCGGGCTGCCCTCCTCCTCCTCATGTACATCTTGCACATACTGCGCATGCACGCTCGCACATGCGCAGTAGGAGGAGGAGGGTAGCCCGGGGACGCCGCAATAAGGTAAGTTACTTTTATACTTTTTAAATTATGTTGTACCTTATTTTAATTTATGTGGGGTGGAGGCGGGGGCCCAATTTAGCGGGGGTGGGCTGGCTAACTCCGCTCCGCTGCGGAGCCGGAGTTTTTTTCCCTACTCCGCGTTCTCAGCGGAGTGCGGAGTAGGAAAATCTCCGCAGACTCTGCTGGCGGAGCGGAGGTCTCCGCCCCACCTAGTGTTTATGAATATTTTTATTTGTGTTTTTAGTAAGATAATTTATTAGTCATGAAATTGTTGAAATTTGTATTTTATCATTTGTTTTTAGCAGCAGGACAGTGGATGTTTAGGAGATAAGGGTGAGAGATTTTTAAAAGTGTATATTTTGAAGTAAATTTTATGTTAACAATCTTCATGATATACAAATTAATATTGTAAATTGTTAAATGTATTTTGTTATATTAATATTGTTAATTTATAATTAATTAAAATCAAAATTTATTTTAATAAAGTAAAATAATTTTAAAAATGTATATCCATGTTTTACATTTTATAATTTTTGTGAAAAATAAATTATAGTAATACAAATATTTAAATTGTATTTGTTTTGAAATTATAATTGTATACTAAATATATATTTTTAATTTTTGTTATTTAAAAATTAGTTTTATATATTGTTTATTTTATGATTGTTAATTTGAATTAGCAGTTTACTTTTTATTTTATGGTTGAAAGTTTAGGGATGGTATTACATATTTAAAACTATATTAATAGCAATAAAAATGTTTTTATATGTTAATCTTGAAATAGGAATATATAGGTTTTTAGTTTTAGTTAGTGTGTTTTTAGTTTAAATTTTAATTTATTTTATAAATAAAAAACTGTGTGACTATGGAGTATAAAATGTTTTAGATTGCAGTGAAAATAGGACAGTTCACCTTGTTAGCGTCCTATATCTTCTTCAAATAGGCTTAGATTGGAGTGGGAATAGTAAAGGTCACCCCTTTAGAGTCCACACCTTCCCCAAATTGGTATAGATTGGAGTGGGGTTAATAAATGTCACTCCTTTAGTGTCCAACACCTTTCACAAATCTGTTTAGATTGGAGTGGTAATAGTAAATGTCACCCCTTTAGTACCCATCAGCTTCTCCCAGTATGATTAGATTGGAGGGGGAATAGTAAATGTCACCCCTTTAGTGTCCGGCCCCCTTCCCTAATATGGTCAAATTGGAGCTGGAATAGTAAATGTCACCCATTTAGTGTCCAACACCTTGCCCGAATATGTTTAGATTGGAGTGGGAATAGTAAATGTCACCCATTTAGTATCCAACAAATTGCCCCAATATGGTTAGATTGGAGTGGGAATAGCAAATTTCACCCTTTTCGCGCCCAACACCTTCCCCCAATATGATTAGATTTGAGTGGGAATAGTAAATGTCACATTTGCTGGTGTCCAACACCTTCCCCCAGTATGGTTAGTTTGGAGTGAGAATAGTAAATGTCACCCTTTTGGTGTCCAACACCTTTGCCAAATTGGATTAGATTTGAGTGAAAATAGAAAATGTCATTCCTTTGCTGTCCAACACCTTCCACAAAGTGGTCTATTATGGAATGGGAACAGTAAATGTCACCCATTTAGTGTCCAACACCTTGCTTCAACATGGTTAGATTGGGGTGGGAATAGGTAAGGTCACCCATTTAGTGTCCAACACCTTGCCCCAATATGGTTATATTGGAGTGGGAATAGTAAATGTCACCCTTTTAGTGTCCAACACCTTCCCACAATATGGTTAGATTAGAGTGGGAATAGTAAATATCACCATTTTAGTGTCCATCACCTTCCCCCAATATGGTTTGATTGAAGTGGGAAAAGTAAATGCCATCCTTTTAGTGTCCAACACCTTCCCCAAATTGGGTTAGATTGGAGTGGGATTAGTAAATGTCATTCCTTTGCTGTCCAACACCTTCCACAAAGTGGTATATTATGGAATTGGAAAAGTAAATGTCACCCTTTTAGTGTCCAACACCTTCTTTAAATAGGTATAGATTGGAGTGGGAATAGTAAATGTCACCCTTTAGTGTCCAACACTTCCCCAAATTGGCTTAGATCGGAGTGGGAATAGTATTTTTCACCTCTTTAGTGTCCAACACCTTCTTCAAATTGGTATAGATTGGTGTGAGAATAGTAAATTTTATCCTCTTAGTGGCCCACATGTTCCCCAAATTGGTGTAGGTTGGAGTGGGAATAGTAAATGCCACCCTTTTAGTGTCCAACAATTTTCCCAAATTGATTTAGATTGGAATGGGAATAGCAATGGTTTAGATCAAAGTGGGTAAATATGACAAGTTTTACATGTTTATTTAAAATGTTTACATTATTTCCTATTCATTTCTATGGGGAAATAATCTTTTTAGTTTGTCATTTAGAGGCCATTTTTTTACCGCTATCTTCTATTTTTTTAATCTATGTGTGTCATGTTTAGTTTATTTACCCAAACCAGGTTGTGGTAAGTCCTGCTGTTCGTCGGAACAGGTAAGTTCTTTTTAAGGATATTTTAAGGGTTTTGAGGGTGCGGGGTTGGAGGGGAGGTCTAGAAGTTAGTTGTAGTGTTGTTTGGAGGGTTTTGTACATTTGGGGCCTCATTATGATGTCGAGTGGAAAGCCTCCGCCCGACAGTCGGAATGGCCTAGACCGCAGCAGAACCCTTCCGACCGACTTGGTCGGTTTACAATCCGCCTGACCGATTATGATGTTTGCAGTCAGATTGAAAACCACACGTTCCTTCCAAATCGGTTCCGACTAGCTCGCGGAGAAGTTGTGTTCGTCCGAACCGCATCGTGCAGCTCTACAGACAGCATTTCCGACCGACCGATTACGATCTCTATTTCCGACAGCCTTTCCGAGTTGGCCTGTCCGACACGAAAAGGCTGTCGGAAAGTGACTTTGAGGGCTCCTAGCAGGGCCCCTTCATCCTGCGGCCTCAGGTTGGGGGCTGAGGGGGTACCTAAGGGAGCCCCTGTAAAACCCTGCACTGTGTGACTGGCACTATGGGGTGCCTGCCACAGGGTGCAGGGTTTTACACACATACCCCATTTCCCCATAGGAGCCTGTGTTGTCAGGCGGATCATGGGCTTCCATAGGGATCAATGGAACTCCGACTGAACAGTGTTTGGTTGCATCATAATCGGTCGGGCGGAACCGCCGACCGTGAGTCGGTCAGTTCCCTAATCCAAAACGGTGTTGGGTGGAAACTTTCCGTAGTAGTGTTTTTCACTAGTTGGTAATTTTGGATTTTCATACACTGTTTTAGTAATGTATTGTTATGTTATGTTAGATTGTGTTATGTTACTTATATTTTGATGATTAAGTGTGAGGTATATTTATTTTTGGGAATGTAATGCGTTTTTTGCTGGTGGGTTTTCTTACTTAATTTACAAGTTTTTGTCTACAGCTGTGCTCTATGGGCATTGGAAGTTAACATTTTGTTTTAAGGAAATAATTTTTTGTTTATGATATACAATGCTTTTTACTTTGATTTCCTTTTTTTTCAAGTTTCCTGGAGCATTTCTTTTTTTAAAACACTTTTTTTTTTTATATGGTTCCTAGATACTTTGGATTGCGTTGAGGGATCTCAATTGGATTCATTTTGTTTTTGCATTTGTTTTGGGCTTTTTGGACAATATTTGTCCTGTTTTTGGTGGATTTCTTATTTTGACTACATGGAAACAGAGGAAGATCTGCAGCCACACAACAGTAAGGGGTCGATTCCGATTCGGGCCGGAAAAAGCACCGACCGACTCGGAGCCGGAATTTATTACGACCGACACGTACCTGTGGCGCCCGACACGCCAAGTACGATGCAAAGCGTGCAAAATCCGACCGACACGTACCGAACCCAAGCCGAACGTACGAGCCGCACGGAAAACAGCAATCCGGCCGGAAAAACACGCGAATCGAACCGACCGACACGCACCCGGAACAAATCCGACCGAAACGTACACGCGAACTCCAAACCGCAAAGTACGATGCAAGGCGCGAAAACCACGACCGAGTCGGACGGAGGACAAGCCGTACGACCGACACGCATACAAAACCGAGCCGAAGTAACACAAAACACCGCGACCGACGCGTACGCAGCATAGAAAACTGCACAAACACAGCGTGAACGAAACGGAGAACACCTTACGAGACAAATGCAGGGTCCGACTCGGTCACAAGAACGTTTCCAACATGCACAGACAGTACAAAGGAAAATTAACACAAAAAAAGGCCAAACAAGCAATTACAAAGCCAATAAATACTGGGGGTGGGGACAGAGAACAAAGACACACCCACAACTCCACCCATATAAAGGACACAAATCCCAACCATGATCCTTTGCAAATGCCATTCCACTGCCAGCACCCAACAGACAGCAACCACACACCCACAGCTCATCCCTCACACAAGCCACACACCATCAGCACACCAACAAATACCTACCTCACATACACCCAGCAAAACACACACTCACACACCCTCACCTGCACACCAACACACACATCACTCACCATCACCACCCATCACCATGCCCCCAAGAAGAATCACAAGTTCCTAGATTGTGAATTGGAAGTCCTGGTAGACGAGATCCTCAGGGTAGAGCCACAGCTGTTTGGCACACTGGTCCAACAGACCGCCATCTCTCAGAAAACCAAGATGTGGGAGAGGATCATCAACAGGGTGAACGCACAATCACCATGTCTGCGCACAAAGACCGACATCCAGAACAGGTGGTATGACGTGCGCAGGAGGGTCCGGGAGCTGCTCAAGAAAGACTACCTCCTGAGCCAATACACCGGCAGTGGCCCTCCTGCCAAGCCAGTATACCTCAGGCCCTGGGAGGAGAAGGTGCGGGCCATCCTTCCGCCAGTGAGCGTATATGGACTAGAGAACATCCCAGAGCCTGGTGAGTACACAACAAATGTACACAATATTCTGCCACAATACACACACACATCACTGTCAAGGGAGAGTCAAACCATGCACTCATAGCAATTACACAGCAACCAGAACAGAATCATCCCAAAATGTGTATGTCAGTCAGAGAAACACAACACATGCCATCTCAAAGTTACATTCAACCGTGCCATCACATGTACAAACACAACTACAACTACAGCTAGGCAGTGGCACAAATAGAACTAACAAACACATCCAGACATGTAGCCACCACAACAACACCAACACACAGTGAAGACCACTGAAAGGAAGGAATTCTGTGTATGCTGGGCAAGTCAGTGTAGCCAATAGCATCATGGGAGTCGTAGTCACACATATTGCCCCCCACAACTGTCCCATCAACACCACCATGAACCATGCGCACATCACAGGGAGTGGAGAAGGACTCACAAGATGGCTGACACTGGCTACTGCTGTGGGGAGCACAAGGCCCTGCTGGCAACTGTGCAACAACAAACAGCAGGACACCACTGACTGACATCCTGAGAGACAACTTCCACTCCCTGCAATGGAAGCACGTTCCATGGTGGGATATCTGGCTGGCTGGGTGGGAAGGAGGACTCGCACCACTGACCATAGTCACAAGCACCTCCCCTCACACACACCCTCAACACATACTCCACATAACCCACCTGGGAGAATGCAATGCCACACATCCTAACTCAAGATCCCACAAAGAACCTCCACCCTGGGTTATGTCGTGTGAAGCACAGGGACACTCATGGGACTTTCAGCCAAACAACTGCCAGGACAACACTCCCAGCCATCCTGTCAGCACAGGCAGCCCACCCCACATGGAAGCAGAGTCAAAAGGAAGGAAGCATGGGCATGCTGGGAAGGGGGGTGGAGGCAATAGCATGATGGGAGTCGTAGTCACAGCTCTACATCCCCCACCACATGGCCCAGCAAGCTCACACTCACGCATGCACATCCCACAGAGAGTGGAAAGGCCCATCAAAGATGTCTGACACTGTTGCTGTGTCGTGGGGAGCACAAGGGCATGCTGGGAACTGCACACCAACCAACAGCAGGACACCACTGTCAGCCATCTTGCCATTGCTCTCACACCCACACACACTGAACTCCCCACAAAACCAAGTAAGTATGGGAATGCTGGGAAGTGGGGTGGAGGCAATAGCATGATGGGAGTGGTAGTCACAGATATTGGTCACCCCCACAACTGTCGCATCAACACCACCCTGAACCATGCTCACATCACAGGGAGTGGAAAACAACTGACAAGATGGCTGACACTGTGCACTGCTGTGGGGAGCACAAGGCCCTGCTGGCAACTGTGCACCAACAAACAGCAGGACACCACTGACTGACATCCTGAGAGACAACTTCCACTCCCTGCAATGCAAGCACAGTCCATGGTGGGATAACTGACTGGCTGGGTGGGAAGGAGGGCCGGCTGTCAACCAAATACAACCAATGCAGACCATGTTCACACCCCAACAAATACATAGAAATGCCCAAATAATGCAGGACAATGTGCCACACCAATATCAACCCCTGACTGTGACGACTTAGGACAATGCAATGTACAGGCCCGCACCCAGAGGCACAGTCACAACTGTCAGGTGTGTCAACCATTGATGCCTGCAGAAACATAACATACATTGTGTGTGTCTCCCAAAAACAGGTGATGATGGGGACACAGCAGCAGACGCTGAGGAGTCCCAGTCCCAGGCTCAAGAGGATGCGGAGCTCACTGGTGTCGTACAGCCTCTGCCATCCTCGGACGAAGAAGACCAACCTGGCACATCCGGTGCAAGTCTACATGCAGCACCAGCAGGACCACCAGCTGCAGCACCAGCAGGACCACCAGCTGCACCCCCTGCACACACCCCTCCAACGACTTTCACCACAAATACCATCCCTGCCGACATGGACAGAACAAGGAGCAACACCAGCACAGGGACCCTGGACCAACCTGGGGCCGTGGACACCACCACCACCACCAACCCCCAAGGTGGACCAGGGTCATCTGTGCGTGCCACTGCACGCACTACACATGTCAGCAGGGGTGGTGGGAGGGGTGGGAGACAGAAGGTCGCTGCTTGCAGAGGTTGCTGGTGTGCATGATGACCCACAACTGGTACGCATAGCTGATGCGTACCAGTCCAGCACCGGAGATCTCAGCCAGGTAGTGGGGCTCCTCAGAGACATGAAACAGCAGCAGGCTGCCCATCATGCCCGCTTGGACTCTCACATGTCCCACGTGGAGTCACACATGTCCCGCGTGGACTCACACATGTCCCGCGTGGAGTCCAAGTGGGATGCACTGCATGAGATGACGGCGGTGCACAGGGACATTTTACAATGCCTCCGCCAGATGAACAGCAACCAGTCCACACCTCCCTGTGTGCCAACAACATCTGGTGCTGAACAAACTGCAACTGCCACAGGGAGGGAGGATGACTCTGGCGGAGAGTCCCCTGCACCGCAGCAGCCTGTACTTGAGGGCCCCCCCAAAGAAGAGGGGTCGTCCGAGGAGGGGCAAGTGAGAGGCCGATGGCCAAGCGCAACTCCCAGGAAGCCTGAACCTGTTCTGGATGTTCACCTTTGTGCACAGACTGTTCACCCTGTTGACGGCAACACAACTCCCACACATTGCATGGG
Organism: Calotriton arnoldi; assembly: GCA_963921515.1. Lineage (NCBI taxonomy): Eukaryota > Metazoa > Chordata > Amphibia > Caudata > Salamandridae > Calotriton > Calotriton arnoldi. The sequence goes on along the minus strand of CAWUFW010005003.1, from coordinate 424,787 downwards.
GAGTACAAGTTGGACCAATGTCTCAGACAACTGTGGCCCCGATACTGGGGATTTTGTCTACCAGGACTTTCAATTCACCTAGGAACTTCTGATTGCAAGATTTATGTACAGCACTACCCATCCTATGCACTATTCACACAAATGTATCACAATAAACACACTAATACACCATACTTGCCTCTGTTGTGATTCCAACGTGGGTGCTGTTATGGGGATGATGAACTGCAAAATTACACTGTGTATGCGAACTGCAACAGCAAGTACAACCCAGGCATGTGAGTAAAGGCAACGTGACACATATGAGGGAGACACACCACCAGGGCTACACAACACATACACACCTAGGCCTTCTGACTCATTGCCTACACTGATGTTGCCAGGGAAGACGGTGCAATGCACAGACACCACACCCATTCCCAGTTGTAGTCAAGTAGCCCACAGGTGCAGTAAGCAAATGGCAGTCAAATGTGTGACCACAGACAACGCACATCACAAAGTGAAGCACAGGTTTATTACACAGTGGCAACATGTCGTAACCACTACAGATGCAAGGTAATCCCACCTGGCAGCGGGCACACAGTCAACAACTGTAGACGGAAGGAAGTCCATGGGTGTGGCGCACATCACCTGTAGGGACACAACAGCTACCACCCTGGAAGTGCAATCACGTCGTCGGTGGACACAGTTGACCAAACGAATCTGAAAGTACCCTGTGAAGGACAGAAATGACACACAGTCAAAAGCAATGGAGAACAGGACAGAACAGCAAAACTCATGCACAATACATGTTACAAGATACCCACCCAGAACCAAGTTAGCATGTCAACACTGTTGGGGAGTACAGACCACCTGTAAGCACACATCGCAACACACATCCAGTCAAGTAGCCCATGGACACACTCCAACAGCACCAGAGCACCACCTACACATATCATGACAACTCACATCATTGACATGACACCTCAGGATACTCACATTCAGCTAAAGAAGTTGGTGATGAGCTGTGTGCGGACATCACCCTCATCATCATCATCATCATCACTGGCATCGTGGTCCAGGCCAGGATCCTCCACAGGTGGCGGATGTTGGTCATTGTCATCCTGGATGAGAGGCAACTCCTTCTGCACTGCCAGGTTGTGGAGCATGCAGCAGACGATGATAATCTTGCACACTTTCACAGGGGCATATGGGAGGGACCCTCCGGTCTTGTCCAGGCAGCGGAAGCGGCTCTTCAGGAGACCAAATGTCCGCTCAATCACTCTCCTGGTCCGACCATGTGCCTCATTGTAGCGCATCTGGGCTGGTGTCACAGGGTTCCTGAGGGGTGTCAGCAACCACGGCATGTTGGGGTATCCCGAGTCACCTACGGACAGACAAGTGCACATTAGCTAACTTGGAAAAGTGGGCGGAATACTACAGATCAGATCACACACAATGGCACAAAGTCAGTACACACCGACAAGCCAGGCACGCTGGTTCTGCATCTGTGCCATCATCCTGGGGATGCGACTACTCCTCATCACAAAGGCATCGTGTGCTGAACCAGGGAAACGGGCACACACGTGTGTGATGGTCATATCTGCAAGACACACCACCAGTGCATTGACCGAGTGGTAGTGCTTGCGGTTCCTGTAGGCCTGCTCCTGGGCCTGTGGTGGTACCAAAGCCACATGTGTCCCATCAATGGAGCCAATGACATGCGGCATCCTCCCCAGGGCATAGAAGTCACTCTTCACATCAGTGAGTCGTCGCAGTCTAGGGAAATATATGTACCGGTTCAGGAATAGCAACATTGCCGCCAAAACATCGCGGAGCACACGGCTCAACATGGTCTGTGACATCCCACCAGCAGTCGCCACAGTATGTTGGAAGGTACCGGTGGCAAAGAAGTGTAGGGCTGCCATCACCTTCACCTTGGGGGTCAGCGCTGTAGGATACGGCCGGCCAGGCTGCAAATGTGGGCCCAACTGCACTGCAAATCCTCAATCAGCTGCCTGGTGAAGCGGTACCGTCGGATGCTGTCCCGTTCCACCATCGTTGCCAGGTCTGGGAATGGTCGATGGACAGCAGGAGCCCTGCAGTGCAGAGGAGAAGTAAGCAAGATTGTCAGTCAGCCCACATATGCGGCATTGAACACACTCAATATCCCAACATACATCATTATGAGGCACGAATACATGAAGTGTGCAGTTCCGTAAGGACATGTATGGTACATACATGGCCAACATCTGTCATCACGGTCCAACAAGTGGCATCAATAAGTCCCAGGTTGGCCCATTGGATATCATGAGGCCGTGTCACAGTTCCCATCTCCTGCTGCCGTGTCACAATCACCCCCCACAGTGACATGTGAGGACAGATGTGCCCCAGGCATCACAGCTCAACGACAGGTACATTCCCAGGGACCCTGTATTGCCACATGGACACTGGCATTACATGGAGTATCATGTATACACCACAGCAAAACAACTATGACCCCCACAGGTAGTGGTCCCACTTGCCACTGCAGGACAGACATGGACGTCTGTGACACACACACGCACAACATCAAAGTCCATGCACACACAACGTGGATGTGGAGACTGTCTCCCATTGTGCACATGAAATCAGAGACATTGTAAACACTACATGCACACAGACTGTGGAGGACCATCACTATTGTGCCACTGGGACACCTGGCTCAAACATACCGTCCCACATGGGACTCACGGGGTATGTGACATGACATACACATACACCACCGTGAAATGTGACCATGGCACATGCACAGATATGAACAGTTGCACATCACAGTGGTCATGTACACGTTACACCCAGGATCCTGTCCCCATGAACACGTGCACAGCCTGGGGGTGGCTGACCCCAGGTGACACCCACAGGACAACATGTACACCAACATACACACAATAGGAAATGCAGCCTTACATGCCTTATCATACAGTTTGGACAGGCTGTCGTGTTGTAGGTGTGCCCCTCACTCCCTGGGAGCTATCTGTGGCTGGCATATGTCCATCTGAGACAGGCATGGTGACATATGCCAGTCACTTGTACAGGGATGCGTTGAACAGCAATGGACCGATCGGTGCCCCCGGCCGGCCCATTGCATTCAATGTGTGCGGGTACGCGTTGTGCCCCTGTACGCGTTGTACCGCAATGGACCGATCGGTGCCCCCGGCCGGCCCATTGCATTCAATGTGTGCGGGTACGCGTTGTACCCCTGTACGCGTTGTACTGCAATGGACCGATCGGTGCCCCCGGCCGGCCCATTGCATTCAATGTGTGCGGGTACGCGATGTACCCCTGTACGCGTTGATCAGCAATGGACCGATCGGTGCCCCCGGCCGGCCCATTGCATTCAATGTGTGCGGGTACGCGTTGTACCCCTGTACACGTTGATCAGCAATGGATCGATCGGTGCCCCCGGCCGGCCCATTGCATTCAATGTGTGCGGGTACGCGTTGTACCCCTGTACGCGTTATACCGCAATGGACCGATCGGTGCCCCCGGCCGACCCATTGCATTCAATGTGTGCGGGTACGCGTTGTACCCCTGTACGCGTTGTACCGCAATGGACCGATCGGTGCCCCCGGCCGGCCCATTGCATTCAATGTGTGCGGGTACGTGTTGTACCCCTGTACGCGTTGTACCGCAATGGACCGATCGGTGCGCACCCATTGACAATGGCCTTGCCTGGCAACGGACGCGTTTTCGAAATTCGAATGAGTCGGTTGCTGGAAATTCAGTTGGTCACCCACAACAATGTTGCAAAATCATGTATGTCATGAAGTTGAAGATTTGAAGGATACCGTGGGCGTGTATTGGTGCTGCTATTCCATGGATTGGCCAGATTCAGAAGATGCAAACGACTTGGACCTATCACTTTGGACACAAGGGACAGTATCTGCCTCTCCAGCACATATATATTGCTGGCTGTTCCCCTGAGAGCTCACTTGCCTGCACTACATGCTCCAGGACGACATCTGCCACTGCACTGCTGCTGTCTCTGCCCCTCTGGACCCTGCAATGGCACGTACTGTGGAGAGAGCCCCAGCCTTCAGCCTTGAGGAGAACCAGGCCCTGCTGGACATCCTACTTCCACAGTACAGCAAGCTGTATGGGACACCAGGGGAGCAGGTGAGTGTTCTGTGCACTGCCTTTCTGAATGTGCATTTTGTCTGACTAGCAAGGCTGAAAGTCTGCACGCCACTGGCTAGCAGGCTCACTGAGTAGTTGTCACCCCCATAGTGTGTAGTGACATGCACTGGACAGGTATGGTGCAGTGACAGTGCATTTGAACAAGGTTTTACTTCCCATGCAATGATACCATGTAGTGACGTCTGGCAAACTGTCCATGGGCAGCGTTGCAGTGCCTGTGTACATCATGTGCCCCTGTGAATGAGACATGTATATACAACTGTGTCATGCACGGATATGTTGCATGTGTAGTAATGGCCTTTTCACTTTGTCATCCTGACAGGTTAATGCCCATCGGAAGCAGGAGATCTGGAAGGACATCGTCCGGGCTGTCCGGTCCGTGGGGGTCTACAAGCGCCGGATCCGCAACTGCCAGAAGAGGTGGCAGGACCTTCGGGGCTGGACCCGGAGGATTGCACGGGTCCAGCTGAAGCTGTCGCCTCCTCGCAGGAGGGGCGGAACACGGACCCTGACCCCCCAAATGCTCCAGATCCTGGCGGTGGTGTTTCCAGACCTGGATCGGCAGCTGAAGGCCAGACAGCAGCCAGGAGGGGGTGAGTCAAAGACTGCACTGTGGACTCTGTATTACATGCTTTGTGCCCTCCTCTGGCCTGGTTCAACTGCCACAGTACAGCAGTCATGTTGTCCAGGAGCCATGTCCCTCTATTGTGCACTGCCCACTCCTCATCTGATACCCAGGTGTGGCCCTTACATTCAGGGAATTGTGTCACTTGGGACTGTGTCCTTGCAGTTTGCTTCACTAAAGGTGGGGGACAGCATCTGTTTCCCTAACTCTGTTGTGGGCATCATGGGTGGGTCCATTGTTCACACAACGCCTGTGTTCGGACATGTAATCTGCGTGTTGCTTTGATATGCGGTCCACTTGCTGAGCTGAGCCACCACATGTGCCTGGGGTATGTGGCACACACCCATGCAGCGGGTGGGAACAATGTTTGGGCCCCAGGAGTATGCAGATTACGTGTGTCACACATACATAGCCAGCTATCCACTGTCCAGGGCTCATCCCTCATTCATGTGGGGCAGGACAGTCATGCCTACTCCAGGCCATGCAATGCACTCTGTACTCCCACTCCCGTGTATCAGCTGACACATTGTGCGCAGTGATTTGACCCCTCAGGTGTCTGCCTCTGTGTCAGTGTGCTGTGGATTTGTTGCCAGGACTGCTGGGGTGTTTCTTGGTAGGGGCTCAGCATGCCACTGGAGATGTGACCATAGGGGACGATACTTGTGTGTCACATAGGTGTTTGATCAGCTGCCCGTGCAGACTGGGGTATGCAAATGTGAAGTTCAGGCAGCTGTTCCCCATTCACAGCAGATTGTGAGGGGCTCAGGTTCAGAGGGTAGTGTCACAGGTCTCCCATATGTCCAATCGGTATGACCTGGACAGATGAGGGTTAAGATGATGTGTTGTGTGGGGGATGTACATGTGCACTTGTGCAGCTCCAGGACTTGCATTCCCCATGACCTACTATTGTGACACAGTGCAGAGTGTTGTTGTCTGGCTGCCAAGTCATACATCACTGAGACAGTGATGTATGACTTAGCAGTCATGCCTCCGCCATGGCATGTGTCTACTTATTGGTGATCCTGCAGGGGAGTGACATGTGCTACATGCACACCATTGTGGCGATGGCTATCAGGACATGGGTGCATCATGGTGTCTGTCGCTGGTATGCATCACATGCATATCCTATTTGACTCTGGGCATCCCTTTCATCCGGAAACCTGTACTGACTCAGTGGCAAGAGTTGTGATGTGTGCATGTCCACATGCTACACCGTGTCCTCTGCACTGTCCAACTACTGTGTAGTTGGTGCATGTGTCCACACTGGGGTGTTGCTATCAAACAGACACCAGACAGATGGGTGCAAGGCCATGTGGGATGTGAGTGCCATGGTTGGCATCAGACTGACAATTGGCTTCTCCTGTTCAGTTAGGGCACTTTTAGCAATGTACAACTAATGATGCCAGGGCTTGCTCTGTAATGTGCTGTGCTCACAGTGGTGTGTGCGTTTGGTGCAGGTGACTGATGTCTGTCTGTTTCCCCATTGTTTGCAGATACATCCACGGCCACGGAAGGGGACAGCTCCACGGACCAGGAGGAGCCGGAGAGCTAGACTGGGTCAGCAGCCGAGGAGTGGTCGGAGGGACCCAGTGGCACGGAGGGCGAGGGGAGCCACACCGAGGAGTCCTCAGCACCATCCACCTCAGCTGAGGACCAGAGCAACTCGGAGGATGACTCCCTTATGGAGGCGGGTGTCAGCAGCCACCACACCCCAGCTAGTGTTGCTGTCCCCGCCACCACCAGCACCACCACCGCCCTCCCATCGGCTCCCATTCCCCAGGTCCGTGGAGGCTCCCATGTTCGGGAGCGTGTCTCCTTTGGGCCAGGCACCGCACCCCCTGCCCCTGTGTCCCCTGCTGCCCTGAGTGAGGAGTCTGTGTACTTCCTTCGCCAGCTCCATGTAGGGCAGACAGCCATGCTGAGTGTCCTCCATGCGCACACCGCTCTGTTGACTCAGCTGGTGTCGTTCATGGAGGGCATCTCATCGGGCATGTCTGACCTACAGAGGGGCAATAGGTCCATGGACTCCTCCCTGACGGCAGCAGTGTCCCTCCTCAGACAGTCCCTCACCCCTCCTGCCTCTGCTCCATCCACACTCCCCAGCACCTTACCCGTCCCAAGCACACACACACCGGCACAGGCACACACCAGCACACACACATCCAGCACACAGACACACACGCCACAAACAAAACGCACACGCACGCACAGTCAGGGGACTGAAACCAGACTCACAGGGGATGGGGCCCTGGAACACACACACACATCCACGAGCACTGCGCAGTCCTCAGTTGCCTCTCCCTCCAAAACACCCTCCCTTGCCTCACCTGCAACCCCAAAGACCCAGCGGCTCTTCCTCAGTGACCTCGGTCTCTTCCCCTCCGATCCAGCTGATACAGCATTCAGGGGGAAGAGGAAGCCCACCCACACGGAGCAGAGTGCCCCTCGCCCCCGGACACCCTCCCCAGGCGCAGACAGACTGAGGCCCCCACCCGCAAGTCCCCCGGAGTCATAAGAACAAGACCCCGCCGCCGCCCTGCAGCTCAGGCACCAGGTCTCCTTCCTCCATCCCTCAGGCCCCCACTCCACAGGTGCCCCCACCACACCCTGCCCCAGGTTCCCCCACCCACAGATATACCATCCCCAAGAGGATCTGGCCTTCTCCCCCTGCCACTTGCTCTCCCGGCACCACACCCCCCGCTGCGCTTGTCTGTGCCACTGATGTGGCGAGGGTGTCCTCCCCCTCTGTCCAGCCCACCTTGCCTGTTCCCCATTCTCCTCCCCTGGTGGTAGGCACTGCAGTGGAGTCCACTACCACCCTGTCTGACTTGGGCACTGCAGTGGCGGACCTGTCCACTCCATCTGCAGGGTCCACTGCAGTCGTGCCGGCACCCACAACATCTGAGTCATGCCCCCCAGTTGTGCCGGCACACACCATGTCAGACACCTCCACTGCAGTTGTCAGGGGCTCTCCAGCACCCACCACCCCTTCCCTGCTTCCTCCTGGTGAGCACTGATCCTGTCCCTGCTGTGCCTGGCCTGCCCCCCGGTTGCCCCTCCTAGTGGATTGTCCCTGGTTTTGTGCAGGCATGCGTAGGGTGACATCTGCCACTGTCACCCAGTTTGGACTTTGACAATAGACTGGCCATTGGCCTTTGTGTTTTTTCTGGACTTTGTTTTCATTACACACATATGCTGAATAAAGCAACTTTCTGTTCTCTAGTGCTTATGCTTCTGATGTACATGTTGTTGATGATGCTAACCATGCCCTTGCTGCAGTGATGGTGATATTTGGTCTCATGATAATGAAGTGTTACTGTGCAGGAACCCATGTGGTCCAGGGGGAATGTGTCCTATCCTGTGGTGTATCCATGTCATCCATAGCAGCATCTGAGGGTGTCATGTGTTCAGTATTTGGCAATGGGATTTCCTACTTAGATTAGCTATTTCACATCTGTGGCTTCCACCCCTGCACATCTGTTGTGCCTGCCATTGTTCAATTTGTCTACTTCCCTGACCATGTGGCCATCTCCACTGGACATGCAGGTTTGGGCATCAATGGGGAAGGACTCATCTGTGTTGTCAGTGCAACATTGCTATACAAGTGTGTTGGATCTGTGCTGATGATTTCGTGGGCACTTCCATGACCAGGCTGATGTGACAGGAGCCTTCATTTGGTGCTAATTGTTGATTGTGTGACCAAGTGCTCAGCTGACATGATGGGGCCCTACTGAGGCAACATATGGCACAGCTTTCCTCACACAGGAGTGGAGTCCCCTCATGGCAGTGTGTACTCCTGTGACATTGCCTGCGCCCAAGGTGTGTGTTGTATGTGCATGTCTGTGTGTTCACTTCCGTTTAGCTGTGCATGCTGTGATCCCTAGTGTTGTACCTGTTTGTGATGCTTGCTGAGTTGACCTATGTTCCCCCAAAGTCTTCTCCCTGGGTTCTCTGTGATGTGGGTGCATGGCACATTACTGGTCATCAGGGAGTCACCCATAGGTGTGTTTGCTGTCAGGGCTGAGTTTGTGTGCAGACGCAGATGGGTCACAGTCAGGTTTCCCCTTGGCACTTGTTGTTTGCCCCTGTCATGTGATTTCCAGTTTGTGTTATCTTTCAGTGATTGTGACACGTTGAGTGTGTGACTGCTGGCACTCCTCAGGGTCCGGGCTGCAATGTTGGTTGTTGTCTATGTGTGTTCTTTGTGGGTGACCTTGGCTTCTTCATTGGTGTGTGACTGTGGCTGGGATCCCATTGGTTGGTGTGGTATTGCCGTCATGTCCATGTACAGCGTAGTGTGCAGTGTGTCAGACATTCAGGAGTCTTGTTGAGTGGCCATGTGTGATGTGTTTCTGCACCTTGGTTCCCACCCACCACCCTGGAATAGTCATGGGTGCATGTGCAATGTCACCAGTGCATGTGTGCTTCACTGCTGCACATTGTTGGAGGTCGAGGGGTGTGGTGTTGAGTGTGTGCAGATGGGAGTTGTTGCCCGGCTAGGCCCCTGCCTCCATGTTGGCCTTGGCTTACTGGCCATGCTGATTGATTTGTGCTTGTGTAGGTGTGATGGTAGTTTGTTGCTCAGGACACATGACTGTGGTTCACAGTGTGAACGACATTTAGCTTTGTCATCACAGTGGGATTGTAATGCAGCCCAGGGTCACCACATTGTGGGGGCCCTGGGGGTAGTGCTGTGGTGTGTCTGTGTCTTGCTGTGTCAGTTGCTGTTCCTACGTGCCTGTGTGACATGTGTGATTTGTGCTCCCTCTCATCTGACAATGCCTGCTTGCCCACATAGGGGATTTGGATCCATGAGTTACCTTTGTGTGGCACTGTATGCACATCTGTATGATTGGTATTCAGGTCTCCTCATGTGTTGTGTGGTTGCCTGGGGACACTGGCACCCCCCCCCCCCCACCTGTTGTGTATGATGTGCAGTGTGGGTCTGCCTGTTTGTGTTTGTGCATCTGCACAACTGCATTGGCATATCTTGGGTGTGCCATTGGCTGTATGTAGTTTGGTGGGTTTCCCCTGCTGTCCCTGGGACTCCTAGGTCATCGGTCAGCACAATGATCATGGTTTGTGTGTCCCATTGCTGCCATGGTATGGTATCTGTTCACCTCACATCTACAGTCTCCACAGGGTATCTGCATTTGTGTGCCCATTGGTGCAAATATGTGGGTCTGCATTCTGATGGTCACTTCTGTCATTGTGTCATTGATGAATGTTGACAGTGTCAGCCCCCATGGGTGTTGTTTGTCTGCACATGGCCAAAGGTATGTCTTATTTGCACTGCAGTATTTGGCTCCCCCAATTCATGTTGCAATGGGACACATGCACTACTTTGCCACTGATGTGTTTTTTGTTCTGTGACCAGGAATCATCCATGCAGTTTGGCAGTTGCAGCTCTTTCTTTGTCAACACTTACCTTTTGGTCACTGTGATGATGGGGGTTTGGACCCCATTGCCACAATGTTCAAAATGTGCTTCAGCTATGGACCCCACACTTACCTTTTGGTCACTGTGGTGATGGGGCGTTAGACCCCATTGCCACAATGTTCAATATGTGCTTCTCCTATGGACCCCACACTGACATTTTGGTCACTGTGGTGATGGGGCGTTAGACCCCATTGCCACAATGTTCAGAATGTGCTTCAGCTATGGACCCCACACTTACCTTTTGGTCACTGTGATGATGGGGGTTTGGACCCCATTGCCAAAATGGTCATGGCCTGCTTGCATTGTGGGGGCCACACACATATATGTGTGGCACATGTGCTAGGGAGTCACATTGTATGTTCAAAGTCATGTTCAGTGTTGTAGGCATTTGACACAGTCTACACACGCTTGTCATGGTGTTGTGGGGATGTCTTTTTCTTGCATTCCCTAGGTTGTGGTGTGCTGGTTGTGTCATGCATTGTCCATCCTATGAGTGGGGGTGGTAGTGGTGGTAGGCATCCAGCCCCCCCTAGCTAAGGGTGGAAGTAGTGGTAGGCATCCAGCCCCCCCTGGGTGAGGGTGGTAGTAGTGGTAGGCATCCAGCCCCCCTGGGTGAGGGTGGTAGTAGTGGTAGGCATCCAGCCCCCTGGCTAAGGGTGGTAGTAGTGGTAGGCATCTGGCACCCCCATGGCTAAGGGTGGTAGTGGTGGTGGGCATCTGGCACCACCCTGGCTAAGGGTGGTAGTAGTGGTAGGCATCCAGCCCCCTGGGTGAGGGTGGTAGTAGTGGTAGGCATCCAGCCCCCCTGGGTAAGGGTGGTAGTAGTGGTAGGCATCTGGCACCCCCTGGCTAAGGGTGGTAGTAGTGGTAGGCATCCAGCCCCCCTGGGTGAGGGTGGTAGTAGTGGTAGGCATCCAGCCCCCTGGGTAAGGGTGGTAGTAGTGGTAGGCATCCAGCCCCCCTGGGTGAGGGTGGTAGTAGTGGTAGGCATCCAGCCCCCCTGGGTGAGGGTGGTAGTAGTGGTAGGCATCTGGCACCCCCTGGCTAAGGGTGGTAGTAGTGGTAGGCATCCAGCCCCCCTGGGTGAGGGTGGTAGTAGTGGTAGGCATCCAGCCCCCTGGGTAAGGGTGGTAGTAGTGGTAGGCATCCAGCCCCCCTGGGTGAGGGTGGTAGTAGTGGTAGGCATCCAGCCCCCCTGGATGAGGGTGGTAGTAGTGGTAGGCATCTGGCACCCCCTGGCTAAGGGTGGTAGTAGTGGTAGGCATCCAGCCCCCTGGGTAAGGGTGGTAGTGGTGGTGGGCATCTGGCACCCCTGGGTGAGGGTGGTAGTAGTGGTAGGCATCCAGCCCCCTGGGTGAGGGTGGTAGTAGTGGTAGGCATCCAGCCCCCCTGGGTAAGGGTGCTAGTAGTGGTAGGCATCCAGCCCCCCTGGGTGAGGGTGGTAGTAGTGGTAGGCATCCAGCCCCCCCTGGGTGAGGGTGGTAGTAGTGGTAGGCATCCAGCCCCCCCTGGCTAAGGGTGGTAGTAGTGGTTGGCATCCAGCCCCCCCTGGGTAAGGGTGGTAGTAGTGGTAGGCATCCAGCCCCCATGGCTAAGGGTGGTAGTGGTGGTGGGCATCTGGCACCACCCTGGCTAAGGGTGGTAGTAGTGGTAGGCATCCAGCCCCCTGGGTGAGGGTGGTAGTAGTGGTAGGCATCCAGCCCCCTGGGTGAGGGTGGTAGTAATGGTAGGCATCTGGCACCCCCCTGGCTAAGGGTGGTAGTAGTGGTAGGCATCCAGCCCCCCTGGGTAAGGGTGGTAGTAGTAGTAGGCATCCGGCCCCCCCTGGGTAGGGGTGGTGGTGCGCATTCAGGCCCCTGTGTGCATATGTGGCATTGGTGATGGGCATCCCGCCCCTATGGTGCTGCTGTTGCTGGTATATTCTGCATCCCTCTGTGTGTGTGTGATGTGTCGTGTACGTGTTGTATGTGTTTTGTGGTTGGTGTCTGACTTACCTTCTGCGCCGTACGCGTCCGGGCCTGTTCCGGTAGTAAATGTAGAATATTGGTATGATCGGGACGAAGAGATTCATGGTTGGTTCATGTCGTTCGTCCTTCTCGTTGCTTCGCGTCGTCCTCGTCGCTTCGCGTCGTCCTCGTCGCTGGCGTGTTCGTCTCGTAGCCGTGGATTGTGTTGTGGCGCGAATCGGAGCTTATGTGCGCCTCTCCCGGATGCTTTGACGTGCCGTGCGTAGCGACGGGTTCGGCGCGTACGGGAAGCGCATCGTACTTGTTCGGCCGGACGGGGCTGCATTTTCCCTTCCGTGCGACTCGATTCTGCGTTTCCGGATTCGCCTCGGTCGGAGAACAGGACCTGAATTGGGTGAGTACGGCTCGGCCGGATTCTGTGCTGTTGTGCGCATCGTACTTACTCGTTCGGTGTGCTGTACGGATCGGTCGGGAAACAGGCATTCGCATGGCTTTTTTCCCGACCGAATGGTATTGGGTGCGCCTCCGACCGAGATCGGAATCGGCCCCTAAGTCTTATTTATTTAGTTTTTTTGGGTGATAAATGTTATATTTTATTGTTTGTGTAAAGAGTATGTGATTGTTATTTGGAATTATATGTCTTATGTGTTGTAATTATTTCTTGTGATGTATTGAATTTGTTTTTTAGTTAATGAGGGTTACATTTTTTGTTCAATGTATATATTATTTTATTATCTCAGTTGTCATTAACATTGGAGTTTTATTTAACTTATGTGATAAAGTATCATATTTATTATTTATATAAAAAATGATTTGTCATGTTGGTTTATATTTTGTGACAGTTTTGTGGGGGACTTTGTAGGTTAATACTTATTTTATAATATGCTTTTGACTATTATTTCTAAATAATCTACTCCCTTGTTATTTAGGAAGAGTTTGAGTTAAAATCTTAGCATTGTGTTTGTTCTTTTAGTTTGTTTGCTAAGTTTAGGGGCTATTTGGATTACAGAGTGCTCCATTCGTAGTTGTTGGCAACTTTGCTCTTTTTACAATGCTTGTATACATTTATAGAGAGTAGGTTGGGTTTGCCTAGTGTGGATTGGAAGGCATTGAGCTGTCCTTTCACTGAGTTGTTTGGTTAAGCTTCCAGTGCCAAGGTGCTGTCATACACATTTCACAGTGGTATTTGGAATTTTGGTTGGCATCTGTGTCCAGTGAGATGCAGCCTGCCAACCCAAGTGTCTTCGAAATAATCCATAAGGGGGCTTGGTTTGTCTACCTTTTATCTAATTATCCTTTTACGAGTTCGGCGGTCAAACCACCACCAGCTCGACACAAGACCGCCACCACTGCCAGGATCCTAGATCCTGACGGGGCGGCAATGGGGAAAGCGATGGTCAGCGGCGGTGGTGCCGATGCCATCACCACCATGCAGATTACAAATTGCCTTTCTGACGAGATTTTCATGGCAGAAAGGCAGGGAAAGGGGCCCCAAACATGGCCCTAGGGCATTTTACCCCATGGGGGTGTGCATGGGGGCACATGTTGTGCCCCCCTCTGTGTGCCATGCATGACATGGTGCATGGTACACAGAGCACTGATGTGCAAGCAGCGCTGCCATGGCGGCGGCATGTGCTGTATGTTGAAAATGAGCCAAAGCATGCAGCCGCCGGGGCACCGCTGACACAACACCACCAGCCCGGTGGTGTTTGGCGGTCTGGATGGCAGTGGCTTGGTGGCTTACTCTCGACCGCCAGAATTGATGTCTGGCGGTCGGACTGGTAAACTCGTAATCAGGCCCTTAGTGCAGAGTGTTGACTTTGTCTCCATTTGTTTTGATGGAATTTACAGTAACAGCTTTATATGGCTGTGTGGGGGTAAATATTTAAAATAGTTTGAATCATTGCTTGCTCAAAGTCTATGCTTATTTTTTGTGGTTAGTAGTTATTTGTTGTTTGTTTAAAGTGGTTTAAAAGTTTGGAGTAAGTGCTGCTTTGTGCATTTGGTAGTAGGGCATATATAAAAGGGATATTGATATTTTGATATTTACCATGTATGGTGTATATAGGAGAGAATGGTTTGGGATTGTGAAGGTCCCATCCATCATCCATGTTTGACTATGGCTTAGTTTATTTGCTGTAGAGAATATTAGGATTCATTTCTCATTTTTTATATTAGCATATAAAAGTAAAGGTTCCTCATTATGTGTCATTGTTATATGTTCAGGTTTCTATGTCTTGGTACCTTCTAGGGGCAGGAGGAGTATTGTTGGTAGCTTTTTTAGTCTGTGCAATTAAATGTTTTGAAGTGGGTATAACTGGTAGTTGGCCTGTGATGTGTTCGGGGACTTTAGGCAGCATATCTTCAAGGATTTTGTTTGTGTGTTTCTAGGAGCTAAGGTTTGCCTCTCTTATATCCTCTAATACCTCCCTTACCTCTATTTCTGTCATATTTAGTGGGTGGTTGTGCTCTTTTACATGAATTACAAAATCATCTTTTGTATTTGCCCTCTCATATTATGCATTACAATAATATTTGGTACATTTCCAATTTATATTTTCTGTTGATGCACTTTCTTGACTTTAGGTGTAGAGCAGACCATGTGACTTAGGGGTCGATTAGGATGGCGGCCAGAAAACCATTCCGACCGCCGTGGTAGCGGAATTTAACCGTCCGCAGGTACCGTGGGAAAACCGGCAGTCAAATCATGATGAACCGCCAGAAAAATCCGACCGCGGCGGACCGATGCCACGAAAGACCGCCAGTAGCGTGCGGAGCAGGTGAAAATCCATCCGCGGCGGTCGGATTTGCTGCAGAAAGACCCAAAACCGCCGCACGGTCAGCGGATTAACCACACGTGAAATTAGGATACCTGCGGTGACAGCGGAATAATCCGCTGTTTCCGACCGCCGCGATCACAAGCATTGATGAATGGGAGAGCCGGCGGAAGAGCGGTTGTATACCCACCGCCACGCTCGCTCCGGAACAGCAATGGCGGATGACAAAAAAACACACAACAAGGCTACCAAGTGTGGCTATTAACCTGGCTCAGCCTCAAAAAACACCTAACACACCCCAATGACACATCCCCATGGCAACAAAAAAATACAAATCCCAGGTCAACCCACACAACACACCTGACAGGAATACACCATTTTGACCCACCCATATAGCTGAGTATAAAACCAGCCCCTTCCCTGACCATAATTCTTTGTACTACTCCACTACTGAAGGGCCCAACCCCACAGCACAAAGGATAGGCAAATCTGCACACATCACACCATCACAACAACACACACACCACACACATCACCACCACCACCTTCACACCTGCACCTTTAACCCATTTGCACATCACACACCATGTCACAGAAGAAAATGCCCAAATTCACTGACAATGAGTTGTCTGTGATGGTAGATGAGGTAATCAGAGTAGAACCACATTTGTTTGGAAGCCTGGTCCAACAGACACCATTAGCCACCAGAATGCAAATGTGGGCAAGGATAGTCAGCAGGGTCAATGCAGTAGGGACCATCCTGCGCTCCAAGAAGGAGATCATGAAGCGGTGGCATGACCTCAAGAGCAAGGTGAAAGAGAAGAACAACAAGAACCGTGAGCTGGCTCAGAGGACTGGCGCTGGCCCTCCCATTCCACTACAAACATTCACGGTATGGGAGGAGAAGGTGCTTGGCATACTGCATCCAGAGAGTCTCACAGGAATACGCGGGGGAGTGGAGGCTGGTAAGTACCAACAAATGTCTACCATCACACTGCTATGTACTGTCTTGCACAACTACAAAGCTACACCTCCTAGGTCAAAATGCATGCATGTGCACAACACTCTCCCCAACACATGTCTCACAGTACCAACATTCACTCCCTCTGATTCACCCCAAAGGTGGCTAGCAATATTACCATGGGGGCAGGTGTACAGGCAGCCAGCACTACAACTCCCACCAGGCCCCCTTGTCCCACATCTCAGCAGGATGGAGCACTCCCCACACCCACAACCATGTTTCAGCCATTGCATTGCCCACCTTCACCTAACAGGTAGGTAGCCATCTTAACAGGGAGGGGGTGGTTGTGTTTGGGAAGCCTGCACTACAACTCCCACCAGGCCCCCTTGTCCCAAAGCTCACCAGGATGGAGCACCCCCCCCAGCCAGAAGCATGTGTCAGACATTGCATTGCCCACCTTCACCTAACAGGTTGGTAGCCATCTTAACAGGGAGGGGGTGGTTGTGTTTGGGAAGCCTGTACTACAACTTCCACCAGGCCCCCTTGTCCCAAAGCTCACCAGGATGGAGCACTCCCCCCAGCCAGAAGCATGTATCAGCCATTGCATTGCCCACCTTCACCTAACAGGTAGGTAGCCATCTTAACAGGGAGGGGGTGGTTGTGTTTGGGAAGCCTGCACTACAACTCCCACCAGGCCCCCTTGTCCCAAGGCTCACCAGGATGGAGCACTCCGCCCACCCCACCCAGAAGCAAGTGGCAGACATTGCATTCCCCTCATCAAACTAACAGGTAGGTATCCATCTTAACAGGGAGGGGGTGGTTGTGTTTGGGAAGCCTGCACTACAACTCCCACCAGGCCCCCTTGTCCCAAAGCTCACCAGGATGGAGCACTCCCCCCCAGCCAGAAGCATGTGGCAGACATTGCATTGCTCCCTTCAAACTTACAGGTAGGTAGCCATCTTATGCTCTCTTGTCCCACCCCTGAGCAGGATGGAGCACTCCCCACACCCACAACCATGTGGCAGCCATTGCATTGCCCACCTTCACCTAACAGGTAGGTAGCCATCTTAACAGGGAGGGGGTGGTTGTGTTTGGGAAGCCTGCACTACAACTCCCACCAGGCCCCCTTGTCCCAAAGCTCACCAGGATGGAGCACTCCCCCTACCCCACCCAGAAGCAAGTGGCAGACAATGCATTCCCCTCATCAAACTAACAGGTAGGTAGCCATCTTAACAGGGAGGGGGTGGTTGTGTTTGGGAAGCCTGCACTACAACTCCTACCAGGCCCCCTTGTCCCAAAGCTCGCCAGGATGGAGCACTCCCCCCCAGCCAGAAGCATGTGTCAGCCATTGCATTGCCCACCTTCACCTAACAGGTAGGTAGCCATCTTAACAGGGAGGGGGTGGTTGTGTTTGGGAAGCCTGTACTACAACTCCCACCAGGCCCCCTTGTCCCAAAGCTCACCAGGATGGAGCACTCCCCCCAGCCAGAAACATGTGTCAGCCATTGTATTGCCCACCTTCATCTAACAGGTAGGTAGCCATCTTAACAGGGAGGGTGGTTGTGTTTGGGAAGCCTGCACTACAACTCCCACCAGGCTCCCTTGTCCCAAAGCTCACCAGGATGGGGCACCCCCCCCAGCCAGAAGCATGTGGCAGACATTGCATTGCCCACCTTCACCTAACAGGTAGGTAGCCATCTTAACAGGGAGGGGGTGGTTGTGTTTGGGAAGCCTGCACTACAACTCCCACCAGGCCCCCTTGTCCCAAAGCTCACCAGGATGGAGCACTCCCCCTCCAGCCAGAAGCATGTGTCAGCCATTGCATTGCCCACCTTCACCTAACAGATAGGTAGCCATCTTAGCAGGGATGGGGTGGTTGTGTTTGGGAAGCCTGCACTACAACTCCCACCAGGCCCCTTTGTCCCAAAGCTCACCAGGATGGAGCACTCCCCCCCCCAGCCAGAAGCATGTGTCAGCCATTGCATTGCCCACCTTCACCTAACAGGTAGATAGCCATCTTGTCCCCCCCAGCCAGAAGCATGTGGCACACATTGCATTGCTCCCTTCAAACTTACAGGTAGGTAGCCATCTTATGCTCCCTTGTTCCACCCCTGAGCAGGATGGAGCACTCCCCACACCCACAACCATGTGGCAGCCATTGCATTGCCCACCTTCACCTAACAGGTAGGTAGCCATCTTAACAGGGAGGGGATGGTTGTGTTTGGGAAGCCTGCACTACAACTCCCACCAGGCCCCCTTGTCCCAAAGCTCACCAGGATGGAGCACTCCCCCTACCCCACCCAGAAGCAAGTGGCAGACATTGCATTCCCCTCATCAAACTAACAGGTAGGTAGCCATCTTAACAGGGAGGGGGTGGTTGTGTTTGGGAAGCCTGCACTACAACTCCTACCAGGCCCCCTTGTCCCAAAGCTCGCCAGGATGGAGCACTCCCCCCCAGCCAGAAGCATGTGTCAGCCATTGCATTGCCCACCTTCACCTAACAGGTAGGTAGCCATCTTAACAGGGAGGGGGTGGTTGTGTTTGGGAAGCCTGTACTACAACTCCCACCAGGCCCCCTTGTCCCAAAGCTCACCAGGATGGAGCACTCCCCCCAGCCAGAAACATGTGTCAGCAATTGTATTGCCCACCTTCACCTAACAGGTAGGTAGCCATCTTAACAGGGGGGGTGGTTGTGTTTGGGAAGCCTACACTACAACTCCCACCAGGCTCCCTTGTCCCAAAGCTCACCAGGATGGGGCACCCCCCCCCCCCCAGCCAGAAGCATGTGGCAGACATTGCATTGCCCACCTTTGTTAAAGATTGCAGGAATCGCTGTTAGCATGAGCTGAAAGCCATTTTGTACTTGGCAGCCATTTTAGTTAGCCATGTGCTCGCCATGTGCTTTCTCCCTCTTCCAGAGTCTTGCACATGCTCAGAGAGGCCTAGCTGGTAGAATGCACCTGCTCCTAGTATAGAACTGTCAAGCTATTCTTACTCATGTAAGCAGTTTAGTCTCCCTCCCACTTTGTGGAGCAAGCAAATTTTGTATGCCCATATTAGTCAATAAGCATGCTTGTATGTGCTAGGACCTCCCCTTGATTTTATGCTGACTATGTAACAAATACATATATAAGGACCCTGTTCTCTGCACTCATTAGAATGCCTCCTACAGTGGCCTGCGGGTACCGTAAGATGCAATCTCCCTCATCTGAGGTTAATAAAACATGTTTTTTTGATATTACAGCTTCTGTGCCAATCTCTTCTTTGTTGGTTTTAAGGACCAGATGTATCAGTGAACCCCTAAGAAGGTTTTTATTTCTACAAATGGCGCCCGAAAGTGGGACTCATCGGTGTAGCGGCTATCCAAGGGAGTGGTCTTGAAGGGAGACAGGAATCTACTGAGGAGTACAGGACAGGAATCTACTGAGGAGGTACCCTGCGCACGGAGATTGTTTTGTCTTCCAGCCCAGTATATTTCTGGTCTTCCTGATCTGATCCTCCAAGTGTTTGCCGCTCCCGACTGAGAACTTCTTTGGCGTGAGTATTTTAAAACGACCGTTAGGTCACTCAGAACTTGGCAGTTGGAACCTGGACACCATTTGAGTGGTAAGAGCCGTTTTGCGGCACTTGCTGTTGGTTTGATGCCTTTGATTGGTAAGGTAGTTTTAGTAACACTTACTGTGGCTTTGTTTGTATGATTGGCCAATTTTGGAATTTGTTTTGTAATTATATATGCATTGCAATTCATATAGGCAGGTAATGAGGAGATTTTTCTCTAAACTTTGAAAATTTGAACGGCACACATTGTGTTAAGTGTCACTTGGAGTATAATATTATATATGCTATAATATTTTTGGCATGCCTGTTACCAGCACACTTTGTTGAAAGTGTTGCTGTTTTGGAGGTACCGATATGGATTTCGGAAGTACTCAGCTGACTCCCCTCAGAGGGGATACCTAAATAGGTTTAGGTATAGTAAAAAGATATTTCTTCCTTGGTGACTAAGTACCCCATGGAACTAAATATGTACATAAAACGGATCCGGATCTGCGCACTTAGTAACATTCATAAGTGGTGATATGCAGAGCGCTTTTTGAGTGTTCTACCAGCCAAAACTGGCGAATTTGGTGTATTTCAGCTTTTTGACCATGGAACAGTTTTTTTGGGCTACTTTTGAGAGCTCTTCTTGTAAATATGTCTTACAATTAGTATTTACAAATAGGTTGGTCTTGCGTACACTTTGTAAGCTGTTCTAAGTATTGATTTGTGGGTTAAATGTGTGTTTAAATGTCTATGTGGGGTTTTTGGTTTGACATTGGTAATACTTGTGTGAGTACTCTGTGTACGAATGGCTGGCTTTAAGCGCGCTGTGTTGTGTCCTTCTGTAACTGTCTGAATGAGCTCAATGAGTTTGTTTATGTTTTTTTGCTGTCATCATTCTGTTATGCAAAATGTCATTTAGTTACTTACATATTAAATAAAAATCCAGAAATAAATTATGTAACATATGCTAAACAGCTGCATGTTACTATTAAATTGACAGAGTAAGACACTGTACATGTGTGCAAATTGCCACAATGTTAAACATAAAATTAGAATTCGTATTCAATAGGATTAAAATAGGCCTCATACAGAGAGAAAAAAAACGAAATTGTGTGTTTTGTAATCAATAGACTTAAATACACAATGTTACGGCCTTTTCCTTAAATACATTGTATTAGACATTAAAAGGCATGCACATCATATGAGTGAATTTGGTCGTTGCTGAACTAAATACACATTATAGAAAGATAGATTTGACTGCATTGAAATGCCTCAGTTTTTAAATAGACTGTGACATGCTTTTCTCTCAGCACCCGAGAAAAAAGCTTTCCGACAGCTGTGTTTAAACTAACTAACTAAAAAGAAACCGTTTGACACAGCAAATGGGGATTTAACTCTGTCAGGGTATTTCAAATAATAAAGGGGTTTTTTCCTGAGAAAGGCGTGAAAATTCGACGCCTGCTGACAAACAACAGCTGCATAAATAGCATATGGCTATTCCTGCTCACGGCCACAGACAGGAATGCTGTGTCAGCGACATTTTAAGTCAGTGTAAACCTGGTATACAGGCCTGCCCTATTTTAAAAGTTTCAAAAAACCAGTTTCATTATTTTGGATAACAGAGAACAAAATTGAAAGTAGGGATTTCCTTTCTTAATGCCTTCTTTACATAAGTATATCTGTGGTTCCGATGTTAAATGATAACTGTCTTTTAAAAAGTGGCGCAGACTTTTCCTGTTTCAAGTAAAGGCTTCTGTGCTTAGGGTTATGAATGAATGCGTTTAAATATGATAGGCTACGAATGAAGCTTGCTTTTCCAATGTGGAATCATCAAAATGGTTGGTTTTATTGATAAAAAATAATTATTATTATATGGGAAAATATATTGTTAAACACAAATGCTTTAAATTCGTTTTTTCATCTTTATAAAGCCTAATCATCATACTGTGAATTCCTAGCATCAAAGTTGAATTTAAGCAGTGCTGTACCGAAAAAAAGGGAACTTAAATGTGAAATGTCACTTTACCCAGCTGTACAAAACTCATTTTTATAAGGGTATATCTTATACATTTCTGATTTTCCATTCCTGAGCTATCTAGAGAACACTCTGGGGGTTCCTATTATGCAAAAATATTGTAGGATATTCATTTTTAAGTGCCCCTACCACCAAAGTCGAAATTGAGCTAAATTCACAATTTTACAAGCAGTTCTACCTCTCAAGGCAGTTTTAACGTGCTCTCAGGCTTCCATAAAGTATATGCAAGTATAAAATAAACAGCTGCCTCTGCATTACTAGATTGCACACCACTGTACATAAATGAAAATAAGTATAGGACTGCTTTTCGCTGTGATTCTCCGGAGTTGCTTTGCATTACAAAACCGCATGGCAAGCCTTGCACGCAAAAATGAGCAGCTGCTGAACGGGTCAAAGGTCAGAGTTCTGCATTTAGCAACTTAGCAGGGTAATGTTTGCTGGAACACTTCGACCTTCGAAAGATTTTTTGAAAGACGAGATGATAGCGCAAAGAGAGAAAGAGAAGCTTTGCTTCCTATTTTTGGCAAACACACGTTTAGCGCAATCATATGAAACGAAGGAAGACAACACTCAGTTGAGCATTGATCTGCCATTTATATAAAATAATGGTTTTAGTTTAAAGAATACTGTGTAGGGGCTACGATAAGGAGGAAATGGATTTTAGTTTGCATTCATGCGCCCTCATGTTAATCTAGTACAATTGCTGTAGAAATTGGTTTAAAGTTAACTCAATTTGCATTGTGTTAGACTGAATCAGAGAATAGCCACTTTCTAAGATATCTCCTACAAGTTTGTTTGTGCCCAGTTGCTACAAATAGGGGTTGAAAGTGTTGACAGAAGTAAAACCTGTTTCAGGTTTTCCTACTGTCAAAATGGGGGAAGGAGGCTAGCTCCTCTACAAATTAAGGGTAGGCAAAATTATGTTTTCTCTCTTCTTTTTCTCACTTTTTTTGAGTCTGTCTAAAGCTATCTAGGAAATGGCCATATGACAGTTAAGGCACTTTGCATTGTTCATAAGGCGGCACACAAAATGGGGCCTAAACCATTACAGAGAATGTTTACTTGGTACTCCCCAGCTAGAAGTCTTCGTTCCTTGGCAGCCCACCTAGTATGTACCCCATGAGTCAAGAAAACCCGACTAGGAGGTAGATCATTTGGCTATGCAGCCGCAAGGCTATGGAATGAACTACCAAGTGAACTCAGACAGACTGATGACTTACTGCAGTTTAGAAAAAAGCTAAAAACCAGGCTCTTTCCAAAAGAATAGCCTTGAGAGATTGGCGCATGATGATTCATAGTTTTATAGCTGCACAGTGATTTAGGTAATCCCAGCGCCAGGATGCCCGTTGGGTGACAGCTGCGCTATATAAATGCTACTTACAATTACAATTACAATTGGCTATTCTGTAATACTGTTTTAAAATTGTTAGAATTAATAAAAAGATGAAACACATAAGTTATGTTACTGCCCATCCTGTATGAAAGAATGAGTAGAACAGATTGATGTTCCCTTATTTGATCTTTAAGGAAAATTGTATAGTGGGGGTTTCTGTTCAAAAATCTCAGGTGGCAACACTATTATTGTTTATGTTATTCTCATGTTCTATACAGTTTTGCAAGGGCATTGCTAGTCTTTTATTAGCTAGTCTGTGTAAATAAGCTGACAGCCCTTATTAGAGCTGGAGATAGGGTTTTTTTTCCTTTTGAAAATGATGTTGCATAGTCCAGATCGTGAAAAGTACAATGCAGGAAAGACGCTCATGTGATCCTTAGCAAACATTTTGAAGGAAAATATTGTTTTATAGGAATTTGTTTGTCATAACATGTTCTGCTGGAGAAAAAGTACCCACTATGTTGAAGTTTAGTTTTTTTGCAATAAGAATCCCTGTTAAATTAGCAGTCTTAGATTTTCCTGCTGCACCTATAACATGAGAGCATGGTCCTAAGCATAACATGTAAGAGAAATTATTTTACAAGTGTCTGCAGTCCTGTACAAGTAATGTAAAATCTATGAGTAAAAGTGTAGAACATTTCCTTTTTCTTGAGGGTTCTTCAGATTGGTAATATAGGAATACACCAATATAAGTATTTGGAGTATGTCTGTATTGTTTTTCTTTTTTCCTCAGAATTTAGTAAATGAACACAGACTTCCTTGGCTGCTTGGGATTGGGTGATGTATTACTCTTGTCAGTTCACCAAAACGTTCCTTTTATACTTGCCAATAGGTCCAGGGTTTTCTACTCTCAGATAGATGAAGTGGCTCTTGGGTGCCTTGCTAATGTATGGGGCGCCCCAAGACTAAGAAAGTATTCTGAGACTATCCTCTCTGTTGTTAGATTATTTCTGTGCCTTGTCTAAAGACCTCTTGTTCTGTCCACCAATAGATATTTGCTGCCTTACAACCATTGCCAGAGGGGCCCGGACATCAGATCCAGCCTGGGAGTCAGCGCCACTCCAGTTTGAAGCCAAAGTGAAGGAACCAGCATAGGCGTTGCTGGCAACTAGGACCTCAGTGAAGGCGGAAGCACTGGGACGTGAAGTGTGTACCCCTGCCACTGTCTTGGGCGAAAGACGGGGTTACAAATCAGGATGGAGAAATCTTTGTGTGGATCCAGTTTTTGATGCCCAGCTGAGAGAGTCACAGAACGACAAGGACGGCAAGGAGGCTTTTGCTTGAGGTGACCCCCTTTGAAACAAGGGTTGCTTCAGGCCTCTTAATCCTGGTCCCAAAGTGAATGCAAGTCTACGCCTTTGTTTGTTGATCAAAAGATGCCCGAGTACACTGGGTACAATTTGTGCCCCAACAAAAGAGCAGTGCGCCAGAGGTGCAAATACAGGAGTTAGGGAAGGACTTGAGTTTAGGGTACAGGTGCTATGCCCTTGGTGCCTGTTAGATTAAAGTGAAGAAAACTGGTGCACTGCCTGAGACACTGGACAGGATCATTGAGGGTATTTGCCCTGGGGGGGTGATTGCCCGATCCTGAAAGAAAGACTTTTTCTTCTCCGTGATTCTTGAGTTGCGAGTTGTGCAGCTCCACCGTGGGAACAACAAGAGCCTGCCTGTGAGGCTCAAAACGGACACAGGGAGAAGACTCCCCTCTGGCTGGTTGGTTTTTGAACTTTCCCAAGGACTTTTTTTTGTTAGTAATGTACCCCTTTGGTCGTCCCATTTTTGAGGAGGAGCAGCCCTTTGCGGCTCCTTGTCCTAATTCCTATGGTCCTGTGTGGTCCTCCTGGTCCCCCGGAGCCAGGATTGTTTTTGTAATAATCTATTTTGACTTCCCTGACATTTGCATTACTTATCATTGGAAAATATTGAGATTTCTGTTTGAGATAATAGTCATTATTCTCTCTTGCTACCTGTATGACCCAATGCTCTGTTCACTTTGTACTCCTGCTTATACCTTGTATATACCTGCTTAATGAAATGTTTAGAATGTAAATACCCACCTAGCATAGGATGTTGATGAATTTATGAGAAGAAAATGTGCAAAATATTTTCTATGTCTCTACTAGATCATGGTAATGTCTTTAGCTCATGCTAAAAGGATCGTCTGTTAAAGATTGCAGGAATCGCTGTTAGCATGAGCTGAAAGCCATTTTGTACTTGGCAGCCATTTTAGTTAGCCATGTGCTCGCCATGTGCTTTCTCCCTCTTCCAGAGTCTTGCACATGCTCAGAGAGGCCTAGCTGGTAGAATGCACCTGCTCCTAGTATAGAACTGTCAAGCTATTCTTACTCATGTAAGCAGTTTAGTCTCCCTCCCACTTTGTGGAGCAAGCAAATTTTGTATGCCCATATTAGTCAATAAGCATGCTTGTATGTGCTAGGACCTCCCCTTGATTTTATGCTGACTATGTAACAAATACATATATAAGGACCCTGTTCTCTGCACTCATTAGAATGCCTCCTACAGTGGCCTGCGGGTACCGTAAGATGCAATCTCCCTCATCTGAGGTTAATAAAACATGTTTTTTTGATATTACAGCTTCTGTGCCAATCTCTTCTTTGTTGGTTTTAAGGACCAGATGTATCAGTGAACCCCTAAGAAGGTTTTTATTTCTACACCTTCACCTAACAAGTAGGTAGCCATCTTAACAGGGAGGGGGTGGTTGTGTTTGGGAAGCCTGCACTACAACTCCCACCAGGCCCCCTTGTCCCAAAGCTCACCAGGATGGAGCACTCCCCCTCCAGCCAGAAGCATGTGTCAGCCATTGCATTGCCCACCTTCACCTAACAGGTAGGTAGCCATCTTAGCAGGGATGGGGTGGTTGTGTTTGGGAAGCCTGCATTACAACTCCCACCAGCCCCCTTGTCCCAAAGCTCACCAGGATGGAGCACTCCCCCCCAGCCAGAAGCATGTGTCAGCCATTGCATTGCCCACCTTCACCTAACAGGTAGATAGCCATCTTGTCCCCCCCAGCCAGAAGCATGTGGCACACATTGCATTGCTCCCTTCAAACTTACAGGTAGGTAGCCATCTTATGCTCCCTTGTCCCACCCCTGAGGAGGATGGAGCACTCCCCACACCTACAACCATGTGGCAGCAATTCCCCTCAATTGTGTCACAGTACAGGTAGGTAGACAGTGCATGCACCCTGCCATTCCTCTCAAAAAGCATGGAGCCATATGACCACACCACCCCTCACATGTCACCCAACATGGCATACATCCAATAGTCACTTCCTGTGTGCAGATAGCCAAGCGTATGTAACTGTCACAGAAATGAAACGTTAAGCCAGCAAGTCACATTGTGAAGAAATTCAGGGCACAATCATGTCCAGCACTGAATGCTATGTGTAAGTGCCATGGTGGCCGAGCATGAAGGCCCATATGAACACAAAACGTGCATGGTCAGTTGTTTAAAGAAAGTAAAGAACATGATATTACAAAGGTATGAAGAAGATTACAATGGCTAGTTCTTGCTCAGATGTAACGTCTTCATTGCAGAGCAAACCAAAAAGACAAATCACATAAAGTTGATGGGCTGCAAGTCGGTAGATGATGACATGTCCTTGTAATCACACAATCTGTACGTGGAACATGGTATCTATTTACATGTCACACCATGGACAAGTAATGTATGTACCTACACATCATGGCATGATGTGCAGTACCTTGCAGCCATATAAAGTGATATCAATGTAAACTGTGTGGTGTAACACATGTAACATCCAAACATCTAACACCATGCTTGTGGGGTGCACTTTAATGACCATTTCACCTCTGTTCAACAGGAGATCAACAACCTACTGCTGCAGAAGACAACACCAACCTGCAGAGCCAGTCTCCACACTCGGAACATGGACTCTCGGATGCAGACTCCATAAGTTTCTCGGATGATGAGCACCAACCTGGCCCGTCCGGACTGCCAGGGCGCACCACGTCCCAGGCCCCCACTGTCCCCACCACCACCACCTCAGCAACAACAACTGCGCTGACCCCTGCTGCAATGACCTGTGCGACCTCAACAACCACCACCACCACCGCTGCCTGCAACACTCGCCCTGCCTCAGTGGTTATCAACACCATCACACAATCAGAGGAGGGCAGGGAGAGTCTGCGGGTGCATCGAGTGACAACGCCACAGGTCCGGGACAGCAGGGCAGGTGGGAGGGCAACTGGGGGACAAAATCGAGAGGACACTGGGACCGAAGCCCTGGCCAACATCGCCAGAGTCCTTGGGGCATACGAACAAGCCCAGGGACACACGGGCCAGGCTCTGGAAGAATCGCGTGAGCTCCACCTGCTGCTGAGGTCCATAGACACGCATATGGGCCAAATCGTGGACCTCTTGGGCCAGCTTGTGGGTGTTCTGAGGGACAGACCTGTGGCCCAAACTACGGCTCAACCCCCCTCCAGTGGCCCGCAGGATGATCCCTCCACCAGCCCAGCTACGGCCACAGAGAGGGGTGAGCAGCAACAGGATGACTCCTCAGACACCGCTGATCCCGCAGCAGGAGCCCCCCCTGGAAAACGCAAGAGGGGCCGTCTGAGAAACACCATGGGAGGGTCACGTGGCAAAGCACCAGCCAAACGCAAGTCAAAGAGACAGCCATTATAGCACCTCTGTTCACTTTGACATTGACTTTGTTGACTATCCTTACCCACACTGCCATGTTGATGGCAGGTGTCTGTTGGACTGTGTCACCTCATCAATGTGGTGACTACTCTATTGTCTTGTTTGCCATCACTGACAACTCATTGATTCACTTAGCACCATTTCTTGAAACATGACTTGTCTGTCACAACCACTCAATGTAAATAAACACTCTTTACACACCCATGTCTTTGTGTCAGGTCCATGTTTATCACAATATGTACAATGTTGACTCAGAACACAATGTACCAGAAGCTCAGATCGTGACGAGGCATTGAGAGTCTGAAGGGACCTAGAGAGACACAAGAGAACGACATTTACTTGTCAGGTGTTGGCATCACAGCCAGTACACAACACTAGTCATCAAGGTACACAAACCAGCACACATCACAAGGAGAAACAATCTCAACATAGACATCATGTAGCTGGTCAGGACTACACTGTTCCACAAACATCAGCCATCAGCACAGAGCCAACAACAGGCAGCAGTCAAAAAGCTCCTCTCGGCCTTATCACCACCATCAAAGACAGCAGACAATGGCACTGTTGTACAATGTTACTCACACTCAAGGGAAGTAGTGGTTGATGATCTGTTGGCGCAGGTCTAAACCTTCCTCCTCTCTACTATCCTCGTCACTGGACATGTGTGGGCTTGCAGGGGGGGCATCTGCGGCGCATCATCGTCCAGGGGCAGGGGGATCTCCTTGCGCAAGGCCAGGTTGTGGAGCATGCAGCATGCAACAATTATCTGGCACACCTTTTGGGGAGAGTACATCAGTGGTGCACCTCCGGTCCTGTCCAGGCACCGAAACCGAGACTTCAGAAGCCCAAAAGTACGCTCCACCACACGACGTGTTCTCCCAGGGGCATCATTGTAGCTGACTTCACCCGGGGTCCTGGTATTCCGCAGTGGGCTCAGCAACCAAGGCCGGTTGGGATATGCAGAGTCACCTAGGTGTCAGATGCACAGAACAATTTTGTAATATAACTGTAGCTGCGGACAGCATGTCACACATACAGCACAATACTTGACTCAGATAACTCACCTACAAGCCACGCACGGTCAGGATGCAGATTTGCCATCATTTGTGGTACGATGCTGTTACGCAGGATGTAGGAGTCGTGGGCTGAGCCAGGGAATCTGGCACAGACATGTGAGATGATCATATCTGCCTGGCACACAACCTGCACATTGATGGAATGGAAATGCTTCCTATTCCTGTAGATTTGCTCACGTGCCTGTGGCGGAACCAGGCCAACATGGGGCAGTCATTGGCACCAACAACATTAGGGATGTGGGCAAGGGCATAAAAATCACCCTTCACAGCTGCCAAATCCTGTCTTCGTGGAAAATGGATGTAGGTGTCCTTGTATACCATCATAGCGGACAGGACATCACGTAGCACCATGCTGAACATTGGCTGCGACATCCCACCAGCGCTGGCCACCGTGTACTGGAACGAACCAGTTGCAAAGAAATGCAGGGCCGCCATCACCTTACATGTTGGTGACACAGCAGTTGGATATGTTCTGCGAGGCCTCAGATGGGGCTCCAACTGAGCACATAGGTCTTGGAGGGTTTACCGATCCAAACGGAATTTACGGATGATGTCCACATCCTCCATGTCCGCCAGCAATGTGAATGGACGATGCACATTTGGTCGCCTCCTACATAAGATAAAAGGGGACACTTGTCAATTCAATTCCCCCATGAGATGTGTCCAACATCGTACGTCTTGACTGACACAGCGCCAACAATGACTGGCCGGAAACAACAGCTTATAGCACAAGTCACATGCAGAGACAACTTGACCCCAAGTAGTTTCACACGTGTTCAGTATGTACATACTGAGTACACCTGAGACAGATTCATACTATGGGAATGTAAAATGGGACATTCTGACATCTTTTGTCACCAGCCCTAAGAGTACTTGAGACAGCACATGTCTGAAACAGCAACACTGCTGTCTTCTACGTAGCTGCTGTACCCGCCACACCTTCTTGCGTGAGTCGGACAGGGCACACATTAACAACACAATGAGCACAGTGTGTGCATAAAGATCAAGTATCAACATGAGTTCAGCAATCTACACAGTGAAGTAGGCACATTAAGTAGTCAGTCCATCATTAATGTGTGTTGCTTAGCCATCTCACACATTGACATGTTTCCATATTTGAGAGTCCATCACACCACAGATCTGTGTACATGCACAACAACATCATCAGTGACATGTGAGGGAGTACATGCCAATGCATGTAATCCAGTGCACTGACATGGCATGTGTAGACATCAGTGAGTTAAATGTCACACTAGCATTCAATTTAACTATCTGCTGGCATGATTCATTGTAAGTGTGGAGTGTTCAATGATGAGAACTGGCCATTGCCATTACTACAGCATGATGTGTCCATAGGTGCCCAAAGCGTGCACCGCCACCGCAATCACGGTCATTGGCACCAATAGAAAAATGGCAAATCGCAGTAGCGACCGCCTGGGCCCTGCGGTGTGACACCGCCAATGCCCATGCCCATTCAGCCAATGGGAACCGCAATCCCGCTAGTGGAATACACATTTGAAAATCGCGGTAGTCGTGCTCAGCTACCGCAGGGCCGGACATTGGATACAATTAAAAGATGCACGATTGCGGTAGCGACCATCTGGACCCCGCAGTGTGACACCGCCAATGCCCATGCCCATTTAGCCAATGGGAACCGCAAATCGCGCTAGTGGAATACACATTTAAAAATCGGGGTAGGCGTGCACCACCACCGCGGGGCCGGCCATTGGTTACATTTGAAAAAAGCTGACCTGGAACACCAATTGCAGCAGCTGTGTACCACTGAAACAACCCCAGGGGGCTATATATGTATGTGAGAGAGCCACACATTTCCACTGCATCCAGACACTGCTGCCTGCCATTCTTCATCCCCAACTGCTGCTGTTCCTGTCTCCTGGACCCAGTGATGGCGAGAACTGAGAACATCAGGGCCCATCCCTTCACCACAGAGGAGCTTGAAGTCCCGGTGGACGAGGTGCTTACACACTACGGGAGGCTATATGGTGCTCCTGATGTAATGGTAAGTGTTTCAGAGTGAAATTTGGAAGTGCAAAGAGTGCTCACATGATGTTGTTCTGCTGTAGTATGTGCCTATGAGTGCAAGTTTGTGTGATACACTGCCTAGCATGCTGACTTCATGTTAATGGGGTGTGTAGCCTTATTACCACAGATCCATGGCTGCATTGAAGGATGGGAGGGACATGCAGTGTTTTTGCAGCCATACAGTAACACTGCTGGTTTGGAAAGTGGAAGTCAGAACAAACATTGCCTGTGCTAATGGATGTCAGAGTCCATTAGCTTTTCACATGCTCATTTGTGACATTACAAATGTGTTTCGTCCAGAGGGTACTGAAGGATGTGTGTACACTTTTCATATTGTCACCATGGATATGTGAGCATTATGCACAAGATTGAAATGCCTGAGGGTGACACTCTTGGTGGAAAATCGCCTATGACACATCAGATTGATGTACTTCTGAAACATCCTCCTTCCATTGATTTCATAATGTGTACTGACTCGCATGTGTAAGCACTGTTTGCCCTCTCATATTGTACATGCATGTGTATGTTCAGATGGGCCAGGTTTAACCTCAGTGTGAGTCCCCCGGGCCTGCACAGATACCGCCCAATTTGACAGGGACCCATCAGTAAATGGACAGAGTGAGACATATGTGTTGTCTGCCACCCTGTTCCTCAATGAGCTATCTTAGGCCTGTTGATTGCACAAGACAGACCTTGTGAGAAGGGTGTGAGAATGTAAGATCATGCCCCTAGATGTGACATCCACGACACAGTGAGCCACTCACAGGCCAAGGACATTGAGGGGTGTGTAGTGTTGGACACAGTGATTCTTCCCCAACACATCATTTCCAACATGATGTATGTCTTGCTCCCTCACATACTGCATCACTGATGAGGGCCTTCTTCACATTGCTTTGTGTGCTGTCATTCTGCATGTGTATGAGATGGCCAGGTCCTGTGTCCATCCTCATACCTAAATGCATTTCAATTCGATTATCTGAAGCAAATGTACTACGTGCCATGCTGTATGGCCTCTGCTCAAGGTTTCTGAACAGCTGTGCTAAGTGTTTGCATGCTCCTGTCCTGAGACACAGTGGAACTTGACCCAGTGCCCCTGAAACTTCCTCTTCTTGTCTCCCATGCCTGCAGCTTAAAGTCCGCCAGCGTAAGGACTTATGGTGGGCCATTGCACGCAAGGTGCGGGCACTGGGTGTCTCCAACCGACGGCACACACAGTCACAAGAGGTGGGATGACATCTGCCGGCTGAGCAAAAACGTGGCAGAGATGACGCTGGGGCTGCTCCCTCGGACTGGAAGGTTGTCGTGCAGGAGCATGACACCACTAATGGCTCGCATCTTGGCTGACACACAGCCAGAGCTGGATGGACGTTTGAGGGCCCATCAGCAGCAAGTTGGGGGTGAGTATTCTGCGAAGGGTGACTTTGAGTGTGAGTGACTGCATGTATCCCAACCCTGCGCCAGTGTTGAGCTCTGTGATGTTTCTAGTGTGATGCAATGGCTTGTAAGTGGCCTCTGTGTTGAGTGCAGCTGTCATGCATTTTTGCTACATGTACTTTCTCATGTGTTGAATATAATGGCCCTTGACAATGCAAGATGAGATGTGGCCTCATGGCATCTGCTGCATTATGGGTGTCATAGACATCACCGGAATGAACAGCTGTGTTCCTCATCTTAGTGTGCTTTCGTCGATGTGTGCAGTGCCTGACTTGGAAATTGTGAGAACTACACATCTGACAACAATGTGCAAGGGTCGTTGTGCTTCAAAGCACGACATGGTGGACATCAGTAGCTCATGGCCATAGTATGAGGACATTCTGGAGTCTGTATCTGTGTTGTCCCCTTAAAGTGACTCCGTATGTGACTGTGACAACATGTTGAGATGTACATCTATCTCACCTACAGGCACGTAGGTATGCTTACAGGAACCAGTATGTCAGGTAACAAGGAGGCACGGGCCAGCTATTTGACAGTGTGAATGTCACATGGGTCATTAATGCCAACTATGCATGTTTCCATGCATCTTCTGACTTTTGCATAAAGCTTGCACATGCAGACTGCACAGGGTGGTGTGCAACATGGGGGTATCATATTCTAGTTTTATGCTTTGGTTGCATATGATGTTTGTGAGTAGGGCACTATACTGAACCTACTTCTCTGTCTTTTGCAGCATCTACCGAGGGCACAGAAGGACAGGGGACGGACACCAGTGGTGAGGCATCTGGCACGACTGCTACACATGAGCTCACTGACACTGATGTGACCAGCGCCTTGGAGGGGGACAGGAGTGTCCTGGAAGAATCACGCCCAGAAACACCAACCTCAACATCATCTGACTCCAGCGGTGACTCCTCGATGTTGGCGGGCACAGGGAGTGGGAAATATGCCTCTTCTTCTACCACACATTGTCCTGTGCCCACCCTCCCGGCTACTACCACTAGTGCAGCCCATTACCGCAGCAGTAAGAAGGGTAGAGTGTCCTTCCCCCCAGGCACTGCTGCCCCTGCCCCTGTCTCCCCTGCTGCCCTCAGTGTTGAGGCGGTGGACCTTTTGCGCCAGCTGTTTGGGTCAGACTACTCTCCTGAATGCCTTCCAGGATCATGACAGGAAGTTGGCACAGGTGGTTGCCTTCATGGAGGGCATTCATTCTGACGTGGGTGGGCTGCACAGAACTGTCCAGTCTTTGTCCTCCACAGTGACGGCAGCCATTCAGCTGTCACAGGCTCCGAGTCCAGCTCCAGTCCCTTCAGCAACCACCCTGCCAGTGGCAACATCTGACGAGAGTGACCACACACCACAGCCCTCAGGCTCCAAGTACTCAACACACAGCACACAACAGCAGCACTCCAAGTGGCCCAGAGCACAGACACCATCCCCCAAACCAAAAACAGGCACACAGGAGCGCATAGGCAAAAGCCCTTCTGGCGACACTCAGGGGCATCAGGCCAAGAAGCAGGCCTCAGGCTCACATGCATCCAAATCACCCCCATCCAAGGACACTGCGGTCCCCAAACCTGCTCCCAAAGGCAAACAAACAGTTGCCCTGCCTGCTGTGAAGCTGGTGCCTGCAAAGAGTCCGCACAAAGAGCTCTCTAAGACAGATTCACCTACAACCTCAACTCCCACCCACACCCCTGTGAAGCTGGGACAGGGGAGCAATGTGGGGGGTTCACCTGGTCAACAGGGGATGGAGGGGAAAAGGCAAGGCCAGCCCAAGCGTAACACCAGATCCAGCAAATCCCCACAGAGAGAGCCACCTGCACCTGATGCACCTTTGGTTGAGATTGAGGCTGTTGTGCCCACCCCACTTCCCACTCCTACCAAGACAATTCTTACCTATCGAATCCCCAAGAATTGGAAAGGCAGCCCTCCACATTCTCCCTCACACACTGTGTCTCACGGCAGCATGTCTCCGCCTCCCCGTGCCACCATGCCACCCGGTCCAAGCAGCCCTCCGGCTCACAAAGCCACTGAGGCCTCTACCTCAGCTGGTCCTCTCTCTCCCAGGTCCAGTACTCCAACTGGCCCGACAATCAGCCACCTACCAGTTCAACTGACAGCCAAGTGTGAGGCAAAGTCCCCCTCCCAAACCCATCTCTACCACAGTGGTGCCTGGACTGCCCATTTGTATCCCCACAGCTGTGCTGATTCCCATGGCAGTGTACGGTGTTACCCATTCCCTGTGCAGTTCCTCATGCACACATGTACATACTTTGAACTATGGACTGGCCACTGGCCTTGCTGTTTGTCACTTTGGATGCCCATTCCCTGTGCAGGTTCTCATGCACACATGTACATACTTTGAACTATGGACTGGCCAATGGCCTTGCTGTTTTCTACTTTTGGTGCCTATCTGAGTAATATGTAATAAAGACAGTTACTCCTATTGTCTGCTTTGTCTGTGTCCATGCTAAATAAAAGGTTTTATGTATGGGTATGGTTTCATGTGACACATGCTCTGTATGCCACTTCAAGATTGCCAATTGGTTGTTTTACTTTTTCAGAGTTTGGCAGAGGTGACAGGCACTTTAGTTCTTCAAGACTCTGAGGCCTGAGGGTGCAATGATGGTTGTTTGTGATGATCTACTCTTATCCGAATCACTCTATGGTCAGGTTTGCTACATTGTACACATGTCATGTTATGATGCAATACCACAACTGAGGTGATTTCTATCCACAGGATTACTTGCGGGGTGGCCATGGTCCATCATATCTGTGTGATCTTTCTTGATGTGTGAACAGCAGTGTTGATGTGTGGTCATCTTGTGTAGGACTGTCTTCCTAGTCACACGGGGCACATTTGAATATGTGAACTTCAGTGGTCATACAGTGTGAATGGGCTGTCATTGTCAGTTGTGTTGATGTGTGTGTGCCCCTGCAATGCCAACTGCACACATGTATGATCCAGGTGATGAGTGCCTGTTTGTCTCAATTGTCTGCCATGTGCTTCAGATTGTGGGCACATGTAGGATTTGTAGGTTGGGCACTGTGCAGTGTGTTGGTGTGTCCTTGCACTCCTGGGAGACACCTACTTGTTGTCGCTGCCAGTTGTGAGTATGCAGTGTGTGTACCTGCCAAGTCTGTGTTGTGTTTTGTTGATCAGCTATGTGTCTTGTTACTGTTTGTGCTCACTGTGCAGACCTGCTCAGTCACACTGACATTATTTGTGAGTTTTCTCATGCATTGCTGTCACTTGACCCATTTTTGGCTCCAATATGGTATGTGGTATGTGGAGTCATGCCATCCACTATATGTGCTTCTGATGCCTACACATTGTGATTAACTCCCCTATGTGTTTGTGTACTGTTCACTCCTCACCTGTCCACTACTGACGTACACACCACTTCAACATCATGTATTCCACCCCATGGCTTGCCAGTGTGTGAGCCTCCCCACCACTTCATAGTGTGACACTATGCTGTGTGAGGCTGAGATGTGTACAGGACCAATGTGCCACTCAGGACAGTTTCCCAAATTAGTTATGTGTTATTTTCTTCAACTGTTTTGCAGTCATGGTTGCTCATGTGCAGTGCATATGTTTGAGCAGCACAGTCCTCTAGTCATGGTGTTTGCCCCTGGGTTTCCCTTAGTTGTGCATCTGTGGGTGATGGTTAAGCTGTATGTGTGTTTGCTGAGGTACTGCTACCCTTCCTGAGTGTGATGTTCTCTGTGTGCTGTGATGATTTGTCTTGTGGGAGTTCATGGTGTGGCACTCAGATATATGTGCTACTGGTTTGGTTGGTGTGCACACAATGCTTGGTGTGCTTGCAGTGCTGTCAGTGTGTGTTGCCTTGTACTTGCCTGGTGTGCATCCCCCTGATGTCATGCTGAGTTTGCTATGTGATGGATTGGTATGTGCATTTTTATTGTGGATGTATGCAGTGTTTAGCCTGTGTTGGCTCTTTCTACTGACAGATGCTATGTGTGTGTGATGTTCTATTTGCATGAGATTGTGTGTGAGTAGTTGTTGCTTTGTGATACATTCAGATGTGTGTTGCAAGTGTAGTGTGCATTACTTGTGTGTCTGTCACATGCAGATAGGTGAATTCTTGTTCCTGAGCTTGTTTTGAGTGCACATTGGTGGTTTCTCCTCCTATTTTTGACCTGTCACTTGTCAGGATTGTGCATGTGCATGCTTGTGGTACACTGTGACACCATGTTCACTTGATGAGTGGTGTGGTGTCTCAGTCTGTGTCAGCTGATTGTCCCATTGAGAACAGTTATTGTTCATGTTTGTTTTTTGATGATGCTATTCTTGTTTGTGTTGGGGTATGGTATCTGGGCATTGGCCCTGAGTGACAATGTTGTGTACTCCTGTTCTGTCTGTGGTTACATTGCCTTTCCACTATTTGGCTGCACATGTCTGGGCTTGTTGGACTTCTGTGGATGTTGTTTGTGAGCTTTGTGTTTGGCTATTATTTTTGTGTCAGCATTGGTTCGGGCATCCCTGAGTGTGAGTGTGAAATTTGTGGATGCACCACAGGGAGTGTGATTGGTTGTCATTGGACTCACAGGACATCATTTGGACCATTATGTGTGTTTCTCACAGGTGTTGTGTGCTGCAGGTGTGAGGTGGGTAGAGGAGGGGTATGCGTGAAGGTCCTACTTGTGTTTGACAGTCAAGGAGTGTGACAATGAGCCATGTGTGTTGTGCTGATGACATGCACATGTCCAGTAAGTGGAGACAGATGTGTGGCTGGTCACTGTATGACTTCAGACACTTCCTATCATTCCTGTGCCTATGCATGGCCTGCCTTGATGTCTCCCTGAGTTGTTGTACAGAGGTCACTTTGGCTTAATTTCACTCACTGTGCCACCCATGTCTGATTTGATGGACTAAGGGTGGTGTGATATGGTCCTTCTCTTGCATGTGATGTACAGATGCTATGTGGCTTGCTCCATGGTTTTCCAGCACTGTCCACTTCACTTTTGGCTGACCCATTTATTGTCCTCCATTGCTGCTGACCTATGGTATGAGTATGTGGCTGGGTGTCAGTGTGGGGTGTTTGTGAGTGACTTGACAGGCAGTGTGAACAGTTCATTGGATGTTCATAGGCAGTGTGAGTCTTCATTTTGTGATCATACTCAGTTTGCTTCACATGAGTGGAAGGTTGGTGTGAGGAGGAGGATTGTCCAGCCCCATATCTTCTGTGCAGGGTGTTCCTCTTCACCCCCACCTTCCCAGTCAATCTCCCTTGTCCTTTGATGTGTGAGGTGCAAGGTCTAGCTACACCTGGCAGATTAATTGTGCAGGGGGGCACAGGAGGAGCACACAGCATGTTCCCAAATGGGTGTGGGAAGAGTAGTGTGGGAAGGGTGAAGGTGGAGCCCTGTGAATCTTTGTGGGCTGCCCATGCCTGGTGCAGGCCCTGCCTACTACATTGTGTGCAGGTTTTCCCGCGTCTTCACCGCTGCGGTGATGTGACCGGGACATTGCTGTGATTTCGCGGTTGATGGGTGACCCGGATGCAGAGGGGTGAGTTTCTGGCAGGTGGGAGATGTGTGGGTACACTGGGGGATGTGTTCCTGTCCCCACCAGAGTGTCTGATGTGGACAGGAACCGTGTATCAGCACAGGAGTTGTGTGTTGTGGTTGTGGTTGTGTGCGGAGTTGTGTATTTGCGTATCTGCGGCGTTGTCCGCGACGGTGCATTATTTGCTGGTAGTGGATGAGGTACAGCACCGGAAGGGCTTGGAGAGCTGGATCCATTGCGGACAGGACCGGGTAGAGGGGACCGGGAGTCTGGTTTCGCACTCCGCTGTTGTGCTTCCGCCGTCTCCGGGTGGGTGGCTTCTCCGCTGCGGTGTGATGGGCTGTTTGCTGCATCGTGATCTGTACGGCGGACGGAACGTCATTCCGCACGGCGGTGTGCCTCTATTGGCTGCCTCCGCCGCGGTGGCGGGCGCAAATTTCTGGCGGTTCACGTCACTCTGCAGCGTTTGGAAAATGGACTATGTTTGCACATTGTAATATGGCGGGCGCGAGGACCGCTGCTGGAGTGCGGAAAAAGACATTTTCCGCCAGCACCGCGGCTGTGCCTCCGCCCGCTATCGTAATGAGCCTCTTAGTACCTGCTTTCCTTTCGACAATGGTATTTATTTTGCTCTCTCTGTCATTGTATCTGAAAGTAGTGTAATAGTATAAATATATAAACTATACATGTAAAATTATGGAGCTACTTCTGTATACTTACATTTATATTCTGCTTATATTTTTCACACTGTTTTGCAGCTTTTCCATTGGGGGTGTTCTAGCTTGGAGCAGGTGCTTTCTTTTCTCTTGAATGAAAAAAACATCAGTTTAATTTGAAATGTTAATTTGTTGGTAGTTTGTAGAGGTTGAGGTCATTAGGTTTATTTTCACTCGCTATTTGGGAGAGATTATAGTTTTTATTAATTTATGTATACTTAATTTTTTATATCTTTTTGTTGGTTTGTGATAGTTGTTTTTTTCTGACAGTTTATCACTTTTCCAAGTTATAGTGTTTTCTATAGGAAGAATATGCAAAGAGTTAGAAGTTGGAGAGTGTTTTATTAATTATTTACAATTGTACATTTAAAATAACACAAGCTTCCATTGTAAAATGCATGTTTGCGACTGCGCTATGGGCGGTCGTACCGTAATCCTGCAGTTGGAACCACCGGCCTAAGGTTGGGCGGTTCCAGACCGATCCGACATCGTAATTAGGCCCTTAGTTGTTTAAATTAGTGTGCCTTTTATATTGTTGATTTAATTGCTTGTCTGATTTTATTGGTCAAAGTTGCTTATACTTTGATTTTATTGGTTGGTTTAGTTTTAGTTTTATATTTTGTTATTAGTTATGTCCTTCCATGGTAAATGCTAGTTTAGGTTTTGTTTATAATGAATGATATGTAGTTTGATAGTTTTGAATAGAATTTTATTTATATATGTATATTTATTCATATTTAGGTTGTTGTCTAAGTGTTTGTAGTTAATGCTCATTTTTTTGGGCTGTCTAGTTATGATTTTAGTTATATCATTTATTGGGATAAATGGTAAATATTTGGTGATGTAATATATTGATATAATTTAATGAAAACATGTGTATAAAATGTGTATAAAATGTTTGGGGTTTATTTCAAATAATTGTTTTACGTAAAAAGTAAGTCTGAGCGGTGAACTCCGCTCCGCTCACGGAGTTTGTGGAGTTTTCCACACTGCACGTTACGTGGAGCTCGCGGAGTTCCGAAAAACTCTGCTCAGCATAGCGGAGCGGAGTTTTTTTCCTCACTCGTGTTCGTCCACGTCAAGTGGGCGTGTGCGAGCGAGGAAAAACCACCTCCTGGGGAGATTTTTCCTCGTTCTTGATCGCTAACATCAAGTTGGCGAGCGCAAGTGTGGAAAATCAACCTCCCGGCGAGATTTCTCAATGTGGGCGGTCAGATTTCTCATTTCGAGTGGTCGCGTATGGTCGCGACCGCTCGCGTTGAGAAACCGTCCGTTCGCATTGAGAAAACTGCAGCTCGAGTAAAAATATACTCAAGCTGCAGAAAGGAAGCCATGCCCGCATGCGCTGTGCATGGTGCCATTCACGATGATTGCACAGTGCGGACAAGCACCTGGCACTGAAAAATCACCACGAACAGCATTTATCTAGGGCACTCCACTGCTCGCGGAGCTCTGCGTAGCGCGGCGATGTGTTTTTTTGCACTTCGCGGAGTTCCGCCTAGCAGCACTCCGCATACTCCACCCAGGCTTAGTAAAAAGTGATTTTTCTATATTTATTCATGATAATGTAATTATTTTGGTGATATTATTGTAGTCAATATTGTGTGAATCCATATTTTGGATATATCATATATTTTTGTTTCCGATATTTGTGTTTTCGATGTGAGTAAAAATCGATAGTTTTAGAAATATTATTTATGTTCTCAATATTTGTGGTCTTACTAGTTTAGTATAGTAAGTCAATATTTTTGTTTTTGATATTTATTTTCTGATATTTTTGTGTTTTGATATTGTATGCACCAATATTATGTCAGTGATCCTCAAATGGGGAACAAATTCACAAACAAATTATTAAAAATTAAAAAAAATATAGGGCCTCATTATGATGTCGGTCAGATCGCAACCCACAGGCAGTCGGTTGCGGACCGACCGACATCTGGTGCCTCAGTCCAACCACCACATTATGATGCACAGCGGTCGGAGGCAGCGGGCGGAGGAACCGACCGACGCTTCTGGGCCCGTCCGACCATCGGTCGGAATGTAATACCCTACAATAGGGCAGTGCATGCTCAGGCACCACCGTAGGGATTACGATCCCCCTTTGAGACAGCCGTTCAATTGTGGTCCGACTGCCATTGAAAGGCTGTCAGACACGGACATTGGGGGCCCCCAGCAGCGCCCCCGCCCCTCCGCGGCATTCACTATGAGGCCTGGGGGCACCTGTGGTGTCCCCCAAATATCCATACCCCGAAAGCTGTCCCAGGATGCTTGTTTCTGGTCCAGGGAGGAGCTGGCTTGGCAGTTCGGGCTGGACTGTTCCCTAGAGGAACAGGGTCAAGACTAATTTGCATATGGCTAGGTCCAAACTGGGGTGGCGTGGTGAGCAAAAGCACGATGGGTTAAACCCAGATCTTTGTGACTGGGGGTGAATGTTTGCATTGTTCAGCATTCCATCCATCATTTGTGGCTTTTGCTTTTGTTGCCCTAAGTGGAATGGGTATGCCCAGACGTGGGTCCCGTGCTCACTGTACCACTAAATTCAAGCTAGCCTGGCTGATGAGGGGTGATGCCCCGGAACTGGTCACAGGATGCTTGTTTCCAGTCCGGGGAGGACCTGGCTTGGCAGTTTGGGCTGGACTGTTCTCATGAGGAACAGGGTGAAGACTGTTTTGCATACGGCTGGGTCCAAACTAGGGTGGCGTGGTGAGCAAAAGAACAATGGATTAAACACAGATCTTTGTGACTGGGGGCGAATGTTTGCATTGTTCAGCATTCCATCCATCATTTGTGGCTCTTGCTTTTGTCGCCCTAAGTGGGAAGGGTATGCCAAGACGTGGGTCCCGTGCTCACTGCGCCACTGGATTCAAGCTAGCCTGGCTGATGAGGGGTGATGCCCCGAAACCGGTTCCAGGTTGCTTGTTTCCGGTCCAGGGAGGACCGGGCTTGGCAGTTCGGGTTAGACTGTTCCCATGAGGAACAGGGTCAAGACTGATTTGCATA
This sequence comes from Calotriton arnoldi, assembly GCA_963921515.1. Lineage (NCBI taxonomy): Eukaryota > Metazoa > Chordata > Amphibia > Caudata > Salamandridae > Calotriton > Calotriton arnoldi. The sequence continues at coordinate 383,398 of CAWUFW010005003.1, read as the reverse complement.
TTACTGGGTTCAAACTAGGTTGGTGTGGTGAGCAAAAGAACTATAGATTCAATCCAGATCTTTGTGACTGGGGGTGAATGTTTGCATTGTTCAGCATTTCATCCATCATTTGTTGCTTTTCCTTTTGAGAGTTGGCATTTTCCTGGCCTACCCATTTGTGCCTTCTGTCAGTGTCCTGGGTCACATGACTGTGAATGGCTCTGCTGTTGGGGTTTGTACATTCCACCCAGACAGTGAGACAAAAGGGGATTAGGTGTGGACAGTATGGGCCGTCATGGGAGAATGGTTGAGGCGGAGCATTACCCAGCCTTACTTACACTCAGCACACACAAAGGAACTTGACACCAGCCTTTTGTCACCCCAGAATTCTTGGAGCATTGGCAGGGGAAGGGAAGAACTTTCCAGAACAAGAGCCAGCGATAGCACAGGGAATCCCCCCAATTCAAAGGCTGGCACCAGGTATAAATATTGGACCTCCTGAGTTACTCTCTAGTATATTCTGTGACCTGTTGGCAGTACAGAAGAAGGACTGCCTTGTCTGCCTTGACTGCCTTGACACTTCAGTGTCAAATCCTGCTGGAGTGTCAAATCCTGCTTAGCAGATCTGCTGGGTTTACATGTAACATTTGGAGCACACTTGAAAGGTTGGGAACAGGATGCCAAGACAATTCTTGTGTATCCACTGTCTGGTTGTTAAAACACTCTGATTTGTCCTATCAGACCTCTGTCTCTAGGTTTTATATAGAACGCTTGGTGCACACTTGGAAGGAAGGAATCAGGATGTCAAGGCAATTCTTTTGTATCCACTGTCTGGTTGCTGAGGAAACCTTCTTTGTCCTACCAGACATCTGTCTCTGGGTTTAATGTGGTACAGTGGCTGCTTCAAACTGTTTTGGGGACATGACTCATGAGAGGCAAAACCTCAGCTATGCCACGATGCTTCTCCCTTCCCTCGATAATGGTAATCAATAGCATATTATACTCAGAGCATCTGCAAACATAGTTTATGCCATGGCATTGTTCCATGTGTACTTAGTTTACCAGAAAGTACTTAACTAAAATTAGGATTCAAGAGATTAAATTTGTGCAGTAAGGTAAAACATTGTGAATAGTTATTAAATGCAATCTATGAGGCAGTAGATAGGGTTTTTCTAACGTCAAATCTTGCTGTATGTGATAATATATGCAAATTTGACATTTGGACTGTACTCATAAATGTGTGAATATGTGTATGTTACTATAGTTGCTGTAAATAACATTTATTTTCACTGCCATAAGATACATATAGTTATTGATATGATATAATATAATATAATATAATACAATATAATATAATATAGTATAATATAATATAGGATTTAATAATACATTTATACATTTCATAATAAATATATGTATATGTATATGGGTAGTGTAATATAATATATAATACAAAATACATACATAATAATATATTTATGCCGTGGCAGTGAAAAGCACAGTGAAAACACTGAACTTGTTCTGTCCCACAAGTGAATTCACCACTGTGCTTGTTTTCCTTTTTTTTCTAATTTTTAGCCTCCCTTTCCCCAAACTCTACTCTTTTCAGGGAAGAGCATCTAGCTCTCTGTTCTTTCCTGGCTCAGTGTAAGGGGTGGGCCAGGACCCGGATCTGTAACATGGGATCCAGGCCCTGACCGCCTGTTTTTTTCATCAGGTATGTCCCTGGTGGGCTTGAGCCACTGAGTACAGTTCATAAGGCAGGGAATTTCTGCTTGCACCTCTGCCACTTTCTCAGATCCTCACATAATTACAGCAGACATGGGAGGGACGGGACTTCAGGAAAAAGAGAGGAGGGCGAGAGAAGGAGAGAGAGAGATGAGAGAGGAGGAAGGGATCAGGGCTTTTTTGAGCATTTTGCCAGGGCTGCTTTTGGTTACCTGCCCAGCTCTGCGCCGATCCACAGTCGGCTTCTGTGTCCCACCTTATTTTTATTTACCTTTTTATAGGGGTGCCCCCGCACATCTGCTTTTTCCCTGAATGAGGGGTGTCCCTGTGCAACTCTAATCCTAGTTGCCACCCCCTGCTGCACTCTTTAGATATTTCCCGGCATGCAGCTGCTGCTCTTTTTTTTACGGTGGTGCAGTGTAGGCGCTGAATGAAATAAGACAGGAAGGCCAAGTACCCCAACAAATATAGCTGTTATATAAGCATAAATAAAATTATCAATGAAGTTGTTGCTCAACCTGCCTCTTTAAATGCCTCTATTCTAAGACAACCACACAATGATATACTGAACATATAAAAGACTTCCCTTAGCGGTGCTTTTTGGGTACTGGGGGTTATCATCCTGATATTATTTTGAAAAAATTGGGCTAAATAGTTTATAGCATTTTATTCAAATAAATTTACTAAAAGTAATAGGTTCTGAGCCGATGTTTATGAAATATCACATATTTCAATAGTTCCAGGGCACTGAAATAATTCTAACCCTCTTGACTGATGTGGTGGGTCCATACACCACAGGAAACATTATTGTCAAAATGGTGCATTTTCAGCACAGTTTCCCTTAAACAAATTGTTTTAAAAAAAATAGATGATACATGAAGTTCAGAAAATATGGTTTTCCCATGGCCGCTCACTTTCTATCCCACCCCTCCTAGGTAGATTCTCAGTTCTGATTACTGAGAATAGCCTTATATGCTTGGAAGAGCATGATAGAAAAAGAAAAATGAGTACAAATCTGACAACCTCAGGCTGGCAGAGCTAGACAGATTTTGCACGCTCATGTAGCAGTGTCATTGCTCAGAGTCAGAGAGCAGACAGGTTACATCATTCCCATGTCTCAGACACCAACAACAATTATGATTCAAATAGCAGAATTAAATATATATTTGGAAATACAGTCATTTTATCTCCAAATATCACCTTTTTAAAATACACACAATTTGGTATCAAATACAAACATCAATACAACACTCCAAAATAAAATCTTGTCATTTCCATAACATAAATCTCTATTACTGTTGTGAAATACCATCTTTTCATTTTTAGTAACACATTGTTGGTAGAGTAAGCACCATAATGGCAATCAAAGTTCACAAAATGTCAAGAATTATCATTGTATGCTATGGCCAACATTATACCAGGGTTGGGCACTATCTTGATAGGTTTTACACTATATGCCGTGAATTATTACTATTATGCCATTGGCAGCATTATAAAAGGGTGGGCATCACCCCACCAAGAATGTCCAGAGTATGTGAAGAATTACCACCATTATGCCAGGAAGAGCATTATACCAAGGTGGACAATATCATACCAAGAATACTAAGAACCCCCACTATTGAGCATCGTGCTTAACAGCCGGTTCAGATAGTCGGCTAAAACTGAGCTTTGATTTCAAAGTCCCACATCATGCTTCATTAGAAATCTATATGATCACTCTGGAGGTAATGATTAATAACTCTGTTGGAGAGAGGCTGCCCTTAGTTCAGTGGTTTGGCTCCTTACCTGGCTTCCTAGTCATTAATGCCAAGAATGACAATGTGAGGGATCCCCTCCCCACCGCAAAGATGGATGGGCCATATCACCTCTGAGCAGAGCAGTGCCATAGCCTGCCAGTAAAAGGCAGTGGTGTTTTCTAGCTGTTGAGGTGCCCTGTCATGAATAAGGACCCCTGGCTTGCGAATGAGGGGGCCAGGAGACACTTGGAAGAGAGACGCCGATTCCACATTAACCATAGTGCCCACACAAATTGAGGAATGCAGACCTCACTGAGTTCTGTACACCACTGCAGGTGGGGAGAGCATAGGAGGCAAAGGAGCTGGCACACACAGATTGTGGTCATTGTTTGGACCAGGAGATAGGATCCCCCTGTGCTGCCATTAGGGACGTTTCACTATGTTCTCTTTAACTGGGATGGGGGATGATGACAGCAAGTGCCAAATTCCCTGACCTGCCTTTTCTGGAAGCCAGTTTGGTGGCTGCACTAATCAAGTGGTGAGCTCGGAATAGAGACATTGATTTCCCTGCAATAGCATATATGTGGTGTAAGGAAACCTGAACAGGTCCTCTTGACCTCATCCTCCTTGTGGCACAATTGATTCTGGACTTGCTCCTTGAAACCCTCAAACAGAGAGGCAGCCTTTTGTACATGGAAGAGTGACCACAACGGTGTATTGCTCATGAATGGTGCAAATTTAACAGTTGCAAGAGAGATTTTCCTCAACAGCCTGTCTTTACTTTGGAGGAGTGGATAGTGAGTCTTGTGTGGCCTGGGCTCTTGCAACTTTCTTAATACCCAGGTTTTGTTTCTTCCTTTCTCTATAACGGGAACAAATCTGTGGTGGAGTGTAGGACGTGAACATCTGGTCTTACTGTCCTAGGCTGTCTTACATCTGAACTATATAAAGAGAAAGGTGCCTTACACCGTGAGGGCTGTGGAAGCATAAACTCCAGCCCCAGAAACAGAAAAACTAAAATCTGAATGAGAGACCCAGGCAGCACCAGTGCAACACACTGTTCCACCAGTTCCTTTGCTTGTGTAGTCCAGAGCTTAAACAGCTCCCGACAGACTTGACCATATTCTGAGACTATGCAGGTTTCAAGATCACGTTTGGACAGCAAAGTAGAAACTGGCTCTGTATGTGGGGTTGCTCTGTGCTGTCATGGGTGTCCTTGGAACCAAGTGGTGTGGAATACTCACAGACACACCACAACAGTAGCATTCAAAACTTTCTTTACTGGCTCTGCCTGATGCACTAGATCTGAATCATGCTCCCAGATCCTGCAGCGTGCCAAGCCGCAAGCACCCACTGAGTGCATACCTGCCAACTCTCAGGTTTCCACTGTGTGTCACACGATTTTGGCTCCCTTCACGCGGTCACCCAAAAAGGAGCCAAAATCACACGGTGGCAGAGAAAACGAGTTGGAAACCATTGTACAAAGTGACTTTCCAGCTAGTCTTTGAAAGCTCTGAGCATTCGATGTCAATTAAGTGATGTGAAAACGCCACAGGACATCGCAGAACCTTTTTTCTTTTTTTTTGAGGGGGTGGGGTGCTTGGTGAGGGACAGAGTGCCTCTTAGGTAGCCATCGGCACTGAGTCCCGCCCTCTCCAAGGCAATGCCCCTCCTTACATAAATGCACAAGTTGGCAGGTTTGTGAGCGTGACTGACAGCACAGTTCCTGTAACACTATGCATCACGATACTGCATGTGCCCAATGGCTATTAACAGTGTTACAGGCTGAGTGCTGTCATTCACACTGTAAGTGTCAGGGAAGGGCCTGACACTGGTTTTGGGGCATGAACGAATGGCGCTCAAATAGAGTTCTGAAAGCCGCAATTTCAGGAAGTGCTAGTGCAAACACTTGATGGGGTTCTGGGCCCATCACACATGCAATTTTAATTCTTTTTTTTTAGTAAAGCTTCAAGGATCTGAAGTGGCACTTCCTTTGTGAGGCAACTAGCTCAATTTCTGACACTGGACATGGGCGAGCCACCACTAGTGTAATTACAAAACTCCATAATACTTATGTTCAACCCACATGGATCAAACTCTCCTTTTACTATGAAGTCCCCCCCGAGGGGGCGTGGCTTGCAGCCCAAGATGGTGGTCACTCAAGCGACGTACTCCGGGCCAGGGCAGCTAATCCGGACACAATCCGACATTCCCTGCCACATCCAAATACTGGCGAAGACGCAAGAGAATAGCTGCCCACAGTTGGAATGCTAACACGACTGCTCTGGGTGGCCGGGATGACTGGGAGACCGAGGTGTCCACTGCGATGGACTCCGGTGTGGCGTGAGGCCGAAGTGGCGGAAGGAGCCTACAATGCAGCGGTCTGTCCTGAGACGTGGCTGGGCCGGAGTGAATTGGAGGCAGCTGGCACGTCGGCGCGAGACCCCGGACCTGGGCCCAACATCCGGGGTGTGGATTCGTCACCCGGAGAAAGCCCGTTGCGTTCGACTGCGACCTGCGTCGCCCGGAGTGAACTGGGGCACCCCCTGGCATCACAGTGCACCCAGGGTGGTGCAGTGCCATCCTTATCAGGAGCAGTGTGGGCCACTGATCGGACGGAGTCTGCCTGTATTACCGGGTTCCCCCTCCTCCTACCCCCGTGCCAGTCGTCCCTTCAGGGCGGCAGCTGGGAGTGCGGTGCTGCTGTGGGGGGCCCGTGGGACGGAGTCTGGAGCGAGGACCTGCTGAGGGCACCCTGCCGTGAACCGGATTGATCGTGACCCGGATCATCCTGCGCTGCCCTTGGAAGAGCTGAGAATCTGTCTGAGGCCCGGGATCTTCATTGCGGCGGTGCCGTGGGAATCCCCGAGGCTGCTTCCTTTCTCCTGCCAGCCTCCCCTGTAGTGTATGCGGCCGGGGGACAGCGGGGAGCCTCCTGTCGGTAGCCGCTGAGGAAGCTGAAGTCCTGGCTACAGTGGGCGCCCGGACGACAACTGGCCGTGGTGTATCGGAGGGGCCCTCCCACCGATTGAACCCTGACACGCACCCGGGGCCTGCTGGCGGGGGCTGTTGATATCCACGACGATTGGGCCCAGACTGGGTCATTTGCATCGCAACGAAGGTACATAGTGGTGCAGACACGAGCAGGTGAAGCCCCTACGTGGCGGCCGTCGGCTCTTTTCCTACCGCCTGGGGGCCCCCTTCCCTACCTTTGCTGGAGTTCCTTGCGTGGGACTGTTCCACGGCTATAGCTGTACACCGGCGCTAATACCCTAATCTCGACAGACTGTGAGTACATTTCCTCCATGTTGACTTCACTGTTTGGGGCAGAGCGGGGGGCCTAGTCACATCCCGGCAGAGGCCCAAGAAGATACTATCTGTGGAGAAGCAGCGTGAGCCCTGAGACATAACCAAGCGCAAACAAGATCCACTTGTGGAGGGCTCAATGGGATGATGTCGAGGCATGACAATGGTCATATGAGACACATATAACCAACGGGGCGCCCAAAAGTGGGTAAGAACGTTAGGCATTGAAAGCTTAAACGGTTTGTAGCGCCCTCCTCGGTGGCTACCCCTGGCGGAGCGACACAGCTGAGGCACCAGACGTTGGGGTAGACCTTGCTGCGTGAAACTGACCCACACCAGCATGAGCTAAATTGCAGCTTCCCAGTTTGGAATGGGACACTGATTTACTATCATTGGTGTTAAACATAGGCCCTGACCCCACTTGAACATACGCTGAGTAAATAACTGGGGTGCAGATTGGGTTACCCAATCGTATAATCGAATACCACTCGGTCACCCAACTCACAGGTAATCATGGGCAGAGGAAAGCCGAGAACGACCTCCAGATCTGGGAGGGCGGGGTCTCTCTCGCCGACCTCGGAGCACTCATCCGGACGTTCACAGCAAGCAGAGGGCGGAGCGGTCCCTAATCCCCCAGTGGATAAATTGGATATGATCTTGAAGGAGATCAGAGACTCGAGGTCCGCATTTGAAAATCAATTGGGCACAATCTCAGTAGACCTCAACTTACTTAAAGACGACCATAGAAAATTAGCTGATAAAGTTAAAACTACAGAACAAACATTAGAAACGATAGTACCACAAGTGCACAACCATGATGAACAATTAAGTCAAATGCGCCAGCAAATTGAATCCCTACAGGCTCGTGCGGATGATGCAGAAGGTCGGGCTCGACGAAATAACCTCAGAATAGTTGGATTCCCGGAGTGATCAGAGGACCCTAACCCGACGACCTTCATAGAGAACTGGTTGCAAACTAAGGTGGCCCCGGCTGGTCTGTCCGCGCATTTTACTGTCGAACGTGCTCATCGAGTCCCTACACGTTGGCCTATACCCGGTGCGAACCCCCGCCCTATTGCCTAGGATTCTGAACTATAGAGATCGAGACCATTTATTGCAGGTGGCGAGAGACAATGGGCCGCTACATGTGGATAATGCTAAAATTTCGATCTTCCCGGACTACACACTAGCTGTGCAGCGTAAACGTTTTTCATTCATGGAAGTTAAGGCTCGGGTCCGAGCAGCGGGCCTCACATTTGCATTACTGTTTCCAGCAAAACTGAAAATCATATATAACCAGTGTTCTGTATTTTTCGACACGCCGGACAGTGCCTGGGATTGGTTGGACAGAAATTTCCCGGACACTCTGCCTGCTAGACGTTTGGACTCCTCACAGCCAAAATCACAACGTGCTCCCCTGAGACGCAGAAGGGGTCTCCTCACACAGAGTACAGGATCCAGTCCTCCGCCTCAACAGCAAGTGATGGTGGGTAGGCAGGAGGCCCTCCGTTCTGCCACGGCCCTCCGTGTCTCTCGTCCACCTATCAGCACAAGTCCTTCCGAAGAGGTCAATTCGGACTCAGACTCGGGCGGAAGTGTCGCGCTGTTCCCATCGGAGTCCAATCAGCTCAGCAATGATCCTTTGGGGTGACCTGTTTGTGCATAAAATGGATTACGGTCCCCAAATAGTTATATTGTGAGGTATCAGCTTCCCATGTAAGCCATAATGCTGACTCCCAAAATCGTATTAGCCAGTATCTACGTTACTATGTAGTATAATTATATTGATTCCGAACAAGTGAAAGGGAAGGATTGGTGAGTTCCCTGGCCCGGCCTGTTCTGGGCGATTTCATTCATTGGATACTGTTTTTGATAGGAATGGTATGTGCAACCTCCCCCGAAAGCGGCAGCCACTGTTTAAAGTGTATTATGTTGATGTTTAGTACACAGTTTGGTCGAGCGAAGTTGGATCGTTGGACCCAGTATTGGGATAAAAGTTGTATTGTTTGTATTATTGCCACACAGTCCGATGTTGGGGTGGGGGGGTGGGATTCGGGGGGACAGGGGTGGGTTGGGGGGGGCCTAATTAATGTGCCCTGATGATGTCGACTGCCAAATCTTATACTATTGTATCCTGGAATGTTCGGGGAATGGGAGCAATGCACAAGCGGCATAGAATAGCTGCACAATTACATCGCCGTAAAGCCCAAATAGTATATCTCCAGGAGGCTCACCTACTGCCCTCAGAAACTATGAAGTTACAGAGACGCTGGAGGGGTCAATTTTATGCAACGGCCTATTCCACCTTCCTAGAGGGGCTGCGATTTGGATACGGGCGGGAACCCCCTTCTCACTCAGTGAGAGTAAGATAGATGACCAAGGAAGATATGTGTTTATACGGGGGGCATTGGATGGTAGGCAAGTGGTGTTAGATTCCATTTATGCTCCAAATGTGGACCAAGAAGCTTTTTTATCACGAGTCTCCCGGGCGCTCTCGAACTGGTCGCAGTACCCATGGATATTAGGGGGGGGACCTGAATGCAGTGTTCGATGTCTGTCTGGACCGATCTCATCCACCCTTGCCGAACACTAACGCTCACTCGCAAGCGGCTGCTTTAACGAGATAAGCACAGGGATGGGATTTACTTGATGTCTGGAGGTCCCTGCATGTTAACATGCGGGAATATTCCTTTTATTCCCACCCGCACAAGTTACATACTCATCTAGACCACTTCCTATGTACACCAGACTTGTCCCCAACCATTAAGCAATGTAACTATTTGGGCAAGACCATATCGGATCATAACCCCATAGAATTAATGCTAAATTGGGGCCGTTCTCCCGCACCTATCCCCACATGGCGATTGCAGCCTCTACATTTAGAAGATCAGGTGTTTCGAGACACATTGACTACAGCCATAACCACATTTTTTGCAGAGAATGCGTGCACAGCCTCGACCAGGTCCTTAGAATGGGAGTCCTTTAAGGTAACGATACGGGGAGTCGCCATAGGGTCCTTGGTGGGAATTAGGAGTGAGACAGTTAGAGATATATCGGAACTAGAAGGTGTTTTGCAAGCGAAAGAGGTATCAGCCCAAGTAAGTGAGGAAGGGACAGAGGACTTACAAGAGGCCAGCATACAGTATGCGGAATTATTGGAACGTTTAAGGACGATTGACATGCAAGCGTACACACTTCGCACACATGCTGAAGCTGATAGAGCTGGCACATTGTTAGCGCGCTTGATTAAACCTCAAATAACTCCCACCCCCATACTGGCGATAAATAATGCCCAACGCACATTGATCACCTCCCAAGCTGACATCAATCGCACTTTCCAAGAATACTACACAAACCTGTACACTGCTCCCCCCCTAGACATGTCAGAAACAATCACTTGCTTTCTTGCAGATAAAGAACTTCCCACTATTTCAGACTCACACGTCGAGGAGTTGGCGGCTCCGATCACTACAGCAGAGATCCGTATGGCTATAAAGGCATTAGCCCGTAATAAAACTCCGGGCTCGGATGGGCTCCCTGTTGAATTTATTTGCAGCAACATTAGTTCCCAAGTTGCTACAGCTCTATACGACCTCGCTCACTGAAGGTTCATTACCTCCCACCACTAGGGAAGCATTAGTCACATCCCTGTTGAAGCCTGACAAAGTCCCAACTGAACTTACGTCCTATAGGCCCCTATCAATCCTTAATACTGAATACAAAATACTTAGTAAAATTTTGGCATCTAGATTACTCCCCCTACTTCCTAACTTAGTGCACATAGATCAATGTGGGTTTATACCCAATGCAGCACCTCACTAAATATTCGCCGCCTGCATGCTTTGATCCATGCAGCTTCGTCATCAGCACCATCCGCTGGATGTTTATCATTAGATGTACGCCAAGCTTTTGATACCCTGAGTTGGCCATATATGCTGGCCGTGTTGGCTAAATTTGGACTTCCCCCGATTTACTGCAATTGGGTAAAATTGCTCTACACTAATTCTACAGCCCGTGCCAAGACTAGGTTCACTATCTCACCCACATATTATGTTTATCGTGGTACACGCCAAGGGTCCCCCTTGTCGCCCTTATTGTTTGTACTAGCATTGGAGCGTCATATTAGGTCCCCATATGGTATTCCGATGGCTGGAACAGTCCATTCTGTGTCACTCTATGCAGATGACATGTTGTTATATTTTAAAGATTTGAACAAAAATATGCATGAAATAGCAGCAGTGTTTTCACAGTTTGGGGAAATATCCGGATTATACCTTAACGCCTCAAAATCGGTGGCATGCTCCTTTTACGATACGTATAATAGACCCTATTTACAGTTTGGCCAGTTGCAGTTTAAGGTGGAACCCACAACTTTCAAATATCTAGGAATACACGTCTACAGGACCTGTGCGGATACTATAGATGGAAATGTGGTTAGGACTATTAACTCGCTCCGTTCCCAGATCTCATTTTGGAATACCTTGCCACTAACTGTGGTGGGTCGATTGGCTGTGTCTAAAATGGTTATGTTACCTAGACTCCTATATTACTTTGTGAACCTCCCGGTTATTCTCCTGGCATGGATTTTTAAAACACTGGATACTTTGTTAGCGTCCTTACTGTGGGGAACGGGTAGACATAGGCTAGCATTGGCCAAAATGCAGCTTCCGAGTACCGCTGGCGGTATGGGGGCTCCCGATTTTAAGGCATACTGTATAGTAGGGCAACTACAATGGCTAGCATATTGGTTGGCGGGCCATAATTTATTTGAAATAGAATATATCCCGGACCGTTTGCGACATGGTACCCTACAGGCACAGCTATGTCCTGGGGTTGACAAACTGCGGGATCCCCCCTTTCTCTTGCATTTAGCAATGCATTATTAGAAACAGGCACAAAAATATGCAAAAATATCTTTCCCGTATGCCCCAAATATCCCGCTTTGTGGCCTACCCACTAGACGAGGAATATTATCAAGGGCTCGGCTGCGGAATTGGACCCAGACCGGTACAGAGACGGTCAGTGATTTATTCTTGGATGGCAACCTGATGACCCATGATGAATTTGTACGCACTAATGCAGTACCAGAAACTCTCTTTCTCACACATGCAGCAATCACGCAATTCATCCGGAAATATTGGTTGGTAGATCAGAAAGAACCTCCCACCTTTCAATTGTTGAAGTCCATTCACATAATGGGGCATGGCTGCAACCTTGTTAGATGGCTATATCGAGGACTACGGGAACATCTGGGTACTCCACTACTGTCTCTCCAACAAAAATGGGAAACGGCCCTGGTAAGGGAATTGGATGATAGGGAATGGGCCTTAATGTTAGAGCATCCTAGACGGGTCTCCCGTAATTTCCGTCTGAAAACAATACAATTATTAATATTACACAGGGCTTATCTCACCCCGAGGGCAATACAGAAAATGTTCCCTACTGCCTCTTCTGGCTGTCCAAGATGTCCTAATCAAGATGCTGACTTTATTCACATGTTGTGGTCCTGTCCTGTATTGGGAGGGTTTTGGACAGAGGTTACACAGTGCCTATCATTATTAACGGAGCACTCCCCTTGGAATACTATAGAGGCCTGCCTTCTGGGCCTATGCCCTCTCCCCAAGAAGGCGAAGCTACTGCGCCGCTTTGCGGGATTAGCCCTGATACTTGCAAAAAGATTGATTACCCAGCGCTGGAAATCCCGCACGGCACAGCGCGTAGGTAAATGGAGGGAGGAAGTTCTTCGATGGGCTGTGGCGGAAAGGGAAGCGCTACAACACGAGGAATATAGAGGGCTGAGAAAAAGACCAATCTCCCTGGAATGGGCACAACTAGTAGAGGATTTCAAAGCAGACACAGAAGAGATGTTACAGGGGCCCCCGGGACACACTGGAGGACCATAGTGATGATATCTGATTATCAATACTACGACAATTCTGATTTTTGGGGTTGCCCCGGTCTCTCCCTCCCTCCAGTTCCCCCCCCCGCCTCCCTTGTGTCCCCCTCTCTCTGCCCTTCCCTCTGATATCGGACACGACTACCTCGTAGTACTATACACTAGTGTCGAGGTACCTAGAGCACAGCGGCAAAGTTAATTTGTTCTTTTTTGGGAGGGTTGTTTTAGGGGTGGTTCTATAGTGGGAAAAGGTTATGGGTAGTTATAAAATGAAGCTTAACACATGGATAATGATTGTTGAAATATAACTGGTACATAGTAGTATCATTAACATAGTTACAAATGATAAGTATCATTGCAACGTAAGTAATGCAACCTGTGTTTGGAAATATGAAAAGACATGTACACTAAGTCATAAGAATGTTCAAAAGAAAGGAACTCCGAACTATGTAATGTACTTGACTCATTTGCATATCTCAATAAAATCTGTGTTAAAAAAAAAAAAATACTATGAAGTCCCCCTCTGTGCACATCCAGCCTTGTGACTCAAACTGTACACCATCTGCCATGTCTCCCTAAGGTCATTCCACCCTTTTATGGCATTTTGTGTCCACATGATATGGCCCTTCAAATTAATCTGTTGCCCAATTGTGTTTCAAATTTTCCTACAGCAACAGTATGTTTTCATGTGTAACAGAGGGCCATATAACTACGGTGTATGTTTTGCTGCTTCCTCAACTACACAAAGGCAGTGAGAGGGGCCCCTTGAACACCAAAGGAGTAGGGCACCGAATAGACCATAGTCAAGAAAAGATCCCCTTTGGGTAGGCTTGATACAACAAAACAAAAACCCTCATCACAACCAATTTATCACCAGAACATCACACCACCACCATCAAAGGCCAAGTGTGAACACGGACGGCGGACTTGAGCCCTGGTTAACCCACCCGTCAGTGACGGCCATCGTCGATTTCCCATTCCAGGGATAAAAAGCATTTTACTGTTTGACAGCGTGAGGAGAAATTTGAAATTCAACAGACGCTTTGGGATTTGATCCGAGCAATTGGACAAGAAAGTGAAGGTGTGTGATTAAAGTACCTTACTTTAATTGTTTTTTCAAGGTCCGTTGACAGTTGAGCCCGCAAGGAATTCTAGGTGGTAGGCGCGAGGCCCCTCATCGTCATACCATGTGTGACGTCTTCTCAGCTGGTGGAACGGAGGACTACGCAGCGCTCACCCTGCTGGTATGCTGTGAACGTGTGACATTTCCATGCTCGCAACGCACGCCACGTAGACGTCGGAGCGGCCAATTTGGGAAAGGAAATCGGAACGCGCAGGACTTTGTGTGTGTGCATATCGGAAGGCGTTGACTCAGCAAGGAAGCCGGCGGTAGTTCAAAGGAAGCCGATTTGTTTCCTGTCACAGTGACACGCACACCTTGTGTGTCACATGATTATACCTCCGGCGCAGGTCCAAGTAAAGTGGATTTGTTTCCTGACACAGTGACACGCACACCTTGTGTGTCACACGATTATTCCTCCAAGCATCCCGAGCGCAGTAGCGGCAAATACAGATGCAAGCTCCGTCTGTTGCTGTGGGCGCAGGGGCGCATTGATGATCTTGGCACTGAGGGAGACATTTTGCCTTTCCATGTAATACAAGGTACTTTGGTTCATTCTATTTTTTTTTATTGAGTGTTTCTTGCTGTAAGTATACTAGGCTTATTAGGCAGGGTAGCAAGTACATATTTCAGTTGTCTAGTATTTAGCTATGGCCACAATGAATCTTCCTGCTCACAACCCTTTATGGTGAAGGATGGTGAAGTTAGTAGCCTCAAATGGGAAGAGTGGAAGGACTACCTTATTAATTATTTCAACATCTTTGAACGTAAAGACTTGTCACCTGAAAGGGAAGAAAAAAATACTCTTGCATTGTTTGGGTCCAGGTGGATTACGGGTTTATAATCGCATTGAAAAGAAAACTCGGGCTGGAGATGAAGGCAATGTATTTACACAGGCTATAGCAGACTTGGACGCATATTTTGCGCCAACTGTTTGTAAAGCGGTGCATCGTTTTAAATTTTACCACCGTAAACAAGGTCCTAGTGAGAAAATCGAAGACTACGTGGCTGCCTTAAGGAAACTGGCTTTGTCTTCTAAGTTTGGGGTGATAGAGGAGGAATTGATTTGGGACCAGGTAGTCATGCATTGTAACAACCCTCAGCTTCAGGACAAACTTTGGATCAATGGAGATGCCAGTCTACGTGAAATTACTGCTATTATAAGCAAAGCTGAACTTACTTCTAGGTGTGCCAAGGCTGTAGAGGCTTGCAGTAAAGTTGAGAATAGCGAAGAGATGGTCAGTATAGTAAAAGGGAGCTATTCACATGTTAACGAACAAGCGAGGAAGGAAAATGGAAAAAAACTTGTAAAGGAGAAAGGGGGGTACAAAGCCAGAAGGAGAAGTTTTCTGACTTAAAAGGCAAATGTTACAGATGTGGTAGCTCTTCACATTTGGCACATGATAAAAGATTTCCAGTGTTAGGGCGGAAGTGTGCCAAGTGCAAATTAACTGGTCATTATGCACGTGTTTGTCGGAAGTCCAAATCTGTGAAATGTGTGGTTGATGAGTTGGAGCAGGGGGAGGAGAGTTTGGATTCTGATGTTGATGACTCACATGTTCTGTGTTTACACGAGGAGTCTTTCGGTGCAGAGGGCAAAGGAAAAAGCCTGTATGCAGGATTGTTGCTGGTGGCGTGTTGGTAACCCTTATGGCCGATTCAGGTTCACCGTACACCATCATTAATAATAATACCTGGGTGGATTCTTTCAAGGGCAAAATTGGTGAGAAGTTAGAAACACCTGACATGCATCCTGTGAGCTACACAGGCGAGCCCATTGATTTATTGGGTTTTCACAAGCTTTTGTTTGAATTTAAAGGGAGACGAGCAGAATGCAAGCTTTATGTGTCTGCATCAGGACTGTGCGCTCTAGGTTGGTGGGACCAAGGAGAGTTGAGTATTCTACTTGATCCCAACAGCCCTGATCCAGTTTTAAGTGTGGGGTAAAAGAAGGAGGATGTGTGTGATGAGATGGTAACTAAGTTTCCTGAGGTGTTCACTGGGAGTGTGGGTGAACTGAAAGGTTTCTCACACAAAATTATTTTGAAGAAGGACGCTTGTCCTTGTATTCACAAGGTGAGAAACATTCCTATGAGTGTCAGGGAAGAAGTGATTGGTGAAATTCAGAAGTTGGTGGACAACGAGATAATTGAGCGTGTTGAGTCCTCGGATTGGGTCTCTCCCCTTGTAGTTGCCCGCAAGGCTAACGGCCGGATCCGTTTATGTGTGGACTTAAGAGAGCTCAATAAAAACATCTTTGTAGATCTGTTGTCAGTTACAAGGAACATGGAATGGCTCTCTACAATAGATTTAACCTCCACTTACCATCAGTTGTCACTGCATAAGAGCAGTAGACATCTAACTGCTTTTGTCACCCCAATTGGCATATTCCAGTTTAAACTAGTCCCATTTGGGTTGGCATCTGCCGCTGCCATCTTCCAACATCTCATGCACCTGGTATTTAAGGACATGAAGAATGATGTCTTCTTCCAGGATGACATTCTTGCCATGGGGTCGAATAGAGAGGAACATGACAAAGTTCTGTTGGAGGTACTTCAGACTCTGGAGCTGAATGGTTTGACTGCGGAAGAGTCCAAATGCAAGTTTGCGAGGAAAAGCGTAACATACTTAGGGCATGAAATCAGTTCGTTAGGGATTTGTCCAAGCTCTGAATATTTTGATGCCATCAGAAAAGCACCTGTACCTCATAACAAATAGGAGGTCAGATCTTTCTTAGGTCTGGCCGAATTCTATTCTAAGTTCGTCTACAATTTCTCTGACAAAACGTTTTGCATTAGACAGCTGCTAAAAAAGGGGTGCAAATTTATTTTGACTGATGAGTGCGAATTCAGTTTAGATGGCATCAAGAAAGATATTTGCTCAGCACCAGCACTTAAGGGCTTACACCTAGACTCAAGAGTTTTATCACTACGGATGCCAGCAGGAGAGGCATGGGTGCTGTTTTATCCCAAGTGCAGGAGGATGTTACAGAGAGTGTGGTTGCGTTCGCTTCCAGAGCCCTCACTCCAACGGAGGAAAAGTACTCCATTATTGAGAGAGAGGCTCTGGGGTGTGTTTGGGGACTCAAACACTTTAGACAGTACATGTGGGATACATGTGTCACTGTAAGAACAGACCATAAGTGTTAGACCTGGCACCATTGGCGTGGGTCTCCCTTCCATTGTTTTGCTGTTGCCTCCTGTATTTTGCTATGTTTTTGCTGGTCTAGATGCTTTGGGCACTTTGCCACTGCTATTCAGTGCCAAAGTGCAAGTGCTTCCTATTGTAAATTGTTGTAATGGATTAGTGACTCCATGATTGGCTTATTTGATTTACTTGTCAGACCCTAGTACAGTGCACCGTGAGTGCCCAGGGCCTATAAATCAAATGCTGCTGGTGGGCTTGCAGCACTGATTGTGCCACCCACAGAAGCAGCTTGTAAAGTATGGCTTAGGCCTGCCAATGCAGAGCCTGTGTGCAGTCTGGGACTGCCATGTCGACTTGGCAAGTGCACACACTTGCCAGTCCCTAAACCTTCCCTTTTCCACATGTTAGTCACCCCTAAGGCAGGCCCAAGGTGCACCTAGGGGCAGGGTGCATTGTATGTGAAAGGTAGGACATGCCCTGGTGTGTGTGGCATGTCCTGATAGTGAATTACAGCCAATTTCGTTTTTCACTATTGTAAGGCTATCTGTTCCCATAGGCCAGAATGGGCAGTTTGATTATAACATCTTATAATCCTAACTGACCCTAGGAACAAGATGGGAAATTAAAGCTTAGTATGCCTGAACTCAGAATGTTAAAATACATCTTTTAGAGTGGGTGATTCTTACATTCTGTGTTTGAAAATACCACTTTTAGAAAGTAGGTATTTTCTTGCCTAACCAGCCAGTATGCCTCTGCTACGTTTGTGTATTCCATGTCTGGTTTGTGAGTGACGGGGGGCTGGAGAGGGCTTTGGCTCCAGCAGTCTGATGGGTCAGGGTTGGGCTGAATAGGACCTGCATTGAATAGAGAGTAGGGGGAGGAGATTTCCTTTCACTTGCCTGAGCCTTCATAGAATAGAGAGTAGGGGGAGGAGATTTCCTTTCAGCTACCTGGGCCAGGTCTGCTTTCAACAATGCTGTCTCCACCTCCTGCCAGGAAGCTGCACCAGGGAGGACAGAACTGGTTTTGGCTGGGCACAGACACTCTCTGCCTTCAGAGAACAAAGGATTTTGCAGTATAAATATTGGGGCCCAGACCCCAGAACTTTAGATCACTTCTGGGAATCAAGACGAACCCTTTGCCAAGGAGAGAAACCAAGGAAGCTGAAGGAGGAGACTGCCACTGTGCTGGTTGCTGTTTGGGGTTGGCCTGCAGTGGCTTGCTCATTGCCAAGGAAAGGAGAAAAGGAACTTTGTGTGTACTTTTACTATCTTGAGGAAGATCTCCAAGGGCTTGAAGCTGAGCTTGCCTCCTGTTCTGAAGTCTCAGGGACACAAAGACTTCACCACCAGCTCCCCCTGAATTTCCTTGCTGGGAATTCTACCTGCAGTGAGGTGCCTGCTGTTGTTTTGGGACCTCTGGAAACTGCGTGTCGCTGGGAGCTGGAAGCGCGACGCAACGAGGAAGAAGCATGTCGCCGCCGCAGCAGTTGCCGTCGCATCGCCGAAGAAGCGCGTCCCCGCCGCAGCTGTTCGCCGTCGCATCGCCGAGGAAGCGTGTCGCATCACCGGAGAAGCGTGCCGCCGCCGCAGAGGTTGCCGTCGCATCACCGGAGAAGCGTGTCGCAGGGCCTGTCACGGATCCAAAGTTCATCGATTTCGCCGCACGGCCGTCGGGTGTGCACGCATCGCATCCAAGTTGTCGCATCGCATCAAAGACGCCATTTTGTCGCATCGCACCGGATCGTCGCAACGCATCAAGGCGCCATCTTGTTGCATCGTACCCGGAACGCAGTAAGAAACCGACGCATCACCTCCTCTCCGGTAAGGAACCGACGCATCACCTCCCCTGCAGTAAGGAACCGACGCATCACCTCCCCCGAAGCAAGTAACCGACGCATCACCTTCCCTTCGACCCTTTTGTATGTTTTGCGTTACGCATCCAAGGTACTGTGAGAGTAAAGTGTTGCATTTACCATCTACATTGAACTAAGCTATTTCTACCATCTGAAAGTCATATTTTTATTACTGGATTGTGGATTTTTGTCGTTTGGTCTTGTGTTAAGTCTAGATAAAGATTACTTATTTTTCTAAACTGGTCTGGTGTCCATTTGTAGTGTTTTCACTGTATTACTGTATGTGTTCACAAATGCTTTACACACTGCCTCTGAGATAAGCCTGCCTGCTCGTGCCAAGCTACCAAGGGGGTGAGCAGGGGTTATTTTAGGAGTGTATCCCCCTTACCCTGACTTGAAGCAAGGGCCCCTATTTGGACAAAGGTACCTACCTCTGCCAACTAGAGACCCCCATTTCTAACAATAAGCCTCTCACTAAAGTACTCACATCCAAGGGTCTTAACAATGTGTCTCCCAGGATTTCACGCATGTCTGTGCAACTGTTGGACTTTGTGTACGAGATTAAGTATGTGCCCGGCGTACGTAATAGAATTGCAGATTTCCTAAGCTGGTGTCCGTTACCAGTTATTGATGAAGCCAAGAATGAGTGGGATGATTGGTTGTTGGCGACAATTTTTGGTGAAGAGTTGCATAGTATTTCTCACGATGAGTTGATCAAGAGTATTTCTCTTGATGAGGAGTTAGTTACTGTTGTTGACTACATTTATGGAGGGTGGCCAGAGAAAGCCCATTTAAGTAAAATATTGCTTCCTTTTTGGGAGGTTAGGAACAAATTGTCTGTCGAGGATGATCTACTGCTCAGGAGTGGCAGGCTGATTCC
Source organism: Calotriton arnoldi (assembly GCA_963921515.1). Lineage (NCBI taxonomy): Eukaryota > Metazoa > Chordata > Amphibia > Caudata > Salamandridae > Calotriton > Calotriton arnoldi. The sequence goes on along the minus strand of CAWUFW010005003.1, from coordinate 363,751 downwards.
ACCTCAGGCTTTCCGTGACAAGGTTATCAACCTTTACCACGAGGGTCACCTGGGTATTGTGAAGAGTTAATGCAGGATCAAGCAGTCTAACTGGTGGCCTGGTGTAGACAACGACATCAAAAGGGTTGTCAGGGAATGTGTGAAGTGTGGCAATTCAGATAAGAGTCTGGTTACTTACAAATCACCCTTGCACCCCATTGTTATCCCAGGTATGCGGTGGGCGAGAGTGGGAACTGATATCTTCAGCCCTGTGAGAGATATCAATGGTTTGCAGAAATATATTCTGGTCTTAGTCGATCACTTCTCTAAGTGGCCAGAAGTCAAAGTGGTTGAGAGGGCGGATTCAGATAGCTTGTTGCATTTCTTAGCTGAAGTTTTTGGACGTGAAGGCTTACCAAAAGATTTGATTTCAGACAATGGAGGACAATTTATCACTGATATTTTATAAAAGTTCATTAATGAAGCAGGTATAGTTCATAGAACTACTTCCCTTTATAATCCAGAAGGGAATGGAAGCGTTGAGCCCTTCAGCAAAGTGATAAAGAGAATTATTGAATTGGCAACCATCAATCACATGGATTGGGAGGATGAGTTAAGGAAAACGGTGAGTGCATACAGGATTTCACGTTGTGAATCCACTGCGCATTCTCCTTTTGAATTGATGAGAGGTAGATCCCCACGTACAAAGGACCGCATGGGGTTGTTGAATTGTACCAAAACTGTCTCATGGTCTGCAAACAAAGTGAGAGATTCTCTTGAGATTAGTTAGACTAAATATAAAAATAGGTTTGACCAGTCACATGGAGCTAAGAAGGTGTGGTTGCGTGTTGGTGACCTTGTCAAAGTCATGAAAGGAAGGATGACACGCAAGAGGGAACGTACATTTTCTGCTCCTCTTAGATTAGTTAGGATTTTATGTAATTCAGCTCTGCTCAGCGATGGCAAGGTATTGCCTGCCAACAGGATAGCACTGTTTAAAGGTAATAGCAAGGCTGCTCCAGAAGAGGTTGTGAGAAACAGAGATACAGGTCTAGACTCAGTGGTGGATGCTCATCCTTTAAGGCATGATTGGATTGAGGACGTGGTTTCCTCAGAGAGGCTATGTTGCCAAGAGCCACCTTTAGAAGCCAGCGACAATGACCCACCTTTACGTGGCCATCCACCTCAAAGTTCTGGGCTGAGTGCACATCCTCTTCCTGTTTCACGAGGAACCAGCTCGAATGTAACGGAAAGGGGGAGTCGTGTGGGTGATAGACAGATGAGTGGTACCAAGTGTGGGGTGGTCATTAGACAGATGAGCGATACCAAGGGTAGGGAGGTCTCTAAGCTGGTAGGATCTGTCAAACCTAAACGTTTGGATGATTATATAACGCATATATGTCAATCTTAAATATTGATGGTTATTTTATGCATATACACGTCATATGATTGTGTAACTTCTCAGGCAGTCTCCTGCTGCCTGACCCTGTTGTATTTTTTTCTAATCCAGATGTACTGGATGTATTGTTGGGTCTTACACCTCTTTGTAGTAATTCTGATTTTTTTTTTTTGCTTTAGTTTGTTTTTGGGTTTTGTGGGGAAGGGGAAGTGTTATGTTATGTGAGCTCTAGCCTGCTGCTGAGCTCAAGGGGTTCCAAGGCTCGTGTTTCCTCGAGCTGTGGAATACTGTGAGGTCACCAGAGGAGAGCACTGAGCTGAGAGGAGGTCTTTGTACATGTCTCCTCAGCGCTGTTACTGGGTTCAAGTCCTGAATAAAGTGAACCTAAATTCTCCTGCTTCAGAGTAATTCTTCGCGACAGATGGTAACTTTTGGGGCCTGACATGTGGAAAGCCCTCTGGTCTTTATTTTCAGATACATTGTGATGTTACAGCTTGTGGATGCTGAGTTACAAAGTTGGGATGGGGCCTGAAAGTACTTGATGGATATGTCTTTCTGTGTTTCTATGTATGTCTTTCATCAGTTTGTTCTGTCTACCAAAAATCATTTCTTAAGGCAGCAATGGTCAGCAGCCAGAGAAACAGGCGCAAAATACCGCCAAACAGAAACGAAATGATACAACAGGTATAAAATGTATTTGTGAAAAACAATGTGCTGACTGGCTGACATTTCTGCCTGATAATATGGAAAGGGAGAGGATACATGCATGGGCTATTAGTTTATTGCCAGATGATTTACTCTGTCTGTATAACGTTTTCCCTGATGAGTCTCTTCCACTACCACGGACTGCTGGATTGCATTTTGCGGGTTGTCTGTCATTCAGGCATTAGCATTTCCACCTGAGTCGAGAAATCTGAGTCGCGAACATAGGGCCAGATGTAGAAGGATTTTTGTGTTTACAAAAGGTATAAATCGTGAAATCTGGCCATTTGTTTGCACAAAAGTGCCTTTTGGTATGTACGAAAGTCATTCACTTCACTTTTCTAGTGAACCAAATGATTTCCAAATCGTTATTTTTACAACTACACATACTGAATCGCTATGGATTTCCTAATAGCCATTTAGTATTTGTGTGTCTGAATCATTCACAAATTGCAACTAGTCGCACAAATGGTGTTTTTGCATGCAATTTACCACCAGCTCAAAACAGTTGCAACCTATATAAACAGCCCTAAAAAAGCAACAGGCCCTTTCACAATGGCCATTTTGTATATGTTGGGGAGGAGATTGAGGATTTTCGCTAGTGTGGAGAGAAGGTGACAGGCAGGGGTGGCTCCTCCTCGAAGGCGGTGGAGTGTCGCCCCACCTGCTGCGAGTGCAGCAGGCAAACACAAATAGATAAAATGGCATGTCAATGCCATTTTATTTATTTGCCACCGCACGGTGCTAAATCCTGCATGTCTTCTGATGGCCAGCCTGACATGCGCACTTTAGACCCAGCAATCCAAAGGCTGTTAAACAGCCTGGGGATTGCTGGCACAGGTCCCCAGCCTCAAAATGAGTGCTGGGTGAGTCTGCTCCCACCAATCCTGGAGCTGCTTTCACAGCATAGGACAAGCTGGAAGGAAGTCTTCCTTTTCCTTCCTGCTCATGGAAAGCTAAGAGGAGTGCCACAGCAGTCGTGCTTCCAAATTTATAGTGAGTCACGCACCTTCGCACCCCACCATGTTTTATTTACGGTAGCTGCCACTGGAGACAAGAGATGATTTTTAGGGTTAGGATAACCCTTTTTGAGCAGACAGAGGAGGAGGTCTATGATAAATATAGATTTAGTTGACAGATCAGTTTTGATCTTATTGATGTTTACAGTGACTTTTAGAAGCGATTCCACCGCATGTCCAAGTTCTTTGTTCCTTACACCTGTTGGGGTCTGGTACTTACCACGGTGTAATTGGAGTTGCTGCAGGAGTTTCTCAGAGTGACTTATCCTGTGTTTTTTCGTAGATTTTTAGATGTTATGTTGTCAAAGATTTATAAGTTTATTTTTTTTAATACATCACAACATGACTTACAAGAAGCAAAACTTTTTTTTATTGGATTGCCCTTTTCTCTCATGTTGTAGGTTATGTTGATGGAATTCATATTGCAATACCATATGCATATGAGTTCTTATATTGCATTCGTAAAACTACCCACTTACTCATTATCCAGGTTGTGTGTGATTTCTCCTGTGTTAATACAGACCTGTAATCCTTTTTCCAGGCAGGCACATGACTCTTACATGTTCCAGCATAGTGGGATTAATTATTGTCTTTCTAGAGGTGACTTTGGAGATGGATAGTTGCTTGGTAAGTGTGTTTAATATTTAGCACATATATGAAAGACATTAAAAATATTGCATTAGTTACACTTTACAACCATGGGTAATGACCCCATATATAATTCCTACAACTAGAAGTGAGCTCAGATATTTTTTATTTTTATTTTTTTTAGATACAACTGAGCGCACAAGTGCACACGTTCTGTGATTGAAAGAACCTTTAGAGTCCTGAAAGGAAGATCCACGTCTCTACATAAAGGTGGGGGAGCACTGCAGTATAGTTTATAGATATATGTTGCAAAATAATAGCCACATGTGCTATGCTGTGTAATCTAGCAATAAGCAGGGTTGTTCCCAATGTTCCAATAGATTCTGATTCTGAGGATGAAGGTCCACTACCCCAGCTACTACAAGGTGCCGCTCGTGCTGGTGAAGGCACAGCACGTTGTATGAACATAACAACACATTATTTTTAAAGTAAGCAAAATAGGAGAAATGATACATAAAATACCTGACACCATTACTGCTATGCAATTGAACAAAAATGTCCTTTTATTCAGGTTTGGTATACTTGTTTTATCATTTTAATCTTAACACAAAAGATAACAAAGTGTTTTAGATGTTTTTTATCCAAACATTTCTTTTTATAAACTACATAATGAAAACAATGGTGAGATAACAAAACAACATAATTCTTCCTTCCTCTATCTGGACTTCCTTTTTCAGTGATACTAGCTGGAGGAAGAGTAGACATATCACCACCTAATGCTTGCCTGCATGTGTGCTGCACATTAATGGTATCAGTAACAGAGGGCCTACTAAGGCTTGAACACTCCTCACTATCCCCCCAAACAATCTTACCAGTTTCAGAAATTTGGCTTTTTTGAATGGTTTCCAATGTATTTCTGACTTGCACAAGACCGCTTGCTACATCCGTGCTGTGGTGCCTCATTTCAACCTGCATGTTCACTGTGTGTCTAGATTAAATCCCAGTAGCACGTGCCAGACGGTTAACAGATCAGCTAAACCATCTATGTGACACATGTGCTGATGATACCTGCACCTATGATTTTTTTCTTTTCTTGATGCAAAGCAGTACATAATGTTGTAACCGCCTCAGTTAGTTTGTCAAATTAGTCTGCCGTGACTCTTTGTCCTGCCTCTATGATGCCTTTCATATTTTCGTGACCATGAATCAAATGTGCCAAGTTTTGATTCATGGCCACTATTCGTCTATTGATAGAGTTGACGTTTTTGCTTTGTAGGTGTTGCACTCCCAACATTGAGGCCTCTAAGCCACCAAACAACACTGATGTTTGACCACCATCAGAAGGTCTTATATGTCCAGCATTAGTTGGTCTTGAAGTACTAAGACTACGCTGGTTAAGGTTCATGCGAATGTGTCTGCGCCTCACATCAGGTTGTGGTGAGCCCCCAGCTGTTGTTGGCTCCTCTGAGTGATCTTGGAAATTAGGCAATGGTGAAACTGCTGCTCTGCGTCAAGATAGCACTGGTTGTGTTGGTGTTGCTGTGTGATTAGTGGCTTCCTCCATGTCAGATGGACTGAATTGAGGTGCCTCCTATTCATCTCTCTCTGATATATATATATATATATATATATATATATATATATATATATATATATATATATATATATATGAACACCACATCCGATTCTCCACACAAAATCGGACACCGACACGGGGAGATTTTAGAAATGCGAGGTTTATTCCTCCATTACGCTGCTTACGCGTTTCGGCATTCACTGCCTTGATCACACAGTGATCACTTCCTGATTTGCGTGCATAAATTAAAATTCGGCAGAGTTACCCGATCACATGATCAGAGCTTTTTCATGAAGCAGGAAAACAGACTGTTTCATCAGTAAGACAACACAGTTTCAAACATTTCATTTTAAATTACAATTTGTTGCATTGTTATACTCAATATTAATAGGGAGAATCTCATAATTACTTTTAAGTGGAAATTTCCTTTTAAATCCACAAAACAATATGTCAGACATACTATGTAATAAATTTCTATGTCCTACTATGTACAACATTGGGATTCAATAAAGTGCAAATGCAGAGGTTGATTAATGAAAACTCATTAATTCTTTCACTTATTTCATAGTCCTTTACATACATTATAAAGTCCAAGAACGGGCAAGTGCCCATAGACCCCTGTTGAACCTCACATATGGGTCATTCTCTGATATTTTCTATGCACCACGATCTATAGATCTAATCTCACAAAACCAATTGCATTTTCATTTTTATATCATGAATAGTCATGCAACATGGTATTGATGGCTCATGATAAAAAACATATTTTATCATTAAAAACTCTCTAAAACCCAAGGTGTACACTGCATGCTCTAATATAATTGAAAAACATAGTTATAAATAAGACAACTCCACTCAGTAAGTTTCAATCCCCACGGGATATGAATATCAATCTAATGTCCATATGTATCGGTTTTCTCAATACTTCCTAAAGGATATTACATTCAAAATTCTTTCTTTAAAGATGTCATTTGCCTTGATCTGAAATGAAAAATTTAAATATTTGTATACACTTATATGATTTCAAAAAATTCCTTTTACCCTTATGGGCATATAAACAGATTTTTCAATATCCCAATACATGGCAGTGTCTATGATCTACAGGCCCAATCTCGTTTATAACAACCCAATAGTGCAAAATACTGCATTAAAGTGCTAGTGCAATACAGTACTTATATATATCTGTGTATGCCAATGTTTTCTGTGCTATCGCAAGTGCAAATTCCTATTCCACTGGCATACACATTTAGTGCAAAATCGCTTTCTATTCTAAAGTGCAAATGCATTACATAATTCATTCGTCTTTAAAGGCCAATTACTAAAATCACTGATGTACAGCTAGACACATCACTTGTCTAAAAGACCCTACTTGGTCTTCCTACTATTCAATTAAAAAAATATTAAGAAATACCTCTACATAACAACTATTTTTGTTTCCATCTAAATGGGTGTCATGTATCTTAACATATTAATCCTAAAACCTTGATTCTCCCTATAAAAATTCCTACTTATTAAAAGCAAACCGTCTTTTTACTCTGCTGTTTAAAATGTTTTAAAATTTGGAGAGACACTCAACTGGATTAGACTAAATGGACATGCAAATCTTCTTCAGTATTTAGTCCATTCGGCATCTTTGTATTGAATAACATGATGTACTTGGATTCTAGTTGGCGAAGTTTACCCTCTCTGTCTCCTCCTCTCTTCAGTTTGGGTACTTGGTCAATAGCATAGTAGGATAATTCATCCAGATTCCCTTTGTGCATTTCATTCAAGTGACGAGCCACCACATAATTTTTATCATTGTTTTTGACAGCCCGAAGGTGCTGTAAAATGCGAATGTGAACCATATGAATGGTACTGCCTACGTATAACTTTGGGCATGTACATTGTAAAATATCCACAACGTAATCGCTTTTACAGTTCAAGAATTGTCTTATTTTCCAAGGGCTGTGCATTAGTGGTGATAACACTTGTTTCTCATTGCGTCCAATCTTACACGCTTTGCATTTCAAGCATCTGTGGAAACCTGGAATCCTCTGCAACCAACCCGTTTTCTTATTAACTTCAGGGTTATTAACCACTAAAGCCGCCCTCATGGATTTTGCTCTGTTAAAGGTGATCATAGGTTTACGGGATACTACCTCACACAGAACAGGATCTTGTTGGATTAGATGCCAGTGCCTACACAGACTATCTCTCACTTTAGACTGGTAGGCACTGTATCCTGTAATCATTCTAATCTGATTCCCTGCTCCAATCTTCTTTGTTTTAATCTTCTCGGGATCTGGTTTTAGTAGAGTGCATCTCTCTATTGTGGACACTTTCTTTTTGGCTTGATTCAGAATAGTGGGATTATACCCTCTCTCCATGAACCTCCTAGTTAGGGAATCTTGTGCCTCCACTAGGGCTTGTGCTTCACTACAGTTGCGCTTCATCCTCAGATGCTCAGCATAAGGAATACTCATTTTGAGCCTCTGAGGATGAAAGCTCCCCGCATGCAGGATTGTATTCCCTGCTGTGGGCTTCCTGAAAGTTCTAGTTTGTATTACACCTTCCTCCACATATACCTCTAAATCCAGAAACGTCACTAGATTGCTACTGATGTTCTCTGTGAATCCTAGATTAAGCTCATTGATGTTGATGTCATGTACAAACTTCTTAGCTGTCTCCATGGTCCCGTCCCAGATCACAAATAAGTCGTCTATAAACCGGGTCCATGATACAATGTTGTTTTTCCATTCATTGGTTCATTCATTGGTAACTTGTGGACCTATCAAGGTCCACAAGTTACCCACAAAGTGGCCTTCAAAGCAAATATTGCATTCTTTTTTATTGAAAATCGTTTTTGATTATGGCCTAAAAATGTTAAATAATTTCTTGTACATGTTTCAAAGACTATATTTACAAATATAAATCCAAATTGAGTGAGATTAGTCAATTAAAATGTATGAATTACATCTCCCATAATGCATTGGTAAATTAAAAGTAAGCATTACTATGGATTGGTTTAGTAACTCATAGTTGTAAAATTTGGAGAGATTAAATCAGCACTCACTTTACACTTAGCATTTCAAATGTAACCCTTACCTTTGGATGTTGGGTGGGGTCGATATATCGATGTCTGTAATCCCCACAATACACTCTGCCTGCAAATTTGATTCAATGAGGTCCTCAATAGGAGTTTGTGGTAGCTATGTTGAGGGACCCCTGCCTGTTCCATATGCCTCAGACAGATGATTACCAACCATCTGCTTTATCTTTGAACAAAGATCATGCCACCTTTTTCTGATCTCCTCAATAGTTCATTGCGTCTCTCCAACAGAACTGATTTTGTCATGTATGTCCTTCCAAATCCTCTTTTTCTGTGACTCAGAAACACTAAAGGAACTTTTTCCAAAAAGGTCCACATTGTGTGCTACACATTCTTCTGTGAGCACCTCCAGCTCCTTCTCATCACACCTAAGTTTCCTTTTTCTGCCTCCAACATCCTTTTCAGACTCCTCTCTGGACATGATGGCACAAAGTAGTGAATCCCATCCACCACAAAGCTTCAAACTTGCCTCAGTATAGAAGCCCTGCCTTCCTATGCCTACAATGAGCAGGTGTTAAATTACTTCTGCAATGAGAAGGTCATCACACACCTCCCAAATGCGACTTTCATAATTTGCGATTGCTAAATACCGATTTGCAATTTAACGAATCGGTGATGAAAATCGCAAATTTGCAACTGCGAATCCCACCTATTTGCTAACTGAGAAAGGCTCACTATGATACATTGAGAATAGCAATTTCCAAATTGCGATTCGGTAAAATTCACAATTTGGAAAAAGCTATTCAAAACCTTAGTAAATCTAGCCCATAGGTTTGTTCTGCTAGTAAATATTGCTTATGTAACGAGAACCTTTACTATTCGCAGTCACTGCTCTCTTCACACCAATAAAGGTCTTTTGGAATAATTCTGAAACTTAGCTCTATTTCGAGGTATGTCATTCTAGAAGTTGAAAGGTCCTTGCAGAATTCACACATTTCTTCTGTTAGCCACTGCAGTGGCTGTGCAACTGCTACCTGAGTGTTGAGATCCTAGGGGCATCTGATACCAATGAGTTTGCTCAAAAAGTTAGATTGTACAATAGGGTCTGTGAGAAAAAGTACATCTCATGCAAGTGCTTAGCATTTAGTGGAGCACATTATGCCAATGCACAACAATGGTGAACGTATAGGAGGGCAGAATTGAAGACGCACACCTATTCTCTGTTAAAAACTGAGTTAAAAATAATAAAATAGTGTCTTTCCACTTTTCACTTTCTCATGGAAGTGTGAGTGAATCCCAATGTATGAAGTGCCCAATGAGGGCTCTTCAATGGAGTGGCACCTGTTTGTTGCCTGGCAACTGATAGCTCTGCCCTGAGTGCCAGTTGATCCAAAATTACGTGTGACATTGTTAATCAGAGAGCAGATTTTTTTCGGGCCTGTTGAGGGGGAAGTGCGAGAGGTTGGGAGTAAGAGACATTGTTCAGTGTACTTGCCCACAGGAAGCAAATGTCACCGGCGTACACCTTTAAAATGTCATTTCACGCCCCTGCCCAATACGCTGCACAAATATTCATTTTCATTGCAAAAATAAGTAAGAGAGGAGAAGAATGACCTGTGATTTTACAAACCTTCCATGAATAAATGGGAATGAACATAAATGAAAGGCTGCGTGCCAGATGGAGTTTGTCAAATAATAGATGTTTGCATTAGTACATCACTAGTTTTTCATCAGTTTTCATTTCAGTGCCAACAGACTATGAATAACAAAAAGAAATCCTTGACTGGGTGATTTGCTGAGTATAGCAACTTCCAGCCCGAATATTGTTATCGCTATCACTGTGGACCACGTTGCCTAGGTTACCATTGATGATCCTATAGCAATCAAAGATTACATGCACAGACACACATGCACACAGGCACTGTTTAATAATGAATCTAAAAGCTGAAAATCAAAGCAGACCTCGAGCAGGAAACTCACTAAGGCTGGGCATAGATTGAAATAAGAGTGCCTAGATCTAATAAGTGTCATCCTTCCAATTCGTTGGTCAAACACTCATTATCTTATCTTTTTTAAACACTCCGACCCCCCAAGTAATTAAGATACACGCATTGTTTTTTTTTCTATATGAAAATGATTGTACATTTTTTTCATACCATTTGTGAAAAATACACTGTGCACACTATTTTAATACTTTTCTTTAAAAAAAGGATAGAAAATAATACAGCGCATCTGGCGACAGTAAATTACATACACTACTGAAAAGTGTCCGAGAACCATTTCGCTTACAAATGAATAGACTGGAAAGTGGAAAATAGATGAAAAATAGGCAGGGCAATAGTTTTTGCGTTATTTTGAAAAAAAGATAAGGTAACAAGGGGCACTTTTTGCACTACTATTTTATTGACCTTGAGGTCCCAAATTGTTATATTGTGTTGTCATGTTTAGCCGAAATAGTTATCTTTTGGTTTCTTTTCATTTCTTTACCTACCTTTCTTTTATAACCTTACCATATCTTTTCCTTTTCCATTCATTTTCTCTCCTTTATTTTGTTTTCTTCTCTTTTCCGTTTTCATTTCTTTCCTTCCCTTTTCCCTTTTGGTTTAACTATTTCCTATGCTCATGGAGATCTATGTTTCATTCTTTATCATTGTGTTTAGAATAATATAGAGTAAAGTGTGAAAAGGCTGTCTCAATTGATAAAACACATTTTCACCATTGCTAAATTCTAAGACCGTAAATTAAAAAACAGATCTTTGAGGCTTACAGTTGTAGTTGAATCTCTGTTTATGTTTTCTCCTACGTATTTTAGGGACTCCTGATATAACACTCAAAGGAAATTCTTGGAAAGGAAATGCCCTTTTATTGCAGTGCCTCTGTAGGCCCAGCTTACATCAAGAATGAGTAAAGGATAATATATTGCATCTTCAAGCATGAGACTCACGTACTACATAGCATTAGTGTGAATACAAAGCCTTCAAAGCAAACAGTCCCTGTATTTCCTTTTTTTGGGTTGTATGACAGAGGCATGCATGGCTGAACCACGCGTGCCTCTACCACGCAGCTCCAACAACGAATGCGTCTAAACAACGCATGTCTTTACTACGCATGCCTTTACCACGCATGCCTTTACCACGCAATTTCGTGGTAAAGGCATGTTTGGTAAAAGGATGTGTGGTAAAGTACACACCCCAGACCCTCAGCCCTGAGTCCTAAAATCCTGGCCCCTGCTCTATAACCCGACCACCCCCGAGCCCTAAAAATGAGCCCACCCCTAAAACCTTAAACTATCCCGACTCCCGCTGCCCTGAGCCCCAAAAACGTCCCCACTTCCCTGAAAACTGTCCCTTCCCCCTGCCCTGAGCCCTAAAACTCTGCCCCCTCCCTTAAAAACTACTGCTACCCCAACTCCCGCCCTGAGCCCTAAAACAGGCCCCCTCCCTTAAAACCTAAAACATGCCCCTCCCTTAAACCAGCCCCCCTCGGCCCCTCCTCCCTGAGTCCTAAAACCGACCCCTCCCTTAAAACCTATTCCCCCCAGCCCCAGCCCAGTTTACCATGCCACGTCCCCGTCCTTCGAGCAGGTTTTCCCTTCCAGTTCCTTTCCCGTCCTCTCAGTAAGCTAGAACGCCAACTGCCTTAACCATGCATATGCGTGGTTCAGGCATATGCGTGGTTAAGGCAAGTGTTGTTTAACTTGCGGTGAAACGGAAAGCGTGCTTGAAGCCACGTTGTAAAGGCCATTTCCTGTTTTTTTCGTGTGACTAGACAGCCAATGCAGAAGTCAATAAGCCAACTATACTGACCACTGCAAAGGGTAGGAAATAAGGAAGGGAAGGGGATAATAACAAAGAAGCAGACAAGGTAGCAATAGTTATTAAATTCCCCAGGGAGCTTCCACCTTCCCTCAGTGCTTCATTCCAATTGGTCAAATCCTCCAATCCCATTTCTTCCTCCTCTTTTCTTTCTTTGCTGTGTCTCTTTCCTGCTCTTGTTGGTCTCGTGCCTCCTATTCCACTGATCCTGACACTGCTTGAGATTGTACCATATGTGGCCCAGTATAAAAGAGTCTGTAGTGGACCAGCATAGATGATATTCAAATATTGGAGTTTGGCAGCTTCAATGAGAAACGGCCTAACCCTCTGAAGGAGCTGCAAATAATAAAAATAAGATGAGGTCATAATGCATTGACCTGTGTCTCCTTGGAAATCAAAAGATTAAGGTAGGCACCCAAAGCTTTGACAATTTTTAAAGTAGGTATCAAAAGTTGTTTACTCATAAAGGAAGAATAAGTATTCAGAAGCAGCTGCAGTCTGAGAGAGGTCTTGCATCTTTGAGACTAAGCCAACCAGACGTCATCCGCTTTTGGATATCATTGTAAATGCCTTGAAAGCAAGAGAGGTTGGCTGAGAAATAATCTGTGAGTATTAGAAGGCACAAGCCTGTAATATGCCACAATTACCACAAGAGTATATGATTTAGTTGAAGGTAAATGTTAAATGATGATGGTGACAAATACAATCATTGTGGAACACCACTAAGGCTGTTCCAGACCTGCCTGCTCAACACTCCTAACAAACTACTCAGCCAACAGGGTGAATTAGGAGGTCAATGGCAACAGAGTGATCGCCTTCACCCTCACTCTGAATGTCCACAAGGACTTCCATTGGACCTCTTCGGATTAGCCTTCCACTTCACATCTCTCTGTGATCGAGTGTCAATATAATATCGGAAATAGGCCTATAAATGGTGAATAGCTCAGGGTCAAGTGCAATCTTTTTATCAGTGAAGAAATCCAAGCCTTCTTTTATTGATTCTAGCCCATAAAAGTGCGAAAGGAACAATTCACGAAACACTTACGTGTGGATCAAAAAGCTTAACCAATTCATTGACTTTAGAGCTGTGCCATGTCTATGCTAGGCAACAAATAAGTTAGAAAAGACTAAGCAATAGACGTCTGTTCAGTGACTGGAGACAATAACATTTATGTGGTCACAAAAATGTACTGAAAATACTGCTTTATTTATTTATTTATTGCAGTTTTTTTTATATCAGGAACTACGTCTAAATGGTTGCCAAAGCAGTTTACAGAAGAACAGTTTCAAAACAAGAAAGAAGCAAAAAAAGGCAGCTCATGATTCAAGATTCTTCAGCCAAATGGAGGCCAAACACTGTCTGATGCAGGTGTCCAGATATACTGCCTTCCCCTACGCTGGGCGGGAACCTCTAGTCACCTTGGAGCTGCCATCAGCCCTACCCTAGTTACCATGCTGTCAGCGGTGAGGAAATTCATCCTGAGGTCCAGCACAGTTGTGTCCCAGCATCAAAAATAGTTCCAGGCCAACTCATGGCATCTGTTGCCTTCCCTGTTAAACAGGAGATTGGAAGGAGCAAAGGAAGATCAATACAACCAAAGATCTGTGGTTCAGTATATGGGCTGATAGGGCATATGGTGGTCTGAGGTGAAGATGGTGCATTCATTGGAGGAGGGTAGCTTGAATGAATGAACTGCTTATGTTGGCATGTGGCCATTTTAACCTCCCAACATGGCTGGCACCATTTTGACCACGTTTTCCTGTGGCAGAATGACAGGACTTCACCATTCAGGTATTAATATTATACACATGTTTGATAAAGTAAGGAAGGAGACCCTGCTGCCCCAACACTCCAGTCATTTGACTGTTGGATTGAGCTGGTCTGGGATGCAGAAATGCTATGTAGTCATATTAATGCCCCGATGGTGGCCATGAATGAGAACCTGAACCGATATCTAAACAGACACTTAGCAAACAATTCCATACAACATTCACGATCACCCGTAGCCTCCCAGTGATCTTGATACCAAATGTCAATGCTGAGTTACACATGTGATAAAGTTATTATGTAATAAATCCTTTGTACCCTGAAATGTATGAAGGGGGGTGGCGAATGGCAGGCTGTCTTCCAAATGCAGTGTGGACTGTATGACTAACAAGTCATGATGTTTGGGTAATGCAATGTCGCTTCCATACTCAAAGTCTTTGTGACCCATTGACTCTGTAAATCCTTTCTTTCCACTGACTGCCATGGCCCAGGAGGCTGCCAGTGGTTCATCTGCAGGTAACTAAACGCCACCTCTGATTGGATGGAATGAGAGAAGACATCACTCGCTGTTTTTTTTACTTTTCCCCCCACACCATTCTTTATCCTACCTGCAGACGACTTCTTTGCTTCCCCAAAAATCATAGAGCAAAGTTCAGGCCCCACCAGCGAAGGTGCCTAGTAAGCAAATATTCATACAAAATGCATTAAAAATGAGAAACTTTAAAGCAATTAAGTAGGAGCATTGTTGGTTAAATTGTCCTGTACTGATTTACTTGACTTTAGGGAAGGTATGCTCCGCCGCCCACAAGCAGGGCTATGTAACAGCATTTAAACAGCCAAAGGCGCAAGAGGCCGCCATGCTAGCGATCTGATAGTTTAGTTCTCCATTTCCTTAGCTGTGACTCTGGCCTATGTTGATACAGATTCAAACCATTTTAAACAGCTTAATTTTATCTTGAAAAGTGACTATAGCATTTTGCTATTTAGTGTTTGTCATAGGTTCTATGGGGCTCAATCAATCCGCCGAAATGGCCACTGTACATCTTGTTTTGGGAATGCAAGAAAACTTCAGTTTGGTGTTTAGATTTTTAATACTACTTATGTAGACCCTGGAAACCATATCTCAGAAATATAAGTTTCAAATCCATCTTGGGGATCCCAGAAAAGGATCACATAGTTTATGGACAGCGTGTATTGAACAGTTCATATATCATTAACGCTATCTCCCTGCTGGCAAGCTAGTGCACCTGCTCTCTGATTTCAAGGCACCCCTAGGATAGTTTCTATGGCAGAATATCTTATGCAGAATTATTGTCTGACATAAATACTGTGTCCTAAATAAAGTTTACAAAAATATTGCCCCATTGAGTGCACATTTTGAAATTGATATTTAGGACAAAATATTTATTTATTTTAATTTTTATTTAGGAGTTTCCGATAAGAACGAGAAACTATAGAAATCACTAAGTAAGCCACTTAAGTACAGGATAAGCCCCATAATCCATAACTAACAGAGATTCAAAACATGCATTTGAAAGTGAGAAGCCATCATCTACAAACTAAAATGTTATATCTAATATAGCGGATCACAAGCATTCCCCTATGTACCAAAGTGTTCTCATGTTTCTATTAGTGGGATCAGAACAGCAGAATACAAGCCAACCACAGGTCCATATTTCCTATTCACTAACAACACTTCAACTTCAGTCAGGTCTCAGTGTAGTATCTTGGTCTGCAAGATAAATCCATAGAGGACCCACAATATACATTGCACAAGCTCAATTGGGTTGCAGTTTTGATTATGGTTCAGCAGTTCATTTCAAAGAACAACATCTTTCAACCAGGTCTGTATCCGTGACACAGGCCCCCTCACCCATGATTCGACAATTCTTCGTTTGGCCAACTACGACATTACAGCCGTCAGCTTCCTGGTCGAGAGTGGGACATCAGCCACAAGCCCAAGGAGCAGCACTAGAGGAGAAAACTCCTGCGGCATTTGCAGGGCTTTAAGTGGGATGTAAAAACTCGGGGGTCTCTCAAAGGGGCTTGGCCAATGTAATTACAGGCGTGGCTTAAAAACACGTAAGCTAAAAATCTGTGCTCAGCATAGTGTGCTGCCCGCCTTGCATTTTGCTGTTTCTGTCATTGCATCCAGATAAGTAACATCATACCTATGACAAGTCAGGACTATTGGCTTTGTCAATGGTTGTTAGTTGCATTAGATAAATAAGCAGCAACTATGGCTTGTATATAATATTGAAAAAGCTTCCACTTAAAGCCCTGGTGACACCACGACAATGTTACTATTCCTGAGTTTCAAAAAGAGAAGGGAAATCCAGAGAGAAAACGACTCTCTTTAAAGGATTTCCCTTCCCCTACAACGCTCACCATGACCTCATGCCGTAATTCTCCACTAGTGAGAAGTGAGCAGTGTGAGCAGCGCACATGATGTGCCTGCTGTCACTGCAGTCCGGAAAAAATGGACCGCCTGTGCCAAGGCACAAAACAGAGCCCGATAGAGACCCGTTTCGAGGCCTCCTTTAAAAAACTGCCGGTGTTCAGCACCAGAGACCCGGCTCACTTAAAGCCCTGGGCATTTGGATGATTTTGGAAATCACACATGCCACAGCTTTCCACAATGCCACTATGCCAGGGCACAACCACGCTAAATGAAAATGTTTACATGTAGATGCGAACAGCGCTGGCACTCTGGGATTAATATGGGGCAAAGTTGTGTAGAAATACCAAAGTGAACCAAACTATATTTATACATTTAACGTGGATAAGCTTGTGCCGGTAGTTCAATGGGATCCATTTTGCTGGTGCACTGCAGTATTTCCAGCATCTCTCCCCAGTTTCCAAAACTAAATAATTCTCTCCTACTTTTCAGACATGGTTCATCAAACTCTCATTCATCCCAGAAAATGTATTGTACAGTTTGGAGACCCACCATCTAGTGTCTGTGGTTCATCTGTGTCAGTGGTGTAAAAACTGTCGGTTCAGCAGTGAATGATGGAAATTTGCCCCTCATCGCGCAGTTTGAAAGTGATTTTTTTTTTATTGTTCAGTTAATAAAAACTTACAATAAAACACCTTTATACAATTTTTATACATTTCGTACATAACCAATCATGAACCATTATTTAAAAACCAACATAAAAATATATTCAACAAAATAAAAGCGATAAAATCTCTTTACTGAACACTGTTAGTCAATGTCCTCTCTGCTATATCTACGAACTTCAAGAATCTGCCTGTAAATTTTAAAAATTCTCCCTGCAAGCAGGCTATAACTGCTTGTCGACATGTTCGTATAGTTTGACTATTAAAATCCTGCCTCAACAGGCTTCTGCGTTCAGCTGTTAGAGCTGGGCAGCTACAAACGATATGACTAATGTCTTCTCTCTTATAGTTACAAAGGCGGCATATCTTTTCACTACTCAGCTTTTTCCAAGCTGGAGTGCCACCACGAAATTGGCTACTGCCAAGCCGGAATCTCATAAACTTCAGTTTAGCCCTCAGACCATTCAGATCCCCTAAATAATTCTGTGGTTTTAGCTTGCCGTATGATGCAATTACTGTCCACGCATGGGATCTCTTTGCCAGCGCCGCTCTGTCCATTAGAGAAGACATTTTTTTACTGCACCCGTTGATAACTTTATTAGATGCCGCCTGGGAGAGGGGTAAAGCCCATAATTGTTCTGCCTTAAACGCAGCTAAAGCCAATTTAAAGTATTTGTGGGCCTGCGTGTGTTTGCAGTCGCTTATTGCTTCCCAGACCACTGTCATAAGTGTGGAATTATTATCCCTTCTAAGTTTGTGGCAGAATTTCAAGAATGCCCCTTGGCTGTTTAAATTCTGTCGTTTGAGCCCGAACTCTAATCGAATTTGTGATGGTGAGGCCTGCTGAGGGAGGCAAGCTTATCTATGATGTTATCAGCCTTCCCTCTTAAGATCTCTACTCCATATGTCAGAGATGGAACATGTTTAACTGACTTAACTTGTAATAGCAGCTTGAGGGAAAGCCCTTTTAAGCTATTCTGAAGGGTAGCAAATGCTGCAGTTAATGAATTGTTCCTTCTCTGTAGTGCTGCACACTGGTTCTTAAATGAACCCTTTGCATCTAGTATGACACCCAGGTATTTGTACTCTAAAACTGATTCCAACACGGCCCCTTCTATGCTCAATGCAGTTTGACATACTTGAGCATCTCCAACACTGGCAAGCTCTGATCCCCTCAAAACTGCTCTAGTATCATGAATACCTCTTCTGTAAATAGATGTTCCATATGCATCATACCCCTGTGGGTCAGTAAATCAATTACTACTTTATCGTGAGTTGGGGCGGAGAAGGATTATTACAAAAAAAACATAGAGGGGAATATAACTCTTCCCCTAACCATCTTCAATACCATCCAGTGTGTTCATTCAACAGCATGATTAAGTGTGGAAGGTTGGGGACATTTCTAGGATCCATTTTAGGGAGCATGTTTCTTTCTGATCTTTCTTTATTGCAGGGTGAGGTGTATGGCAGGGAGAGTGAAACCAATACATTGCATAGTATGCCTTTGCAGCTTAATAGTATCTCAGTATCTAGTACCACAAAGCCTCCCCTATACTATGATAAAGTCACCACTTCCCAATACAGTCTGGCTTGTTTACCAGCCCATATTAACCTGGATAATAGTGTATGCAATTTAGCAAATAAGCCTCTGTGCAATGGGATACAGATATTTGTAAATAAATATAGAAGTCTAGTCTGTGCAACCATTTTAATAAGAGCCATCCTGCCTGCCATCGATAGGGACAGTCTAATTCATCTCTTCATCTGCACAGATGAGTTTTCCACTGCTGGCCAATAACTGCCCTGTTACTGCTTCTTTATCTCTCATATGTATATCCCAAGGTGCCTTACGAAATAGCCACACCTTTGCAATGGGTAGTGCATTACTGGTAGTTTTGAGGTAGAAGTGGGTGGGAATACTTCAGATTTAATCCTGAGAAGCCTCTGAATTTCATTGTGTCCCTAATAACAGGTGTTGGATTTTCTTCAGTGTTTTTGATGAATTAATATATTGTCAACATATAGAGATATTTACAGCCTCCTGCTAGGCAATGTGTAGTAACTGAGTCCAGACGCGTAGAGGATCTTTAGATGTTTATTAGTAGTAAGTCACAAGTCATCCAGTTAAGTTCAATACAAGACCCCACCAGGAGCAGCCAGGATGGTGCTCAGCCCTTCTCAACTGACATCTCTGGCACCCAACATTCTGTAACGCATCATTGGATGAACATTCCACTGGCAGAGCAAGAGATTGCATGCATGACAACAAAGCCAGGATATAACATATCCCCTTTCCTTCCATATTAAACATTGAAGAAAGAAAAGGGAACAAAAAGAAAGATAGAGGAAAGACAAAGAGTAAATCAGAAACACCGCAAACCAACGAGAAAACAGAACAACCAAAAGAAGATGCGAAAATATGAGTGAGAAAAACAGAGAAGAAAGACAAAAGGTGAGAAAGCCAACCTCCCTTCTACCACAACGACAGAAACGAAAAGAGAAAACACCAATAACTACCTCAAAATACACTAGCTGGCCAGGCATGTATAAAAAGAGATCAGTCATACCAGACACTGAAAAATAGTGGGAGAAGAAAACCTCCAATGAACGAAGGAACACAACAGTAAGAGAAAAACAGAGAAGAAAAGAAACCAGAATCCACAGATGACACCAATAAGAGATATCAAAAGTAAAACTGGACAGTAACAGGAAATAGTGAGCCAATAAAATAAATCACTCATACTTCCCATAAATAAAAATCTCAATATAATAAATGATGACGTTGAACACCAATTGAAAGCTGTAAACATAACACATGAAACATGAGAAAATCAACAATTGGTATTCAGACCAAATACCTTGTATGAAGGTAATATTGAGAAAAAAACATGTGGTGAACGGGTGCACACTGTGCACTGAACTGAATGAGACCAAACCCATTAAACACACCACGTCAAAATATTGTGCACTGTTGTGAAGGGACTAAAAAAAAACAAACGACACACCCTAAGAAGGGTAAAACATAAAATAGTTGTGCACTGTAATGAAGGAAATACCGAGGAGGTCATTTCCTGTGCACAGAACAGATGGGACTGTAACCCATGTGACACCCCGTTTTGAGGCAAAAATGATGTGCACATAGAAGATGGGACTGTAACCCATGTGAGACATCTCTTGAGAGATAAAAAAAATGTTGTGCACCGTAGAAGATGGGACTGTAACCCATGTGAGACATCTCTTGAGAGACAAAAAAAATGTTGTGCACCGTAATGACGGGATTAAAACCCCTGCAAGACACCTCAGGTTGAGGTACAAAAACTTGTGCGGCGCAAGGCGTCTTAAGCACGCAGGGACACCCCTGCAACATTAACTTGTAAAACATACCCCGTGCAAGGGTCCACCCCTGTGTAGAACGTGTAACGTTTTTGAAAAAGGACATGTACCTAAACCCATGGCCATCCCTCATGTAAGGGAGAACGTTGTGTAAACCACTCCATAAACAATAGAAATGTGTGAAACAAAGAGACACGCCGGTGAGCGAACCCCTCACCCGAATTGCTCCTTGGACTGACTTGCCACCATGACAAAGAAAGTCTCACACGTGTAAGGAAAGGAGGCGAAAGGATGACCACATAAAGGAATGAGATATGTCAGGCAAAACATGAATAAATTCTTGAAAGCAAAAGTTAACGTAGATTGCAGATGAGGCTGAAATAACTCCAAGTGGAACAGCAGGCAAAGTCAATGTACTCGGTGGCACCATGAAAATAAAAGTCCAATGCTTTGAATACGCCAAATATGAAGCGGTTTAACAATGCAGGAGATTCAAATACATTAATGCAAGGTTCCGTTAAGAGCAAAAGCAGACAAAGTAATGTCTGAATTGCTAAATAAACAGCCAACCCTCGTGATGCCAAATATAGTTTGGCATAGAAGATCAAAGCGGGGGACAGCAGGTTGAAGAAACAAAATGAAACAGTACCTGCTGTGAAAGAGAATGGTCCGCTACGACGATCTGTTGTTTTTTTTTGTGAAAACCATGCGTAGGGAAGAAGCGCTGAAAACAGTTATTATCTGCCTAAATTATTCATCGAGAAGATAGAGGCACGCAGTTGATACTGGGCAGAAAAAAACTTGGTGAAAGTCGTTCTCAGTAACTTTAATGCAATGCGCAGAAAACATGGTTGGCAAAACGTGGTTGGCAGGAGACGTGGTGAAGGGTGAACTTCAGAAGACAGTGTGTCTCCAGTGCAGAGTTGCGGAGCAAACCCAAGATGGCGGCACGTTGAAGGACGTAAAGCAGGGTGGCTCACGGCAGAAGGAGGCTCCGAATATTTCCGAACAGCTATAGTGACGCAGAGAAGAATCGTCACAAAGACATGAAGGCAGGAGGCGTCACAGGAGCACGGGACACAGGTAACGCTGCACGCGGTGTGTTGATCTTCGCAGTAAGCGGCTCGTGCCATTTAAAAATGTAGGCAGCGGTTTAACCGTCGTTAAGGGAGCACACAGAGGGAAATATGTACAACCCCCCAAAGTACTCACAATTAGTGTCACGAAGTCAGCCACAGCCTATGTCACCGCAAATATGAAGGTGTAGGCGCAGACTTCAGTTGCTGGCACCGCAACATAGAACAGGTAGAACAGACACGGTGGTACACGGTTTTTCTCCACAGAAATGGGCTCCCAGGACGCTCGAAAATAGAAAAGCAAAAAGGGTGGAACTGTACACTGCTCTTGAAAGGACTGGTAACAGTAGAAGACAAAAGTAATGACACTGCTCCATAGTGCTTGAAAGTTGCTAACAGCAGGCATGACGGCATTAGTGACAGGTTTCATGCACGCAAACGGCGGAACACTCACAGGCCGGTTACACAAGGCAGATAACAAGAATTGAAGCAGAGATTGGCACATAGGTGGCAGCGTGTGTGCTCACGCTGTCGTCGGTGCAAGTCAGTCGGAACTGCTTGTAAAGTTCGCAGGGCAATTAGATGAAATGCCTGAAAAGTGTAGCCGGGTACTCACAAGCTTGTAATATGAAGAAGACGTCAGGGTGGCAGGCGAGAGGTATCTTCAACGGCAGCTGAGGCAGGCAGTGGACAAGAAAACGAAGCAGGGACTGGCACGCTGGTGTTGAGGGCGACCGGTAGGAGGTCACTGGTGGGGTCAAGGGTGCCAGTTGAAAGTAGAAACAGCATCAGTTACTGTTAAGTCTGTAGTAGAAGATCTTTGAAGTTTGAAGAGGTGGAAGTAGCAGGTTCTTTAGAAGTTCTTTAGAACTTGTAGTAACTGAGTCCAGACGCGTAGAGGATCTTTAGATGTTTATTAGTAGTAAGTCACAAGTCATCCAGTTAAGTTCAATACAAGACCCCACCAGGAGCAGCCAGGATGGTGCTCAGCCCTTCTCAACTGACATCTCTGGCACCCAACATTCTGTAACGCATCATTGGATGAACATTCCACTGGCAGAGCAAGAGATTGCATGCATGACAACAAAGCCAGGATATAACACAATGTAATGTGCCTATGACTGTGACTCTTCCTGAGCCAGCAAGCCAAAGGCTCCAGAGGCAGGGTGAAATGGAAAGGCAATACTAGACATCCATGATTGGTGACTCTACCAAAATGAGATGCTTCAGAAATACAGTCTTGGATACGGAGTTTACCTCTAAGGTCCCCCATATCAATTTAATCAGATCTATCAGATCTGTATCCAGTCCCATTCTGCATAATGCCATGATCAAAAATCATTTCAATCCAAGAAGACCAAGACCGAATCTGCCTCTGATCTAAGATGGAGATTAAGAGAAAACCCAGTCTTTAGATTATACAATGTTGACCTGCAAGGAATTAATCCTGCCCGGTCTGGTAGGTCTTGTTTGCTCATTAGTAGCTTAGGAGTCGCTGATGCCTTGTCGGGAAGGAACATTTTCTGTGTTAATTTTTTTTTTTAAATAATTCTTTTTATTGTAGGCAGACAGTAGAACGGCAGCAGTTTAGTTCTCACAGATGGATAATCGTGGTAATACATAAATAAACAATAATCATCTACACACATCATCAAGTAGAGAGAATAGCAATTGGTAGGTCGTGGGCATCGCCCCCTTACCACAGAGTCATTCATCTTCCGGCTGGGCGACTGCCTGGATGGGTGGACTCAGCATCCCTCTGTCACTATTCCAGTTTCCCCAGATTTTGGACCACTTATGGGGGCATCACCTGCTCTCATAGACAACCCGCTCTGCTTGCATACACCAGTCCATATCCTTCTCCCATTCCCTCAGGGTTGGCCTAGAATCGGAGCCCCATTTTCTTGCTATATTGCGCTTCGCAACCATGAGGCCAATTGTGACCCATATTCTTCCTCCTCTAGTAAGATCTGTCATCCCCCATATGTTTAACAGGCCCAGCCGGGGGGTAATATCAATCGTTTCGGCAAGAACCGACTCCACTCGAGACTTCACTTCTCCCCAATATTGCTGGACTAGGGGGCAGTCCCACAAGATATGGAGGAAAGGACCTTAATCCCCACAGCCCCTGATACAATGTGGTGAGGCTCTCTTTCCCATTTTTACAAGAGTGGTGCAAGCATAATACGTTCTATGGAGGATTTTCAGTTGGACTAGTCGGAAACGGGAACGTGTAGCTACTTCTTCGGGGGACGCAGTCGCCTCCAACCATCCTTCATCATCCACCTGTCCTAGGTCCCCCCCATTTCTCTCTGAGTTTCACTAAATTATCAGGGGAATTGTTTAATATTTTCCGATAGGTTAAGGAGATTACCTTCTTTGGCATATAATCATCGAGCAATCTGTCCTCTAGTGGGGACGAGTCCAGCAGGATCTCTGCTTGTGGGACTGCTCGCTTCAAAGCATGCTTTATTTGGTGGTAGCGGAATATTTCTGTGCTCTTGCTGCAACAGCGTAAAGGGTTTTATCCCTTTGTTAGTCCATATGTCGCCCACCTGTGAGAGGCCTAAGAGGTCCCATTTATCAAAACCCCGGGATCTCGCCAGTAGGCCCAGGTGTGTCGAGTCCCAGAGAGGGGTGGCTTGTGTAATTCTGTCACGCCAACCCAATGTCGTCAGTGTCATATTCCAGATTTTGATCGTTACCGAGGTGGGGGTATAAGGCGGCATACTGCGTTTTCCTCCATATTCCGCCCTTTGGTAACCGCCTTTTGCCATATTATACTGGTCCATTCAATAAGCTGGGTCGTCCGGCGGCCAGTGTACCCAGTGGTTGACTACCGCTAGCTGTGCTGCCCAGTAATATTACTGTAAGGCTGGAAGGGCGATACCGCCGTCATACCAGCTCCTTGTAAGTTTGTGTAATGCTATTCTTGGCGCCTTCCCATCCCACAGCAGTGTTCAAACAGTGGCTTCTATAACTTGAAAGTATGTTGGGGGACTGGGTGTGGTGTATTCTGCAGTATGTACAAGAATCGGGGCACATCGGCTCGGAGTCGTCACAAGGGGGGCTCAAGATTGTGATCATAAAAGATCGCTGGGTCTTTAGTAATGTACAGGCCAAGATATTGAAATCCCTCCGTCACCAACTTGGCCACGCAGGACCGTGGAATCCGGGGAGCTCCACCACACAGGACAAATATTACCGACTTGTCCCAGTTAATAGTATAGCTCGAGTATTTTTGATATAGGGCTAAAATGTGAAGTATTCTATGTAACGAGGCATAGGGGTTGGCTATATATAAAAGAATATCGTCGGCGTATAGGGAGATATGATCCTCCCAGGTTTCTGACCACCTAAGCCCTCTGATCAGCGGGTCGCCCCTAATCCATACCGCCAGGGACTCCAGGGCCAGCGTAAATATAAGTGGGGAAAGGGGGCAGCCATGCCTCGTGCCTCTCTGTAGGGTGAAGACAGCAGATTTGCCCCCATTTACCGACACCTGGGCCATTGGTTCCATATAGAGGAGGCGGATCCAAGATAAGAATTTAGGGCTGAAACCCTGTTTTTCTAAGACCGCAAACAAAAAGGGCCACTCCAGCATATCAAACGCCATCTTGGCATCCAGTGAAACCACCAGGGCACTCTCTTGAACGGTATGTGCCCTCCCCAATACTCCATGAAGGCGTCTCAGGTTTAGTGCGGTATTTCTACCCGGCATAAAGCCTGACTAATCGGGGTTTATCAGTGAGCTCAGGATCGGGGTTAATCTATTTGCCAGTCATTTTGCCAAAATTTTTATTTCAGCATTTAACTGGGAGATTGGTCTGTAGGATGAACAGCGGTCCAGAGGTTTCCCGGCCTTGTGGATCACTACGATATTGGCTAGTCTCTGATCGTTTGGTAATATCCCTGCTTCTAGGCTTTCATGAAACATTTTAACCAAGTGGGCGGCAGTCGTAGATGACGTCAACTTATATAATTCAATAGGGAGGCCATTAGGGCCCATTGCCTTGCCTGAGTTCAGAGATCTGATGGCTTTTGTCACTTCTTCCACGGTAAGGTCTGATTCAAGGAGGGCCCTGTCGTCCGGCGTCACTGTTGGCATATTGAGGGTGGACAGTAGCTCGCGTGCTGAATCAGTTGTCACGCTTGGTGACGGCGTGTATAAGTTTGCATAGTACGCTGCAAAGGCGTCTGCTATGCCCTGCCTGTTCCGAGTGGGGACTCCCTCTTTTGTGGTGACTTCCAGTATCCACCTGGATGCTGCGTCTCGCTTATCTAGCCAGGCTAGCAGCTTTCCTGCTTTATCACCCACATCGTATAGGTGATGTAGGGTTGCTTTATATCTAAGCTTAACCGCCTCCTCAAGAGTGTGTTTGTATTCTTTTTTTTATATACTTATTTTATGTTTGGCTGTCTGCGAATCTGTGGTTGTCAGGTCAGATTCGAGGCCGCGGAGCTCTCTCTCGAGCTCCTCCAGCCATGCCACCTTTTCTTTTCTATGACCTGCAATTGAGGCAATGCCCTGACCCCTCAACACTGTCTTGAAGGCCTCCCAGAGGACTCGGGTTGAGTCCACAGTACCCTCGTTCTCTCGAAAGTACTGCTCTGCAGTGTTTTGTAAGTCGGTGCGAATGTGCGGAATCCTCAGGAACCAAGGATCAAGTGGGGCAACGCGGCCCGTCGGGTCAGGCCTCGCACCATAGATCACCCAAATCGGGGAGTGATCTGAGATACCTCTAGGGAGGAGCCCCACATCTCTGAACAACTGGGAATATTGTGCCAACCCAAATATATAATCTATACACGAGAGGCTACCGTGTGCCCCAGAGTGGAAAGTAAATTGGTTAGTGTTAGGATTATGTGTTCGCCAAACATCTACAAGGCCTAGTGCCACTAAAAAATCTGATAATAGTTTCCCCGAGGGATCACGGCCCGCACCGGCCATCTGTCACGTTCTGTCAACGCTAATGATCAGTTCCCCCTGTGGCAATTTTACAATGAGTGAGCCCAAATCTGTAAGTGCCGTCGTGTGTAGTCTAGGGGGGATGTACAATGAAATAATGTTAAGTAAACGCCCCTCCAAGCATCCAGTGATCGTCACAAAGCGCCCCATGGGTCATGTGAGATATGTTGAACAATAAAAGGAAATGTGTTCCGGAGAAGGACACCCACCCCCTTCTGTGTTAATTTTATTATCAAATAGAACCCTTATTATTGTGTTGGTGGTTTCTCAGTGTATGTAAACCTCCACGGAGTTCCGTAATCATAAAAAAAAAAATTAAAAGCCTCTGCTTCCAACTCCTGGTCATGCACACTTTCTCAGGAAATTCAAAGCCTAACAGCTACCAAACGTTGATTCCTACCTGAATCCAAGTGCCTGGATCTCATGGGTGCTTGTCTACTTGCAGAGAGCCCTTGTTCACAGGTTTGATTGTTTGCAAAGAACACCTGGGTGTGGTCTATGAGCTTTTCAGGAGATGTCCAGTCTATCATGAGGGACATACCGTTTGAAGTAGATCAACTTCTCTGAGAGAACAAACTCCTCACCGGAATGTTTTAACAGAGCAGAACCACAATTTTCTTGCTGAGACTAGCCTCCCTGGTAAGCCAGTTTGCTCAACATCTGTATTTTTTTGTGGCTTCTCTAGAGCACAGCCAGCGAGTCGAAGACAGTCATCTCAGTCTGTAGAAAGCACAACTATTTTGCCAAAATCCCTTTGAAGGGACTCTGAGGGATCAGCAACAATGGCATCAATAACCACCCCACCACACTGTCCCTCATTCCCTGCATAGCAGCAGGAGCTGCAACTGCATAACTACTCTTGATTGTCCTTTCTTGACTATGCTTTATTACCAAAGAACAGATACCTCATGCTCACCAACCTGCTTTGCAGCTCACGCTTCGGTTTTGGAGGTAGAGAACCTTACTCTGTTCATCAGCGTGGCCATATAAGTAAATAAATAAATCTTTTATCATATAACTATTTATCTACAACTGCTTCACTATTGAATTGCAAAAAAAAGAATTAAAAATAATTTAAAAAACAAATTAACTTTAAATACAGAAACACTTGAAAGTCTGAGTTTATTAAATACAGCTTGAATCTACATATATTACCTTCCTTATACCTATATACCTTCCATGGACTTATGTATCTTTATATTTATTACTTTGCTTCTAATTCAGCATCTCCAAATGCACTACCCTATATCTCACCCTATACCTCTTGCAATATATCCTCTGCTTCCACTCTGACTCATCTCAAACCTCATTCTACTACTCTCTCCAATGCACAACCCTATTTCTCACCCTATACCCATCTCAATATATCCACTACCTCCACTCTCTCACTCATCCCAAACCCCATTCAACTACTATGATCCCCCCAAAAAACCTTTCTAGACTCTCACCTATTTCTCACCCTATACCGCTCTCAATATATCCTCTACCCCCACTCTCACTCATCCCAAACCTCATTCCACTCTTTGGATCCCTTCTCTACCCCTCCTTGCATCATCTCATACCTCCTCTACTATTCAGATCTTCCAAACAAGCCCTTCTAAACCCTTCCCTCTGACTTACCCCCCTCCAACTCCTGTGTACTCATCCCAAACCTCCTACTACTGCTATGAGCTAAAACAAAACAAGAAAAAATCGAAATCCTTCACTCTTCTATCCCTCCTCTATCCTTTTTCAATACAAATAACAAACTTTCATGTCCGCCACTCAAATTAATTTCATATTCCCCTATACTAATTTCCCCACTAATCCTGCTTGTGTTCCAGAGTAGCGTGCTACCTGCTGAAAAGCGCTTTGACACCTCATATGGAGTAGCAAGTGTTATATAAATATAAAAGCCATTCCCTCCTCTATCCCACCCCTATCCTTTTTCAATACAGATAACAAACTCGCATGTCCACCACTCAAATTAATTTCATATTCCTCTATACTAATTTCCCCACTAATCCTGCTTGAGATCCAGAGTAGCGTGCTACCCGCCAAAAAGCGGTTCCCTACCCCGTCAGGGGTAGCAAGTGCTATATAAATGCAAGCCCTTCCCTCTTCTATCCCTCCACTATCCTTTTTCATTACAAATAATAAACTTGCATATCCACCACTCAAATTAATTTCATATTCCCCTTAATAATTTCCCCACTAATCCTGCTTGGGTCCAGGAATAGCGTGCTACCCGCCGAAAAGCACCCCATCAGCGGTAGCAAGCGCTACATAAATGCAAACCCTTCCCTCTTCATTCTATCCCTCCAATATCCTTTTTCAATAGAAATAACAAACTTGCATGTCCACCGCTCAAATTAATTTCTTTTTTCCCTATACTAATTCACCACTAATTCTTTTTGGGCTCCGGAGTAGAGTGCTACTCGCCGAAAAAGCGCTTTGATGCCTTGTCAGGGGTAGTAAGCGCCATATAAATGCAATTACAATACAATACAATACACCAGATTATGTTGATATAACAATACCTCTGAAATAAACTTTGAATGTTTCCCAGACTGTAGAATATTGGAGTACTGAACTATCATTTAGCCTTAAAAAAATCTGCAATGGCTGAATGCATCTAATCTGGGAACACCCTATCTAGCACCCAGATACCCCTAGGAGTGACAGGGTTGCGCATTACAAATGCTGTTGATTGATTGATCTCGGAGCACCTCTAAGGGGAAATGTGTTTCCTGTGTGTGGGGCGTCTAGTGTAGAGTCTTGTGTTACATCAAGATCACCTCCCAATAATATATTTTGTAAGGTGCAGAGGGACAGACCCTGAAACATTTTCTTGAGCGATGGGTTTCATAGGCAATCCCGTCTGCTAAGCTGTCATCCCTTTTTGTGATAGAAAGGGCACATCATGTCTTGACTGACTGACTGATGCATTTATAGAGCGTTCGATTGCCGAGGCGTCTTGGCGCTGAGGTGAGTTCATACTGATCCAGATGCTTGCTTATTTACGAGCACTTAGGAAACAGCCAAGTCTTGGGGCCAAGGACGCTTGCGGGGGCGCCCCCAAGAACGATAATCACAAAAATGCTCAACTATAGGGACAGAGATGCCATCCTGCAGGCGATCCGACAGGCTGGGGATCCTGCATTCAAAAATCATGTGATCTGTATTTTCCCAGGTTACACGCGACAGGTGCAGCAAATGCAACTGACTGTTGGGGGAGTGTAGCAAAAGATTAAAGCAATGGGACTGAGTTACATGTTAGTCTACCCGGCAAAGCTGAAAATACTCCATGATGACCGTACGCATTTCTTTACTACACCTGAGGAGGTGTGGGATTGGCTGGAGATACGAGGAGATGGTTGGAACCCAGCGCCTGTCAACTGTAGCGCCAGAGACTGGACCCAGGGTGCATGCTGCTCAGGCCGGCGGGGAGATGCAGGAGATGGGGTGGGGGCCTCCCAGGGATCCGCCTGGGTGGTGGTCCATCAGGATGGCACATTGGATCTGGAGTGACAGCAATCAGAAAGAGTGGAGGCGAGAGCCCTTGTTGAAGCGGTGACCACCACCACTTCTGATGAAAGTGTAGCAGATGTGGTGAAGGAAACCCTGGAAATGGGAGGCACTTGACACAGTGCTGGCTCAAAGTGACACTGATACCCCTCTGCGCTGGTTGAACATTATACTGACATTTCCTGATTGGGCGGCTTCATGATATGTCTCTGTGTGACACGGGCCTGCAGGTCCACTGGGAGTCCCTCTTGCGCAGATTGGCGATTTGACTAGTATGTTATGTGAGAAATATCATGGCGTGTGCGGCTGAGCAGCATGTGCTGAGTAAACAGGATGGGCCACTCCCTCCGTAGTTTTGGTTGTCTGGTGCTGAGTGAGTGTGGTAGGGGCAACTGAGTGTTGTGGCGCTGTGTGTACATGGTTGTGTGTGTAGGTCGTGTGGGTTTGTATAGAGTGTACTGGCAGGCATATGTTTCGGGTTTGTTACACTCTGGAACGACTGCTTCTGTGGCTGGCACTGGGCGAGTCAACCCCCAGAAAATTACCAAGAGTTGTGTATGAGCTTGGAAACCTGCCAGACCTCAGTTGAGGATTTGCTAAAGGGGTGGGAGTAGAAGGGCTGAGATGTTTGGGGAGGAACGAGTAGCTTGTGGCATTATGGATGCACATTTTAGATTATTGACGTGGAATGTTTGTGGGTTCATCTCATATGCTAAATGATGTAGGATACAGACGTACCTCCGCTGGTAGGGCATACATATTGCTATGCTGCAGCAGACACATTTGAAGGAGTGTGAGGTACAGAAAGTGCAAAGAAAGTGGAGAGGGCAACTGTACTCTGCCACATCTAACTATGCCCCAGGGGTTATGATTTGGGTTGCCCCGCAGGTCCCCTTTCAGGTCTGTGGATTTGAAGCTGACGTTGAAAAGAGATACCTCTTACTGTTTGGTCTGTTAGATGGTGTGGAGTTGTGTTTGTTGAATGTATATTTACCAAATGCTGATGATGGTGGATTCTACCTCAAAATAAAATGTGAGCAGCTCCCTTATGTCGGGATCCCCCTCCTATGAGCTAGAGATTTTAATAGTATTCTGAATGGGCGGCTGCATAGGCACCGTCCGCGTCGCCACATGAGGCTGAGTATGTCGACCGCGCCGAGGGTCATAATGGAGCGCATACACTGTACCGATATCTGGCGTGAGACGCATCCGAGTCAGGTAGTTCACATGCTACGCACAGGCACATGAAGCGTATAGCCACCTTGACAGGTTTCTGTTGTCGGAGGAGCAGGCTGCCACAATGCTGGATCTACATATTCTGGGCAGATTCCTTTCAGACCGTGCACCACTACTTTTGGAGTGGGGAGTAGGTGGAGCTAGGCCGAGGGTGCCCTTGTGGTGCCTACGCCTGGAGATTCTGGGAGACATCTAGTTCAGCGAGGAACTCCAGTTAGTGACAGTCGGTTACTTTGAGGCCAATTGGTCGACAACAGTGCAGAGAGGGGGAAGCAGGGTGCCTTAAAAGTGGTGACATGGGGGAGTGCATGTCTAGGATCAGCGATACGCGCCTCCGCCTCGAGGCAGAATTGGCCAGGGAGGAGAGGTCATTAATGGACGTCCAACAAGATGCACCTGTCGTGGGAGGGAGGCAGAAGCATTGTTAACGGGCCTAAGGAAGATAGGGGAGATCTGTGACAGGTTGGATTGACTGGTTCGGCATGAGGTATACCATGAACGGTTGAACAGGGAGGGGACAAGTCGGGGAGACTACTTGCATGGCTGCTTAAGAGGGAACGCCTGCCCCCGTTGATCCTATCGCTGAGATGCCGGTGTAGTGTAGTTCCTATTTCCCTAATAGGCTCTGCGCATTGGAATAATATAACCTATAGGTTTGACAAAGGACTAAGGTCGGTATGTCCCTATCGAGTATATTAAACTTAATTACTTGTGCCAGCTAGCTCAGAGGCCACTAGAAACTCCTTGAGAACAAGAAGGGAGTAGTTTCTGGCAACCGAAAAACATGACAACTTTTGTTTCCCTTTAGAAGCACGTCTCAGAATCGTGGAAACAATAGATACAGTTTCACTCAGTCAATCGTGCATGCTTAGTTTCTACAGAGTTACACAGAAAGGAAAGACGGGCGTTTCAATAAAAAGGGTTTATTGAACAGTCTTGTTTCTCGTGTTAGAGATATGTGCTGTTATGATCACAAGACAGTATGCAAGATAAATAATGTACAGCGTAAGCAGTAGAAATAAATAATACTGCGCTAGCATTATCTTTTAGCATATATTCACGTACATAAATAATATGAGCTAAAAAGGCGAGTACTCATACGATGCGTCTCTAAGCTAGTTCTACCCCAATGTACCTAACCTAGTCTAGGTTTAGGGAAAGGTAGAAGTAGGTGGAGTATTCTCTAGTCTGGTATACTAAGAGTATGTTTAAGTCTAGTATGCCAAGTATGGTATGCCAAGAGTCCCTCTAGGTTCTAGTCAGCTCCATACCTTGAGAATGAGAGAGGTGGGAATCTCTAGCCGGATCTGGAACTCTAACACCCCGCGAAGGGAGTCAGAACACTGGAAGCTGGATTCGTCTGCGTGCAGGAATGACAGCGTCTTCTCAGTGCGTCAGGCCGGGATACGGGCTCCTCTGAAGTCGAGGTCTCCTCTAACTTGCTTTGGCAAGGGAAGGTATATTTATACCTGGTAGGTGTCTTGGAATGTTAGCATTGACGTGAAGTCGGACAGAGGAAGACGTCAGGAATGAACCCTTGAGGTATAACGGTTCATACATAATAGATGAGTTCTTGGAGAAATCAATAGTCCTGTGCTAGGGGAACTCCCAAAGCTTAAGGGTCTGGTTTCTAAGAACTCGTTGTGACGTTAGGGTGGACGGATGTCGATGACCATGCCTGTATTTGGAGTGCACGGTTAATGCCTAAATAAGGACAGGGATTCTATGCCTATATAAGGGCAATGCGAATTGTGCCTATATAAGGACATGATTCAGGAAAACCTAGATATGGACCCCTAAAGCGGAATACAACACCCACTCCATCTTCGATTGAACGATAATACTAAATGCTAAACATTTAAATGCTAAACATAAAATTGAGTACCACATGTTGCTAAAAACATTTCTAAAAGCATTTTAAAAGAAGCTCAAAACTGTTGAAATGCAATAGGTACTGTACATTTAAAGCATTGTTTCCATCCAAAGCATATAACGGAAGTAAAATGCAACGTGAATGAAAACAGAAAATTATACATATGACGAAATGGTCGATAAGTTCTCAAAATCAAAGCCATTGCATATCATAGAATTAAATGAAATGTTAGACAAGTAAGGCGACAATGTGTCCCTGGAAGTATTCAAAGAAGTCCGTTTTATAAGACTAGTTCTACTGTAAGCAGATTGTTCATTTGCCATGTTTCCTCTTTTGAAAGAAGAAAAAAAAAAATTTGTTCAAAGGAAAAAGTTCAATTTCTGGGCATAGTTCCAAGTTTTGAAAATATGAAGGCCAAATTTCAATGGTGCCCTGGTACACTGTGAGCCGAATCAAAGTCAGTGTATGGGTCTGGCGTAAACATTAGATCATCTATGTCCGTAGCCAAAATATCGTCCACCGAAGTTGGTGACATTTGGAACACCTCGTGCAGAAGGTTAATTGCACAGAGATGAGAAACATCGCCTTCAGCAGAAGAAGCAATGTTCGCGTCCGTTGTTACCTGTGTGCCCGTTGATCCATCTCGTACCTCAGCAGCAGCCGGAAGCGTCTGTGAGATCTCAATGAATGCCGTCATCAGGATTGGTAGCCTCTGGGGACAACACACAGCATGGGCCGTTATCGGGTCCAGCAGAGTATCGATATCCGTTGGCATGACTGATGGGAGTGTTAGACAGGTGTCTAGCATGCATTCTTCACCGCAAAACTGGCAGCGTAGAACAGGTAAGATGCAATCTTGCCAGATTGGTCTGAATTACAGAAACCACGTTGTATTAAGTTCCCATATACGAGGCATGCCCAAAAGCTGTACTATTAGCTCTCGGCATTTCCGTTCAAGGAGGGCTCTCTCCACATCGCTCGGAGTGATGTTGGCGAAGAGGCTTGCCATAGCGTAGTAGGAGGAATAGAAACAGAATTCCTGCAACAAGTGCTAGAATTAACGGCACACCACCAAACACCGAATGTGCGAAGTTTGGGATGATTCCGAGGACAGCCTGGAAAGGTGCTAATAGTCCGGAACAGATGGTCTTAAATACATGTACAATTCCGCTTGTATCAGACATGTTAAAGATACGTCCTATCATTTCTACAAAATGTATAGGGCAGTTTGTATGAATTAAAGCCTGTATCTCAGCCGAAGTCCTTGCAACTTGTAGATCATAGGTTTCTTTGGCCGAGGTCAAAGGCACTGATTGTTGTATAAGCATGGCTTTCATTCTGCTTAAAGTATCAAATCGTATAAAAGAGACATTCAACGAAGGCCATAAAGGTGACTCCCTGACTGTGTCTATTGGGGCAAACAATACTTGCATACAGCAAGTGACCCTGGAGTTGACCGTTACTAGATATGGGATGCCTGGCAACATGCCACAGCAACTCTGATCATTCAACATGAGGTAACTCCCATTAGAAAGTTGGCCAAACGTTGGATTAATCACAGCAGCTGGTGTACCCTGCTGGTGGCAGGACAAATTTGCCACAGAACCATTACAAGCCCCGTGTAAAGATATGTCCTGACAAATCAGTGAACCGCTCAGTGCACTTTCACAGTGTGTACCGCTTAGAAACACTTCACGATCCCCACTCCAACATCTATAGGTGTAAGGTAAATTCCAGGATGTCTTAATGTATTCTTTAACCAACCTTTCATATTTGCCTGCTTGCATCTGTTTGAGGCAATACTGAAACTGGAAAGTAGTCACAGGCAGACTAATTTTGCCATGAATAAGCCATTCTGTAGCTGGTTTTTCTGCCACTGTGAATGGTAATTTTTCAAGTTTTTCAATGCTCAGCACTGTATACTTTGCTCCCCTTTGTGCCAGTTCGATCTGTTTATCAGTTAGATTGTATTCTGCAAACAGAGCTGTTGTGTTGATAAAATGCCAAGGCACATAGCCCGCACGCAAAGATTGCAGCGTCCAGCTTAATAACATAATAGAACGTAATTGAGATTGGCCTTGCTGTAACATGGCTAAATCTTGTTCCAGTATGTCGATAGCAGAGGATACAATACTGTCCAATGAATAAATTCTGGAGGACAAAGTTGTTAACCCATTGTCGACCACAGAGAGAGTTTTCTCTAAATTAATACGATCAAGTTCACGTATTCGTTCTGCGGCCTCCATCTGTGACACCTTCCATGCTTCATTATAAGCAGCATAAATGCCGGCATATATGAAACGTTTTTGACGCGGTTTTCTTGGTCCAAGCAAGAATTCCCTAAGGTCTGCGTCTTCTTTAAGTAAAGATAAGTGTTGTTTCACATCCTTAAGTGTAGATTTTTGCAGCCAATCGAGGCATAATTTTCCTACACTGTATGTTGTTACTACCCCCGGATGCTGTCTTTGGACGTATCGTGGGTCTGGCCTATGAATAGTAAACCCCTGTGTTTTATTCAGGAATCTCTCTTGACAGTTGTTTGTGTTTGTGGGCCAGATCAACCATTTTCTACAATCAGGATTTGTTCTGTTGAGTTGTAGTATGGTGTCAACTGTAACCGCTGCCTGTGTATTATTATCACTAGCAGGTGTTGGTACAGAAGGTGTTTTCATGTCTTTATTCTTGGCTAACCCAAGGCAAGACGTTTATTGCACAGTGTCATTCAAAAACATTATTTGTTGAGGGACGATACAGGCTCTAAACAAAGCTTCTATCCCCTGCACTTGCCAATCTTTAGTACCCCAGACGGATTTTGTGTCTATTGTCTCTTTCCACAAGTCAAAACCATGTCTAGACAGTTGGGCAATAAATGTTGCAGAGTAAATCTGTTTTGTATAAGTTAACATCATTTTCAGGCCTGTCTTGTTTACATTTTTATAGTAAAATGTTTCTGGATCAGATGTATTGTATCCTGAGAAATATGGAAACTTTTTAGCAAATGTTTTTGAACTAACTTTTGGTGGTGTAGGACAATGCTCCCATTGGTTAAACATAAACACATTTCTAGGTGTTGCAGATTTATGCAAAAAATGATGACCACAGTGTTTATAGCAATACAGCTGTTCATAGTCTGATGAACCCTCTAAATATTCATTATTAGAAAATGCAGCAGATTTTTCTAGGTCAAACATCATGTTATTTACAGTTTCAAAGTCCCAATCATCAGAATAGGTACTGGATGAAACAAAATCACTTAGTGAGATCTTAAATAAATGTGGAATGTTCAAATGTTCCGTCGGGCCAAAAATATCGAAATCTGTTTTGTCCCACACTATACCATCCTGTATAGGAACGGCTGTGATGTCCACTGCAGACAAGTCTCTTGTTTCACGATGGGATGATTTGTGAGGTTTTAAAAGTAAGTTCACTTCTTTTCTTTCAGTGTTCACATGGATATATCTGCCATTTATAAGCACGCTCAAAGTCATAACCACGGCTAGCCAAAGCAGGAAGAAAAATATTCCAGAAATAACCCAAAGTTCAATCCATGGTGAAACCAGATAAGTCTTTTTCAAAAAATGTAAAAAGTATTGTACTTGCTGTCTAAAAGTGTTTGATGCTGGCGACGTCTCGGGCTCACTTAGATCCTCAGAAAACGTATCAAAGTTAATGAAATAGCCAGAAGCAGTTCTGTCAATTGTTGGAATTGCATCAGGATTTGTAGAAATCACTGGAACCAGTTGATCACTTGTTACATTGGTGTAGACAGGTGTATTTGGACGAACTGTTACTTGAGTTTCAAGAGGGATGAGTTCCACAGCATTGTTGCTCAGTCCTTCATCTGTTACTGCTGAATTCTCGATGGTTATCAGTCTTTCAGTCTGAACTTCTTGGATAGTAGCGAGAGGAGTGTGTCTGCTACTAGGTCGGAGTCCACGAGGCCTACTATTTAGGGTCCGATTCCGATCTTGGCCGGTAGGGCACCGAATCGGATTCGGCTTAACCGGATCCGATTCGGAGCCCTCTTTCCCGACCGATTCGTACGTGCGTCCGGACGAGCGCGTACGATGCGAGCGCACGCGAAATCGCCGACCGACTTGTTCGCGGGTCCGAAGAGCTCCGACCGACTCGCACGGACACGACTTGCACCACGCGATGGAGACGTTCCCCGGCCGGGCAAGTACGATGCGCACCGTGAGCAGTCCGACCGACTCGCGCCGTCCGGCTCGAAAGAGCAGTCGGAGCCACACTTTGGGGGTCCGTGTCGGACCCCCCTGTACACGTAGCCGCGCGGGTCGCACACAGGGGGGACCCATGGGTCCCCCCTACCTGTGCATGTATGCCGCGAGTCGCTTCGAGGCATACCCGCTGTAGGGGGCACCCTTGTTCGCCTCGCACCCATTGGGTCAATGGGAGCCCGCGTACGCGTTGTACGTCCAGCTCCCATTGACTCAATGGGAGTCCGACCGACTTGAGTCCGATTGCATGCGTGCGCATCGTACTCGTTCGGTCGGACTGACAGAGTCCGATTCTGTTGGAAATATCTCCGGGTCCGGCTCGGTCGGAGAGATTTCCGGCCTGAATCGGAATCGGCCCCAAAGTATTGGCCACATACTGTGGTTTTTTGAGGTCGATGGACACAAATCTTTTCTCCTTTTTTCCAGCAAGGGGCGGCAGAAGTACTGTTCTTGTTCCGTGTATGGCTAGGACAGGTACTGGTTGTCTGTAAAAAAGTCCAAATTCCTTCTTGTCCACAATTTTTTCTCTGACTAGATCCCCAACTTTTGGAATCCAGACAGGCCTTGCTGGGACTGCCGGTTTTTCCCCAGTGGTGGTTGGCTGCAGGAATACGTTGCTTTGTTTCGATCTTAGTTCATTTAGATCCTGTAAAACAGCCAAACGATCTTTGATATCAAAGGGTTTATTTTCCACCACTATGCCACTACATTCTAGATCTGGCACCCACATTCTCGTCCCAAATAGGACCTCATATGGAGTGACCCCCCTAAAGAACTTCTTGGCAAATTATTTAATGAGCGTTGCACCCCATAAAGATGTTTGACCCACCCATCACCCGAACCTAATACTCTAGCTGTTATAGACTGCTTTATGTCCCGGTTTTTCCTTTCCACAACAGAATTTCCCTCAGGATGAAACGGAGAGGAGTACCGCAATGCAATGCCCAGACTGGCCATGGCTTCTTTGTAAGCTCGAGAGCTAAACACAGGGCCCTGGTCAGAATGTAGCGTGCCTATTGCGTATGTGCCGATAAAGACTCGCAAATCTTTTATAACAGTTCGAGCGTCAGCCGAGCGCTGAGGCCATATCCATAGGAACCTAGACTTAGAATTTGTGGGATTGCAGTTGTCCACAAGGACGCCTGTGCATAGATAGTCTAATGTTGTCTAACAATGGTGTCTGTCCCTGGCAGGCTACTTCGTAGCATGGTGTCTGGTGGTGTTCTGCATCTCGCTGTACCTTACAGTCTATGCAGTCATTGATGAAGATGTGAATCTGTGTATTCATTCCAGGCCACCAGTACATCTCTTTTAATGTCAATATTGTTTTAGAGATCCCTTGATGTGACAGACCCTCCCCCAGATGTGTTTCATAAATCAAAGCTGCTTTACGTTCCATGTTTGGAATTACCTTATCCCCCACTCAAGGGATTCGAGCAAAAGGAACGTTGTTTGCAACAATTATATAAGAGTACTTGAGTGGAAACTTTTTTGGTAACGCTGCACCACTGCCTTTGCTCGTAGCATTGACAGCCAACATTATCTCACTGTCTATTCTCGTTTTTGAACGAGTGATCGCAGCTACGGAAGCCGTCTGAACAGCCCCCTTTGCGGCTTCGTCAGCCAATGCATACCCTGCAACGTGAACGCCATCACATTGATGACTCAGTGTATGGATCACGTGAGCCTTTGGTAGTTCGTTTTTTAAGTGAACTACTTGTTCCCAAAGCGTTTTATGCTTTATTGTGCCACCTTTTGCATCTTTGAACCCGTTTTCAAGCCAAGTTTGTGTATATTCATTATACGACTGTACACAGTAGAAAGAATCGCACACTATTAGTGTGGGGAATTCTCGATCTGTACTTTCATGTGCCAGTTTGAATGCTTGTAGTTCAGCTCGCTGAGCTGTACAATATCCTAGAGATTGGGTTTTTGTGACCATAGGTCTGAAGTTGCCATCTCGCATGCGACCTTTAACGATTGCGCACGCTGCACTGTAAGCTTGCTTACTCCCTGTTGCGGGTTGTGCGGATCCGTCAGTGTAAATTATGAATTCATACTGATCGAGAGGCAGAATCTCAGTGGGCAGAGGACATTCATGTTCATATTGCAGGAACGCTTGTGTTTTTAGATCAGGATCAAAAACATATTCAACATCTGTTGCAGCAAGAGAATTAACCCATTGTATCCATCTTGGATGTAATGCTTTAGCATTTGGAATGCTCGCCTTAGTTACCGCCTCTAAGGACGGAACTGGGGTTACGACAATAATGCGTTTCCCTTGGGCTAGAGCTCTTTCTTTTGCTACTGCAGTTTGAACTGCTGTCAGTATTTTTCAGTTGAAGTGAAGCGCATTTCTGCTTGTGTATACAAATGTGATTTGTATGCAATTGGTACTTTTTCACCCTCATTAAATGTTAAGTAGGTGAATCCGCATTGACCCGAAATTATTCGGATCACTAAATTGCGTTGACTTACGCGTGTTTGTAAGTGATTTGTTGCTAACATGTTAGCTTGGAGTGAACGCCAAATTTCTGTGTGTTCTTGTGTCCAATTTTTGATTGAAAAATCAGGTTTGATTAATGCGTAGAGAGGTTTAACCCTTTCTGCGTAATTTAGAATGTATGTTCTTCCAAAATTTAGGAAACCCAGTATGGATTGTAAATTTTTCAGCGTTTTTGGAGGTTGGAGCAGCGCACACCTTTCTAAAAAGTTGGCTGCCAAGCTCTTGCCTTCACTTGAAAGCTCATATCCTAGAAAGAGGACATTGAGATGGGCAATTCTGGATTTTTTAAAGTTGAACTTATAGCCCTCAGAGGCGAAGCCCAGTATAATGGTACTCACCCTGTTCAAGTGTTTGTCCAGGTCATCGTCTGTCAGATAGATGTCATCGACATATGACAATGCCTCATTATCATAAATTTGTAGTAACTCCGTTACTCTCGCTGAGAATAACCCCGGGCTGTTCTTGAACCCTTGAGGGAGTCGACAAAATTGACGCTGGGTCCCCATTATTGAGAAAGCTGTTAAGTACCTGCTTCCAGGTGCTATGTTTTGACAAAAGAAACCATTTGAGATATCCAATGTGGTTTTATATTTATTACGCAAAATGTTATTCATTAATGCTGTATTATGTGCATTTTGTACTGCAAATGTTTTTGAACAAGTGTTTAAGTGTCTGTAATCCAAAACTAGACGATAGGTGTTGTCTGGTTTGGAGACAGGAAACAAAGGATTGTTCATTGAAGAGGTGCATGTTTCAATCACCCCTTGGTATTCAAGTTGATCTAAGATCTCCCTGACCTGTTTTTTAGCTTCTTACTTTATTGGATACTGCCTCTGTGCAGTAGGTTCATTTTTTAGATGTATTTTATGGTGAGGTGAGTCCTCATCCCATCCTACATGATTTTTGTATAATGCTGGGGCCTGGGCAACTGCCCATTTCCTGGCATAAGTATATTTTAGGTGAATTGGAATATGATTGGAGAAGGCAGGCATAATAATGCCCTCGCCATGTGGGCACTCCCTGACAAATTGTGGTGGCCAGTCTTTTTCTGCTAGAAGTATGTCATAGCCCCTTGAAAGTTTTCCCCAAAAAAGGGCTTTCACCTGTCTAGGTATGTCTCCCTCCATCCGGAGTGTTATTTCATATAACTTTTGTGGAGTACTAACCCTGGTGTCTACAGTCTCAACTGTAATGTACTCATTCAAGTCCACTATCTCCAGAAGTTCCTTCAGGTTCTGGTGAGGTATTGTGACTTCTGCTGCACTGTCCAGCATTGTCTGAGCCCATTCTCCATTCTTGAGTTGTGTTCTCAGTATCCTCGGCATGTCTGACCTTCAGACCTGCTACCTTCTTTTTGAGAATTGAGGTTTTGATTTATTTTTCGGAACGTGTTTGTCGTCTTTTGATTTCACACGTTCTTCTCTATGTTCTGACCGTCCTCTTCTTTCCGATGTCTGTGACGAGATCTGAAAGGTACGAGAGGAACGTGTATCAGCATCTTGATACCTGTCAGGCTTTTTCAAATTATCCCTATTCCTGAGGTTATACCTCCTTTCAGAGGGCTCCTTTTGAGGAGACCTACCTCGGGATTGAGAACGTTTCTCGTTTGAATTTTGTTTATTAGTTTCCCACTTCTTTTTAGAAGATGTAGGAGTTTGTTTAATAGAGTCCTTCTCAGGACTTTCAGATAGTTTTGGCTTCAATGGTCTTCCACCCAAACTATCTCTGCCTAATTCTGCATAAGATTGTTCTATTATTCTGGGTAGTTCTGTTTGATGTTCTGTAACATCGAATTCCCTTAATCGTTGGCGGATAGCCACTGCTGCTGCCTCCTCTTTAATATTAGATAATATTATTGTTGAGACCTGGTCGAAATGTTTCAGTAATTTCATACCTAAATTCAGAGCTGGTTCTGCCCCGTATTCGTTTTAAATTTGTTTCAGGACATCAGGTATTACTGCAATTGACGGAATACCATGTGTTTTAGTATAGATGGCAGCAAAGACTGAGCCCCAAGTGGTGCAGTCTTCCAGTTGTGGTGTGATCCCCATTGGTAAACAGATTGTTAGGATTCTGTGTTTCTCATAAGGGCTAGTATTTGGAAATACTGCTTCAATTTGAGTAATTTTTTGAGCTATCCAGAATGGTATTTGCTCACGTTTTGTGTCTGTGGTGTAATTATTAGTGTATTCCCCTGTTGAGGAGTTTGATTTGGAATGGTTAATGGTGGTTGGACTGTGAAAGTCCGCATGACATATTGGACCAATTGGCTGTACATTTTTATTAACTCTGTAAGTTGAGTAAGTAGTTCCTCGTCTGACATTATTTTGATGTCAGGATGAGGTGTGTAGCCGGCTAGAATCGGCCATGTTGCTCCTGGTCTACCTAGTGGACCGAGCCTGGTAATGTTTTTGTGTTGTTTTAGGGCGCCTTTAAACCAGAGCTGATGCTCCTGGTATGTTAGTGGAATTTCAATATCCTCAAAAGGAATATATTCCTCTGGTGGTTCATCTTCTTTGTAGAAGTGAAACAGTCTTGTTACTGAATTTGATTCAGGGAATATTACCCATGAATAGAATACCTCTGTCTGAAAGGATTCGTGTGCCTCTATCACGAAAACTGCTCTACCGCCTCTTGGTGGTAGGCCATTTTTTATAAGTTTTAGAGTGATGGCTCTTCTTAAGTTTGGATTGATGTCTATAACACCCTCCTCAGGTTCATTTAAACCTGTAAAGTTAAAAACTGTTGCTATGGCTGGGTCAGCCGCAGCTCCACCGTTCCCGGTGTTATTGTCCCCGTTGGTGGACATTTTGTTTTTTGAAAAATGTAGAACAAGTTTCAAGGAAACAAAAAGATAAGGTGCACAATATTTTGGAACACTGTATCCTTCAACGTTGAACAAACCAAACAACTAATATATAGGGTGCTTCCCTATTTAGTTATGGCGGATATTTAACCCTACCCACTCCAGACGTCTTATGGAGTATGTGAGTAGGGGTCTCTGAGAAAAGCACGACTGAGTTACTCAGTATATAGTGTTAAATTACTGCCTTACCAAACGTTTGGGCGCCATGTAGTGTAGTTCCTATTTCCCTAATAGGCTCTGCGCATTGGAATAATATAACCTATAGGTTTGACATAGGACTAAGGTCGGTATGTCCCTATCGAGTATATTAAACTTAATTACTTGTGCCAGCTAGCTCAGAGGCCACTAGAAACTCCTTGAGAACAAGAAGGGAGTAGTTTCTGGCAACCGAAAAACATGACAACTTTTGTTTCCCTTTAGAAGCGGAACACGTCTCAGAATCGTGGAAACAATAGATAACAGTTTCACTCAGTCAATCGTGCATGCTTAGTTTCTACAGAGTTACACAGAAAGGAAAGACGGGTGTTTCAATAAAAGGGTTTATTGAACAGTCTTGTTTCTCGTGTAAGAGATATGTGCTGTTATGATCACAAGACAGTATGCAAGATAAATAATGTACAGCGTAAGCAGTAGAAATAAATAATACTGCGCTAGCATTATCTTTTAGCATATATTCACGTACATTAATAATATGAGCTAAAAATGCGAGTACTCATACGATGCGTCTCTAAGCTAGTTCTACCCCAATGTACCTAACCTAGTCTAGGTGTAGGGAAAGGTAGAAGTAGGTGGAGTATTCTCTAGTCTGGTATACTAAGAGTATGTTTAAGTCTAGTATGCCAAGTATGGTATGCCAAGAGTCCCTCTAGGTTCTAGTCAGCTCCATACCTTGAGAATGAGAGAGGTGGGAATCTCTAGCCGGATCTGGAACTCTAACACCCCGCGAAGGGAGTCAGAACACTGGAAGCTGGATTCGTCTGCGTGCAGGAATAACAGCGTCTTCTCAGTGCGTCAGGCCGGGATACGGCTCCTCTGAAGTCGAGGTCTAACTTGCTTTGGCAAGGGAAGGTATATTTGTACCTGGTAGGTGTCTTGGAATGTTAGCATTGACGTGAAGTCGGACAGAGGAAGACGTCAGGAATGAACCCTTGAGGTATAACGGTTCATACATAATAGATGAGTTCTTGGAGAAATCAATAGTCCTGTGCTAGGGGAACTCCCCAAGCTTAAGGGTCTGGTTTCTAAGAACTCGTTGTGACGTTAGGGTGGACGGATGTCGATGACCATGCCTGTATTTGGAGTGCACGGTTAATGCCTAAATAAGGACAGGGATTCTATGCCTATATAAGGGCAATGCGAATTGTGCCTATATAAGGACATGATTCAGGAAAACCTATATATGGACCCCTAAAGCGGAATAAAACACCGGGACGGAACCATGGCCGGGATGCAGACATGCATTAACTCTCTTGTGTGAGATCACCTGGCGGTAGTGTACATTGAGGTGGCGCAGAACCAGCTGGCAGATACTAGACGTTTCCTGGAGGGGTTTGTGCTTCCCCATCTTACAGCAGAGCAGGGGAGAGGGCTGGAGAAAGAGCTCCAGATGGAGGAACTGAAGGAGGCAGTTAGGGATATGGCGCGATGTAGGTGCCAGGCCAGGATGAACTCCTGGTGGAATACTGCCAATCGTTCTCTGAATTATTGGTTAACCCGCTTATTGGAGACTCTCCAGGAGTCGAGGCGGCAAGGAGTGCTGCCACAATCCATGAGGGAGGTCCAGATTGTCCTGCTCTCTAAGCCAGGTAGGGACCCAGCAGACCCTGGTTCCTATGTTTATGTTTTTGGTTTTGTAAAGCGCATGGCTGCCCAAGGGCTTCCCCGCGCTGGTGAGGGCTGACAGAGTTACTATGCCAACTGGTGCATTTGAGGGGAAACAGCCAGGTCTGGAGTTTTTTCCTAAAGGAGGGTTCATCTTGAAGTAATCTGAGACCTAGTGGGAGCTCATTCCACAGCTTCTGTACCAAGTGTGAGAAAGATCTTTCTCCCCAACTTGTCCTTTTGACTCTGGTTGCACTAATGAGATGTAGTTGAGAGGATCTTAAGAGCCTGGTTGGAACATACCTAGATACTAAATTTATGAGCCTTACTGGACCTTTGTTATTTATGGCCCTATGAGCGATGCAGAGGGATTTGAACTTGATTCTTGCCTCAATCGGCAGCTAATGGGATCCTCTTACTTAAACGTAGCTTGCAACCTTTAGCAGGAGCCTGGCTGCAGCATTTTGCACCACCTGAAGCCTCTTTATTACATACTTAGGCCACATATAGAGAGTTGCCATAGTCCAAATGCGAGACTATGAGGGACTGGATCACGATTTTTCATAAATGA
The DNA here is from genome assembly GCA_963921515.1 of Calotriton arnoldi. Taxonomy (NCBI): domain Eukaryota; kingdom Metazoa; phylum Chordata; class Amphibia; order Caudata; family Salamandridae; genus Calotriton; species Calotriton arnoldi. The sequence goes on along the minus strand of CAWUFW010005003.1, from coordinate 318,815 downwards.
TCTGGGATCAGTGCTAGTATCTTCCTGATCATTCTGAGTAGCCCGAAGCCGTTTCCAGGTAGTTTATTTGCTTGGTAGTCCATTGCAAGGGTACTATCCAGCCGAATTCCCAGGTTTTTTATAGAGGATGTGGGGTAAGGAGGGTTACCCATACCAGTTGGCCAGCTATCCAAAGGTCTGGGAATGGCCACGTTTCCTAGTATCATTAATTCAGTCTTGTCTCCGTTTAGCTTTAAGCAACAGTTCACCATCCAGTGGGCCACTTTATCGAAACAGGGTACCAGTTGTTGGTTACCAGAATTGGGGCCATTTGTCAAAGAGACAACCAGCTGGGTTTCATCTGCATATGAGACAGGCGAGATGCCGAACTCTTGCACTATAGTGGCCAGCTGTCGAACGTATATGTTCAACAGAGTAGGGTTAAGTGACGATCCCTGTGGCACTTCACAAATAGTTGGCAAACTGTCTGAAAAAGTCTTTTTCCATCACCTGATAAGATCTGTTTTCCAGGAAAGAGATGAGCCAGTCCATTGCTCTATACAGAATTCCTACTTTCCTTAGTCTATCTATCAAGATGGCATGATCAACGGTGTCAAATGCCATTCTCAATTCGAGCAATAGGATACCAGCAGAGCCTCCGTTATCTAGCAGAGATTTAAGCTCCTCTGTGACCACCAGAAACACCGCTTCCGTACTATGCTGAGCATGGAAGCCCATCAGGGTTGGGTGGAGGATGTGATTACAGGCCTCTGTCTATGTTAGGGATTGACACTAAGGTACTGGCAAAGGTTCTTGCTAACAGATTGCGTGGAGTGGTGCCCCACTTGGTACACAAGGATCAGTGTGGTTTTATGCCAGGCAGGGAGACACAGATGAACCTGCAGAGACTGTCTCATTTACTACACTCTGTGGCGGATACAGACCTGGAGGCTGCATTGATAGCATTAGATATATAAAAAAAGCGTTCAACACGTTCAACTGGGAATATCTCAAGGAGGCGCTGAGCAGGATGGAGCTGGGGCCGGTCTTTCTGTCCTAGGTGCAACTACTCTACACCCAGCCTGTTGCATGTGTCAAAATCAGGAAATAGTATCTGAGTGCCTGCCCATTGAGAGAGGTACAAGACAGGGGTGCCCCTGGTCGCCACTCCTCTTCGCCTTGGCGAAGCAGCCCTTGGCTATTAGGCTATGCTGAGACGTGGCTGAATGGGGTATTCTTTCCATTCTCATTAAGGATTCATTTGAGGTTGTTGTGCCATTTCCCAGATGAGATATTCTACATTCTACCATATCAATCTTTTTGGCATGCTTATCTACACATTCTTTCATTTGATCAAGGTGAATAGCGAGAATATTCATCAAGTGTCAGTTATAAGGCTATTCCTCATTTCTAGAAGAATCATCTTCACCTCTTTGCTATTATTCACATCTTCCTCTGCTTGATCCTCTGCACCTTGCATTAACAGTGTGTTCCCATTTACCTTGGGATTTCTTACATTATTAATTGACATTAAGGTTTTAACTTGTTTAGAATTTGTGTACAATAGGATGGAATTCAATCAGGGACATGACTTTTCCATCAAGTCTTGCCTTCCCTCCCTCCCTTCCCACCCATCGCTTTCCAAACAGCCCCATGTCCAGAGTAGTATATCCTTGTTTGGTCAATACCCAAAGGATATCTGCACCTTGTATAATCCTGTGTAGCAGCGGCAGCTCCTCCACAATGGCGGAGGAGCGAATCACTGACAGAATATCGACTACCGAAATATCGACCACAAAAATATCGGAGCCGAAATATCGATGTCCACAATATCGAAGTCCTATCTACATTATGGTAAGTACAAAAATATAGAGAAAAAAAATATTGTTGTCAAAAACGTCGTTTTTTTTAATGTTTAAAAAATAATGTAAAATAAAGTAAATAATACATATAATTAAAAGAAACATAGTTAAAATTATTTTAAAATGTTTAAAATTATAACTAATACATATAATGTAAAAATAAATTAAACATATATCCTTATAAAATATAATATATATACTTACTTAATAATATTTATAAATAATTATTTTAATAACTTATAAATTGTTAAAAAACATTAAAAAAATTATAAATACATATATACAAAAAAACAATAATATAAATAAAAATATAAAAAATATATATAGCAAATTAAAAAATTACAATATTTTTAATCTTTTTAAAATAAATTATACACTACATTAACTAAGACAGTAGAGAAAATATTGGATAGTGGAGGGGATAAAATTACTATTCCCACTCCAGAGAGTGTAACAGTAGGGAAAGTGTTGGATAGCGTAGGGGTAAAAATTACTATTCCCACTCCAGTGAGTGCAACAGTAGGGAAAGTGTTGGATAGCGTAGGGGTACAAATTACTATTCCCACTCCAGAGAGTGCAACAGTAGGAAAAGTTTTGGATAGCGTAGAGGTAAAAATTACTATTCCCACTCCAGTGAGTGCAACAGTAGGGAAAGTGTTGGATAGCTTAGGGGTAAAAATTACTATTCCCACTCCAGAGAGTGCAACAGTAGGGGAAATGTTGGATAGCGTAGGGGTAAAAATTACTATTCCCACTCCACTGAGTGCAACAGTAGGGAAAGTGTTGGATAGCGAATCGGTAAAAATTACTATTCCCACTCCAGTGAGTGCAACAGTAGGGAAAGTGTTGGATAGCCTAGAGGTTAAAATTACTATTCCCACTCCAGAGAGTGCAACAGTAGGGAAAGTGTTAGATAGCGTAGGGGTAAAAATTACTATTCCCACTCCAATAAGTGCAACAGTAGGGAAAGTGTTGGATAGCGTAGGGGTAAAAATTACTATTCCCACTCCAGAGAGTGCAACAGTAGGGAAAGTGTTGGATAGCATAGGGGTAAAAATTACTATTCCCACTCCAATAAGTGCAACAGTAGGGAAAGTGTTGGATAGCGTAGGGGTAAAAATTACTATTCCCACTCCAGAGAGTGCAACAGTAGGGAAAGTGTTGGATAGCAAAGGGGTTAAAATTACTATTCCCTTTCCAAAGAGTGCAACAGTAGGGAAAGTGTTGGATAGAAAAGGGGTTAAAATTACTATTCCCACTCCAGAGAATGCAACAGTAGGGAAAGTGTTGGATAGCGTAGGGGTAAAAATTACTATTCCCACTCCAGAGAGTCCAACAGTAGGGAAAGTGTTGGATAGCGTAGGGGTAAAAATTACTATTCCCACTCCAATAAGTGCAACAGTAGGGAAAGTGTTGGATAGAGTAGGGGTAAAAATTACTATTCCCACTCCAGATAGTGCAACAATAGGGAAACTGTTGGATAGCGAAGGGGTTAAAATTACTATTCCCACTCCAGAGAGTGCAACAGTAGGGAAAGTGTTGGATAGCATAGGGGTAAAAATTACTATTCCAACTCCAGAGAGTGCGACAGTAGGGAAAGTGTTGGATAGCGTAGGGGTAAAAATTACTAATCCCACTCCGGAGACTGTAACTGTAGGGAAAGTGTTGGATAGCAGAGGGTTAAAATTAACATGCTTATCAATTTAATATATTTTTTAATTAAATAACCAATTAATAATTAATTAACAATTAACTAATTATGAATACCAATAAATTAAAATTAATAATTACTTTAATAACATTTAATTATTTCCCACCCTATTCCCCTATAAACCCACAACCCGCTCCTAAAATAAATTAACACAATTAATATAATTATCAATTAATAAAAGTAATTACCAATTAATAATTAAATAAAAATAAATTAATTATCAATACCAATAAAAATAATAATAATGACTTTATTATAATTAAATTACTTCCCACCCTATTCCCTATTAACCCACAACCCGCTCCTAAAATAAATTAACACAATTAATATAATAATCAGTTAATCAATTAATAAAAATTAATTAACAATTAATAATTAATTAACAATAAATTAATCAATACCAATAAATAAAAATTAATAATTACTTTATTATAATTAATTTACTTCCCACCCTATTCCCCTATAAACCCACAACCCACTCCTAAACAAATTAACACAATTAATATAATTATCAATTAATTAATTAATAAAAATTAATTACCAAATAATAATTAATTAACAATAAATTAATTATCAATACTAATAAATAAAAATTAGTCATTACTTTATTATAATAAATTACTTCCCACCCTATTCCCTATAAACCCACAACCCACTCCTAAAATAAATTAACACAATTAATATAATTATCAATTAATCAATTAATAAAAATTAATTACCAATTAATAATTAATTAACAATACATTAATTATCAATACCCAAAAATAAAAATTAATAATTACTTTATTATAATTAAATAACTTCCCACCCTAATCCCCTATAAACCCACAACCCGCTACGGAACTAAAACGCAAAATTGAATTAAAAATAATTAATAATTTCTAAAAATTATTATTTAGTTTACTATAATTAAATTACTTCCCACCCTGTTCCCCTATAAACCCACAACCCGCTACGGTACTAAAACACTAAATTTATTTTTTTAAAAATTCTAATTTCTAAAAAGGTAATACATATATTCTTAAAAAAATACAATACTTAACAAAAAATATAGAACACATACATATAAAATACATACTAAAATACATAACACTAATATAAACATCGATATTATTAACAATGATATTTTTGCAAACGATATTACTGACTTTGATATTAACAAAAATGATATTTCTTACCTTCAGGTCGATATTCTGGTCACCAATATTCTTGATGTCGATATTCTGTCCCTTCGATATTTCCATCTCGATATTTCTGTAGTTCGAAAAAAACACCTAGATATTATGTCTGTGCACCGGAGGAGCGTCACCCCACCGGCTCAGAGCCAGCAGCTAAGAAATAAAATGATATTTTATTACCGTTTTCATTTTTCAGCTGCTGGCTGAGCCAAGCATGTGCAGGGAGGGCGGGGACGGGCCATGAGTGGGAGGAGGTGTGGAGTGGGGTGCACTTAAAAGTATTCATGTCAGTTTGGCCAGCCATCTTAGGTCGGCCAAACAGACATGCACAGTTTGGTTTCTCCAACCCAACAGTATTTCACAGTCGGGTGGAGAAACGGCACAGACTCCCTGTGCCTGAGCGAGTGTTAAACCAGATGAGGAGTCTCTGATGGTGTCCCAGTCTCTGATGGTGTCCCAGAGACTGCTGGGAGCCAAAAGTAGAGGAGCACTGAGGTGCAAGGCAGCCAGCAGCATCATTTTTTTGTTATTATTAATTGCCCCCTCTGCTGATGTCCTGCCGCCCGCCACTTTTTATTGCCAGCAGCTGCGACTGCTGTGTAAGTAAGTAAGTCCGTTTTTATATAGCGCAGCTACTCACCCTTACGGGTCTCAAGGCGCTGGGGTCCGGAGTGGAAATTAAGGGGCCCATTAGGATGCCGGGCGGTAGCACCACCGCCGTGCTGTCGGATGTAAAAACCACCAGTTACCGTCCGCCCGCCCAATTAGGATGTGAAAAGTCAGCCAAACACCGCCCGTAAGCCAGCGACGCCGTTCGCCATCAAAGTGCGCCCGTTCACGTAGCGGCGCGGCCCAATGGACACACATCGTCCGACGAAATCACGTACCGCCCGGCGTACAAATTACGATGCCGCAAACAAACAGCTCCCACGGCTAAGAGACACCGCACGAGAAACCAAGGTGGAAACTCGATCGCTGAGTATGGACACCAAAGAGGCGGACCCCCAGAGCATGAATCCAGCACTGCAGGCCCTCCCCATGCTCTACTTGATGCAGAACCTAGGAGTCAACGCACCGCGGAGACGCAGGTAGGCAGACACACAACAAGGGCACGCAAACACCGCACACAGTGCAAGGGCGGAAGAACTGTACATGGCCCCCCAGACACCCCTGCGTGTACACGACACATCCACCACTGCACCCACAAATGTCACACCGGGCAAATTGAAACAACTCGTAACAACCGGGCACACACTACCTGGGACCAGGAACTACCGTCCCTGTCACGGCCCCGCAGCGCAGCGGCGAAGACGCAGCCACACATGCGCACAACGCAGAGCCCAACGACAGCGCCATGTATGCGCCGCACACAAACAACACAGGGCACAACAAACACCACACACCAGCCCCACCCTGAACGCACATGTCACGTGACAGACCTGCCACAGTCATGTCCCCAACCGGTAATTCACTGTTGCCAACCTGACGTCACACAACTGACCCGAACATGTCAGTGATGTCACGCCAAATTAGGACACACCCCTGTGTGCAAAACATGGCGAAGCACACAGCGGCAGAAATATCACCCAGCAGAATATGGACCCCGTCGGCAAAAGGTATGCCAGTACCACACAGAAACACCGATACCACCCTGCACCCAATACCAAGACATGCAATACGTAACATCAGCCTGGGACGACTCCTGGTGGCCAACGACGCTGGGAGCAGCCCCGACACCCACCGACCACGCACGCAACCTGGGAGTCATCCTCGACTCAACGCTCTCCATGGCCAAGCAAGTCAACGCAGTCTCCTCCTCCTGCTTCAACACCCTCCGCATGCTTCGCAAGATCTACAGGTGGATCCCGACAGACACAAGAAGAACAGTCACCCAGGCCCTCGTCAGTAGCAGACTTGACTATGGGAACGCCCTCTACGCGGGAGCCCCGGCCAAGCTCATCAAGCGACTGCAACGCATACAAAACGCCTCCGCACGCCTGATCCTCGACGTACCACGCCACAGCCACATCACCCCCCACCTGAGGAACCTGCACTGGCTCCCCGTCGACAGGAGGATCACCTTCAAACTCCTCATCCACGCACACAAGGCATCTCACAAAACTGGCCCAGCCTACCTCAACAGACGACTCTTCTTCTACGTCCCCAACCGCCAGCTCCGCTCCGCCGACCTCTCCCTCGCCACCGTCCCTCGCATTCGAAGAACAACCACCGGCGGCAGATCCTTCTCACACCTCGCCGCCAAGACCTGGAACACCCTTCCACTAAGCCTACGACAGACCCAAGACCTGCTGACCTTCAGGAGGCTACTCAAGACCTGGCTGTTCGACCAGTAGCAGCACCACCCCCCCTTCCCTCTCCCCAGCGCCTTGAGACCCTCGCGGGTAAGTAGTGCGCTCTACAAATTCTGTGATTGATTGATTGATTGATCAAAGATCCCGGGGACCGACAACAGGTGGCTCCAATTATAACACCCACACACAAGGCCCAACGTATAGCGGAAACGCAGCGTGCCGCCCACACACGGGAGAGGAGATAGCACTGAATGGCCTTCCATACCCACACCGAAACCACAGCTCAACCATTCAAGCAGGACAATACAGTCATTATCCCCAAAAAAGCCCAACACAGGCATGCAGAGGGAACCGTCCACTGGGCAGATAGCGCATAACACGAAAGAACATTTCGAACGGAAAAAGAAATAATAACACTCTCCCATGTGGTTCACATGCAAGTTATCTGGAAGGAGTCAGACACCACTGACCTTGACCATTCATAGAAGCATGTGGGATGAGGGCCCGTGTCCTCCGCACAAGCTACTATAACCCAAGTCCTGCCTCCCTACGACCATTACAGAATTCCCAGCAACGTCGGAGGTTGCACTCTGCAGACTGCACAGACAGCCGGAGCACGCCATCACATCGCCCTGCAGCAAAATGGCACTTGCACCACACCTACCCAACTACGCCGGACAGATGAAGGTGTACAAACATAACCTGATACAGATATTGGGATGTGAAAATCTGGCTCTGCTGAACGTAACTTACCGACTAACTTACCGCATCGCATTGTTCAGCTGCGTCATCCCCGTCTTCTACTGTCGGAGGTGTCCCTTCCACTGTCCTGTGGATTTATGTCTCTCCAACCCGGCATGTCCAATGGCGGACCTGGTACAACTGTTCAACCCCCTGGACGTCCACGACAGGATCTGTTCAGCCTATGGGGGCATGGCGTATGTGGCTGCAATCGGACCCACACTGCAATGGGACCACTGTGCCTCCACACGACGTATTCTGGATCACAGTTTCATCGAATGTCATCCCATCAGGCTCCTACAAGGGACAACTTACGACCAACACCTTGACAGCCACCATCCGCTTCATTGGATGGCGTCCATGTATACCACCAATGCCATGGAAGCCCTGCTGGAAGGTATCGCATACCTGACAACCTGTCAATTCGTCGGACCCCAACGCAATACCCCCAATTGAACAATGATGTCCTACACCGTACCTACGCTTGGCTCCGCACGGACTGAGCAGTTACCAGTACAACAACTATACCATACAACCTGCAACTAACACCACACCATTAACAACACTGCCATGATATCGGATAATTTCGGGACATGCACTCTGTTCCTCATCACATCCAGTAACTCTGCATGAACAGGGGGAGGCAGAGGCATGGGATTTGTGAATGGCAACCACATGGACTACACTGCACGTACAACTATGCCATAATATGTATCCTGCGCCCATGAACATATGCACCGGTCAGTGGACAGTAATCGGTCGGCTGTAGTATGTGAGAGCTGTCACCTCACCTCCTCTGAACTTCCGTGCCAGGACTTTTGCATGGACAACAAGTGCATCCCCCTACAACATGACCCCAGTGACTGTGTCATGTCCAGTAGCCACCACATTGCAACAACAAGTGGGACGCTGTTGCATGCACGTAGGCCCATGCCCTGATGACACCCCTCACGCATGTGTGTATGAGTAACTATAGCAGCAAACCTGTAACATGGAACTGAGATGTACTGTGCCCATGATGTCAAGCGGTCTGGTAGGCAAAATGTATACTGTCTGTGTCAAAGTCAGCAGCCCCACAGTAATTAGCAAATGCACATTAGCACAGCAACGGCTAAGCAGTTGTAACTCTGAAGCCCACATCCCACAGTCAACAACTAATCACATGTACCCCTACACCCTATGCTATGTGTAATCATGCTGAGTATATCCTCCACATGCATTTCGCTGCCAGTAGTGCCCACTATACTGCATCACAGAGGACATAAGTCCTAATACATGGCTTGAAGTAAATATGTGTCTCTGCTTATTCATTCCACGAGTACGAATGAGAGAGGATGAGAGTGTGTGAAGTACACGGCAGTCGTGAGATGACCATGTAGTCCACTGTCATTGGATGTCAACGCAAATGAGTAGCACAACTGTGGAAGACACACATGTGTCATGTGAAGCGGGAGTTACGCTTGGCTCAGGTGGGTGGGTGTGACGGGTAGGTGCGCACATGCAATGTTGAAACACGCTGTGTTGGGAGGATTCCAGAGCAGTACATCACCGCTCTCCTGGGAATTTGTAAAGACCACCTGTCTGGGGATGAATGTGAACTCGTGTGTGCACAACAGGCGGGCACACGATCAATGCTGCATCAGGTGTAGACGTCAGCCCACCCTCTGTGGACATGCTGGATACTGCTGTGCGTCCGCCAGGCCCTTGCCAAGGCACTCACATCCCCTGTCGACCAGGTGTATCCCCAACATTGTCCACCTGCACATGCAATCCAGGGCACGGGATGGCAGTGGAGCATGGTGGGTGAGAGGTCATGTCGCGCTCCTCCTGGTCACATCACGCAGGCAACACATCCTCAATATGTAGTATGGCACAAGTCAAATGGAAGTAGTGGGGTGACGCACACATCACGAGCAGGAGTGACGTCACGGAAGGTGGCTCGCACCATCTCACTCATTGCCTATATTCCCACACACGTTACATGCCATTGCAACAGAGAAGCCAGCGCGTGCACAAGCAGCTCCAAGCTCGCCCCAGAGAGGCCAAAGAGTGAATTTGTGGGTCCATGAGCTCCAGTTGGACGCGGCCTGGGCCGCTAGGGCAGCTACAGCCTCTGTGTGTTGCAGGTGGTGTATCCGGACTGCGGAGCCTGTCATGCATTGTCAATGTTGCCCGGGTCTCGACTCGGGGCACCACGCAGGTGTACGGCGTCCCGCCACTTATTATACCGCGAGACAGACCACTTGTTCAACTGGCCCCACACATACACTCCTTGGCCTCTCTGGGGCGAGCTTGGAGCTGCTTGTGCATGCGCTGGCTTCTCAGGTGCAAACGCATATTTGGGTGAGCGAGGGAGGCCATGAGTACAGGGTAACATATGACTGTCTGACTTCCAGTTAGTTTAAGGAATGACCCTGATGTGGTCATAAAAAGACGTGTCTCGTGTGTATTGCAACTAGTAGATAAGCCGATGAACTTCCCATGTCTTGCATGTAGCCCTGCACCTAGACCCGCACACTCGACACATATAAATGAGTACCAGCACCACATCCTTCCCATTCGTAGCACTGACTGGGTGTGACAACCATCGGACAGTCTTGTGTAGTCCACCCACGCGTACATGTGGGCCCTCCATGATACATGTCACCTGCGGCAAAGTGATGTCATGGGCAATGACGGAAGTGAGGAGAGCTGTCTGCCCCACGCACAGATGGCGCATCAGCTCAACAGACCCAGCACTGAGGGCAGCAGGGGTCACATGTGCAGGGGCAGCTGTGCCTGGTGTGAAGGCACATGCATATAGACAGCACATCGTGCAATGTGTAGTCTGCCCACATCTACTGTCCATTGTCAGGCGGACCTAGCAAAATATCACAAGACAACACATCTGTGTGGGTGTACCCACTGTGACCAACACTGCGCAACAATCAACGTACTCGCCCTGTGCATGCCCCACCCCGCAACGGAGGTCACATTCAGTGCCACTAACTCACACACATCCCTATCACGAGGCATGGTGTGTCCAATCGACAGGGCTGAGTTTGCGCTTATCCGGAGGGTCCTGAACAGGAGACACATGTAACCCACTAGGCAGTCTGTGATGTCATCTACTGGCATTGTGCAGTCAATGTGCAGGCCAGGCCTGCTGGGACTGAGAAGGGCAGCATGGCCCCAGCCTGACATTCACACGAGCAAAAAGTGCACTGAGACCTGCATTGCCAATTGTCTGTGTCACTGGATGTCTGACATGAAGTTGCCATGTACCACCACTCGGGAGGGACAGACATGTCAAAGCGCCCGAGAGCTCACATACCCCTGCCACCTGCAGTCAGCATGGTGAGCAGTGCATGTTTGAACCCCACAGGCTCTGACTCATAGTGCTGCGGATCAACGACATGTGTGTCCCCCACATGCACTCCCACACACACTGCAGTTGTCTCTCACACACAACTTTTGCAAGGAATAGCCATGTGTAGTGTGCGTGGAGCTCGGAATCCAGGATCTCCAGCTCCTCGCTGGTGAGTGGACCTGGACATATCCTCAGCGTCATCGACGTGAAGGTGGACAGGTGACAGCAGCAGGTGTTGTTGAGGGATGCCAGGCTGCAATCCCAGGTAGCTGTGGTAATGCCGGTCACACTCCCACACTCATATAGCCCCCTGGGGCAGGTTCAGTGGGTCCAAGCTGCTGCAATTTGTGTACCATGTCTGCCAGCTTCAATTGCAGACGATGGCCTGCTCCCAGCTGGCCCGGGACGCTTACCTCCATAGCGGAACACGCAGGGTGCAACCGCGAGGGTCATTGGAGTTGGCCGCAAGGGCCTGGCCCATGGCGGGTACAGTCCGCTGATGCCATGTGCACCACACAGTATAATGTGCGCAATGCATCTGCAGGTGTGGCCATGATTTGTGTGTGGGAGCAGGTCCATAATGGACAGGGCCACAACATGCTGTGTGCATAGGCAGTGATGGCCAGTGCCCAGCCTCCACATGTCTGTTAGTATATCATCATGTACACATTGGCATGGGAGCATGGGATATGCATATGCACACACATGCCATCTTTCACTATGTACATCTGCCACCTGGCACGTGCAACGTTACATGTCACTTGTGATGTGTATTGGCAATCACACAGCCGTGTTGGCATGGAGCTGTCAATGTGTACACCTGTCAATGTTTCTGGAGGTGTGATCCGTACAGTGCTGTACATAGGGTGCAGTAGGGACATCAATGACTGTCTCATATCCCCTCGTGCTACAGGTCCCACTTGTTTTGGCCGCTCAGCCTGTGTCCATAGCGTTGTTGGTGTGTGCCATACTCACCCAGCCTCGGAAGCAGTGTCATGCACAGCAGCCAGTTATGTTGCCGTGGTATTGCCGCTTGCCAAATATGCAGTCTGATACCATAAGCATGCCTTACAAGTTATTAAGGCCTAAATCCCCATGTGCATGCTCATAGCAATGGTGTGTGTCACTGCCCATTGCAATTGGCAGGGGACCTGTGCAAGTGTATTGTGGCTGTGCTGTCCCTACTTGTCAGCTGTTCTGTGATTCTATTGCTTGGTCAGTCATTTGTGTTTTGTGTATGTGGAAATGCCCTGTGGCGTGTTGCTTTCACATGTGTCCACTTCCATCTTTCCTAGGAGGATACCAAACATACATCGCCCCTACCAATTGCTGTCAGACATGGAGGATGTGGAGGTAATCAGGAAATTCCATCTGGACCGACCCACCCTGCATCGCCTATGTGCCTTGTTGGAACCCCACCTCCGTCCTCGCAGGGTGTATCCAACTGCATTTACCCCCACGGCTAAGGTGATGGCTGCACTGCATTTCTTCGCCACTGGGTCATTCCAACACACAGTGGGCAGTGGAAGTGGGATGTCCCAGCCCATGTTCAGCATGGTGCTTCGTGATGTACTGTCAGCTATGATGCTGTACAGGAACAGGTACATCAGATTCCCCAGGGCACGTGAATTGGCGGCAGTGAAGGGTGATTTCTATGCCCTTGGACGGATCCCCCACGTTGTTGGTGCAATCGATTGCACCCATATTGGCCTTGTAGCACCACAGGCCATGGAGCACATTTATCGGAATAGGAAGCACACCCACTCCCTGAATGTGCAAGTGGTGTGCCTTGCGGACATGGTCATTTCACACGTGTGTGCGAAGTTTCCAGGATCGGCCCATGACTCGCACATCATGCGCAACATCATCCTACCACGTCTGATGACCAATCTGCAACCGGACCGTGCTTGGATTGTTGGTGAGTATGTGTACTCGTGTAGCGTGGCTGTTGTGCGATGCTGTCTTGGGGACAGTTGGAATTGCAACTAATCTCGGTATTCCTCACACCCAGGGGACTCTGCTTATCCGAATGGGCCTTGGCTGCTCAGCCCATTACGTAATCCTCGGACCCCAGCTGATGACCGCTACAATGAGGCACATGGGAGGACCAGACGTGTGGTGGAGCGGACCTTTGGCCTCCTCAAGTCCAGGTTCAGATGCCTGGACCGCACCGGGGCGCACTGGCGTACTCCCCACAGAAGGTGTGCCAGATAGTAGTGGCTTGCTGCATGCTGCACAATCTGGCTATTCGCAAGCAGATCCCCCTAATAGTGGATGACGGTGATCATCCAGGGCCCCAGCCTGCAGACCAGGACGGGTCCAGTGACGAGGACAGTGGAGAGGATGAAGCTGTGAATGTGCGTCAGCAGCTCATCGCCCGCTACTTCACTTGACGGTGAGTGTCCATTTACGACGGCTGAAGTAGCTGTAGTTGTGCAGGTGTATGTGTGCTCTGTCACGGAGGCCTTTTGTTCACTGAGTGCTGTGTGTCAATGGTCCAGGTTAGTATGCCACTGACAGTGGCTGTTGCATTGTGCCCTGTTGCTCTGTGAGATGTGTGTACATTGCTTGTAGTTGGCGACAAGTACTGTGTGATGAGTGTGTGACACACTCATTGAATGTACTCTTCTTCTGTTTTTCACCCCTAGGTCCCTACAGCCTCTCCTGTCCCATCGACATACCATGCAGCAGATGCATTTCTGCTCATGGTGGCGGTTGCACATTGTTGAATAAACACAGGGCACAAACAGCAGATTGTGATCAAGGTGTATTTATTTTCAGCGGTGACATGTTATTGTGTGCAAGGTGTTGACAAAAGTGGTGCGTGCAGTGACTATGAGTTGACGGTCATGGCTGCGTGATGCTCAACATGGCAGTGTGGGGTAGGATCGTATTACATGTCAATGCAGTAGGTGGTCAAGGTGGCTGGCTGACTCACTGGCGTTTGGTGCGTGCGAAGTCCTCTCTGGACACCTGTTTCCTCTTCGGACGGCCCCTTCCACGTTTGGAAGGGGGGGGTGTGTTGGTGGGCTGCTGGTGGTGGCTGAGGAGTGCTCACTCGCTGTGGACGCAGGGGAACGCGATGCTGCACGACCCTGCGCCACAGCAGGTGGTGGCAGAGGTGGTGTTGCTGGCCTTGCTTGTGCCCTCGACACCACCACCAGCTGGCCCATGAGGGCCAGCATTTGGCCCATATGGGCGTTCATGGCCCTCAACATCCCAAGGACCTCCCGCGTGTCGCTAGCCGACCTGGCCCATTCTCCTTGGGCCTCTTCATAGGCCCCAAGGACTCTGTCGATTTGCGGCTGGCCTTGGCTCCCAGGCACAGATGGCGTTGGCCTGACCCTGCTCCTCCTACCAGTACTGCTGCCACCGACCTGCCCACTAGCCACATTGCTCACCACGGTCCTCGTTCTGGCTCCCAGGGTGGACCCCGACGGCCGGGCCACCCCTTGCGCTGGGGCTGTGGCCAGGGATGACGTGGTGGTGGTTGCGGCGGTGGTGGTGGTTGCGGCAGTGGTGATGGTTGCGGCGGTGGTGGTGGCCGCAACGACCTTGGCAGCAGGGGTCTGTGACTGGTCAGCAGCCCTGGGCGATGGGTTGGTGGGTAGGAGGGGCCCGGGGGAGCGGTTGTGCCCTGCCACACCAGATGGGCCTGCTGGGTGCTCCACGTCCGAGGAGGTGTCCAGCTCCTCTACATCCGGGAGTCCGGGTAGGGGGCTTGCGGACTGGCTGTGCTGGCTGCTGTCTCCCTCTCCAGCATCCAGCAGTTCGGCACCTGTGGGGAGAATGAGATAGGTTAATGTGTTGCACCTAGCAAAGTATGTATTGGTTGTCTGACATTCACAGTTCGTGCACTGTCGTACACAGGTTTCCCAGAGGCGTGTGTGTGGATGTACGATGTGTGTATGCGTGGGCAAGGCAATGGAACTGTGTGATGTGAACATGTGGCATGGGACGGATTAGCAATGCCGATGGGTGTGTGTTGCTATACTCCTACATTTTGTGGTTCGGGTGTATGCGGGCTCCAGACCCATCGACGATGTTGAGGTGAAATATGCTTTTGTGGTTCAAATGGAACGCTTAGAAACGCAGATGGGAAAAGGGGTACAGCCCCTCAACACTTTTGAAGTGAAATATGGTTTTGGGGTTCAAATGGAACGCTTAGAAACGCAGATGGGAAAAGGGGGTACAGCCCCTCAACGCTTTTGAGGTGAAATATGGGTTTGGGGTTCAAATGGAATGCTTAGAAACGCAGATGGGAAAGGGGGTACAGCCCCTCAACGCTTTTGAGGTGAAATATGGTTTTGGGGTACATACTGTGACATATGGGTGCAGAACGGGACATGTGTTTTGGCTACATGACAGTGCAGAGACAAAGGTGTGTGTATGTCTGACATCCCCAGCATATCTGCTCACTGTTATCATTTATGGACATTACAGTGCAAGCATTGTAGTGAGTGAGTGATGGTTGTGTGCCACACGACGTATTGCAGATGGGCCAAATCCTTGGTGTGCGTGCTACCCTCGGCCATGTGCAGCAATGCAGTGCTCTTGGGGTGTTGACTATATTATGTATGTTGTTGATCACAGTGTGACGTGCGCTTTAGTCACTGCAGGCACATTATTTGTCATGGGCAGGTATCTTTGCATAACTACTGTATGAGGGCCAGCTGTTCGGATGACATACCTTTCATGACACAGGGGCTGACAGATGAGAATGATGATATGTTGAATGTGCATTGTGTGCCCGTGTGTTTCATGGGTCCAGTGGTGTGTATGTGCATTATTGTGGTCCCACGCTGTTACTTCTAGGCAGGTTGGACTTACATGGGCGTTGTTGTACGATGTGTGGGTAACAGGCAGTAAGGACTACATGGTCAAGACTTCGATGGTGTTGCTGATGTGTGTGATGAGTGGCACGGTGCCCGCCGTGTGGGTCTGTGCTCCAGTGGGACTTGTGCATGCAGACGTGGCTCCTTAGGTGTTGCTGTGTTTGTGATGGGTCATGTGGGGTATGACTCTGTAATACATGTCCGTGTGCACATTGGTGACATGATTGTGACAGGGAGCAGTGCTGCATGTTCCCCTGCTACGTGACATGTCCCATGTGTTAGTCGTAATACAGTCCTCATGCCTACAGACACCCCGCCCTGTACAGTTTTCCACCTACAGGTTGTTTTTGAGTGCGCAATGCTATGGATGCCACATGGTTATGGGAGGGAGGGGTGCTCCATGTTGCTGGTCTGTGGGAGTGGGGGGGTGTTGTGAGTTGTGGTGCTGGCTTACCACCCACAGAAACCCCTCCATGTAGGGTGAGATATCTACCTGTCGGCTGCGCTGTCGGACTAGGGGCCTGGTGTGTGTTGTACTTCAGCTGTCCCCCCTCCCACCCACTGACTTTGTGTTCCGGCTACTTACCTGTTACTTGTCGGTTACTGCAGCTATGGCTGACACATGGGTGTGGGTGTGGTGAGTGCTCCTTCTGGCACTTTTGGAGTACAAGGGGACCTGGTGGGAGTTGCAGTGCTGGCTGACTGTACACATGCCTCCATGGTTTTGTTAGTTGGTCGGTTTGGGCTGAGTGTGTGGTAGTGTCTGTTGCATGTGTGAGTGATGTCTTGTGTATTGTGTACTGGACATGGGGGTGTTTGTCCCTCGGAGCTATGGCATAGTGGTAGTGCATGTGAGTACATAGCGGTGTGCTGGTATACATTTGTTTGTACTTACCAGCCTCCACTCCCCCTGGTATTCCGGTGAGACTCTCCGGATGTATGATGCCTCGCACCTTCTCCTCCCACGCCTTGAAGCTCTTGAAAAGCGCGGGATTACCTCCGCCAGTCCTGTCAGCCAGCTGCCGATTCTTGGCCTCCTTCTTCTTGACCTCCCTTTTCATATCGTGCCACCTCTTGGTGATTTCGCCTCGGTTGCGTGGCACGTTCCCTTCTGCATTGACCTGGTCTACGATCCTGCTCCACATCCTATTTCTGGTGGCTACTGTTGTCTGTTGGACCTGGTTGCCAAAGATTTGTGGGTGCACCTTGATGATCTCGTTGACCATGACCGTCAGCTCAGTTGAAGTGAACTTTGGCATTCTGTGTGCTGCCATGGTGTGTGGTTTGGTGTTTGTGGTGCTGGTGCGGTGTGTGTGTGTGGTGTGTGATGTGCAGGTCGTTTGTGGTGCTGGTGTTTGGTGGTGCTGGTGCTGGTGCTGGTGCTGGTGCTGGTGGTGGTGGGTGTGATGGGTGCGTATCTGTGGTGTGCTGCTGTCCTTGCTCTGTCGCTGTGTTCTCTCCTCTCTTCTTGGCTTTGTAGTGTTGCAAGGGATTGTGGTCTGTGAAGGGGCTGCTTTTGTGCTTACCTATGTGGGTGTGTCATGATGGTCTGTTGTTTTCAGGTGTGTTGTGGCTGGTGTTCTGGGATTAGTAGTTTATTTGTTTGTCCAGGGGGGGGTGTTTTCGGGATGTGTACTGTGTTTGTGCGTGGCTTGCTGTGTGGACTTGTTGGCCATGTTGTGTGTGTTTGTTTGGGTCCGCGGATGGTTTCTGTGCAGGGACGTGGCCGCCAGGGCTTCCGCCGTGTCCATTTCCATCTCTGTTGTTTACGATGGCGGGCGGTGTATTTGTGTAATTAGCGCGCTCATGTCGGAGCGATCCTAATTTCACGGGCGGTGTCTAGATCGTCAGGGCGGGCGGTTTTTGGTTGTCGTGCTTATTTGCGTCCGTGGCGGACGGGTGGACTTAGAATCGGACATGATCGGGCGGTATTTTTGGGGTTTTTTCCGCCGCGGGCGGTGTTCGCTTCGCGGCATCGTAATTGCTCGGTCGGTATTCAGACGGTGTAGGCGGGCGTATTTTTACCGCTATGGTGGATGGCGGATTTTTTACCGCCCGGTATCGTAATGGACACCTAAGTGAGCTATTGCCCAGAGTCACATGGTGCTGAGCTGAGCTGCCGCCGGAGCCGGGGATCGACCGTGAACCCTGTGCTCCGAAGTCAGCTGCCCTGGCCGCTGCACCACACCTCTCCACCTGTGTGGCACAATACTATGTAGCTGTTAACAATTATAGGCACTATGAAATGTGTGAAACACAAGTGAGTCTGTGCGTTCTGAGTTGCCCTCTCTCAGTAAGTTCTCCTACCTATAGAACATCATCGACCAATAATATAACCAAAGGCTGGATACTCCTCTATGAGCTTGATAGGAAGGTGTTGTCTGATTATTTATCGGTATCTGTCAAGTGTCCCTGGTCCTCTATTAGTTTGGTCGAGTATCATTTGCACAAATTAGTTTCTCTTGACACTTGAGATGAGTGATCTCTGGGTATAGGTCAGAGTTGTGAAAAAGAACTGCCTGGCATGTCAGAGATCCTGCTATCATAGCAGTTTCTCTCATTGTACTCAATGCTTTTGTCCAGTAGTGAGTCAGGTTTCGAGAATCCCAGAGTCACTTATCAGGTGTGTACCTCCCCAGCATTCCACCCTGGGGAATAGTCCTGTGTCTCTCACTCTTTTGGCCACAGTGCCATCTGTGTAAGATTATATAGAAGCCAAGCTTCAGGTGGGCTTCTCAGAGAAGTATGCCATGTTGTGCCATAAGGTCCATCCAGTTGCCATCCACATAGTCTATCTGTAGGTAGAGTGACCACCTATCTTTCAGCTGTTTGGATATTGGCTCTGTTAGACCTGTCAGCCCCAGGGTGGTCTTCCCACAAACCGTTTGCCTTCTCCCCTCCTGTGTCTCTGAATTTTTTTTTTTTGTTCTTTACCACTGCTAACTAGTGCTAAAGTGCTTATGAACATTCCCTAAAACATGATAAGACTGGCTTACACCAGCTTGGCATATTTATTTTACTTATAAGTCCCTAGTAAATTGGTATAAAATATAACCAGGGCTGCTACAATAAATGCTACTACCTGCAGCACTTATTGTGCCACCCACTTAAGTAGCCCCTTAAAACATGTCCCAGGCCCCATTTCAACTTGGCAAAATAAACCCCTTGCCAGGCCTAAAAGCCCCCTTTTTTTTACATGCCTATCTGAATAATAATAAGTTCAATGTGAAACTCACATTGAAGCATGACAAATGTGAGATGGATTTTCTGGATTTTAAATTATTTGTCCACTATGGAGTTATCCACAGTGACATTTTTAAGAAAAAGACTGCTTGTAACAATGTGCTACATGCCACAAGTGCTCACCCTAAATGCACCATTAACGCCATACCGTATGGTGAAATGGTGAGAGCAAGGAGAAACTGTAGTCAGGAACAAAAATTTAATAAGAGGTTACAGAATATCAAACATGATTTTAAGGAACAAGGATATTATGATCACTGTCTAAATATAGCTGAGGCAAAGGCTAAAAATTGTGTAGGAAAGATACGTTTCTTAGCAGTGGGAAGAACAAGAAGAAGAACTCTTCGAAGAACAGTGAAACTGTCCTTGTTACACAGTATAATAGTAACCATATCTATGACATTTTACGCAAGAATTAGCATTTTTTGGACTCAGAACCATTACCAAAGGGCATTGTACCACATAAACCATGAGTGGTCTTCCGTAGGAGTACCACAATGAAAGATACTCTATGTCCTAGCTATGTTAAGTCCAATGCAGAGAGTCTGCTGAATAATTGGCTGCCGGTGAAACCAAATGGTTTTTTCACTTGTGGGAATTGCTTGGTATGCAACTTGGGAAAGAATATAATCCCTAAATTCTATTATAACACACAAACAGAATATACCATAAGATCTTTTATATATTGTAACACGGTTTTTACAATTTATATCGTTGGATGTGCATGCGGAAAGATCTGTATTGGAAGCAGTACGAGACAGCTAAAAATACGAATACAGGAACATGTGAGGGCAATCAAGCATCGGGATGAAAAATATCCAATGGCGATGCATAAACATCAGAATCATCCCACCAACACACAGATTTGGTTTAATGGAATTGAGCAAATCAGTAGTGATGAAAGGGGTGGGAATAGGGAACAACTCCTAAGACAGACAGAAGCCAAATGGATATGTAGGTTAAGAACTGTCTCATTAGGATTGAATACGAATCACGGGTTTCATCATTTCCTATGAAATGGTGTTTCATTTGTAATATGGACTGAATGACATAAAATCTGTCCCATGATCACTTGTATGTATTGACATGTTTACTCTATTATTACCAGCACATTCAAATGTATCTCTCTCTTTTCTTTACACATAAATATTACAGAACAAATAAACCACCAAAATTACTAAACACCATAGTCATAAGAAATAAATAAACACATACCTAAAAAGTGTTTAACTTGTAAGAAATATGAAGTGTTGTTATAATAGAGTATGTTCCCCACTTTTGATATTCCAAGTCACAAAGTTAAAGTGACTGAGTTGGAGGATGTAAGATCACATGCCCTGAATAATAATTTTAGTAAGTCTCATAATTATATTCACCAATGGTTTGGAAGAATTTAGAGTATAAAGTGAATATGAATCAGGAGTTCCATCACATTCCATGAAATCGGGTTTTAATCTGTAACAGGGATTGAATTATATTAAAAAAGTACATGTGCATGTTGACATGTACAAACTTGCAAGGGAAATGAAGGGATGTAATATCAGAGTATGTTTTCCATTTTCACCATCCTAAGCCATGACGTAAGTGTGACCAGGTTTAAGTGAGTAATATTACACACCTCAAATAATGCCTTTTGTAATAACAGTATCCTTGCAAACGATGTTACCAAGATGGGGGCCATTGTAATCATGCTTTTTAGATCCACTGGGCCACTTAAGACTGGTGCTCAAACTATTGTTGTGGAACTTGCCAACACACTCTAATTCAATTGAATAGTAGCAAGCTTTGAACAGAGTGTGCCATGGAATTTGATATGTTTGACTATGATTCTCGCCAGTATAGTCTGATATGACGTGCATTGTTTGGCAACAAATAACTATCTGAAAGTAAGAGTAAATGGAACTACGTTCAACCTATATTGTCATATGTCACGGCTTTGAATATCGCAGTGAAGGTAGCGCAAATCATTTGATGGTAGAACGCACAAGTTGGCGCTCACTGTGAATAAGGTAAGAATGTGAGGGAAATGGGTGTGTTCTCTATATATCTCTTATCTGCAACTTCAGTTAAATTGTGTGTGCCATACGGGAATGAAAGTAGAGACAGACTAACAGACTAACTCTTTTGGATGTTCTAGTTCTTGTAAAACAAACTTAATTAAGAGGAGGTCTGCCAGTTAGGGAGAATATAATGTAAACATTGCGTCTTGTTGGTACGTTAACTGCACGTGTACAATTTAGATTTATTTAGTTATCTGCACCAAAGACTTTAAACTTGAAATCTAATACTGGGTGCTTATTTATAAGAGGCAATGTGGCTTCATTAACAGCAGGATATACGGACGATGATTTACTGTAACAATGTTCTCGACCGAAATATATTGGTATGGGGTTTCCCATAGCCATCATGATTCTGATGGGGCTGCAGTGTGTAACATTCACCCCACACATTTACAACTAGAAAAGAGTTTGTGCCAGTACCGTATATTCATGATAATTAATGATATAAGGAATTCCCCATAGGGAATGAGGCGATTAAGGGGTCGATTCCGATCTCGGCCGGTAGGGCACCGAATCGGATTCGGCTTAACCGGATCCGATTCGGAGCCCTATTTCCTGACCGATTCGTACGTGCGTCCGGGCGAGAGAGTACGATGCGTGCGCTCGCGAAATCTCCGACCGACTCGTTTGCAGGACCCGACCGCTCCGACCGACTCGCACGGGGACGACTCACACCGCGCAATGGAGACGTTCCCCGGCCGGGTAAGTACGATGCGCACCTCGACCGCTCCGACCGACTCGCGCAGTCCGGCTCCAAGGAGCTGTCGGAGCCGCACTTTGGGGGTCCGTGTCGGACCCCCCTGGAAGCGTAGGCGTGCGAGTCGCACACAGGGGGGACCCATGGGTCCCCCCTACACGTGCATGTATGGCGCGACCCACATCGACACGAACACGCTGTAGGGGGCGCCCTTGTTCGCGTCGTGCCCATTGAGTCAATGGGAGCTCGTGTACGCGTCGTACGACTGGCTCCCATTGACTTCAATGGGAGTCCGACCGAATCGAGTCTGATAGCATACGTGCACATCGTACTCGTTCGGTCGGGCTGCTAGGGTCCGATTCGGTCGGAAATCTCTTTGGGTCCGGCTCGGTCGGGGAGATTCCGGCCTGAATCGGAATCGGCCCCTTAATGTCTAAAATGATTATGATGTTTCTCTCTTGTGAGGGGATTGGGGAGTCTGACTCTTGGATATGTCATACAAGAAGGATAGTATTGATGTTATATCCTTACCATTTGTTTACCATTTAAACAGCTTAGGATGGCAACATAGGCCTGAGATATGTACTGCGAGATACAGAAATCTGCCATGATAGGAGAAATACTGACGTATGGGTAAGGAGATATATTAATTGATGATTTGTTCGAATGAATTATGACTAATATTTATCTTAAAAGAAATAGTTCAAGTAAGAGGTGCTGGATGAATTTTTTTTGTTTTAGAATTGAATTTTAACAGGTTTGCGTGTCTAGTGGGAGCAATTAGAACGTGGCTACTTGCCTAGACTTAGATAATTGGACAACCAATCAAGGTACTTTATATTGTGAATTTGACTCAAATTGATATAATCATGTCATACCCCTTTTTTATTAAATATATTTTTTTATAATAAGGGATGAGTAAATGAATTGGTCATATTTTAATAAGTGGTCGACCAATTCAAGTAGAGTCTTTCTAGAGAAACTATCATGGATACTGAATCAGAAATTTTGTGAACTCTTATTGAAAACTTGTAAAGTGCAGTTGACCCTACTGAAAAGAGCTGTATAAAGAAATCAAATTTAAGTATGAGTATAAAAAGAATAAATGAGCATGGTAAAGAAGGGACAGGACTGTGATTAATGGGACATATAGTATCACCTAAGATGTTGGAAGATGCGTATATTAAATGTGAAAAATATATGAGTATGCATATGAATTATTGATCCCCCCAAGAAACTTGTAGTCAGAAACGTTGGACCTATTATTTGTTCTGAGTTGATGGCCTTGCTTCATAAGTAAGCGTTGCTTTGTAAGAAATGTAGCACTTGAAATGGGTTGCACACAGATGTTCAAATCAAGTGGTGAAGAATTGTCACCTAACTTGTGTGAGGACTGCCAAGATGTAATTGGGCAGTTGGTGCGACGTAAATAGTTTTTAATTGGTTTAAGCACTTTTTTCTTTGTTATGGTTTAAATTATGCGTATACTGTTTGTAGCCCTGAAGAAGTCTCTCGTGAAGAGACGAAACGCATTGGCTACTGAAAATAATTTTAACTCTATGAAGATTTGAATAAACACATTTTTAACGAAACAAGGAGTTTGTGGATGAATTTTGTGCAACCGAAGTTGTAATAAGCTGTATACTACATGTGCATGGAAGTAAAACTGTGTGTGCTGGTCACTCTTGCTTAGTTTTTTTATTACATATAAGTCACCCCTAAGGTAGGCCCCAAACAGCCCCTAGGTCAGTGCATATTGTATTTAAAAAGTTGGTCATATACTTTTACATGTCCTGGTAGTGAAAACTCACAAATTTGTTTTTCACTACTGTGAGGCCTACCTCTCACATAGGATAACATTGGGATCCCTTATTATATTTAATAAGTGGTATGTTTTGTTTGGGAGCAAGTAGAAATGTCACGTTTGGTGTCTACGTAATTGTAATTTGCAATCCTCTTCATGGTAAAGTCTGATTTTAAGTCACAATTCTGAAAATGCCACTTTTAGAAAATTGGAATTTTATTGTCCTAACCATTTGGTGCCTGCACCCTGTTTCCTGGGTCACATGACTATTCCTCCCAGACAGCCACATAATAGAGGGACGGGGTGTTGGCAGGATGGGGCATCCAAAGCAGGATGAGGGGGGCATCCAAAGTAGGATGAGGAGAGCTGTCCAGAGCCCCACTTGCACTTAAAAAATACAGTGCCTGAGCTCATACATAAAGAACTTTGCACTAGCCTATTGTGCCTCGATAGACTGAGATCAGGACAGCAAATTCCAGGCATGTTTGTGGGGGAAAAACTCCAGAAGTTTCTGCCACATCAAAGCTGGCACTAGTTATAAAAATAGGACCCTCAGGCCCACTCTTCCGTTCACTTCTGGAGGACTGCCCTGCTGCAAGTGGCCTGCTGTGTACTTCAGATGACTGCTTTGCTGCATCAAGAGGACTCCCCTGCTGCCTGAAGCCTATCTTGTGCCCTCAGATGACTGTCATGCTGCCTGAGACCTGCTTTCCTGCTTGAACTTAAGACTTCCAGAGTGACTCCAAGGGCTATTTGGCTGGCTTCCTTATCAGAGTCACTGGGACATTAAAAGGTTCCAACAATCTTGAACCCACACCTGGACCCAGCCTGAGTGAGTTCTGAGCCTCCAAGTGGCGCACCTCCAATCCTCAACCCTTGGAAGTGGTGTTGTGCACAGATAACCCAAATGCAAAACTTGGGACTTAGCAAATGTCCTGCCAAAAAGTAATCTGAGAACCGAGAGGAGACCGGAACCTACCTGCTCGGTGATTTGCCTAGGGTGCATCACCGGTGGGCCTGACTTCGCGGCAGCTCCTGCTACGTCCTTCTCCGCAGCACCAAATCCTGTTCAGCGGCTCATCCCACAAAGGGAATGCAGTCTCATAGAACCCTTGTTGGCTACAGCCTTTAGCTTTGCCTCGCTGGAGATTTTCAACTTCCATAAGAGAGACTAAGGGGTCGATTCCGATCCCGGTCGGAGTCGCACCTAACACCATTCGCCCGGGAAAAAAACCAGGCGAATGCGTGTTTCCCGACCGATTCGCACATACGTCCGAACGAGCAAGTACGATGCGCATAACTGCCCAAATCCCGACCCAGTCGCACTCACCCAATACAGCTCCTGTTCTCCGACCGATGCAGATCCGGAAACGCAGAATCGAGTCGCACGGAGGCCCAAACGCAGCCCCGTCCGGCCGGACAAGTACGATGCGCCTTCCGTACGTGCCGAACCCGTCGCTACGCACGGCACGTCAAAGCATCCGGGAAAGGCGCACATAAGCTCCGATTCGCGCCACAAGACGATCCACGGCTACGAGACGAACAAGCCAGCGACAAGGACGAGGCGAAGCAAAGAGAAAGACGAACGAGACGAACCAACCATGAATCCCATCGCGCCGATCCTACCAATACTCTACATCTATTACCGGAACTGGTACGGACGCGTACGGCGCAGAAGGTAAGTCAGACACCCACCACACAAACAAACCACACGTACCCGACATATAACACACACACATAGGGATGCAGAAATTACTTACACCAGCAACAGCAGCACCATAGGGGCGGGATGGCTATCACCAATGCCACATACACACATAGGGGCCTGGATGCCAACCACGAACACCACCCCTACCCATGGGGGGCTGGATGCCTACCACTACCACCACCACTACCCATGGGGGGATGGATGCCTACCACTACTACCACCCCAACCCAGGGGGTGCTAGATGCCTACCACTACTACCACCCCTACCCATGGGGGGCTGGATGCCTACCACTACCACCACCCCTACCCATGGGGGGCTGGATGCCTACCACTACTACCACCCCTACCCAGGGGGTGCTAGATGCCTACCACTACTACCACCCCTACCCATGGGGGGCTGGATGCCTACCACTACCAATCAATAAAAACAAGGGAGATACCCTTCAAGTCCAATCAGGGACAGGGAAAATTCAAACAAAATTACCAAGCGGGTCCCTACTAGATACTATGTACCACAAAAAAAAATTCTATGTACCAAAAAAATATATATTGTACTGGTGTTTAGAGAAATACATAAAAACAATATAATTATATCATAACAATGAGTCAGAACCAACATGCAAAAATACAATCGAAATGTATAAATAACTAAAATTCACATGAACATATATCAATAAATATTTATTAACATTTGTATACACAATCACTTTCATAAAAAAGGTTAAAAAAACATTTCATATTGCTATATACAATCATTCAGAAAACAGAATTGTAAATGACATGAAAACAAAGTTGTCGACGCTGCGTTTCGGTGAGTGAATGTATAGACACCTTCCTCAGGACAGTTTTCTAGACAATAAAAACATTATGACATTATAAAAACACACATTATGGCATTATAAAAACACATGTTGCTGACATCACTGTAGTATTGTTATAAAAAACTATCAAAAACATATTTAGTACATAAACTTGTAACTGCATTCTATTTACTCTATTATTACCAGCACATTCAAATGTATCTCTCTCTTTTCTTTACACATAAATATTACAGAACAAATAAACCACCAAAATTACTAAACACCATAGTCATAAGAAATAAATAAACACATACCTAAAAAGTGTTAAAAACAGGACTAGAATTCAATACTTCTAGACCTTTGTATGACACAATTAGTGGAAGTGAGGGAGTAAGGATGATCAACTCGTCAAAGTACCTTAGATGCCAAAAAAAGAAGAATATATTTAATCAATGATAGTAATTAATCCACGGTGTATCCAAATTGGATTTAAAACCAATACAAAACAACATACCTTGCGATAATGAATTAAGTCGGTATATGTATGTACATTGATGCCACCGTGTATTTATCATGCACTGGAGTCCCCAAATGCTGGAAAATAGATATACAAAGGTATTAATACCCATGATCTACAGGCGGACAAATTGATGAGCGACCAGCGCTAAAACTACATCTTACCAGAAATTTGAAAAGAACTGGAACCAATCACAAGGCAAGGGGTACGTCGTAACAAAGATCCCCAGGATAAACAAAAGTGCCACTGAATTCAATCAATATCTAGGGCAACAGTTGTTCAGGCATATATGCAGCCGTAGTGATAAGTACCTATGATCAAAAAGATATGCAAGTCAAAGTAAACCATATACTCTAATCTATTTTATGGTCGTTCTTAAAGATATTAATCGACAAATAGCCACATGTAAACATGTGAATCATAGATTCCCCAAAAATAATGGCATCTACTTTTATGTTCCATATTATTTTCTAAACGGTTGTGGTTACGTCTACTAAAAACTCACGACATATATTGTAAAGCGTGATAATTATTAACTAGAAAGGGGATCTATTTAGCTGGTCATTGTTATTGTTCATAATCAACAATCTACCTCAAAACGAAATATGGACTTCGCTGAGAACAGTTGTTCCCGACGTGACCAACCTAATAACGTCTACTTATATAATCCATACTCCTATCCAAGATGATTATAATTACATCTATTAGTCAAAACACGGCATGCATTCACCGCGTAACACAAATTGCGCCGCTCAGCTACCTAAAAATGAGACATGAACTGCGCTGAGAACAATTGTTCCCGACGTGACCGTAAATACTCTCTATGCGGCGCTGGATACCTCTACCTCTACAACTATTAGTAAAACACGGCATGTATTCACCGTGTAACACTCATTGCGCCGCTCAGCTAAAAATAAAACATGGACTGAAATAGATACAGTTGTTCCCGACGTGGCCAAAAATATTCTCTATGCGGCGCTGGATACCTCTACATATCTGGCGATGTGACTTTAGACATTGAGGCATTGTATACCAATATTCCACAAAATAATACTATTCAGATGGTTGAGGACTTGCTTAATATAGAAGATGCTGACCTATCCCCCCATGCGACATTTATAGTTGAATGTGTGAAGATTATATTAAAAAATAATATTTTCTTATTTGGTAAAGAATTTTATAAACAGATCAAGGGCACCAGTATGGGAGCTACTTGTGCTCCCAGTCTGGCTTGTCTATATGTAGCACAGTTTGAGGATAAACATATTTTTAATGATTTGGCACCTTTTTTTGAGAACATCACAAACTGGTCCCGATATATAGTTGATGTGTTCTTTATTTGGACAGCTACATCAGAAAATTTAGTTTAGTTTATACAGTGGATAAATTTGGGAGATGATAACCTGAAATTTACTTTTAATATGAGTAAAATTGAATGTGAGTTTTTAGATATCAAGATTAAACATGTAGAGGGGGTACTGAATGTAGAACTTTTTACGAAAGCTACTGATAGGAAACAACTGTTCTCAGCGCAGTCCATATTTCGTTTTGAGGTAGATTGTTGATTATGAACAATAACAATGACCAGCTAAATAGATCCCCTTTCTAGTTAATAATTATCACGCTTTACAATATATGTCGTGAGTTTTTAGTAGACGTAACCACAACCGTTTAGAAAATAATATGGAACATAAAAGTAGATGCCATTATTTTTTGGGGAATCTATGATTCACATGTTTACATGTGGCTATTTGTCGATTAATATCTTTAAGAACGACCATAAAATAGATTAGAGTATATGGTTTACTTTGACTTGCATATCTTTTTGATCATAGGTGGTTATCACTACGGCTGCATATATGCCTGAACAACTGTTGCCCTAGATATTGATTGAATTCAGTGGCACTTTTGTTTATCCTGGGGATCTTTGTTACCACGTACCCCTTGCCTTGTGATTGGTTCCAGTTCTTTTCAAATTTCTGGTAAGATGTAGGGGCATATTAGCAAGACCGGCGATAAAATTATCGCCGTTTTAGCGGCAGGAAACTGCCGCTAAAGCGGCGATAATGGGCTTGCTAATATGCGTTATAGAATTCAATGAAGCCCAGGTTAGATGTCCTGCACATCTAACCTGGGCTTCTATTGGAATTCTCCTAACGCATATTAGCAAGCCCATTATCGCCGTTTTAGCGGCAGTTTCCTGCCGCTAAAGCGGCGATAATTTTAACGTGGGTCTTGCTAATATGCCCCGTAGTTTTAGCGCTGGTCGCTCATCAATTTGCCCGCCTGTAGATCATGGGTATTAATACCTTTGTATATCTATTTTCCAGCATTTGGGGACTCCAGTGCATGGTAAATACACGGTGGCATCAATGTACATACATATACCGACTTAATTCATTATCGCAAGGTATGTTGTTTTGTATTGGTTTTAAATCCAATTTGGATACACCGTGGATTAATTACTATCATTGATTAAATATATTCTTCTTTTTGGCATCTAAGGTACTTTTGACGAGGTGATCATCCTTACTCCTCACTTCCACTAATTGTGTCATACAAAGGTCTAGAAGTATTGAATTCTAGTCCTTTTAACACTTTTTAGGTAGTGTGTTTATTTATTTCTTATGACTATGGTGTTTAGTAATTTTGGTGGTTTATTTGTTCTGTAATATTTATGTGTAAAGAAAAGAGAGATACATTTGAATGTGCTGGTAATAATAGAGTAAATAGAATGCAGTTACAAGTTTATGTACTAAATATGTTTTTGATAGTTTTTTATAACAATACTACAGTGATGTCAGCAACATGTGTTTTTATAATGCCATAATGTGTGTTTTTATAATGTTATAATGTTTTTATTGTCTCAGAAAACTGTCCTGAGGAAGGTGTCTATACATTCACTCACCGAAACGCAGCGTCGACAACTTTGTTTTCATGTCATTTACAATTCTGTTTTCTGAATGATTGTATATAGCAATATGAAATGTTTTTTTAACCTTTTTATGAAAGTGATTGTGTATACAAATGTTAATAAATATTTATTGATATATGTTCATGTGAATTTTAGTTATTTATACATTTCGATTGTATTTTTTGCATGTTGGTTCTGACTCATTGTTATGATATAATTATATTGTTTTTATGTATTTCTCTAAACACCAGTACAATATATATTTTTTTGGTACATAGAATTTTTTTTGTGGTACATAGTATCTAGTAGGGACCCGCTTGGTAATTTTGTTTGCCTACCACTACCACCACCCCTACCCATGGGGGGCTTGATGCCTACCACTACTACCACCCCTACCCAGAGGGTGCTAGATGCCTACCACTACTACCACCCCTACCCATGGGGGGCTGGATGCCTACCACTACTACCACCCCTACCCAGGGGGTGCTAGATGCCTACCACTACTACCACCCCTACCCAGGGGGTGCTAGATGCCTACCACTACTACCACCCCTACCCATGGGGGGCTGGATGCCTACCACCACCCCTACCCATGGGGGGCTGGATGCCTACCACTACTGCCACCCCTACCCAGGGGGTGCTAGATGCCTACCACTACTACCACCCCTACCCAGGGGGTGCTTGATGCCTACCACTACTACCACCCCTACCCATGGGGGGCTGGATGCCTACCACTACCACCACCCCTACCCATGGGGGGCTGGATGCCTACCACTACTACCACCCCTACCCATGGGGTGCTAGATGCCTGTCACTACTACCACCCCTACCCAGGGGGTGCTAGATGCCTATCACTACTACCACCCCTACCCATGGGGGGCTGGATGCCTACCACTACCACCACCCCTACCATGGGGGGCTGGATGCCTACCATCAACACCACTCCCACTCATAGGATGGACAATGCATGACACAACCAGCACACTACAACCTATGGAATGCAAGAAAAAGACATCCCCCCAACACCATGACAAGCGTGTGTAGACTGTGTCAAATGCCTACAACACTGAACATGACTTTGAACACACAATGTGACCCCCTATCACATGTGTCACACATAAATGTGTGTGGCCTCCACAATGCAAGCAGACCATGACCACTGTGGCAATGGGGTCCAACCCCCATCATCACAGTGACCAAAAGGTAAGTGTGGGGTCCATAGCTGAAGCACATTTTGAACATTGTGGCAATGGGGTCTAAGCCCCCATCATCACAGTGACCATAATGTAAGTGTGGGGTCCATAGCTGAAGCACATTTTGAACATTGTGGCAATGGGGTCCAACCCCCATCATCACAGTGACCAAAAGGTAAGTGTGGGGTCCATAGCTGAAGCACATCTTGAACATTGTGGCAATGGGGTCTAAGCCCCCATCATCACAGTGACCAAAATGTAAGTGTGGGGTCCATAGCTGAAGCACACTTTTGAACATTGTGGCAATGGGGTCCAACCCCCATCATCACAGTGACCAAAAGGTAAGTGTGGGGTCCATAGCTGAAGCACATTTTGAACATTGTGGCAATGGGGTCTAAGCCCCCATCATCACAGTGACCAAAAGGTAAGTGTGGGGTCCATAGCTGAAGCACATCTTGAACATTGTGGCAATGGGGTCTAAGCCCCCATCATCACAGTGACCAAAAGGTAAGTGTTGACATTGAAAAAGCTGCAACTGCCAAACTGCATGGATGATTCCTGGTCACAGAACAACAAACACATCAGTGGCAAAGTAGTGCTTGTGTCCCATAGCAACATAGATTGGGGGAGGCAAACAGTGCAGTGCAAATAAGACATACCTTTGGCCATGTGCAGACAAACATCACCCATGGGGGCTGACACTGTCAACATTCATCAATGACACAATGACAGAAGTGACCATCAGAATGCAGACCCACATATTTGCACCAATGGGCACACAAATGTAGATATCCTGTGGAGACTGTAGATGTGAGGTGAACAAATACCATACCATGGCAGCAATGGGACACACAAACAATGATCATTGTGCTGACTGATGACCTAGGAGTCCCAGGGACAGCAGGTGAAACCCACCAAACAACATACAGCCAATGGCACACTAAAGATATGCCAATGCAGTGGTGCAGATGCACAAACACAAACAGGCAGCCCCACACTGCACATCAAACACAACAGGTGAGGGGGGTGCCAGTGTCCCCAGGCAACCACACAACACATGATGAGGCCTGAATACCAATTACACAGATGCGCATACAGTGCCACACAAAAGTAACTCATGGATCCAAATCCCCTATGTGGGCAATCAGGCATTGTTAGATGAGAGGGAGCACAAATCACACATGTCACACAAGCATGTAGGAACAGCAACTGACACAGCAAGACACAGACACACCACAGCACTACCCCCAGGGTCCCCACAATGTGTTGACCCTGGGCTGCATGACAATCCCACTGTGATGACAAAGCTAGATGTCGTTCACACTGTGAACCACAGTCATGTGTCCTGATCAACAAACTACCATCACACCTACACAAGCACAAATCAATCAGCACGGCCAGTAAGCCAAGGCCAACATGGAGGCAGGGGTCTAGCCGGGCAACAACTCTCATCTGCACACACTCAACACCACACACCTCGACCTCCAACAATGTGCAGCAGTGAAGATCACATGCACTGGTGACATTGCACATGCACCCATGACAATCCCATGGGGGGGGTGGTAACTAAGGTGCAGAAACACATCACACATGGCCACTCAACAAGACTCCTGAATGTCTGACACACTGCACACTACGCTGTACATGGACATGACGGCAATACCACACCAACCAATGGGATCCCAGCCACAGTCCCACACCAATGAAGAAGCCAAGGTCACCCACAAAGAACACACATAGACAACTACCAACATTGCAGCCCTGACCCTGAGGAGTGCCAGCAGTCACACACACAACGTGTCACAATCACTGAAAGCTAACACAAACTGGAAATTACATGACAGGTGTAAACAACAAGTGCCAAGGGGAATCCTGACTGTGTCCCATCTGCGTTAGCCCACAAACTCAGCCCTGACAGCAAACACACCTATGGGTGACACCCTGATGACCAGTAATGTGCCATGCACCCACATCACAGAGAACCCAGGGAGAAGACTTTGGGGGAACATAGGTCAACTCAGCAAGCATCACAAACAGGAACATCACTAGGGATCCCAGCATGCACAGCAAAATGGAAGTGAACACACACAGACATGCTCACACAACACACACCTTGGGCTCAGGCAATGTCACAGGATTACTCACTGCCATGAGGGGACTCCACTCCTGTGTGAGGAAAGCTGTGCCATATGTCGCCTCAGTAGGGCTCCATCATGTCAGCAGAACACTTGGTCACACAGTCAACAATTAGCACGAAATGAAGGCTCCCGTCATATCAGCCTGGTCATGGGAGTGTCAACGAAATCATCAGCACAGATCCAACACACATGTATAGCAAGTTGCACTGACAACACAGATGAGTCCTTCCCCATTGATGCCCAAACTTGCATGTCCAGTGGAGATGGCCACACGGTCAGGGAAGTAGACTAATTGAACAATGGCAAGCACAACAGATGTGCAGGGGTGTAAGCCACAGATGTGATATTGCAAATGTAAGTAGGAAATCCCATTGCCAAATATTGAAAACATGACACCCTCATATGCTGCTAAGGATGACATGGATACACTACAGGATAGGACACATTACCCGTGGACCACATGGGTTCCTGCACAGTAACACTTCATTTTCATGAGACCAAAAATCACCATCACTGCAGCAAGGGCACGGTTAGCATCATCAACATCATGTACATCAGAAGCAAAACCACTAGAGAACAGAAAGTAGCTTTATTCAGCATATGTGGGTTCAAAAGTTAAAGTCCAGAAAAAAAGAAACAAAGGCCAATGGCCAGTCCATTCTGAAAGTCAAAACAGGGTGACAGTGGCAGATGTCACCCTACGCATGCCTGCACTGCTACACACCAGGGACAATCCCCTCGGAGGGGCATACGGGGGGCAGGCCAGGCACCGCAGGGACAGGATCAGGGCTCACCAGAAGGAGGCAGGGAAGGGGTGGTGGGTGCTGGAGAGCCACTGACAACTGCAGTGGAGGTGTCTGACATGGTGTGTGCCGGCACAACTGGGGGCATGACTCAGATGGTGTGGGTGCCGGCACGACTGCAGTGGGCCGTGCAGATGGAGTGGACAGGTTCCCCACTGCAGTGCCCAAGTCAGACGGGGTGGTAGTGGACTCCACTGCAGTGCCTACCTCCAGGGGAGGAGAATGGGGTTCAGGTAAGGTGGGCAGGACAGAGGGGAGGACACCGTCTCCACACCAGTGGCACAGACATGCGCAGCGGGGGTGTGGTGCTGGAAGAGCAAGTGGCAGGGGGAGAAGGCCGGATCTTTTTGGGGATGGTGTATCTGTGGGTGGGGGAACCTGGGGCATGGTCTGGTGGGGGCACCTGTGGAGTGGGGGCCTGAGGGATGGAGGAAGGAGACTTGGTGCTTGAGCTGCAGGGCGGCGGCGGGGTCTTGCTCTTCCGGGTCCTGGGGGACTTGCGGATGGGGGCGTCAGTCGGTCTGCGCCTGGGGGAGGGTGTCCGGGGGCGAGGGGCACTCCCCTCCGTGTGGGTGGGTTTCCTCTTCCCCCTGAATGCTGGATCAGCTGGATCGGAGGGGAAGAGGCCGAGGTCACTGAGGAAGACCCGCTGTGTCTTTGGGGTTGCAGGTGAGGCAAGAGAAGGGGCCTTGGAGGGAGAGGTAACTGAGGACTGCGCAGTGCTCGTGGATGCGTGTGTGTGTGCCTGGGCCCCATCCCCTGTGAGTGTGGTTTCAGTCCCCTGACTGTGCGTGCGTGTGCGTGTGCGTGTGGATTTTGGCGTGTGTGTCTGTGTGCTGCCTGTGTCTGTGCTGGTGTGTGCCTGTGCCAGTGTGTGTGTGCTTGGGACAGGTAAGGTGCTGGGGAGTGTGGATGGGGCAGAGGTAGGAGGGGTGAGGGACTGTTGGAGGAGGGACACTGCTGCCGTCAGGGAGGAGTCCATGGACCTATTGCCCCTCTGTAGGGCAGACATGCCCGATGAGATGCCCTCCATGAACGACACCAGCTGAGTCAACAGAGTGGTGTGTGCATGGAGGACACTCAGCATCGCTGTCTGCCCTACATGGAGCTGGCGAAGGAGGTACACAGACTCCTCACTCAGGGCAGCAGGGGACACAGGGGCAGGGGGTGCGGTGCCTGGCACGAAGGAGACACGCTCCCGAACATGGGAGCCTCCACGGACTTCGGGAATGGGAGCCGATGGGAGGGCGGTGGTGGTGGTGGCGGGGACAGCAACACTAGCTGTGGTGTGGTGGCTGCTGACACCCGCCTCCACAAGGGAGTCATCCTCCGAGCTGCTGTGGTCCTCAGCTGAGGTGGATGGTGCTGAGGACTCCTCGGTGTGGCTCCCCTCGCCCTCCGTGCCACTGGGTCCCTCCGACCACTCCTCGGCTGCTGACCCAGTCTGGCTCTGCGGCTCCTCCTGGTCCGTGGAGCTGTCCCCTCCTGTGGCCGTGGATGTATCTGCAAACAATAGGGAAACAGACAGACATCAGTCACCTGCACCGAACGCACACACCACAGTAAGTACAGCACATTACAGAGCAAGCCCTGGCATCCTTAGTTTAACATTGCTAAAAGTGCCCAAACAGAGTAGGGGAAGCCAATTGTCAGTCTGATGGTCAACCATGGCACTCACATCTCTCCTGGCCTTGCACCCATCTGTCTGGTGTCTGTCGGATGGCAATACCCCAGTGTGGACACATGCACCACCTACACAGTAGTTGGACAGTGCAGAGAACACGGTGAAGCATGTGAACATGCACACATCACAACTCTTGCCACTGAGTCAGTACAGGTGTCCGGATAAAGGGATGCCCAGAGTCAATTTTGAAATGCATGTGATGCATACCAGCGACAGACACCATGATGCACCCATGTCCTGATAGTCATTGCCACAATGGTGTGCATGTAGCACATGTCACTCCCCTGCAGGATCACTCATAGGAAGTTTCATGCCATGGCACAGGCATGCCTGCTAAGTCATACATCACTGTCTCCAGTCACATGGGCAGGGCAGCCAGACAACAACAGTCTGCACTGTGTCACTATAGTAGGTCATGGGGAATGCAAGTCCTGGAGCTGAACAAGTGCACATGTACATCCCCCACACACCACATCATCTGAACCCTTATCTGTCCACGTCATACCAATTGGACATATGGGAGACCTGTAACACAACCCTCTGAACCTGAGCACCTCACAATCTGCTGTGAATGGGAAACAGCTGCCTGAACTTCACATTCGCATACCCCAGTCTGCACGGTCAGGTGATCAAACACCTATGTGTCACACAAGTATCGTCTCCTATGTCACATCTCCGGTGGCATGCTGAGCCCCAACCGAGAAACACCCCTGACAACGAAGTCACAGCACACTGACACAGAGGCAGACACCTGAGGGGACATATCACTGAGCACAACGTGTCAGCTGATACACGTGAGTGGGAGTACAGAGTGTATTGTATGGCCTGGAGTAGGCATGACTGTCCTGCCCCACGTGAATGAGGGATGAGCCCTGGACAGTAGGCAGGTGGCTAAGTATGTGTGACACACGTAATATACACACTCCTGGGGCCCAAACATTGTTCCCACCCGCAGCATGGGTGTGTGCCAGATACCCCAGGCACATGTGGTGGATCAGCTCAGCAATTGGACCACATATCAAAGTAACACGCAGATTACATGTCAGAACACAGGCATTGTGTAAGCAATGGACCCACCCATGATGCCCACCACAGAGTTAGGGGAACAAATGCTGTCCCCCACCTTGAGCTGAGCAAAATGCAAGGACACAGTACCCAAGTGACACAATTCCCTGACTGTAAGGGCCACACCTGGGTATCAGATGAGGAGTGGGCAGTGCACAATTGAGGGACATGGGTCCTGGACCACATGACTGATGTACTGTGGAAGTTTAACCAGGCCAGAGGAGGGCACATAGCATGGCAGACAAAGTTCACAATGCAGTCATGGACTCACCCCCTCCTTGCTGCTCTCTGGCCTTCAGCTGCCCATCCAGATCAGGGAAGACCACCGCCAGGATCCTGAGCATGTGGGGGGTCAGGGTCCGGTGTCCGCCCCTCCTGCGAGGAGGCGACAGCTTCAGCTGGACCCGTGCGATCCTCCGGGTCCAGCCCCGAAGGTCCTGCCACCTCTTCTGGCAGTTGCGGATCCGGCGCTTGTAGACCCCCACGGATCTCACTGCCCGGACGATGGTCAGCCATATCTGCTGCTTCTGGTGGGCATCAACCTGTGAGGATGACAAAGTGAAAATGCCATTACTACACATTCAACATATCCGTGCATTACACAGTTGGATATACATGTCTCAATCACAGGGGCACATGATGTACACAGGCAGTGCAACGATGGCTATGGACAGTTTGCCAGCAGTTACTACATGGTATCATTGCCTGGGAAGTAAAACCTTGTTTAAATGCACTGTCACTGCACTATACCTGTTCAGTGCATGTAACTACACACTATGGGGGGTGACAACTACTCAGTGAGCCTGCTAGCCAGTGGCGTGCAGACTGTAAGTCTTGCTAGTCAGACAACATGCACATTTAGTAAGGCAGTGGACAGCACACTCACCTGCTCCCCTGCTTTCCCATACAGCTTGCTGTACTGTGGAAGGAGGCTGTCCAGCAGGGCCTGGTTCTCCTCAGTGCTGAAGGCTGGGGCTCTCTCCACAGTACGTGCCATTGCAGGATCCAGAGGGTGCAGATACAGCAGCAGTGGTGGTGGCAGATGTCGTCCTGGAGCATGTAGTGCAGGCAAGTGAGCTCTCAGGGGAACAGCCAGCATTATATGTGTGCTGCAGAGGCAGATACTGTCCTATGTGTCCAAAGTGATAGGTCCAAGTCGTTTGCATCTTCTGAATCTGGCCAATCCATGGAATTGCACCACTTACACACGCCCACAGCATCCTTCAAAAGTTCAACTTCATGACACCCATGAATTTGCAACATTGTTGTGGGTGACCAACTGAATTCACAGCATCAGACTCGTTAAAGATTTGAAAACGCGTCCGTTGCCAGGCCAGGCCATAGCCAATGGGTGCGCACCGATCGGTCCATTGCTGTACAACGCGTACCCGCTCACATTGTATGCAATGGCCAATGTGTGCGCACCGATCGGTCCATTGCTGTACAACGCGTACCTGCTCACATTGTATGCAATGGCCAATGTGTGCGCACCGATCGGTCCATTGCTGTACAACGCGTACCCGCTCACATTGTATGCAATGGCCAATGCGTGCGCACCGATCGGTCCATTGCTGTACAACGCGTACCCGCTCACATTGTATGCAATGGCCAATGTGTGCGCACCGATCGGTCCATTGCTGTACAACGCGTACCTGCTCACATTGTATGCAATGGCCAATGTGTGCGCACCGATCGGTCCATTGCTGTACAACGCGTACACCGCTCACATTGTATGCAATGGCCAATGCGTGCGCACCGATCGGTCCATTGCTGTACAACGCGTACCCGCTCACATTGTATGCAATGGCCAATGTGTGCGCACCGATCGGTCCATTGCTGTACAACGCGTATTGCGAATACAACGCGTACCCGCTCACATTGTATGCAATGGCCAATGCGTGCGCACCGATCGGTCCATTGCTGTACAACGCGTACCCGCTCACATTGTATGCAATGGCCAATGCGTGCGCACCGATCGGTCCATTGCTGTACAACGCGTACCCGCTCACATTGTATGCAATGGCCAATGCGTGCGCACCGATCGGTCCATTGCTGTACAACGCGTACCTGCTCACATTGTATGCAATGGCCAATGCGTGCGCACCGATCGGTCCATTGCTGTACAACGCGTCCCTGTACAAGTCACTGGCATATGTCACCATGCCTGTCACAGGTGAACATATGCCAGCCACATATACTTCCCAGGGAGTGAGGGGCACACCTACAACACCACAGCCTGTCCACACTGTGTCCTAAGGCATGTAAGGCTGCATTACCTGTTCCGTGTATGGGGGTCAACATGTTGTTTTTTGGCTGGCACTTGGGGGCAGCCACTCCCAGGCTGTGCACGTGTTCGTGGGGACAGAATCCTTGGTGTGTTGTGCACATGAACACTGTGGTGTGCAACTGTTCATTTCAGGGCATGTGGCATGGTCACATTTCACGGCTGTGTATGTGTATGTCATGTCACATACCCCCTGAGTCCCATGTGGGACGGTATGTACGTCCCAGGGTGACCCATTGCCACAATTGTGATGGCCCTCCACAGTCTGTGTGCATGTTGTGTTTACAATGTCTCTGATTCCATGTGCACAATGGGAGACAGTCTCCACATCCACGTTGTTTGTGCATGGACTTTGATGTTGTGCGTGTGTGTGTCACAGACGTCCATGTCTGTCCTGCCGAGGCAACAGGGACCACTACCTGTGGGGGTCATGGTTGTTTAGCTGTGGTGTATTCATGATGCACCATGTCATGCCAGTGTCCATGTGGCAATACAGGGTCCCTGGGAATCTACCTGTCGATGAGCTGTGATGCCTGGGGCACATCTGTCCTCACATGTCACTGTGGTGTGTGTTTGGAACGTGACAGCAGTACATGGGTACTGTGACACAGCCTAATGATATCCCATAGCACAACCTGGGACTTGTTGAGGACACATGTTGAACTGTGATGTTAGATGTTAGCCATGTAGGTGCCATACATGTCCTTACGGAACGGCACACGCATCATGTACTTGTGTCTTGTAATGATGTATCATGTGATATTGAGTCTGGTCTATGCCACATATGTGGGGTGACTGACAATCTTTCTTTCTTCACCTATGCATTGCAGGGCACCAGCTGTCCATCGGCCATTCCCTGACCTTGCAACAATGGTTGAACGGGACTGCATCCGACGGTACCGCTTCACCAGGCCACTGATTGAGGAATTGACGGTGCGGTTGGCCCCACATTTGCAACCTGGCCGGACATACCCTACAGCACTGACCCCCAAGGTGAAGGTGAAGGTGATGGCAGCCCTACACTTCTTTGCCACCGGTACCTTTCAACACACTGTGGCGTCTGCTGGTGGGATGTCACAGACCATGTTCAGCCGTGTGCTACGCGATGTTTTGGAGGCAATGTTGAGATACCTGAACCAGTACATCTATTTCCCTAAACGTCAACAACTCACTGACGTGAAGAGTGACTTCTATGCCCTGGGGAGGATGCCGCATGTCATTGGCTCCATTGATGGGACACATGTGGCTTTGGTACCACCACAGGCCCAAGAGCAGGCATACCGGAACCGCAAACACTACCATTCGGTCAATGCACTGGTGGTATGTCTTGCAGATATGAGCATCTCACACGTCTGTGCCCGTTTCCCCGGTTCTGCACACGATGCCTACGTGATGAGGAGTAGTCGCATCCCGAGGATGATGTCACAGATGCGGAACCAGCGTGCCTGGCTTGTTGGTGTGTACTGACTTTGTACCATTGTGTGTGTTCTGCAATGTAGTGTTCCACCCTCTTTTCCAACTCAGCTAATGTGCAATTGTCTGTATGTAGGTGACTCCGGATACCCCAACATGCCGTGGTTGCTGACGCCCCTCAGGAACCCTGTGACACCAGCCCAGATGCGCTACAATGAGGCACATGGTCGGACCAGGAGAGTGATTGAGCGGACATTTGGTCTCCTGAAGAGCCGCTTCCGCTGCCTAGATAAGACAGGAGGGGCCCTCCCATATGCCCCAGCAAAGGTGTGCAAGATTGTCATCGTCTGCTGCATGCTACACAACCTGGCAGTGCGGAAGGAGTTGCCTCTCATCCTGGATGACGATGACCAACATCCGCCACCTGTGGAGGATCCTGGGCTGGACCACGATGCCAGTGATGATGATGATGAGGGTGATGTCCGCACACAGCTCATCACCAACTTCTTCAGCTGAATGTGAGTATCCAGGGATGTTATGTCAATGATGTGAGTTTGCATGATATGTGTTGGTGGTGCTCTGGTGCTGTTTGAGTGTGTCCATGTGCTACTTGACTGTATGCGTGCAGCGATGTGTCCTTACAGGTAGTCTGTACTCCACAACAGTGTTGACATGCTAACTTGGTTCTGGGTGGGTATCTTGTGACATGTATTGGGCATGAGTATTGCAGTTCTGTCCTGTTCTTCAGTGCTTTTGACTGTGTGTCATTTCTGTCCTTCACAGGGTACTTTCAGAGTTGTTTGTTCAACTGTGATCCCCCGACACCGTGAATCAACTTCCAGGGTGGTAGCTGTCGTTTCCCTACAGGTGATGTGCGCCACACCCATGGACTTCCTTTCTTCTACACTTGTTGACTGTGTGCCCACTGCCAGGTGGGATTACCTTGCATCTGTAGTGGTTACAACATGTTGCAAATGTGTAATAAACCTGTGCTGCACTTTGTGATGTGCGTTGTCTGTGGTCACACATCTGACTGACATTTGCTTACTGCACCAGTGGGCTAGTTAACGCAGACTGTGAATAGGTGTTGGGTCTGTGCAATGCAACGTATTTCCTGGCAACATCAGTGTAGGCGATGAGTCAGATGGCCCTGGTGTGTATGTGTTGTGTAGCCCTGGTGGTGTGTCTCCCTCATATGTGTCACGTCGCCATGACTCACATGCCGGTGTTGTACTTGCTGTAGCAGTTAGCATGCACAGTGTCATTTCACAGATCATCATCGCCACTTCAGAAACAACGTTGGAATCACAACAGAGGCAAGTATGGTGTATTAGTGAGTTTATTGACATACATGTGTGAGTATAGTGCACAGGATGGTGGGTGCTGTACATTGTGATTGTAATCCAAAGTTCCTAGATGATTTGGAAGTCCTGATAGCAGTAGTGTCCTGAGTAAAGTCCACAGTCATCTGATACATTGGTCCAACTTGAGCTCCCCATGTCATGTGGGAGAGTTGTGTTGCATTCGACAGGGTGAAGAGTTTGCGCACAAAGGTGATTTTCCAGAACAGGTGTTGGCTTCCTGGGGGTTGTGCATGGCCATCAGCCTCTCAGTTGTCCTTCCTCGGACGACCCCTCTTCTTTGGGGGGACCCTCAAGTGCAGGCTGCTGCGGTGCAGGGGACTCTCCGCCAGAGTCATCCTCCCTCCCTGTGGCAGTTGCAGTTGTTGCAGCACCAGATGTTGTGGGCACACAGGGAGGTGTTGACATGTTGGTGCACATCTGGCGGAGGCATTGTAATATGTCCCTATGCACCGCCGTCTGTTCTTGCAATGTGTCCCACTTGGACTCCATGCGGGACATGTGTAAGTCCAAGCGGGCATGATGGGCAGCCTGCTGCTGTTGAATGTCCCTGAGGATCCCCACTACCTGGCTGAACTCTCCGGTGCTAGCCTGGTACGCATCAGCTATGCGTACCAGTTGTGGGTCATCATGCAGTCCAGACCCCTCTGCAAGCAGCGACCTATGTCTACCACCCTCCCACCACCCCTGGCGACACGTGAAGGACCTGCGGTGGCACGCACAGGTGACCCTGGGCCCCCTTGGGGGTTGTTGCTGGTGTTGGTGTCCGTAGCTCCACGTTGGGCCGGGGTCCGTGTGCTGGTGGTGGTGGTGGTCCTTGGTCTGTCCGTGTCGGCAGGGGTGGTCTGTGTGTTGGCAGTTGTTGGAGGGGTGGGTGCAGGGGGTGCAGCTGGTGGTCCTGCTGGTGCTGCATGATGACTCACTGCGGAGGTGCCAGGTAGGTCTTCGTCATCCGAGGTGGGCAGAGGCTGTTCCACACCAGTGAGCTCAGTGTCCCCCGGAG
The DNA here is from genome assembly GCA_963921515.1 of Calotriton arnoldi. Lineage (NCBI taxonomy): Eukaryota > Metazoa > Chordata > Amphibia > Caudata > Salamandridae > Calotriton > Calotriton arnoldi. The sequence continues at coordinate 276,161 of CAWUFW010005003.1, read as the reverse complement.
CCTGGGACAGGGACTCCTCAGCGTCTGCTGCTGTGTCCCCATCATCACCTGTATTTGGAAGAGACACACAATGTATGTAATGTTTCTACAGGCATCAATGGTTCAAACACCTGAAAGTTGTGACTGTACCTCTGGATGCGGGCCTGTACATTGCATTGTCCTAAGTTGTCACAGTCAGCTGTTGATATTGGTGTAGCGCATTGTCCTGACAACATGAGGCATTTCAATGTGAATGTTGAGGTGTGTGCATGGCCAGCATTGGTGGTATTTGGTTGACATCCGGACATCCTTCTCCCTCCAGCCCAGTTATCCCACCATGAAGCATGCCACCCTTGCAGTGGGTGCAGGTTGACTCTCAGGATGTCAGTCAGTGGTGTCCTGCTGTTGGTTGGTGGCCAGTTCCCATCAGGGCATTGTGCTCCCCACAACAGAGCACCAGTGTCAGACATCTTTGATGGGGCTTTCCACTCTCTGTGAGGTGTGCATGCTTCAGTGTGAGCTTGCTGGGCCATGTGGGTGGGGGATGTTGAGCTGTGACTACCACTCCCATCATGCTATTGCCTCCACCCCCTTCCCAGCATGCCCATACTTCCTTCCTTTTGAGTGTACTTCACTGTGTGTGGGTGTGACAGCAATGGCAAGATGGCTGACAGTGGTGTCCTGCTGTTGGTTGGTGGCCAGTTCCCAGCATGGCCTTGTGCTCCCCACAACAGAGCACCAGTGTCAGACATCTTTGATGGGGCTTTCCACTCTCTGTGAGGTGTGCATGCTTCAGTGTGAGCTTGCTGGGCCATGTGGGTGGGGGATGTTGAGCTGTGACTACCACTCCCATCATGCTATTGCCTCCACCCCCTTCCCAGCTTGCCCATACTTCCTTCCTTCTGACTCTGCTTTCCTGTGGGATAGTGTGCCTGTGCTGACAGGATGGCTGACAGTGTTGTCCTGGCGTTTGTTTGGCTACAAGTCCCATGTGTGTCACTGTGCTTCCCACAGCATGACCCAGGGTGGTGGTTCTTTGTGGGATAATTAATTTTAGTGTGAGGCAATGCATTTTCCCAGGTGAGTTGTGTGTAGTTTGTGTTAGGGGTGTGTGTGGGAAGAGCTGCTGGTAACTATGGTCATAGCTGTCAGTCCTCCTTCCCACCCAGCCAGTTTTCCCACCATGGAACGTGCTTCCATTGCAGGGAGTGCAAGTTGTCTTTCAGGATGTCAGTCAGTGGTGTCCTGCTGTTTGTTGGTGCCCAGTTCCCAGCAGGGTCTTGTGCTCCCCACAGCAGTAGCCAGTGTCAGCCATCTTGTTAGTTGTTTTCCACTCCCTGTGATGTGAGCATGGTTCAGAGTGGTGTTGATGGGCGTATTGTGATGGTGGGCAATATCTGTGACTACAACTCCCATGATACTATTGGCTACACTGACTTGACCAGCATACACAGGATTCCTTCCTTTCTGTGGGATTCCCTGTGTGGTGGTGTTGTAGTGGTGGCTACATATCTGACAGTGTTTGTTGGTTAGATTTGTGCCACTGCCTAGCTTTATTTGTTGTAGGGTTTGTACATGTCATGACACAGTTACATATCACTATGAGATGGCATGTATTGTGTTTATCTGACTGACATACACATCTTGGGATGATTCTGGTTTTGTTGCTGTGGATTTGCTCAGGGTGCATGGTTTGCCTATCCCCTTGACAGTGATGTGTGTGTATTGTCACACAATATTGGGTATATTGGTTGTGTACTCACCAGGCTCTGGGATGTTTTCTAGTCCATATACGCTCACTGGTGGTAGGATGGCCCGCACCTTCTCCTTCCAGGGCCTGAGGTATAGTGGTTTGGCAGGAGGGCCATTGCCGGTGTGTTGGCTCAAGATGTAATCCTTCTTCAGTAGGTCCCTGACCCTCCTGCGCACATCATACCACCTGTTCTGGATGTCTTCCTTTGTGCGCAAACATGGTGATTGTGCGTTCACCCTGTCGACGATCCTCTCCCACATCTTGGTTTTCTGCGACATGGGTGTCTGTTGGACCAGTGTACCAAACAGCTGTGGCTCTACCCTGAGGATCTCATCTACCAGGACTTCCAATTCACTGTCTAGGAACTTTGGATTCTTCTTGGGGGGCATGGTGATGGGTGGTGGTGGTGAGTGATGTGTGTGTTGGTGTGCAAGTGAGGGTGTGTGAGTGTGTGTTTTGCTGGGTGTATGTGAGGGTGCTATTTGTTGAGGTGCTGATGGTGTGTGGCTTGTGTGATGGATGAGCTGTGAGTGTGTGTGTGGTTGCTGTCTGTTGGTGTTCTGTGCTGGCAGGTAATTTGAATTTGCAAAGGATCATGGTAGGGATTTGTGTCCTTTATATGGGTGGAGTTGTGGGTGTGTCTTTGTTCCCTGTTTCCCCCCAGTATTTATTGGCTTTGTAATTGCTTGTTTGGCCTTTTTTTTGTGTTTTTCCCTTTGTACTTTTTGTGCATGTAGGAGACGTTCTTCTGACCGAGTCGGACCCTGCAGTTGTCTCGTGCGGGCTTCACCGAGTTGTTCACGCTGTGTTTGTGCTGTTTTATGTGCTGCGTACGCGTCGGTCGCGGTGTATTGGGTTGCTTCGGCTCGCTGTTTTGTATGCGTGAAGGTCGTACAGCTTGAGCTCCGTGCGACTCGGTCGTGTTTTCCACGCGATGCATCGGACTGCGCGGCTCGGAGTTCGCGGGTACGTTTCGTTCGGGTTCCTTCCTGGTGCGTGTCGGTCGGTTCGATTCGCGCGGTTTTCCGGCCGGATAGCTTTTTTCCACGCGGTTCGGTCGTTCGTATTGTGTTCCGTACGAGTCGGTCGGATTTTGCACGCATTTCATCGTACTTTGCGTGTCGGGCTGCACCGGTACGTGTCGGTCAGATAAAAATCCGGATCCGAGTCGGTCGGTACGTTTTCCGGCCCGAATCGGAATCGGCCCCTCAGTCCGAAGACTAAGTCAGAACATAGAAATCTTAACTGAGACATCGGCTCCTCAACATCGACACATCCTCTTTGGACACCGCCGGCTGTCTTGCCCTGCTGAACTTTACTGTTAAAAACTGGGTTACTTGTTGACCGGGTGTGAACCCTGGTCAAGCAGCATCCACAATTCTAGTCAGGGTAAGGTACAAGCAAACCCCAAATTAACCTGTGCTCACTCCCCTGTTAGCTGTCAGGCTTAACTTAGAGGCAATGTATAAAGTATGTGTGCAACACTTCAAACAGTAAAACAGTGAAAACACCACACAAAAAGATCCCACACCAGGTTAGAAAAATAGAGCTTAATGTAATAAATAAAACAAGACCAAAATGACAAAAATCCAATCAGTAGAACTAGAGTTATGAATTTTCAAAGAATACACTTCAATATAGCACCTAAAAGTATAAAGTACCAACTGCAGCTATATGGTCACTTTTGACTGGGTCAAAGTCAAATGTTCAGGCTAACTGTGATGGAGCCCGTGTCGGATACAGTAACAGATTAGTCCAGCTGAGTTTTATCTTCTCAAGTTTTGGTGCAAGAGTCCTGTTTACGGACTCTTGCCACAAAAGGGCAAGGGAGAGGGCCATTGGGAGCAAGGATAGCGTAAGGCATGGCGGTTGGCATGGTGCAAAGAACAGGCCAGGCCAGGCATCGCAGATGGATGGGCTGGAGCTTTGCGGTATCGGTCCTCCACTGGCTGATGATGCTGCTGTGCGAAGAGACAGGCTGGCAGCTTATGGTGATTTTCAGAGCAAGTGGTGCAGTTCTGGTGCAAATGGGCATGTTCGCCGCCGAGAAGAGCCCAAAAGCTTAATTTCAAGAAATCAAGAGCCACACCAAGGGTCCAGGAGCTGAGAGGCACCACCTGAACGTCAGGAAGTCACTGAAAATGGACCTGGGAGCTGTTAGGAAGCCTTTTATGTCCCTGGGGTTTAGATCAGGAGGCCAGCAGACTAGTCCTGTGAGTCACTTTAAGGTCCTGGGTTCAAGATGAAGTTGTAGGTCCAGTTCTTTTTTCCCAGGCAAGAGGGCAGCAGGTCAGGACAGCAGGGCAGCAGTTCCCTTAGAGCAGCAGTCCAGCAGATGGCAGTCCTTGTAGCAGCTTAGCAGTCCCTTTCCTGGCATAGTTTCCACAGGTCCAGAAGTGTACTGAAGTGGTGGTGTCTCAGGTACTTCTTTTATACACAGTTGTGCGTTTGAAGTGGGGAGAAGATTCCGAAGGCATGCTTTTGAAGTGTACAGATGCCCTGCATTCCCTGCCCTGGCTCCAGACTAACAACAGTGGGTATGCAGCCCTTTGTGTGGAGACAGGACACAGCCTATTCAGACGTAAGTGAGGCTGGGCCCAGCTCCTCCCTACTGTCCTGCCAGTGATAGCCCTTTCAGTCACACAAAAGCCCAACTGCCCACTACACCCAGTCAAGTGCCAGAGACAGGCTGCAGGCACCAAATGGCTACGGTAAGAAAATGCCAACTTTTTAAAAGTTAGCATGTAAGTGTGCCTGCAAGGGATTCTCTTACTTTCACACAATTCAATCACTAATAGTCAAGCAATGGATATAAGCTCTAATCAGTAGCCTACATTGAGTTAAAAATTGAATTGCTTATTTCAATTTGAACGAATCTATCACAGACTAATTCGACACGGGTATATTTTTTTTCAAAATACAAATTTATGATGCAAAAAATTATTGAAGGGTACAAAAAACGAATACATATAAATATATATATCACAACACGCGGAGACTCAGATTTATACATAGTTTGTTATTACACACATCTCATTGTCGCCCACGTGGACACCTATTTCAAAGAAGTTATGCAACAGGATAAACTAACTGATCAGAACAGAAAACAAATCCTAACGTGACCAATTCACAAAGAAGAAAATAGGTGTGTGTAATAACAAACTGTGTATAAATCTGAGTCTCCACGTGTTGTGATATATATTTATATGTATTAGTTTTTTGTACCCTTCAACAATTTTTTCATCATAAATTTGTATTTTGAAAAAAACGTATACCCATGTCGAATTAGTCTGTGATAGATTCGTTCAAATTGAAATAATCCAATTCAATTTTTAACTCAATGTAAGCTACTGATTAGAGCTTATTTCCATTACTTGACTATTAGTGATTAAACTGTGCGAAAGTAAGAGAATCCCTTGTAGGCACACTTACCTGCTAATTCACTGATTGCCCAAGCCTCCAAGGGTGTATTGGGTCTCCCACTCATTTTTTGTATTAACTTTTTAAAAGTAGCATTTTCAGAAATGTAATTTAAAATCCAACTTCACTGTAAGTTAGGATTTTAAAGTATGATTCCGGAGAAACCAAACATGAACCAGTTATCTCTTCTCACTTATAAAATGTCATAAGGCAACTCCAATGTTATCCTATGGGAGAGATAGGCCTTGCAGTAGTAAAAAAATTAATTAAAGAGTTTTCCACTACCAGGACATGTAAATCTTAAAAGTACATATCCAACCTTTTAAATACACTGCACCCTGCCCTCGGGGCTGTCTAGGGCCTCCCTTGGGGGTCACTTAAATGTATTAAAAAGGAAGGTTTGGGCCAGGTAAAAGTTTTTTTTTGCCGGGTTGACATGGCAGGTACAACTCCACACACAGGACTGCAATGGCAGGCCTGAGACATGTTTAAAGGCTACTTAAGCGGGTGGCACGATCAGTGCTGCAGGCCCACTAGTAGCATTTAATTTACAAGCACTGGACACATGTAGTGCATTTTACTAGGGATTTATACATAAGTGAAATAAGCAATTGGGTATAAGTCAATGTTACCATGTTTTAGTGTTCAAAATATTTTATTACATTTTTTGATAAATATAAGCAAACCATACATAAAAGAGCACTGAAAAAAAAGTACAAGTAAATTTAAATCAATATAATAACTGAGCTATCTAAAGGGTTATACATCAGCATAATATCAAGTAAGAGCCAAAAAAGGACCTGTAAAACAATATTAGAATCCTGTAATAAGAAGAAGAAAAAGAAAAGAAAAGAAAAAGGAAAGGAAAGAAAGGAAATAAATATAATCATCACAATAATAAATCTTAGTTAGAGCTACTACCTTTAACCAATACGTCTTATGCATGCAACATTTAATCATTAGTAATAAGATTCATTTATAGATATAAAGCTATATAATCATCAATTGATTTCCAGAATAAATGATAATTAGAACTATTATAGGTAACACGTGATAAAGACAAATTGGCTCCTCTTCTGGTAAAGATTATCCATGCACACCAAGTATGAATTGATCTTAATGAGGCATTTTTCCAATTGGCAATTATTGATTTTAAAACTGCAGAAATTAAACAAATCTAGAAGTTTATATCTCCAAGGTGGAACAGCAAGCCGACCCTACACACCAAAGATGTGTTTGTGACGCACCTCCAAACCACACAATCCCCCAAAAAGAAGTCCAAAATCCTGAGCCAAATAACTCAGATAGTGTGCACTTCCACTGCCCCTGCTGCTCCCAAGGGGCAATCTCCAAGACCAATGTTAAATTTTATAACCAATATGGAGTGCACCACAAATAGTCAAACAAAAAGTCTCTGTCCATCCATTTCTGGTTATAGATTGAAAACTTTATTCTTCTTTTTCCGTTAAAAAACAACAGCCAGACAGCCGACGCGTTTCGTCCAGATATATGGACTTCATCAGGGCTGTAAAGTGTATACAAAAAGTAAAATGTATAATACAACGTAAGACACTACAGATGAACAAGAAACAAACTAACTGACAAAATATAATACACAAGACATTTAAAAACTGTTTGCATCTATGAATGTATCCACATTTAAATACTAACATTCAAAGAGCAATAGTAAGTTAAAACATTACACAACATAATGAAAAAAAACATGGAAAGGCACAGACATACACAAATAATTTGAAAAACAAAAATAGTTAAGACAGATTTTAGATTGTTTGAGCAAAATTCAAAATACAATAAGATCAATTATGATTGCCCAAACCAGTGAATACAATAAATAAATTAAGCGCACAGCAAGTACACATGAAAGATTAGAAATGAAACACCGACCGAAAGATGTGCATGGATCTTAGGCTAGGTGTAGAAGAGTATCCCCAGGAGGTAGGAGATAGAAAGGGAGGCATAAGCTGACACATACCTTTAAAATATGTTGTTTGTCAGCAAAGATAATCAGTCAGATATGAAACTCGCAAAGTAATGATACAGACTGTGTATCAGTTTGTTTAGCAACTGCACCCTATTTGGTCCAGGGTCAGTTCCAAAATATCAACGGCTCCTGTGCCTGTAAAAGTAATAATGTCAGGCCAGTACTAAGTCATGATATGCAGTGAAAGTTAGGGGAGAGCTAGTAACATTCAATAAGGCCCACCGTACTCTAAAGAGCCTAGGTACATGAGTCACTGGGCTATGACAGGGATAAACAGGGCCGCATATCAGCATGCATAAATTCCCTGTATCATGAAAAATGAAAGCTAACCAGTTCTCCTTATAGCATTCAACATAGAAAAAAATATCAACATAGAAAATATACCAAAACTGAGGGGGACAGAGTATTGGTGTGCTCTCAAAATGTACAATATCACTCGAATGGTGCAACAAACATGTTGCTACCAATAATACGAGGAATAGAAATGAAATTCAAAAGGGCCCAATGTCCCGATAATACATTTAATCAGAAAAAATAAAGAAGATGCCATGGCTAGGGAGGACAACGCATTTGTGTTCACATAATATATGCAATATTATTTCAATCCTGCAAAGGTTAGAGTAAGGCTCCAAAGAGCTGTCTCCACATTAAACGACATTAAACATGCCTGAATGAAACTCAATAAGAAGAAATAAATAAAATAGATACCCCACACAGTGAAGTTTAAAAGGAAACAAAACATTGCTGATTTAATAACATGCTAAGCAATCGAGATGGCGACATGACACTGTAAACAGCGCCATCTAATGGTATATAAGGCCAGTATTTATTAAGCTACAGCCTAGTCAGCACAAAGACCGATATAAGCCTTACACAATTTTGCCAAAAACAGCAAATAAACAGAGGCCATTTCCACCTCAATGGGGTAATCAAAAAACAAACTATAAAATCCCTAATCTCCCTAAGTGCACTTACCGCGAACCGCTCTATCAGCGTCCTGTTCGAATATCCCCGTACGTATTCAAAAGAAAGAGAAACGCGGGAACGTGGGAGCCCGTCTTAAATAGAGTGCGCAGAATCTCGCGAGAGATGCTATCAACCAAAAGTAAGGGGATATCTTAAAAGATATTATATTATCGGAGAGTTCCGTATTAGCGAAATGTTAAAAAGCAGCAATATGGGTTAAAGATGCAATTTATAATGTGGAATTTCGGATAATAAGTCCGATCATGTTCAAGTTGATACTATTATTCAGAGAGGAAAAGCGCAATTATCGTATGATGTATCGGATAATGATAAATCCGATCATGCTCAAGTTAGTACTATTATTTGGGGGAGGGGAAACAAATAAATAAAAAAATAAATAAATAAAAAAATATTAGTAAAAAATACCCTAATCACGAATAATAGACAGGACCTTGGTAAATCACCAAGTCTTACTAGGGTCCATGAAATAAGAGATACAATAATAATACTGAAAATAACATTCAGAAAAACAAACCCAAAAATGTAAATGACTAGGATCCAAAAATGGGAGTGTAAACGAAAATGTAAATAAACAAGACATCACTAAATCATTAGTGATTCAATTAAAAAACACTTATTTGGGAGAAAATAAAAAACAAAAATATTTAAAACGAGAAAACTAAAGTATAAAAATACATTTGTCATTAGACATTTGTTGACATTTGCATTCCAAAAAAGTACAAGCTAATTGCATATACCAGTGATACAAAATTATTAACTGTGGAGAAAAGCATATCATTATAAGCCTTAGACTCTAAATATAGACATATTACATAGATCACATGTAGCCTCAGGATTTCGGTGCATACTAGACTATTGGTGTATGAGGGAAAGGATGTTATGTAAATATCCCATATAAACACAATCCATCCTATAGATGATAACCAGAGAATCAGGATGAAGATGTCAGCTGTGTGCATTAGGGCTGTAACTTGTGAGATAAAGTATGTTTCAACATGTAGCAATACTCACAAGAAATAATGTAATTCATCATCTGTGTTGTGGCCTAATGTAATACAGCGCAGACGACAAATCCAACCTGCCTCATTACGTCTGAGGACCAATTCTCTGTCCCCTCCCTCGGTCTTAGGGGGACATGATCAATTGCATGGAACCAAATCTCTGGTTTCCCTGCATGATGTTCTGTCATGTGAGCTGTCATTGGGTATCTAGTGTCTTGTGCTTTTATGGCCCGCACGTGTTCCTGGATTCTGATTTTAAGCGCCCTAACCGTACTTCCAACATAGATAATATTGCAATTGCAACCAATAACATATGTAACAAATAATGATTTGCAGGTAATGGTGTGGCGGATGGTATAGACCCGTTCCGTATTGTATTGGAAGTGTTTCTGTTTGTTTTTGCCATATTGGCAAACATTGCACTCCGTGCATGTATAAAAACCAAGTGGCTTGTTGGTAAGCCAATTTCCTTCCCGTTGTTTGGGCATTATGTAACTGGGGCATAATCTATTCCTGAGTGTATTGCCCCGTCGATACGTAATTTTTGGTCTAGGCGAAATAATGCCCTTCAGGCCAGGTACATCCAATAACAGGGGCCAATGTTTAGCCAGAGTTTTATACACACTCTGGCTATCTTTGTTAAATTGGGTAACAAAGTGAACGTTAGGTGTCTTATCATGGGAGTCAAGCATGGATTTGTGTTGTCTAAGCGTATCTATTCTGGTTCTCTGGTTAATTCTACGTTCTGCCTGTTGTAGAACCTTTTCCTTGTAGCCCCTCCTCCGAAAGCGATCTTTAGTAGCTACCAAGTTGGTTTTAAAGGTGTCAGTATCACTACAATTCCTACGGGTCCTGACCATCTCACCATAGGGGATGTTATTGATGGTCGCTTTTGGATGTGCACTAGTGGCATGTAGAATGCTATTACAAGAAGTCGATTTTCTATGTAGTGTGCTATGGATATGACCTTTCTGGGCATAGAAAGTAATATCAAGGAAGTCAATCCTGTCATGTCCACATGTCATTGTGAGTGCAACATTGTATGGATTATCATTTAAAAAATCATAATAATCCCTCAATTGTCTCATTGAACCATTCCAGATGACGATGATATCGTCAATATACCTCCCCCAGAAAATGATGTTCTCAATCCAAGGGGAAGCATAGCGACCCCAGGCATGTGTCTTCTTCCACCAGCCCATGAAGAGTCCCGCGTACGATGGGGCGAATTTTGAACCCATCGCGGTCCCCTGGAGCTGGTGGTACCATAGGCCATCATGGAGAAAAAAGTTTTTTGACAGGATAAGGTCCGTCATCTCAATGAGCATCTCGTTGTGCTCATACCAATCTGCTGTTCGAGTTTTCAGAAAAAAGGCAAGGGCATGAAGGCCATGTTGCTTCTTAATGCACGTATATAAACTGGTAACGTCAAATGTGACAAAAGAGAGTCCCTCACTCCAGAGAACATCCTCAAATTTATTGAGGATGTCCTTACTATCCAATACAAAGGCCGGGAGATTCGACACCAGTGGCTGTAGAAAGGTGTCGACATATTCTGACAGGCGCTCTGTTGGGGAGTCAATCCCAGCAATTATAGGCCTGCCCGGGGAAATTCCCCCCTTATGGACCTTTGGGAGAATATAAATACATGGAAAGCTTGGATTCCGGACGGTCAAGTATCTATGTTCCTCGTCCGAAAGTAAGCCTTTCTCCCTCCAGTCCCCCAGTTTGATGTTGATATGTATTGAGAGTTCCTTCATGGGGTTAGTGGAAATATGTTCATAGCAGTCAGTATCGTCAAGCTGCCTCTGTATTTCCCCCATGTAGTCTTCCCTTCGCATGAGAACCACATTCCCCCCCTTGTCAGCTTCACGTATGATTACTTTATCGTTGTCCCTAAGAGTGTTAATTGCTGATCTCTCGTAGGGGGTAAGATTGCAGGGGCCTAAGGTGTTACGTGTTCGTCCATTAAGTTGTTTATGTAGGTCTTCTGATACCTTACTTCTAAAAAGATCAATATTGGGATGTGTAGTTGGTGGAATGAATTTCGATTTGGGTTTTAGACCACTATTAATATCCGGTTTAGCATTAATCCCAAGTTCCTCTGTGAGTTGTTCTAGTGGTATAGTGTCATTATCAGAGATAGACAGTAACAACTGGACATTTTCCACATCCCCAACTGTCTGCTGAGGAGTGTGATGTTGAATAGTATCAATAACACTAGACCTGGGATTTACATGAAAATAATACTTTAATTTTACTGAACGTACAAATTTATACAAATCAACTATAACATCAACAATATCCCCATTTTGTGTTGGACAAAACCCAATCCTTTCCGTAGTAGTGCACATTCTGCATCATTGGGTTCATAGTTTGACAGATTAACAATCACTAGGTCATCATGTGCTAGTCTAGTTGGATCCCTACCCCCGCCCGTGCAATTGCCCATGGCGGTATGACAAACTATCTCGTGTCGGCTGATCGAAGTTTCACAGTCAGTCCCGGTAATGCCTTCTTTCCTTTTTGATCACCTCCTGCCACCCCTCCTTGTTTTAGATCTTTTCTTGACTGCTTGCTGTTCAATCGCAGCCTTTCCATTTCTAATAAAAAAGAATTCTGGATTTGGGGTTGTATAGTATTGCTACTACTTTCGCCTGTACTTATGCTTTCAGTGGATGTAAATGAGCTACCGCTGATTGACTCCGACTCCGAAGTCTCTTCCCTTGCCCTTTTTACTGTTTCAGTAATCTTGATGTTATCATATTTTCTAGCAAAAGTATAAACTCTGCCCTGTCTATAGTCTGTTTCATCTCTTTTAATCTTACGGGCCTTCTTGTCCCGTTGATAAACCTGGTAGTCCTCTATGACTTTCTCTAGGATATCGTAGTTCTTCTTTATCACGTCCTTTAAAGGACTCTCTTCAATTTCCTTTTCTAGTTGGTCTATTTCAATAAGCAATAGGGTCGCCTTCTTTTCTGCGTGTTTAATAAGAATTTTCATCATAATTACTGATGAATGCAAAAGGTTTCCCTCCCATTCCTTTAACAATTCTTCATCAAGGTCTTCAAAGGTAGGAAATATCAAAATTCTTAACCCCTAGGTATCCTATTATTGTCGAGGTATTGTTGTAAGGTGGTACCGTCCCACCATCTGGCAAGCTCTTGTTTCTTGAGGCGCTCAAGTTTTTGAAATTTACTCCTGAGCCCCTCCAACGTGCCAATGTTTTGAATTGAATTCCCTTGTGGTTGCTGTGCCGAGAAAAGATTCAAAGCAAACTCCTCCCTCCTGTCCTTGAATCTGGACATTATGGGAACTTGTAGTAAAATACCAGTAATAGTGGGGTGGTGGAGTGCGATTGGGCTTTTAAATATTATATCTCCAAGGTGGAACAGCAAGCCGACCCTACACACCAAAGATGTGTTTGTGACGCACCTCCAAACCACACAATCCCCCAAAAGAAGTCCAAAATCCTGAGCCAAATAACTCAGATAGTGTGCACTTCCACTGCCCCTGCTGCTCCCAAGGGGCAATCTCCAAGACCAATGTTAAATTTTATAACCAATATGGAGTGCACCACAAATAGTCAAACAAAAAGTCTCTGTCCATCCATTTCTGGTTATAGATTGAAAACTTTATTCTTCTTTTTCCGTTAAAAAACAACAGCCAGACAGCCGACGCGTTTCGTCCAGATATATGGACTTCATCAGGGCTGTAAAGTGTATACAAAAAGTAAAATGTATAATACAACGTAAGACACTACAGATGAACAAGAAACAAACTAACTGACAAAATATAATACACAAGACATTTAAAAACTGTTTGCATCTATGAATGTATCCACATTTAAATACTAACATTCAAAGAGCAATAGTAAGTTAAAACATTACACAACATAATGAAAAAAAAAAACATGGAAAGGCACAGACATACACAAATAATTTGAAAAACAAAAATAGTTAAGACAGATTTTAGATTGTTTGAGCAAAATTCAAAATACAATAAGATCAATTATGATTGCCCAAACCAGTGAATACAATAAATAAATTAAGCGCACAGCAAGTACACATGAAAGATTAGAAATGAAACACCGACCGAAAGATGTGCATGGATCTTAGGCTAGGTGTAGAAGAGTATCCCCAGGAGGTAGGAGATAGAAAGGGAGGCATAAGCTGACACATACCTTTAAAATATGTTGTTTGTCAGCAAAGATAATCAGTCAGATATGAAACTCGCAAAGTAATGATACAGACTGTGTATCAGTTTGTTTAGCAACTGCACCCTATTTGGTCCAGGGTCAGTTCCAAAATATCAACGGCTCCTGTGCCTGTAAAAAGTAATAATGTCAGGCCAGTACTAAGTCATGATATGCAGTGAAAGTTAGGGGAGAGCTAGTAACGTTCAATAAGGCCCACCGTACTCTAAAGAGCCTAGGTACATGAGTCACTGGGCTATGACAGGGATAAACAGGGCCGCATATCAGCATGCATAAATTCCCTGTATCATGAAAAATGAAAGCTAACCAGTTCTCCTTATAGCATTCAACATAGAAAAAAATATCAACATAGAAAATATACCAAAACTGAGGGGGACAGAGTATTGGTGTGCTCTCAAAATGTACAATATCACTCGAATGGTGCAACAAACATGTTGCTACCAATAATACGAGGAATAGAAATGAAATTCAAAAGGGCCCAATGTCCCGATAATACATTTAATCAGAAAAAATAAAGAAGATGCCATGGCTAGGGAGGACAACGCATTTGTGTTCACATAATATATGCAATATTATTTCAATCCTGCAAAGGTTAGAGTAAGGCTCCAAAGAGCTGTCTCCACATTAAACGACATTAAACATGCCTGAATGAAACTCAATAAGAAGAAATAAATAAAATAGATACCCCACACAGTGAAGTTTAAAAGGAAACAAAACATTGCTGATTTAATAACATGCTAAGCAATCGAGATGGCGACATGACACTGTAAACAGCGCCATCTAATGGTATATAAGGCCAGTATTTATTAAGCTACAGCCTAGTCAGCACAAAGACCGATATAAGCCTTACACAATTTTGCCAAAAACAGCAAATAAACAGAGGCCATTTCCACCTCAATGGGGTAATCAAAAACAAACTATAAAATCCCTAATCTCCCTAAGTGCACTTACCGCGAACCGCTCTATCAGCGTCCTGTTCGAATATCCCCGTACGTATTCAAAAGAAAGAGAAACGCGGGAACGTGGGAGCCCGTCTTAAATAGAGTGCGCAGAATCTCGCGAGAGATGCTATCAACCAAAAGTAAGGGGATATCTTAAAAGATATTATATTATCGGAGAGTTCCGTATTAGCGAAATGTTAAAAAGCAGCAATATGGGTTAAAGATGCAATTTATAATGTGGAATTTCGGATAATGATAAGTCCGATCATGTTCAAGTTGATACTATTATTCAGAGAGGAAAAGCGCAATTATCGTATGATGTATCGGATAATGATAAATCCGATCATGCTCAAGTTAGTACTATTATTTGGGGGAGGGGAAACAAATAAATTAAAAAAAAAATTAAAAAAAATATTAGTAAAAATACCCTAATCACGAATAATAGACAGGACCTTGGTAAATCACCAAGTCTTACTAGGGTCCATGAAATAAGAGATACAATAATAATACTGAAAATAACATTCAGAAAAACAAACCCAAAAATGTAAATGACTAGGATCCAAAAATGGGAGTGTAAACGAAAATGTAAATAAACAAGACATCACTAAATCATTAGTGATTCAATTAAAAAACACTTATTTGGGAGAAAATAAAAAACAAAAATATTTAAAACGAGAAAACTAAAGTATAAAAATACATTTGTCACTAGACATTTGTTGACATTTGCATTCCAAAAAAGTACAAGCTAATTGCATATACCAGTGATACAAAATTATTAACTGTGGAGAAAAGCATATCATTATAAGCCTTAGACTCTAAATATAGACATATTACATAGATCACATGTAGCCTCAGGATTTCGGTGCATACTAGACTATTGGTGTATGAGGGAAAGGATGTTATGTAAATATCCCATATAAACACAATCCATCCTATAGATGATAACCAGAGAATCAGGATGAAGATGTCAGCTGTGTGCATTAGGGCTGTAACTTGTGAGATAAAGTATGTTTCAACATGTAGCAATACTCACAAGAAATAATGTAATTCATCATCTGTGTTGTGGCCTAATGTAATACAGCGCAGACGACAAATCCAACCTGCCTCATTACGTCTGAGGACCAATTCTCTGTCCCCTCCCCTCGGTCTTAGGGGGACATGATCAATTGCATGGAACCAAATCTCTGGTTTCCCTGCATGATGTTCTGTCATGTGAGCTGTCATTGGGTATCTAGTGTCTTGTGCTTTTATGGCCCGCACGTGTTCCTGGATTCTGATTTTAAGCGCCCTAACCGTACTTCCAACATAGATAATATTGCAATTGCAACCAATAACATATGTAACAAATAATGATTTGCAGGTAATGGTGTGGCGGATGGTATAGACCCGTTCCGTATTGTATTGGAAGTGTTTCTGTTTGTTTTTGCCATATTGGCAAACATTGCACTCCGTGCATGTATAAAAACCAAGTGGCTTGTTGGTAAGCCAATTTCCTTCCCGTTGTTTGGGCATTATGTAACTGGGGCATAATCTATTCCTGAGTGTATTGCCCCGTCGATACGTAATTTTTGGTCTAGGCGAAATAATGCCCTTCAGGCCAGGTACATCCAATAACAGGGGCCAATGTTTAGCCAGAGTTTTATACACGCTCTGGCTATCTTTGTTAAATTGGGTAACAAAGTGAACGTTAGGTGTCTTATCATGGGAGTCAAGCATGGATTTGTGTTGTCTAAGCGTATCTATTCTGGTTCTCTGGTTAATTCTACGTTCTGCCTGTTGTAGAACCTTTTCCTTGTAGCCCCTCCTCCGAAAGCGATCTTTAGTAGCTACCAAGTTGGTTTTAAAGGTGTCAGTATCACTACAATTCCTACGGGTCCTGACCATCTCACCATAGGGGATGTTATTGATGGTCGCTTTTGGATGTGCACTAGTGGCATGTAGAATGCTATTACAAGAAGTCGATTTTCTATGTAGTGTGCTATGGATATGACCTTTCTGGGCATAGAAAGTAATATCAAGGAAGTCAATCCTGTCATGTCCACATGTCAATCTGTCTTAACTATTTTTGTTTTTCAAATTATTTGTGTATGTCTGTGCCTTTCCATGTTTTTTTTTCATTATGTTGTGTAATGTTTTAACTTACTATTGCTCTTTGAATGTTAGTATTTAAATGTGGATACATTCATAGATGCAAACAGTTTTTAAATGTCTTGTGTATTATATTTTGTCAGTTAGTTTGTTTCTTGTTCATCTGTAGTGTCTTACGTTGTATTATACATTTTACTTTTTGTATACACTTTACAGCCCTGATGAAGTCCATATATCTGGACGAAACGCGTCGGCTGTCTGGCTGTTGTTTTTTAACGGAAAAAGAAGAATAAAGTTTTCAATCTATAACCAGAAATGGATGGACAGAGACTTTTTGTTTGACTATTTGTGGTGCACTCCATATTGGTTATAAAATCTAGAAGTTTGCTATTGAGAACAGACAATTTTGTTGAAAGTGAGATTGACTTACAAATTAATATAGTATATGAAAAATTATCTGCGAAATTCAATATTTTAGTCCCAATATTCAAACCTGTCTGCAGAGAGCAATTCCAACAATTAGATGAATTCAAAAGTTTTGCATTGAATAACCTTAAAGGAGTCCAAAGGCAATTGAATAGTATAAAGTAATTAGTTTGATATAGAGAAACAGGCAGCCATCCAGAAGTACTATTCAGCCAAATTTTCCTCCATATATCTTGAGAAAATGACAAATCTAATTCCTTATTACAAAAAGAAGATAGAAAGTTGATATTGTCCCCTGCATAATTATTCAATTTTTTATAAAACAGGGACACAGCGTGAGATGACGCAATAGTTTGACTATACAATGCCATATCTGCGGTATCATTTAGAGGAAAATTATTTGGAAATGTGTCAAGGATTGAATTACATAAAAGTTCATATTTATAACTATCTGACGACTGTAACTTAAATCTTTGCTGTAATTCATCAAAGGTTAAAAATGCATTGCTATGATAAATATCTTTTAAATAGAAAATACCAGCGTTAATCCAGGATTATCTTGTAATATTAATTTTGTGACTTCAGTACTACTGATCTTTTTAGCAAATCAGTAGAGTTAGTCATGGTGAGCAATGCAGGTAAAGGAAATGGTGACATCAAACTTTGTTCAAAACAGAGCCATGAAGGTGAATTAATAAGGTCTGTAGTCTGAAGCCATAAGATACTTTGTTTTAAAATGAAAGCCTTATGATTAAGCCTGGGCGTAGTAGCACTTCACGTAGCTACATGAAGTACATTTTGAACTACACATAGCTATGCAAATTGCGTAACTGTGTGCTTGACTGCACTGTACAATAATTGCCAAAAACATCTTGCACAGTGCAAGTTAAAAAAAAAAAATAACTCTGTCTTTATATGCTAAAAATGCATATAGTCATTTCACAAAAGTGAAAACAATAATTTAACAAGCAGTGAGAGAGGTGATGATTTTGGGATCCTCCCTAACCTAGGGAGAGAACCAAGCAGATGCCTTGAAAACAAAAAGCACATCTTTTGAACGATTCAGTGGTGGTCCCATCCTCTTAAGACCACCCCAAGCACAGTTATTGGCAAAAATACAATCCCAACCAAAGGCCCTGCAAAGCATTATGGGACGAGATTAGCAGTGGGCAGTGAATATTATAGTATCCAATATCAAAATAATTCTACAAAGAGCTGCAGTTCCACTAGTCGTTACTAGATGTCCCTCACGAGTCAAATGCAAAAGCTTCATGAAAGGGTTTTAATGCTTTTGCATTTGACTCGTGAGGGACATCTAGTAACGACTAGTGGAACTGCAGCTTGATGTATTAATAATTTCAATGCTTTTGCATTTGACTCATGAGGGACATCTACTAACGACTAGATGAACTGCAGCTCTTTGTAGAATTATTTTGATATTGGACACTATAATATTCACTGCCCACTGCTAATCTCATCCCATAATGCTTTGCAGGGCCTTTGGTTGGGATTGTATTTTTGCCCATAACTGTGCTTGGGGTGGTCCTAGGAGGAAGGGACCACCACGGAATCGTTCACATGATATGCTTTTTGTGTTCAAGGCATCTGCTTGGTCCTCCCCCTAGGTTAGGGGACCCCAAAATCATCACCTCTCTCATTGCTTGATATTTTCATTGTCAAAGTTCACTTTTGTGAATTTGTTATATGCTTTTAGCATAGAAAATTGTTTTAACAAAGCATTTGTATGTGTTTAATATACTGTTGCTACGCTATGTTGATTAGCACAGTTTTTTACTCTGCTACGTGCAATTTGCGTAGTGCGTAGTAACACAAACTTGGCATGCTCCGTGAGCGTAGCAAAGTATTATGCCCAGGGTTACTTATGATAATTTAAAAAATCTAGCAAACCAAAACCACCATTGCTCTTGGCCAATTTTAATTTTTTATAACCTAAATGAGGAGATTTGTTATTCCAAATAAATTTAGAAATACATTTATCCATATTTTTAAAGATTTTAAGAGGAAGTTGAATAGGTATCATAGAAAGAAGATTAAAAAAGTTTGGAACGAAAACCATTTTGATAGCATCAACGTTTCCCCCCAAGAATAAATGTAGTGTGGACTATTTTTGAAATTTGTCCTTAATATGAGCAAGAATACAATCACAATTTACAGAAATCAAGGGGCATATTATCAAGGGCTTTATCGCCGATTTAGCGGCACTTTTTGCCGCTAAATCGGCGATATTTTTAACGCCCTATTAGCAAGCTGTCGCTAACAGGCGTTAGCGACAGCTTTCAGGCGTTAGAGGCTGGGAATTACATCGCCTTGCATGTCAGCGATATTTATCGCTAATGACATGCAAGGTAGGCGTTCCCAACCTAACAGCGACTGAAAACAGTCGCTAACATCGCTATCGCCTATTAGCAATAACCGCGAGGCGATAAAAATACGCGCGCTAACCGCGATTAGCGCTGGTTTTTTAGAACTGGTAAAAGCATGACTTAACAATAATAGTCAATGGGAGGTGGATTGCAAGGTTAAGTCCCCAGCATTAGCGCGAGGAATCTATCGCTGGATTTCTCGCGTTATTGCTGGGTTTCACCGCTATCGCTGGATATTTTATCGCATTGGAGATAAACCTTGCTAATAGCATGTTATCTCCGCGGTAATATCCAGCGATAGCCGGCGATAGAAAAACGCGCGCTAAGCAAGCTTTGCGATAATTATCGCAGGTTCTTGCTAATATGCCCCCAATTGTTTTATGGTATGTGAAAATGATATACCAAGGTATTTGAGTTTGTCTTTCAACCAATAATGTCTTTGTTTGGGAGCATATCAGGTGTACAATGATCATTTAAAGGAAAACATTCAGTTTTATCAGTGTTTAGCATATATCCTGAAAGCTGAGAATACGTGTTAATTAAATTTAATAATGGAGGAATGGAAGAGTCTGGATTACCCATATATAGAAGTACATCATCAGCATAAGCCGCATTTTTAATAGGAACATTATTTATAATGAGGCCTTTGATTTCCATACAGTTTCTAATGGCAATTAGTAAAGGTTTAATAGCAAGAAGAAAAAGCAAAGGTGTTAGGGGGCACCCTTGTCTAGTACCCCTAAAAAGTAAAAATGTATTAGATATTTGACCAATAATAAAAGGTTTGGCAGATGGGCCAGAATATAGGGCAAAGATCATACAAATAAACGGGGTGCCAAAATTAAATGCATACAAGGTACGCAAAAGATACTGCCAATGGACTTTATCAAAAGCCTTTTCCGCATCTACTGCCAGAACACCAGCTGGTTGAGATAATGATGATCCAGCTTCTATCGCATGAACTAATAATCTTACATTATTCACTGAATGTCTGTTTTTCACAAAACCAGCCTGGTCAATTTGGACGATGGTAGGAAGCACAGAGGCCAACCTAGTTGCAAGGATCTTTGCATAAAGCTTACAATCTTGACTAATTAAAGAAATGGGGCAATAATTTGAAACAATAGAGGGATCTTTATTAGGTTTCGTGAGGACTATAATCAAGCTTCAGTAAAGGATCTAAAAGTTAATCCTGTACTACTAAAGTGAGCAAATAGTTTGAGCAAATGAAATGATAGGGGAGAAGAAAATTCTTTATAAAATTCAGCGGGTATACCATCTGAATCTGGAGATTTAAGTAACTTGAGAGATTTAATAGCTGAATGTACTTCATCTAAAGTGATTGGCAAATCCAATTTATTTCTAACAGACTATGAAATTTTAGGTAAATCACACCTCTCTAAAAAATTATCAATATGTAATGTATCATTAGGAGGAGGTTTATTATATAAAGTAGAATCATAATTCATAAATTCATTTACTATTTCTTTATGGGAAAAAACTATTTGACCATTAGAATTGTGGATAGCTTTAATCTGATTTTTATCTTTGTTAATACGAAGATAGTTGGCCAAAAATCTTCCAGATCTTATTAAAAATAAATGTTGCTTTGTTATTAGAAATTTTTATGCCCGCCCTATTACTTAATATGGAATTTAATTCATTATGAAGGTTTTATAATTGTGCCTTGTATTTGATTTGATTAGATGTGATAAAGAGACGCTCATGCTTAGCTATTTGCTGATCGAATTCTTTAATTCTAATGTTCAATAATTTATTATTATATACCATAATAGAAATTGTCGCCTCTCTGACATATGCTTTACATGCATCCCATCGATTAACAATTGATGTAGAACCTTCAGGATTAAAAGAAAAATACTCATGAATTGCCGATGAAATTTTTGGTTTGTTTTTGTCATTAAAGACCACATTGGTATTCATGCGCCATCTCCCTTGAAATTGGTGAGAAACTTTTGGAAATAAAATGCATGCAATGAGCACATGATCTGAAATATCAATATTTGGGATAGTAGGGTCAGGAACAGAAGGTATTAAATGACTTGATATTAATAAAAAATAAATTCAAGTATAGGAATTATGAGGATTAGAAAAAAAGTAAATTGTCTATCCGTTGGATGATGCTAACTCCAAATATCCACTAATTTGGTAGTTCTAAAAAAGGATTTAAGAGTAAAGTAAGCTTTTGGAGGACGATATTTGGTGTGGGGAGTTCTATCCAGTAATGGATCTGATATAAGGTTAAGGTCACCTCCAATATTAAGTGGAACCTTACCCAATTTAACACTTCTGATGTAAAAAAAGACCAAAAATCAGGGTCATCATTCGTTGGACCATATACATTAATCAGGTGCAAAACGTATCATAAATTTTAATTTTTTGGCTATGAGAAAACAGCCATTAGAATCAGAACATTTGTGTAATATTTGAAGATGCAGTTTTTTTGCAAACAGAATAGCAACTCCATTTTTCCTATTGAGCGCAGGAGAAGAGATAATATTTCCAACCCATATTTTGTTCATGTAAGATAAAACAGTATCATCTATATGATTCTCCTGGAGTAAACATATATCAGCCTTATGTCTAGCTAAATAATCTAAAACCGTACTATGTTTAACAGGGTGCCGTAAACCATTAAAGTTAAAAGAAACAATTCTAATACCTTTAATATTAGACATCATCATAACAGAGAGAAGACAGAAGAGAAGGAAAAATCAAGAAAACTGACAGAATAAAAAGTAGCTCTAATACAAAAAAATAGGAAAAAAGGAGAAAACCACACCAACACAAAAAAGACAACATAGAAACATAAATAGAATTCTTGAATCTCACACAGGCATGATAAGAATAACCGATCCTGATATGCCCTTTAAGGAAATTCAGCTATTTAGGCTAGTCATAAAGAAATTTAGGCATAGTTCTCAAGTATCATTCTTATTGGTTTTCATGGAGAGCTGTGAATGTTGATTTAAGAAGAGACGAAGATCATCAGGATGCTGGAAGGACTCCGAGAAACCATCTTTCCATATTCGCATCGTGGAGGAATCGAATATGCCTTATTTGAAACCATAACTTCTCAGTCTTGGTCGAAGATCAGTGAACTCTATGCAGATTTTTACATTCTCCTTGGCAAAGTCATGATGAATTAAAATGTTATTCCCATTGACCATTAAAGATGGAATTTCTCTTGCCGCCTTCTGTATCAGCACTAGATTATGCGGACGCAAAACTTTAAATATCATTTGACAAGGTTTGTTCTGGCTTAGCCTTCTATGAGAAGGAATTCTATGCACCTTGCCAATTTCACATTTTTTAGGAAATTTTAAATGTAAAAGACTAGGCAATACATTTTACAAATACAACCTGAAATCAGTATCTTCCACATCTTCAGGTAAATTAAAAATTCTCAAGTTGTACTGTTGATTACGATTTTCTAAGTCAAGTAATGATTTGCTCATTGGCCCTATTTTTGCTGTAATGGGCTTAAGACTATTTTGACTTTATTGTCTTGAATTTGTATTGCGTTGTCATATACTTTCATCGAAACACTAGCCATGTCTTTCCGTATATTTTTAATTTCTGACGCAATAGTGTCTGTTTTGGAACTAATAGCTTGTATTTCGTCAAATAATATGGACAAAGGAGGTTCGACTTGACTGGCGGAGAAGTATTTTGTTTATGCTTGTGATGCATTAAATGAGTATTTTATCCTTCCATAGTGAGAAATAAATTATTTAAAAGCTAGACGCAATAATAATAAAAAATATATATATAAAAATTGGGCAAGCAGAAATAAAGCCTTTGCAATATGAGGCTGTGCAGCAGCTAAAACCTGCTGTGGGCGAGTCTATGCATCAGCCGCGCACTTTCCACAGAGTGACTCCACCCTCCTGACAAGGAAACTCAGCAGTACCTGAAAGTAAGCACCAATGAAAGGCTCGATTGAAGAGTCTCTACAAAACCTCAACCAAAAGCTGCAAAAGTCATATATCTGGAAAGCAGTGGTCTTGGCAAGCCCCCGTAAACAAAACAATCGGTAAGTCCAGCCAAATTTCATTATTTTAATCGTCAATAAAGGGCAAACACTGTGGTGATTTAGCACGAGGCAGCCATCTTGATTTGCGCGGTTGCGCGACTCCTGTGTTACCATGTTTTGAGCAGAGAGCACGAGCACTTTAGCACTGGTTAGCAGTGGTAAAGTGTTCAGAGTCCTAAGGCCAGCAAAAATGAAGTCAGCAAAAGCAGGAGGTCTGAAGGCAAAAAGTTAGGGGGAAACCACCTCACGAATGCCTGGTCTAACATTTACCATTTCAGATATTTTTCTTTAAAAAATCTTCTAAGTCTGGGGGTAAGTGGAGACCAGTCCCAATCCACTTTGTGTATCCAAATTGCGCTCTATCGTGGTCGGCCATAACTTTTCATCTTTGCTGTAGTCTCACGCAACTAAATGTCTGCGGTTGGCGCTTTTACCTTTTAGGTGCTATTTTACCCTTTAAAAATTCATAACTCCGGTACTACTGATCGGATTTTTGTCATTTTCATGTAAAATAATTTATTAAAATGTATTCTATTTTTCTAAATTAGTGTGGGTGTTTTTTAAGTGCTCCATAAATACCTTACACATTGCCTCTAAATTAAGCATGACTTCTTTTGTACCAAGCTAGCAGAAGGTTAAGCACAGGTGAATTTAGTGACTATTTGTAGTTCACCCAATATCTCACGGGCTCTGAAAAGATATGATCTATGATAATCTTGTAAAGTCCAGATACCACTCCCTTATATGTACCCCAGGTGTGTAATCATTTGATAATGGACGATTCCTGCAGCTGTATGGGTGGACTGCCCAAGGGTTTGTGGAGGAAGGCACTTAGGGGCCTATTACGATGGCGGGCGGACTTTGTCCGCCCGCCACCGTAACGGTAAACGGGACTGACCGCCAGAGGTGCGACGGTCCCGCCAGGCCCATTAGGATGTGACCGCCACCCTGGCGGTCGCATCCCACATCTATTACATTGTGGCGGGCGGTGCTGTCAGCAGCACCCGCCGCAATGTAAAAGCTGCATGTAGTGCATTGGCATGCACAACGTGACAGGCACCGCGCGGTGCCTGCCACCTTGTGCGTGGCAATGACCCCCAAGTGCAGCCACCCACCCCCTCGGGGGCCCGCAACAGGCCCCCAAAGCCATTCACCGCATGCCTTTCCATGGCGGAGTCTCCGCCATGGAAAGGCATGTCACCGCAGGCATCGTAATATGGATGGCGGTGCCTGCAAGGCACCGCCACCATATTATGTGCCTTTTCCGCCCGGCCGGCAATCCGACAGGCGGAAAAGCGGCGGACGGTCTTTCCGTCCGCCGCGGTGCCCCTCGCCATACTAATATGGCGGCGGTGACACAGGGACATTTGGCAGGCGGATCGCCACCGCCGACCCGGCGGTGCTGCGATTTGCCCGTGATCCTAATGGGCACCTTAGATATTAAATGCAGAAATTGTGGGGCTTAAAACTAAATTCTACTTGTGTTTCTGAGAAGGTTTCCAATTTGGCTATCTTCAACAGATAATTTATTGTCTTCATGCCTTTGGATTCAAAGACTTCCCAGGCCAGGACCATTCCTCCTATATTTCTGTTACAATTACGACACTGAGGGGTGTTCTTGTGTATTCTGCTACGACCCCTAGGATGGTATGCACTATATATGTGTATATATATATGTGATCAAGTCCCCTGTGAGGGACGAAACGCGTCATGGCTACTGCGATCTGTTGGGAGCAACAATAAAATAGCAGCAGAGCGAACTATTGTGGTCTGTGCTCTTTCTTTCGCATGGAGGAGAAAGCGAGACGAGAAGGAGTGTTCCCGGATATATATATATATATGTGATCAAGGCCGCTCGTACGGCCGAAACGCGTAATGGCAACATGGTGATGGTTGTAAGAAAATAAAAAGCAACTTGCACTGAATTGGGTCTGCTCTTGCCGTCTGTTCATGGAGTACTGGGCTTGTCTGCAGCTATATATATATATATATATATATATATATATATATATATATATATATATATATTCCGCATTCAATCCTCGGCCCCATTGAACGCGTTTCGGCTACCCATCGGTGAGCAAAGCTGCTGGGCAGCCGAAACGCGTTTCGATGGGGCCAAAAATAAAATAAATTTGACCAGCTACACGAGGCGTCGTCATCCTTGAGTGAGAGGATTGAATGCGGAATTTACTGGACCTGCTCCTGTGAGGTCCAAAGAGGCGAGGCGACTCTCGTTCGGGAGGCAGCAGTACACACACGGGAGAGAGCGTGGAGGATATATGAAACTGCTCCCAAAGGAAGAATAACTCAGGAAATGGCACTCCGTGGGAACGGACAAACAGACAAACGTCTACGCGTTTCAGCTAAGACAGCCTTGTTCACGACATTTAGAGTGTCGCTGGTGTTGAGAGTACTCTATACTGGAGCTGCTTTCCACCTAAACTTGAGAACTACCCAGAGTTCTCTGCTTTTTTTGCATAATTTATGCGTCACTCTATGCCTGAAAGGGTTTTGCTTTGATATATATATATATATATATATATATATATATATATATATATATATATATATATATATATATATATATATTCTGCTCCAAAGGTTGTCCACCTGGTGAGTAGCACTCGATCAACATCTTTGTTTATGATAGGCAGGGACGAGGATCCGCTTGTAGAAGCTGCTCCGTAATGGAAATGCCTGACGCGTTTCGAAGCTCCATATGCTTCTCTTCAGAGGCTTGAACGGAGACAGTGGGGTCGATTCCGATCCCGGTCGGAGGCGCACCTAATACCATTCGGCCGGGAAAAAGCCAGGCGAATGCCTGTTTCCCGACCGATTCGCACATACGTCCGAACGAGCAAGTACGATGCGCACAACTGCCCAAATCCCGACCCAGTCGTACTCACCCAATACAGGTCCAGTTCTCCGACCGATGCAGATCCGGAAACGCAGAATCGAGTCGCACGGAAGCCAAAATGCAGCCCCGTCCGGCCGGACAAGTACGATGCGCTTTCCGTACGCGCCGAACCCGTCGCTACGCACGGCACGTCAAAGCATCCGGGAGAGGCATACATAAGCTCCGATTCGCGCCACAAGACGATCCACGGCTACGAGACGAACACGCCAGCGACGAGGACGAGGCGAAGCAAAGAGAAAGACGAACGAGACGAACCAACCATGAATCCCATCGCGCAGGTCCTACCAATACTCTACATCTATTACCGGAACAGGCACGGACGCGTACGGCGCAGAAGGTAAGTCAGACACCAACCACAAAAACAAACTACACGTACCCGACATATCACACACACACAGAGGGATGCAGAAATTACTTACACCAGCAACAGCAGCACCATAGGGGCGGGATGGCCATCACCAATGCCACATATACACATAGGGGCCTGGATGCCAACAACTAACACCACCCCTACCCAGGGGGTGCTAGATGCCTGTCACTCCTACCACCTCTACCCATGGGGGGCTGGATGCCCACCACCACTACCACCCCTACTCAGGGGGTGCCAGATGCCTACCACTACTACCACCTCTACCCATGGGGGGCTGGATGCCTACCACTACTACCACCTCTACCCATGGGGGGCTGGATGGCTGTCGCTACTACCACCTCTACCCATGGGTGCCAGATGCCTACCACTACTACCACCTCTACCCATGGGGGGCTGGATGCCTACCACTACTACCACCTCTACCCATGGGGGGCTGGATACCTGTCACTACTACCACCTCTACCCATGGGGGCTGGATGCCTGTCACTACTACCACCCCTACCCATGGGGGGCTGGATGCCTACCACCACTACCACCTCTACCCATGGGGGGCTGGATGCATACCACTACTACCACCTCTACCCATGGGGGCTGGATGCCTGTCACTACTACCACCTCTACCCATGGGGGGCTGGATGCCTGTCACTACTACCACCCCTACCCATGGGGGGCCGGATGCCTACCACTACTACCACCTCTACCCATGGGGGGCTGGATGCCTGTCACTACTACCACCTCTACCCATGGGTGGCTGGATGCCTACCACTACTACCACCCCTACACATGGGGGGCTGGATGCCTACCACTACTACCACCTCTACCCATGGGGGGCTGGATGCCTACCACTACTACCACCTCTACCCATGGGGGGCTGGATGCCTGTCACTACTACCACCTCTACCCATGGGGGCTGGATGCCTGTCACTACTACCACCCCTACCCATGGGGGGCTGGATGCCTACCACTACTACCACCTCTACCCATGGGGGGCTGGATGCCTGTCACTACTACCACCTCTACCCATGGGGGGCTGGATGCCCGTCACTACTACCACCCCTACCCATGGGGGGCTGGATGCCTACCACTACTACCACCTCCACCCATGGGGGCACAATGCCCGTCACTACTACCACCTCTACCCATGTGTGGCTGGATGCGTACCACTACTACCACCCCTACACATGGGGGGCTGGTTGCCTACCACTACTACCACCTCTACCCATGGGGGGATGGATGCCTGTCACTACTACCACCCCTACCCATGGGGGGCTGGATGCCTACCACTACTACCACCTCTACCCATGGGGGGCTGGATGCCTACCACTACTACCACCTCTACCCATGGGGGGCAGGATGCCTGTCACTACTACCACCTCTACCCATGGGGGGCTGGATGCCTGTCACTACTACCACCCCTACCCATGGGGGGCTGGATGCCTACCACCACTACCACCTCTACCCATGGGGGGCTGGATGCCTACCACTACTACCACCTCTACCCATGGGGGCTGGATACCTGTCACTACTACCACCTCTACCCATGGGGGCTGGATGCCTGTCACTACTACCACCCCTACCCATGGGGGGCTGGATGCCTACCACCACTACCACCTCTACCCATGGGGGGCTGGATGCATACCACTACTACCACCTCTACCCATGGGGGCTGGATGCCTGTCACTACTACCACCTCTACCCATGGGGGCTGGATGCCTGTCACTACTACCACCCCTACCCATGGGGGGCCGGATGCCTACCACTACTACCACCTCTACCCATGGGGGCTGGATGCCTGTCACTACTACCACCTCTACCCATGGGTGGCTGGATGCCTACCACTACTACCACCCCTACACATGGGGGCTGGATGCCTACCACTACTACCACCTCTACCCATGGGGGGCTGGATGCCTACCACTACTACCACCTCTACCCATGGGGGCTGGATGCCTGTCACTACTACCACCTCTACCCATGGGGGCTGGATGCCTGTCACTACTACCACCCCTACCCATGGGGGCTGGATGCCTACCACTACTACCACCTCTACCCATGGGGGGCTGGATGCCTGTCACTACTACCACCTCTACCCATGGGGGGCTGGATGCCCGTCACTACTACCACCCCTACCCATGGGGGGCTGGATGCCTACCACTACTACCACCTCCACCCATGGGGGGCACAATGCCCGTCACTACTACCACCTCTACCCATGTGTGGCTGGATGCGTACCACTACTACCACCCCTACACATGGGGGGCTGGTTGCCTACCACTACTACCACCTCTACCCATGGGGGGATGGATGCCTGTCACTACTACCACCCCTACCCATGGGGGGCTGGATGCCTACCACTACTACCACCTCTACCCATGGGGGGCTGGATGCCTGTCACTACTACCACCTCCACCCATGGGGGGCTGGATGCCTGTCACTACTACCACCCCTACCCATGGGGGGCTGGATGCCTACCACCACTACCACCCCTACCCATGGGGGGCTGGATGCATACCACTACTACCACCTCTACCCATGGGGGGCTGGATGCCTATCACTACTACCACCTCTACCCATGGGGGGCTGGATGCCCATCACTACTACCACCCCTACCCATGGGGGGCTGGATACCTACCACTACTACCACCTCTACCCATGGGGGGCTGGATGCCTGTCACTACTACCACCTCTACTACCCATGGGTGGCTGGATGCCTACCA
The DNA here is from genome assembly GCA_963921515.1 of Calotriton arnoldi. Classification (NCBI taxonomy): domain Eukaryota; kingdom Metazoa; phylum Chordata; class Amphibia; order Caudata; family Salamandridae; genus Calotriton; species Calotriton arnoldi. Next base: position 246,900 of record CAWUFW010005003.1, on the reverse strand, counting down.
CTACTACCACCCCTACACATGGGGGCTGGATGCCTACCACTACTACCACCTCTACCCATGGGGGCTGGATGCCTACCACTACTACCACCTCTACCCATGGGGGGCTGGATGCCTGTCACTACTACCACCTCCACCCATGAGGGGCTGGATGCCTGTCACTACTACCACCCCTACCCATGGGGGGCTGGATGCCTACCACCACTACCACCTCTACCCATGGGGGGGCTGGATGCCTACCACTACTACCACCTCTACCCATGGGGGGCTGGATGCCTGTCACTATTACCACCTCTACCGATGGGGGGCTGGATGCCTGTCACTACTACCACCCCTACCCATGGGGGGCTGGATGCCTACCACTACTACCACCTCTACCCATGGGGGGCTGGATGCCTGTCACTACTACCACCTCTACCCATGGGTGGCTGGATGCCTGTCACTACTACCACCCCTACCCATGGGGGGCTGGATGCCTACCACTACTACCACCTCTACCCATGGGGGGCTGGATGCCTGTCACTACTACCACCTCTACCCATGGGTGGCTGGATGCCTACCACTACTACCACCCCTACACATGGGGGGCTGGATGCCTACCACTACTACCACCTCTACCCATGGTGGGCTGGATGCCTGTCACTACTACCACCCCTACCCATGGGGGGCTGGATGCCTACCACTACTACCACCTCTACCCATGGTGGGCTGGATGCCTGTCACTACTACCACCTCTACCCATGGGGGCTGGTTGCCTGTCACTACTACCACCTCTACCCATGGGGGCTGAATGCCTGTCACTACTACCACCTCTACCCATGGGGGCAGGATGCCTGTCACTACTACCACCTCTACCCATGGGGGGCTGGATGCCTGTCACTACTACCACCTCTACCCATGGGGGGCAGGATGCCTACCACCACTACCACCCCTACTCAGGGCGTGCCAGATGCCTACCACTACTACCACCTCTACCCATGGGTGCCAGATGCCTACCACTACTACCACCTCTACCCATGGGTGCCAGATGCCTACCACTACTACCACCTCTACCCATGAGATGCAGGATGCCTACCACCAACAACACCCCCACTCACAGGATGGCTAATGCATGACACAACAAGCACACACCAACATAAGGAATGCAACAAAAAGACATCCCCCCCAACACCATGACAAGCATGTGTAGACTGTGTCAAATGCCTCCAACACTGAACATGACTTTGAACATACAATGTGACCCCTATCACATGTGTCACACATAAATGTGTGTGGCCCCCACAATGCAAGCAGACCATGACCACTGTGGCAATGGGGTCCAACCCCCATCATCACAGTGACCAAAAGGTAAGTGTGGGGTCCATAGCTGAAGCACATTTTGCACATTGTGGCAATGGGGTATAAACCCCCATCATCACAGTGACCATAAGGTAAGTGTGGGGTCCATAGCTGAAGCACATTTTGAACATTGTGGCAATGGGGTCCAACCCCCATCATCACAGTGACCAAAAGGTAAGTGTGGGGTCCATAGCTGAAGCACATTTTGAACATTGTGGCAATGGGGTCTAAACCCCCATCATCACAGTGACCAAAAGGTAAGTGTGGGGTCCATAGCTGAAGCACATTTTGCACATTGTGGCAATGGGGTCTAAACCCCCATCATCACAGTGACCAAAAGGTAAGTGTGGGGTCCATAGCTGAAGCACATTTTGAACATTGTGGCAATGGGGTCTAAACCCCCATCATCACAGTGACCAAAAGGTAAGTGTGGGGTCCATAGCTGAAGCACATTTTGCACATTGTGGCAATGGGGTCTAAACCCCCATCATCACAGTGACCAAAAGGTAAGTGATGGGTCCATAGCTGAAGCACATTTTGCACATTGTGGCAATGGGGTCTAAACCCCCATCATCACAGTGACCAAAAGGTAAGTGTGGGGTCCATAGCTGAAGCACATTTTGAACATTGTGGCAATGGGGTCTAAACCCCCATCATCACAGTGACCAAAAGGTAAGTGTGGGGTCCATAGCTGAAGCACATTTTGAACATTGTGGCAATGGGGTCTAAACCCCCATCATCACAGTGACCAAAAGGTAAGTGTGGGGTCCATAGCTGAAGCAGATTTTGAACATTGTGGCAATGGGGTATAAACCCCCATCATCACAGTGACCAAAATGTAAGTGTTGACATTGAAAAGGCTGCAACTGCCAAACTGCATGGATGATTCCTGGTCACAGAACAACAAACACATCAGTGGCAAAGTAGTGCTTGTGTCCCATAGCAACATAGATTGGGGGAGGCAAACAGTGCAGTGCAAATAAGACATAACTTTGGCCATGTGCAGACAAACATCACCCATGGGGGCTGACACTGTCAACATTCATCAATGACACAATGACAGAAGTGACCATCATAATGCAGACCCACATATTTGCACCAATGGGCACACTAATGTAGATACCCTGTGGAGACTGTAGATGTGAGGTGAACAAATAACATACCATGGCAGCAATGGGACACACAAACAATGATCATTGTGCTGACTGATGACCTAGGAGTCCCAGGGACAGCAGGTGAAACCCACCAAACAACATACAGCCAATAGCACACTAAAGATATGCCAATGCAGTGGTGCAGATGCACAAACAGGCAGACCCACACTGCACATCAAACACAACAGGTGAGGGGGGTGCCAGTGTCCCCAGGCAACCACACAACACATGATGAGGCCTCAATACCAATTACACAGATGCACATACAGTGCCACACAAAAGTAACTCATGCATCCAAATCCCCTATGTGGGCAATCAGGCATTGTTAGATGAGAGGGAGCACAAATTACACATGTCACACAAGCTTGTAGGAACAGCAACTAACACAGCAAGAGACAGACCCACCACAGCACTACCCCCAGGGACCCCATATTGTGCTGACACTAGCCTGCATGATAATCCCACTGTGATGACAATGTTAGATGTCGTTCACACTGTGAACCCCAGCCATGTGTCCTGAGCAACTAACTACCATCACACCTACACAAGCTCCAATCAATCAGCACGGCCTGCCAGCCAAGGCCAATATGGAGGTAGGGGTCTGGCCGTGCAACAACTCACTTTTGCACACACTCAACACCACACACCCTGATCTCCACCAATGTGCAGCAGTGAAGCTCACATGGACTGGTGACATTGCACATGCACCCATGACAATACCAGGGGTGGTGGTGGGAACCAAGGTGCAGAAACCCATCACACATGGCCAGTCAACAAGACTTGTCAATGTCTGACACACAGCACAGTATGCTGTACATGGGCATGATGTGAAATCCACCACAATCAATGGGATCCTGGCCATAGTCACACACCAATGAAGAAGCCAAGGTTACACACGAAGAACACACGTACACAACTACCAACATTGCAGCTCTGACCCTGAGGAGTGGCAGCTGTCACACACACAACGTGTCACAATCACTGTAAGCTAACACAAACTGTAAATCACATTACTCGTGTAAACAACAAGTGCCAAGGGGAATCCTGAATGTGTCCCATCTGCGTTTGCCCGCATCCCCAGCACTGACAACAAAGACAACCTGGGATGACAACCTCATGAACATTAGTTTGCCATACACCCACATCACAGAGAAACCAGGTCCAAGATGCTGGATGAACACAGAACAACTCAGCAAGCATCACAAACAGGAACATCCCTAGGGACACAGCCTGTGTAGGAAAAGGGAAGGGAACACGCACAGACATGCTTACACAACACAGGCCCACGCAATGTCACCAGATTACACACTGCCATGAGGGCACACCACTCCTGTGGAAGGTCCGCTGTGCCAAACCTTGTCTGTGCACGACCCAAACATGTCAGCAGAACACTCCGTCAGTGAGTCAACAACCACAACACACAGAAGGCTCTGCTCACATCAGCCTGGGTACGGGGGTGTCACGTCAGTCATCTGCACACACACCAAACACGTGTCAAGCAAGTTGCACTGTATACACAGATGAGTCCTTCGACATTGATGTGCAAAACTGCATGTCCAGTGGAGCTGGGCACACAGTCAGGGAAATTGGAACATTGAACAGTGGTAAGCCCACCAGATGTGCATCAGTGTAAGACAAAGATGTTCATTTACTAATGCAAAAAGGACATCCCTGTGTCAAATGCTGAACATTACACCCTCAGACTGTAGCAAAGGATGCCATAGATCCAGAATACAACAGGACACATATCCCATGGACCACATGGAGTCCATCACTGCAACACTTCATCGTCCTGATGTGAACACTATTACAACTGCAAATGCAGGATGCTACTCATCCACATCATGTACATCAAAAGAAAACCCAAAAGTAAACAAAAAGAGGCTTTATTCAGCAAATGTCAGGGTAAAAACGGAAGTCCAAAAGAAACTAAGGCCAATGGCCAGTCCAAAATCACAGTACCAACGGGGTGAGAAGTGACAACTGGTCACACATTGCTTGCCTGCACTGGTACGGTTGGGGGACATCACCCTTGGAGGGGCATACAAGGGGCAGGCCAGGCACCGTAGGGACAGGATCAGGGGATGGCAGAGTGAGGCAGTGAAGGGGTGGTGGGTGCAGGAGTGTCACCGGCAACTGCAGTGGAGGTGTCTGACTCAGGGGGGGCCGACACCACCGTGGTACACAAGTCAGTTGGGGTGGGTGCTGCAACCACTGCAATGGGCTGGACTGATGTAGTGGACTGGGTACCCATTGCAGTGCCCGAGTCAGACGTGGTGGTTGTGGACTCCACTGCAGTGCATGACTCCAAGGGAGTGGAAGGGTGGGCAGATGAGGTGGGCAGGACAGAGGGGGGGACCCGGTCCCCACAACAGTACCACTAACAGGCAGAGCGTCTGGGTTGGGGGTGGAAGAGCAAGTGGCAGGGGGGGAGGGCCTGAGCAGTCTGGGGATGCGGTATCGGTGTGTGGGGGAACCTGGGGCAGGGTGTGGTGGGGGAACCTGTGCAGTGGTGGCCTGGGGGATGGAGGAGAGAGACTGGGCGCTGGAGCTGCGTGGTGGTGGGGTCTTGCTCTTCCTGCTCCGGGGGGACTTCCGAATGGGCTCCTGTGTCTGCCTGCACCTGGGGGAGGGTGTCCGGGGGCGAGGGGCACTCCTCTCTGTGTGGGTGGACTTCCTCTTCCCCTGGTGTGCTGGGTCAGCAGGAATGGTGGGGAAGAGGCCGAGGTCACACAGGAAGACCTGCTGTGTATGTGGGGTAGTAGGCGAGGCAAGGGAAGGGGTCTTGGAGGGAGAGGATTTGGAGGACTGTGGAGTGAATGTGGATGCCTGTGTGCGTGTGTGTTCCCCATCCCCTGTGTCTGTGGTATCAGTTCCCTGAGGATGCTTGTGTGCACGTCTTGCCTTACTCTTGGGTGTGTCTGTGCTGCTTGTGTCTGTGTGTGTGGATGACTGTGCAGGTGTGCATGTGCTTTGGACAGGTAGGGGGGCAGGACGTGTGGCTGGGGCAGAGGTGGGAGGGGTGAGGGACTGTTGGAGGAGGGACACTGCTGCCGTCAGGGAGGAGTCCATGGACCTATTGCTCCTCTGTAGGGCAGACATACCCGTCGAGATGCCCTCCATGAACGACACCAGCTGTGTCAACAGAGTGGTGTGTGCATGGAGGACACTCAGCATTGCTGTCTGCCCTACATGGAGCTGCCGAAGGAGGTACACAGACTCCTCACTCAGGGCAGCAGGGGACACAGGGGCAGGGGCTGCAGTGCCTGGCACGAAGAAGACACGCTCCCGAGCACGGGAGCCTCCACGGACCTCAGGAATGGGAGCCGATGGGAGGGCGGTGGTGGTGGTGGTGGTGGTGGTGGCAGGGCCAGACAGACTAGCTGGCCTTTGGTGGCTGCCGAGACCCGCCTCCACAAGGGAGTCATCCTCCGAGCTGCTGTGGTCCCCAGCTGAGGTGGATGGTGCTGAGGACTCCTCAGTGTGGCTCCCCTCGCCCTCCGTGCCACTGGGTCCCTCTGACCACTCGTCCAATACTGACCCAGTCTGGCTCCGCTGCTCCTCCTGGTCCGTGGAGCTGTCCCCTCCTGTGGCCGTGGATGTATCTGCAAACAATTAGGGAAACAGACAAACATCAGTCACCTGCACTGACCGCACACACCACAGTAAGTACAGCACATTACAGAGCAAGCCCTGGCATCCTTAGTTGAACATTGCCTAAAGTCCTCACACAGATTCAGGGAAGCCAATTGTCAGTCTGATGGTCAACCATGGGACTCACACCCCTCCTGCCCTTCCACCCATCTGTCTGGTGCCTGTCTGATGGTAAGACCCCAGTGTGGACACATGCACCACCTACACAGTTGTTGGACATTGCAGGGAACACGGTGAAGCATGTGAACATACACACATCACATCTCTTGCCACTGAGTCAGTGCAGGTGTCCGAATGAAGGGATGGCCAGATTCTAATTAGGAATGCATGTGATGCATACCAGCACCAGACACCATGATGCACCCATGTCCGGATAGTCAATGCCACAATGGGGTGCATGTTGCACATGTCACTCCCCTGCAGGATCAGTCCCAGGAAGTTGAATGCCATGACACAGGAATGCGTGCAAAGTCATACATAACTGTCTCAAGCCACATGGCCATGGCAGCCAGCCAACAACAGTCTGCACTGTGTCACAATCCAAGGGCATGGGGAATGCAAGTTATGTGACTGACAAGTGCACATGTCCATCCCCCAAAAACCACATCATCTGTACTACTATTTGTCCACGTCATACCAACTGGACATATGGGGGACATGAAACACAACTCTCTGAACATGAGCACCTCACAGTGTGCTGTGAATGAAAATACAGCTGCTTGAAAGTCACAGTCGCAAACACCTGTGTGCACAGTCAAGTGATCAGACACCTATAAGTCACAGAAGTATCGTCTATCATGGTCACGTCTCAGATGGCATGCTGAGCCCCAAACGATGAACATACCAGTAGTCCTGACAACGAAGACACAGCACAATGAGACAGAGGCAGACACCTGAGGGTACATTTCACTGACCACAACATGCCAGATGATACACGGGAGTGGGAGTACAGAGTGTATTGTATGCACTGGAGTAGGCATGACTGTCCAGCTCCACCTGTATGAGGGATGAGTCCTGGACAGTAGGCAGGTGGCTAAGCATGTGTGACACACTGGATACACATACTCCTGAGGCCCAAATATTGTTCCCACCAGCAGCATGGGTGTGTGCCACATTCCCCAGGGACATGTGGTGAGTCAGAGCAGCAAGCGGACCACATATCAAAGTTACACGCAGATCACATGTCAGAACTTAGGTATTGTGTAAGCAATTGACCCACCCATGAATTGCACAACATAGTCACGGGAACAAATGCTGTCCCCCACCTTGAGCAAAGCAAAATGCAATGACACAGTCCCCAAATTAGACAATTTCCTGACTATAAGGGCCACACATATGCGTATCAGAGGAGAAGTGGGCATGTAACAAATGAGGGACATGGGTCCTGGACCACATGACTGATGTACTGTGGAAGTTTAACCAGGCCAGAGGAGGGCACATAGCATGGCAGAAACAGTGCACAGTGGAGTCATGGACTCACCCCTCCTTGCTGCTGTCTGTCCTTCAGCTGCCCATCCAGGTCAGGGAAGACCACCGCCAGGATCCGGAGCATGTGGGGGTCAGGGTCCGGTGTCCGCCCCTCCTGCGAGGAGGCGACAGCTTCAGCTGGACCCTTGCGATCCTCCGGGTCCAGCCACGAAGGTCCTGCCACCTCTTTTGGCAGTTGCGGATCCTGCGCCTGTAGACCCCCACGGATCTTACTTTCCGGGCGATGGTCAGCCAGATTTCCTGCTTCTGGTGGGCATCAACCTGTGAGGATGACAAAGTGAAAAGGCCATTACTACACATGCAACATATACGTGCATCACACAGTTGGATATACATGTCTCAATCACAGGGGCATATGATGTACACAGGCAGTGCAACAATGGCTATGAACAGTTTGCCAGCAGTCACTACATGGTATCATTGCATGGGAAGTAAACCTAGTTGGAATGCACTGTTACTGCACTGTACCAGTTCTGTGCATGTGACTACACGCTTTGGGGTGTGACAACTACTCAGTGGGCATGCTAGCCAGTGGTGTGCACACTGAAAGCCCTGCTAGTCTGACAACATGCACAATTAGTGAGGTAGTGGACAGCACACTCACCTGCTCCCCTGGTGTTCCATACAGCTTGCTGTACTGTGGAAGGAGGCTGTCCAGCAGGGCCTGGTTCTCCTCAAGGCTGAAGGCTGGGGCTCTCTCCACAGTACGTGCCATTGCAGGAGCCAGAGGATGCATAAACAGCAGCAGTGTTGGTGGCAGATGTCGTCCTGGAGCATGTAGTGCAGGCAAGTGAGCTCTCAGGGGAACAGCCAGCATTATATGTGTGCTGCAGAGGCAGATACTGTCCCATGTGTGCAAAGTGATAGGTCCAAGTCGTTTGCATCTTCTGAATTTGACCTATCCATGGAATTGCAGCACTAATACACGCCCACAGCATCCTTCAAATCTTCAACTTCATGACACCCATGATTTTGCAACATTGTTGTGGCTGGCCAACTGAATTCACTGCATCAGACTCGTTGGAGCTTCGAAAACGCGTCCGTTGCCATGCCAGGCCCCAGCCAATGTGTGCGCACCGTTCGGTCCATTGCTGTACAACGCGTACCAGGCATACAACGCGTACCCGCTCACATACAATGCAATGGGCCGGCCGGGCACACCGATCGGTCCATTGCTCTACAACGCGTACCCGCTCACATTCAATGCAATGGGCCGGCCGGGCACACCGATCGGTCCATTGCTGTACAACGCGTAACAGGCATACAATGTGTACCCGCTCACATTCAATGCAATGGGCCGGCCGGGCACACCGATCGGTCCATTGCTCTACAACGCATACCCGCTCACATTCAATGCAATGGGCCGGCCGGGCACACCGATCGGTCCATTGCTGTACAACGCGTACCAGGCATACAACGCGTACCCGCTCACATTCAATGCAATGGGCCGGCCGGGCACACCGATCGGTCCATTGCTCTACAACGCTGCACCCGCTCACATTCAATGCAATGGGCCGGCTGGGCACACCGATCGGTCCATTGCTGTACAACGCGTACCAGGCATACAACGCGTACCCGCTCACATACATTGCAATGGGCATGCCAGGCACACCGATCGGTCCATTGCTGTACAACGCGTACCAGGCATACAACGCGTACCCGCTCACATTCAATGCAATGGGCCGGCCGTGCACACCGATCGATCCATTGCTGTACAACACGTACCAGGCATACAACGCGTATCGACTCACATACAATGCAATGGGCCGGCCGGGCACACCGATCGGTCCATTGCTCTACAACGCGTACCCGCTCACATTCAATGCAATGGGCCGGCCGGGCACACCGATCGGTCCATTGCTGTACAACGCGTACCAGGCATACAACGCGTACCCGCTCACATTCAATGCAATGGGCCGGCCGGGCACACCAATCGGTCCATTGCTCTACAACGCGTACCCGCTCACATTCAATGCAATGGGCCGGCCGGGCACACCGATCGGTCCATTGCTGTACAACGCGTACCAGGCATACAATGCGTACCCGCTCACATTCAATGCAATGGGCCGGCCGGGCACACCGATCCGTCCATTGCTATACAACGCGTACCAGGCATACAACGCGTACCCGCTCACATTCAATGCAATGGGCCGGCCGGGCACACCGATCGGTCCATTGCTTCTACAACACGTCCCTGGACAGGTCACACGCATATGTCACCATGCTGGTCACTGGTGAACCTATGCCAGCCACATTTACTTTCCAGGGACTCAGGGGCACACCTACAACACCACACCCAGTCCACACTGTCTATGAGGCATGTGTGGCAGCATAACCTTATCTGTGTATGGGGGTGAACATGTGGATTTTGGGGTGGCACTTGGGGGCAGACACACCCAGGCTGTGCACGTGTTAATGGGGACAGGGTCCTTTGTGTGTTGTGCACCTGACCACTGTGGTGTGCAACTTTTCATTTCTGAGCATGTGTCATGGTCACATTTCCAGGTTGTGTATGTGTATGACATGTCACATACCCCCAGGCTCACATGTGGGAAGGCATGTACGTCACAGGGTGGCCCATTCCAACAATAGTGATGTCCCTCCACAGTCTGTGTGCATGTTGTGTATCACATGTCTCTGACTCCATGTGCACAATGGGAGACAGTCTCCACATCCACGTGGTTTGTGCATGAACTTTGATGGTGTGTGTGTGTGTGTCACAGACGTCCATGTCTGTCCTGCAGAGGCTACAGGGGCCACTACCTGTGGGTGTCATGTTTGTTTTTCTGACGTGTACATGATACGCCATGTCATGCCAGTGTCCATGTGGCAAGACAGGCTCCCTGGGAATCTACCTGTCAATGAGCTGTGATGCCTGTGGAGCATCTGTCCAGACATGTCACTGTGGTATGTGTGTGGAATGTGAGAGCAGTTAATGGGTACTGTGACACAGCCTAATGGTGTCCCATAGCACACCCTGGAACCTGTTGTCAACACTTGTTGAACAGAGATGTTAGATGATGTCCATGTAGGTGCCATATATGTCCAAACGGAACGACACACACATCAAGTACTTGTGTATGTTGATGATGTATCATGTGAAATTGAGTATGGTGAACGGCACATAGGTGGGGTGACTGACAATCTTGCTTTCTTCACCTATGCACTGGAGGGCTCCTGCTGTCTATCGACCATTCCCAGACCTGGCAACGATGGTGGAACGTGAAAGCATCCAACGGTACCGCTTCACCAGGCAGCTTATTGAGGATTTGGCAGTGCGGTTGGCCCCACATTTGCAGCCTGGCCGGCCGTATCCTACAGCGCTGACCCCCAAGGTGAAGGTGATGGCAGCCCTACACTTCTTTGCCACCGGTACCTTTCAACACACTGTGGCAACTACTGGTGGGATGTCACAGACTATGTTCAGCCGTGTGCTACGCGATGTTTTGGGGGCAATGTTGAGATACCTCAACCAGTACATCTATTTCCCAACACGTCAACGACTCACTGACGTCAAGAGTGACTTCTATGCCCTGGGGAGGATGCCACATGTAATTGGCTCCATTGATGGGACACATGTGTCTTTGATACCACCACAGGCACATGAGCAGGCATACCGCAACCGTAAACATTACCATTCGATCAATGCTCTGGTGGTGTGTCTTGCAGATATGACCATCACATGTGTGTGCCCGTTTCCCCGGTTCGGCACACGATGCCTACGTGATGAGGAGTAGTCGCATCCCGAGGATGATGTCACAGATGCCGAACCAGCGTGCCTGGCTTGTTGGTGTGTACTGACTTTGTACCATTGTGTGTGTTCTGCTATGTTGTTTTCCGCACACATTTTCAAATCGGCTAATGTGAAATTGTCTGTCTGTAGGTGATTCGGGATACCCCAACATGCCGTGGTTGCTGACACCCCTCAGGAACCCTGTGACACCAGCCCAGATGCGCTACAATGAGGTACATGGTCGTACGAGGAGGGTGATTGAGCGGACCTTTGGTCTCCTGAAGAGCCGCTTCCGCTGCCTGGACAAGACAGGAGGGGCCCTCCCATATGCCGCAGCAAAGGTGTGCAAGATTGTCATCGTCTGCTGCATGCTACACAACCTGGCAGTGCGGAAGGAGTTGCCTCTCATCCTGGATGACGATGACCAACGTCCGCCACCTGTGGAAGATCCTGGCCTGGGTCACGATGCCAGTGAAGATGATGATGATGATGATGGTGATGTCCGCACACAGCTCATCACCAACTTCTTCAGCTGAATGTGAGTCTCCAGAGGGTTGTGATGTCAATGATTTGAGTTTGCATGATATGTGTGTGTGGTGCTCTGGTGCTGTTTGAGTGTGCCCATGTGCTACTTGACTGGATGCGTGCAGCGATGTGTCCTTGCAGGTGGTCTGTATTGCCCAACAGTGTTGACATGCTAACTTGGTTTTGTGTAGTTATCTCGTGACATGTATTAGACATGAGTATTGCCGTTCTGTGCTGTTCTTCATTGTTTTTGACTGTGTGTCATGTCTGTCCTTCACAGGGTGCTGCCGGAGTTGTCTGATCAACTTGGATCCCCCGAATCCATGATTTAACTTCCAAGGTGGAAGCAGTCGTTTCCCTACAGGTGATGTGCCACACACCCCTGGACTTTCTATCTTCTGTTTTTTTGACTTTGTGGCCCCAGCCAGGTTGGATTAGCTTGCATTTGTAGTGGAAACAACATGTTGCAAATGTGTAAGAAACCTGTGCTTCACTTTGGGATGTGCGTTGTCTGTAGTCACACATCTGACTGACATTTGCTTACTGCACCTGTAGTCTAGTTCACAGTGACTGTGAATAGGTGGCGTGTCTGTGCATTCCACTGTATTTAGTTGCAACATCAGTATAGGTGATGAGTCTGATGGCACTGGTGTGCATGTGTTGTGTGGCCCTAGTGGTGTGTCTCCCTCATATGTGTCACGTCGCCATGACTGACATGACGGGTTGGACTTGCTGTAGCAGTTAGCATGCACAGTGTCATTTAGCAGATCACCATCTACATGACAAAAACCCACGTTGGAATCACAACAGAGGCAGATATGGTGTATTGGTGAGTTTATTTACATACAGGTGTGAGGATGGTGCACAGGATGGTGGGTGCTGTACATATTAATTGGAATCCAAAGTTCCCATGTGTATTGGAAGTCTTGGTAGCTGACATGTCCAGAGTAAAGTCCACAGTCATTTGATGAATTTGGCCAACTAGAGCTCCCCATGTCATGTGGGAGAGTTGGGTTGGCTTCGACAGGGCGTGCAGTTTGCACACAGAGGAAAAGTTCCAGAACAGGTGTTGGCTTCCTGGGGGATGTAGATGGCCATCGGACTTTCAGTTTGGCCTCTTCGGACGGCCCCTCTTCTTGGGGGGGACCCTCAGGTGCAGGCTGCGGAGGTGCAGGGGACTCTCTGCCAGAGTCCTCCTCCCTCCCTGTGGCATTTGCAGTTGTTTCAGCAGCAGTTGTTGTGGGCACACAGGGAGGTGAGGCCATGTTGGTGCTGATCTGGCGGAGGCATGTGAGTATGTCCCTATGCACCGCTGTCAGTTGTTCCAATGTGTCCCACTTGGACTCCATGCCAGACATGTGTGTCTCGACACGTGACATGTGTGTCTCGACATGTGACATGTGTGTGTCGACACGGGACATGTGGGAGTCCAAGCGGGCATGATGGGCAGCCTGCTGCTGTTGTATGTCCTTGAGGATCCCCACTACCTGGCTGACCTCTCCGGTGCTAGTCTGGTACGCATCCGCGATGCGTGCCAGTTGTGGGTCATCATGCAGTCCAGACCCCTCTGCAAAGAGCGACCTATGTCTACCACCCCTCCCACCACCCCTGGCGACACGTGCAGGACCTGCGGTGGCACGCACAGGTGACCGTGGGCCCACTTGGGTGTTGTTCCTGGGCTCGTTGTCACCAGCTCCAGTTTGGGCCTGGGTCCCTGCGCTGTTGTCATCTGTGGTCCTTGGTCTGTCCGTGTTGGCAGGGGTGGCCTGTGTGTTGGCAGTTGTTGGAGGGGTGGGTGCAGGGGGTGCAGATGTTGGTCCTGCTGGTGCTGCATGATGACTCACACCGGAGGTTCCAGCTGGTTCTTCGCCATCCGAGGAGTGCAGTGGCTGATCCACACCAGTGAGCTCAGTGTTCCCCGGAGCCTGGGACAGGGACTCCTCCTCATCTGCTGCTGTGTCCCCATCATCACCTGTTTTAGGGAGAGACACAGATTGTATGTTATGTTTCTACTGGCATCAATTGTTCAAACACCTGACAGTTGTGACTGTACCTCTGGATGTGGGCCAGGACATTGCATTCTCCTAAATTGTGACAGTCAGAGAGTGATATTGGTGTAGCACATTGTCCTGCCAACCTGTGGCATGTCAATGTGTATGTTGAGGTGTGTGCATGACCAGCATTGGTGGTATTTGGTTGCCATCCAGGCCTCCTTCTCCCCCAGCCCAGTTATCCCACCATGAAGCGTGCTTCCATTGCAGGGAGTGCAAGTTGTCTTTCAGGATGTCAGTCAGTGGTGTCCTGCTGTTGGTTGTTGCACAGTTCCCAGCAGGGCCTTGTGCTCCCCCAGCAGTACCCAGTGTCAGCCATCTTGTGAGTCATTTTCCACTCCCTGTGATGTGAGCATGGTTGAGAGTGGTGTTGATGGGCCAATTGTGAGGGTGAGCAATATCTGTGCCTACAACTCCCATCATGCTATTGCCTCCACCCCCCTTCCCAGCATGCCCATCCTTCCTTCCTTTTGACTCTGCTTCCCTGTGGGGTGGGGTGCCTGTGCTGACAGGATGGCTGGGAGTGTTGTCCTGGCAGTTGTTTGGCTACAAGTCCCAAGAGTGTCCCTGTGCTTCACACAGCATGACCCAGGGTGGTGGTTCTTTGTGGGATCTTCAGTTAGGATGTGAGGCATTGCATTCTCCCGGATGGGTTATGTGGAGTTAGTGTTGAGGGTGTGTGTGAGGGGAGGTCCTTGTAACTATGGTCATAGCTGTGAGTCCTCCTTCCCACCCAGCCAGATATCCCACCATGGAATGTGCTTCCATTGCAGGGAGTGCAAGTTGTCTTTCAGGATGTCAGTCAGTGGTGTCCTGCTGTTGGTTGTTGCACAGTTCCCAGCAGGGCCTTGTGCTCCCCCCAGCAGTACCCAGTGTCAGCCATCTTGTGAGTCCTTTTCCACTCCCTGTGATGTGAGCATGGTTGAGAGTGGTGTTGATGGGCCAATTGTGAGGGTGAGCAATATCTGTGCCTACAACTCCCATCATGCTATTGCCTCCACCCCCTTCCCAGCATGCCCATCCTTCCTTCCTTTTGACTCTGCTTCCCTGTGGGGTGGGGTGCCTGTGCTGACAGGATGGCTGGGAGTGTTGTCCTGGCAGTTGTTTGGCTACAAGTCCCAAGAGTGTCCCTGTGCTTCACACAGCATGACCCAGGGTGGTGGTTCTTTGTGGGATCTTCAGTTAGGATGTGAGGCATTGCATTGTCCCAGGTGGGTTATGTGGAGTTAGTGTTGAGGGTGTGTGTGAGGGGAGGTCCTTGTAACTATGGTCATAGCTGTGAGTCCTCCTTCCCACCCAGCCAGATAACCCACCATGGAACGTGCTTCCATTGCAGGGAGTGCAAGTTGTCTTTCAGGATGTCAGTCAGTGGTGTCCTGCTGTTGGTTGTTGCACAGTTCCCAGCAGGGCCTTGTGCTCCCCCCAGCAGTACCCAGTGTCAGCCATCTTGTGAGTCCTTTTCCACTCCCTGTGATGTGAGCATGGTTGAGAGTGGTGTTGATGGGCCAATTGTGAGGGTGAGCAATATCTGTGCCTACAACACCCATCATGCTATTGCCTCCACCCCCTTCCCAGCATGCCCATCCTTCCTTCCTTTTGACTCTGCTTCCCTGTGGGGTGGGGTGCCTGTGCTGACAGGATGGCTGGGAGTGTTGTCCTGGCAGTTGTTTGGCTACAAGTCCCAAGAGTGTCCCTATGCTTCACACAGCATGACCCAGGGTAGTGGTTCTTTGTGGGATCTTCAGTTAGGATGTGAGGCATTGCATTCTCCCAGGTGGGTTATGTGGAGTTAGTGTTGAGGGGGTGTGTGAGGGGAGGTCCTTGTAACTATGGTCATAGCTGTGAGTCCTCCTTCCCACCCAGCCAGATATCCCACCATGGAACGTGCTTCCATTGCAGGGAGTGCAAGTTGTCTTTCAGGATGTCAGTCAGTGGTGTCCTGCTGTTGGTTGTTGCACAGTTCCCAGCAGGGCCTTGTGCTCCCCCCAGCAGTACCCAGTGTCAGCCATCTTGTGAGTCCTTTTCCACTCCCTGTGATGTGAGCATGGTTGAGAGTGGTGTTGATGGGCCAATTGTGAGGGTGAGCAATATCTGTGCCTACAACTCCCATCATGCTATTGCATCCACCCCCCTTCCCAGCATGCCCATCCTTCCTTCCTTTTGACTCTGCTTCCCTGTGGGGTGGGGTGCCTGTGCTGACAAGATGGCTGGGAGTGTTGTCCTGGCAGCTGTTTGGCTACAAGTCCCAAGAGTGTCCCTGTGCTTCACACAGCATGGCCCAGGGTGGTGGTTCTTTGTGGGATCTTCAGTTAGGATGTGAGGCATTGCATTCTCCCAGGTGGGTTATGTGGAGTTAGTGTTGAGGGGGTGTGTGAGGGGAGGTCCTTGTAACTATGTCATAGCTGTGAGTCCTCCTTCCCACCCAGCCAGATATCCCACCATGGAACGTGCTTCCATTGCAGGGAGTGCAAGTTGTCTTTCAGGATGTCAGTCAGTGGTGTCCTGCTGTTGGTTGTGGCACAGTTCCCAGCAGGGCCTTGTGCTCCCCACAGCAGTACCCAGTGTCAGCCATCTTGTCAGTTGTTTTCCACTCCCTGTGATGTGAGCATGGTTCAGAGTGGTGTTGATGGGCCAATTGTGGGTGTGACCAATATCTGTGCCTACAACTCCCATCCTTCTATTGCCTCCACCCCCTTCCTAGCATGCCCATCCTTCCTTCCTTTTGGATGGACTTCAGTGTGTGTGAGTGTGACAGCAATGGCAAGATGGCTGACAGTGTGGTCCTGTTGTTTGTTGGTGCCCAGTTCCCAGCAGGGCCTTGTGCTCCCCACAGCTGTGGCCAGTGTCAGACATCTTTGAAGTGGCTTTTGACTCTCTGTGAGGTGTGCATGCTTCAGTGCTAACTTGCTGGGCCATGTGGGTGTGAGATGTTGATCTGTGACTACCACTCCCATCATGCTATTGCCTACACCCCCCTTCCCAGCATGCCCATCCTTCCTTCCTTTTGAGTGGACTTCAGTGTGTGTGAGTGTGACAGCAATGGCAAGATGGCTGACAGTGTGTTCCTGTTGTTTGTTGGTGCCCAGTTCCCAGCAGGGCCTTGTGCTCCCCACAGCAGTAGCCAGTGTCAGCCATCTTGTCAGTTGTTTTCCACTCCCTGTGATGTGAGCATGGTTCAGAGTGGTGTTGATGGGCCAATTGTGGGTGTGACCAATATCTGTGACTACCACTCCCATCATGCTATTGGCTACACTGACTTGACCAGCATACAGAGAATTCCTTCCTTTCAGTGAGCTTCCCTGTGAGGTGGTCTTCTAGTGGTGGGTAAATATCTGGGAGTATTTGTTGGTTCTATTTGTGCCTCTGCCTTGCTGTATTTGTTGTTAGGTTTGTAGATGTCATGACACAGTTACATATCACTATGGGATGGCAGGTATTGTGTTTGTCTGACTAGCATTCACATCTTGGGATTGATATCTTTTGGTTGGTGTGTATTTGCTAAGTGTGCATGGTTTGCCTATCCCCTTGACTGTGATGTGTGTGTGTAGTCACACCATATTGTGTATATTAGTTGTGTACTCACCAGGCTCTGGGATGTCTGTTAGTCCGTATATGCTCACTGGTGGTAGGATGGCCCGCACCTTCTCCTCCCAGGGCCTGAGGTATACTGGTTTTGCAGGAGGGCCACTGCCGGTGTGCTGGCCGAGGAGGTAGTCCTTTTTGAGTAGGTCCCTGACCCTCCTGCGCACATCATACCACCTGTTCTGGATGTCTTCCTTTGTGCGCAAACATGGTGATTGTGCATTGACCCTGTCGACAATCCTCGCCCACATCTTGGTTTTCTGCGACATGAGGGTCTGTTGTACCAATGTACCAAACAACTGTGGCTCTACCCTTAGGATCTCGTCTACCAGGACTTCCAATTCACAATCTAGGAACTTATGGTTCTTCTTTGGGGGCATGGTGATGGGTGGTGTTGGTGATTGATGTGTGTGTGTGTGCAAGTGGGGGTGTGTGAGTGTAGGTTTAGCTGGGTGTGTGTGAGGGTGCTATTTGTAGGTGTGGTAATGGTGTGTGGCTTGTGTGATGTATGAGCTGTGAGTGTGTCTGTGGTTGCTGTGTGATGGTGTTCTGTCTGGCAGGTCAGTGGAATTTGCAAGGGATCATGGTCGGGATTTGTGGCCTTTATGTAGGTGGAGTTGGAGGTGTGTCCTTGTTCCATTTTTTTTTCCTCCCTGTATTTATTGGCTTAGTGGTTGCTTGTTTGGCCCTTTTTTTTAAAAAATTTCCTTGGTGTTTTTGGTGCATGTAGGAGTCGTTCTTGTGTCCGAGTAGGACGCTGCAGTTGTCTGGTGCGATCTTGTCCGACTCGTTCCCGCTGTGTGTCAGCTAGGTTTCATATGCGGCGTACGAGTCGGTCGCGTAGTATTGGGTTGCTTCGGCTGGGTTTTGTATGCGTGTCGGTCGTACGGCTTGTGCTCCGGGCGAGTCGGTCGTGTTTTGCACGCACAGCATCGTACTACGTGGGTCGGAGTTCGCGGGTACGTTTCGTTCGGGTTCAATCCGAGTGCGTGTCGGTCGGTTCGTTTCGCGTGATTTCCCGGCCGGATGCCTTGTTTCCGTCCGGCTCGGTCGGTCGTTTTGTATTCCGTCCGAGTCTGTCGGATTTCACATGCATTTCATCGTACTACCCGGGTCGTGCGGCGCCGGTCCGAGTCTGTCGGACTAAATTCCCGTACCGAGTCGGTCGGTACGTTTTCCGGCCCGAATCGGAATCGGCCCCAGTGTGTGCAAACGCTGAACCCACTTCGCCATTTTTATATTGCACACCCACCCATGCACTCGAATGAGACTGTGCATTGTGGGAAATGTGGTCCGGATAGCACACAAATCTTGTCCTGTATGGACCCTGCAAGTGGACTCGTCCACTTGCAGAGCAGCTTCTACAAGCGGATCCTCGTCCCTGCCTATCATAAACAAAGCTGCTGATCGAGTGCTACTCACCTGGTGGACAACCTTTGGAGCAGAATGTAATACGCGGCCGTCCTGCCGCGGAGTGTGCACCACCCCGTATTGTTATGGGGGCCACCCGACATGGTAACTATCATGTCGGCTATGTGGACCAGCAGCCGCAAATAGAATTGAGGATGAGTCCACTTGCAGGGTCCATACAGGACAAGATTTGTGTGCTATCCCGACCACATTTCCCATAATGCACAGTCTCATTCGAGCTTCCCATTGGTGGGTGTGCAATATGAAAATGGCGAAGTGGGTTCAGCGTTTGCACACACTGTCTCCGTTCAAGCCTCTGAAGAGAAGCATATGGAGCTTCGAAACGCGTTAGGCAAATCCATTACGGAGCAGCTTCTACAAGCGGATCCTCGTCCCTGCCTATCATAAACAAAGCTGCTGATCGAGTGCTACTCACCTGGTGGACAACCTTTGGAGCAGAATATATATATATATATATATATATATATATATATATATATATATATATATGTATATGTATATGTATATATATATATATATATATATATATATATATATATATAGTTACTCTGCTTTTCGACATCTGACTGAGGGTTTAAAGGTTGCATTGGCCCTGTCTGTGATCGAACGAGTCACCTACGTGTCATCACCTATCTTGGCAGTGACTTCTTACTCATCCATTTTGTTGCTGAATCCCCCAGGCACCAATGATCTTTACTCATGGCTTACCCCCTTGTAAGGACCATATTCAACATACTTTTTGCAGGGCTTGGCAGATGGTCGACAACAAATGTTATGGCGCGAATGTCCAAATTCCAGTATCCTTATCCCCTTTACAGATCCAAAAATGTATTATTTTATTGTTGAAAGAGCTGTCACCCAAGTTATGCTTTATATTCGTTGGCTGTAGCTAGTCATTTGTCATCAATGCATGTGCCACCTGTTTGGTGAATGTGAGTTATATTCTTCACACACCAGTCCATGTTGCCAGCTCTCGTCTCACAAGCAACTAAACAAATTAAAATGTACTTACTGTTCACCCTATAACTAGGCTACATTATTAAGTTTGTGCTGTCGCCTTTTCTGTTTGGACAATAACTTTGAGTCCCTTTCATTTGTTTAAAAGGTGTTACAGTAGTTGAACGCTGGAAGATTGTGGTAGCAAAAAACAATACAGAAAACAAGCAGCTGTTGTAACTATTGTGAGGATTACATGTTTTTTTCTACTGTGCTGTTAGAGTGCCCATTTTTCTCTAAGATGCATTAATGAATGAATGAAGTTGTGTAGGTGCTCGGGCACCTTGCTTATTGGTTCTGCCATCTTTTGGACAGGACTGCAAGTTGAAATGTGTTTAAACACTTTTAAAACGGGTGACTGAGGGAAGTTGGTACTGTAGAGACCCATGCGAGTTTTAGCTTCCTGCGCACCAGAGACGTGTAGGATACATATACAAAAAAAGATTTTGAGCTGAAGGTTAAAGGAAACAGTGCAACATTGATAAGGAAAGCCTGTGGGTTTTGTATAACTTAGCCACATGTAGCTATTGTAACAGATGCAATCACCTCCCCAGACAGTGGAAGTGTATTGTCTGTATTTCAATGGCTAGAGAGTGAAGACCAGACACCGAAGAGAGAAATAATGGAGACAAGGCTCCTCTTAGAAATTCAATGAGGGTCTTGTTAGGAAGGGGCACTGAATACTTGTTCGTCCTGAGTACTGCATGTTTGCTAGATGGCAAGTGTGAGGGGTAGGGCTGCAGTTTCTATTATGCAAGTGAGAAAGTTTCTAGGCATGGTTTTTACTTTTGTGAGTCTGATTACTCCTACAGGAAGGCTGAATAACAGCTAGAAGCATTATCTTACATGTCATTACATCTATGTTGTGGGTGCTCCCAATTTGAGACAGCCCCAGTGCTGCCTGCCCTGAAACTAGAAACTCACTAAAACAGGCTCTATACTACTTCAACCTGCTCTGATCATCAAAGGAAAAGGGGAAGAGCCTCTCTAGCACAAACATGTAAAATACATCATTCTTGTTTAGTGTTTTCCTTTTATTGAATTTTATGTGAAAATGAAACCATACTTATTTTAATTCTATTTACCCATTGTTGATGGTGGTATGTGTGCAGGCCGGTGTTTTGATGGTCTGCAAAGAAATTGCAACACATGTTGTTTCATTCTACAGTTTTGCACGCTGTCTCAAAAAGCCTCCACGCTATTCTTAAAAACCATGCATGAATAACTGACTTTTACGTAAAAACTTATTTTAAGTTAACTCTCCTTTTTCTTTCAAATGACTCTCTCCTTCCTTTCCATCCTATAAATGCCTCCTTTCTGAGCACAGCGTACTCTAAGTTATATGCATATTTGCATTAATCCCTATTATTCTATCTCTTCAAATTGACTACACCTCATTTCAAAGATCACAATTTCTCCTTTAAAAATCATGTCCCTGCAACCTAACAATACAGCAGTTCACCGAATAATAACACTGTCCAATGCATGGATTCACATATCCTCGTCTCCCACTAAAGATCACACTTAACTCTTATTAATTTAGTCTACCACGTAGAATCTGGAGTAAATGCATAGCACAGTTTTATTAAAAGATCAAGAATAATTTCAATTTCAATAACCAACAATATCCCCCAAAAATAAAATAATAATTAGTAGAACTCTGGGTGGTAAGTGCTATGTAAATGCAATTACATTAAATTTCAGTATATAACCCACATTAATACCATAACACTCAGCTGTTGTCCAGTCAATTCCAGTGTGTACAGACTGCATTATAATTCCCTTTTACTGTTTGACACTCTCACACTCATATAAAAAAAACTGCTAAGGGTCATGCCCATCACCCAGCACTGTACCAGTCCACTGCAAATAAACCGCCCATCTCCAACTGAACAGACATGGAATAACTGAAGAGATCTCCCACATATTGTGGGCCAATGGAAGATTTTAATTTAGTCCACCACCTTAGGTCCCACAAAATTAAATACTTCGACCGCTTCTTGACATCTCACAATGACAATCAGATATGGGATGATATTAATAAAGTCCATTCCAGCATATCTCTCCACCATATTCCCTTTAACCTATGCTTGCCCAGGACCATAAACTTCAAACAAAATATCTCAACATGGACAATTCAGTGCAGCAACCAGCTAAGTGAACTATGGACATAAGAAATACCATAAAAGGACCTGCAGAGCTGCTCAAATCCTCCAGCTTACTGAAAACCATAAACAGTGTGCCTGTTTCTCACGCTTCTTCATCCATTTAACTGCTCAGCAATGCATTCCATAACACGATAAGCACACCTTAGTAGTCATCATGCAAGACATGGAAACACTTCCCACACAGGATAAATACAGAGGTATAGAGTCATAATATCAATGTTTAAATATCGATATGCCATAATATTGATGTTTAAATATCGATGTGACACAATATCGACCTTCAAGAATATCGTCGACCAGAATATCGACATGCAGGTAAGAAATATCGTTTTTGTTAATATCGAAGTTAGTAATATCGTTAGTCAAAATATCGTTGTTAATAATATCGAAATGTATTTGTGTTCTGTATTTTAGTATATGTGTTAAAAATATAGCTTATTTTTGTAATGTATGTTTGAAATTTTTAGAAGTAATTAATTTTATGTTAAGTAATTTTTGCGTATTTTAGTTCTGTAGCGGGTTGTGGGTTTATAGGGGAATAGGGTGGGAAGTAATTTAATTAATTAATTAATAATATTAATTAATTAATATTTTTGTATTTAATAATTTATATTGTTAATTGTGTTAATTAATTTGTTATTAATTAGTTATTAATTGGTTATTAATTATTAATAATTAATTGGTGAATATGTAAATTGTGTTAATTTTTTATGAGCGAGTTGTGTATTTAGAGGGGAGTAGTGTGGCAAGTAATTAACAATTAATATAATTTTTTATTTTTATATAATATTTAATTATTGTATTTTATAGTCTTAATAGTATGAATTAAATTATTACTCATTTTTTAAAATTTTATTGTTCATTTGTGTTAGTTAATTAATTAATTGTTAAGCAATTATGTTAATTGTGTCATGTTTTACAATAGTGGTGGTGTTATTTATAGGGGTATTTGGTGATAGGTAAATTATTTTTTATTAATTAAGTATTTGTTAATTAATTTTTATTATTTTGCTGGAGTGGGAATAGTAAATTATTCACCTCCGCTATCCAACACTTTCCCTACTGTTGCAATTGTTGGAGTGGGAATAGTAATTTTATCCCCTCCACTATCCAACACTTTCCCTACTGTTGCACTCTGTGGAGTGGGAAGGGAATAGTAAATTGTTCCCCTCCGCTATCAAACATTTTCCCTACTGTTGCACTTGCTGGAGTGGGAATAGTAAATTATTCACCTCCGCTATCCAACAATTTCCCTACTGTTGCACTTGCTGGAGTGGGAATAGTAATTTTATCCCCTCTGCTATCCAACACTTTCCCTACTGTTGCACTCTGTGGAGTGGGAAGGGAATAGTAAATTATTCCCCTCCGCTATCAAACATTTTCCCTACTGTTGCACTTGCTGGAGTGGGAATAGTAAATTATTCACCTCCGCTATCCAACAATTTCCCTACTGTTGCACTTGCTGGAGTGGGAATAGTAATTTTATCCCCTCTGCTATCCAACACTTTCCCTACTGTTGCATTCGTTGGAGTGGCAATAGTACTTTTATTCCCTTCGCTATCCAACACTTTACCTACTGTTGCACTCTGTGGAGTGGGAATAGTAAATTATTCCCCTCCGCTATCCAACATTTTCCTTACTGTTGCACTTGCTGGAGTGGGAATAGTAAATTATTCCCCTCCGCTATCCAACACTTTTCCTACTGTTGCAATTGTTGGAGTGGGAATAGTAATTTTATCCCCTCCGCTATCCAATAACTTCCCTACTGTTGCACTCGTTGGAGTGGGAATAGTAATTTTATCCCCTACGCTATCCAACACTTTCCTTACTGTTGAACTCTGTGGAGTGGGAATAGTAAATTATTCCCCTCCGCTATCCAACACTTTCACTACTATTGCACTTGCTGTAGTGGGAATAGTAAATTATTCCCCCCCCCCGCTATCCAACACTTTTCCTACTGTTGCAATTGTTGGAGTGGGAATAGAAATTTTATCCCCTCTGCTATCCAATACTTTCCCTACTGTTGCACTCCCTGGAGTTGGAATAGTAAATTATTCCCCTCCGCTATCCAACACTTTCCCTACTGTTGCACTTGCTGGAGTGGGAATAGTAATTTTATCCCCTCCGCTATCCAACACTTTCCCTACTGTTGCATTAGTTGGAGTGGGAATAGTATTTTTATCCCCTACGCTATCCAACACTTTCCCTACTGTTACACTCCGTGGAGTGGGAATAGTAAATTATTTCCCTCCGCTATCCAACACTTTCCTTACTGTTGCAGTTACTGGAGTGAGAATAGTAAATTATTCCCCTTTGCTATCCAACACTTTCCCTACTGTTGCACTTGCTGGAGAGGGAATAGTAAATTATTCCCCTCTGCTATACAACACTTTCCCTATTGTTGCATTCCCTGGAGTGGGAATAGTAAATTATTCCCCTCCGCTATCCAACACTTTCCCTACTGTTGCAGTTGCTGGAGTGGGAATAGTAAATTATTTCCCTCCGCTATCAAACACTTTCCCTACTGTTGCACTCCCTGGAGTGGGAATAGTAAATTATTCCCATCCGCTATCCAACAGTTTCCCTACTGTTACACTTACTGGAGTGGGAATAGTAAATTATTCCCCTCCGCTATCCAACCCTTTCCCTACTGTTGCACTTGCTGAAGTGGAAATAGTAATTTTATCTCCTCCGCTAACCAACACTTTCCCTACTGTTGCACTCCGCGAAGTGGGAATAGTAAATTATTACCCTCCGCTATCCAACACTTTCCCTACTGTTACACTCCGTGGAGTGGGAATAGTAAATTATTTCCCTCCGCTATCCAACACTTTCCTTACTGTTGCAGTTGCTGGAGTGAGAATAGTAAATTATTCCCCTTTGCTATCCAACACTTTCCCTACTGTTGCACTTGCTGGAGAGGGAATAGTAAATTATTCCCCTCTGCTATACAACACTTTCCCTACTGTTGCATTCCCTGGAGTGGGAATAGTAAATTATTCCCCTCCGCTATCCAACACTTTCCCTACTGTTGCAGTTGCTGGAGTGGGAATAGTAAATTATTTCCCTCCGCTATCAAACACTTTCCCTACTGTTGTACTCCCTGGAGTGGGAATAGTAAATTATTCCCATCCGCTATCCAACAGTTTCCCTACTGTTACACTTACTGGAGTGGGAATAGTAAATTATTCCCCTCCGCTATCCAACACTTTCCCTACTGTTGCACTTGCTGGAGTGGGAATAGTAATTTTATCTCCTCCGCTAACCAACACTTTCCCTACTGTTGCACTCCGCGAAGTGGGAATAGTAAATGATTCCCCTCCGCTATCCAACACTTTCCCTACTGTTGCACTTGCTGGAGTGGGAATAGTAAATTATTCCTCTCCGCTGAACAACACTTTCCCTACTGTTGCACTCCCTGGAGTGGGAATAGTTATTTTATCCCCTACGCTATCCAACATTTTCCCTACTGTTTCAGTTAATGTAGTGTAAAATGTTGTTTTAAAGATAAATATTTATTTTAATATTTTATTTTATTATATATATAATTTATTTTTATATTTATCTTACAGGTTTATGTATATATATATATATATATATATATATATATATATATGTATTTATCATTTTTATTATGTTTCTAATGTTTTATAATTTAATAAAATAATTATTTATTAATATTATTAATTAAATATATATATAATTTTTTTATATATGGATGTTTAATTTATTTTTATATTATATTTATTTGTAATTTTTAACATTTTTAAATAATTCTAACTATATTTTTATTAATTATAATTATTTTTAATTTATTTTTTATATTATTTTTAAGACATTTAAAAAACGATATTTTGAACAACGATATTTTAAACAACGATATTTTGGTTTCGATATTTTTGTACTTACCTTTGTAGAGCTAGGATGTCGATATTCTGTTCATCGATATTCTTGACACGATATTCTGGTAGGTCGATATTGTTGTCATCGATATTATGTCAGTGATCCAAATACAGACAACACACTCCCAAACACACAACCTACATGGTGTAACACACTACCCATGTCAGCAGGCGCTTCAGTGCCCCACATAGGAGTAGTAAGCACTATATAAATGTTGCACTACTATACAATATGACCATTTTACTTTTGTTAAATATTTCTTCCCTAACCCCATCTTCTTCATTACCTGTAACAGGTACTCCCATTCCACTCTGTCAAAGGCCTTCTCTACTCCCAACGAGACCGCCGCTTTTTCGTATGCATTGTCCTATACTTGCCAAAGTATGAGTGAGGGATCTCATATGGGACGCAAAGAAGCAGTGTACGACAAAGCCTGCCTGATCCCCGTGGATGAGGAGTGGCAATATGAGCCATAGCCTTTTGGCAAGATCTAAGGTGCCTATTACGATGGCGGGTGGACTTTGTCCGCCCGCCACCATAATGGTAAAGGCGACCAACCGCCAGAGGTGTGGCGGTCCCGCCAGGCCCATTAGGATGCGACCGCCACCCTGGCGGTCGCGTCCCGCATCTATTAAATTGCGGCGGGCGGTGCTGTCAGCAGCACCCGCTGCAATGTAAAAGCTGCATGTAGTGCATTGGCATGCACAACGTGACAGGCACCGCGCAGTGCCTGCCACCTTGTGCGTGGCAATGAAAGGGGGTACCATAGGTACCCCCCAAGTGCAGCCACCCACCCTCCTGGGGGCCCACAACGGGCCCCCAAAGCCATTCACCGCATGCCTTTCTATGGCGGAGTCTCCGCCATGGAAAGGCATGTCACCGAAGGCATCGTAATATGGATGGCGTTGCCTGCAAGGCACCGCCACCATATTGTGTGCCTTTTCCGCCCGGCTGGCAATGCGACCGGCGGAAAAGCGGCAGACGGTCTTTCCATCCGCCACGGTGCCCCTCGCCATACTAACATGGTGGGGGTGACACAGGGACATTTGGCGGGTGGATCGCCACCGCCGGCCCGGCAGTGGCGATCCGCCCGCGATCCTTATGGGCCCCTTAGTGTCTACATTAAGTAGAGATATCAGTCTGTAGCGGGCATGGCTCATCAGCTCTTTACTGGGTGATATTCTGGCTTTGCTTAATTCCTTCAGTGGAGTGGCACCCTTTTAGATGTCTCTACAGATTTAACTTAGCAAGAACACTAATGATACCTTATTAATTTGATAGAATTTGGAAGAGTATCCATCAACCCCGAGGGCTTTACTATCGGGGAGTTGTATATCACTTTTCTAATTTCCTGTTCTGTGATGTCATCGTATAATCCTTGAGCTTGATCAAGTGTGAGTTTTGGTATCTTAATGGTGGACATATATTTGTCCACCTCCTATGTAACGTTCTGGCATTTAGAAGAATATAAGGGCCAGATGTACGACTAATTTTAGCATGCGCAAACGTGTTAGCGACCCGTTTGTGCATGCTAAAACTGGTATGGCCATGTACTAACACAATTTTGCGAGTCGCAAATAAATTGCGACTCTCAAAAAAGTGTTTAGAGACTCGCTATTTGGAATGGGTGTTCCCTTCCAAATAGCGACTCTCTAACCCATGTACTAATGTATTGCGACCGCAATTGCAGTCGCAAAACACTCGCAATTGCCACCTACTTCAAGTAGGTGGTAATGCATTTGCAAAGGGGAAGGGGTCCCCAGGGGTCCCCTTCCCAAATGCATGCGAAAATATTTTTTAAGGTCAGGCAGTGGTCCCAGGGACCACTGCCTGCCCTTAAAAAATGAAACAAAAACGTTTCATTTTTATTTTTTTAAATGCAGCCCGTTTTCCTTTAAGGAAAACGGGCTGCATTTAAAAAAAAAAAAGCTGCTTTATTTAAAAGCAGTCCCAGACATGGTGGTCT
This sequence comes from Calotriton arnoldi, assembly GCA_963921515.1. NCBI lineage: Eukaryota > Metazoa > Chordata > Amphibia > Caudata > Salamandridae > Calotriton > Calotriton arnoldi. Next base: position 218,914 of record CAWUFW010005003.1, on the reverse strand, counting down.
GCTGAGCCCGGCAGGCCACCATCCCTGGGAGGGCCAGCCATTTCCAATGGGGTCGCAAAATGCGAGTGCCTCATTAATATTAATGAGCCTCGCATTTTGCGACCCCATTGGGAATCGCAATCAGTGTCTCTGACTCTGTTGTACATAGTAAATTGCGACTCGCAATTTGCGACTCGCATCGAGCGCAAATTGCGAGTCGCAATTTATTAGGGTTGTACATTTGGCCCTAAATCTTTATAAAAGTTGCTGAATGTGATAAGTGAATTTAGGGGGTGTGCGAGTGTACCATGGTGGGCAAGGAAGGAATAAAGTGGTAGGCGTCTTGCTTTCCTCGGCTGTACAGCCAACAGCCGGCCTGCTTTTTTCCCCTTTTTCGTAGTATCATTGTCTAAGGCAGTACATAGCACTTAGCACTTTAGAACTGTATATGTTGTTGAGATCGTATTTTGCCTTAAGCACTAGGAAGAGTACTTCTTGAGAATGGGTTGAGTAGTCAAGTCATTTACCTTTTGCTGCAGGTTACATTGTGCATGCCTTTCTTCCCATTTATTGTAAGCCGAGTTTCACATTGACTTTCCCCTTATGAGCCTGGGTAGAAGATATTGTGGGCTATTCATGAAGGTACCTTACACTTGTGAGTAAGTTTCACATGTAAGTTTACACCTACACTCTAGAGCAACGTTACCACTTTGGGCTAGTCACAAAATTCCAGAGTACCAGTGGCTGGCCATGTATGGTGCTGGTCTTATACCAGTTAAGAGCTGGAGTAAACTACTACTGTTTTGGGTTCCTTTTTAATTTCAGTAACTTTAGAAGTGCAGTTTGAGAATAGCAATGGAAATACTCTTTTGTGTGTGGGTGCATATCCTTCCCTAAATCCCTCCCTAAGCCTCCTTAAATCCATCCTCGTTCCTCCCTAAACCCTTCCCATATTTAGTAGTAAGCATGCCCCTTTTTACAGCCATTCCTTGGTCCCTCCCACATTGACTACAAAGTAGTAAACCAACGTGTGAGAATCTTCTCATAGAAAAGATAGGAGAGGTGGAGATTTACACTCGTAAGCTTGTGAATAGCATATTGTAGTACTTTAGTGATACTATTGTAGTACTAATAAGAATTCTACAAAATGCAGTTTGTGAAAGGCCCCACTGTGTTTTCATTTTCCACTAACTATATGTGAAGGGCCACTTTCAGCTGTATTTTTCCTTTTGAGAATCTGTACCTGGATATATTTAGTCTCCATTGTTCCTTAGGAGGTTCATGAAGTCCAGATGTACCTAGACATAGTGCTTCTCCATTGCCCCATAGGAGATTATGTTTATTGTGCAGTGGTGCATAGATCGGTCCTATGAGCATAGTTTGGTTCTGCATCATGGCTTTAATGAAGGCAAAGTGGCTGCGTAGGTCATGCAATGTTTTATGAACTTTAAGAGGCAGTCCCCATTTAACCAGGATTGGGACGTCCCCTTTATAAAATGATCTGGAAGGGGAACTATTGTAATTCCCTAGTATTCTTCCCCCTTCCACTCTCCTCTGAGTTTTGACTCTCTGAGACAGATAGATGGGTTTCTTGGAAAAAAGCGATATCTAGTCACAGTGAATATAGGTAGTTTTCTTTCTTTTAAATAAATGGCTGAGGCCGTTCACATTGAGACAGATTACTGATAGATTATGTGAGGTGCTTTTTTATAGGCTTCCCATCTTTGCTGAGATGTGGTGATTCAGTTTAAATCACTGGGAAGGGCCTTACTTGAAGTTGTTTGGGATTGGCAAACTTTTGAAAAGATGTCTGCTTTCACAGGTTTGGAGATGCGTGGGTTGTGGTAAGTATTTGCTAGGTTTAGACGAGATTTCAGGCATTGGGTAGTTGAATAACTACTATTTGCGTGCGTGGGGTATATCAATAGCAGTTCCAGAGGAGTAAAGCGAAACAGTAGATTGTGAGGTATAATTGTCAGCTGCAAGGGAAGAGTCTGGTTCTTTAGTTGGGTGAGTTATCAGTCATCGGAGTCATTGACTGCACTCAGTGAGCCCTTTGCAGTATGAAGATCCACTTGTAACAGAGACAGGTTCTAGGGGAAGTAAGAGATCGCCCATGTATGGTGTGTATTTAGGTCTTAGGGGAGGGCATTAGAGGGTTTTTATGTAGCTTACATTTAGTCTCCATTTTAGCTTTTTGTTTTAACTTAGCATCATTTTCCACTAGTGATTTACACGTTTTCCCTATTGCGATAATGTGCCATGCACGCAGTTATTTCTGAAAGACATTGTTGCCCTGTAGTCTGCACATTTAGTCCCAGGGTCGCACAATTGAGAGCACAATGCTTGCTTTATTTTCCTTTATCTTTTGCTCATAGGAGACAACAATTTCTCCCCAGACTAATTACATACACTGTTCTGCACCTCTGGCACAGTGTGATAAGCTTTCCATTTTGTTATTTAAAAAGCGTTCATGCTGAAGTTTGTGAGAGGTTCACTTCCCACCAGAGTCATAATGAAATGCTGCAGTGAGCTGTGAATGAGATGCAGTTCCGCTGTCCCTGACCTACATCCTGCAAAGGAAGATAGCCGTGCAAAAGAAGTGTGCAGGCTGCACATTTAGACAGGTGCATTTGTTAATGCACAGAGGCCGGCTTCCTGACATACAGTACCAATGTATGCGGTTTGGGTCATTCCAATAGGCCTGGCAGATGAATACTCCCGACATGCTCTCCTTAGCATAGGGAAATTAGTGATAGAAAGGAGTAACCTTAGTAACATTATGAACAATTGACATGGTTGAATTGTTTGTGTTTTTCACCATTCTAATAATGCTTATAACAATGATATGTCTTATCTTTCTGATGATCGCAGTTCATGTTTTATTTACAAAGATTACAGCTTTTCAATAAACATTTGCAAATGTATCACTGTATCTTTTCTTTGTGGCACCTTGGGTATGCAAAGGTGACAAAAGTAAAGGGTTAGATCTGTTTCCATGATTGTTTGGGAAATCAGAGTGGCCATGTTTGAGGTTATCAGTAACATCTATAACTCTGAAAGGTTAGGGGTTTGGATGTGATACTGTGAGGTAGCCAAAAGACCAACATTTACTGATCATATAAGAAGACTAAGGGGTCGATTCCGATCTCGGCCGGTAGGGCACCTAACAGTATTCGTCCGGAAAAAATACCAGCCGAATGCGTGTTCCCCGACCGATTCGTACACTCGTCCGGACGAACAAGTACGATGCGTAGAACAACTCATTTACTGAGCGAGCCGTACTCACCCAATCCAGCTCCTGTTCCCTGCCCGAGCCGGATCCGTGAACGCCGAATCGAGCCGCACGGAAGCAAATACACAGCACCTTCCGGCCGGACAATGCGCAATCCGTACGCGCCGAACCCGTCGCTACGTCCGGCACGTTTGAGCATCCGGGCGAGCCGTACATAAGCTCCGTTTCGCGCCACAAGACGATCCACGGCTACGAGACGAACAAGCCTGCTACGAGTACGACTCGAAGACACGAGAAACCCGAACGAAACGATCCAAGCATGAAACCCATTGCGCAGGTCCTACCTATACTCTGCATCTATTACCGGGACCGGCACGGACGCGTATGGCGCAGACGGTAAGTCAAACACCAACAATACAAAAAAACTACACATACCCGAAATATGTCACACACACATAGGGATGCACAAATAACGTACACTAGCAACAGCAGAACCATAGGGGTGGGATGGCCAACACCAATGCCATACACACCCATAGGGGGATGGAGGCCTACCACCCACACCACCCTACCACCAGCCCTACTCAGGGGGGCCTGGATGCCTGTCACTACTACCATCCCCACTCATGGGGGGATGGATGCCTACCACTACCACCATCACTACTCAGGGGGGCCTGGATGCCTGCCACTACTACCATCCCCACCCTTAGTGGTATGGATGCCTACCACTACCACCATCACTACTCAGGGGGGCCTGGATGCCTGCCACTACTACCATCTCCACCCTTAGGGGTATGGATGCCTACCACCACCACCATCACTACTCAGGGGGGCCTGGATGCCTGCCACTACTACCATCCCCATCCTTAGGGGTATGGATGCCTACCACTACCACCATCACTACTCAGGGGGCTGGATGCCTACCACTACCACCACCCCTACTCAGGGGGCCTGGATGCCTGTCACTACTACCAGCCCCACTCATGGGGGATGGATGCCTACCACTACCACCACCCCTACTCAGGGGGCCTGGATGCCTGTCACTACTACCATCCCCACTCATGGGGGATGGATGCCTACCACTACCACCATCACTACTCAGGGGGGCCTGGATGCCTGCCACTACTACCATCCCCACCCTTAGGGGTATGGATGCCTACCACTACCACCATCACTACTCAGTGGGGGCTAGATGCCTACCACTACCACCACCCCTACTCAGGGGGGCCTGGATGCCTGTCACTACTACCATCCCCACTCATGGGGGATGGATGCCTACCACTACCACCATCACTACTCAGGGGGCCTGGATGCCTGCCACTACTACCATCCCCACCCTTAGGGGTATGGATGCCTACCACTACCACCATCACTACTCAGGGGGGGCTGGATGCCTACCACTACCACCACCCCTACTCAGGGGGCCTGGATGCCTACCACTTCCACCATCACTACTCAGGGGGGGCTGGAAGCCTACCACTACCACCACCCCTACTCAGGGGGGCCTGGATGCCTGTCACTACTACCATCCCTACTCATGGGGGGATGTATGCCTACCACTACCACCACCCCTACTCAGGGGGGCCTGGATGCCTACCACTACTACCATCCCCACTCATGGGGGGATGGATGCCCACCACTACTACCACCCCACTCAGGGGGGCCTGGATGCCTGTCACTACTACCATCCCCACTCATGGGGGGATGGATGCCTACCACAACCACCATCACTACTCAGGGGTGCCTGGATGCCTGTCACTACTACCATCCCCACTCATGGGGGATGGATGCCTACCACTACCACCACCCCTACTCAGGGGGCCTGGATGCCTACCACTACTACCATCCCCACTCATGGGGGATGGATGCCCACCACTACCACCACCCCTACTCAGGGGGCCTGGATGCCTGTCACTACTACCATCCCCACTCATGGGGGATGGATGCCTACGACAACCACCATCACTACTCCGGGCCCAAATTCATAGCGCCCGGAGCACTTATTCCTACTCAACACTTCTGACCCTCAGACCCAAGCCAGCTCTGCATTGCCCACTTCTTACTCCTGACTATGACCCCTCCAACTGTCCTGTTTGTGGTCTTTCTCTTACATCTCAACCCATTTTGAAACTCACCGGCTGCAACTCGAATAAAACTTCAATTCCGAGCAAAAAGACAAAAGACTCTCATTTTGAATTAACTTTTTTTAGTCTTAACTGCAGGTCGCTCCCAAAACACAAGGGTAATATTTATGATCTTCTTACTGAGTCACAACCCGATGCCATCTTTCTAACCGAAATCTGGCTAACCGAAAGTTCTGGACCAGATATGGCCATCGCGCTCCCCCCCAATTATACTTATCTTGGAAAGAATCGCACAGTTAGGAGTGGTGGCGGGATAGCAGTAATTTTTAAATCATCTTACACGTGCAAATGGGATGACCTAGTTCTTAAGGACTGTGAAATTGGTCAGTTTAAACTCCTTTTATCCCCGAACTACACCCTGTCCGGAATCTTTAATCTACCGCCCCCCGGGCCCTGCAGGCTCCTGGGCAATCACTTTTCCGGACTTTATCGCCCCTCTACTGCTAGAAGCCCCTAACTTCCTGATCCTTGGCGACCTAAATCTGCACTTTGATGATATTTCTTGCAACACGTGCTCCATGCTTATTAATGATTTAGCCACCCTGAATGTCACTCTGGTCAACTCTGGTCCTACCCACAAGGCAGGACACTTACTGGACCCCATTTTTTCGAATTTTTCCTCCATCTCTTTTAAGCCCGCACTCCCGATTCCCTGGTCCGATCACTTTTTGGTTGAATTCTCAATCAAACAGGACCCTTTGAATTTATCTCCTCCCCCTGTGACAAAAAAAGGGAGAAATTGGAAAAAAATAGACATAGATGCCCTGAACTTGGTTATGCATCACACCCTGCCGCTTTCATCAATCTCCAGAGTAGAGGAAAATGCGATCATCCAGAAATGGTTAACGGCCTCTGTTGATGTATGCCTCCCAGAGTCTAAAATAAAAATAGGCCAACATCGCTCTCCTGCCCCCTGGTTCTCAGAGACTCTGAAAATAGAGAAAACTAAATGCAAACAACTCGAGAGACATTTGCGAAAAAACTATGAACCAGACAAGAAAATTCAGTATAAATTAGCTCTAAATAATTATCACTCTTTATGCAAGGCGGCTCGTGCCGAACATGCCAATCATACCATCCTACTTTCACAAAACTGCCCCAAAGTCCTGTTTAAAGTAGTGAAAGAATTATCAGGTGCTAATTGCTGATCTGAGCCACCGGTTCTCGACTCAAAACAATGCGACGACTTGGCGGAGTTCTTTGTTGCCAAAATCGAGAAAATCTACTTGGATTTTGACAAACAACCACCAGCTAACCTGGTTATCAATGATTCACTGATACCGTGCCCCACCCAAAAAATTGGATAAGGGAACATTAACATTTCGCTAGATAAATGGTCTCCCCTTGATATGCCTACCTTCTATAACATTCTTTCGAGTATCAAATCTGGTTCTCCCAATGATCCTCTCCCTCCCGCCATTCTGCTGAAACTAGACTCCTCTATCCTTAATATCATTATGGAGCTCCTTAATGCATCGCTACTTGAAGTTAAAGTTCCTGCAGCTTGGAAACATGCGATGGTGCTTCCACTTCTAAAGAAATCCGACTTAGACCCCAAGATCTTCTCTAATTTTCGTCCCATTTCCTTACTTCCTGTGTTTTCCAAAATCCTTGAAAAACACACTAATTCCCAGTTGACGAAATATGTTGAATCTCATAACATTCTACACCCGTCGCAGTCAGGATTTAGAGCAGGATTCTCTACAGAGTCGACTCTCCTGGGAGTCACTGAGAATATCCGCCAACAGGTCGATAAAGGAGATACTGTGGCACTCATTCTTCTTGATTTGAATGCCGCTTTTGACACTGTCTCCCATACTACACTTTTAAAAACCCTTTATTCTATAGGCATCTGTGGCACGGCACTTGAATGGTTGTCCAGCTTCTTTTCCAATAGGACCTTTCAGGTCTTCTCCTCCGCAGCTCAGTCCAAAACACTGATCTCCTCATATGGAGTCCCCCAGGGCTCCATTCTAAGCCCACTGCTCTTTAACATCTACGTCAGCCCACTTGCCACGTTAGCAGAGCAAGCTGGGCTAACAATTTATTCGTATGCGGACGATACCCAACTTATCTTCTCGCTTTCTCCGAAGGAGACTACCAAAGCATCCTCCCTTCAGATGGGGCTAAATAAGATCGCTGATTGGATGCACTTCAATAAATTAAAACTCAATGGGGGGAAAACGGAACTCATCATTTTTGGGAACAATAAAAAGCTTTGGGGCCCCCAGCATTGGCCATCGCAAATGGGCGACCTTCCTCTCCCATCTCAATCAGCCCGCAATTTGGGCATCATTGTTGACAACCTATTATCCATGCGGCAGCAAATAGTTAAGGTAGCCTCCACCTGCTTTGTCATCTTAAAATGGCTAAGAAAAATTCTCTGGATGCTTCCCACCACTACACAGAGAACCGTAATTCAGGCCTTGATAATGTCCAGGCTGGACTATGGTAACGTGCTCTACCTGGGTGCCAGCAAAGAAAACCTTTGTAAACTTCAGGTGATCCAAAACTCTGCAGCACGACTACTATGCCAACTTCCCAGTACAGCCTCCGCATCAGGAGCGCTTAGCAAACTGCACTGGCTGCATATTGACAATCGAGCCAAGTTTAAAGCCCTCTGCTATATGCACAAAATAAATGAAGGATTAGCCCCCCACTATTTAAATGCCCTAGTGCAACACTACCGCCCTTCACGTCTACTTCGCTCTTCGAATCAATTAAAATTTCAAGTACCCAGGATCAAACGAGCCAGAATGGGAGGACGATCCTTTGCCCATCTGGCTCCCTCCCTTTGGAATTCCCTTCCGATGCACCTCCGCATGGAAAAACACCATCTTAAATTTCGCAAACAACTGAAAACCTGGCTCTTTGATCAATAGATTCTGTCTCGCGTGCTCCTCTCTCGTTACGTCGTGTCCATAGGCGCCGGGAAACCTCCGGGTAGCTGTGCGCCATATATAAATTTAAAATAATAATAATAATAATCTAACAATGCCTGATTGCCCACATAGGGGTATCCGATCCATGAGTAACTTTTGTATGGCACTGTATACACATCTGTGTGGTTGGAATTCAGGCCTCCTCATGTGTTGTGTGGTTGCCTGGGGACACTGGCACACCCCCATCACCTGTTGTGTTTGATATGCAGTGTGAGTCTGCCTGTTTGTGTTTGTGCCTTTGCACCACTGCATTGGCATATCTTGAGTGTGCCATTGGCTGTATGTTGTTTGGTGGCTTTCCCCTGCTGTCCCTGGGACTCCTGGGTCATCAGTCAGCACAATAATCATGGTTTGTATGTTCCATTGCTGCCATGGTATGGTATTTGTTCACCTGACATCTACAGTCTCCACAGGATATCTACATTTGTGTGTCCATTGGTGCAGATATGTGGGTCAGCATTATGATGGTCACTTCTGTCATTGTGTTATTTGTGAATGTTGACAATGTGTGCCCCCATGGGTGATGTTTGTATGCACATGGCCAAAACGATGTTTCATTGACACTGCACTGTTTCCCTCGACCAATCTATGTTGCTATGGGACACAAGCACTACTATGCCACTGATGTGTTTGTTGTTGTGTGACCAGAATTCATCCATGCAGTTTGGCTTTGGCAGCTTTTACCATGACTACACTTCCCTTTTGGTCACTGTGGTGATGGGGCTTTAGGCCCCATTGCCACACTGTTCAAAATGTGCATCAGCTATGGACATCACACTTCCCTTTTGGTCACTGTGGTGATGGGGCTTAAGGCCCCATTGCCACACTGTTCAAAATGTGCATCAGCTGTGGACACCACACTTCCCTTTTGGTCACTGTGGTGATGGGGCTTTAGGCCCCATTGCCACACTGTTCAAAATGTGCATCAGCTGTGGACACCACACTTCCCTTTTGGTCACTGTGGTGATGGGGCCTTAGGCCCCATTGCCACACTGTTCAAAATGTGCATCAGCTGTGGACACCACACTTCCCTTTTGGTCACTGTGGTGATGGGGCTTTAGGCCCCATTGCCACACTGTTCAAAATGTGCATCAGCTATGGACACCACACTTCCCTTTTGGTCACTGTGGTGATGGGGCTTTAGGCCCCATTGCCACACTGTTCAAAATGTGCATCAGCTATGGACAGCACACTTCCCTTTTGGTCACTGTGGTGATGGGGTGTTCGAGCCCATTGCCACAGTGGCCATGGTCTGCTTGCATTGTGGAGGCCACACACATTTATGTGTGACACATGTGCTAGGGGTCACATTGTATGTTCAATGTCATGTTCAGTGTTGTAGGCATTTGACACAGACTACACACACTTGTCATGGTGTTGGGGGGATGTAATCTTCTGTCATTCCTTATGTGGGAGTATGCTAGTTGTGTCATGCATTTCCCGTCCTATGAGTAGCAGTGGTGTTAGTGGTAGGCATCCATCCCCCCATGAGCGGGGATGGTAGTAGTGACAGGCATCCAGGCACCCATGAGTAGTGATGGTGGTAGTGGTAGGCATCAATACCCCTAAGGGTGGGGATGGTAGTAGTGGCAGGCATCCAGGCCCCCCTGAGTAGTGATGGTGGTAGTGGTAGGCATCCATCCCCCCATGAGTGGGGATGGTAGTAGTGAGAGGCATCCAGGCACCCCTGAGTAGTGATGGTGGTTGTGGTAGGCATCCATCCCCCCATGAGTGGGGATGGTAGTAGTGACAGGCATCCAGGCCCCCCTGAGTAGGGGTGGTGGTAGTGCTATATGCACAAAATAAATGAAGGATTAGCCCCCCACTATTTAAATGCCCTAGTGCAACACTACCGCCCTTCACGTCTACTTCGCTCTTCGAATCAATTAAAATTTCAAGTACCCAGGATCAAACGAGCCAGAATGGGAGGACGATCCTTTGCCCATCTGGCTCCCTCCCTTTGGAATTCCCTTCCGATGCACCTCCGCATGGAAAAACACCATCTTAAATTTCGCAAACAACTGAAAACCTGGCTCTTTGATCAATAGATTCTGTCTCGCGTGCTCCTCTCTCGTTACGTCGTGTCCATAGGCGCTGGGAAACCTCCGGGTAGCTGTGCGCCATATATAAATTTAAAATAATAATAATAATAATCTAACAATGCCTGATTGCCCACATAGGGGTATCCGATCCATGAGTAACTTTTGTATGGCACTGTATACACATCTGTGTGGTTGGAATTCAGGCCTCCTCATGTGTTGTGTGGTTGCCTGGGGACACTGGCACACCCCCATCACCTGTTGTGTTTGATATGCAGTGTGAGTCTGCCTGTTTGTGTTTGTGCCTTTGCACCACTGCATTGGCATATCTTGAGTGTGCCATTGGCTGTATGTTGTTTGGTGGCTTTCCCCTGCTGTCCCTGGGACTCCTGGGTCATCAGTCAGCACAATAATCATGGTTTGTATGTTCCATTGCTGCCATGGTATGGTATTTGTTCACCTGACATCTACAGTCTCCACAGGATATCTACATTTGTGTGTCCATTGGTGCAGATATGTGGGTCAGCATTATGATGGTCACTTCTGTCATTGTGTTATTTGTGAATGTTGACAATGTGTGCCCCCATGGGTGATGTTTGTATGCACATGGCCAAAACGATGTTTCATTGACACTGCACTGTTTCCCTCGACCAATCTATGTTGCTATGGGACACAAGCACTACTATGCCACTGATGTGTTTGTTGTTGTGTGACCAGAATTCATCCATGCAGTTTGGCTTTGGCAGCTTTTACCATGACTACACTTCCCTTTTGGTCACTGTGGTGATGGGGCTTTAGGCCCCATTGCCACACTGTTCAAAATGTGCATCAGCTATGGACATCACACTTCCCTTTTGGTCACTGTGGTGATGGGGCTTAAGGCCCCATTGCCACACTGTTCAAAATGTGCATCAGCTGTGGACACCACACTTCCCTTTTGGTCACTGTGGTGATGGGGCTTTAGGCCCCATTGCCACACTGTTCAAAATGTGCATCAGCTGTGGACACCACACTTCCCTTTTGGTCACTGTGGTGATGGGGCCTTAGGCCCCATTGCCACACTGTTCAAAATGTGCATCAGCTGTGGACACCACACTTCCCTTTTGGTCACTGTGGTGATGGGGCTTTAGGCCCCATTGCCACACTGTTCAAAATGTGCATCAGCTATGGACACCACACTTCCTTTTGGTCACTGTGGTGATGGGGCTTTAGGCCCCATTGCCACACTGTTCAAAATGTGCATCAGCTATGGACAGCACACTTCCCTTTTGGTCACTGTGGTGATGGGGTGTTCGAGCCCATTGCCACAGTGGCCATGGTCTGCTTGCATTGTGGAGGCCACACACATTTATGTGTGACACATGTGCTAGGGGGTCACATTGTATGTTCAATGTCATGTTCAGTGTTGTAGGCATTTGACACAGACTACACACACTTGTCATGGTGTTGGGGGGGATGTAATCTTCTGTCATTCCTTATGTGGGAGTATGCTAGTTGTGTCATGCATTTCCCGTCCTATGAGTAGCAGTGGTGTTAGTGGTAGGCATCCATCCCCCCATGAGCGGGGATGGTAGTAGTGACAGGCATCCAGGCACCCATGAGTAGTGATGGTGGTAGTGGTAGGCATCCATACCCCTAAGGGTGGGGATGGTAGTAGTGGCAGGCATCCAGGCCCCCTGAGTAGTGATGGTGGTAGTGGTAGGCATCCATCCCCCATGAGTGGGGATGGTAGTAGTGAGAGGCATCCAGGCACCCCTGAGTAGTGATGGTGGTTGTGGTAGGCATCCATCCCCCATGAGTGGGGATGGTAGTAGTGACAGGCATCCAGGCCCCCTGAGTAGGGGTGGTGGTAGTGGTAGGCATCCATCCCCCATGAGTGGGGATGGTAGTAGTGACAGGCATCCAGGCCCCCCTGAGTAGGGGTGGTGGTAGTGGTAGGCATCCAGCCCCCCCTGAGTAGTGATGGTGGTAGTGGTAGGCATCCAGGCCCCCCTAAGTAGTGATGGTGGTAGTGGTAGGCATCCATCCCCCCATGAGTGGGGATGGTAGTAGTGACAGGCATCCAGGCAGGAATTAGATGAGAGGGAGCACAAATTACACATGTCACACAAGCTTGTAGGAACAGCAACTAACACAGCAAGAGACAGACCCACCACAGCACTACCCCCAGGGACCCCACATTGTGCTGACACTAGCCTGCATGATAATCCCACTGTGACGACAAAGGTAGATGTTGTTCACAATGTGAACCACAGCCATGTGTCCTGAGCAACAAACTACCATCACACCTACACAAGCTCCAATCAATCAGCACGGCCTGCCAGCCAAGGCCAATATGGAGGTAGGGGTCTAGCCGTGCAACAACTCACTTTTGCACACACTCAACACCACACACCCTGATCTCCACCAATGTGCAGCAGTGAAGCTCACATGGACTGGTGACATTGGACATGCACCCATGACAATACCAGGGGTAGTGGTGGGAACTAAGGTGCAGAAACCCATCACACATGGCCAGTTAACAAGACTCGTCAATGTCTGACACACAGCACAGTATGCCGTACATGGGCATGATGTGAAATCCACCACAATCAATGGGATCCTGGCCATAGTCACACACCAACGAAGAAGCCAAGGTGACACACGAAGAACACACGTACACAACTTCCAACATTGCAGCTCTGACCCTGAGGAGTGGCAGCAGTCACACACACAGCGTGTCACAATCACTGAAAGCTAACACAAACTGTAAATCACATGACTCGTGTAAACAACAAGTGCCAAGGGAATCCTGAATGTGTCCCATCTGCGTTTGCCCACATCCCCAGCCCTGACAACAAAGACAACCTGGGATGACAACCTCATGAACATTAGTTTGCCATGCACCCACATCATGGAGAAACCAGGTCCAAGATGCTGGATGAACACAGAACAACTCAGCAAGCATCACAAACAGGAACATCCCTAGGGACACAGCCTGTGTAGGAAAAGGGAAGGGAACACGCACAGACATGCTTACACAACACACAACACAGGCCCACGCAATGTCACCAGATTACACACTGCCATGAGGGCACTCCACTCCTGTGGAAGGTCCGCTGTGCCAAACCTTGTCTGTGCACGACCCAAACATGTCAGCAGAACACTCCGTCCATGAGTCAACAACCACAACACACAGAAGGCTCTGCTCACATCAGCCTGGGTACGGGAGTGTCACGTCAGTCATCTGCACACACACAAAACACATGTCAAGCAAGTTGCACTGTATACACAGATGAGTCCTTCGAAATTGATGTGCAAAACTGCATGTCCAGTGGAGCTGGGCACACAGTCAGGGAAATCGGAACATTGAACAGTGGTAAGCCCACCAGATGTGCATCAGTGTAAGACAAAGATGTTCATTTCCAAATGCAAAAAGGACATCCCTGTGTCAAATGCTGAACATTACACCCTCAGACTGTAGCAAAGGATGCCATAGATCCAGACTACAACAGGACACATATCCCATGGACCACATGGAGTCCATCACTGCAACACCTCATTGTCCTGATGTGAACACTATTACAACTGCAAATGCAGGATGCTACTCATCCACATCATGTACATCAAAAGAAAACCCAAAAGTAAACAAAAAGAGGCTTTATTCAGCAAATGTCAGGGTAAACACGGAAGTCCAAAAGAAACTAAGGCCAATGGCCAGTCCAAAATTAAAGTCCCAACGGGGTGAGAAGTGACAACTGGTCACACATTGCTTGCCTGCAATGGTACGGTTGGGGGACATCCCCCTTGGAGGGGCATTCAAGGGGCAGGCCAGGCACTGCAGGGACAGGATCAGGGGATGGCAGAGTGAGGCAGTGAAGGGGTGGTGGGTGCAGGATTGTCACCGGCAACTGCAGTGGAGGTGTCTGACTCAGGGGGCCGGCACCACTGTGGTACACAAGTCAGTTGGTGTGGGTGCTGCAACCACTGCAGTGGGCTGGACTGATGTAGTGGACTGGGTACCCACTGCAGTGCCCGAGTCAGACGTGGTGGTTGTGGACTCTACTGCAGTGCATGACTCCAAGGGAGTGGAAGGGTGGGCAGATGAGGTGGGCAGGACAGAGGGGGACCCGGTCTCCACAACAGTGCCACTAACAGGCAGAGCGTCTGGGTTGGGGTGGAAGAGCAAGTGGCAGGGGGAGGGCCTAAGCAGTCTGGGGATGCAGTATCGGTGTGTGGGGAACCTGGGGCAGGGTGTGGCGGGGGAACCTGTGCAGTGGTGGCCTGGGGGATGGAGGAGAGAGACTGGGTGGTGGAGCTGCGTGGTGGTGGTGGTGGGGTCTTGCTCTTCCTGGTCCGGGGGACTTCCTAATGGGGTCCTGTGTCTGCCTGCACCTGGGGGAGGGTGTCCGGGGGCGAGGGACACTCCCTCTGTGTGGGTGGACTTCCTCTTCCCCGGTATGCTGGATCAGCAGGATTGGAGGGGAAGAGGCCGAGGTCACACAGGAAGATCTGCTGTGTAGGTGGGGTAGCAGGCGAGGCAAGGGAAGGGGTCTTGGAGGGAGAGGATTTGGAGGACTGCGGAGTGAATGTGGATGCCTGTGTGTGTGTGTGTTCCCCATCCCCTGTGTCTGTGGTATCAGTCCCCTGAGGATGCTTGTGTGCACGTCTTGCCTTTCTCTTGGGTGTGTCTGTGCTGCTCGTGTCTGTGTGTTTGGGTGACTGTGCAGGTGTGCATGTGCTTTGGACAGGTATGGGGGCAGGAAGTGTGGATGGGGCAGAGGTGGGAGGGGTGAGGGACTGTTGGAGGAGGGACACTGCTGCCGTCAGGGAGGAGTCCATGGACCTATTGCTCCTCTGTAGGGCAGACATACCCGTCGAGATGCCCTCCATGAACGACACCAGCTGTGTCAACAGAGTGGTGTGTGCATGGAGGACACTCAGCATTGCTGTCTGCCCTACATGGAGCTGCCGAAGGAGGTACACAGACTCCTCACTCAGGGCAGCAGGGGACACAGGGGCAGGGGGTGCGGTGCCTGGCACGAAGGAGACACGCTCCCGAGCATGGGAGCCTCCACGGACCTCAGGAATGGGAGCCAATGGGAGGACGGTGGTGGTGGTGGTGGTGGTGGGGCCAGACAGACTAGCTGGCCTTTGGTGGCTGCTGAGACCCGCCTCCACAAGGGAGTCATCCTCCGAGCTGCTGTGGTCCTCAGCTGAGGTGGATGGTGCTGAGGACTCCTCGGTGTGGCTCCCCTCGCCCTCCATGCCACTGGGTCCCTCTGACCACTCGTCCGATGCTGACCCAGTCTGGCTCCGCTGCTCCTCCTGGTCCGTGCAGCTGTCCCCTCCTGTGGCCGTGGATGTATCTGCAAACAATTAGGGAAACAGACAAACATCAGTCACCTGCACTGACCGCACACACCACAGTAAGTACAGCACATTACAGAGCAAGCGCTGGCATCCTTAGTTGAACATTGCCTAAAGTCCTCACACAGATTCGGGAAGCCAATTGTCAGTCTGATGGTCAACCATGGGACTCACACCCCTCCTGCCCTTGCACCCATCTGTCTGGTGCCTGTCTGATGGTAAGACCCCAGTGTGGACACATGCACCACCTACACAGTTGTTGGACATTGCAGGGAACACGGTGAAGTATGTGAACATGCACACATCACATCTCTTGCCACTGAGTCATTGCAGGTGTCCGGATAAAGGGATGGCCAGAGTCTAAATAGAAATGCATGTGATGCATACCAGCACCAGACACCATGATGCACCCATGTCCGGATAGTCAATGCCACAATGGGGTGCATGTTGCACATGTCACTCCCCTGCAGGATCAGTCCCAGGAAGTTTAATGCCATGACACAGGAATGCGTGCAAAGTCATACATTACTGTCTCAAGTCACATGGCCATGGCAGCCAGCCAACAACAGTCTGCACTGTGTCACAATCCGAGGGCATGGGGAATGCAAGTTATGTGACTGACAAGTGCACATGTCCATCCCCAAAAACCACATCATCTGTACTACTATTTGTCCACGTCATACCAACTGGACATATGGGGGACATGAAACACAACTCTCTGAACATGAGCACCTCACAGTGTGCTGTGAATGAAAATACAGCTGCCTGAAAGTCACAGTCGCAAACTCCTGTGTGCACAGTCAAGTGATCAGACACCTATAAGTCACAGAAGTATCGTCTATCATGGTCACATCTCAGATGGCATGCTGAGCCCTAACCGATAAACATACCAGTAGTCCTGACAACGAAGACACAGCACAAGGAGACAGAGGCAGACACCTTAAGGTACATTTCACTGATCATAACATGCCAGATGATACACGGGAGTGGGAGTACAGAGTGTATTGTATGCCCTGGAGTAGGCATGACTGTCCAGCTCCACCTGTAAGAGGGATGAGTCCTGGACAGTAGGCAGGTGGCTAAGCATGTGTGACACACTGGATACACATACTCCTGAGGCCCAAACATTGTTCCCACCAGCAGCATGGGTGTGTGCCAAATTCCCCAGGGACATGTGGTGAGTCAGAGCAGCAAGCGGACCACATATCAAAGTTACACCCAGATTACATGTCAGAACTTAGGCATTGTGTAAGCAATTGACCCACCCATGAATCGCACAACATAGTCACGGGAACAAATGCTGTCCCCACCTTCAGCAAAGCTAAATGCAATGACACAGTCCCCAAATGACACAATTTCCTGACTATAAGGGCCACACATATGCGTATCAGAGGAGAAGTGGGCATGTCACAAATGAGGGACATGGGTCCTGGACCACATGACTGATGTACTGTGGAAGTTTAACCAGGCCAGAGGAGGGCACATAGCATGTCAGACAAAGTGCACAGTGCAGTCATGGACTCACCCCCTCCTTGCTGCTGTCTGTCCTTCAGCTGCCCATCCAGGTCAGGGAAGTCCCCGCCAGGATCCGGAGCATGTGGGGGTCAGGGTCCGGTGTCCGCCCCTCCTGCGAGGAGGCGACAGCTTCAGCTGGACCCTTGCGATCCTCCGGGTCCAGCCACGAAGGTCCTGCCACCTCTTCTGGCAATTGCGGATCCTGCGCCTGTAGACCCCCACGGATCTTACTTTCTGGGCGATGGTCAGCCAGATTTCCTGCTTCTGGTGGGCATCAACCTGTGAGGATGATAAAGTGAAAAGGCCATTACTACACATGCAACATATACGTGCATCACACAGTTGGATTTACATGTCTCAATCACAGGGGCATATGATGTACACAGGCAGTGCAACAATGGCTATGAACAGTTTGCCAGCAGTCACTACATGGTATCATTGCATGGGAAGTAAATCTAGTTGGAATGCACTGTTACTGCACTGTACCAGTTCAGTGCATGTAACTACACACTTTGGGGTGTGGCAACTACTCAGTGGGCATGCTAGCCAGTGGTGTGCACACTGAAAGTCCTGCTAGTCAGACAACATGCACAATTAGTGAGGCAGTGGACAGCACACTCACCTGCTCCCCTGGTTTCCCATACAGCTTGCTGTACTGTGGAAGGAGGCTGTCCAGCAGGGCCTGGTTCTCCTCAAGGCTGAAGGCTGGGGCTCTCTCCACAGTACGTGCCATTGCAGGAGCCAGAGGATGCATAAACAGCAGCAGTGTTGGTGGCAGATGTCGTCCTGGAGCATGTAGTGCAGGCAAGTGAGCTCTCAGGGGAACAGCCAGCATTATATGTGTGCTGCAGAGGCAGATACTGTCCCATGTGTCCAAAGTGATAGGTCCAAGTCGTTTGCATCTTCTGAATCTGACCAATCCATGGAATAGCAGCACTAATACACGCCCACAGCATCCTTCAAATCTTCAACTTCATGACACCCATGATTTTGCAACATTGTTGTGGCTGGCCAACTGAATTCACTGCATCAGACTCGTTGGAGCCTCGAAAACGCGTCCGTTGCCATGCCAGGCCCCAGCCAATGTGTGCGCACCGATCGGTCCATTGCTGTACAACGCGTATTTCGGGATACAACGCGTACCCGCACACATCATATGCAATGGGCCGGCCGGGCACACCGATCGTTCCATTGCTGTACAACGTGTATTTCGGGATACAACGCGTACCCGCACACATCATATGCAATTGGCAGGCCGGGCACACCGATCGGTCCATTGCTGTTCAACGCGTACCCGCTCACAACAGATGCAATGGGCCGGCCGGGCACACCGATCGGTCCATTGCTGTACAACGTGTCTTTCGGGATACAACGCGTACCCGCACACATCATATGCAATGGGACGACCAGGCACACCGATCGGTCCATTGCTGTACAACGCGTATTTCGGGATACAACGCGTACCCGCACACATCATATGCAATGGGCCGGCCGGGCACACCGATCGGTCCATTGCTGTACAACGTGTATTTCGGGATACAACGCGTACCCGCACACATCATATGCAATGGGCCGGCCGGGCACACCGATCGGTCCATTGCTGTACAACGCGTATTTCGGGATACAACGCGTACCCGCACACATCATATGCAATGGGACGACCAGGCACACCGATCGGTCCATTGCTGTACAACGCGTATTTCGGGATACAACGCGTACCCGCACACATCATATGCAATGGGCCGGCCGGGCACACCGATCGGTCCATTGCTGTACAACGTGTATTTCGGGATACAACGCGTACCCGCACACATCATATGCAATGGGCCGGCCGGGCACACCGATCGGTCCATTGCTGTACAACGCGTATTTCGGGATACAACGCATACCCGCACACATCATATGCAATGGGCCGGCCGGGCACACCGATCGGTCCATTGCTGTACAACGTGTATTTCGGGATACAACGCGTACCCGCACACATCATATGCAATGGGCCGGCCGGGCACACCGATCGGTCCATTGATGTACAACGCGTACCTGTACAGGTCAGTCGCATATGTCACCATGCTTGTCACTGGTGAACGTATGCCAGCCACATATACCTGCCAGAGACCCAGGGGTACACCTACAACACCACACCAAGTCCACACTGTTTCCTGAGGCACGTAAGGCTGCATTTCCTTCTCTCTCTATGGGGGTTAACATGTGGTTTTTGTGGTGGCACTTTTTTGCCAGCCACACCCAGGCTGTGCATGTGTTCATGGGGACAGGGTCCTTGGTGTGTTGTGCACATGACCACTGTGATGTGCAACAGTTCATTTTGGAGCATGTGGCATGGTCACATTTCCAGGTTGTGTATGTGTATGACATGTCACATACCCCCAGAGTCCCATGTGGGAAGGCATGTACGTCACAGGATGACCCATTGCCACAATAGTGATGTCCCTCCACAGTCTGTGTGCATGTTGTGTTTCCGATGTCACTGATTCCATGTGCACGATGGGAGACAGTCTCCACATCAACGTTGTTTGTGCATGGACTTTGATGTTGTGCGTCACTGGCGTCCATGTCTGTCCTGCGGATGCGACAGGGGCCACTACCTGTGGGAGTCATGTTTGTTTTTCTGACGTGTACATGATACGCCATGTCATGCCAGTGGCCATGTGGCAAGACAGGGTCACTGGGAATCTACCTGTCAATGATCTGTGATGCCTGTGGCGCATCTGTCCAGACATGTCACTATGGTGTGTGTGTGGAACGTGACAGCAGTAAATGGGTACTGTGACACAGCCTAATGGTTTCCCATAGCACAACCTGGTACCTGTAGTGCACACATGTTGTACTGAGAAGTTAGATGATGGCCATGTAGGTGCGAGTTATGTCCGACAGAACGGCACACACATCAAGTACTTGTGTCACGTAATGATGTATCATGTGAAATTGAGTATGGTGAATGGTACATATGTGGGGTGACTGACAATCTTTCTTCCTTCTACCTATGCACTGCAGGGCTCCAGCTGTCCATAGACCATTCCCTGACCTGGCAACGATGGTGGAATGTGACAGCATCCGACGGTACCGCTTCACCAGGCAGCTGATTGAGGATTTGGCAGTGCGCTTGGCACCACATTTGCAACCTGGCCGGACGTACCCTACGGCGCTGACCCCCAAGGTGAAGGTAATGGCAGCTCTACACTTCTTTGCCACCGATACCTTTCAACACACTGTTGCGACTGCCGGTGGGATGTCACAGACTATGTTCAGCCGTGTGCTACGCAATGTTTTGGAGGCAATATTGAGATGCCTGAACCTAGTACATCTATTTCCCAACACGTCAACAACTCACTGACGTCAAGAGTTATTTCTATGCCCTGGGGAGGATGCCACATGTCATTGGCTCCATTGATGGGACACATGTGGCTTTGATACCACCACAGGCACATGAGCAGGCATACCGGAACCGTAAACATTACCATTCGATCAATGCTCTGGTGGTATGTTTAGCAGATATGAGCATCACACATGTGTGCGCCCGTTTCCCTGGTTCAGCACACGATACCTACGTGATGAGGAGTAGTCGCATCCCGAGGATGATGGCACAGATGCATAACCAGCGTGCCTGGCTTGTTGGTGTGTACTGACTTTGTACCATTGTGTGTGTTCTGATCTGTAGTATTCCACCCACTTTTCCAACTCAGCTAATGTGCACTTGTCTGTCCGTAGGTGACTCCGGATACCCCAACATGCTGTGGTTGCTGACACCCCTCAGGAACCCTGTGACACCAGCCCAGATGCGCTACAATGAGGCACATGGTCAGACCAGGAGAGTGATAGAGCGGACCTTTGGTCTCCTGAAGAGCCGCTTCCGCTGCCTGGACAAGACAGGAGGGGCCCTCCCATATGCCCCAGTAAAGGTGTGCAAGATTGTCATCGTCTGCTGCATGCTACACAACCTGGCAGTGCGGAAGGAGTTGCCTCTCATCCTGGATGACGATGACCAACGTCCGCCACCTGTGGAGGATCCTGGCCTGGACCACGATGCCAGTGATGATGATGATGGTGATGTCATCACACAGCTCATCACCAACTTCTTCAGCTGAATGTGAGTATCCAGGGAGATGTAATGTGAATGACGTGAGTTTGCATGATATGTGTGGGTGGTGCTCTGGTGCTGTTTGAGTGTGGCCATGTGCTACTTGACTGGATGCGTGCAGCAATGTGTCCTTACAGGTAGTCTGAACTCCCCAACAGTTTTGGAATGCTAACTTGGTTTTGTGTAGTTGTCTTGTGACATGTATTGGGCATGAGTATTGCAGTACTGTCCTGTTCTACAGTGATTTTAACTGTGTGTCATGTCTGTCCTTCACAGGGTGCTTACTGAGTACTTTGGTCAACTTGGATCCCCCGACACCATGATTCAACTTTCAGGGTGGCAGCAGTAGTTGGCCTACAAGTGATGTGCCACACACCCCTGGACTTCATATCTTCTGCACTTGTTGACTGTGTGGCCACTTCCACATGGGTAAACCTTGCATTTGTAGTGGAAACAACATGTTGCAAATGTGTAATAAACCTGTGCTTCACTTTGGGATGTGCGTTGTCTGTGGTCACACATCTGACTGACATTTGCTTACTGCACCTGTGGGCTAGTTGACACAGACTCTGAATAGGTGTGGTGTCTGTGCATTCCACTGTATTTCCTGGCAACATCACTGTGAGCGATGAGTCCGATGGCCCTGGTGTCTGTGTTGTGTAGCCCTAGTGGTGTGTCTCCCTCATATGTGTCACGTCACCATGACTCACACGACGGTGTTGTACTTGCTGTAGCAGTTAGCATACACAGTGTAATTTAGCAGAACATCATCACCATAACAGTATCCACATTTGAATAACAACAGTGGCAAGTATGGTGTACTAGTGATTTTATTTACAGAAATGTGTGTGTGTATAGTGCACAGGATGGTGGTTGCTGTACATTGGGATTGTGATCCAAAGTTCCCAGATGAGTTGGAAGTCTTGGTAGCAGAAATGTCCTGAGTGAAGTCCACAGTCATATGATACATTAGTCCAACTTGAACTCCCCATGTCGTGTGGGAAAGTAGTGTTGCATTCGACAGGGTGAAACGTTTGCACACAAAGGAGAATTTCCGGAACAGGTGTTGGCTTCCTGGGGGATGTACGTGGCCATCAACCTCTCAGTTTTCCTTCCTCGGACGACCCCTCTTCTTTGGGGGACCCTCACGTGCAGGCTGCGGCGGTGCAGGGGACTCTCCGCCAGAGTCCTCCTCCCTCCCTGTGGTGGTGTCAGTTGTTGCAGCTCCAGATGTTGTGGGCACACAGGGAGGTATGGCCATGTTGGTGCTAATCTGGCGGAGGCATGTCAATATATCCCTATGCACCGCTGTGAGTTCTTGCAATGTGTCCCACTTGGACTCCATGCCCGACATGTGTGTCTCCACACGGGCCATGTGTGTCTCCACACGGGCCATGTGGGAGTCCAAGTGGGCATGATGGGCAGCCTGCTGCTGTTGTATGTCCTTGAGGATCCCCACTACCTGTCTGACCTCTCCGGTGCTATCCTGGTATGCATCAGCGATGCGTGCCAGTTGTGGGTCATCATGCAGTCCAGACCCCTCTGCAAGCAGTGACCTATGTCTACCACCCCTCCCACCACCCCTGACGAAACGTCCAGGACCTGCGGTGGCACGCACAGGTGACCCAAGGCCCACTTGGGGGTTGTTAGTGGTGTTGTCATCCGTTGGTCCACGGTGGGCCTGGGGCCCTGTGCTGTTGTCAGCGGTGGTCCTTGGTCTGTCCGTGTCGGCGGGGGTGGTCTGTATGTTGGCAGTTGTTGGAGGGGTAGGTGCAGGGGGTGCAGATGTTGGTCCAGCTGGTGCTGCATGATGACTCACACCGGAGGTGCCAGGTAGGTCTTCGCCATCCGAGGAGGGCAGAGGATGTTCCACACCAGTGAGCTCTGTGTCCCCCGGAGCCTGGGACATGGACTCCTCCTCGCCTGCTGCTGTGTCCCCATCATCGTCACCTGTATTTGGAAGAGACACACATTGTATGTAATGTTTCTACAGACATCAATGGTTCACACACCTGACAGTTGTGACTGTACCTATGGATGCGGGCATGTACATTGCATTGTCCTAAGTTGTCACAGTAAGAGGTTGATATTGGTGTAGCACATTGTCATGCATACCTGGGGCATTTCAATATGAATGTTGAGGTGTGTGCATGGCCAGCATTGGTTGTATTTGGTGGACATCTGGCCATCCTTCTCCACCTGGCCCAGTTATCCCACCATGAAGCATGCCACCCTTGCAGTGGGTTCAGGTTGACTCTCAGGATGTCATTCAGTGGTGTTGTGCTGTTTGTTGGTGCATAGTTCCCAGCAGGGCCTTGTGCTCCCCACAGCAGTAGCCAGTGTCAGCCATCTTGTCAGTCCTTATCCACTCCCTGTGATGTGAGCATGGTTCAGGGTGGTGTTGATGGGCCAATTGTGAGGGTGAGCAGTATCTGTGCCTCCAACTCCCATCATGCTATTGCCTACACCCCCTTCCCAGCATGCCCGTACTTCCTTCCTTTGGACTGTGCTTCCCTGTGGGGTAGTGTGCCTGTGCTGACAGGAAGGCTGACAGTGTTGTCCTTGCGTTTGTTTGGCTACAAGTCCCAGGTGTGTCCCTGTGCTTCACACAGCATTACCCAGGGTGGTGGTTCTTTGTGGGATCTTCATTTGGTATGTGAGGCATTGCATTCTCCCAGGTGGGTTATGTGGAGTTTGTGTTGAGGGGGTGTGTGAGGTGAGCTGCTTGTAACTATGGTCAGTGCTGTGAGTCCTCCTTCCCAGCCAGCCAGATATCCCACCATGCAACGTGCTTGCATTGCAGGGAGTGCAAGTTGGCTTTCAGCATGTCAGGCAGTGGTGTTGTGCTGTTTGTTGGTGCACAGTTCCCAGCAGGGCCTTGTGCTCCCCACAGCAGTAGCGAGTGTCAGCCATCTTGTCAGTCCTTATCCACTCCCTGTGATGTGAGCATGGTTCAGAGTGGTGTTGATGGGCAAATTGTGAGGGTAAGCAGTATCTGTGACTCCAACTCCAATCATGCTATTGCCTACACCCCCCTTCCCAGCATGCCCGTACTTCCTTCCTTTGGACTGTGCTTCCCTGTGGGGTAGTGTGCCTGTGCTGACAGGAAGGCTGACAGTGTTGTCCTTGCGTTTGTTTGGCTGCAAGTCCCAATTGTGTCCCTGTGCTTCACACAGCATTACCCAGGGTGGTGGTTCTTTGTGGGATCTTCATTTGGTATGTGAGGCATTGCATTCTCCCAGGTGGGTTATGTGGAGTTTGTGTTGAGGGGGTGTGTGAGGTGAGCTGCTTGTAACTATGGTCAGTGCTGTGAGTCCTCCTTCCCAGCCAGCCAGATGTCCCACCATGCAACGTGCTTGCATTGCAGGGAGTGCAAGTTGGCTTTCAGGATGTCAGGCAGTGGTGTTGTGCTGTTTGTTAGTGCACAGTTCCCAGCAGGGCCTTGTGCTCCCCACAGCAGTAGCCAGTGTCAGCCATCTTGTCAGTCCTTATCCACTCCCTGTGATGTGAGCATGGTTCAGAGTGGTGTTGATGGGCCAATTGTGAGGGTGAGCAGTATCTGTGACTACAACTCCCATCATGCTATTGGCTACACTAACTTCACCAGCATACACAGAATTCCTTCCTTTAAGTGAGCTTCCCTGTGAGGTGGTGTTCTAGTGGTGGCAAAATATCAGGCAGTGTTTGTTGGTTATATTTGTGCCACTGCCTTGCTCTATTTGTTGTTGTGTTTGTACATGTCATGACACAGTTACATATCACTATGAGATGGCATGTATTGTGTTTATCTAACTGACATACACATCTTGGGATGATTATCTTTTGGTTGCTGTTGATTTGCTAGGGGGGGATGGTTTGACTGTCCCCTTGAGAGTGATGTGTGTGTATTGGCATACAATATTGTGTATATTAGTTGTGTACTCACCAGGCTCTGGGATGTCTGTTAGTCCATATACGCTCACTGGTGGTAGGATGGCCAGCACCTTCTCCTCCCAGGGCCTGAGGTATAGTGGTTTTGCAGGAGGGCCACTGCCGGTGTGCTGGCTCAGGAGGTAATCCTTCTTGAGTAGGTCTCTGACCCTCCTGCGCACATCATACCACCTGTTCTGGATGTCTTCCTTTGTGCGCAAACATGGTGATTGTGCGTTCACCCTGTCGACGATCCTCGCCCACATCTTGGTTTTCTGCGACATGGGGGTCTGTTGGACCAATGTGCCAAACAACTGTGGCTCTACCCTCAGGATCTCGTCTACCAGGACTTCCAATTCACTATCTAGGAACTTTGGATTCTTCTTTAAGGGCATGGTGATGGGTGGTGGTGGTGGTGATTGATGTGTGTGTGTGCAAGTGAGGGTGTGTGTGTGTAGGTTTTGCTGTGTGTGTGTGAGGGTGCTATTTGTTGAGGTGCTAATGTTGTGTGGCTTTTGTGTTGGATGAGCTGTGTGTGTGTCTGTGTTTGCTGTGTGATGGTGTTCTGTGCTGGCAGGTCAGTGGGATTTGCAAAGGATCATGGTAGGGATTTGTGGCCTTTATGTAGGTGGAGTTGGGGGTGTGTCCTTGTTCCATTTTTTTCACCCCCTGTATTTATTGGCTTTGTCATTGCTTGTTTGGCCCTTTTTTTTTGTATTTTTTCATTTGTGATTATTGTGCATATAGGAGTCGTTCTTCTGACCGAGTAGGACGTTGCAGTTGTCTCGTGCGCGCCTCTCCGAGTCGTTCCCGCTGTGTTTCAGCTCAGTTTCATATGCGGCGTACGCGTCGGTCGCGGAGTATTGTGTTTGTTCGGCTGGGTTTGGTATGCGTGTCGGTCGTACGGCTTGGGCTCCGTACGAATCGGTCTGAATTTGCAACCATTGCATCGTACTGCGCGGGTCGGAGTTCGCGGGTACGTTTCGTTCGGATTATTTCCTGATGCGTGTCGGTCGGTTCGATTCGCGTGGTTTCCCGGCCAGATAGTTTGTTTCCGGCCGGGTCGGTCGTTCGCCTTGAGTTCCGTGCGAGTCGGTCGTGATTCCCATGCATTTCATCGTACTTCCCAGGTCGGGCAATGCCGGTACGTGTCGGTCGGACTATTATCCCGTACCGAGTCGGTCGGTATTTTTTCCGGCCCGAATCGGATTCGGCCCCTAAGTCTCTGTATTATGAAGTTTTGTTGTTCTACATACACAGTCCTACTAACTTCGTAGGAAACGTATAACATGGCACCACCAATGTTCTAGGTCTTCTACTTATTTAATGGGTCTCCTGAGTAGTTTGCATGCGTGTGCCCAAGGCTCCTTTATTACCTCAATATAAAGATGTCCGTGGTGACAAGGGTTTATCCTCCTTCAGCTTAATAGAACACACCTATTTATGTCTGTAGGTTAACCAAGCTTGTTTATTTTAAAAGGATTGTTCCGTATAATGTTTTCCTTTCGTTAAATTCTTTTCATTAAATATGGCACAACCAGTAATTATTCCTGTTAATTTCAGACAAGCAGTAACTGCACACCTATCTAGGCATGGGCTCGCCAATGGCGGTGGAGAAGTTATCTTCGTGGTTGAAGCACACGAAGCACATAAATGTGAAGTTTTTTATTCCTGGGTTGATTTTCCTGCAGTCGATGCCAGTTCACAAACATTTTACACATACACTGAGGTTGCAGTTCAGGCTGCATATAGACCTTATGAATATTTTGAAATACCTTTAACTTACCCAGAACATCATAACTGGTTCCAAGGTGCCCTCCCACATACAGTCCACAATGTCAGACTGTGTCCTCTCAGTAATGATGGAGCACCTGGTCAGTCATGGCAGGCTATACGCGTTATCCTAATGCACAGGGATTAAACCAGCATGATACGCTTGCACTTTTAAACCTATTGGTTTGACTGTATGAACATCTGATGCAATTTATTATGCATACGATCAGTACTGCCACAGCAAGGGCTCCTCAAGCTAGTCAGGCTCAGTTAGCTGTGCCTGCAATTAGTTCAATTACTATTAATGCCCTACCAAATGGGATGAAATTCCGTTTTGGATTGCACAAAAACAAATCTGCTTGAGGCAGTGTTTCCCCATATGGGACCCCATGATAAATATAGGATTCTCACTATGGGGCCGATTCCGATTCGGGCCGGAAAACGTACCGACCGACTCGGTCCGGGAATAAAGTCCGACCGACACGTACCGGCACCGTACGACCCTGGTAGTACGATGAAATGCATGTGAAATCAGACAGACTCGGACGGAATACAAAATGACCGACCGAGCCGGACGGAAACAAGCCATCCGGCCGGGAAATCACACAAAACGAACCGACCGACACGCACCCGGATTGAACCCGAACGAAACGTACCCGCGAACTCCGACCCGCGTAGTACGATGCTGTGCGTGCAAAACACGACCGACTCGCCCGGAGCACAAGCCGTACGACCGACACGCATACAAAACCCAGCCGAAGCAACCCAATACTACGCGACCGACTCGTACGCCGCATATGAAACCTAGCTGACACACAGCGGGAACGAGTCGGACAAGATCGCACCACACAACTGCAGCGTGCTACTCGGACACAAGAACGACTCCTACATGCACCAAAAACACCAAGGAAAAATTAGAAAAAAAGGGCCAAACAAGCAACCACAAAGCCAATAAATAAAGGGAGGAAAAAAAAATGGAACAAGGACACACCTCCAACTCCACCTACATAAAGGCCACAAATCCCTACCATGATCCTTTGCAAATTCCACTGACCTGCCAGCACACAACACCATCACACAGCAACCACAGACACACTCACAGCTCATACATCACACAAGCCACACACCATTACCACACCTACAAATAGCACCCTCACACACACCCAGCTAAACCTACACTCACACCCCCCACTTGCACACACACACATCAATCACCACCACCACCCATCACCATGCCCCCAAAGAAGAACCATAAGTTCCTAGATAGTGAATTGGAAGTCCTGGTAGACGAGATCCTGAGGGTAGAGCCACAGTTGTTTGGTACATTGGTACAACAGACCCCCATGTCGCAGAAAACCAAGATGTGGGCGAGGATTGTCGACAGGATGAACGCACAATCACCATGTTTGCGCACAAAGGAAGACATCCAGAACAGGTGGTATGATGTGCGCAGGAGGGTCCGGGACCTACTCAAAAGGACTACCTCCTCAGCCAGCACACCGGCAGTGGCCCTCCTGCAAAACCAGTATACCTCAGGCCCTGGGAGGAGAAGGTGCGGGCCATCCTACCACCAGTGAGCGTATACGGACTAACAGACATCCCAGAGCCTGGTGAGTACACAACTAATATACACAATATGGTGTGACAACACACACACATCACAGTCAAGGGGATAGGCAAACCATGCACCCTTAGCAAATACACAGCAACCAAAATATATTCATCCCAAGATGTGAATGCTAGTCAGACAAACACAATACCTCCCATCTCATAGTGATATGTAACTGTGTCATGACATGTACAAACCTAACAACAAATACAGCAAGGCAGTGGCACAAATAGAAACAACAAACACTCCCAGATATTTAAACACCACTAGAACACCACCTCACAGGGAAGCTCACCGAAAGGAAGGAATTCTGTGTATGCTGGTCAAGTCAGTGTAGCCAATAGCATGATGGGAGTGGTAGTCACAGATATTGGTCACACCCACAATTGGCCCATCAACACCACTCTGAACCATGCTCACATCACAGGGAGTGGAAAACAACTGACAAGATGGCTGACCCTGGGTACTGCTGTGGGGAGCACAAGGCCCTGATGGGAACTGGGCACCAACAAACAACACCACCACACTGTCAGCCATCTTGCCATTGCTGTCACACTCACACACAGTGACGTCCACTCAAAAGGAAGGAAGTATGGGCATGCTGGGAAGGGGAATGTAGGCAATAGCATGATGGGAGTGGTAGTCACAGATATTGGTCAGCCTCACAATTGGCCCATCAACACCACCCTGAACCATGTTCACATCACAGGGAGTGGAAAAGGACTCACAAGATGGCTGACACTGGGTACTGCTGGGGGGAGCACAAGGCCCTGCTGGGAACTGTGCAACAACCAACAGCAGGACACCACTGACTGACATCCTGAAAGACAACTTGCACTCCCTGCAATGGAAGCACGTACCATGGTGGGATATCTGGCTGGGTGGGAAGGAGGACTCACAGCACTGACCATAGTTACAAGCACCTCCACTCACACACACTCTCAACACTAACTCCACATAACCCACCTGGGAGAATGCAATGCCTCACATCCTAACTGAAGATCCCACAAAGAACCACCACCCTGGGTCATGCTGTGTGAAGCACAGGGACACTCTTGGGACTTGTAGCCAAACAACTGCCAGGACAACACTCCCAGCCATCCTGTCAGCACAGGCACCCCACCCCACAGGGAAGCAGAGTCAAAAGGAAGGAAGGATGGGCATGCTGGGAAGGGGGTGGAGGCAATAGCATGATGGGAGTGGTAGTCACAGATCAACATCTCACACCCACATGGCCCAGCAAGTTAGCACTGAAGCATGCATACCTCACAGGGAGTCAAAAGCCACTTCAAAGATGTCTGACACGGGCCACAGCTGTGGGGAGCACAAGGCCCTGCTGGGAACTGGGCACCAACAAACAACAGGACCACAGTGCCAGCCATCTTGCCATTGCTGTCACACTCGTACACAGTGAAGTCCACTCGAAAGGAAGGAAGTATGGGCATGCTGGGAAGGGGGGTGTAGGCAATAGCATGATGGGAGTGGTAGTCACAGATGTTGGTCAGCCTCACAATTGGCCCATCAACACCACCCTGAACCATGCTCACATCACAGGCAGTGGAAAAGGACTCACAAGATGGCTGACACTGGGTACTGCTGGGGGAGCACAAGGCCCTGCTGGGAACTGTGCAACAACCAACAGCAGAACACCACTGACTGACATCCTGAAAGACAACTTGCACTCCCTGCAATGGAAGCACGCTTCATGGTGGGATAACTGGGCTGGGGGAGAAGGAGGCCCAGATGGCAAGCAAATACCACCAATGCTGGTCATGCACACACCTCAACATTCACATTGACATGCCACAGGTTGGCAGGACAATGTGCTACACCAATATCACTCTCTGACTGTCACAATTTAGGAGAATGCAATGTCCAGGCCCACATCCAGAGGTACAGTCACAACTGTCAGATGTTTGGACAATTGATGCCAGTAGAAACATAACATACAATCTGTGTCTCTCCCCAAAACAGGTGATGATGGGGACATAGCAGCAGACGAGGAGGAGTCCCTGTCCCAGGCTCCAGGGAACACTGAGCTCACTGGTGTGGATCAGCCTCTGCACTCCTCGGATGGCGAAGAACCAGCTGGACCCTCCGGTGTGAGTCATCATGCAGCACCAGCAGGACCAACATCTGCACCCCCTGCACCCACCCCTCCAACAACTGCCAACACACAGGCCACCCCTGCCAACACGGACAGACCAAGGACCACAGATGACAACAGCGCAGGGACCCAGACCCAAACTGGAGCCGTTGACAACGAGCCCAGGAACAACACCCAAGTGGGCCCACGGTCACCTGTGCGTGCCACCGCAGGTTCTGCATGTGTCGCCAGAGGTGGTGGGAGGGGTGGTAGACATAGGTCGCTCTTTGCAGAGGGGTCTGGACTGCATGATGACCCACAACTGGCATGCATTGCGGATGCGTACCAGACTAGCACCGGAGAGGTCAGCCAGGTAGTGGGGATCCTCAAGGACATACAACAGCAGCAGGCTGCCCATCATGCCCGTTTGGACTCCCACATGTCCCGTGTCGAGACACACATGTCACGTGTCGAGACACATATGTCTGGCATGGAGTCCAAGTGGGACACATTGGAACAACTGACAGCGGTGCATAGGGACATACTCACATGCCTCCACCAGATCAGCACCAACATGGCCTCACCTCCCTGTGTGCCCACAACATCTGCTGCTGAAACAACTGCAAATGCCACAGGGAGGGAGGAGGACTCTGGCAGAGAGTCCCCTGCACCGCTGCAGCCTGCACCTGAGGGTCCCCCAAGAAGAGGGGCCGTCCGAGGAGGCCAAACTGAGAGGCCGATGGCCATCTACATCCCCCAGGAAGCCAACACCTGTTATGGAACTTTTCCTCTGTGTGCAAACTGCACGCCCTGTCGAAGCCAACCCAACTCTCCCACATGACATGGGGAGCTCTAGTTGGCCAAATTCATCAGATGACTGTGGACTTTACTCTGGACATCTCAGCTACCAAGACTTCCAAATCACATGGGAACTTTGGATTCCAATTTCTATGTACAGCACCCACCATCCTGTGCACCATTCTCACACCTGTATGTAAATAAACTCACCAATACACCATATCTGCCTCTGTTGTGATTCCAACGTGCTCTCTGTCATGGAGATGGACTCGTAACAGAGTTGATACTCTGCCTTTCTGTAACTGACCTGCTGCTATTCTCCTTGCTTTGGGCATCTTTTAAATGTTTTTAGCAGTTCGTTGTACTTTTTAATTAGAAATCTGTTGTGCTATTACTTTGTACTGTGCTGAATTTGAGGGGGGCACTTTATTGCTTGTGCACTTGAGCAGCGGGAGGAGGATTCGAACCCTGCTTTAAATAATTTGACTCACACCGACGCCGCCATATTTTGGGACGGACGCGGTCTAGTTGCTACCTAATGGTGACTACAAATCGGGACGCTGCGCGAGCGCGCTTGGACTCGTAACGGAGTTGATACTCTGCCTTTCTGTAACTGACCTGCTGCTATTCTCCTTGCTTTGGGCATCTTTTAAATGTTTTTAGCAGTTCGTTGTACTTTTTAATTAGAAATTTGTTGTGCTATTACTTTGTACTGTGCTGAATTTGAGGGGGGCACTTTATTGCTTGTGCACTTGAGCAGCGGGAGGAGGATTCGAACCCTGCTTTAAATAATTTGACTCACACCGACGCCGCCATATTTTGGGACGGACGCGGTCTAGTTGCTACTTAATGGTGACTACAAATCGGGACGCTGCGCGAGCGCGCTTGGACTCGTAACAGAGTTGATACTCTGCCTTTCTGTAACTGACCTACTGCTATTCTCCTTGCTTTGGGCATCTTTTAAATCTTTTAGCAGTTCGTTGTACTTTTTAATTAGAAATTTGTTGTGCTATTATTTTGTACTGTGCTGAATTTGAGGGGGGCACTTTATTGCTTGTGCACTTGAGCAGCGGGAGGAGGATTCGAACCCTGCTTTAAATAATTTGACTCACACCGACGCCGCCATATTTTGGGACGGACGCGGTCTAGTTGCTACTTAATGGTGACTACAAATCGGGACGCTGCGCGAGCGCGCTTGGACTCGTAACAGAGTTGATACTCTGCCTTTCTGTAACTGACCTGCTGCTATTCTCCTTGCTTTGGGCATCTTTTAAATGTTTTTAGCAGTTCGTTGTACTTTTTAATTAGAAATTTGTTGTGCTATTACTTTGTACTGTGCTGAATTTGAGGGGGGCACTTTATTGCTTGTGCACTTGAGCAGCGGGAGGAGGATTCGAACCCTGCTTTAAATAATTTGACTCACACCGACGCCGCCATATTTTGGGACGGACGCGGTCTAGTTGCTACTTAATGGTGACTACAAATCGGGACGCTGTGCGAGCGCGCTTGGACTCGTAACAGAGTTGATACTCTGCCTTTCTGTAACTGACCTGCTGCTATTCTCCTTGCTTTGGCCATCTTTTAAATGTTTTTAGCAGTTCGTTGTACTTTTTAATTAGAAATTTGTTGTGCTATTACTTTGTACTGTGCTGAATTTGAGCGGGGCACTTTATTGCTTGTGCACTTGAGCAGCGGGAGGAGGATTCGAACCCTGCTTTAAATAATTTGACTCACACCGCCGCCGCCATATTTGGGACGGACGCGGTCTAGTTGCTACCTAATGGTGACTACAAATCGGGATGCTGCGCGAGCGCGCTTGGACTCGTAACAGAGTTGATACTCTGCCTTTCTGTAACTGACCTGCTGCTATTCTCCTTGCTTTGGCCATCTTTTAAATGTTTTTAGCAGTTCGTTGTACTTTTTAATTAGAAATTTGTTGTGCTATTACTTTGTACTGTGCTGAATTTGAGCGGGGCACTTTATTGCTTGTGCACTTGAGCAGCGAGAGGAGGATTCGAACCCTGCTTTAAATAATTTGACTCACACCGACGCCGCCATATTTTGGGACAGACGCGGTCTAGTTGCTACCTAATGGTGACTACAAATCGGGACGCAGGGCGCGCGCGCAGCGGGCGCGCCGCTGGCGCGCCGAAGGCGCGCCTAAGGCAAGCCCGTCTGCGCCCGTCCGCGACCATAACGCGGCCAGCGCCAGTTATACTGCTCAAAATGGATCTGGGGTAAGAACTAACTGGTCTAGAAAACAGCTCTTGGACTATAATGTGGGGCAATGTACCCATCCCACTTACCCTGACCTTTGCCTGATAAACAGGGATCAGGGCTTTCAATGCAATACCTGCTCCTTTGTGATTGGGGGATTGGAGGGGCTACAGGAGGCAGAGGCAGGCGGTGTTAAGTCCCCGATTTCTGAGACTGACGCCAATAAGCCTATTATTAGAGCCTGCCTGGTTAACTGTAGATCTCTCCCCAAACACTCAGAGGACATTTGGCTTTCCCTCGAGCTTAATCGCTGGGACCTTATGTTTCTGACAGAAACTTGGCTTACAGACACCTCTTACCCTGATATCGCTCTGGCATTACCCGCTGGTTTTAAGATCTCCAAGGTGAATCGAGCAGACAGCAGGCGAGGAGGGGTCTTGCGATTTTTCTAATGATAAGTGGGATATCTGTTGCAAAAAATTGAGAATATTGGCACCATTGAGGCCATGTCCTTTTCTATTCAAACCTTTCCAGGACATACCATTGCGGGCATGTTGGTTTATCAACCCCCGAGCTCTGCAGCTGCCCACCTTTTAAAATTAGGGGACATTATTGCTGACCTCTCACTAAGATATGCTAACCTTACGGTTTTGGGTGATTTTAATGTCCATATGGACAGGCAGGATTGTGCCTTGGCGCTCCAAGTGACTGAGATGCTAGGAGGATTAAACTTGATTCAGCAGGTTATGTCTGCCACACACTGCGCTGGTCATATGTTGGACCTTATTTTCTCTAACGACCCCACCATCAAGGTGGAGGCTCCTCTGCCTTTGACGTGGTCAGACCACTGGTTAGTCCCATTTAGTTTGTCCAGGCACTGTGGGACACACAGGATGAGACCAGAGTTTGAAAAGAAGAGAAATTGGAGGAGAGTATCTATTGAGGCCATGGGTCCTGTCCTGCGCGACATCCCTCTCCAGCTAACAGGCAATCCTAGCTTAGATGCAACCTCGTTTAATGAATGGGTTACTTCTTCTCTGGATGCCATCGCTCCCATGAAAATGTTGAAACCTGCTAGGAAAAAGCCTTCCGCTCCTTGGTTCTCATCAGAGCTCCAGTCTGAAAAAAGCACATGCAAAAAGCTGGAGCGTATTTGGCGGAAAACTTATAATTCAGATGCAAAGAGCACTTATAAAGCTGCACAAAAAAATGTCATGCTCTCAAACGCCTGGCTATTAAGAATCACCTAGCCAATCAAATTAAAGATTCGGATAATTCTCCTAAAGAAATATTTAAAATCGTTCAAGATTTTATGAAACCTGAGGCCACCTTGAGCATGATTATGCCTTCAGCCGTCCTATGTAGGGATTTGTCAACTTTTTTCCAGGAAAAGATTCAATCTATATACTCCACTTTCTTGGTGTCCGGAGATAGGCTAATTACACCTGCGGCTTCTGCTCCTCCCTGTCTCTGGACTGAATTTCAGCCTTTCTGCCCGTCTTTATCCTTGAAAGACCTTGTCAGAATTAAGTCAGGCTCGCCCTTGGATCCCTGCCCAGCTAGATTCTTTAACTTACTGGCTCCCCTTTTAACCTCCAGTTAAATGTCATTTGGAACACTTCTCTAAGGCTGGGTAGCTTCCCTTCAGTGTGGAAAAAGGCCCTGGTCTTGCCAATTCTCAAAAAGGTAGATGCAGATCCGAGCATACTCAAGAATTTTAGGCCTATCTCGCTCCTTCCTGCCCCTGCTAAAATCTTGGAGAAGGAGGTTCAGAGACAACTCTCTAACTATTTGGAGTCTAATAATCTCCTTCATGACTCCCAATCGGGCTTTAGGAAGGGCTATAGTACTGAGACTGCTCTGTTGGAAGTGGCAGAAACCATCCGAGAATCCCTAGACCATGGTAGCTGTGCCATGCTTGTGCTGTTAGATTTATCTGCAGCCTTTGATACGGTCTCTCACTCGATTCTTTTAGACCGACTGACACAGCTGGGTATCTCGGGTACCATCTTAAATTGGTTCCAATCCTTCCTGGATGGGCGATCCCAGCAGGTCCTCCTTCGCCCTCATGTCTCCCCCTCCTGTGCCATGGGTTGTGGAGTACCTCAGGGTTCTGCGTTAAGCCCGACCCTGTTCAATATCTATCTTGCCCCTCTGGCAGCACTAGTTGAGCATTGTGGCGTGCGTATAATCTCATACGCTGATGACACGCAGCTGGTGTTCTCATTTAAAGATTCCAAGATGGCTGCATTTGACAGCTTTAGGCATTGCCTAATTAAGATTGTTTCTTGGATGACAGATAATTGTCTTAAACTGAATACCGATAAAACTGAGGTGATGTTCTTTAACCAACCATCACCTCCACCGGCTGATTTATGGTGGCCAATGCAGTTGAATCCCCTCCCACCCCGGTCTTATCTGTCAGAAATTTAGGTTTTAGATTTGACTCAGAATTGTCGGTGAAGGCCCAGATTAGCCAAGTTTCCAAAGCGTGTTTTTGGAAGCTCAAAAGTTTGCGCAGATTTCTCTATTTACTACCGATGAACTGTCGGGCCACTATAGTCCATGCCTTGATTACATCCCAGCTGGACTATGCTAATAGCTTGTATCTTGGCCTTCCTGCCTATCTCATTCAAAGGCTCCAGACAGTCCAAAATGCTGCTGCTAGGTTTCTTAGAAACGTGCCTCTCCGGCATCACATTTCCCCCACCTGCGTAGTCTTCACTGGCTTCCGGTGAAAAGGAGAATCGAATTCAAGGCCCTGTCACTTGCCTTTAGAGCTACTAGAGAAAGTGGACCGGGTTATCTGAGGCTAAGACTTCGGAAATACCACCAGAACAGGACCTTGCGCTCGAACTCTCAGCTTCTTCTCTGCTCTCCTTCCTACCGTAAAGCTAGGATTGGAGGGCGCGCCTTTGCAGTAAGAACAGCCGCCCTATGGAATTCTATGCCTCTCTACTTACGCAAAGCAGAATCTGAATCCACTTTTAGGAGTGCCTTGAAAACTTGGCTTTTTGATCTACCTTAGTTTGTCTTTTTTTTCTTTCTCCTTTTTTCTCTGTCCCTTTGCAGCGCCGGGACACCGCCGTTGGTGGTAGCCGAGCGCTTTATAAATGTCTTGGTATGGTATGGTATGGTATCAGAAAAATGACACTGTGCATGCTAACTGCTACAGCAAGTCCAACACCGTCATGTCAGTCATGGCGACGTGACACATATGAGATAGACACACCACTAGGGCCACACAACACATACACACCAGGGCCATCAGACTCATCACCTATACTGATGTTGCAACTAAATACAGTGGAATGCACAGACACGCCACCTATTCACAGTCTGTCAACTAGACTACAGGTGCAGTAAGCAAATGTCAGTCAGATGTGTGACCACAGACAACGCACATCCCAAAGTGAAGCACAGGTTTATTACACATTTGCAACATGTTGTTTCCACTACAAATGCTAGCTAATCCAACCTGGCTGTGGCCACAAAGTCAAAAAGTGCAGAAGATAGAAAGTCCAGGGGTGTGTGGCACATCACCTGTAGGGAAACGACTGCTTCCACCTTGCAAGTTGATTCATGGATTCGTGGGATCCAAGTTGATCAAACAACTCCGGCAGCACCCTGTGAAGGACAGACATGACACACAGTCAAAACCACTGAAGAACAGCACAGAACGGCAATACTCATGTCTAATACATGTCACGAGATAACTACACAAAACCAAGTTAGCATGTCAACTCTGTTGGGCAGTACAGACCACCTGCAAGGACACATCGCTGCACGCATCCAGTCAAGTAGCACATGGCCACACTCAAACAGCAACAGAGCACCACACACACATATCATGCAAACTCAAATCATTGACATTACAACCCTCTGGAGACTCACATTCAGCTGAAGAAGTTGGTGATGAGCTGTGTGCGGACATCACCATCATCATCATCATCATCTTCACTGGCATCGTGACCCAGGCCAGGATCTTCCACAGGTGGCGGACGTTGGTCATCGTCATCCAGGATGAGAGGCAACTCCTTCCGCACTGCCAGGTTGTGCAGCATGCAGCAGACGATGACAATCTTGCACACCTTTGCTGGGGCATATGGGAGGGCCCCTCCTGTCTTGTCCAGGCAGCGGAAGCACTTCAGGAGACCAAAGGTCCACTCAATCACCCTCCTCGTCCGACCATGTGCCTCATTGTAGCGCATCTGGACTGGTGTCACAGGGTTCCTGAGGGGTGTCAGCAACCACGGCATGTTGGGGTATCCCGAGTCACCTACAGACAGACAATTGCACATTAGCCGATTTGAAAATGTGTGCGGAAAACAACATAGCAGAACACACACAATGGTACAAAGTCAGTACACACCAACAAGCCAGGCACGCTGGTTCGGCATCTGTGACATCATCCTCGGGATGCGACTACTCCTCATCACGTAGGCATCGTGTGCCGAACCGGGGAAACGGGCACACACATGTGTGATGGTCATATCTGCAAGACATACCACCAGAGCATTGATCGAATGGTAATGTTTACGGTTCCGGTATGCCTGCTCATGTGCCTGTGGTGGTATCAAAGCCACATGTGTCCCATCAATGGAGCCAATTACATGTGGCATCCTCCCCAGGGCATAGAAGTCACTCTTGACGTCAGTGAGTAGTTGACGTGTTGGGAAATAGATGTACTGGTTCAGGTAAATCAACATTGCCCCCAAAACATCACGTAGCACACGGCTGAACATAGTCTGTGACATCCCACCGGCAGTCGCCACAGTGTGTTGAAAGGTACCGGTGGTAAAGAAGTGTATGGCTGCCATCACCTTCACCTTGGGGGTCAGCGCTGTAGGATACGGACGGCCAGTCTGCAAATGTGGGTACAACCGCACTGCCAAATCCTCAATAAGCTCCCTGGTGAAGCGGTACCGTCGGATGCTGTCACGTTCCACCATCGTTGCCAGGTCTGGGAATGGTCGATGGACAGCAGGAGCCCTGCAGTGCATAGGTGAAGAAAGCAAGATTGTCAGTCACCCCAACTATGTGCCGTTCACCATACTCAATTTCACATGATACATCATTTACAAACACATGTACTTGATGTTTGTGTCGTTCTGTTTGGACATATATGGCCCCTACATGGACATCATCTAACATCTCTGTTCAACAAGTGTTGACAACAGGTTCCAGGGTGTGCTATGGGAAACCATTAGGCTGTGTCACAGTACCCATTTACTGCTCTCACGTTCCACACACATACCACAGTGACATGTCTGGACAGATGCTCCACAGGCATCACAGCTCATTGACAGGTAGATTCCCAGGGTACCTGTCTTGCCACATGGACAGTGGCATGACATTGCGTATCATGTACACGTCAGAGAAACTAACATGTCACCCACAGGTAGTGGCCCCTGTAGCCTCTGCAGGACAGACATGGACGTCTGTGACACACACACACACAACATCAAAGTTCATGCACAAACCACGTGGATGTGAAGGCTGTCTCCCATTGTGCACATGGAGTCAGAGACATCCGAAACACAACATGCACACAGACTGCGGAGGGACATCACTATTGTGGCAATGGGCCACCCTGTGACGTACATGCCTTCCCACATGTGAGCCTGGGGGTATGTGACATGTCATACACATACACAACCTGGAAATGTGACCATGACACATGCCCATAAATGAAAAGTTGCACACCACAGTGGTCAGGTGCACAACACACAAAGGACCCTGTCCCCATGAACACGTGCACAGCCTGGGTGTGTCTGCCCCCAAATGCCACCCACAAAAACCACATGTTCACCCCCATACACAGATAAGGTTATGCTGCCACACATGCCTTAGATACAGTGTGGACTGGGTGTGGTGTTGTAGGTGTGCCCCTGAGTCCCTGGAAAGTATATGTGGCTGGCATAGGTTCACCAGTGACCAGCATGGTGACATATGCGTGTGACCTGTCCAGGGACGCGTTGAACAGCAATGGACCGATCGGTGTGCCCGGCCGGCCCACTGCATTGTATGTGAGCAGGTACGCATTGTATCCCGGGTACGCGTTGTACAGCAATGGACCGATCGGTGTGCCCGGCCGGCCCTTTGCATTGTATGTGAGCGGGTACGCGTTGTATCCCGGGTACGCATTGAACAGCAATTGACCGATCGGTGTGCCCGGCCGGCCCATTGCATTGTATGTGAGCGGGTACGCGTTGTATCCCGGGTACGCGTTGTACAGCAATGGACCGATCGTGTGCCCGGCCGGCCCATTGCATTGTATGTGAGCGGGTACGCGTTGTATCCCGGGTACGCGTTGTACAGCAATGGACCGATCGATGTTCCCGGCCGGCCCTTTGCATTGTATGTGAGCGGGTACGCGTTGTATCCCGGGTACGCGTTGAACAGCAATGGACCGATTGGTGTGCCCGGCCGGCCCATTGCATTGTATGTGAGCGGGTACGCGTTGTATCCCGGGTACGCGTTGAACAGCAATGGACCGATCGGTGTGCCCGGCCGGCCCATTGCATTGTATGTGAGCGGGTACGCGTTGTATCCCGGGTACGCGTTGAACAGCAATGGACCGATCGGTGTGCCTGGCCGGCGCATTGCATTGT
Organism: Calotriton arnoldi; assembly: GCA_963921515.1. NCBI lineage: Eukaryota > Metazoa > Chordata > Amphibia > Caudata > Salamandridae > Calotriton > Calotriton arnoldi. The sequence goes on along the minus strand of CAWUFW010005003.1, from coordinate 178,609 downwards.
ATGTGAGCGGGTATGCGTTGTATCCCGGGTACGCGTTGAACAGCAATGGACCGATCGGTGTGCCCGGCCGGCCCATTGCATTGTATGTGAGCGGGTACACGTTGTATCCCGGGTACGCGTTGAACAGCAATGGACCGATCGGTGTGCCCGGCCGGCCCATTGCATTGTATGTGAGCGGGTACGCGTTGTATCCCGGGTACGCGTTGAACAGCAATGGACCGATCGGTGTGCCCGGCCGGCCCATTGCATTGTATGTGAGCGGGTACGTGTTGTATCCCGGGTACGCGTTGAACAGCAATGGACCGATCGGTGTACCCGGCCGGCCCATTGCATTGTATGTGAGCGGGTACGCGTTGTATCCCGGGTACGCGTTGAACAGCAATGGACCGATCGGTGTGCCCGGCCGGCCCATTGCATTGTATGTGAGTGGGTACGCGTTGTATCCCGAAATACTCGTTGTACAGCAGTGGACCGAACGGTGCGCACACATTGGCTGGGGCCTGGCATGGCAACGGACGCGTTTTCGAAGCTCCAACGAGTCTGATGCAGTGAATTCAGTTGGCCAGCCACAACAATGTTGCAAAATCATGGGTGTCATGAAGTTGAAGATTTGAAGGATGCTGTGGGTGTGTATTAGTGCTGCTATTCCATGGATTGGTCAGATTCAGAAGATGCAAACGACTTGGACCTATCACTTTGGACACATGGGACAGTATCTGCCTCTGCAGCACACATATAATGCTGGCTGTTCCCCTGAGAGCTCACTTGTCTGCACTACATGCTCCAGGACGACATCTGCCACCAACACTGCTGCTGTTTATGCATCCTCTGGCTCCTGCAATGGCACGTACTGTGGAGAGAGCCCCAGCCTTCAGCCTTGAGGAGAACCAGGCCCTGCTGGACAGCCTCCTTCCACAGTACAGCAAGCTGTATGGGAAACCAGGGGAGCAGGTGAGTGTGCTGTCCACTGCCTCACTAATTGTGCATGTTGTCTGACTAGCAGGGCTTTCAGTGTGCACACCACTGGCTAGCATGCCCACTGAGTAGTTGTCACACCCCAAAGTGTGTAGTTACATGCACTGAACTGGTACAGTGCAGTAACAGTGCATTCCAACTAGGTTTACTTCCCATGCAATGATACCATGTAGTGACTGCTGGCAAACTGTTCATAGCCATTGTTGCACTGCCTGTGTACATCATATGCCCCTGTGATTGAGACATGTATATCCAACTGTGTGATGCACGTATTTGTTGCATGTGTAGTAATGGCCTTTTCACTTTGTCATCCTCACAGGTTGATGCCCACCAGAAGCAGGAAATCTGGCTGACCATCGCCCGGAAAGTAAGATCCGTGGGGGTCTACAGGCGCAGGATCCGCAACTGCCAGAAGAGGTGGCAGGACCTTCGTGGCTGGACCCGGAGGATTGCAAGGGTCCAGCTGAAGCTGTCGCCTCCTCGCAGGAGGGGCGGACACCGGACCCTGACCCCCACATGCTCCGGATCCTGGCGGTGGTCTTCCCTGACCTGGATGGGCAGCTGAAGGACAGACAGCAGCAAGGAGGGGGTGAGTCCATGACTGCACTGTGCACTTTGTCTGACATGCTATGTGCCCTCCTCTGGCCTGGTTAAACTTCCACAGTACATCAGTCATGTGGTCCAGGACCCATGTCCCTCATTTGTGACATGCCCACTTCTCCTCTGATACGCATATGTGTGGCCCTTATAGTCAGGAAATTGTGTCATTTGGGGACTGGGTCATTGCATTTAGCTTTGCTCAAGCTGGGGGAAAGCATTTGTTCCCGTGACTATGTTGTGCGATTCATGGGTGGGTCAATTGCTTACACAATGCCTAAGTTCTGACATGTAATCTGGGTGTAACTTTGATATGTGGTCCGCTTGCTGCTCTGACTCACCACATGTCCCTGGGGAATTTGGCACACACCCATGCTGCTGGTGGGAACAATGTTTGGGCCTCAGGAGTATGTGTATCCAGTGTGTCACACATGCTTAGCCACCTGCCTACTGTCCAGGATTCATCCCTCTTACAGGTGGAGCTGGACAGTCATGCCTACTCCAGGGCATGCAATGCACTCTGTACTCCCACTCCTGTGTATCATCTGGCATGTTGTGATCAGTGTAATGTACCCTCAGGTGTCTGCCTCTGTCTCATTGTGCTGTGTCTTCATTGTCAGGACTACTGGTATGTTTATCGGTTAGGGCTCAGCATGCCATCTGAGATGTGACCATGATAGATGATACTTCTATGACTTATAGGTGTCTGATCACTTGACTGTGCACACAGGTGTTTGCGACTGTGACTTTCAGTCAGCTGTATTGTCATTCACAGCACACTGTGAGGTGCTCATGTTCAGAGAGTTGTGTTTCATGTCCCCCATATGTCCAGTTGGTATGACGTGGACAAATAGTAGTACAGATGATGTGGTATTTGGGGGATGGACATGTGCACTTGTCAGTCACATAACTTGCATTCCCCATGCCCTCGGATTGTGACACAGTGCAGACTGTTGTTGGCTGGCTGCCATGGCCATGTGACTTGAGACAGTAATGTATGACTTTGCACGCATTCCTGTGTCATGGCATTAAACTTCCTGAGACTGATCCTGCAGGGGAGTGACATGTGCAACATGCACCCCATTGTGGCATTGACTATCCGGACATGGGTGCATCATGGTGTCTGGTGCTGGTATGCATCACATGCATTTCTATTTAGACTCTGGCCATCCCTTTATCCGGACACCTGCACTGACTCAGTGGCAAGAGATGTGATGTGTGCATGTTCACATACTTCACCGTGTTCCCTGCAATGTCCAACAACTGTGTAGGTGGTGTATGTGCCACACTGGGGTCTTACCATCAGACAGGCACCGGACAGATGGGTGCAAGGGCAGGAGGGGTGTGAGTCCCATGGTTGACCATCAGACTGACAATTGGCTTCCCCGAATCTGTGTGAGGACTTTAGGCAATGTTCAACTAAGGATGCCAGGGCTTGCTCTGTAATGTGCTGTACTTACTGTGGTGTGTGCGGTCAGTGCAGGTGACTGATGTTTGTCTGTTTCCCTAATTGTTTGCAGATACATCCACGGCCACAGGAGGGGACAGCTCCACGGACCAGGAGGAGCAGCGGAGCCAGACTGGGTCAGCATCGGACGAGTGGTCAGAGGGACCCAGTGGCACGGAGGGCGAGGGGAGCCACACCGAGGAGTCCTCAGCACCATCCACCTCAGCTGAGGACCACAGCAGCTCGGAGGATGACTCCCTTGTGGAGGCGGGTCTCAGCAGCCACCAAAGGCCAGCTAGTCTGTCTGGCCCCGCCACCACCACCACCACCACCGCCCTCCCATTGGCTCCCATTCCTGAGGTCCGTGGAGGCTCCCGTACTCGGGAGCTTGTCTCCTTCGTGCCAGGCACCGCAGCCCCTGCCCCTGTGTCCCCTGTGTCCCCTGCTGCCCTGAGTGAGGAGTCTGTGTACCTCCTTCGGCAGCTCCATGTAGGGCAGACAGCAATGCTGAGTGTCCTCCATGCACACACCACTCTGTTGACACAGCTGGTGTCGTTCATGGAGGGCATCTCGACGGTTATGTCTGCCCTACAGAGGAGCAATAGGTCCATGGACTCCTCCCTGACGGCAGCAGTGTCCCTCCTCCAACAGTCCCTCACCCCTCCCACCTCTGCCCCATCCACATTTCCTGCCCCCTACCTGTCCAAAGCACATGCACACCTGCACAGTCACCCAAACACACAGACACGAGCAGCACAGACACACCCAAGAGAAAGGCAAGACGTGCACACACGCATCCTCAGGGGACTGATACCACAGACACAGGGGACGGGGAACACACACACACACAGGCATCTACATTAACTCCGCAGTCCTCCAAATCCTCTCCCTCCAAGACCCCTTCCCTTGCCTCGCCTGCAAACACACCTACACAGCAGATCTTCCTGTGTGACCTCGGCCTCATCCCCTCCAATCCTGCTGATCCAGCATACCGGGGGAAGAAGAAGTCCACCCACACAGAGGGGAGTGCCCCTCGCCCCCGGACACCCTCCCCCAGGCGCAGGCAGAGTGAACCCCCACCCGCAAGTCCCCCGGTCCCGGAAGAGCAAGACCCCGCCACCGCAGTGCAAGTCAACCACCCAGTCTCTCACCTCCATCCCCCAGGCCACCACTCCACAGGTTCCACCGCCACACCCTGCCCCAGGTTCCCCCACACACACCGATACCGCATCCCCAAACTGCTTAGGCCCTCCCCCCCCGCCACTTGCTCTTCCACCCCCAAACCAGACGCTCTGCCTGTTTGTGCCACTGGTGTGGAGACCGTGTCCCCCCTCTGTCCTGCCCAGCTCTTCTTCCCCCTTCCACTACCTTGGAGTCATGCACTGCGGTGGAGTCCACAACCACCCCGTCTGACTCGGGCACTGCATTGGGGACCCAGTCCACTCCATCTGACCAGCCCACTGCAGTGGTTGCAGCACCAACTCCATCTGACTTGAGCCCTGCGGTGGTGCCAGCCCCCTGAGTCAGACACCTCCACTGCAGTTGCCGGTGACACTCCTGTACCCACCTCCCCTTCACTGCCTCCTTCTGGCATCCCCTGATCCTGTCCCTGCGGTGCCTGGCCTGCCCCTCGTATGCCCCTCCAAGGGGGATGTCCCCTGTCCGTACCTGTGCAGGCAAGCAATTGTTGACAAGTTGTCACACATCACCCTGTTGGGACTGTATATTTGGACTGGCCATTGGCCTTAGTTTATTTTGGACTTTTGATTTGAGTTGCACACTTTCTGAATAAAGCCTATTTTTGTTTACTTGTGGTTAATCTTTGGAGGTACATGATGTAGATGTGTAGAATCATGCATTTGCTGTTGTAATAGTGTTCAGATCAGGTAAATGAAGTTTTGCTGTGATGGGCTCCATGTGGTCCATGGGATATGTGTCCTAATCTAGTCTGGATCTATAGCATCCTTTGCTGCAGTCTGAGGGTGTAATGTTCAGCATTTGACACAGGGATGTACGTTTAGCATTTGTAGATTACCATCTTTGTCCTACACTGATGCACATCTGGTGGGCTTACCACTGTCCAATGTTCCTAGTACCCTGACTGTGTGCCCGTCTCCAATGGACATGCAGTTTAGCACATCAAATTTGGAGGACTCATCTGTGTACACAGTGCAAGTTGCTTGACACGTGTCTTGGGTGTATGCAGATGACTGACGTGACACGCCCAGGCTGATATGAGCAGAGCCTTCAGTGTGTTGTAGGTGTTGACTCACTGACCGAGTGTTCTGCTGACATGTTTGAGTCATGCACAGCCAAGGTTTGGCACAGCTGACCTTCCACAGGAGTGGAGTGCCCTCATGGCAGTGCGTGATTCCGTGATATAGGCTGTGCCCATGTTGTGTGTTGTGTAGGCATGTCTGTGCATGTTCCCTTCTCCTTTTCCTACATAGGCTGTGTCCCTACGGATGTTCCTGTTTGTGATGCTTGCTGAGTTGTTCTGTGTTCATCCAGCATCTTGGACCTGGTTACTCCGGGATGTGGGTGCATGGCAAACTAATGTTCATGAGGTTGTCATCCCTAGTTGTCTTTGTTGTCAGGGCTGGGGATGTGGGCAAACGCAGATGGGACACAGTCAGGATTCCTCTTGGCACTTGTTGGTTACACGAGTAATGTGATTTTCTGTTTGTGTATGCTTTCAGTGATTGTGACACGTTGTGTGTGTGACTGCTGCCACTCCTCAGGGTCAGAGCTGCAATGTTGGAAGTTGTCTATGTGTGTCCTTTGTGGGTCAGCTTGGCTTCTTCATTGGTGTGTGACTATGGCCAGGATCCCATTGTTTGGGGTGGATTTCACGTCATGCCCATGTACGGCATACTGTGCAGTGTGTCAGACATTCACAAGTATTGTTGACTGGCCATGTGTGATGGGTTTCTGCACCTTATTTGCCCCCACCACCCCTGGGATTGTCATGGGTGCATGTGCAATGTCAGCAGTCCATGTGAGCTTCAACGCTGCACATTGGTGGAGTTCAAGGTGTGTGGCGTTGAGTGTGTGCAAATGTGAGTTGTTGCACGGCTGGGGCACTACCTCCATATTTTCCTTGGCTGGCAGGCCGTGCTGAGTGCTTTGTGCTTGTATAGGTGTGATGGTAGTTTGTTGCTCAGGACACATGGCTGTGGTTCACAGTGTGGATGACATCTACCTTTGTCATCACAGTGTGATTGTCATGCAGGCTAGTGTCACCACAATGTCGGGTCCCTGGGGGAGTGCTGTGGTGGTTCTGTCTCTTGCTGTGTGTGTTGCTGTTCCTACAAGCTTGTGTGACATGTGTAATTTGGGCTCCCTCTCATCTCACAATGCCTGTTTGCCCACATAGGGAATCCAATCCATGAGTTACTTTTGTATGGGACTGTGTTGACATCTGTGTATCAGTGAATCTGGCCTCCTCATGTGTTGTGTGTTTGCCTGGGGACACTGGCACACAACCCCCTCACCTGTTGTGTATGATATGCAGTGTGAGTCTGCCTGTTTGTGTTTGTGCTTTTGCACCACTGCATTGGCATATCTTTAGTTTGCCATTGGCTGTATGTTGTTTGTTGGCTTTCCCCTGCTGGCCCTGGGACTGCTAGGTCATCAGTCAGCACATTGATCATGGTTAGTATGTCCCATTGCTGCCATGGTATGGTATTTGTTCACCTGACATCTACAGTCTCCACAGGATATCTACATTTGTGTGTCCATTGGTGCTTATATGTGGGTCTGCATTATGATGCTCACTTCTGTCATTGTGTTATTTGTGAATGTAGACAATGTGGGCCCCCATGGCTGATGTTTGTGTGCACATGGCCAGAACGATGTGTCATTGGCACTGCACTGCTTGCCTCACACAATCTATGTTGCTATGGGACACAAGCACTACAATGCCACTGTAGTTTTTGGTGTTGTGTGGCCAGGAATAATCCCTGCAGTTATGTTTTTGCAGCTTTTACCAGGACTACACTTCCCTTTTGGGCACTGTGGTGATGGGGCTTTGGGCCCCATTGCCACACTGTTCAAAATGTGCTTCAGCTATGGAGCACACACTTACCTTTGGGCACTGTGGTGTTGGGGCTTTGGGCCCCATTGCCACACTGTTCAAAATGTGCTTCAGCTATGGAGCACACACTTACCTTTTGGGCACTGTGGTGATGGGGCTTTGGGCCCCATTGCCACACTGTTCAAAATGTGCTTCAGCTATGGAGCACACACTTACCTTTTGGGCACTGTGGTGATGGAGCTTTGGGCCCCATTGCCACACTGTTCAAAATGTGCTTCAGCTATGGGGCACACACTTACCTTTTGGGCACTGTGGTGATGGGGCTTTGGGCCCCATTGCCACACTGTTCAAAATGTGCTTCGACTATGGGGCACACACTTACCTTATGGGCACTGTGGTGATGGGGCTTTGGGCCACATTGCCACAGTGGTCATGGTCTGCTTGCATTGTGTAGGCCACACACACAATTATGTGTGACACATGTGTTAGGGGTCACATTGTATGTTCAATGTCATGTTCAGTGTTGTATGCATTTGACACAGACCACACACGCTTGTCATGGTGTTGGGGGCTGGGATGTAATTTACAGACAGTCCTTATGTGGGAGTATGCTAGTTGTGTCATGCATTACCCGTCCTATGAGTAGGGGTGGTTGTAGTGACAGGCATCCAGCCCCCCATGAGTGGTGATGGTAGTAGTGGTAGGCATCCATCCCCTAAGGGTGGGTCTGGTAGTAGTGGCAGGCATCCAGGCCCCCCTGGGTAGGGGTGGTAGTAGTGGCATGCATCCAGCCCCCCCTGGATAGGGGTGGTGGTAGTGGCAGGCATCCAGCCCTCCCTGAGTAGGGGTGGTGGTAGTGACAGGCATCCAGGCCCCCCTGGGTAGGGGTGGTGGTAGTGGCAGGCATCCATCCCCCTAAGGGTGGGGATGGTAGTAGTGGCAGCCATCCAGCCCACTATGGGTGGGGATGGTAGTAGTGGTAGGCATCCAGCCCCCCATGAGTGGGGATGGTAGTAGTGGTAGGCATCCAGCCCCCCATGAGTGGGGATGGTAGTAGTGACAGGCATCCAGGCCCCCTGGGTAGGGGTGGTAGTAGTGGCAGGCATCCATCCCCCTAAGGGTGGGTATGGTAGTAGTGGCAGGCATCCAGGCCCCCTGGGTAGGGGTGGTAGTAGTGGCATGCATCCAGCCCCCTGGATAGGGGTGGTGGTAGTGGCAGGCACCCAGCCCCCTGAGTAGGGGTGGTGGTAGTGATAGGCATCCAGGCCCCCTGGGTAGGGGTGGTGGTAGTGGCATGCATCCAGCCCCCCCTGGATAGGGGTGGTGGTAGTGGCAGGCATCCAGCCCCCCCTGAGTAGGGGTGGTGGTAGTGACAGGCATCTAGGCCCCCCTGGGTAGGGGTGGTGGTAGTGGCAGGCATCCATCCCCCTAACGGTGGGGATGGTAGTAGTGGTAGGCATCCAGCCCCCCATGAGTGGGGATGATAGTAGTGGTAGGCATCCAGCCCCCCATGAGTGGGGATGGTAGTAGTGGTAGGCATCCAGCCCCCCCTGAGTAGGGGTGGTGGTAGTGACAGGCATTCAGGCCCCCCTGGGTAGGGGTGGTGGTAGTGGCAGGCATCCATCCCCCTATGGGTGGGGATGGTAGTAGTGGTAGGCATCCAGGCCCCCTGGGTAGGGGTGGTAGTAGTGGCATGCATCCAGCCCCCCTGGATAGGGGTGGTGGTAGTGGCAGGCATCCAGCCCCCCTGAGTAGGGGTGGTGGTAGTGACAGGCATCCAGGCCCCCTGGGTAGGGGTGGTGGTAGTGGCAGGCATCCAGCCCCCCTGAGTAGGGGTGGTGGTAGTGACAGGCATCCATGCCCCCTGGGTAGGGGTGGTGGTAGTGGCATGCATCCAGCCGCCCCAGGATAGGGGTGGTGGTAGTGGCAGGCATCCAGCCCCCTGAGTAGGGGTGGTGGTAGTGACAGGCATCCAGGCCCCCTGGGTAGGGGTGGTGGTAGTGGCATGCATCCAGCCCCCTGGATAGGGGTGGTGGTAGTGGCAGGCATCCAGCCCCCCTGAGTAGGGGTGGTGGTAGTGACAGGCATCCAGGCCCCCCTGGATAGGGGTGGTGGTAGTGGCAGGCATCCAGGCCCCCTGAGTAGGGGTGGTGGTAGTGACAGGCATCCAGGCCCCCCTGGGTAGGGGTGGTGGTAGTGGCAGGCACCCATCCCCCTTAGGGTGGGTATGGTAGTAGTGGCAGGCATCCATCCCCTAAGGGTGGGGATGGTAGTAGTGACAGGCATCCAGCCCCCTGGATAGGGGTGGTGGTAGTGGCAGGCATCCAGCCCACCCTGAGTAGGGGTGGTGGTAGTGACAGGCATCCAGGCCCCCCTGAGTAGGGATGTTGGTAGTGACAGGCATCCAGGCCCCCTTGGGTAGGGGTGGTAGTAGTGGCAGGCATCCATCCCCCTAAGGGTGGGTATGGTAGTAGTGGCAGGCATCCAGGCCCCCCTGGGTAGGGGTGGTAGTAGTGGCATGCATCCAGCCCCCCCTGGATAGGGGTGGTGGTAGTGATAGGCATCCAGGCCCCCCTGGTTAGGGGTGGTGGTAGTGGCAGGCATCCATCCCCCTTAGGGTGGGTATGGTAGTAGTGGCAGGCATCCACCCCCCTAAGGGTGGGTATGGTAGTAGTGGCATGCATCCAGCCCCCCCTGGATAGGGGTGGTGGTAGTGGCAGGCATCCATCCCCTAAGGGTGGGGATGGTAGTAGTGGCAGGCATCCAGCCCCCTATGGGTGGGGATGGTAGTAGTGGTAGGCATCCAGCCCCCATGAGTGGGGATGGTAGTAGTGGTAGGCATCCAGCCCCCATGAGTGGGGATGGTAGTAGTGGTAGGCATCCAGCCCCCATGAGTGGGGATGGTAGTAGTGGTAGGCATCCAGCCCCCATGATTGGGGATGGTAGTAGTGACAGGCATCCAGGCCCCCCTGGGTAGGGGTGGTGGTAGTGGCAGGCATCCATCCCCCTAAGGGTGGGGATGGTAGTAGTGGCAGCCATCCAGCCCACTATGGTTGGGGATGGTAGTAGTGGTAGGCATCCAGCCCCCCATGAGTGGGGATGGTAGTAGTGGTAGGCATCCAGCCCCCCATGAGTGGGGATGGTAGTAGTGACAGGCATCCAGGCCCCCTGGGTAGGGGTGGTAGTAGTGGCAGGCATCCATCCCCTAAGGGTGGGTATGGTAGTAGTGGCAGGCATCCAGGCCCCCTGGGTAGGGGTGGTAGTAGTGGCATGCATCCAGCCACCCCTGGATAGGGGTGGTGGTAGTGGCAGGCATCCAGCCCCCTGAGTAGGGGTGGTGGTAGTGATAGGCATCCAGGCCCCCTGGGTAGGGGTGGTGGTAGTGGCATGCATCCAGCCCCCTGGATGGGGTGGTGGTAGTGGCAGGCATCCAGCCCCCTGAGTAGGGGTGGTGGTAGTGACAGGCATCTAGGCCCCCTGGGTAGGGGTGGTGGTAGTGGCAGGCATCCATCCCCTAACGGTGGGGATGGTAGTAGTGGTAGGCATCCAGCCCCCATGAGTGGGGATGATAGTAGTGGTAGGCATCCAGCCCCCATGAGTGGGGATGGTAGTAGTGGTAGGCATCCAGCCCCCCCTGAGTAGGGGTGGTGGTAGTGACAGGCATTCAGGCCCCCCTGGGTAGGGGTGGTGGTAGTGCAGGCATCCATCCCCCTATGGGTGGGGATGGTAGTAGTGGCAGGCATCCAGGCCCCCCTGGGTAGGGGTGGTAGTAGTGGCATGCATCCAGCCCCCCTGGATAGGGGTGGTGGTAGTGGCAGGCATCCAGCCCCCCTGAGTAGGGGTGGTGGTAGTGACAGGCATCCAGGCCCCCTGGGTAGGGGTGGTGGTAGTGGCAGGCATCCAGCCCCCCTGAGTAGGGGTGGTGGTAGTGACAGGCATCCATGCCCCCCTGGGTAGGGGTGGTGGTAGTGGCATGCATCCAGCCGCCCCAGGATAGGGGTGGTGGTAGTGGCAGGCATCCAGCCCCCCCTGAGTAGGGGTGGTGGTAGTGACAGGCATCCAGGCCCCCCTGGGTAGGGGTGGTGGTAGTGGCATGCATCCAGCCCCCCTGGATAGGGGTGGTGGTAGTGGCAGGCATCCAGCCCCCCTGAGTAGGGGTGGTGGTAGTGACAGGCATCCAGGCCCCCTGGATAGGGGTGGTGGTAGTGGCAGGCATCCAGCCCCCTGAGTAGGGGTGGTGGTAGTGACAGGCATCCAGGCCCCCTGGGTAGGGGTGGTGGTAGTGGCAGGCACCCATCCCCCTTAGGGTGGGTATGGTAGTAGTGGCAGGCATCCATCCCCTAAGGGTGGGGATGGTAGTAGTGACAGGCATCCAGCCCCCCTGGATAGGGGTGGTGGTAGTGGCAGGCATCCAGCCCCCTGAGTAGGGGTGGTGGTAGTGACAGGCATCCAGGCCCCCTGAGTAGGGATGGTGGTAGTGACAGGCATCCAGGCCCCCTTGGGTAGGGGTGGTAGTAGTGGCAGGCATCCATCCCCCTAAGGGTGGGTATGGTAGTAGTGGCAGGCATCCAGGCCCCCCTGGGTAGGGGTGGTAGTAGTGGCATGCATCCAGCCCCCCCTGGATAGGGGTGGTGGTATTGATAGGCATCCAGGCCCCCCTGGTTAGGGGTGGTGGTAGTGGCAGGCATCCATCCCCCTTAGGGTGGGTATGGTAGTAGTGGCAGGCATCCATCACCCTAAGGGTGGGTATGGTAGTAGTGGCATGCATCCAGCCCCCACTGGATAGGGGTGGTGGTAGTGGCAGGCATCCATCCCCCTAAGGGTGGTGATGGTAGTAGTGGCAGGCATCCAGCCCCCTATGGGTGGGGATGGTAGTAGTGGTATGCATCCAGCCCCCCATGAGTGGGGATGGTAGTAGTGGTAGGCATCCAGCCCCCCATGAGTGGGGATGGTAGTAGTGGTAGGCATCCAGCCCCCCATGAGTGGGGATGGTAGTAGTGGTAGGCATCCAGCCCCCCATGATTGGGGATGGTAGTAGTGACAGGCATCCAGGCCCCCTGGGTAGGGGTGGTGGTAATGACAGGCATCCAGGCCCCCTGGGTAGGGGTGGTAGTAGTGGCAGGCATCCAGGGCCCCCTGGGTAGGGGTGGTAGTAGTGGCAGGCATCCAGGCACCCCTGGGTAGGGGTGGTAGTAGTGGCAGGCATCCATCCCCTATGGGTGTGTATGGCATTGGTGTTGGCCATCCCACCCCTATGGTTCTGCTGTTGCTAGTGTACGTTATTTGTGCATCCCTATGTGTGTGTGACATATTTCGTGTACGTGTGGTTTGTTTGTATTGTTGGTGTTTGACTTACCGTCTGCGCCGTACGCGTCCGTGCCGGTCCCGGTAATAGATGTAGAGTATAGGTAGGACCTGCGCAATGGGATTCATGCTTTGATCGTCTCGTTCGGGTTTCTCGTGTCTTCGAGTCGTACTCGTAGCAGGCTTGTTCGTCTCGTAGCCGTGGATCGTCTTGTGGCGCGAAACGGAGCTTATGTACGGCTCGCCCGGATGCTCAAACGTGCCGGATGTAGCGACGAGTTCGGCGCGTACGGAAGACGCATCGTACTAGTCCGGCCGGAAGGTGCTGTGTATTTGGTTCCGTGCGACTCGATTCGGCGTTTACGGATCCGGCTCGGGCGGGGAACAGGAGCTGGAATGGGTAAGTATGGCTCGCTCGGAATCTGGGCTGTTATGCGCATCGTACTTGTTCGTTCGGTAGAGTGTTCGAGCGGTCGGAAAACACGCGTTCGGCTGGTATTTTTTCCGGACGAATACTGTTAGGTGCGCTTCCGGCCGACATCGGAATCGACCCCTATGTGTCTTCCACTTGGAATGGTTCCAACTGTAAAGTAGTGTAATATGTGGGGTACTGTATTTGCGGCAATCTACATCACCCATGGTACTCCTTCAATTCCTGTTTTACCTGAAGTCCTTAAACAGATTCAAGCTGAACATGGAGCAGCTCCTTCCCTGGATTTGGGGATGAAACTCATTGGCAACTTTGCCACAGTGTCCTCAATCATTTTAAGTAATATTAAAGAGGAGGCAGCTTCTTTGGCGATACATCAATGGCTCGCTAGATTTCCCTCGGCAGATCAGGAATGCAATGTCCCTAAACTAATTTCTGAAACCTATACATCTATAGGCCGTGACAGTTTGGGAACCAGGCCTAATAAGCCACAACTTAAAGGCGTATCTGATGCCGAAGTTACCAAGCAGACACCTGAGTCTTCTAAGAAGCGCCAGGATAAAACAAATCTAAAGCTAAAACACAGACTTTATCTCAGCAACCAAAGTCTTCGGAAAAACATTACAATTTGCGTAACTGTGATACAATTAAACAGCCTGATAGGTATCAGTATTCTGTAACACACCCTTCTACAGTCAAGCAGTCAGAGAGAGGGGGACGAGATGACCGAAGACAGGAATATTATGTTAAACTGAAAATAAACTCACAGCACTCCTATGACCTCATCATAAAAAAAGAAGAGAAAATTCCACCACAAAAAGCGCAATTTAATAACAAGAAAGTGGCCGCCAATTTCTGCCCAGTATGCCACAAATACTCAGAACTCTTCCTTGGAACAAGACGTGGGTAAGAACTCTGCTCGATAGCACAGCAGATATCATGATAGTTCACCAGACTCTTCAAGAGTTTCTGGTGGTGAGACTGACTAATGACTACGTACAAGTAGAAAGTCCTGATCAGCGGCTAAGCCCTCCGGATAGACTCTATGCTTTAGACATACAAGTTGGGGGAGACATACTGTGTACTATTAAAGTAATATAATGGCAGAATGTAACCAATTAATACGACATTCTCTTGGCCAGCCCGCTCTTCTTGCAGAACTCCTTCAGCTCCCTCATATTGTAGTATGATAGGCAGTTAGTTTAGTTTAGTTTAAGCATTTATAGAGCGCATGGTTACACCACCGGTGTTTCCCCGCGCTAAGACGCTCGATAGGAGAGAGAGGGCGTGTGAGACAGCGGACTACAGAGGTAGAGGTACTAGGACCCCTAAAACCCATCGGGCTTCACATATAGCCATGTTTTTAGTTGCCTCCGAAATCTTTTTTCGCATGGCTCTACTCGGAGTTCAATAGGCAACCTGTTCCACATTTTTGCTGCCTTATATCTAAAAGAGCGTTCGCCCATTCTCGCTTTAAATATTCTAGGCACCGTAACCAATGCCAACTCTGACGATCTTAGATTGCGGCCAGGGATGTACTTGGTTATTAATGGATGTAGATACTTCGGGCCTTTGCTTAGTAAGATACGGTGGCAGTAGCACATAGCCTTGAAGGACACTCTTTTCTCCACTGGTAGCCAATGCAAGGCTTCCAGTGCTTTCTTAGTGTTAGACCTTCTAGGGAGGCTAAGTACCAACCGTGCGGCCGCATTTTGGACCCTCTGTAGTTTTGCTAAACCTTGTTTAGTAGCTCCAAGGTACAGTACATTCCCATAGTCTAGTTGGGAGGTAATGACTGCATGTACTATAGTCTTCCTGGAGCTAGCTGGTAGGAGGTTTAGGATTTTACGCAGAACCCTCATAGCACCATAGAATTTGCCAGCCACTTTACATATTTGGGAGTCAAAAGTAAGTCCGGAATCCATCCAGACTCCGAGATTCTTGACTACGGGCTTAGGGGTAGGGAATTGGCCCAGGGATTCAGGCCACCAGGCGGATGACCATATGGACGGGGTTTACCAACCACCAGCACTTCAGTTTTGCTCCCATTTAATTTGAGGCAATGATTTGACATCCAATCCGCGACCTCATCTAGGCACTCTGCAAAACGGATGGGAGCCTGATTATTCTCCTGTGTTAACATCACAATTACCTGTGTATCATCAGCATAGGAGACGATCGATACATTATATTTCTCCACTAGTTCTGCAAGCGGCCCCACATATAGGTTAAACAGAGTGGGGCTCAGAATGGAGCCCTGTGGCACCCCCTGTGCCAAAGGAAAACTTTCCGATACAGAGGACTGCTGCCTGACTTGGAAACTTCGTGCTGAGAGAAAAGATTTCATCCAACCGAGCGCAGTTAGGATCCATTATCCTTCTGGCAAGGTATCACAGGTTCAACAACAAAAAGTCACAAGTGCAAAAAGGTGAGGCAGGAACTGAATTTGGAAAAATGCCTATTGAGAAAATTTTTTTAAAAAAGAATTTGAATCTGGTATAAAATTATTTATAATGGGATTATAGTGTTACACAAAATCACTGAATTGCACCGCACAAACACAAGTACTGGATCTTACCACTGAACACCAATGTGAGAAATTGAGTTATTGGTTTGGGGGGGTAAACACTACTCAATCAGCAACCACAATCCTTTTCAGGGTGAACCACAAAAGTCACTAAATTAACCTGCGCTGAACCCTCTGGTAGCTTGGCACAAAAGCAGTCATGCTTAACTTAAACAGTATTTATGCAGCACACATACAATAATAAAGAGAAAACACAACACGAGAGATATCCCACATCAATGTAGAACAATACAATAAAATGTAATAAATAAAATGAGAACAAACGACAAAAATCAGATGGCAATGGAGTACGGACTGGATACAGTCCAGTTGAAAAAGTTACCTTCTCAAAGTCTGGTGTGCAGAATTAAAAGCTTAAGAATTTCACAGAAGGAGCTCAATTGATGCCAGCCAAGGGTCGAGGACCTGGGAAGGACCTCTTGGGGATCGGGAACTCACTTCAGCAGAGGTCAGCAGGACTCAGGCAGGTCCACTTGCAAGTCCAGGCAGGTCTAGTTGCAGGTCTAGGCAGGGTCAGTTGCATCAAGGCAGCTGGGCAGTTGGGAGGTCAGCCAACTGACCCTTGGAGTCACTCTGGTAGTCCTGGGTTCAGGAGATGGTCCTCTCTCCTTCAAGCAGCAAGGCAGGCCTCAAGCAGCAGGGCAGTCCTCTGAAAAACAAGGCAAGCCTGAAGCAGCAGGGCAGCATTCTGAAGACCAAGGCAGGACTCAAGCAGCAGGGAAGTCATCAGGTAGCAGCAGGGCAGTCCTCTGAGAAACAAGGCAATCCTCAAACAGCAGGACAATCCTGTCAAGATCATCCCCCTTTCGCCCTCACCTTGCTTCATTGACTTGCTAACATGCTGTACTGTCGAGAACAGTACCCGTAATACACATTGATATACATGTGCTCCTACGACATGCAGAAGCATGGTTTAGGTTAAGTTAAATTAGGCATACAGTAGTTGCTTAAACCTGAGCTTGTGCGCACTTCTTTGTAATGTGTATTATATGTGATTCTATGCGCCCAATAATATTATATTTCTGTTCACAGTACTCCTAGAGATTATTATTTGTATTTCTGTTTACTATTTGTATTTCTCTTTACAATGCGCCTGAAGATCACTTTTTAACCATTGTGCCAAGATCATTGAAGTTTGTGCATAGAAATACCACAGCAAGCGACCGAATATTGAATACACATAGAGGCTTGCCAGGATCTCGCAGGATCTCAGCAAGCCTCAGTGGCCATCTTTGGTGTGGTCCGGCGGTTCAGTACTTAAACCGAGCCCAAATCCAGAGGCACCCTTTGCCTCAAGAGACTTCTGCAGTGACGGTGGTTTCCCGCTTGCATTGATGAACCCGTTCCTGTTCCCTGCATGCTTCTAAGAGAATCATCGTGCAGACCACATGGTAGCAAGGAAAAGAAAATCACTTACCTTACAATGTCATCTGTTTCCTGGCCGCATCGTCTGTTCCCTGCCCACACCACAGTTACCTGCAACGAAAGGAAAAAGAAGATAAGGTTAAAAAAATTTAACTTTGCTTTTGAACAGATATTTGACTCGGCATTTGAAAAAATATTCAAACTTCGCTAGTGAACATATTGAACTCGCAATTTTATAATATTACGGAGAGAACGGGCACTAGATCTATAGGCACAGGTGCCTTACAAATTACTGACTTATACGCATCAAGAGATCAATGTGAAGCAACATTTACGATCGCTTCAGTACAATGAATATTCAGCACCCTGTCAGGTCACTCCAGGTCGGCAACTTGACAGTGGACCAGCAGCACCAATCATCAAGAGTCCATCTTCCCTTTTCTGATCAGGCCTTCTACTTGTGCAACTATATATTACTGGTGGGTACGATCAGGAGGAGGGATTCATTTCCATATCGTCTCAGCAAGGCCCGCTGCATCGCTTAAGGTAAGCGACTGAGACAAAACCTATAACAAATCCGCTAAGAAACAAGCAGCAGGGTAGTCCTCTGGAGTACAATGCAGTTCCTCTGTAATCTTCCACAGGTCCAGGAATGTACTGAAGAGTGGGTCTGTCGGTCCACTATTTATACCTGGTGCCAGCTTTCAAGTGGAAGTAACCTCTGGTGTTTCTCACCCACAGATGTTTCTAGAATTTCCTTCCTTCGTGCCCAGGTACCAAGATTTCTGAATTGACTAAAGCCTGGTGTCAAGTTCTTTGTGAGTGTGCTGAGGCAGCGTCCTTGAAATGTAATTGGAGCAGGGGACAGCTCTACCCCTCCCATTTTGGCCGTATGGCCCTCTCCCAGCTACACCAAGGTCCTACTATTCACTGTCTGGGCACAATATGCATTCCTGATGGGGGAGCAATTAACAGGCTCAGGCAGCTGGAAACCCCCAGAAGGCCTCAAAAAATTTTGAGCAGGAAAATGTCAACTTTCTAAAACTGGCAATTTCGAAATTGTAATCTAAAACCTGACTTTACCATTAAAGAGGATTTTAAATTACAATTAATTTCTGCCCAAATAAGATATATGTTTTTCACTGCTAGGACATGTAGGGGCAGATTTACAAGAACTGACGCATCTCTGCAAATTAGCAGAGATGCGTCAGTTCAATTGCGTCACGCAAAAAAACCCTTGCGCCACCATGAATGCGTCGCATTTACAATGCGGCGCACCGTGGCGCAAGGATTGACAGATGCCTCACGCATCTGTTGGCGTAAATGTAACGCATTGCTGGATTCGTGTCGCAAGCGCGACGCAACTCCAGCAAGGCTCAGGAATGCCTATTCCTATTATGCTGCGTCACTCCTTACGCCTGCTTCAAGCAGGCATAAGGTTTTGACGCAGTGGCGTCGTAGAAGTGATGCAGTGAAATCTTGTAGATTTCACTGCGTCACTTTTACGAGGCTTTCTTGCGTCGGAGCGCCCACCCTGCATACATTATACCTGATGCAGGTATAATGTGACGCAGGGCTTTACAACGTGACGCATCTCCCTAGATGCGTTACGTTGTAAATGTGTCACAACGTGGCGCATTGTTTAGGACGCCGCTGCGTCACAAAAGTGACGCAACGGCGTCGTAAAAGTGTTGCAAGGGGCTTGTAAATCTGCCCCCAAAAACTTAAAAGTGCATGTCCAACTTTTTAAATACAATGCACCATGCCCTGTGGGCTGTTTAGAACCTACCCTGGGGGTGACTTATTTGTATTAAAAAGAGAGGTTTAGGCCTGGCAAAAGGTTTACTTTGCCAGATATATTTGGCAGTTTAAAACTGCACACAGACTGCAATAGCAGGTCGAGACATGTTTTAAAGGGCTACTTAAATGGGTAGCACAATACGTGCTGCTGGCTCACTAGTAGCATTAAATTAACAGGCCCTGGGTACACATAGTACCTCTGTACTTATAAGTAAATATAGTGTGCTAATTGAGTGTAAACCAGTTTTACCATGTTTTAAGGAGTGAGCACAAGCACTTTAGCACTGGTTAGCAGTGGTAAAGTGCACAGGGTCCTAAAAGCCAACAAAAACAGGTTCAGAAAGCAGGAGGGGTGAAGGCACAAAGTTTGGAGGTGACCCTGCAGAGAGGGCCAAGTTCAACATATGGCATCTAAAGTAGGACCAGTAGGGAGCCCCCACTCCTCTGCTGCCACAATAGTACCCATCTCAGAACAAACCATACACTCACCACAATACTGGAGCTCATTTCCTCCTGCCTGCTAGCTTGTCACATGTTTTTTCTCCATGTTTAAGGAGTGCTTCTGTTTCCAGCTGCAGGTATAAAAAAGACATGCCAAAAGACAAGATTCAGTCGGGACACTCACGCTTTTTGAAGCAAAAAATGCTTTATTTTGGCTGTCTCCTGCCTGAAATTGCCCATGTTTCAATAGAAGTCAATGGAAGAAATACATTCTCCTGATTATATTTTAAAATCTCTGACTTCACTGTTCTACAATGTTGGCAAGTATGATAAGATGGTGTATACACACAAAGAAAGGGGAAAGAGAGGTATGACTGGCTGTTGGACTTGGCCCTTTTTGCAGGGTCATCCCTAAACTTTTTACCTTCCTCCTATATTTTTTCTGACCTGTTGTTGGCTGTTTTATGACTCTGGGCACTTTACCACTGCTGATCAGTGCTAAAGTGCATATGCTCTCCCCATTATAAATTGTGTGATGGATTAGTGACTCCATAATTGGATGATTGGTTTACTTGTCAGTCCCTAGTACAGTGCACTCAGTGTGCCCAGGGCTTGTAAATCCAATGCCGCTGGTGGGCTTGCAGCACTGGTTGTGCCACCCACAGAAGCGGCTTGTAAAATGTGTCTCAGGCCTGCCATCGCAGAGCCTGTGTGCAGCCTAGGGCTGCCATGTCGACTTGGTGAGTCACCCACTTACCAGTCCCTAAACCTTCCCTTTACTGCATGTTGGTCACCCCTAAAGTAGGCCCTAGGGCAGGGTGCATTGTAAGTATAAGGTAGGACATGCCCTGGTGTGTGTGGCATGTCCTAATAGTGAATTACAGCCATTTTAGTTTTTCACTATTGCAAGGCTACCTGCTCCCCATAGGCCAGAATGGGCAGACTGACTATTACACCTTATAGTCAGAACTGACCCAGGGAACATGGTAGAAAAACGAATTTAGTATGCCTGAACTCAGAATGATAAAATACATCTTTTAGTGAAGTTGGTTTTAACATTCTGTGTTTGAAAATACCACTTTTAGAAAGTGGGTATTTTCTTGCCTAAACTTCCAAGCCTGCCTCTGCTAGGTTGTGTATTCCTTGTCTGGAGATTGAGTGACTGGGGCTGGGGGTGGCTACAGGAGACAGGGTGAGTCAGCACAGGGCTGAATAGAAAGATCTGCATCCAGAGTGGAGGGAGGAGTTGCACCTGGGTCTGAATAGGGCTGTGCCTGCCTTCCACAATGCTGGCTCCACCTACTGCCGGGCGGCTGAGCACTCTGCCCCACATTCTGAAAGGAAAGAAGGAGTCAGAAAAACAAAGTGCTCCAGGACTGACCAGAACTGGTTTTGGGCTAGGCAGAGGCCTCTCTGCCTTCAGAGAACAAAGAGAAGCTGTGTATAAAAGGGGACCCAGACCCCTAGGAAATTAGATCACTTTGGGAAAACAAGAAGAAACCTTTGCTGAGGAGCGGAACCAAGAAGAAACTGAGGAGAAGACTATCCCTAAGCTAGAGGGATCTGCCTGCAGTGGTTGCCTGACTGCCAAAGGAAGGAGAAAGGACTTTGTGTGCACTTTTATTCAACTTGTGAAGGATCTCCAAGGGCTTGAGAAAAGAGCTTGCCTCCTGCTGAAGTCTCAGGGACAACAGACTTCAACCACCAGCTCCCCAAGAATCCTTTGGAAGTGCCTGCTGCTGTTTTGGGCCTTCTGAAGGGACTGCGTGTCGCAAGGAGCTGGAAGCGCGACTCAAGAGGGAGAAGCGTGTCGCCGTCGCAGCCGCTGCCGTCGCATCACGGAGATGACGCCGCTGTAGCTGTCGCATTGCACCGCATCTCGAGAAACGTCCCGCAACCCCGAAGAAGCGTGTCGCCGTCGCAGCCGCTGCCGTCGCATCGTAGATGTCGCCGCTGTATCTGTCGCATTGCACCGCATCAAGAGAAGAGTCTCGCATCGAGGAAAAAGCGTGTCGCAGCCGCTGCCGTCGCATCGTAGATGTCGCCGCTGTAGCTGTCGCATTGCACCCCTTCGAGAGAAGCGCCTCGCATCCACGGAGAAGCGTGCCGCCGTCGGAGCTGCTGCCGTCGCATCACGAAACAAGGGTGTCGCCGCTGCAGTTGTCGCATCGAGCGGAAGCGTCTCGCAACGTCGGAGAAGAGGGTCGCCGCCAAAGCCGCTGTCGTCGCATCACGGAACAAGGGTGTCGCCGCTGCAGCTGACGCATCGAGTCGAGACTTCTCGCAACATCGGAGAAGCGTGCCGCATCAGGAAGAACTTGACGTCTTTATTTCTTTGCACCATAACTTTGTCGCATCTCCATCTCTGCAACACTTTCGTTGTAGAAACGTGACGCATCGTAAGGTACATTGACTCAAAGTGTCGCATTTTAAGAACTGAAGAGAACTAAGCTAAACCTACCATTTTAAGTACAGTATTGTGGATTTTTGTCGTTTATGGTCTTGTGTTAAATCTATATAAAAGATACTTATTTTTATAATACAACTTGTGTGGTGTCCATCTGTAGTGTTGTCACTAGATTACTGTATGTGTTCACAAATGCTTTACACACTGCCTCTGAGATAAGCCTGTCTGCTCGTGCCAAGCTACCAAGGGGGTGAGCAGGGGTTATTTTAGGAGTGTACCCCCTTACCCTGACTAGAGGCAAGGGTCCCTATTTGTCACAAGTACCTACCTGTGCCAACTAGAGACCCCCAATTCTAACATTGGTGGGCAGCGGTGAGGATTCTGGACTTGCATTTGTGACTCATGTACAGTGATTGGTGAACACTACTAGTGAGTGCAGACCAAAACGCGACCACATACTTTTGGTAGATTTGTTTTTCTAGGACGTTCCATTTTTGCCAAGTTTAGCCATCATGAAACTAGCATCCATAGCATCTGTTGATTATGATTGGGGGAGGAGAGTAACTTCCCCAGCAGGTAGCAGTGTTTCTGCCAAAGGTCTGTCCCCAGAGGAGCTGGAGGACAGGGAGAGAAATAGGATGCATGAGTTGGAGCTGGCCAAAATGAATGGGCAATTGGAAATTAGGAAATTGGCCCTAGAAGAGAAAAGAATGGATCAGGAGCATGAGTTGAGAATGAGGGAGCTTGATTTAGAGCTCGAGAGGCTGGAGGCCATGAGTGTCTCAGCCCAGCAACAAGAAATTTGGGCAGCTCAGGAAGTGAGCTTTGCTGAGTTGGAGGTGGAGTGCAGCTCAGATGGTGGCAGCAAAATTAAGTTATTCAGTGCTGAGAGAGTAGTGCACACACCCAGAGATGTGGCGCCTGACTTGGAGGGGGTTAACATACACCAGGAGGTTCAAGGACATGAGGTAGCTCCAGTAGTGCATAGTGTCCCTGAGAGGAATACGGAAACTGACACAGGGATTCATGGTCCTAGTAGTAGGAGGGACACTCTACTGACTCTAGATGGGAGGTGCAGGGAGAGGGGTTCCCCCACAGTTGAGGTCCTGGTATGTGAGTGTGAAGACCGCCCAGAAGAGTGTGGGTTGAATGACAGAGACAGTCAGATACTGTCTTGCCAGTCTCAGGAGAGTGGTATGGGGTATGTGTGTGAGGCGCTGGATGGTGAGGTGAAGGATAGTTTGGTTAACACCTGTGAGGGGTTATGTGATTCAATTGTGGGAGAGCATATTGTAAGTCCCTGTTTTCCAGAGCTATGCCAACACCTGTTGGAGTGTGAGTTCTCTGACCCCAGGGAGCTCACAATGGAGGCAGACCTTTTGGTGGATTCCAGAGGGTCTGAAGAGGCATTGGGGAGTGACCCTAAGAGGAATGGCTCAGGTGTCTTCCAACCCAGAGTGGTGGGAGAGGTTCAGTGTAGCCCAGCTAGGTCCCGTGGTAATGGGAGGGGTGTAGGGGCTCACGTCCTGTCTCTGAGGAGAAGGAGTGAGTGTGGGGCTGCATGTCCCAAGGTGCCCGAAACCCAGTCTCAGAGCCTGGATGGTTCTTTAAGGGAACACCAGGTAGGGAGCCTAGGCTGCCCTGATGGGCCGCCTGTTGAGGAGGATCTCCTAGTGTCTAGAGAACCTGGAGCGTCTGTAAATGGAGCTCCAGTGTTTCTGGTGTCTGGCAGTGCCACTCCTAAGTGGAGGGTGCAGAAGTACAGAGTGAGGGGTGAGAGGGGAGAGAGTCCCCAGTGGAAGAACCAGTGGGTCAGGGACCAGCCAGAAGGGCTGAGTCACCAGTGAATGACCATGGTGACACCACTTCTGTCCTGGGGGATCTTCACGCGCTGTCAGATGGACAGGGGTTGGGAGATCTGCGCCAGGCAGACTGTCACACAACACCTGAGAGATGTGTTACCCTCTGGGGGGCATGCGTGCTCCCCAGGAAGTCCTGGTGCGCCAGGCAGATTCTTACACAACTCTAGAGGAGTGTGTTTTCCTTGGGGGGTTGGTGTACCCTCCCGGAAGTCCTGGGTTGCCAGGCACAGGTCCAGCCTAAGGGTACAGACCCTGGGTTGGAGGGCCAGGTTCAGGGTGTCCCCCTGACCTGGAGGAAGGGGCAGCTGCTAACAGTGCCCCTACCAGTTTGTCTTCTGGGGGCACCGCTCCAGGTGGGAGGGTGCAGGACCCCAGTAAGGGGGCGGGGAGAGGACAGCCTCACCCCTGGCCTCTGCCCAGTCTAAGGGTACAGACCCTATGCTGGGATCCCAGTTGCAGGATAGAACCCCTGAACTGGTGGGCGAGTGTGCAAGACACCTGCCACAGGTGCCCTGACAATTCTGGAAGGGGGTACCGCTCCTGATGGGAGGGGGCAGTACTCTGGAAGGGGGTGCAGAGGGAGGGAGTCCTCGCCTCTGACCCCGGTTCAACTGGAGGGTTTAGACCCTAGTTTGGAGGACCAGGTTCTGGGTGTCCCCCTGACCTGGTCGCCCAGTTGCAGGATAGAACCCCTGAACTGGTGGGCGGAGTGCGCAGGACACCTGCCACAGGTGCCCTGGCAATTCTGGAAGGGGGTACCGCTCCAGGTGGGAGGGTACAGAGCCCCAAGGAGGAGGACCGGGTGTGGGAAAGCCCACCCCAGTCTCTAGTCCAGCCGCCGGGTATAGGCCCGGGGCTGGTCGGTCAGTGCCAGGATGTCCTACCTGACCTGACAGGAGGGAGAATGGACAAAGGGTGCCAAGCACCTGGGGCTACTGCCCCCCGCTCTCTGACGCCACAGAGGTTTGAGAGCCCTGCGAGGCATAAGGCCTGGGTCTCATCCCTGACCACTGTCAGTGGCCACTGTGGCTTGCTGTCTGTCTGTTGGGACACACCTGTGAGCAAGTTAAGGTTAGGTGCTGCACAGGTGGTGTCCACAGGTGAGGAGGAGGGTTCCCCATGGATTAGCTTGGTGGGCCCTGAGAGTATGGACAGAGTGATTCCAATAGGTTCAGATTGGCATAGAACTGGAGTATGCCCCTGCTGTTGTGGGCCAGGGTCCAGGTTCTATCGCCCAAAGCAGAGAAGCCCATCAGGGTAGTGATTGGTCTCCCCTGCGTTTTTGGCTGGAAGGGGGTTGTGTTGGACTTGGCCCTTTTTGCAGGGTCATCCCTAAACTTTTTACCTTCCTCCTATATTTTTTCTGACCTGTTGTTGGCTGTTTTATGACTCTGGGCACTTTACCACTGCTGATCAGTGCTAAAGTGCATATGCTCTCCCCATTATAAATTGTGTGATGGATTAGTGACTCCATGATTGGATGATTGGTTTACTTGTCAGTCCCTAGTACAGTGCACTCAGTGTGCCCAGGGCTTGTAAATCCAATGCCGCTGGTGGGCTTGCAGCACTGGTTGTGCCACCCACAGAAGCGGCTTGTAAAATGTGTCTCAGGCCTGCCATCGCAGAGCCTGTGTGCAGCCTAGGGCTGCCAAGTCGACTTGGTGAGTGCACCCACTTACCAGTCCCTAAACCTTCCCTTTACTGCATGTTGGTCACCCCTAAAGTAGGCCCTAGGGCAGGGTGCATTGTAAGTATAAGGTAGGACATGCCCTGGTGTGTGTGGCATGTCCTAATAGTGAATTACAGCCATTTTCGTTTGTCACTATTGCAAGGCTACCTGCTCCCCAAAGGCCAGAATGGGCAGACTGACTATTACACCTTATAGTCAGAACTGACCCAGGGAACATGGTAGAAAAACGAATTTAGTATGCCTGAACTCAGAATGATAAAATACATCTTTTAGTGAAGTTGGTTTTAACATTCTGTGTTTGAAAATACCACTTTTAGAAAGTGGGTATTTTCTTGCCTAAACTTCCAAGCCTGCCTCTGCTAGGTTGTGTATTCCTTGTCTGGAGATTGAGTGACTGGGGCTGGGGGTGGCTACAGGAGACAGGGTGAGTCAGCACAGGGCTGAATAGAAAGATCTGCATCCAGAGTGGAGGGAGGAGTTGCACCTGGGTCTGAATAGGGCTGTGCCTGCCTTCCACAATGCTGGCTCCACCTCCTGCCGGGCGGCTGAGCACTCTGCCCCACATTCTGAAAGGAAAGAAGGAGTCAGAAAAACAAAGTGCTCCAGGACTGACCAGAACTGGTTTTGGGCTAGGCAGAGGCCTCTCTGCCTTCAGAGAACAAAGAGAAGCTGTGTATAAAAAGGGTACCCAGACTCCTAGGAAATTAGATCACTTTGGGAAAACAAGAAGAAACCTTTGCTGAGGAGCGGAACCAAGAAGAAACTGAGGAGAAGACTATCCCTAAGCTAGAGGGATCTGCCTGCAGTGGTTGCCTGACTGCCAAAGGAAGGAGAAAGGACTTTGTGTGCACTTTTATTCAACTTGTGAAGGATCTCCAAGGGCTTGAGAAAAGAGCTTGCCTCCTGCTGAAGTCTCAGGGACAACAGACTTCAACCACCAGCTCCCCAAGAATCCTTTGGAAGTGCCTGCTGCTGTTTTGGGCCTTCTGAAGGGACTGCGTGTCGCAAGGAGCTGGAAGCGCGACTCAAGAGGGAGAAGCGTGTCGCCGTCGCAGCCGCTGCCGTCGCATCACGGAGATGACGCCGCTGTAGCTGTCGCATTGCACCGCATCTCGAGAAACGTCCCGCAACCCCGAAGAAGCGTGTCGCCGTCGCAGCCGCTGCCGTCGCATCGTAGATGTCGCCGCTGTAGCTGTCGCATTGCACCGCATCAAGAGAAGAGTCTCGCATGGAGGAAGAAGCGTGTCGCAGCCGCTGCCGTCGCATCGTAGATGTCGCCGCTGTAGCTGTCGCATTGCACCCCTTCGAGAGAAGCGCCTCGCATCCACGGAGAAGCGTGCCACCGTCGGAGCTGCTGCCGTCGCATCACGAAACAAGGGTGTCGCCGCTGCAGTTGTCGCATCGAGCGGAAGCGTCTCGCAACGTCGGAGAAGAGGGTCGCCGCCAAAGCCGCTGTCGTCGCATCACGGAACAAGGGTGTCGCCGCTGCAGCTGACGCATCGAGTCGAGACTTCTCGCAACATCGGAGAAGCGTGCCGCATCAGGAAGAACTTGACGTCTTTATTTCTTTGCACCATAACTTTGTCGCATCTCCATCTCTGCAACACTTTCGTTGTAGAAACGTGACGCATCGTAAGGTACATTGACTCAAAGTGTCGCATTTTAAGAACTGAAGAGAACTAAGCTAAACCTACCATTTTAAGTACAGTATTGTGGATTTTTGTCGTTTATGGTCTTATGTTAAATCTATATAAAAGATACTTATTTTTATAATACAACTTGTGTGGTGTCCATCTGTAGTGTTGTCACTAGATTACTGTATGTGTTCACAAATGCTTTACACACTGCCTCTGAGATAAGCCTGTCTGCTCGTGCCAAGCTACCAAGGGGGTGAGCAGGGGTTATTTTAGGAGTGTACCCCCTTACCCTGACTAGAGGCAAGGGTCCCTATTTGTCACAAGTACCTACCTGTGCCAACTAGAGACCCCCAATTCTAACATTGGTGGGCAGCGGTGAGGATTCTGGACTTGCATTTGTGACTCATGTATAGTGATTGGTGAACACTACTAGTGAGTGCAGACCAAAACGCGACCACATACTTTTGGTAGATTTGTTTTTCTAGGACGTTCCATTTTTTGCCAAGTTTAGCCATCATGAAACTAGCATCCATAGCATCTGTTGATTATGATTGGGGGAGGAGAGTAACTTCCCCAGCAGGTAGCAGTGTTTCTGCCAAAGGTCTGTCCCCAGAGGAGCTGGAGGACAGGGAGAGAAATAGGATGCATGAGTTGGAGCTGGCCAAAATGAATGGGCAATTGGAAATTAGGAAATTGGCCCTAGAAGAGAAAAGAATGGATCAGGAGCATGAGTTGAGAATGAGGGAGCTTGATTTAGAGCTCGAGAGGCTGGAGGCCATGAGTGTCTCAGCCCAGCAACAAGAAATTTGGGCAGCTCAGGAAGTGAGCTTTGCTGAGTTGGAGGTGGAGTGCAGCTCAGATGGTGGCAGCAAAATTAAGTTATTCAGTGCTGAGAGAGTAGTGCACACACCCAGAGATGTGGCGCCTGACTTGGAGGGGGTTAACATACACCAGGAGGTTCAAGGACATGAGGTAGCTCCAGTAGTGCATAGTGTCCCTGAAAGGAATACGGAAACTGACACAGGGATTCATGGTCCTAGTAGTAGGAGGGACACTCTACTGACTCTAGATGGGAGGTGCAGGGAGAGGGGTTCCCCCACAGTTGAGGTCCTGGTATGTGAGTGTGAAGACCGCCCAGAAGAGTGTGGGTTGAATGACAGAGACAGTCAGATACTGTCTTGCCAGTCTCAGGAGAGTGGTATGGGGGTATGTGTGTGAGGCGCTGGATGGTGAGGTGAAGGATAGTTTGGTTAACACCTGTGAGGGGTTATGTGATTCAATTGTGGGAGAGCATATTGTAAGTCCCTGTTTTCCAGAGCTATGCCAACACCTGTTGGAGTGTGAGTTCTCTGACCCCAGGGAGCTCACAATGGAGGCAGACCTTTTGGTGGATTCCAGAGGGTCTGAAGAGGCATTGGGGAGTGACCCTAAGAGGAATGGCTCAGGTGTCTTCCAACCCAGAGTGGTGGGAGAGGTTCAGTGTAGCCCAGCTAGGTCCCGTGGTAATGGGAGGGGTGTAGGGGCTCACGTCCTGTCTCTGAGGAGAAGGAGTGAGTGTGGGGCTGCATGTCCCAAGGTGCCCGAAACCCAGTCTCAGAGCCTGGATGGTTCTTTAAGGGAACACCAGGTAGGGAGCCTAGGCTGCCCTGATGGGCCGCCTGTTGAGGAGGATCTCCTAGTGTCTAGAGAACCTGGAGCGTCTGTAAATGGAGCTCCAGTGTTTCTGGTGTCTGGCAGTGCCACTCCTAAGTGGAGGGTGCAGAAGTACAGAGTGAGGGGTGAGAGGGGGAGAGAGTCCCCAGTGGAAGAACCAGTGGGTCAGGGACCAGCCAGAAGGGCTGAGTCACCAGTGAATGACCATGGTGACACCACTTCTGTCCTGGGGGATCTTCACGCGCTGTCAGATGGACAGGGGTTGGGAGATCTGCGCCAGGCAGACTGTCACACAACACCTGAGAGATGTGTTACCCTCTGGGGGGGGCATGCGTGCTCCCCAGGAAGTCCTGGTGCGCCAGGCAGATTCTTACACAACTCTAGAGGAGTGTGTTTTCCTTGGGGGGGTTGGTGTACCCTCCCGGAAGTCCTGGGTTGCCAGGCACAGGTCCAGCCTAAGGGTACAGACCCTGGGTTGGAGGGCCAGGTTCAGGGTGTCCCCCTGACCTGGAGGAAGGGGCAGCTGCTAACAGTGCCCCTACCAGTTTGTCTTCTGGGGGCACCGCTCCAGGTGGGAGGGTGCAGGACCCCAGTAAGGGGGCGGGAGAGGACAGCCTCACCCCTGGCCTCTGCCCAGTCTAAGGGTACAGACCCTATGCTGGGATCCCAGTTGCAGGATAGAACCCCTGAACTGGTGGGCGAGCTGTGCAAGACACCTGCCACAGGTGCCCTGACAATTCTGGAAGGGGGTACCGCTCCTGATGGGAGGGGGCAGTACTCTGGAAGGGGGTGCAGAGGGAGGGAGTCCTCGCCTCTGACCCCGGTTCAACTGGAGGGTTTAGACCCTAGTTTGGAGGACCAGGTTCTGGGTGTCCCCCCTGACCTGGTCGCCCAGTTGCAGGATAGAACCCCTGAACTGGTGGGCGAATTGCGCAGGACACCTGCCACAGGTGCCCTGGCAATTCTGGAAGGGGGTACCGCTCCAGGTGGGAGGGTACAGAGCCCCAAGGAGGAGGACCGGGTGTGGGAAAGCCCACCCCAGTCTCTAGTCCAGCCGCCGGGTATAGGCCCGGGGCTGGTCGGTCAGTGCCAGGATGTCCTACCTGACCTGACAGGAGGGAGAATGGACAAAGGGTGCCAAGCACCTGGGGCTACTGCCCCCGCGCTCTCTGACGCCACAGAGGTTTGAGAGCCCTGCGAGGCATAAGGCCTGGGTCTCATCCCTGACCACTGTCAGTGGCCACTGTGGCTTGCTGTCTGTCTGTTGGGACACACCTGTGAGCAAGTTAAGGTTAGGTGCTGCACAGGTGGTGTCCACAGGTGAGGAGGAGGGTTCCCCATGGATTAGCTTGGTGGGCCCTGAGAGTATGGACAGAGTGATTCCAATAGGTTCAGATTGGCATAGAACTGGAGTATGCCCCTGCTGTTGTGGGCCAGGGTCCAGGTTCTATCGCCCAAAGCAGAGAAGCCCATCAGGGTAGTGATTGGTCTCCCCTGCGTTTTTGGCTGGAAGGGGTTGTGTTGGACTTGGCCCTTTTTGCAGGGTCATCCCTAAACTTTTTACCTTCCTCCTATATTTTTTCTGACCTGTTGTTGGCTGTTTTATGACTCTGGGCACTTTACCACTGCTGATCAGTGCTAAAGTGCATATGCTCTCCCCATTATAAATTGTGTGATGGATTAGTGACTCCATGATTGGATGATTGGTTTACTTGTCAGTCCCTAGTACAGTGCACTCAGTGTGCCCAGGGCTTGTAAATCCAATGCCGCTGGTGGGCTTGCAGCACTGGTTGTGCCACCCACAGAAGCGGCTTGTAAAATGTGTCTCAGGCCTGCCATCGCAGAGCCTGTGTGCAGCCTAGGGCTGCCAAGTCGACTTGGTGAGTGCACCCACTTACCAGTCCCTAAACCTTCCCTTTACTGCATGTTGGTCACCCCTAAAGTAGGCCCTAGGGCAGGGTGCATTGTAAGTATAAGGTAGGACATGCCCTGGTGTGTGTGGCATGTCCTAATAGTGAATTACAGCCATTTTCGTTTGTCACTATTGCAAGGCTACCTGCTCCCCATAGGCCAGAATGGGCAGACTGACTATTACACCTTATAGTCAGAACTGACCCAGGGAACATGGTAGAAAAACGAATTTAGTATGCCTGAACTCAGAATGATAAAATACATCTTTTAGTGAAGTTGGTTTTAACATTCTGTGTTTGAAAATACCACTTTTAGAAAGTGGGTATTTTCTTGCCTAAACTTCCAAGCCTGCCTCTGCTAGGTTGTGTATTCCTTGTCTGGAGATTGAGTGACTGGGGCTGGGGGTGGCTACAGGAGACAGGGTGAGTCAGCACAGGGCTGAATAGAAAGATCTGCATCCAGAGTGGAGGGAGGAGTTGCACCTGGGTCTGAATAGGGCTGTGCCTGCCTTCCACAATGCTGGCTCCACCTCCTGCCGGGCGGCTGAGCACTCTGCCCCACATTCTGAAAGGAAAGAAGGAGTCAGAAAAACAAAGTGCTCCAGGACTGACCAGAACTGGTTTTGGGCTAGGCAGAGGCCTCTCTGCCTTCAGAGAACAAAGAGAAGCTGTGTATAAAAGGGTACCCAGACTCCTAGGAAATTAGATCACTTTGGGAAAACAAGAAGAAACCTTTGCTGAGGAGCGGAACCAAGAAGAAACTGAGGAGAAGACTATCCCTAAGCTAGAGGGATCTGCCTGCAGTGGTTGCCTGACTGCCAAAGGAAGGAGAAAGGACTTTGTGTGCACTTTTATTCAACTTGTGAAGGATCTCCAAGGGCTTGAGAAAAGAGCTTGCCTCCTGCTGAAGTCTCAGGGACAACAGACTTCAACCACCAGCTCCCCAAGAATCCTTTGGAAGTGCCTGCTGCTGTTTTGGGCCTTCTGAAGGGACTGCGTGTCGCAAGGAGCTGGAAGCGCGACTCAAGAGGGAGAAGCGTGTCGCCGTCGCAGCCGCTGCCGTCGCATCACGGAGATGACGCCGCTGTAGCTGTCGCATTGCACCGCATCTCGAGAAACGTCCCGCAACCCCGAAGAAGCGTGTCGCCGTCGCAGCCGCTGCCGTCGCATCGTAGATGTCGCCGCTGTAGCTGTCGCATTGCACCGCATCAAGAGAAGAGTCTCGCATCGAGGAAGAAGCGTGTCGCAGCCGCTGCCGTCGCATCGTAGATGTCGCCGCTGTAGCTGTCGCATTGCACCCCTTCGAGAGAAGCGCCTCGCATCCACGGAGAAGCGTGCCGCCGTCGGAGCTGCTGCCGTCGCATCACGAAACAAGGGTGTCGCCGCTGCAGTTGTCGCATCGAGCGGAAGCGTCTCGCAACGTCGGAAAAGAGGGTCGCCGCCAAAGCCGCTGTCGTCGCATCACGGAACAAGGGTGTCGCCGCTGCAGCTGACGCATCGAGTCGAGACTTCTCGCAACATCGGAGAAGCGTGCCGCATCAGGAAGAACTTGACGTCTTTATTTCTTTGCACCATAACTTTGTCGCATCTCCATCTCTGCAACACTTTCGTTGTAGAAACGTGACGCATCGTAAGGTACATTGACTCAAAGTGTCGCATTTTAAGAACTGAAGAGAACTAAGCTAAACCTACCATTTTAAGTACAGTATTGTGGATTTTTGTCGTTTATGGTCTTGTGTTAAATCTATATAAAAGATACTTATTTTTATAATACAACTTGTGTGGTGTCCATCTGTAGTGTTGTCACTAGATTACTGTATGTGTTCACAAATGCTTTACACACTGCCTCTGAGATAAGCCTGTCTGCTCGTGCCAAGCTACCAAGGGGGTGAGCAGGGGTTATTTTAGGAGTGTACCCCCTACCCTGACTAGAGGCAAGGGTCCCTATTTGTCACAAGTACCTACCTGTGCCAACTAGAGACCCCCAATTCTAACATTGGTGGGCAGCGGTGAGGATTCTGGACTTGCATTTGTGACTCATGTATAGTGATTGGTGAACACTACTAGTGAGTGCAGACCAAAACGCAACCACATACTTTTGGTAGATTTGTTTTTCTAGGACGTTCCATTTTTTGCCAAGTTTAGCCATCATGAAACTAGCATCCATAGCATCTGTTGATTATGATTGGGGAGGAGAGTAACTTCCCCAGCAGGTAGCAGTGTTTCTGTTAAAGGTCTGTCCCCAGAGGAGCTGGAGGACAGGGAGAGAAATAGGATGCATGAGTTGGAGCTGGCCAAAATGAATGGGCAATTGGAAATTAGGAAATTGGCCCTAGAAGAGAAAAGAATGGATCAGGAGCATGAGTTGAGAATGAGGGAGCTTGATTTAGAGCTCGAGAGGCTGGAGGCCATGAGTGTCTCAGCCCAGCAACAAGAAATTTGGGCAGCTCAGGAAGTGAGCTTTGCTGAGTTGGAGGTGGAGTGCAGCTCAGATGGTGGCAGCAAAATTAAGTTATTCAGTGCTGAGAGAGTAGTGCACACACCCAGAGATGTGGCGCCTGACTTGGAGGGGGTTAACATACACCAGGAGGTTCAAGGACATGAGGTAGCTCCAGTAGTGCATAGTGTCCCTGAGAGGAATACGGAAACTGACACAGGGATTCATGGTCCTAGTAGTAGGAGGGACACTCTACTGACTCTAGATGGGAGGTGCAGGGAGAGGGGTTCCCCCACAGTTGAGGTCCTGGTATGTGAGTGTGAAGACCGCCCAGAAGAGTGTGGGTTGAATGACAGAGACAGTCAGATACTGTCTTGCCAGTCTCAGGAGAGTGGTATGGGGTATGTGTGTGAGGCGCTGGATGGTGAGGTGAAGGATAGTTTGGTTAACACCTGTGAGGGGTTATGTGATTCAATTGTGGGAGAGCATATTGTAAGTCCCTGTTTTCCAGAGCTATGCCAACACCTGTTGGAGTGTGAGTTCTCTGACCCCAGGGAGCTCACAATGGAGGCAGACCTTTTGGTGGATTCCAGAGGGTCTGAAGAGGCATTGGGGAGTGACCCTAAGAGGAATGGCTCAGGTGTCTTCCAACCCAGAGTGGTGGGAGAGGTTCAGTGTAGCCCAGCTAGGTCCCGTGGTAATGGGAGGGGTGTAGGGGCTCACGTCCTGTCTCTGAGGAGAAGGAGTGAGTGTGGGGCTGCATGTCCCAAGGTGCCCGAAACCCAGTCTCAGAGCCTGGATGGTTCTTTAAGGGAACACCAGGTAGGGAGCCTAGGCTGCCCTGATGGGCCGCCTGTTGAGGAGGATCTCCTAGTGTCTAGAGAACCTGGAGCGTCTGTAAATGGAGCTCCAGTGTTTCTGGTGTCTGGCAGTGCCACTCCTAAGTGGAGGGTGCAGAAGTACAGAGTGAGGGGTGAGAGGGGGAGAGAGTCCCCAGTGGAAGAACCAGTGGGTCAGGGACCAGCCAGAAGGGCTGAGTCACCAGTGAATGACCATGGTGACACCACTTCTGTCCTTGGGGATCTTCACGCGCTGTCAGATGGACAGGGGTTGGGAGATCTGTGCCAGGCAGACTGTCACACAACACCTGAGAGATGTGTTACCCTCTGGGGGGGCATTCGTGCTCCCCAGGAAGTCCTGGTGCGCCAGGCAGATTCTTACACAACTCTAGAGGAGTGTGTTTTCCTTGGGGGGTTGGTGTACCCTCCCGGAAGTCCTGGGTTGCCAGGCACAGGTCCAGCCTAAGGGTACAGACCCTGGGTTGGAGGGCCAGGTTCAGGGTGTCCCCCTGACCTGGAGGAAGGGGCAGCTGCTAACAGTGCCCCTACCAGTTTGTCTTCTGGGGGCACCGCTCCAGGTGGGAGGGTGCAGGACCCCAGTAAGGGGGTGGGGAGAGGACAGCCTCACCCCTGGCCTCTGCCCAGTCTAAGGGTTCAGACCCTATGCTGGGATCCCAGTTGCAGGATAGAACCCCTGAACTGGTGGGCGAGTGTGCAAGACACCTGCCACAGGTGCCCTGACAATTCTGGAAGTGGGTACCGCTCCTGATGGGAGGGGCAGTACTCTGGAAGGGGGTGCAGAGGGAGGGAGTCCTCGCCTCTGACCCCGGTTCAACTGGAGGGTTTAGACCCTAGTTTGGAGGACCAGGTTCTGGGTGTCCCCCTGACCTGGTCGCCCAGTTGCAGGATAGAACCCCTGAACTGGTGGGCGGACTGCGCAGGACACCTGCCACAGGTGCCCTGGCAATTCTGGAAGGGGGTACCGCTCCAGGTGGGAGGGTACAGAGCCCCAAGGAGGAGGACCGGGTGTGGGAAAGCCCACCCCAGTCTCTAGTCCAGCCGCCGGGTATAGGCCCGGGGCTGGTCGGTCAGTGCCAGGATGTCCTACCTGACCTGACAGGAGGGAGAATGGACAAAGGGTGCCAAGCACCTGGGGCTACTGCCCTCCGCTCTCTGACGCCACAGAGGTTTGAGAGCCCTGCGAGGCATAAGGCCTGGGTCTCATCCCTGACCACTGTCAGTGGCCACTGTGGCTTGCTGTCTGTCTGTTGGGACACACCTGTGAGCAAGTTAAGGTTAGGTGCTGCACAGGTGGTGTCCACAGGTGAGGAGGAGGGTTCCCCATGGATTAGCTTGGTGGGCCCTGAGAGTATGGACAGAGTGATTCCAATAGGTTCAGATTGGCGTAGAACTGGAGTATGCCCCTGCTGTTGTGGGCCAGGGTCCAGGTTCTATCGCCCAAAGCAGAGAAGCCCATCAGGGTAGTGATTGGTCTCCCCTGCGTTTTTGGCTGGAAGGGGGTTGTGTTGGACTTAGCCCTTTTTGCAGGGTCATCCCTAAACTTTTTACCTTCCTCCTATATTTTTTCTGACCTGTTGTTGGCTGTTTTATGACTCTGGGCACTTTACCACTGCTGATCAGTGCTAAAGTGCATATGCTCTCCCCATTATAAATTGTGTGATGGATTAGTGACTCCATGATTGGATGATTGGTTTACTTGTCAGTCCCTAGTACAGTGCACTCAGTGTGCCCAGGGCTTGTAAATCCAATGCCGCTGGTGGGCTTGCAGCACTGGTTGTGCCACCCACAGAAGCGGCTTGTAAAATGTGTCTCAGGCCTGCCATCGCAGAGCCTGTGTGCAGCCTAGGGCTGCCAAGTCGACTTGGTGAGTGCACCCACTTACCAGTCCCTAAACCTTCCCTTTACTGCATGTTGGTCACCCCTAAAGTAGGCCCTAGGGCAGGGTGCATTGTAAGTATAAGGTAGGACATGCCCTGGTGTGTGTGGCATGTCCTAATAGTGAATTACAGCCATTTTCGTTTGTCACTATTGCAAGGCTACCTGCTCCCCATAGGCCAGAATGGGCAGACTGACTATTACACCTTATAGTCAGAACTGACCCAGGGAACATGGTAGAAAAACGAATTTAGTATGCCTGAACTCAGAATGATAAAATACATCTTTTAGTGAAGTTGGTTTTAACATTCTGTGTTTGAAAATACCACTTTTAGAAAGTGGGTATTTTCTTGCCTAAACTTCCAAGCCTGCCTCTGCTAGGTTGTGTATTCCTTGTCTGGAGATTGAGTGACTGGGGCTGGGGGTGGCTACAGGAGACAGGGGAGTCAGCACAGGGCTGAATAGAAAGATCTGCATCCAGAGTGGAGGGAGGAGTTGCACCTGGGTCTGAATAGGGCTGTGCCTGCCTTCCACAATGCTGGTTCCACCGCCTGCCGGGCGGCTGAGCACTCTGCCCCACATTCTGAAAGGAAAGAAGGAGTCAGAAAAACAAAGTGCTCCAGGACTGACCAGAACTGGTTTTGGGCTAGGCAGAGGCCTCTCTGCCTTCAGAGAACAAAGAGAAACTGTGTATAAAAAGGGGACCCAGACCCCTAGGAAATTAGATCACTTTGGGAAAACAAGAAGAAACCTTTGCTGAGGAGCGGAACCAAGAAGAAACTGAGGAGAAGACTATCCCTAAGCTAGAGGGATCTGCCTGCAGTGGTTGCCTGACTGCCAAAGGAAGGAGAAAGGACTTTGTGTGCACTTTTATTCAACTTGTGAAGGATCTCCAAGGGCTTGAGAAAAGAGCTTGCCTCCTGCTGAAGTCTCAGGGACAACAGACTTCAACCACCAGCTCCCCAAGAATCCTTTGGAAGTGCCTGCTGCTGTTTTGGGCCTTCTGAAGGGACTGCTTGTCGCAAGGAGCTGGAAGCGCGACTCAAGAGGGAGAAGCGTGTCGCCGTCGCAGCCGCTGCCGTCGCATCACGGAGATGACGCCGCTGTAGCTGTCGCATTGCACCGCATCTCGAGAAACGTCCCGCAACCCCGAAGAAGCATATCGCCGTCGCAGCCGCTGCCGTCGCATCGTAGATGTCGCCGCTGTCGCATTGCACCGCATCAAGAGAAGAGTCTCGCATCGAGGAAGAAGCGTGTCGCAGCCGCTGCCATCGCATC
Source organism: Calotriton arnoldi (assembly GCA_963921515.1). NCBI lineage: Eukaryota > Metazoa > Chordata > Amphibia > Caudata > Salamandridae > Calotriton > Calotriton arnoldi. The sequence continues at coordinate 142,018 of CAWUFW010005003.1, read as the reverse complement.
GTAGATGTCGCCGCTGTAGCTGTCGCATTGCACCGCATCGAGAGAAGCGCCTCGCATCCACGGAGAAGCGTGCCGCCGTCGGAGCTGCTGCCGTCGCATCACGAAACAAGGGTGTCGCCGCTGCAGTTGTCGCATCGAGCGGAAGCGTCTCGCAACGTCGGAGAAGAGGGTCGCCGCCAAAGCCGCTGTCGTCGCATCACGGAACAAGGGTGTCGCCGCTGCAGCTGACGCATCGAGTCGAGACTTCTCGCAACATCGGAGAAGCGTGCCACATCAGGAAGAACTTGACGTCTTTATTTCTTTGCACCAGAACTTTGTCGCATCTCCATCTCTGCAACACTTTCATTGTCGAAACGTGACGCATCGTAAGGTACATTGACTCAAAGTGTCGCATTTTAAGAACTGAAGAGAACTAAGCTAAACCTACCATTTTAAGTACAGTATTGTGGATTTTTGTCGTTTATGGTCTTGTGTTAAATCTATATAAAAGATACTTATTTTTATAATACAACTTGTGTGGTGTCCATGTGTAGTGTTGTCACTAGATTACTGTATGTGTTCACAAATGCTTTACCCACTGCCTCTGAGATAAGCCTGTCTGCTCGTGCCAAGCTACCAAGGGGGTGAGCAGGGGTTATTTTAGGAGTGTACCCCCTTACCCTGACTAGAGGCAAGGGTCCCTATTTGTCACAAGTACCTACCTGTGCCAAATAGAGACCCCCAATTCTAACACTGGCCCATGGGGATGTCTTCCCAGAATAACATGTACCACACAAGAAAATCTGATTGACCTTGTTTAAATCACTATTATTTTATGGTATTATTATGAAGAACAAAATGGGGGAAGGAAAATCCTTTCTTTTGATTTAAAGATCCTCGCCGACTATTGTGGAATGCTTCATCACCGTGTCCCACAGCAAGGGCTGGAACAGGGAACTGGGAGCACTTGCTATTTTTTAGTGGTGTGGGGAATTTATGTAGTTAACATTGTCTTGTGGATAGATATTGAGAAATGTTATTCTGGAACCCACAGATGAGATTAAAACAATGAAGCCCATGTTCTGGGCCACTATTAACCCTGACATCTCAAATCCGTCAATATGTTTCAGCCGGACCACCAATGTCCTCTGGGTCCCTGGTTTACATTAGGACGTAAAAATTCGAAAGAAATAAGTTGATCGGCACTATTGGGGCATGAAGACATAGTTGTCTCATGCAGTGGTATCTTTCATACAATACCAGGAACAGATGGAGGAGATAAGAGGAAACCCTATAATGAAATCTAGATTGCCCCATGGATACGGGGAGGGAGATGATTCCCTGTAAACATTCATCATGGATTTCATTGTCACCGATTTACTTCCTCTGCATTCATCTTCTAGGTGGGGGTAAAATGGTGGCAAGCTCTGACTCTAACACCTCTCAACCAACTGCACGTATGTCCCACTGCAGGCTCCATAGGTCACTGGGGATCAGAATTCACAGAGGGCCAATCTAGGGCAGGCTGGACTTGCTCATGGGGCCGCTAGACCTCCAAGGATGCTCCCCACACCAACAGGGCTGACACCACCGACCCCAGCCCTCAGACGTGTCCAAACACGCTGATGCTGCAATCAGGGCAATCCACTGGCATCCGGGATGTCCCACACTGCGTTCAAAATAGGATGGCGCTGTGCAAAGACACTAGCTATTCGAATTATTTATTGCGGGAACGGAGCAAACCGCTTTAGCAGCCATGCTGGTTGTCAATATGGCGGCGCCCCCAGGACACGATACTTACGTCAGAGGATATTCTGACAGCAATATTCTGGTACTACACCCTAGGATAAGAGCGAGGCCGTGATCGGCCCAGACTTTCCCTCAATTGCTTCGGTCTGGGAGCCACACAGTTGGCTCTCTAGCCTTCTAAAGTGTAGCTGAATGTTCTGTCAGACCAGCAGTTAAAGTGGACGTGCTTCCTTCAGAAGGATGTTTGCCTGGAAGTATGAATGAGATATTGTAACCCCGGCCTTACATTCTTTCAGGGCATGAACTGAATCGAAAATTAATTTTAGCTACATATGTCGAATTTATAGAGAAAGACAACTGGTGCCTAACTAAACCAATTACCAATGGCTAATAGCCATATTCCAAGTCACTGAGTTGTTGCTGATTGTAGGCAGATAAAGAGGTTCCTGTTAGCGTTGATTAAAACCACTTCTGGTCTAAACAATTGCACTTATCCCCACGGTGTGAGCTATTTTGAAAAATGGCCGTGAGAAGAGAAGGAAGCCGAATACCGTTCTGCACAGTATAATGCCTTCCAGGAAGCCTTAAGGGAGAGCTGTGCTTGTCCCTTTCGGAGCTCAGTTTCCTGGGAAATGAACAAGAACACTGTGATCCCTAATGCCAACATTTCTAGTTAGGTGAGTAAATTACTTTTCACCTTGTTACTTTCTGCGGATGAGGGCATTTAAAAAAAAGAAGCTTTCTTTGATAGTTTTCAGGTTTTCAACAAACCCAGTCATAACATACTTAGTAGTAAAATAGGGCATGGAACTAACAATACATATGCAGCATTGCAAATCATTAATGAAAATATTCTTAATAAATGAGCACAGGCAGAGTTACAAGGGCTTCTTCAATGCGACGTTTCCTTTAAGAAGCAGTTCTGTGTATGAATATTAGCAGAATGTATAGGTGGATGCCAGCACGCCAGGCCCATGTTGGATGGGAATTGGACGGGACCAACATATAGCTGCCAGCTCATTAGATCATCTCCGACTGTGTCATTCTTTCTTGTCCTGCCCATACACCGTTTCTACCTCTCACCACTCTCCAGCATCAGCCACCCAGTTCTAAATCATGGCCAACTAATATTTATATGTATTTTCACAAGAGTCAGCATCCGCAAGGTGAGCTTGTATCTAATATTACCGCACGTAGGTTTGGGAATTGATGCTAAGCGTTTAGTGCTCGAGGTTGTCTGTCCTTGACATCTGTCCGAAATGTTGCCGCTTTGGGGCAATCCCACTTCAGGTGTAAAAGACGCTTCCTTCCTTTTATGCAGTGGGGCACCTACCGTCCCTATCACTGTCAATCTCATGCAGTAATACTGGGGCCATGTATGTTTGGTAGAGTATGTTGAACTTCTACTTCGAATCTGGCAGTGGCGGACATTTTTTAACCTTAAATCCTATCCTGATCCCTTCCTGTGCACAATCCTGTCTTTTTTTCACTCCTAAGTGAGTGATTGCATCATCTGCTCTGAGCGCCCTATAAGTAAAGATCTGCATTTGTCACGTGAATCATTTCCTCAAAGGTGTTATTCGTCGGTGGCATATCTGGAAATGTTTTGCATGTGTCAATGTGTCCTTTGCTGCCTTTATCCGACTCCGCTACCGAATAGTCTGATCATTTGGCTCAAGTCATCAACCCCTTTCCTGGCATTGTCGAACATCAAAAACTGTCCATTCTCAGAAAGGTCATCCATTATTTTGCAGTTCCACCTTAGCTGCCGCTTTGACATATGCATATCCTTTGATGCCCTCTAGAAATGTGGGAGACCCCACAGTGGTACCTGTGCAGCAACCGTGGAGTACATGAGCATCTTGTGTCTATCCATCCAACAATCTCCTGGCTTGTAGTATCAAGTGTGGGAAAGGGTCCCCTCTAACAGGATAGACAAATGGTTGTATGTCAGAATATCGTAAACATTAATATAATCCAACAGGAATATCATAGCCAGCATATCGACTACCAAACGTTTGTCACAGAAGGTTTATAATGGTAAGTATTGAGTTACTATTCTCCGCTCCAAATCCATGTACCTTGAAGATATAGATATTGTCAAGTACATACATGTGAAGTTAAGTAGAATAAACCTTCACTATAGCCTTAGAGCCCGACCTGCTCCAGCGTTAAAGGCGCGAACCGAAGGACAGCGGTGGCAGGCATTACTCTTGGGGTGGGGGCAATAAAAAAAAAAACATAGAAAACATAAACTTACCTTGAGGTCTGTCCTGCGTCACTACTCCTGCTCTCCTGTTTCCAACTACAGGAACAGGAAGCAGACAGCCAGACTCTCTCCGCTAAGTCAAGCACAACGCTGCAATGCAGCGTTGTGATTGGTCTGAGCGCCGTGACACAGCGCTCAGCCAGGGGCTGGAGGGGTGGGCATGTTCTCCATGCAGGCAGCCTGGTTGGGAACAGGGAAGTGCGCATGACTGGTTTGGGCAGCCCGAGAGGGCCGACCAAACAGTCATTGCACACTTAGGAGTGGGCAAACCACTCCTCCCCTGCCATGCTCCGTGAGCAGAGCAGCTCCGCCTACCCGCCCATCTCTTCTTCACACTGCTTAGAAGCAGTGTGGCGACGCTCCTCCGCCATAGCGGAGGAGCCCCCCCTGCCAAAGGAGAGGGCCTTTAACAAGGGAGCAGGCCTTTAATGGCCAATAGAACTCGCTAGGAGGCCTCTAAGGCTATTAGAACTTTCTGCTCCTAGAGGGCAGAATGCTCTAATTACTAAAAACAAAGGCCTCTCGGAGCCCGAGGGGATTTTAAATCTCCTCGGACTCCGAGAGGCCTTTGTTCACAGCAGCAGCTGTGAACCAAAACAACATTGGAATGTTGCTTTGCAGGCTTCTACCAGCCCGTAGACGCCCGGAGCACTCCATTATATTCAATGGAGTGCTCCACATTCCAATGTTCTAATTACCTATATAGACTTACCTTGACAATTCTGTGGGAGCCGATATTTTGCCTACGGTATTATTGCAGGACAATATTAAATTCACAATATTCTTGTACCATACCTAGCCATTAGCATACCCTATAGTGGTCAATTGCCCTTTGTCAAGTTAATCCCTTCATCCAGTATACATGTTGAAGTTGGGCCACATGTTGGAGCTGCGCCTTAAAGTAATAATACTCCAAGACTGGCAAACTCAGACCTCTCTCCTCACAGCTCTTCTTCAAGACCTTCCTTTTCACTCTGCTGTGAGGCCCAGCCAGATCAATCTATTCAGCAACCTGATAAGTACCTACAAAACACATTGGGGTATGTGCATAAACAGCCCTGAATTCCTTATTAAAGTCTAGTTGTGACGTCTCCAGTGACACATAATAACAAACAATTATAACGACATTATGGAGATGCCCAACTGCAATAATTTATTATAGGAGAGTTGTAACGTCATACTGCTTCCTACCAGCTGCCAAAGTTGAAAGCCAGGTTACACAACATAATTACAGTTGCCATTTAAACAAGCGAAAGCAAAAACTGGCTTTTTTTTCCAGCTGATCTTTTTTTCAAAGTCATCAGCAGAAGAAGATGTCAATGGCAACATGTTTACTTTTTGCATGCAGTAGATCCTTACAGAGAATAAACCATTCTTTATAATCTGACTTGCATTAAATGCTCTCTTATAAACTTTTGTGCAACAAATTAGTAACTGCTTTTGTGTGTTTAGTTTTGCGCTACATATTCTGCTTTATTTATTGTCTGCAACCATATTATCTCTTATATATGAAAGAGCAAGACACTAAGGACCTAAGCAGTTTGTATGAAGAGTGATGGTATTGTAAGTAATGAAATACTCACTGTTGTACATTGTAAGGATATTGCAAGTCACCTCAGAGTTCCAAGACCTTAGAAAGGAACTCTGCCGTCAGCTTCAATCCTCTGTATGGTCACGAACCCCCTCACCTCAGTCACTTGCAATATATTTATAATGTATGACGGGGTAATGTATCCCAAATATGTCAGAATATTATTAACAAATATCGCTTAACATAAATATTGTATCCTAAATATCCTTTACAAATATATCATCCCATTTGTTGTAGGTTTTCTATAAATAACTCTAATGGGGTATATTCTTGTAAACCATATTTAGGACATAATATTTTTGTAAGCCGACATTTATTCCACGATATTCGGCTACCATATCTTCATAAAACCTGAAAAGTGCGAAAACGATGTGGTGATGAGTGCAGTGCAAGGGTGCTGTATAACCAGTTAGGATAAAAATCACAAAACCAACAATTTTCACCTCATAGAACACAAATAGGTGGCACTTATGGCAGTCAGGCCAAGGACTTCAAGCTATATTGCGATTAAAAGTCCTAAAGTCATTTAAAGGCCATTTATTAATTGTTGACGTTTTGACCCCTGTGTTTTAGTCCAAGGGTTATCCTCAGGAACATAAAACATAAAAGAAGCATCTGAGATTATAATTTGCTCAGCAACCCAATAGATCTGGGTAGTCAAAATGCTTCAATACGTGGTGAGGCAGTACAGAAAATGTGGATCCCAGAAGCAATTTGGATCAGACTCACAGTAGCATCATAAGGAGGAATGCATCCTCCCAAATTCATACTGATCGGCCAGGATTGTGAAATATCTACAAAAGAAGTGGTCCACCGTCAGAGGTAGGGACCAGTTAAGTGATCTAGCAGGATGACTCAGTGCACACCTATCCTTTTCCTTTTTGTGCCCTTAGAGGCACTGTCACTTTAAGACACCACTCCAGCTTGGGAGTTTCAAACATGTTGCCACCTGTTCTGCAAAGGAAAGTCATAGAACTCTGTATGTTATCTTATCTGCTGGGGCAATTAGAAATGTAAACGTGGACAAACATACATATTAGAAAGACATCTTACATTGCACCACACCAGGTACAGAGAGTCTGGGCTGAGCACATGACTAAAAGATTCACTGTTTACCAACGCACACCTCTACGCTGTCCAGTGGCTTCATCTGCTATATAGTCCCAGCTGTTGCTTAATTTGTAAAAATATAAGTGCTAGTTGGCAAAATTATTTACAGTGCCACCCAATGTCTTTGGTGATCTCATTACATTGCGGGCAAGTTGTTCGGTTAAAAGCAGGAGGGGGCATCTAGCATGTGTGTGAAGGGGTGAGGGTCATTTTTAGCTTAGAGACTTCAATGTTGTGCAGCTTTTATGCAAAACAGATTATACTGTTACCTATCTGCAAGTCATGTATGATAGAAGCAATTTCACAAGGTTTGTTATTAACCATATGAGCACCTACCACAACGTCCTTGTGCACATTTTAAAACAAGCATTCGCATTGCCAATAGGTCTGACATAAAAGAAAGGATGTCTGGTAATGTGAAGCTTTACATGTAGATAGCATGGGAATGGATATGTATTTGTGTGGAAGCAAAGAACTGTAAAATAATATCAGTGGAGGTTAAAAGGTCAGGTGACAGTTGCACTGTCACATCAGATCTAAAAATTAATGCAGGTTAATGTCTGCCCTCTCCCCATCTGTGCTGCTGCTAGAGAAAACACCATACATTGTACAATTATCTGGACACTTTATTAGCATTAAAATGTCATGTGAGTGCCCCTGAAAGTTCAAGCTCAGAGATCTGGGTAAATAACCAAAATGATCACAGCTGTTTGGAGAGCAAGCACTTTTTGTGGAAGCATAAAACTTCTGCCAATCAAAACACAGTAGCGGCCCGTGGTGGGAGTGCTGCCGGGCGGCGATGTGGGGTGGGGGAGGGGCAGGGTGGGGGGTAGTAAACTACGGAATACGGCCGAATAGAGGTAAGTAAACATATAAATTTAAAAAACGAATTCCGTTGCGTGCGCTGCATTGCATTTGGCGATGCAACGCGTGCAACAAAATTCGTTTTATTTATTTATATGTCTACTTACCTCTATTTGGCCGTATTCCGTAGTTTGCTATCCCCCACCCTGCCCCTCCCCCGCCCCACGTCACTGCCCGGCAGCACTCCCACCACGGGGCGCTACTGTCAAAAAATGTACCCATGGCTCCCAACACGTGAGTGGAAGCAAAGTCCATCTCCTTTTGATCATCACATAATTGTGTCGTGACAGCTGCGCTGTCAAGCCAGACCATGAAGAAAGTTTTTTCATGTGCTTTGGTTAGCGAAATTACACACCAGTTTACACGAATCAGGACATTTGTTAAAAAAATTACTTAATACTTGTGTTTTGTACATTTCAAAATTCTTTTGGAACTGGAAATGAAGGGCCTGATTAAAAGTTTCGCATTGAAGTATACAAAAAGTGATGGATGGAATGCTTGAATTAATCTCAGCCACTGGTAATTTTCAGGCCTCATCCCAGTTTGCAGAAGGACTCAGTGAAGCAATTACTATTTTCACTCTGTTTGAATTCTGTTTAAATACGGGGACTAAAGCTCTTCCACCAACCCATCAACTGAGGGTATTAACACTGTATGGGCAAAGAGGTCACCTCATTAGTATCACTTAAATATATGATAACAGCAATCAGCTACAGAAAGGTGACCAGTTAGACTTTCCAAAGTTCTGCCACTACTTTTGTTTTGTAATGTTAGATGTGTATTTGAGCTAAAAAACACTTTAATGCTGAAATCTGCGAATGTTTTGATGAAATTTGACAATTATGAAGTAGATTCATACTGAAAATGCTGCACCACAGAATTGTATAACTCCACTGGTCCTGGTTATAACGTTATGTGGGATAGCATGTGTTGAATGGTAATGTAGTGTGTCTGGGTGTAAACTTTGATATAAGTGTTTGTTTGCAAGATATGGTGCATTTGTTTTTTTATTTAAAAAAAATAAATTCTTGTCCTCATATAACCTCAGATAAATAAGCATCCTCCCGGTCTCTACCATCCCAATTGCTTATATCTTGGGGGTCTAATCTCAGCTGATGTTGGTATGAGTTCCAACCCGTATTATACATCATGAGCTGACCAAGAGGTGTAATCATTGGACTTAGTGTTCCTACTGTATTCCCACTATTCGTTGTCCAGTAAGCTCCAGAATAACCCAAGCTCTGTTCTTTTTCTAAGTCGATTAACCTTTTGATCCAAATCTCTAAAGAATCTCACAGAGTTCCACCAGCCGCTCCAGGTTGGAGGGGCCACCTGGCGCCAATTTTTACACATTTCTCTTCTTGCCAGAAGAGTCAAGTAAAATCCAAGTTTACTCTGCGGCCCCAAAGGACCTTCCTGGCCCTCAGATGGCTGCAAAATGGCAAACAAAATTAAGGAAGGGTTTACCTTTACTTCTTTGCCCAATGCGTCTGACATAGTCTTACCCACACTATCCTAAAATTCTTTCAACAGCGGGCAGGTGGTAAATATGTGGATGTCATGTGCTTCCTGGGCACCACATCTTATACATTTGGCATCTCCCCCACCTCTTATTTTGGACAACTTAAGTGGGGACCAGTAGATCCTGTGTAGGGTGAAAAAATGGTTTCTCCTTAGTGCAGTGGACTTAATCAAGGAATAAAGCATGTCTAAAGATACTTACCATAAATGTTTCAGCTCCTCGTCAGGCAAGCAGTTTTCCCAGACCAGGTAGGGGAGGCTCAAGCTCTTGTCCGATGCAGCAAGCAGATATTGGTATCGGAGCGATACCTCCTTATTTCTTGATTTTAAGTCTTGTAGGTCTTTCTCCATTGAATTGTCAGATGGAAAATGCCACTGCTGGTTCCGGCACCACGTTGAGATTTGATAGAACTTAAACCTGGATAATGTGTCGTTGGTCAAGTTCCTCCAGGTATCCCAGGGTAAGCAGCAATCACCTTGCATTATATCCCCCCAACGTGCGACACCAGCTATTTTCAGTGGTTTTGCTAGGGCATCTAAAAGTCACTCCGGCGTTCCCGGAGATTCCCACACAGGAGCCCATTCACTGTAATACGGGATGCCCAAGCGTGAGCGACAGTCAAACCATAGTTTTGCAGCAGCATACAAAACCATCAGACAAACTTTTTAAAGAATTTGGGGGCACCAAATTTATACATGAAACCCTCTTCCACGCTGTCCACCAACATAGCCTTATACATGTGACCAACCGAGGTGCCATCTGGCCTAAGTAGAAGCATCCTACAATTCTTTAGCTGGTGTGCCCAGCAGTACAATTGAAGATCTGGAAGACCCAAACCACCATGTGTAAGCTTCCGTCTTAGCTTTTTCCAGGAAAGCCTAATCCCCTTGCCGGCCCATATGAATGTGGAGATTCTTCCCTGTATTTTAACAAGAAGTCTCTTATTGAACACCAAGGGTATGTTGTCAAACAAGTAAGCAAACTTGGGCAGGACACACATCTTAACTAGATTAGTCCACCTGTACTGTGTGAGAGGGAGATTCTGCCATTTTTACAACAACGTGTCTACTTCCTTAGAGACTTTCAATAAATTCACTTTAGGGAGTTCTTTTAATTTTTGTAGTATTGTTACACCTAGGTATCTTATTTCTTTTGACAGCCTGACACCATGAACATCAAGGTTCCAAGCAATAACTTCCGTCTTACTACTGTTAATCTCATATCCAGACATCTTCCCAAATGCCTGCACGTCAGAATATAATTCCGGGAGGGCTTAATTGGCATCAGAGGTTAACAGGATCAAGCCGCCGGCATAAGGAGCTAGCTTCCTGGAGAAACCGCCTATCATGAAGGGAGTTATATCTTTATTTTGCTTAGACTTTGGGCCAAGGGCTCGATATATAAGTCAAAGAGGATGGGAGATAGGGGGCACCCTTGTCTGGTCCCTCGCCCTATTTGTACAGGGGCTGTGAGGTTACTGTTTACTAATATTTGTGCTCGAGGAGCTTTATATATTTTTTTAAGGATATCCCTGAAGATCTCATCAAAGACAAAAGCCTTCAATGTTCCGCTCAAATATTTCCAGTTGACCCGATCGAAGGCCTTTGCAGAATCTAGAGTGATTATCGATAATGGAGCACACTGTGTCGTAGCAAGGTCTATTGACCCAATTTGAGTATGTACTAGATCTTTCATCTGCCTCCCTGGGAGAAAGCCCTTCTGGTCCTCATGAATTATGGGCCCAACATAGTCGAGCTGTTAAGATCCCGGTGAAGATTTTATAATCGCAGTTCAATAAAGATATGAGGCGGTAAGACTGACATTGTATGGGGTCTTTCCCAGGCTTTAAAATTAAGGTGATAGCAGCCTCATTCCAAGAGTCCGGAAGTGGAGAGGTACCCCTCAATATTTCATTAAATAACTCTAACCAGGTCGGAATGATTTCTTCTGCCAGTAATACATAGATTTCATTTGGGATCAAGTCTGGTCCTGCTGCTTTCCCTTTCTTAGTTTTATTGAGAGCAGTCAGGATTTCATTCCCTGATATATCCTGGTTGAGAAATAATAGGCTATCAGTACTCAGCTTTGGTAGCTATTTTTAGAGAGCCAATGATCCAATGCAACCTTATCTACCACCAAATCCTCCTGATACAAATTCTGAAAGAATTTAGTGAAGGCCAACTCAATACCTTCCCTATCCTCAACAGCCTGGTCTCCATTTGCAGGTTTGATCTTCCTGATGTAGTTGCGTGACCTATCCATTCTACTCTTCATTGCAAGCAATTTCCTGCAGTTCTCCCCTTGATCAAAATCTCTCATCTTACTGACCTCCCATTTCTGCAACATATTCCCCTCCACCATGAGTCTAAATTCACGTTGCAAGTCCTCAACTCTACCAACTAAACTCTCTTTATCAGCCCCCTGGAAATGCCCAGACTTCAGATTTGCTTCTGCTATTGCTAGCTGATCTTCCAGTGAAGCAATCAGAGTTTTTTCTGCTCTAACCCAGGCCACGAGGCACCCTTTAAGACCCTCTTAGCCAGGCCTTAAAGGCGTCCCATACCACGTGTACTGGGGCGGACGCTGAGTTCCAATTAAAAAAGTCAGCTGTGTCCCTTTCTATCTTGCTCATGATGTCTGGCTGCAAAAGCAATCTTCTATTGAGGGTCCACCTTCTAGACATAGGGTTTGAGGGGAACTCAATTTTTAACCAAATTGCAGAATGATCAGATAAATGGATAGGTAAGTAATCTATTTTTTGGACTTTTTCAACTTCTGAAAGCTCCATAAATATGTAATCAATCCTAGAATAGTGACCGTTCTTTTTGCAATAGAAGGAATAATTTCTAGAATCGCCATTGATCTTACGCCATACATCACATAGATTTAAATTATCTAACATAGAAAGGAGGCAGGCTTTATCTCGTGGTGAAGTGATTTGAGTGCGGGGGAAGATCTATCCAGATTATTGTTTAAAAGGACGTTAAAGTCTCTGCCAATTATGAGAGGGGCTTCAAAGTCAAGCAGAGTAGAGCAAAGATTATTCAGGGGTGAAATATCATCTTCATTTGGACCATAATAACTAGCCAGGGTATATAGAGTGCAGCAGATTTTAACTTCCGCTACCACCCAGCGCCCACTTTCGTCTGTCTGCGATCTACGTAATTCTATTCCTGAATTTGCTTTAATTATTATGGCGACACCCTTAGAGCAGATACCCATCTTTGCCTATTAAATAGTGCTAAACATTCAGCCTGTAGAAGGTGCGTCTCTTGAAGCAAGAGAACCTTAGCGGTGTGTTCTTTCAGGTATTGAAGGACCAGACGCTGCCTCCTTTTAACTCTTAAGCCATTCATGTTCCAACTCATGACCTCCAGGGACTCCCCCCCCTCCCCAGTGAACTCCCCTTATCCCCCATCATCTGCTATCGAGATCAAGCGGCATCTTTTAACCCCTGTTGTGCTGAGTGAGGACAATTTTTTTTTTTTTACCCATATGATCCCCACCACATGTGCTCCTCCCCGATACCCCCTCCCCCCCAGGGAACCCTCCCTTACTGCCTATTGGCTAATGCCAATTTGAGCTGCTATCCACAAAACCAGAATTCACAGATAAACTTGACTATCACCACCATCCATCTTCTAGGATGGGTGCCTTAGCTATTTACGAGCCTTATTGAGGGCCCAAAAATGATCCACTTCCTCTGGAGACTGAAAGTTATGCATTTTATTGGCCCACATCACTTTAAGGAATGCTGGAAACCTCAGCTGTACTTGGGCACCCATTTCCTTTAAAGGGTCTATTCGCTTGCCCAACTCCCACCTTCTATCTTCTGTCACACGAGAGACATCGGACCTAATTTTGAAGGTTAGATCTTGGACATGGATGGTTTTTTGCTTAAGGGCGGCCCCAAAAGCCTTTCTTTGAGACTCTAAGATTGTATATTCACCAGGATTTTTCTCGGTTTCTTCAGTCCAGGGTTTGATTTGAATGGATCACGATGTATCCATTGGATTTCAGATTCCAAAGTTGTAGCAGATACAACGTGTGGGAAAGCTTTGGTCAAAAGGTCTATTACGAATGACTTGACATTATCCCCTTCCACCCCTTCCTTAACATCCAGGATCCTCATATTATTCCTTCTGGAATTGTTGTCAAATCTTTCTAGACTTTCTGATAGGTTTTTCTCTCTCTGCTTAAGCCTAACCACCTCCTGAGTATTGTCATTCATGTCCGACCCTAGCTTCTGAACTTTACTTTCCAGTACCTCTGTACGGTGCGTTAACGCTAGTAGGTTTTCCTCCAGATTACTGCACGTGTCCTGAATTCTCCACTGGTTAGTCTCTGAGATGGAAAAACGTTCTTTGATTTCAAACGAGAGTTGACTCAACATCCCTTGAACCGAGTCTAGGCTTGGTGCATCCTGGGTGGCCTTAATGGCCTCATTGTCAGATTTGGTTGGTGTGGGGATTTGCGTCTGAGTTTCATGTACATCCCCTAGGGTTTCTTTCTCCCCTGTCTGTTCCATACTTCCAGGTGTCGGAACAGATGTCTTTCAGTACTGAAAATCTATTCGAGATAGGAATTACTAAGTGGGGGAGAGGAGCATTCTATGGCGAGGCAGCTGCCCCCTGTGAAGTCTCCATAATAAGTTGAGAGTTCAGTTTAAAGTATGACCTCAGAGAAGGTGTCACTTTTGGGCCAGTTGGAGCCAGTCTCTTTTTTCTCTCTTTTAAGGAAGTGTCCTTCACTTGTAGGGGTTTAACAGAAAGTCTTTTGCTTTTTCTTTTACTTGAAGGGGGAGCTAGAGACTGTCTAATTGATAATTCAGATTGTGATTTAGGTTCCTTAAGGAGAAAGGTATTAGATCTCAGTTTATACCTTTTACCAAGGAATGAGTCGTTAGTAGGGTGCACCAGTGGGTCTGCTAGCTTATGTTCTGCTATTAACCCACCCCCTTGACTGCACACTCCTTACGCTCAAATGGATGGGTCATGAGTTCCATAGGTGGAGAGCCTGCACCATGCTTCTGCCTCTCTTTCTTTCCCTTCTTCAGGAGACTGGAATGACAGCAGGTTTTTACAGCATACCCCTTTCCACTAGGCAGGACCGCCAAGGCTGCCAAACCTCTGGCAACAAACCCCACACAGCCTCCTCTTGACTCCCCGGGGAGGCTGCAGCATGTGCTGACTCTGCCAAGTTTCCCCCCAGAACTGGATCCAGGGCCTCCAGGGCGGGGGAGGGCGCGGTGCGCTACTCGGGACTCGGAGAGCGTGCCCGCTGCCCTGAGCAGAGCCAAGCTGCTGCACATCCGCGGGGGGCCTGAGACCGCTGAACAGCCGAGGGCGTAGAAAAAGGAGAGAAAACAGGCAGGATGCAAGTCCTACAACGAGGTGAGCGAGAAGAGATTCCAAGTATTATGCATGGTGACGGTGGTGACGGTGGTGAAAGCCAGTAACATCAAGTATACATTGGCATTTGGAGAACAGCCCCTGGCCGGCTTCTTAGCAGGCTGCCATGTTCCCCCCCATGGTGCATTTTGTAGGGTGTGTTATGGTATGGTATAGTGTTCTATGATCTATAATGATTTGGTCTGTGACCTGGTGCTGCAAAATGTCATGTAATGTGTTATAGTTCAATGTGTATTTAATGGTGTACTTTCCATACCAGGGACAAATTTACCAATATTTCACACAATGCAGCAAGACAGCTTGCTGTGCTGCGTTACGTGAAAAGGGAGAGGGCACGAATGTTCCATATTTACCAATAATTGCTGCTTTCCTGCTCTCTGCCGGCACTGGCACACAACCTGCTGCCTAGCGCCAATGCAGGCACCATTTCGCCATGGTGCAAGGGTGCCTGTGTTGCAGGCAGGATTGTTTTTGTGCAGGAAGAGAAACCTTCCTGCACAAAAACAATGATAAGCAGCTTTTTTCCTTTTTTTAAGTGTGCTGCAGAATGCAGCACTCTTAGAAAGAGGAAACGAGGAAACAAAAAGATATTTCTCCTAGTTGCACCTTCCCTGGGAAGGCGTAGTATTTTGATGCATTCCCAGGTTTACAGTCTTGGTAAATCTGGGAATGCGCCAAAATACTTGGGTGGATGCATGGGAACAGCCACGCTCCTCCCATGGAAAGTCTTCCCAGGGCAGAGTAGCACAAGTCAGCGGCTTGCGCTGCCTTGTGTTATTCCAGATTTTCCAAGCAACGCAGGGCCACGCAAAACAATGATAAATCTGGCCCTAATTGTGATACAGTGAGATGTGTGCTATGTTGTAGAGGGGTGTTGTTTTGTTCGGTACTGTGTTAGATTGTGCGAACTGCTTATCTGTATTGCTAGCCTGAATGTTCTGGGTGAGGTAAGTCTTTTGTGGTGCTGTGTGATCATTATAAATTGTGCCGCATTGTGGTGTGAAAGGACTGGATGGTATTTTGTAAGTGGTATGCTGCTTTGTGTAGTGTGACATAGTGTGATATTCTATTGTGTGGAATAGTGTAATGTGTTGTGTTGCTTTATGCTATGGTTTGATATTGGTATATTGTGTGACATAGTGTGCTATGATGTAGTGATGTTTTGTGTGACCTAGTGTCTTGTGGTGTTTGTGTGATGCACTATTTCTGTGTTATGTGGTGTTAAATTGTGCTATCAGTGTGGCATAGCATTCTATAGTTTGGTTTTAAAATAAAACTGGTTCACTTCCAGTAATTGTGTAATGTTAAAGCTTGTGAGTCAGTGGGCCATCAACCTATCTGTATTGTGGGTGTCTAAGAAAGCAGTGTTTCACAATATTAATCAATGTTACTAAGCACTATAAGGGACAAAGATTTTGTACATGAAATACAAATATATATGTATAAATACATATGCAGTCAGTAAATACAACATGCACCATTGTAAAGTGTGGTGATGATGCAGTGTTCAGGTGTGTCAAATGTGGAGCTACATTGAATATTCAGCACAGAAAATTATAGTAACTATCTGTCTGGATGTCTGTATGTTGAGGACCACGAATGAATCAGGTATTAATAGGAAAAGACAGTCCATAAACCAAAGTTTGTTGATGTTTTGACCCAGTATTATAATCAGTCAGAGGAATCATCATCAGGAAAGCAAAAGGAGGAAATCAAGGGTATTGATGAAAGATAATGCACAAAAGTTGCTGGTCCTCAAAGAGTAGTAGACTTATGTTAGTGACTATTGTAATAAGCAGGCTTCTAGGAGGCCAAAAGAGAGGGTGCAAAAGTGAGAGGGATTAAAGTGCACACATGCTTCAGTGTCAAACAGACAAGCTTATCAGTAAAAATAAAAGTAAGGTGCTGGAATTGTCAACAGGGGCAAGGAAGATAATGCACACAGTCATACCTGCATATATTAAATCTGTGTGCAACAAGGCTGGGAAAAGCGTCTTAACAGATGCTGAATGAAGAAGTGAAAACCTCAATGAAATGGTAAGGAAAATCCTCAAGCAAAATTCACAATTTGTCATAGGTTGCTGCTGTACTCAAACCATGTGAAAGAGGAAATCAAGTGAGGTAAAGAGTCAAGATTCTAAACATGGATTGGAGTGCAGGGACCTCAAAGCATCGTCACTGTTGGTGCCTTGAAATTGTTATATGGTTCCTGCGAATTAAGTAGGACTGTGTATCTGGAAAACAAAAACTTCAAAGTATGGGAACTTAGTTCACGCATATCATCAGGAAATGTTGGTCTGGTTCCTAGCTAGCTCACAGTGCCCCACCTGAACTCCTAAGCTTACCAAGGTAACAGATGGTATCAGCAACCTCAAACATGAACACTCTTTATTCCCCAAGGAAATCATTGAAACCAATCTACCCTTTCGTTGTTTACTTTTACATGCCCAAGGTACACACAAGAAATATACGAATCGGCTTTTCAAACATTTATTAAAACATGGAATTCTTGTATAGAAAGAGTGTGCTGTAATTATTAGACAAAAGAAACAAAGCACTGTATTCAGCATTACAAGAATGGTGAAAAAGATAAACAGTTCAACCATTATCATATTACTATATGATTATACTCCTACCTAACACTACTTATACTATCGAGAGCATAGTGGGAGTACGCTCTGCCAGATCCATTGGGATGGCCTAATCCCCCATACTTGAATATGATGTGTCAGGAAGCCGGCCTGTGTAGAACAGGCTATTGTCCTTTGGAGGCTAGAGGTCAGAGTCAGCTGGACTGCATCTCAGTCACAGAGCATCACGTTGCTGGACAATCCCAGGAGAAGTGCTACTCTGCCGAATGTAGCACAGAGGCCATTTATATAATAAAAGCACTGTTCCAATCGCACTGTGTCAAAGGTGCAGAGCTGATGCAATGGTTTATCTGCAGCCTTAGAGCTGTTTCCAACCGGACAACTAAATACAAGGGCATCAAGTTCCATGTGCCTAGCCTTGGACAGAGTGTACGAATAACATGATAATAATGTTTACGAAGAAATTAAATGTGTGTAGAATAGAATCTTAGTATATTATCATGTAAGTGTAAAGCATGTAAAATGTCCCCATTAGAAAACGATGTCAATCTAAATCGTAAAATTAAAATGGAGGGTCAGAGTGGGCCCTGTTGTAAATCACAACACCCTCTCCTAGGCCGGAGAGAGACAGCTAAAAGCATAAAAATTAGCCTAAAATGTGAATTAAATACTAATAAAATATACTTAAATAACAAAAGCAAATGGAAGCCATTGTAAAAATGCCTATTAAAAACATGCAAATAATAAAAATCAATTGAAAGTCAATTTGGTTTAAAAACAAAGAGCCAAATAAAAAATCCAGGAGGTTCCCAGAATGGCTCCCAAGTTCAGACAGTCAGTGGGATCCAGGAAGAAAACCGCTTCCGCAAATGATAAATCCACAGTGGCCTGAAGAGCAAATTCCAAGGAACAGACATGGTCGTATCCAGCCCAATCAGAAGATGCTGATGGTGTGATGGCTGGTATTGTAACCGCAGTAGGAGAGCCAGAGCCCCCAGTAATTCATGAGCCAAAGCATCCATGCTGGCTGGAGATAATAGCTCATAGTAAGCATCCTGCAGCAATGGCAGTCTCATAGGAAAGCACTGAAGATGAGCCCTCAATGGATGCACCTGCAGATCCATATCCATAGATTCTACCAGTTGCATTGCAAGACATAGGTTTAGTGCACACTCGAAAGGGCACCAGAGACAGCGGAACACAGGCTTCATGTAGTGTAACCACACAGGTCTACAGGACAAGGACCAGTTGCCTTTCAATTCCTGAAGCAAAGACACTCAAAAGTACTGTATCATGTGTTCAAGACACAGCAGGACTTGTGGTAAGTCCATCACCATTTGGGCTCGAGGTGGAACATCCATTGCAAAGCACCAAAAATAGGACCAAGACAGCAATGTGCAGGAATAACACTAGTGGTATGCCTCCAAATACACTGGAAACTAAAGAGTGCACAAAGGACAGAATTACTCCGAATACAGTCTGGGAAGTACTAACAGAGCCAGACCCAATCACTTTTAAAAAGTATACTACTCCTGTGTACAAGTTCACAAAAATGCTGCTGCAACTTTGTGCGCAATAGTGATTGTACTTCAGAGGAAGACCATGCAATTTGAAGATTAAAATATTCTCAAGCAGATGTTAATGCAACATCCTTTTGAAACAATAAGGCTTTAAGTCAACTTAACTTTTCAAAGTTAATGTTAAAAATAGGAATTGAAGGTCACAAGGTAACTTCCCTAATCATACGTGTAGGTGGAAATAACACGTTAGTACAACAAGTCACGACCCTGGAAATCATCACCACATATGACGCACCCAGTTTAATCCCATTACAACCTTGATCATTCTGGATCAAATAATTTCCATTTGAAAACAATCTGAACACTGGCTGAAATAAGGGGACTGGGACACCCTTTAGATAACATGCAAAATTGGCCACGGAGGCATTGCACACCGCATGAAGTGTCACCTCTTTACAAACTAATGAATGGTCGAACAAAGTGTCATAATGGTTTCCGCTAATGAATATTTCAGTTTCCCCACTCAAAGATTTGTAATCAAAGGGTAAAATCGACATTTTGTGAACGAAACTCTCCCTTTAAGCTTTATATTGGCCCACTTGAAAGTGTTTCAGACAAGATGTAAACTGAAATGTTGATATTGGTAATGTAATGAAATCATGGCTCAACCATACAGCAGATGGTGTCTCAGCTACTGTAAAAGGCAATTACTCTAAATGCTCTATGTTTAGCTTTTTATAAGTTGCATCTTTTTTGCCATCAGTCTTTGTGTGCGTGTTAAATTATAAGGCAAAAGCAATTCTGTTGCATTCAGATATTTCTAAGGTACACGGTTTGATTTAAAAACATGCAATGTCCAACTCAATTGCATAGTCGATTGCTGCTGACTTTGCCCATGCTGGAGGAGAGACATGTCATTCTGTATTATATCGAATGCAGATGATATAATATTATTCAAAGAATAAATTTGAGTCAACAATGTAGCCATGCCATTATTTACAACAGTCAGTGCTTTTTCCAAATTAACCCTGTCAATTTGTCTTAAGCGTTCAGCAGAGACATTTTCCGAAGTTCCCTGTAAGTGGCATATATGAACCATTTAGAACGTGGTGACCTAGGACCCAACAAGAAATCTTGTAAATCCATCATCAGAAAGGAGAGCTAGATGTTCCTTAACTGCAGATAAGGTGGAATCTTGTAACCATTGCTGGCATGACTTTCCTACTCTATAGGTGGTAACCACCCTTGAATGTTGTGACTGCATGTATAGGGGGTCCGCTCTGTGACCTTTGAAACCCATTGAGGAATTTAAAAAGCATGCATTACAACCATTAGTGTTGACTGGCCACACTAACCACTCATCTGAACCTGAATGTGAAAAATTATATGCACCATTCTGCACCATACTATTGAGCTGTTCTTCTGTAAAATTTGCAATGTGTTGCCTATTGTCAAAATGGGCAATAGAGGGAAAGCTAGGTAGATTCATAGCCTTGTATGGCCAGCTGGGAAAGGGGTATGCTTATAATCATAAAAATGCTGGGTCTAAAGGGTTGTGACCGGAAAAAAATGCAAACTTTTTCAAATATGTTTTTGAACTACCCACTGGTGGTGTTGGGATATGTCCCCATTGCTATGCCTGGGGTACTTTCTGTGTGTAAGTAGTGGTGGACATAATGATAACAAAACATTTCACCATAATTTGCAGAATTTAAATACAAATCTTCATACTGTATAAGACTCTAGGTCAGAAAGCATGCTCTTGAGCGTATATACATCCCATTCATCAGAGATAAATCCAGAAATAACTATTTCATCCATAGCGGCCTTAAACACAAAAGGAATCTGCAAAGTTTCTATAGGACCAAAAATATCAAATGGGACTGTATCCCAATATATTCCATCAGAGACAGGAAATGCCGAAATGTTCACAAGGGACAGGTCTCTTTGCGCTTTATGTAAGGAACAATGAGGCTTCCGTACCTCAGCTACCAGTTCTGCGGCAGAGTGTTCTGGAAGATAATGTCCATTTCGAAGCAAGAGAAAAACTGTAACAAATCCAATCCAAATGAATAGGAAAAGCAGTGAAATGGAAATACGTATATATAGGACTATGGAGGAATCAGATAAGTCTGTTTCAACCAAAGAAGAAATGCACGCACACCATACAGTGTAATATGCTAGGAATCTGAAGAAAAATCATCAATGTCGGCAAAGTAACCAGAGGCAGTGCGCAAAAACACGAACCTCAAGTGGTAAAGAAGAACTGGTAGGCTCCTCCAAAGGTGGTTGGTAATAAACAACTTTGTTGTTAGAAGCAGCATTAGAAAACTATAAATTCACATCTTATGTGCATCCTGTATCAGCAGTAGTAACAGGAAGTAGTAAAACCTCAGCATCTGAAGCCGCCAGCCGGGGAGAAGCAATATTTGTTTTATATAATGCTTGTAAAGGGATATCCTGTATGAAAGCGAGAGGAGACAAGTAACTACCAAGTAGCCCTCATGGCCTACTGTGTAGGACAGGCTACATGGTGTAGCTTGATCAAACTCTATTGAAACAAAACTTTTGTTTCTACAACAAGCAAGCGGTGGCAAAAATCACAGTTGTGGTACCTTGAATGCCATGGACTTGCACTGGTGCTCGGTATGATGGGCCACATTCTTTTCTGTAAGTAATCTTCTGTTGAACTAGATCCCCAACTTTAGGCATCCAGCCAGAGGTTGCTGGTTGCTCCTTCACTTCGTCAGTGGAAGAACGTTTGGAAATTTCATTTGAACGCTCATCCTGGAAGTCTTGTAGTTCCTATAAAACAGCTAAATGTTCATTGATGTCAGAAGGCATAACAGCCACCACTGTACCAGGGTTGTCATGATCTGGAACATACATCTGAACCCCAAAGAGGACTTTGTAGGCAGTCCGGCAACCCAAATATTGCCTAAGCAGATTATTTAAAGCTCTCTGGACTCCATACAAGTGACGGATCCAACTATGACCTGGACCTAATACAGGATGATAGTGAGAGGAATAATGCACAGCAACACCCAGGGTTCCATGCTATCCCAGTAAGTCATAGAGTAAAACACTGGTCCGAGTGGAATGTTGCTACTGCATATGTCCTGATGAAGACTTGCAACTCTTTAATAACAGTTCAAGCATCAGCCGATCACTGTGGTCACACCAATAGAAATCTAGAACATGAATCTACACCCAAGAGAATACATTTAAACACACCATCTGAATACAGAAGTCCACAATGATCCAAATAGAAACATGTTAGGGGCCTATTTGAAACTAGAAGTAGTGTCTGTGGTGGAACTTTTAATTTGCTGGTAAATGTTACGGCTAAGGATATATTGTTTCGTCTGCTTGTACAAACCATGCAACCAATAGCGTTTCTGTAGTAAAGAAACTGTAGCTGCCACACCTGCATGGGCAGATGCTAATCCTTCATGAGCAGCTATGATTAATACTAGCCTGCAGTCCTGGTTTGGTATCACTCAATCACCCACCCCAGAAATGTGAGCAAAAGGTATATTTTGAACACTCAATAGGTAGGAATATTTTGCTGGATATTTTTTAGGTAATGGAGTGCCATGGCATGAAGCATTGACAGCAACCATGATGTCATCATCCACCCTCGTGTGTGAACGAGTAGTTTCAGCAACAACAGCAGTCTGAACTAATGATTTGGTGGCTTCCTCCTTACAACATGTATTCCAACATGCTGATGACACAATGTATGAATTACATGAGCCCATGGCAAGCAATCGTTAAGAAGTGCCACCTTTCCCCAAAGTAGCTTATGCTTGATAGAGTTTCCTTTAGAATCTCTGAATCCATTCAAGCACCAGTAATGTAAGTTTTCATTAAAAGTCTGGACATAATAATACGGATCACACACTATGGATGTGTGGAATTCAGGATCAGTATTTTCTAGTGGCAGATATAAGCTTTCAGTTCATCAGTTGAGTCGTACAATTACCTAGGGATTTTTTAGATGTTTTTTATTGATGGAATTCTCCATTTTTCATGACACCGCGCACTGCAGTACATGCAGCTGAATATTGTTGCTTAGTGCCAATGCGGGCTGAGCTGAACTATCAGTATATGTTATGTAATCATACTGATCAAGAGGCAATAGGTCACTGGGCACAGGGTATTCTTGTTCATACTGGAGGAATTCTTGTTTTTGCAAGGTAGGATCAAAGACTTTGTCAACATCAGTAACTATTAAGGAAGTGACCCATTGTATCCATCTTGGATGTAAGGACTTTGCATTAGGAACACTTGCCTTGGTGGTAGCCTCTAAGACTTGGATGGGAGTAACTACAGTTATGCATTTCCCCATAGCCAACAATCTTTCCTTTATACCAGCTATCTAAACTGCAGTAAGTATTTTTTCTGTCAATTCAAAATGCATTTCAGCATTAGAATATAAATGCAATTTATAAGCAGTCGGTACACTATCACCCTCATTAAAGGTGACATATGTATATCCAGTGGATCCCGTAATTATGCAAATCACCAAGTTATTTGTGTTGACACGAGTGTGTAAGTGTCTGGATGCAAGCATGCCAGTTTGCAGTGTTCTGAGAATCTGTGTGTTCTGATGTCCATGTGTATTGGAGAAATCAGGACGAATCAATTCATACACAGTTTAACCCGTTGTGCATAGTCTGGTATGTATGTTCTACAAAGGTTGAGTAAACCTAGTAGTTTATGGTGTTTGGTAGTTGCAAGAGGGCACATTTCTCCAAGAAATGTGGTGCAAGGCTTTTGCCTTCATTTGACAACTCGTATACCAAGAATAGGACACTGAGAAAAGCAATTTTTGGTTGCTGAATTCGTAGCTGTGCTCAGCAAATCCCAAAACTATGCGATCTACTCAATGTGTACTTAAGACTTCGTCCATGAGGTATGTGTCATCAACGAAGGACAGTGCTTCTGGATCAGTGTCATGTAGAATTGTCATTACTTGGGCAGCAAACAGAACTGGGCTGTTCTTATACCCCTGAGAAAGTTGACAGAAATTTTTCTGGATTCCTAAAGTGGAAAATGCGGCTAAATCTCTGCTTTCAGGAGCTATATTTTGGCAGAAAATGCCTTTGGAAATGTCCAAAGTGGTTTTGTATTTTTTGCGCACTATATTGTTCATTAGATCTGCAATGTGTGAATTTTAAATTGCAAAGATGCATTGTATGACTGTTTAAATGTCTGTAGTCTAAGACTAAATGATAGGAATGATCCGGTTTGGCTACCTGAAATAACGGATTGGTCATTGCTGAAATACAAGGCTCTACTACACCTTGATACTCTAATTGTAAGAGAATTTCCCTAACAAGCGTTTTGCTTCATGTTTAATTGGATATTGTGGATATTGTGGATATTGGATATTGTGGTTGATATTGTAATTGTGATTGAGTAAGACCTCCAACCCTTGGTCTAGGTCCATTCTCTCGCCGCAGCTCCGCTGTGCCGTCTCTTGCCTCCAGACCCGACCTCCTCCTTGGGAGGTTCGAGGCTGCTGCCCGCTCCTGCGCCTGCTGCCCGCTCCAACTGGGACCAGACTGCCTGCAACCACTGTAGCCTTTCTCAGCCGTTTTTTTTCTTAATTTTTTCCCTGTTGTGCCACTGTTATTGTGCCCATCTGTGTCTTGCTCTAATTCCACCACTGTTTTTATTTTCTCGTGCCTGCCTGTTCCTTTCGCCTTTCGCCGCTGCTGCCCCTGCGGCCCCTCCTCCCGGAATTCAACCCCGGAATTCCCCCGCCTCCCAGTCTCTCCTCCCTCCCACCTCTCCTACTTAATGGCAGCCGCTGCGGGGGAGCGCGGGTAAGACCTCCGACCCTCAGTCTAGGTCCACTCTCTCCCCGCAGCTCCACTGTGCTGTCTCTTGCCTCCAGACCCCGACCTCCTCCTTGGGAGGTTAGAGGCTACTGCCCGCTCCTGCGCCTGCTGCCTGCTCCAACTGGGACCAGACTGCCTGCAACCACCGTAACCATTCTCAGCCGTTTTTTTTTTCTAAATTTTTTCCCTGTTGTGACACTGTTATTGTGCCCATCTGTGTCTTGCTCTAATTCCACCACTGTTTTTATTTTCTCGTGCCTGCCTGTTCCTTTTCCCTTTTGCCGCTGCTGCCCCTGCGGCCCCTCCCCCCCCCCCGGAATTCCCCCCCAGAATTCCCCCCAGGAATTCCCCCCCCGGAATTCCCCCTCTCCCGCCTCCCAGCCTCTCCTCCCTCCCACCTCCCCTACTTAATGGCGGCTGCTGCGCGATCATGCCTCCGGCGCGCCGAGGGCGTGCCAAAGGCAAGCCCATCTGCGCCTGTCCGCGACCTGACCGCGGCCAGCACCAGGAACCCTGGACCTCCCAATACCCATCGCTACGACACCACCACCCTCCTCGCACTCAACCCTGGAAGACTTAGAGAATGCCAACAGGCCTCGCTGAACACGACCCACGTCCAGTTCTCCTGCCTCCACTGCCGCCAGACCCTCACCGCCACCCCGGCCTCAAACACCGCCGACGCCAGCACCGGCGACCCCCTATAATGCATCCTCCTCAACGTACGCTCCGTACACAAACACGCCATGGAAATCTGGAACCTACTCGACTCTCTTTCGCCCGACATCGCCTTCTTCACAGAGACCTGGACCAACGCATCCTCCGCCCACTACATCGGCACCGCCATCCCAGATGGATACAAGATCCAGAGGAAAGACCGCCCCAACCACCCAGGAGGGGGCCTCGCCATCGCCCACAAGAGCACCCTCCGCCTCACCACCTCCAGCGAAACCTTCCCCTCCGCCGAACACCTGCACTTCCAGATCCAGACCACCCCCAAAGCCACACTCCGAGGAACCCTCGTCTACAGACCCCCCGGCCCCCGAACACCCTTCGCCACCACCATCACTGACTTCATCGCACCCCACGCCATCGCCTCAACAAACTACATATTCATTGGAGACCTGAACTTCCACCTCGACAACTCCAGCGACCCCAACTCCACTATCCTTTGTGACAACCTCGCCAGCATCGGACTTAAACAACTCGTCAACACACCGACCCACAGAGCAGGACACACCCTCGACCCCATCTTCGCGGCAGGAAACAGCGTCCAATTCAGCCACACAACGCAGCCGCCATGGACCGACCACCACTGCGTACACTTCGCCATCAACAACCCAAGGCACCCAAACCAGCCCCACGCCCACCACAAAGGAACTGGAGCAAGGTTACCGACGAGCAACTTAACTCCACCCTCACCCGAGACAACCACACCTGGGCACCTGACGCAAACAGCGCAAACGACGCAGCCAGAGAACTCCACACCTGGATCTCCAACTGCACAGCTGAGCTCGCCCCGCTACGCAACCCCGACAGACAACGCCCCAGGAAAGCCGCCTGATTCACAACCGCTCTCCAAGAAGCCAGATGCACCTGCAGATGCCTGGAGAAGAACTCGAGAAACACCAAGACAACTGAAAACCACACCACCTACAAGGACGCCATGACGGACCACCACAACCAGATCAGAGCCACCAAAAGGAACTTCATCCACAACAAAATCCTGGCCAACTCCACCAACTCCAAGGAACTTTTCAGTGTCATTCAAGAATTCACCAACCCACGCAGCGAAGCCACAGACATCACCCCATCCCAAGACCTCTGCGACAAGCTTGGAACCTATTTCCACCTCAAGATCAAAAACCTCTACGACAACTTCATTGACCATCCACCAGGCGCCACAGACGGCCCCCCAGAAACACCAGCCAGCCCACCATCTCCAACTGGACACCGATCACGGCCGAAGACACCGCCTCGACCATGAAAAACATCCACTCGGGGCCCCCACGGACCCCTGCCTCCCTCACATCTACCACAGAGCCGCGGCCGCCATCGCACCTGAACTACAACGCACCATCAACACCACCTTCAAAACAGGCACCTTCCCAGATGACTGGAGCAGACCCCTGCTCAAGAAGCCCACAGCTGACCCCACTGACCTGAAGAACTATCGGCTCATCTCGCTCCTCCCCTTCGCAGCCAAAGTTGCAGAGAAAACAGTCAACAGGAAACTGACACGATTCATTGAAGAGAACGCCGTCCTTGACCCGTCCCAATCCGTATTCCGAAGCAACCACAGCACAGAGACCGCCCTACTCGCCGCCACAGATGACATCTGCACCCTCCTGGACCAAGGCCACTCAGCAGCCCTCATCCTACTCAACCTATCAGCGGCCTTCGACACCGTCTCCCACCGCACACTAGTCGCCAGACTACATGACGCAGGCATACAAGGAACAGCCCTGGACTGCATCTGATCATTCCTCACCGGAAGAAGCCAAAGGATCAGACTCCCACCCTTCCTCTCCGACCCCACGAAAATCACCTGCGGAGTCCCACAGGGTTCATCACTGAGCCCCACCCTCTTCAACATCTACGTGGCCCCCCTCGCAGCCATCGTCCGACAACACGGCCTCAGCATCGTATCCTACGCCGACGACACCCAGCTCATCCTCTCCCTCACCAAAGACCCCACCATTGCCAAACTGAACTTCCAGAAAGGAATGCAAGACGTCGCAGTCTGGATGACCAACAGCTGCCTGAAGCTCAACGCCAAGAAGACAGAAGTCCTCGTCCTCGGTACCACCCCTTCTGCATGGGACTGCACCTGGTGGCCGACTGCCCTCGGAAGCCCACCTACCCCCTCAGACCACGCCAAGAACCTCGGCATCGTACTCGACTCATCACTCACCATGAACCGACAGGTCAACGCCGTCACCTCCAGCTGCTTCAACACCCTCCGCATCCTCCGCAAGACCTTCAAGTGGATCCCCCCTGAGTCAAGGAAGACAGTCACCCACGCAATCATCACCAGCAGACTGGATTATGGAAACGCACTCTTCGCCGGCATCAACAAGTCCCTACTCCGCAAACTCCAGACAATACAGAACACCGCCGCCAGACTCGGCATCACCCGACACGAACACATCAGCCAACACCTACGAAGTCTCCACTGGCTCCCTGTGGAGAAAAGAGTCACTTTCAAAATCCTCACTCACGCCTACAAATGCCTACACAACAACGGACCCAAATACCTCAACGACAGAATCAACTTCCACGTACCCAAAAGAAACCTCCGATCTTCCAACCTCGCACTGGACGAAACCCCGCGCATCCACAGAACAGGCGGAAGATCCTTCTCTCACATTGCAGCCATGACCTGGAACGAGCTACCGGAAGACATCAGAGGCGCCCCCTCCCTGAACACCTTCAGGAAGACCCTCAAGACCTGGCTTTTTGGCTAAACAGATCTGCGGACCCCCCCTCAGCGCCTTGAGACCCTCACAGGTGAGTAGCGCGCTTACAATTCCCTGATTGATTGATTGATTGACCTGCGGGCTGGACCTCATGGGTATAATGTGATAAGGCGAGTCCTTATTCCAGCCTGCATAATTGCAATATAATGCTGGTTCTTGTGTAAGGCCCATTCTGTGGCATACACTTGTTTGACAAATTCAGGAACAACAACAGAGAAGGAAGGTATAATGACATCTTCCCCTAGTGGGACTTTTCTAACAAACTGAGGCGGCCAGTCTATTTCAGCCAACAGAATGTCATAAGTGGCTGTTAAATTTTCCCAGAATATTACTCTAATAGTACACAATATGTCAGCCTGAATTTGAATGTCCAAATCATAAAGTGTCAGGAGGGCTAACCCGCTGACCTGGTGTTTCAACTTAAATGAATTCATTAGTTGCTCTCAAAACCAGAAACTCTTGAAGATTCCAGCAAACATTTTGCCCTCTGCTGCACTGTCTAGCAATGTCAATGCCAACGTCTTGTTCTTAAGAAGCGTTCTCAGTACGTGTGGCATGTTTAGTGGAAATTACTGCCACTTTCTTCTTTCTGAATTGGGGTTTTTGTTGAGGAAGTTTCTCTTACTTTTTTATGATGATGTCAGATCAGTATTGTGAGTTCTTTTTCGGTTTCACATACTCTTCATTCCTGCACTCCTGTCATCCCCCTCTCTCTGAGCATTTGTCGGATGAGTCCTGAAAGGAATGAGAAGGATGTGTATCCGTATACTGACATCTATCAGGCTGTTTGGGTGTATCAGGGCTATGTAAACTATAATATTTTTCAGTGGTCCCCAGTTGTGGTTATCCACCCCGTGTTTTTGTTCTATTATTATTTTTCTGTTTGTCCCAGTATTTTTTTTAGAAGAGTCAGGTGCCTGCTTGGTAGTATCTTTTTCAGAATTGCCTTTGAGCTACAGCTTATAAGGGCTGGTTCCCAGATTATCTCGACCTATAGATGTCTAGGTTTCAGCAATCATTTTTGGTAATTCGCGCTCTTGGTCTGCAACGAGAACATGTGTGATGCATTGGCAGACTGCCAATGCTGCTGCCTCCCCTTTAATATTACTTAAAATAATTGAGGAAACTGAGGCAAACTTTTCAATTAATTTCATCCCCAAACCCAGGACAGCTGCTGCGCTGTATTCATTTTGAATCTGTTTTAGCACCTCAGGCAAAACAGCAATGGATGGTTTACCATGTGTTATGGTATTTATGGCAACAAAGGCTGTGCCCCAAGCTGCACAATCCTCTACTGGGGGAACCATACCAAGTGGTAGACTCATTGTGAAAATTCTATGTTTGTCTCTGGGTCCCGTATGGGGAAACACTGCTTCAAGCTGGTTTCTTTTTTGTGCAGTCCAGAACAGAATTTCCTCCTGTCTGGTGAGAACCTTACCCATAATTGCATTAATAGTGACTGAACTAATTGCAGGCTCAGCTAACTGTGGCTGCACAGCTTGAACAGCCCTAGCTGCGGTAGCTGTTATTGTACGCATTACAAACTGAATTAAATGTCTATATAGTCTAACTAGACCTGTGTGAAGAGCACAGAGGTCTGCAACATTCAATGGTGCTAAGTTTAGGTATAGTGTATAGCCGGCTAGGACTGGCCAGGTCACCCCATCATTGCTGAGGGGACCCAGTTTTACATTGTGCAGTATATGTGGGCGCCTTTGTAGGAGGGTCCCGTTTTACCATCTAACAGACACCCACACCCCATTCTGCAATACCCTTCAAACCTGGCATCCCTAGATAAGCCCCACCACTGAGGCCTAGATAAAGGGTCTTTAAGTTGTCCACGGTCCTTCACTTTCTTACAAATCCACACATAGGCCCAAGTTCACCTTCTCACAGACCTACATACAAGACCAACCATACCTTTGTAAGAGATATGTATAGGCCCAATAGACTTCACTAACCTGACAGCAGAGGCCTGCGCCATCCTCCGCGACAAACTCTCCCCCCCTTGTAAATTTCCACAGTTACGAGAATTAGATTAGCCCACACACGTAGGACATTTTTGGTACATCTGGCGGTTTCACAAGTACATTTGCAATATTTTTAGTTATGAAACTTTCCGCGCTTGCTTAATCGAAGCGGTGAAAGACGGCTACGTGACAAAGAATTAATGTATTAAAATGTTAACTCTGAGTTTTCTTATGGTAAAAATTATCCTTTGTTTACTTTTTGCGGTCAGGAGCACTGACCACCTGTCAAAAGCCCCTAATTTCACCATGATACCACTTCACAGTTCTAAGTGTGGAATTTTCCATAGTTACTGTAAGAGGGCGGTCAAGGGCTGCGTCAGGACCTACGTCAGAGATGATAAAACTTCTGCATTCAAACATATAAAACAGCTGCACCCAGGGTGTGGCTTCGAATTCTCTTCAAACCAGCACCCAGGTGCCGTGTGAGGGTTCCCGACTGATCAATCGCTCCTGACTGGGCCCAGAGCTCCTATTGCCAAGGTGATAATGCTCCTACTTAATGATTTTGCCAATTGACTTTGTCAGTCTATCTGACTTAATAATTTTGCCTTGGCTTTGTCAGATTTTGCCTATTGACTTTGTCAGTCTATCTGACTTAATAATTTTGCCCATTGCCTTTGTCAGATTCTGCCCATTGACTTTGTCAGACTATCTGACTCAATTATTCTGCCTTTTGGCTTTGTCAGATTATTTACTTCAGGTAATCTGTACCCAAGCAATTGCATTTATTTCAGGTTAAATGTGTAGTCTTGAATATTGTTATTTTATCTCAATAAGAAGTTTGTCCTCTGAATGCTATCATTTGTATCACTCTTGAATTCAGGGCTGCCCCTTGATCGGCTGCTCATGGATTAATTTATAGATATACATTTCTGTTTGAATTGAACCAATTGATCTTTAACATTGTTGATGCAGTTATTTCTGATCTTACCCATATGTTGATGGGCAACACTTAAATTGAAGTATTTTCTTTTATGCTTTTGAATTGTTTAATAAACTATGATATTTTAACACATGGTTCTTTCTTGCCAAGTGACCGAGCAAAGTGTGAGAGAGACTCTGAGAGGGGAGAGGTACGCAGAAGAGTGTGACCAACCATAACGTACCCTCTAACAAAGTGGCGATCACGAACGAGGGTCTCGGTCGGCGAGTCATCCACGGTGTGGTCTTGAGACTCACGCACGGGTTTCCCCTCCAGGCTGCACCTCGGATGCTCCGCTGCCCCCGCCCGCCTGGGTAAGTCAGGGATAGTTTTGTTTTTCTTCCTTGAATTTACCTCAGGTTGTGGCTTGTGGGGTGGTCCGTCCCGGCTGTCGTGTCCTCTGGGGTTTCCCTGTGTCTGCTCTCTTGTTCCCCTGTGGCTGACTGTCTTGCCACGACGTCCTCTGTGGCTGGTCATATTTTGTGAGGCATCTTTTTGGTCCTTCCCTCTCTGCTGTCCTATACTTCGTTTTGCTTTCTTTCTGCGTGGGGTCTCTTCACCTTTCTTATTATTCTGTTGCCATATGAGTCGTGTATTTGCCTTTTTTCATGTATATTGTTATTTGAGGTATTTGCCGCATAATTTGTGTGTTTATTTTTTAGTGTGTTTATTTTTAATTGTATGGCTTGAGGTTTGAGTCCTGTGCCGAGTCTCTCCTATGTGACTGGCCGAATTCTGGCATGTATTGGCTGCTTAATACATGCATTTGAGATATTTACCGCATAATTTGTATGTTTGGTTTTTCTTTCGGTTTTGCCATTTGTGGTTGCTATTTGGGGTTTGAGTCCTGTGCCGAGTCTCTCCTATGTGACTGGCCGAATTCTGGCATGTATTTGCTGCTTGATACATGCATTTGAGATATTTACCGCATAATTTGTATGTTTGGTTTTTCTTTCGGTTTTGCCATTTGTGGTTGCTATTTGATGTTTGGGTCCTGTGCCAGCTCTCTTATGTGACTGGCCGCATTTTGGCGTGTGTTTGCTGCCTGATACATGCATTTGAGGTCTTTACCGCATAATTTGTGTGTTTGTTTTTTTTCGATTTTGCTTTCAGTAGTGGCTGATATTTGGGGTTTGCGTCGTGTGTTTGTTCTCACTTGGTGAGTTTCTCCGTGGCTGGCTGCCCACATTCTGGTATGCGGTGGTCATGCATTTGTGGTTCTGAGGTTCTTTGGTTTCAGTGACTGTTGTCCTGCCCTCGGGTCCTCTTGGGGTGTGGTCTGCCCACCGTTGTAGGTGATGTTCATGGGTGTATTCACACATTCATTCTTCACCCTCTCTGATTGGTCCCTTTCTGTCTCTCTCCTGCACTGCTTGGGTACTCTTCTCTTTCTGTCTCTTAAGTTTTTTTCGGTCTCTGGTAGGCGCTTTTCTCATTTGTTAGCTGCGCCACTCCGGATTGAGGAACTTCCTGTTTCAGATCGTTTGTCACTTTCTGTCGTGCCTTCAGCCTTCTTCGGCTCTCTGCCTTCGCAGAAAGAGGAAGTCTCTGTCGGCCGATCGCAGCTGCCCTGCAGCTCTCCCTAGCCCCGCCTTTTCTCTTTGTTTCCTCGCACTCTGCTCTTCCTCACATTGATGGTTTTCGTTTTTCTTCAGAAATGCATTTCATTTATTTAATAATTGTTTATTTTTTGTTCATTGTGTCTGTTTTTTGTGTCTCATCTTTTTGATGATAGTTCTGCCTGTTGTTCCACGCTAGCCCCCCCAGTTGTTGCCGTTCTGCCAGCTCTACCGAACATAGCCGAGTGGCAGACTGCCAGTTACTTTGGTGCTCAGTTGCCCACACACACACTTTCTTCGGTATGGTTTAGCGGCGACTGCGCTAGGGAGCTGTTGTCTGGATTGCTTTGCCTTTTTAATTTTAGCTGCGATCCCGCTAAGTAGTTGCATTATTTTTCGGCCCTCATTGCACGCACTTTGCGCCTCTTTTCTGTCTCTCACACATTTTGTCTGCCTCTTGCCTTGCGTCAAGTGGTAGCCAAAAGGAGGGGTGGAGGTGTATCCCCACTCCTCTTGTATTGGCCCCTTTTTATTACCCCGTTATGTCCCTTGACCCCCCACAGATCATAAGTCTTCTCATTCATTCAGTCCGTGGTACGGCCACTGCTGTCTATCACACCTCCCTGGACCGCTTTACCCCTCTTACACGCCATCAAAGTGACATTCTTGCAGCCGCTTGGAATACTTTAGGGGTCACCTTTACCCCCACCACTGAGCTACGCCTTGCCCTTCTGTCTCTCGTAGACTATCCGCCCTCATTTAACGTCTCCTCCCAGCCACTGCCTCCACCAGATACCACCCGCCCGGATCTGCTGTGGCCTGGCCATTCCTCTAATTCCTCTTCATCCTCCCCACCCTCATTGAGTTCCTCTGTTTACTTTGCTAATTCTCCCCCGTCATTCACACAGACGACGAGTCTAACTCCGCACATTCTACGGCACTTTCTGAAGAAGCAACACTCCCTCGTCTTTCCGCTCCTGCATCTCCCACAGCATCAGCATCTAGTAGTGCTCACCCTCAATCATTGTCTTCTGCTGATGAGTCCCCACTCCTTGTGGCACTCCTGCAGGACTACTCAGTAGACCTACAGGTCCCTGCACCTGACGTTCCCACTGCGCAACCCCCGACTTGTCCATCTCCGCACTTCCACTCATTATAGGGAATGAATGACCCATCCCCTGATACTACAGCCTCTCCCATCATCGTGTATTTAGTGAACAACAACGTGGTAGGTCTCTCCACTGGTCACCCATCGTCCTTTTGTTACGTCACACCTTTAGCAAACACTGTCCTTCTCACTATATTTCAAGCCCTAGGGATCGATTATACTCAAGCACAGCAAATAACGCTTTCGCTTGCACCAGCTTTTCCACACCCCATTGTCACTAAAGTCAAAGAACAAAAACATTGCAAGCACTGACACTTTAGGAAACACTCTAAGTCTCTTCAATTATTATTAGTCCCCATGAACAGGATCCTGAGTACCTCTGTTCATAAAACAAAAGATTATATTTACATACGCATTCGCTTAATAGCACCAGGCTTAGAGATACCTACTACCTTAACATCATCCTACCCCCGCAACCCACTGCAGAGCAAGATCATTGCATCTCTCTCTGACAACCAACTCCAATTTCCTGATTTCTCCCCCAACGGGATATACACCGGACCAGACGAACAGGACTTGAGGAAAGCACTGTGTCACTTTATTATTAGCGCCATAGGAGAGGAGCTAGTAGAAGACGTCCCTACCCCTACCCTTGACACTCACTCTCCTACCGCTGAATACTCGCCTGACATCTAAGTGCATCCCTTTCCAACAAAAATTGACTTTCATCCTCAAACACATTGTATTTTTAAAACAACATTCATGAATGGCATTTTGAGCTCTACTGTGTATAAAACTTCTACCCACTTTCACATCTTCTTCATTATACGTCCCCATGGATCGCTACTGACTGCCATATTATCTAGCACATGGCCAAGGCACCCACTCCAGAGTTATATTGCTGAAGCCTGCTTTGACGGCCAGCTTCGCTTCCCTCTTTATACTTCAGCACAAGAGCGGGACCTACAGGACGGGGTATATGACATTGTCATTCAGGCAGTACAGCAAGAACTCATCAGAGACATTGTCCCTAGCACCTGAGAAAAAGCGCTCCTGTAATTTAGGCCTTGCCTGAAGCGCCTACGATTACGCATACCCAAATGGCGACTCCACTCCAACATGTCTTAAGAACATTTGGAGGTCAAGAACACCATATCTCAAAGCACTGCCGTGAGCTTCATAAGCATACGACAAAGATGACTCATCCTTGGCCGTCAGAGGGAAGCTTTGACCCTATAATATTGGAGCATGCCACCACCTTTCTAGACACAAAGTACTCCGGTACTAAACTACAGAAGAGAAAGGCTACTTTAGACCTTTGGCGCATTTTTAAAGATAAGGTTCAAACACACTCTGACCCCACATCACCGGTTGTACCCAATGCTCCGCCCCCACCACCTTATCACGTTAGCGGTATGTATACTGAGATGACTAATAAGGAGCAATTGGAACTACCAGTCACCACTAATGAGTCCCCGGCTGCAGGTTTTCAGCCATTATCCAACGAGGCATCTTCCTCACCGCACCTCGGCCCAGAATTACACGTCACACAGGTTGAGGAATTTCAGGCTTCCCACACGTCACCTAGTCACCCGTACCACCACATGAACAGACCACTGACCCCACCCATGCCCCCCGGGGATGTATACCCCGACCTGACAGACCTGCGCAGCATACACCTGCCTCTCCCCAACGGTACAGTAAGGGAGACAGCGGTATCAGGGATCCCAGGCTTCATAGATGCACAGCTATCACTAAAATTTACACCAACAGTCAATACTGCACACCCCCGCCCAGGTGAAGACGATGAGGAAGGCTCTAACTCTGTCTCTCAGACATCATCTCGCCACTCGCATGACTCCATCTTTCAAGCCCTGCCCTGTCCCTCGCGTTCACCTGTTATTGTTACCCATGATCTCAGCACTAAACAATACTCTAAATCAAACCCCTTCCGTGACATTGACACTCAACAACAACATGACCCCAATATATTTCACCACACCAATACACACCTGGTTTCAAATTCGCACCCCCAATTGCAAAGTAACATGCCTTTCATGGCTGCTGCCCCCATGCTGAGGTACCAGGATCTGGCCTTATGACAGAGCAGCGGCAGCTCATTGAGTTCCCCAAACCACCATTGCTGTGCATAACTGAGGGACAGCATGCCCCCTCACAGGTCTTCCCTCCTCATATGGCAATTATAGACAAAATGCAGACTTGAGCAAAAGCACCAGCCTGGAAAGTATTTCACCACAGCACCTTGAAGAAGAACAGTCATACATGCATCAATCACCTAGCCACACAGAACAGATAAAAACAATGAGACGCTTGTCATTTAAATTAGAGAACATGAACAAAAGCATTACAGACATGATCACTAAGGCCAGCTCTCCAGCACCACCCTCACCCACGCGACACCACCTCGTCCAGCACCACCCACAGACAATTATCAGCGGGAATGGGGAAGGGAATGTGCAATATCTCCATGAGGAGCGTCCCCACCACTGTGGCGCTGCCGCCTCTGGAATGACACAAACAGTCTCCAACACACACCAAGCCCACCAATCCCCAACAGCATTAGAACGGGAGAAGACACGCCCACTGGTGCTAGTAGGCCACAATCCACTGTTTGGTGAGATCCCAATATATTGTGAACACCCACAGGAACAAGACCCAGTGGTAAGAAGGAAGGAAAGGACCACCGAGGCACAGAGACTTAAAATCTTGGGGACACATGGACGCCCCGACGACATACTATATGACGTCTCGGGCTCCGCTTCCTTACGCACCATTAGGATGAAAAATAGACGTAACATGATGTATCTCAGTAGACCACTTCCACCAAAAGCTAGTAATGACCTCACTCCCAATGAGATAGTGACATTGGGGGAAGGTTCAGATTATGCAGTTAACCCTTTTACAGACGATTTGGCAGGTTGGTCAGAGCCCTTGGCGCCACAAATGCGCCCTTGGCCAAGGGAAGGCTCTTTTGAACCTCAGTACATGGCCACAGCAGTTGAATGCATCCTCAAAGGATTAGGAGATCAGGATTGGGACTATGACTACATGAGGGAGAGCTTCAAAGTCTGGCAGAGATATGCTCGCCAGTATGATTCTACAGGACCCACAGCGCAACGCCCTGGGGTAACACGCCAGATGCCACTGCTCTATAAAAACATCATTGATCCCCCCATCTATATCCCCTGGTCTACATTAGACAAAGAAAATGTCAAAAAGCTGCTCCCACCCCTCACAGAGGGTGCGGGAAAATGGATTGCAGCTTTTGAAAATTGCACCACAGGCCAAATCATAGCAATCGGAGATGTAAAAAGCCTGCTGATCTCCCTCATTGGAGAAGATGCAGAAGATCTTTTATACGTATTCATAAAAATCTTACCAAAACAAACACCAAACATGATGGTGTTTCCTTCAACGAGATTAGAACAGTAGCATGGGCTGAGTTGCGCAGGAAATTCCCTGATGTTCCTGACATTGGGGCTCTGTTGTCACAGACTATGCAACCAAATGAGGACCCTGCCAACTATCTTTCTAGAATGAAAGAAAAGTGGCACCAGGAGTTAGGGCAACGATGGGACGCAAATGGAGGATATGGGAGACTATTTTACCACACAGTAAAGAAAGGTTTGCCAACTGAAGTGCAGGAGAAATTAGATGGCATTGTAGCAATGGAATGCAAGCCATGGGCAGAGATACAAGATCACATTGTACATTACTGTAAAAAGAGACAGGAACAGGAGAAGACTAGACAGCTGGCAATAGAGAATGCCGCTGCCAAACTAGTACAGCAGAAACTAAATAAGAAAAAAGATAATGTTGACACAGTCATGCTCGCGGCACCCGTCACTCAAATGACAGCAGTAACATCATTCCCTCAGGCTGCCATAAATGCTCTTGCAGGCAATACCCAACTTGCCCCTCAGCAGGTACAAGCACCACCTGCAGTACAGTACATACAAGCTCAACCCCAACAAGCCATACAGTATGTCCAGCAGCCACAACAGGCAATGACACAGTACATGCCAGCACCACCTGCGTACAGCACCAACATACAGCCCTATTACAATAACAGACCAAACATGAACTGGAACACGGGTGGACAAGGAAGGGGGCGAGGGATGGGACAGCAAAGGTTTCCACAACAGCCAGGACAAGGGGCACCACCAATAATCTGTTACTATTGCCAGAAACAAGGCCATATCCAGAGAGACTGTAACAGTAAAAAGCGCGATATGGGTCAGCAATATATGCGTCCTGGTTACCAAGCACAGGTACCATTCCAACAACAACAGCGCACACAGCCACCCCCCCAGCAGCCCCAAGTACTATACTCATATGTGCAACCAACACAGCAACAGCAAGTGCAGCTCCAAGCGCCCCCAATGCTTCAGGTTCAGCCAGCGGTCCAACAAATGCAGATTCCAATGCAACAGTTACAGCCACAGCAACAGCCTACTTACCAGATGGTCCCCCAAACACAAAACAATGTGCCTCTAGGAGGAACAATTGTTGCCTCCAGCAACCCCTTTACTCAGGGCACCATCCAGCAATATCAGCATGGAGGATACACTGGCTAGGACAGCCCACAGACAACTCTTGTGTGCCCAATTTTGTCATGCACAAGCAATACTGAAGAGGACCCTATTGCAAGTGTTATGATAAATAACAAAATATACAGTTTTCTTGTTGACACAGGTGCCACATACTCCTGCATTACAGGTGGCCCTCTGCCCATTTCAACCAAAACAGCGGACACACAGGGATTTTCTGGGGCAATAGCAAGGGTCCCCTTCACCAAGCCAGTCTCAATGGAGATAGGAGGCCATACAGTGGAGCAGCCTCTGCTCTATTCACCCAGCTCCCCAGTCAATCTTTTAGGACGCGACCTCATGGCCAAACTAAACATGACCATCCACTTTGATGACAATGGAACAATGATTTGCTCCATTCCAGGTACTCCACTAACTAGGATGATGGCAGTCACTGCACAGTCTTCCTTAGATAGCCAAGTCAGAGCACGCCCAGTCAATGAGCAGGCCTTCTCTGCAGCTGTCCACACAATTGTCGCCACCACTCCCGAATTACGAGGTCGCACAGTTCAGCTACCAAAAGAATTTCTCTTTAGACCCCAAGTACCAGACTCACCGGCATTAGATAAAAACTTGATTTTTGACATCTGCGCCCTTGAAATAACACCCACCTATGGTGCTTTCCTGGCATGCGATGACAATGCCCACACATGGGCTTGTGTCATCTTCCTTGAACAGGAAGGATTGGTCAGACACATTTCAGATGCTCAGCTATTTGGATCCCCTGAGGAATATTCTAAAACGGAGATTATCTATGATAACAATGTGCCCGTCTCAGTGATAATGGAAATTAGAACACCAACGATCACCCCCGACTATGATTCTGTGCGAGAAGCCGATTTGGCTCAGGTACCAGCACATCTTTGGACAACAGGCCCAAATGATGTGGGCCTTATTAGATCTGCCAGGCCATTTAAGATAACACTCAAACAAGGTGCTATCCTGCCCAGAATAAAACAGTACCCCTTGTCTAAAGCAGCAGAGGAGGGCATAGCCCCCACTATACAGGCATTACTAGAACAGGGAGTAATTTATCCTTGTATCTCTCCGTGTAACACAGCCCTTTTTCCTGTGAGGAAGGGGAAGACAAATCAATGGCGTTTGGTACACGATCTTCGCGCAATTAACAGCATAGTAGTACCAGAATTCCCTATTGTCCCAGACCCCTCTGTCATTCTCACCAATGTCCCCCGGATGCACAGTACTTTTCTGTCATCGACCTGAAAAATGCCTTTTTCAGCATTCCTTTGCACCCAGACAGTCAATACCTCCTGGCGTTCTCATTCAGAAATGTGCAATTTTCGTACACAAGGTTAGCTCAAGGGTACTGTGAGTCCCCTAGTGTTTTTAACAGGGTCGTCAAAGAAGACTTGTCCAATTTCCAATGTAACAGCACCTTACTGCAATATGTCGATGACATACTGCTTTGCAGCCCCACCGAACAGCAATGCAGGAAAGACACCATCCTCTTACTCACCACGCTGGCACAAAGAGGATATAAAGTTGACAAACAAAAATTACAGTATTGTCAGGAGGAGGTACACTACCTAGGACAGCTACTGTCTGCATCAGGCAGGCGAGTGACTCCAGGTCGAGTTGAGGCAATAAAAGGCACTCCTGAACCCCAGACAGTTAAGGACATGCAAAAATTCCTCGGCTTGGTTAATTATGTCCGCCAATGGGTTTTTGATTTCGCAACAATAACTGCCCCATTGCTGAAAGCTGTGAAAATGGGCAAAGACAGACATAATAAAATTGAATGGACACCTGAAATGAGAACAGCCTACACCCAGCTCAAAGATGAGATAACAAATGCACCAGTGTTAGGATCACCTGATTACACAAAAGAATTCTACCTCTTCACTCACTGTGATGGGTTAGTCATGACAGCAGTACTCACTCAAAAATACCCCATGGGCCATAAGCCAATTGCTTATTTCAGCGGAATGCTGGACTCTGTCATGAAAGGCCATTACCCTTGCGAACAGGCCCTTGCTGCCGCAGCATTTGCTGTTGAAAAAGTACCCCCATTGTAATGGGTTCCCCACTAACAATGTACACTGAACATGCTGTTTTTGCAATAATACAGAAAGCTAAAACAACACTGACAACGCAAAGAGTGTCAGGCTACGAAGTCATACTGTCATTACCTTCTCTGAAAATTGTCAAATGTCACACCGTAAACCCCGCCACATTTTTTGCCCATCCAATTGCCACCTCAGATGATGACAACCATGATTGTGCCACTTATTCACCAGATGAGTCAGGAGCAGCCAAAGAAGATCCCTTACCAAATAGTACTGTATACTTTGTTGATGGCTCCTCTACCATTGATCAAGAAACAGGCATAAGATACACAGGAGCAGCAGTAGTTAAAGCACAGCAAAATGACTCCTCCGATTCCTTAGACATCGTACAGCAGCTTACGCTCCCACCACATTACTCTGCCCAGGCAGCTGAACTAGTAGCACTCATAGCTGCCCTAAACATTGGAGCTGAGGACCGCATTACAATTTATTCAGATTCTGCATATGTCACCACAACAACTCACTCCAGCATCCTCCGCTGGAGAAGGCGCGGCTTCCTTAAATCAGATGGTACACCTGTCATTCACAAAATGTTACTTGAAGAACTTATTGAGGCCCTTACACTACCAGCTGAAGTAGCCGTAGTAAAATGCACAGCGCACACTAATGGCCAAGATTTTGTTTCCAGAGGTAACGCTCTGGCTGATTGGGCAGCTAAAGCTGCAGCCAGAGGCCCTACAGTAACAGGCCCCTCAATCCAAACAGCACCGGAAGTCCAACTTGCCCCTATTCTCTTATCGCAAACAGTACCTCCAACAGAGCACGACACCAGCAGTGAACACAGTTCAAACACATCACCCCAATTACCAACACCATTTGATATTGACAAAACGCGACAATACGATCATATTGCACAACTACACCTCAGAGAAATGCAAGAAAGTGCACCAGATCAAGAGAAAGAGTTATGGAAGAAGAGGGAGTACAGCAGGACTCCGCCGACTTCGTATACAGACAAACAGTAACAGG
This sequence comes from Calotriton arnoldi, assembly GCA_963921515.1. Classification (NCBI taxonomy): domain Eukaryota; kingdom Metazoa; phylum Chordata; class Amphibia; order Caudata; family Salamandridae; genus Calotriton; species Calotriton arnoldi. Next base: position 100,802 of record CAWUFW010005003.1, on the reverse strand, counting down.
GAAACCTGTGATGCCACAGGCTTTGTTACAAGTGGCATTAGATCAACTCCACCTTCCCACACATGTCACCCGAGACAATATGTCCATCACCTTGCAAACAGACTGGTTCATCCCCAATGCCTATGAGCAGATACAATTGTATGTTAATAAATGTCTCATTTGCCAACAATACTCCCCAGCCCCTACGCTCAAAACCGTTGCCTCTACAATTCCTAGACCATCAGGCCCCTTCAAAGAATTGCACATTGACTATGTCGATATGATCGATCGCTGCCAAAATTATCGCTATCTCATTGTGGTAGTATGTCCATTCTCACGCTGGATCGAAAGTGGACCTTGCGTCCACTGCGATGCCAAAGCAGCTGCCACATTTCTATTACGTGATGTCATTACTCGCTGGGGCATCCCAGACTCCATCCGGACCGATAACGGAAGTCATTTTTCAAACGCCATCTTTTCCTTCCTGACCACAATGCTAGGCATCAAACACAAGCTGACCTCAGCTTACCACCCACAAAGCAACGGCATTTGTGAGCGCCTTAACGGCCTGCTCAAAAACAAAATAAGTAAGATAAGTGCCACAATAGGAAAGAAATGGCTTTATTGCCTGCCCATAGCACTGTTTGCACTAAGAAACTCCCCAAGTTCGGATCATCACCTCACACCCCATCAGCTTGTCACTGGACGATCCATAAATGTAACAGTTCCATCCACACGCCCCAAATTAGATAGTGAGTCATCATCTGAGATAGTTAAGGCAGAACTCTACCACTATCTGTGCCAACTAACCAGCGCAGCGCAGTTCCTTTCTATCCAGATATCCAAGAGAAAGGGGAAGGGCCCCACCGATCCTGAGCTCCCACCAATCTGTCCCGGGACGCAGATCTTCATTCGGAAAACGTCAGACGCTGGAAGGACCCTAAATTCGAGGGCCCATTCAAGGTGATCGACTCGTCACCAACTGCAGTACGAATAGCTGAAAGAAAAGCATGGATCCATCGCAGTCACGTCCGCTTGGACCCCGCACCACCTCCGCCAATCGACTAGAGGAGGGACAGGACATACCCTTGGTACAGCTCCACCAAGACAGCGGGTTTCCATCCTCCTTTGATGATGAAGATAATGACCGCCATGAGCATAATATCGAGGACCTTAATGGAAATGCAAAGTTATGTATTTTATTTGTTTTAACATTTTGCCTTTTTTCCACTATAACGTTGGCCGCACTTAATTGGTATCTGTTTTATATTGTAACTTTTAAGCCACATCTCTCTGCTAATATTACTGCACCATTCTCAAAACAACCAGTTGTGCCAGAAATTACAGAAATTACAACTGCACAAGAACACTCCCCGCACCACACTGAAGATCCATCACTTCCACAGTATACCACTGGTAGCGCACACACTAGTACACACCCCACACGCATAGCTACTGCTTCAGACCCAAGTATTACTACTACTCCGTGGGATAGGCTCCTAGAGATTACAGTAGGTCCCCCAGTGAACCGCAGTCCCAACTCCCGCAACATTCGCAGATTTAGAAGAGGTAGACCAAGGTTCTGGAGGAGTCATAGACCAACAAGAGATAATGACAAACAAGATTTGGCCACCGCTCTCCAGGACACGATGGTCCACATTGCACGCCAACATCCCAGACCTGATTTCCACTCCATACGTCCTGACACACTTAATAAAGACCATGAAGCCCATAGTGCCCTGCTAGATAACATGTGGTACCGGCACATGTCTCAAATAGGGAAAAAGGTAACAAAAGAAGCATGCTTTGTGTGCTCACACATCCCGCATGCAGTTGGCGCAGACAAAATGGTGTTCCCACAAGAAATACCACCCCCAACGGCCAAATGCCTCCTCCATTTGTTTCTTTGCCGTATCTACGGCCAAATACAGCTTTTCTCAGCAGAGATAGACACTGTGTTTGTAAACACCACCGCGTGGGATTCTAACTATCTAACACACATGGTTGTCACTGATGCATTGCAATTCGAGACAGAAAATAAGAATTTGTATAGATGGGAATCACCTAGATGGGAGACACCGCTCACAACTCATGAGCATGAATTCAAAGCATCAGGGTTTTTATGTTCACATCCCCCCGGCACTATGTAAGGAGACAATAAACAAACAACTCCATAACAAACCCCCGATACACGAAAATAACAGTTCACACGTTGCCAACTGTCCATGTCAATATAGGTCTGTGCTGCTCTTGCAGGCCCATGTGTATTTTGATAACAAATGGCACGGCCCAGACGCCCTGGTATGTAAGGCAGCTTCCTTGGGAGAACCCTTTGCAAAAACAGAATATCAACAGAATATTGATTGGGATGTTGAGACTCAGTGTGAGGAGGTGTGGGCAGAGGAAACTAGACGGTACACCTTTGGGAAGGGAACAGCTTACAAATGGAAGAGAGCATATAAACTAAAACATCCTCTTCTTTGCTTCCTAGGTAACGGTACTCGCCCTGTGGGCAGCAACACAAACTGTAACACAACAATTTTTAATTTGGACCTCCAAGACGGCACCGCCAGCCTCATGGACATCTTTTGGGCATGTGGAGAACGCATCTACCCCCAGTTGCCTCCTCGATGGAAGGGCCTATGCACCATGGTTACCATGCACGAGCTGCATCTCGTTGTCCCGGCATCCAACATCTCTCAAGTATTTGAGCACCCCATGACAAATGACGTCACCCTGCTTCACCGGCACCGACGGAAGGCTCAATACTTCGCTAACGATGCCTTCGCCGAAATTCCTGAAGAATTTCGCCTGTTCAATGGTGCCCAGGAATTCTTTGGAGGCCTGTGGCCCCTTTGGCAAACATCAGCTAATGCCCGGTGGCTACAGGTCACACGATACGAACTAATGACTCTGATAAATAACACCCGAGATGGGTTCAACGCCATACAGGAAGAGTTAAGGCCTTTAAGGCTTATGGTTCTAGAGCATAGATATGTTCTAGATCAACTCACAGCTATGCAGGGTGGTGTATGCAGTGCCATCGGAAAGAGCTGCTGCACTTTCATACCGGCTAATGATGCCGCAAACGGGTCGCTCGCTAAGGCCATTGAGGACTTGGGCAATCTGGGAAAAAAGATGCGTGACGAAAGCGGTGCCGCTGCAGATCCTACCACGGACTGGTTCAACTTGAACTGGATGCCTTCATGGCTATCTGCTATCTTGAAAATTGTGCTACCTATTTGTTGTGTTGTCCTGTTAATGTGTTGCGGTGCACAGCTAGTAATTAAATGTGTCAACAGATGCAGCACCAAAGCAGTAGGAATGAATTACGTTCACACTGGAATTAATAACAATGCACAGTATCAGGACATGGACCGTGCTCCCGGGGATGGGAATGGGCAGATCCATGTGCAACTCTTAGAACAACCTGCCCCTCATGCCTCTTCAAACACACCTACAGCTCCACCGGTTCCACCACCTAGATACGCCTTAAGGGAGGAGCATGACATTAACGGGTATGAGGAGTTAGCTCCCGAGGATGGGGGAGAATACGTTACTATAACACCAGAATTGCCACCACAGACAGCATGCATGTATATTAGTGACCCACTCGGTATGCACCAAGCCCCTGAGGGTCCAGCAAAGTACTGTGTCACAGACGTGTTCAATAATGAACAAGAGAAGGGATGTGTAGGAGGGTCCCGTTTTACCATCTAACAGACACCCACACCCCATTCTGCAATACCCTTCAAACCTGGCATCCCTAGATAAGCCCCACCACTGAGGCCTAGATAAAGGGTCTTTAAGTTGTCCACGGTCCTTCACTTTCTTACAAATCCACACATAGGCCCAAGTTCACCTTCTCACAGACCTACATACAAGACCAACCATACCTTTGTAAGAGATATGTATAGGCCCAATAGACTTCACTAACCTGACAGCAGAGGCCTGCGCCATCCTCCGCGACAAACTCTCCCCCCTTGTAAATTTCCACAGTTACGAGAATTAGATTAGCCCACACACGTAGGACATTTTTGGTACATCTGGCGGTTTCACAAGTACATTTGCAATATTTTTAGTTATGAAACTTTCCGCGCTTGCTTAATCGAAGCGGTGAAAGACGGCTACGTGACAAAGAATTAATGTATTAAAATGTTAACTCTGAGCTTTCTTATGGTAAAAATTATCCTTTGTTTACTTTTTGCGGTCAGGAGCACTGACCACCTGTCAAAAGCCCCTAATTTCACCATGATACCACTTCACAGTTCTAAGTGTGGAATTTTCCATAGTTACTGTAAGAGGGCGGTCAAGGGCTGCGTCAGGACCTACGTCAGAGATGATAAACACTTCTGCATTCAAACATATAAAACAGCTGCACCCAGGGTGTGGCTTCGAATTCTCTTCAAACCAGCACCCAGGTGCCGTGTGAGGGTTCCCGACTGATCAATCGCTCCTGACTGGGCCCAGAGCTCCTATTGCCAAGGTGATAATGCTCCTACTTAATGATTTTGCCTATTGACTTTGTCAGTCTATCTGACTTAATAATTTTGCCTATTGGCTTTGTCAGATTTTGCCTATTGACTTTGTCAGTCTATCTGACTTAATAATTTTGCCTATTGCCTTTGTCAGATTCTGCCCATTGACTTTGTCAGACTATCTGACTCAATAATTCTGCCTTTTGGCTTTGTCAGATTATTTACTTCAGGTAATCTGTACCCAAGCAATTGCATTTATTTCAGGTTAAATGTGTAGTCTTGAATATTGTTATTTTATCTCAATAAGAAGTTTGTCCTCTGAATGCTATCATTTGTATCACTCTTGAATTCAGGGCTGCCCCTTGATCGGCTGCTCATGGATTAATTTATAGATATACATTTCTGTTTGAATTGAACCAATTGATCTTTAACATTGTTGATGCAGTTATTTCTGATCTTACCCATATGTTGATGGGCAACACTTAAATTGAAGTATTTTCTTTTATGCTTTTGAATTGTTTAATAAACTATGATATTTTAACACATGGTTCTTTCTTGCCAAGTGACCGAGCAAAGTGTGAGAGAGACTCTGAGAGGGGAGAGGTACGCAGAAGAGTGTGACCAACCATAACGTACCCTCTAACACTTGGAACCAATTCTGATGTTCCTGATATGTTAATGGTATTTCTAAATCTTCATAAGCTCTGTATTGACATGGTAATGAAGCTGGAGTGTACTTGTGTAAATGTCTGTGAAGAGCCATCGACTGCAGGAAAGTAAACCCAATAGTAGAATACCTATGTTTCGTATGCTTCGTGGGCCTCAAACAGGGAGCCCTTGTGGTAGTAATAATGCTGTAAAAGCATGTCTGCAGTTAACAGGAATTATAGCTGCTGGAGCCATATTTAATTAATGGAATTCAAAGAAAGGAAAATACTATAGTGGGTTAACACTTTTAAGGTTAAAGCTTGAACAACCTACAGGCTAAAATAGGAGTATCCTATTAAGCTGAGGGGGATTAATCCCTAACACCACAGATGTATCCGTATGAGGTGAAATGGAATCCTTTGGCACACACAAGAACTACTCAGGAGACCCATTAAATAAGTGCCTGACCTAGAACATTATTTGCACCATGTTATACGGTTACAACGAATTAAGTAGGACTGTGTATCTGGACAACATATACTTCAAAATATGGGAACTTCAAAATCAGGAAACATTGGCCTGGTTCCTAGCTGGCTCACAGTGCCCCCCCAAACCCTTAACCTTACCAGGGTACCAGATGGTATCAGCAACCTCGAATATGATGACTCTTTATTACCCAAGGAAGTTGTGGAAACAGATCCACCCTTTGGTCGTTTACTTTTGCATGCCCAAGGTAAACACAAGAAATATACAAACTGACTTTTCAAACATTTGTTGAAACAGTCGTATTCTTGTATAGAAAGCTTGCGCTCCAATTATTAGGCAGAAGGAAAACAAAGCATGGTAACCAGCATTACTAGAATGGTGGAAAAGATAAACAGTTCAACCATTATAACATTACTATGTGATTATACTCCTACCTAACACTACCTCTACTATGGAGAGGATAGTGCGAGTACCCTCTGCCAGATCCATTGGGATAGCCTAATCCCCCATACCTGAGTATGATGTGTCAGGAAGCAGGCCTGCATAGAACAGGCTATTGTCCTTTGCAGGATTGAGGTCAGAGTCAGCAGGACAGCATCTAAGTCACAGTGCGTTGCATTCCAGGACAATCCCAGAAGAAGTGCTCCTCTGCCAAATGTAGCGCAGAGGCTGTTTCTAAAATAAAAGAAGCACTGTTCCAATCGCACTGTGTCAAAGGTGCAGAGCTGATGCAATAGTTTGTCTGGAGCCTTAGCGCTCTCTCCAACCAGACAACTAAATACAAGGGCATCGCATTCCATGTACCTAGTCTTGGACAGAGTGTACAAATAACATGATAATAATACTTACTGAGCAATGAACTGCATGTAGAATAGCTTCTAAGGATATTATCATGCAAGTGTAAAGCATATAAAAAGTCACCATTAGAAAACGATGTCAAGCTAAAACGTGAAATTAAAATAAAGCCTCGGAGCTCGCCTTATTGTACATCACAACAAAACTCATCTATGAAGTGGAAAAAAACTTGAAATTTGACCAGTCAGGTTTGAAGAATATGTTCTTTATAATATTTGTAGACATATTTGAGCACTGCTCCATCACCATACTTTTTAATGTAGCACCTTGTATTTGCTGCCACAGGATATAGGAAAACACTTGGATTTCATTTACTTATTCTTGGTCCCTCATTGTACTGTTAACATTGATTGCGTATTGAGGAACTTTTATGTTTCCTTAGACACTCTTGTTACAGATAGTCTCCTAGACCACTGACCCACGAGCTTTAACACTTACAGATTCACTGAGAAGAAACCACGGTTTAATTCTGGATCATGGAGCTGTGGCTGCCTCTCCCCGTTTCTGAGCTGTACTGTCTGCATCTTATGTACTAACTCAGAGAATTTCCAAGTAAAGTGTATGCACTTTAGCCTGCGCACTGTCTTAACAAGCAAGGGCAAAGCCAATAGGTCTGGCATTGGCCGCCAGCCTTTTGGCAATTCTTGTTTTTGTTTTGCAAATAATATTGTTTGGGAATATGCCGAGCCCTGATCAATCTAAAAAAATATAACTTGCTACAGACAAAAGTGTTTTTTTGTCTAGAAAAATCATTACCATAGTACTCCCAGGCACTGAAGGGAGCTACTTTGTGTGTCGATGTATTCCTTGTGAAAGGGAGGCATGCGATAACTCGTAGTGAAGCCAGTCAGGCCGAAGTGGGCTGGAGCGGGTGAACAAAAAATGTGAATGACACCAACCACAGACTAATGGATGAAGTCTGGCTGAAACCCCTACTGGTAATTATGTTATACACATAATTTTAGTAAAATCAAAAGGTTTTGGCTTACACAGACCTAAAAAGTCAGCCAGTTTGGCATTGCCTGCAAGCCTCCTGCCTTTAAGAAAGAAAGAAACAACCAAACAAAGACAGAAAAGAGAAAACAAAGATAGAAAAGAGAAATAAGAAAGAAGAAAAGATAGAAGGAAAGAGAAGGAAGCAAAGAGAGAAGAAAAGATGAGAAAGAAAGAAAGAGAAAAAGAAAGAAATTACAAAAGATAGAAGAACATAGGAAGGAAAGGAATTAAGAAAGAAAGAAGGGGAGAAAGAAAAAAGTAAAAAGAGGATAACTTCATACAGAACATTTTCAAATGGAGACAATCTTGTATGCCGTGAAATTACAGGTCAGAAAAGCAAAACTCTCCAAAAGGAATTTACAACAGCATTGGCAAGAGATGGGATCTGATAAAGATGGAATGTACATCAGAAGTGTCCTGCTAACACAGCAGGCTCTAAACACAAAGGCAACACTAAAGTAATTACAAAGTAGCAACAAAAACCTGGCACTGAAGGAAACTAGCTTATATGCTGATGTGCTCCTTGTGAGAGAGCAAAATGCAGTCACTCAAAGTGAAGTTAGCCAGTGGCTGAAGTAGGCTGACCTATTGTCCCATGCTGTATGCTGCAGTGGATGGAAGCAAAACGTGAATGACACAACAGCAGACCAATTGGTGAAGAGAGGTGCTTGAAAGCCCCTTTGTTGAAGAATATTATACATGTTAATTAAAATCAAAAGGTCTTGGCTTATGAAAGACCTAAAAATGGAAGCACAGTTATACTCCACGCAATGGCACACATTTATGATAAAGGCCTCATTCTCATTGGGTGAGCAAGGAATATTCAGATGGATCAGTAACATAGCTGTGTTTACCTATGTAAAACATCAATGCATAGTCAACATTTATAAACATTTAGGAACTTTTATAAAATACTCGGTTGAAGAAAAGGTAGAAGGAGATAAAGAAGTTTGGTGTCCTGTGTGAGAAGTTGGCCTGGCATATGCTGTCCACTAATTATAGTGGGCACCTTGCACCAGTCCAAATCGACTCTTATGGTAGGTAGGTTAAAGACAACCTTATTGAAAGCTATCCTAGTGGTAGCTATGGAGAGCAGCCTTCAGGCTAAGTCTTGAAGGAATGTAAAGCAGCTTGTTTTACCAGTCTATAATCTCTTGAGTGACCAAATGAAAGAGCACCACACCAGGTATATATTCAAAATATATGTATTTATTACTAAACACACCCCTCTAGTCTCTTTATGAGGCTAGAGTTCGAAGTACATAGGTTATAAGATCTTAAATCACAATAATAGCACAAATACACGTTTGGGCCCTAGGGGCGTACCAAACCATATACCAATAAAGTGGTATGCGAACCACGACTGAACTAGACACTAGGCCTAGAGCCTCTAGAAGTGCTTGGACCACAAGGAACCACCCAAGGTAGTGACACAGGGGACCCACGGGAGACGCGTGCAGTGTAAATACACAACCGCGATACGCCGTTAACTTCTATGGAGAAAGTCGGGATCGGGAAAATAGAGGAAAGGGACACTTAGAAGAGGACTAGGACAAAACCCTTTGAGATCTAGGACTTTGAAGAGTCTCTACCCACGGGAGCACCGGAGTACTCGTGTTACCTCACCCAGGGAAGCCGGGTGCATAGGTGCCTTTCGGGGTCGGGTTTCGTCGTCGATTCGAATGGCGATCTGCTGCAAAGTGCTACTGGCGGCCAAGGGAAAAGTGTCCGGGTGGATCCAAGAGTGGATCGGAGTTCTGGTGAACCTGAAAGCAGAGGGGACAGAGTCTGGGTCACTAGCCAGTGACCAGGAAGGCGATGGACAGATGCCCACCGATGTCGAGTGCTTCAGGTGCGTTGACGGTTGTCTTGACTCTTCAGCCACGAGGTCCGGGAGGCGTTGTCGGCAACCAGGAGAAGGATTCGGGCTGGTGCTCGATGTCTGTCGAGTGCTGAGGTGTCGGCGACCGGATTGGACCCAACAAGCCTTGGCAACGGCAAGTCTCAAGTAAGATGTAGATTGTCGATGGTGCAGACCAGCAAGGTCTGTGGAACTCACCCAGCGAGGGTAAGTGAGGGCAGGCCTGGAGCAACCAGGATGCCAAGTAAGGAAAAGATTGGCCTTCGTTAAGGGCTACTAGCCAACGGGCTAGCGACCGCAAAGGAGCCTCGTGACGCCGCACGTGGAGCTGGCTTGCAGGACACTCGTGGAGTGGGGGCCAGTGATCTTCGGTGCAGGTGGTGCTGGAGGCTAGGGCTACTCGGAGCCCAAAGCACGACTTCTTGGGAGACCCAGAAGATGGTGCACTTGCAAATGTGCTCGGTGTCCAGGGGTCACGGTCTCAAGTCACCCACGATAGCCACGGGCCTCAGCTTTGCTGGGGACTCAGGGTAGCCTCGGGGAAGTCTGAGAATCCACCTCTGGTGATGCGATGACTTCGGCGTCCGACGGGAGCTTCAGAAATGCGAACCGGACAGATGCTTCTTTGGTGCCTGCCAAGCAGGGGAGTCACTCCTTGACCCCAAGGGAGATTCTTCAGTCCTCTAATCTTGTCGTAGAGCGTCGAAGGTCCAGGATTCAGTGTCAGAGTTTCGTCCAGGTGTAATCTAAAGTCCTAAGGACTGGGTTCCTACCTTTATTCTAAAAATAGGGGTTGGACTACTCTGTGGCCCCACCTATGGGTGGGTCAGGGCAGAGGGGTGGCTACACCCCTTTCCCTTTGTCCAGTTCGCGCCAAAGCAGGGGCTGCAAGCCCCTGATCCGGTTTGAACTGGGGTATGCACAGGGACACCAAATGTGCCCCCAGTGCAGGACTTCAAAGCACCCGAAAGTGCTCCCGCCCAGCCCCAATACACATTATCCTGTCTGGGGAGGTGGTCACACCTCCCTGGGACAGGAAACCTATTGTCCAGGCCTCCCCTGCCGGAGTTTCGTCCAGCAGCAGGAGGCCAGACTCGTGTCTGTGGCAGCAGCATCCATTTTGTGATGCCAGGGCTCTGGAAAGAAGTTACCGGACTCGTCAGAGTTAACATGTCTTTCCCTCTAGAAGGGTGGAATGCTACCCCCGCCGCCAGGATTGGCGGGGGGTAGTATTCCAAGATGTTTGACACCAAACACGACATGTTTAGGTGCAGCCATTCCAAAGTTAGCATTTTACCGCGAGGATATAATGCGCTTAAGAGTATATGGTCAGGCTGCTCTACAAACAGCATCAGAGATGGTCTCCGAACGCTGCAGAGGGGCCCTGCTCATGCAGGGGCACCCTCTCACATAGGAACCATGCACTCTGCCTTTAGGATTGATAAGGCCTGCCTTAGGAGTGACTTATAGGTTTATATGTGTGTATGTATTTCGTGATATAGGTAACCTATATCACAGTAAGGGGTGCTTGCACCACCTTACCCAGGCTGCAGTAGCAGACCTGTGGTGTCAGTTTGGATGGCCTTCCAGGGGTGGCATAATATATGCTGCAGCCCCTGGCAGGCCTCTGAGGTACCTATGCCCTTGGTACATAGTATACCATATACTAGGGACTTATAAGGGCACTCCAGATCCCAATCAGAGATGTGCCTAAGGCACATGGAAACCATTTTAGAGAGGAAGCAGCTAGGCTGGGGTTCTGATTAGCAGGGCCCCAGCCAGACTAATGTCGAAAAACAGTGAAGCATCAGCAAAAAGTGGGGGTACCCATGTGAAGCAGATCCTACTCTCCTACACAACCCCCCCAAACGTAGGGACATTAAACTAACCTTGCCCAGTTAAGTCTTCATGTTCTAAGTGGAAATACCTAGAGAGTCCATCTGCATTCGCATGGTTACTCCCAGGCCTATGTTCCACTGTAAAGTCCATCCCCTGTAGGGAAATGGACCACCTAAGCAGTTTGGGGTTTTCACCCTTCATTTGTTTTAGCCATAAGAGGGGCTTATGGTCTGTCTGAACCAGGAAGTGTGTACCAAACAAGTATGGCCTCAACTTCTTCAGAGCCCAGACCACAGCAAAGGCCTCCCTCTCTATGGCTGACCAACGTTTCTCTCTAGGGGTCAGCCTTCTGCTAATAAAAGCTACTGGCTGATCCTGACCTTCTTCATTCAATTGTGACAGTACAGCCCCTACCCCCAATTCAGATGCATCAGTTTGAACAATGAACTTCTTGGAGTAATCAGGACTCTGCAGAATTGGAGCAGTGCACATGGCCTGCTTGAGGTCATCAAATGCCTTTTGACAGCTAACTGTCCACTGAACCTTTTTGGGCATTTTCTTAGAAGTTAAGTCATTCAAGGGTGTCACTATTGATCCATACCCCTTGACAAATCTCCTATAGTACCCAGTCAGGCCTAAGAAGGCTCTCACCTGAGTCTGGGTAGTGGGAGCAGTCCAGTCCATGATGGTCTGGATCTTGCTCTGCAAAGGTTGAACCTGGCCTCCACCCACAAGGTGGCCCAGGTACACAACCTGACTCTGCCCTATCTGGCACTTAGTGGCCTTGATAGTCAGGCCTGCCTTTTGCAGGGCCTGTAAAACATTCCTGAGGTGGACCAGGTGATCCTCCCAGGTGGAGCTAAAGACAGCAATATCATCTAGATAAGCTGCACTATAGGCTTCCAGTCCTGTGAGAACTGTGTTCACCAACCTCTGGAAAGTGGCAGGTGCATTCTTCAGACCAAAGGGCATTACCACAAATTGATAATGCCCACTAGGGGTTGAGAATGCTGTCTTGGGCTTTGCAGTATCAGCTAGTCTGATCTGCCAGTAGCCAGCTGTTAGGTCAAATGTGCTGAGATATTTGGCAGAGGCCAAAGTATCTATGAGCTCATCTGCCCTGGGTATTGGATGGGCATCAGTCCTAGTGACTGCATTGAGACCCCTGTAGTCTACACAAAACCTCATCTCTCTTTTTCCACCACTGGTGTGAGGTTTCGGTACTAGGACTACTGGACTAGCCCAAGGGCTATCTGAGGGCTCAATTACTCCCAATTCCAACATTTTCTGGACTTCAGTCCTGATACAGTCCCTGACATGGTCAGGTTGCCTATAAATCTTGTTTTTAATAGGCAGACTGTCCCCAGTGTCCACTTCATGAGTGCACCAGGTGGTCTGACTGGGTGTCAGTGAAAACATATGTCGAAACTGATTGAGGACTTGCCTGCAATCAGTTTGTTGCTGGGTAGTGAGGCTGCCTGCCAAGGCTACACCATCAACTGACCCATCGTCAGGGTTCTGTGAGAGCAGGTCAGGGAGTGGGTCACTCTCTTCCTCCTGCCCTTCATCAGTAGCCATGAGCAAGCCCATGTCTGCCCTGTCCACATATGGTTTTAACCTGTTGACATGGAGAACCCTGTGGGGACTCCTGGGTGTTCCTAGGTCTACTAAATAAGTGACCTCACCCTTCTGTTCAACAATAGTGTGGGGTCCACTCCATTTGTCTTGGAGAGCTGCTGGGGCCACTGGCTCCAACACCCACACCTTCTGTCCTGGCTGGTAAACAGTCAGAACAGCTCTTTGGTCATGCCAGGCCTTCTGAAGTTCCTGGCTAGCCTCAAGGTTTTTGGTTGCCTTTTTCATGTACTCAGCCATCCTGGAGCGGAGACCAAGTACATAGTCCACTATATCTTGCTTTGGGGGCTTGAGAGGTAACTCCCATCCTTCCTTCACCAAGCACAGTGGACCCCTCACAGGGTGGCCAAACAGAAGTTCAAAAGGGCTGTAACCAACCCCTTCTGAGGCACCTCCCTATATGCGAATAAAAGGCAGGGCAAGAGTATGTCCCATCTACGCCTAAGCTTTTCTGGGAGTCCTTTAATCATGCCCTTCAAGGTTTTGTTGAATCTCTCAACTAAACCATTGCATTGTGGGTGATAGGGTGTGGTGAACTTATAAGTCACTCCACACTCCTTCCACATTGCTTTTAAGTACCCAGACATGAAGTTAGCACCCCTGTCTGATACTACCTCCTTAGGAAAGCCCACTCTTGAGAAGATTCCCAGGAGGGCCCTTGCCACCACAGGTGCTGTAGTGGTCCTTAGGGGAATAGCTTCTGGGTACCTGGTGGCATGATCCACTACCACCAGGATAAACCTGTGCCCAGAGGCTGTTTGGGGATCCATGGGACCAACAATGTCAATCCCTACCCTCTCAAAGGGCACCCCCACCACAGGTAGTGGTATCAGGGGGGCCTTTGTAGTGCCACCTGCTTTGCCACTGGCTTGGCAGGTTACACAGGAGCGACAAAACTCCTTACTGTCTTCAGACATGTGGGGCCAGTGAAAGTGAGGGACAATTCTGTCCCAAGTCTTGTTCTGGCCCAGGTGTCCTGCTAAGGGAATATCATGGGCTAGGGTCAATAGGAAGCCCCTGAACTTCAAAGGTATTACCAACCTCCTGGTAGCACCAGGCTTGGGGTCTCTACTCTCTGAGTACAGGAGTCCATCATCCCAATACACTGTATGGGGACCACTAGCTTTCCCAGCAGCCTCAGCAGCAGCTTGCTGTCTGAGGGGTTCAAGGGAGGGGCAGCTCTGCTGCTCCTGGCTCAGATCTGCCCTAGAAGGTCCCCCTGTCCCCAAGAACTCAACCTGGTCAGGTTCCAGTTCCTCTGGGACAGTTCCTTCTTCAGGGCTGAGATCATCCCCCTCAAGGGACTGATCTTCCTCCTGAGCCAAGGGGGAAGGCACTGCCTTAACCCTACTACTCCTCCTCTTGGAAGGCACTTGGTCCATTCTTCCAGAATCCAAGGCCTGTTCAGTGCTAGACATTTTGGCCTGTGACCTGGTCACAGCAAACACATCTGCAGGGATCCCCAGCATTTCTGCATGGGTCCTGAGCTCCACTTCTGCCCAAGCAGAAGTCTCTAAGTCATTGCCAAGCAAGCATTCGACTGGTAGGTTTGCACTTACCACAACCTTCTTAAGGCCAGTTACCCCTCCCCAGGAGAAGTTAACAACTGCCAGAGTATGGTCTGTTCTGACATTGCTAGCATTGGTCACTTGGTACATCTCACCAAGCATAACTTGCCCAGGCAGCACAAGGTCTTGTGTCACCATTGTGACACTTGCCCCTGTGTCCCTAAATGCCAAAGCCTCACGTCCATTAATTAAAGGCTGTTGTCTGTACTTGCCCAGATTACTGGGACTCACAGTGGAGGTCACATCCATGCCTCCATCACAGACTAACACAGCCTGAGTCAGTTCCCTGACTAAGTCAGAGCCCAACTCAGTTCCCAGGGTGAACCCTACTAAACCCTTTGCTGGAGCACTTCCACCAACTGTACTAGGGGGAACAGGTGCCTTAGGGGCATTGGTGGGTGCTGGACTGGAGTCTTTGGACTTGGTGCAATCACTGGTCCAGTGGGTCTTTTGCTTACAGACCTTGCACCATGGTTTTCTTTGGCCTTTACCCTTGGTAGACTGGGAATCCCCACCAGAAGAAGATTTTTGGGGGCCTGATGAAGACTTTTGATCTTTACCCTTCTCCCCACCCTTGTCAGAGTTCTTAGCATCTTGCTTCTTGGTTTCCCCACCTTGGTTCTGTACTTTCTGCTTCACCCTGGTCCTGACCCATTTGTCTGCCTTCTTTCCCAATTCTTGGGGAGAGGTCAGATCAGAGTCTACCAGGTATTGATGCAACAGCTGATTTTGACAGTTATTAAGAATCTGCTCCCTCATTATCAGATTATACAATCCTGAGAAGTCACACACCTTACTGCCCATCAACCAGCCTTCCAGAGCCTTGGCAGAACAATCCACATAGTCTACCCAGTCTTGAGTCTGTGCTTTTTGGGTGTCTCTGAACTTCAACCTGTACTGTTCAGTGGTTAGGCCAAACCCATCAATAAGAGCACTCTTCAAGACCTTGTAATTATCAGCATCCTCCTCTCTAACAGTGAGGAGCTTATCTCTACCTTTGTCAGCAAAGGAGAGCCACAAGATTGCTGCCCACTGCTCCTGAGGGACCTTCTGTACTTTACAGGCCCTTTCTAAAGCAGTTATCCATTTGTGGATATCATCCCCACTCTGGTAGGGAGGGACAATCTTGCTCAGGTTCCTATGGTCATAGGACCTTTCCCTATCTCTAGGGACATGGCTGCCACCATGGGACTCTAGTCCCAACTTTCTTCTCTCTCTAAGGAGATCTAGGGATTCTCTATCTAAAGCTAATTGCTTTTTTCTGAGTTCCAGCTGAGTTTCCTCATACTGGACTAGCCTCTTTCTTCTCTCATGAGAGGATTCTCTCCTATGAGATGAGACAGAGCTCCCTATAGAGGTGCCAGAGTGGTTAGACTCCTGAGAAGGAGACCTAGACCTTCTGGGCACACTCTTAATCCTTCCTGGGGGGACAAAGAGGGCATCATTCTGATCATCCTCATCATCATCCACAGGAGGGATTGGGTTTTCCAGGTCAGGGTCATTGTCACCCTCCTGGCCAGTTTCAGAGGGGGACTGGGGGTATTGGTACCCCTGGCCTCCTCCTCTTCTTCTGCCCCACCCTCAGCTCCTACCCCTTCAGTCCCTACAGGCTTACTAAGGTCATAAGCCACCAACAACTCCTTGAGGTGTTGGGTGGTGGGGCTTTGGCCTGTCCTTATTTTTCTCAAGTTGCATAAAGCTCTCAATTCCAAGAATGGGAGTGTATCATACTTGGAGGGTGGAAGCTCAATGGCTTCCTGCAAGGATTCTTTAGATCCTACCCTTAAAGACATTACTAGTGTGGTGTGGTGTATGCACTACCTACTCTAGTGTGGCCTACTAAACTCTCTTGAGTTGTAGAAAGGGTTGTGCTATCCCTTAACACACAACTCTAAGTTCAGTAGAACTTACTGTTATTCTAAGCTTAAATTATATGTACCTTAGGTACCTTTAGTGGTTTTCAGTTGATCAATTCAATTGAGATTATCTGGTAAAACAATAGCAAGCTGGAATCCCACACGCTGCACACCAATGTGAGAAGTTGGCCTGGCATATGCTGTCCACTAATTATAGTGGGCACCTTGCACCAGTCCAAATCGACTCTTATGGTAGGTAGGTTAAAGACAACCTTATTGAAAGCTATCCTAGTGGTAGCTATGGAGAGCAGCCTTCAGGCTAAGTCTTGAAGGAATGTAAAGCAGCTTGTTTTACCAGTCTATAATCTCTTGAGTGACCAAATGAAAGAGCACCACACCAGGTATATATTCAAAATATATGTATTTATTACTAAACACACCCCTCTAGTCTCTTTATGAGGCTAGAGTTCGAAGTACATAGGTTATAAGATCTTAAATCACAATAATAGCACAAATACACGTTTGGGCCCTAGGGGCGTACCAAACCATATACCAATAAAGTGGTATGCGAACCACGACTGAACTAGACACTAGGCCTAGAGCCTCTAGAAGTGCTTGGACCACAAGGAACCACCCAAGGTAGTGACACAGGGGACCCACGGGAGACGCGTGCAGTGTAAATACACAACCGCGATACGCCGTTAACTTCTATGGAGAAAGTCGGGATCGGGAAAATAGAGGAAAGGGACACTTAGAAGAGGACTAGGACAAAACCCTTTGAGATCTAGGACTTTGAAGAGTCTCTACCCACGGGAGCACCGGAGTACTCGTGTTACCTCACCCAGGGAAGCCGGGTGCATAGGTGCCTTTCGGGGTCGGGTTTCGTCGTCGATTCGAATGGCGATCTGCTGCAAAGTGCTGCTGGCGGCCAAGGGAAAAGTGTCCGGGTGGATCCAAGAGTGGATCGGAGTTCTGGTGAACCTGAAAGCAGAGGGGACAGAGTCTGGGTCACTAGCCAGTGACCAGGAAGGCGATGGACAGATGCCCACCGATGTCGAGTGCTTCAGGTGCGTTGACGGTCGTCTTGACTCTTCAGCCACGAGGTCCGGGAGGCGTTGTCGGCGACCAGGAGCAGGATTCGGGCTGGTGCTCGATGTCTGTCGAGTGCTGAGGTGTCGGCGACCGGATTGGACCCAACAAGCCTTGGCAACGGCAAGTCTCGAGTAAGATGTAGATCGTCGATGGTGCAGACCAGCAAGGTCTGTGGAACTCACCCAGCAAGGGTAAGTGAGGGCAGGCCTGGAGCAACCAGGATGCCAAGTAAGGAAAAGATTGGCCTTCGTTAAGGGCTACTAGCCAACGGGCTAGCGACCGCGAAGGAGCCTCGTGACGCCGCACGTGGAGCTGGCTTGCAGGACACTCGTGGAGTGGGGGCCAGTGATCTTCGGTGCAGGTGGTGCTGGAGGCTAGGGCTACTCGGAGCCCAAAGCACGACTTCTTGGGAGACCCAGAAGATGGTGCACTTGCAAATGTGCTCGGTGTCCAGGGGTCACGGTCTCAAGTCACCCACGATAGCCACGGGCCTCAGCTTTGCTGGGGACTCAGGGTAGCCTCGGGGAAGTCTGAGAATCCACCTCTGGTGATGCGATGACTTCGGCGTCCGACGGGAGCTTCAGAAATGCGAACCGGACAGATGCTTCTTTGGTGCCTGCCAAGCAGGGGAGTCACTCCTTGACCCCAAGGGAGATTCTTCAGTCCTCTAATCTTGTCGTAGAGCGTCGAAGGTCCAGGATTCAGTGTCAGAGTTTCGTCCAGGTGTAATCTAAAGTCCTAAGGACTGGGTTCCTACCTTTATTCTAAAAATAGGGGTTGGACTACTCTGTGGCCCCACCTATGGGTGGGTCAGGGCAGAGGGGTGGCTACACCCCTTTCCCTTTGTCCAGTTCACGCCAAAGCAGGGGCTGCAAGCCCCTGATCCGGTTTGAACTGGGGTATGCACTAGGGACACCAAATGTGCCCCCAGTGCAGGACTTCAAA
Organism: Calotriton arnoldi; assembly: GCA_963921515.1. Lineage (NCBI taxonomy): Eukaryota > Metazoa > Chordata > Amphibia > Caudata > Salamandridae > Calotriton > Calotriton arnoldi. The sequence continues at coordinate 82,564 of CAWUFW010005003.1, read as the reverse complement.
GCACCCGAAAGTGCTCCCGCCCAGCCCCAATACACATTATCCTGTCTGGGGAGGTGGTCACACCTCCCTGGGACAGGAAACCTATTGTCCAGGCCTCCCCTGCCGGAGTTTCGTCCAGCAGCAGGAGGCCAGACTCGTGTCTGTGGCAGCAGCATCCATTTTGTGATGCCAGGGCTCTGGAAAGAAGTTACCGGACTCGTCAGAGTTAACATGTCTTTCCCTCTAGAAGGGTGGAATGCTACCCCCGCCGCCAGGATTGGCGGGGGGTAGTATTCCAAGATGTTTGACACCAAACACGACATGTTTAGGTGCAGCCATTCCAAAGTTAGCATTTTACCGCGAGGATATAATGCGCTTAAGAGTATATGGTCAGGCTGCTCTACAAACAGCATCAGAGATGGTCTCCGAACGCTGCAGAGGGGCCCTGCTCATGCAGGGGCACCCTCTCACATAGGAACCATGCACTCTGCCTTTAGGATTGATAAGGCCTGCCTTAGGAGTGACTTATAGGTTTATATGTGTGTATGTATTTCGTGATATAGGTAACCTATATCACAGTAAGGGGTGCTTGCACCACCTTACCCAGGCTGCAGTAGCAGACCTGTGGTGTCAGTTTGGATGGCCTTCCAGGGGTGGCATAATATATGCTGCAGCCCCTGGCAGGCCTCTGAGGTACCTATGCCCTTGGTACATAGTATACCATATACTAGGGACTTATAAGGGCACTCCAGATCCCAATCAGAGATGTGCCTAAGGCACATGGAAACCATTTAAGAGAGGAAGCAGCTAGGCTGGGGTTCTGATTAGCAGGGCCCCAGCCAGACTAATGTCGAAAAACAGTGAAGCATCAGCAAAAAGTGGGGGTACCCATGTGAAGCAGATCCTACTCTCCTACATCCTGAAGTTCTGGAAGTCAAAAGGGGCGGGTAGTGCTGTTCACACTACCTGAAACCAGTGAAAAAATCTGGTATTTACCAGAAAATTATATCTAACCAAAACCGGGATGCAAGGTGTAAAATGTGTCCAGTAGGATAAAATCATATTGAAGAGGTTGGTGACCATTAGGAAAATTGTTTGAAGCCAAGTTTGTCCTACTGTGGTAATAAAGTGCAATATGATATTTGCACTGTTGTAATAAATGTGTGAATGCATGTTTGGAGGTAGAGGTGCTCTACATTTCGTGGTATTGGGCCATATTTATTTTAACTGCTATTAGATATGTGTGTGTGTGTGCCCGCCCGCGCCTGAGTGTGTGTGTGTGTGTGTGTGTGTGTGTGAGTGCGTGTGTGTGTACATTTTTGAAAGCCAATGTATTTTGTTAAAACCCCTGTGTGCAGATGGACAGGCTGCAACTATGGCGATGCAAGCATGGAAACCTATTTCACTACTTAAAGATGTCAAAAGTCACTCATAAGTATGTATATCTCTCTCTAAGGTAAACTCAGATGCTGCATTTGACATTTTTGTCTTTCACAGGCACTAAAATCTCCACTGATGTGCGGCTCTTGCTGCGTGATGCTTATGAAAGGAGTCTGACCAGGCGGGCTGCAAGCTAAACAAACATCTCTGTTTCTTCGAGCTGTGGAGACAACATGGTTGTATGATCCGCACTCTCAGGGTGCACACATTGCTTTGCATTTGGTTACCGTACAAGGCTGGCAGCTGTTGCTATGATATGGTTTATTCATGCGTCTGTTATTCCTTTTTAAAGGCATGCACGATAAACACAGGACTTAGAGAGATTTACATTAGGTATGTACTTTGCATTTGTTAATTCCTGGATAAGCCATTCCATTGGGAAAACCCAAACCTTTCGCTACATACTGATTGGCATAGTGAACTACCACTAATACATGACTGTTCAAGGCCTGCTGCATAAATTTGCACATTTGCATCACGGGCGGGAAGAGAAAGTAGAAATGTAAAAGATTTCAAAGCCCATAGGTACTCTAGGTAGTAACCAGGACGTGCTGACCTTTGTTTCCAGGACACTGCTTTAGGTTAGTTTTATTTATTGGCACTGGCTGCCCTCAACCTTTAGAACAGGTGCAGCACCGACGCTGGCATTGCACAGAGCCTGGTGCGCCTGCATTCAAACCCTTTTCGAAGAGGTAGGTCATAGTTACTTAGGCTGCGGATGAAGGATCAACACACAACGCAGGTCTCCAAGTGACAGCCGTAGGACTCTCAGAATGCGAATGTGGAATATAACCTGAATGAGAATGGTGTCAGAACTCATGTATTCACTAACTCATCCACCTCAACATTTCTCTCAGTGGCTTAAGCACCATCTACAGAGATTTGTCTGTAACCTACATGTGACTCCTGCCTTACCTGTACATGTTCTGAGAGCAATGGAAACCTGCACTAGTTTACCCTGCTGGATCTGTTGGTGGGGAATGGAAGGTTGCACTTACTGCCTTCTTTAAGATAGGCAAGCTAGCTGTGCTACTGACGCAAAGCTTGCCCTGCTGCTGTCCGATTTGTACCTGTACGATGATGGGCAAAGCCTGCACTGCTTCTGTCCACAGTGTACCTGTTCTATGAAGAAGGGGTGTTTCCACAGCTGCTGCTCCACCATATGAAACAAGGATTTGCAATGCAATAGGTCTCGCATTAGTAAAAGTTTGAGTTTTTGGCGTAGGAAATAATAATGCAACACTAATAGCTCGATTTTTTAGTAATGGAGACCTATAGAGTGTAGTGTGGTACAGTGAAGTGGTGTAGTATAGAATAGAGTAAAGTATTATAGAGTGTAGTGGAGTGGAGTAGTTTAGCGTGGAGTGGCGTAGAGTTGAGTAAAGTGGAGTAAAGTTTATAGAGTGGAGTGGAGTGTAGTAGTGTAGTGTGGAGTGGCGTAGAGTTAAGTAAAGTGGCGTGTATTGCAGTAGAGTGGCAGAGAGTGGTATAGAGTGTCGTAGAGTATACTGTTATAGAGTAGGGTGTTGAAGCGTTGAGTGGCATAGAGTAGAGTGTGTTAGAGTGGCATTAAGTGGAGTGCAATTGAGTGTGATACAGTGGAGTGTTAGAGTGGTATTGGGTGTTGTAGAGTGGAGTGTGATAGAGTGGTGTAGAGTGTAGTGATGTTAAATGTGGTGGCGTTGATTAACGTGGAGAGGAGTTAAGTGGTATGTTGGAGCGGTTTAGAGTGTTGTAGAGTGGAGCGGCATAGAGTGTAGTAGAGTGTTGTAAAGTGAAGTGGTGCAGAGTGTTATAGAGTGTAATATAGTAGTGTGTTATAACGTGGAGTGGCATGGAGTGGAGTAGAGTGGCTTGTAGCGAGCTAGAGTGAAATATAGTGGTGTAGAGTGGATTAAAGATGTGTAAAGTGGAGAAAAGTGTAGCATTAGAGAGTGTTTTAGAGGGGAGGTTGTAGTGTGGAGTGGGATTGAGTGGAGTAGAGTGTAGTGGCATAGGGTATTATAGAGTGGAGTGGTATAGAGTTAAATAAAGTAGTGCGTTATAAAGTGGAGTGGAGTAGAGTGGCGTGTAGTGATATACAGTGATATACAGTGGTGTAGAGTGTAGTAAAGATGTGTAAAGTGAAGAATAGTGTGTGTAGTAGTGAAATAAGTATTAAGGCAAAAAATAAATAGTAGCGGCATGGATTGAAAGTAGAATGGGCCTTAGAGAGAGGGAGGGAGCAAGGGAGCAGAAGTTGTGTTATGGTAAAGCGGTATTTTGTGGTAATGCTGGTAAAATGATACGGGCAACAATAAAAAAAGTGTGAAAAGGCATGTGTATGGACATAAAAGAATGCAGAAGGGGCGGCAATATTATGAAAACAGTAGGCGATGTGTGAATATAAGCCAAATTAGCATGCGAAACATTAAAAAAAAGTATCAGAGGGCAAGTGTATAGCTATATAATAATGTATAAGGGGCGGCAGGGAGCCAGTGAGTGTGAATACGGGCGAAATTAGCATGCGAAACAGTAAAATAAGTATTACAGGACAAGTGTTTAGCTGAACAATAATACAGAAGGGGCGGCAGGGAGCCAGCGAGCGAGCAGGACCTGTGATTAAGCTGTGCGCCGGACATGTGCATATGTATTTAAAAAAGTATCACAGGACGCGTGCACATCTCCTGTCCTTTGATAGCTATATAATAGTGCACAAGGGGCGGCAGGCAGCCAGCGAGTGTGAGTACGGGCCAAATTAGCATGCGAAACAGTAAAATAAGTATTACAGGACAAGTGTATAGCTGAACAATAATACACAAGGGGCGGCAGGGAGCGAGCGAGCAGACTTGTGTTCACGCCGTGCGCCGGACACGTGCATATGTATTTAAAAAAGTATCAGAGGACGGGTGCATGTCTCCTGTTGTCTGAGTTATGTTAGCGCCGCGGTACGCGTGCGAGCAAGCAAGGAGGAGGCGTTTTAACATGCCGCGAGCCGTACGCGTGCACATCTCCTGTCCTTCGAGTTCTGCTAACGCAGCTATACGCGTGCACAACTGCTGTTCTTTGTACGCGTGCACATATCCTGTGCGCATGGCGGGAACCTGAGCAGCATCGGAGTAGCAGTTAAAATGGTAAGTCCCTGTTAAATAATAATGAGTAAGTGTGTGGCCTGTGGCGTGCAGAGGTTTGGGGCTTGTGTTAATGCGCAGTGGAGTTTTTTTTTTTCCGGCGGTTGCAAAAGCGGTGTTGCTGAGTGTTTGATAGGCAAGTGGCGTCGGTTAGGGCGGCGGCTTGGACTGTGTAAGTGAGGTAACAGTTTGTACTTGGCAACGTTGCTACTTTCTCTACCGCCGCTAGCTTTGGTTGCGGATTGCAAATTAGAGCTAAAAATGAGAAGAAACGGTGTGCCTGCTTTATTGTTTTAACCGTTGCGGCATGGGATTGCTTGATAATGGCTGTGCCAAGGACTTAGAGCGGGGAGAAGGGCGGCTGATGCCAGGCAGCGCAGTTCCGAGAGCTGGCTAGGAGCATGGAGGGGGTGAGTGTTGAGGGGGCATCTGGGGTTTGGGGGACACCTAGGGATGTACTCGTGGGATGGCGAAGGATCTAACTGTTTATGAGTGGTGAGTGGTATAGGTGAGGTGCAAAGCAGGAAGAGCTCGCTGGCAGATTGGAGGGCCGTCCAAAAGGTTTGCTGGGTTACCGTTGTTCGGGAGCGGGGGGCCTACTTGGACCGGGAGGCTAATCGCGGCTGGTGAGTGTTAGGCTACTTTAATACAATATGGAGCTTTGTGCAGCGTGTGAGCTGGAACTGCGGCGGACCGTGGGAGTATGCAGCCAAAATGTTTGTTAGTATGGAGCGCTAAAAGGTAGCATGCGAGAAACTTCAGAAGCCTGATGGACACAGGGAGGTAGGAGCGCGCAAGGCAAAAAGTAAATAGCAACGGCATGAAATGAAAAGTAGAAGGGCTAGTGTACAGCTATATAATAGTGCACAAGGGGCGGCAGGCAGCCAGCGAGTGTGAGTACGGGCCAAATTAGCATGCGTACAGTAAAAAAAGTATCCCAGGACAAGTGTATAGCTGTACAATAATACACAAGGAGCGGCAGGGAGCCAGCGAGCGAGCAGGACGTGTGATCACCCCGTGCGCAGGACACATGCATATGTATTTAAAAAAGTATCACAGGACGCGTGCACATCTCCTGTCCTCTGAGTTGGGCTAACGCCGATGTATGCGTGTGAGCAAGCAAGGAGGAGGCCTGTTAACGTGCCGCGAGCTGTACGCGTGCACATCTCCTGTCCGAGTTCTGCTGACGACGCCATACGCGTGCATAACTGCGCACAATGTCTGCCCTAGTAAGAAAAGCATGACATCACAAACAACCAGCAGCAAAGAACACATTCATTATGCTGGAAAAGAATATTTAAAGGCTCAAACCCCAAAAGAAAAACATGTTAATGCGTGCACCACAACCGGCACGCACGCACAAGTGCTATTATTTAGAATGTTACATGGATATCTGCTGTGTTTGTTAATTGAAAAAGCACACACGAAACTAAACCTGTACATAAGCTACCGTATGTATAGATGAATGTTTGCTGTTTAAGCATAATGCAAAGGCGTGTTAAACAAATAAAGTAGCGCGTGCATATATTAATGTTCTATGCTGCACTGAGCAAGGAAGCGAAAAGCGTATTCACACGACGCCACTAATACTCGTGCACATCGTCTAACATCGTTTTAATGCATGCGCCACAGCCGGTACGCACGCACAAGTGCTATTACTTATACTGTCACAAAGAGCCAGCAGCAAAGAATACATTAATTAAGCCGGAAAACAATATTTGAAAGCGCAGACAAAAAAATATACTGTCACAAACAGCCAGCAGCAAAGAATACATTAATTAAGCCGAAAAACAATATGTGAAAGCGCAGACAAAAAAACATACTGTCACAAAGAGCCAGCAGCAAAGAATACATTAATTAAGCCGGAAAACAATATTTGAAAGCGCAGACAAAAAAACAAAACATCGTTGTAATGCATGCGCCACAACCGGTACTCACGCACAAGCGCTATTATTTATACTGTCACAAACAGCTAGCAGCAAAGAATAAATTAATTAAGCTAGAAACTAATATTTCAAAGCGCAAACAAAAAAAACAAAAAACATCGTTTTAATGCATGCACCACAACCGGTACGCACGCACAAGTGTTATAGTTTATACTGTTGCATGCATATCTCCTGTGTTTGTTTATGGAAAAAGCACACGCGGTAATAAAACAAAAAAGCTAGCGTATGCATACATTAATGTTTAATGTTTGCTATTTAAGCACAATGCAAAACGCGTGTTAACCAAATGCAAAAGGCATGCGAAACAAATAAGCTAGCACGTGCACATATGAATGTACTCTGAGGCCCTGAGCAAGGAAACGAAAAGCGTATTCACACGGCGCCACTAATACGCGTGCACATCTCCTGTCCTGCCTGTCTTTTAAACGCGTGCACAAATTACAGCAAGAAAGCAAGAGGCGTGTTAACGCGGCAAGCAGGAGGCATGTTAACGTGGCATCAATAATACGCATGCACAAGTCCTGTCCTGCAACTTCAGCTAACGCCGCCGTACGCGTTCACAGGTGATGTCTTTTAAGCGTGTGCACCTATCCTGTCCCGCATCGCTAAGCAAGTCGACAACAATAGATCTCGCCTACGCGGGCAGCGCATGGCGCTGCATCGCTAGGCGAGACCTAAAAAACAAAGGATATTACATTACACTCAAGGGCCAGTCAGAAGCTTTTGTGGCATGCAGGGCAAAAACTAGTAGCAGGGTCCTGACACAGAGACCCTAGAATCAATCCTAGCTTCCCAGCTTGACCAAATTGTTTTACCATGGGCAATAACTTTTCTTCATTGTACCTCCCTTCCATGATGGTCAGTTTTGAGAGCTCCATGAAATAATTCAGTTCAGGGTGTGCACTGTCCAAAAATGTTGTATAGGGTTTAATGGACCATAATGTTGCACCATCTCCAAAAATAAAGGCTTCATAGGAGAAACAAAAAAAGCTAACTTTCCTCTTGAGTCATTAATAAAGTTATCAGGGCAGAAAGGGTGTGGTTGACCAATTCTAATAAAGGCCACTCAGTGCATGATTTAATCTAATGTGGTAAAGTGAAATGATTAAAAAACTTTCTTTATTTTGTTTAAAAGTTTGTACTTAAGCTATAAGTAAAGTAGTAGTCAGTGACACCTGCTGCTGGGTGGGAGGTCCCGGCTGAACTAAGAGCTGTTCTCCTGAGTCTCTGCTAGGCTCCTTTTCCAGGTAAAATGCAATACTAGCATGTGAATTATGTGATAACCCCCCCCTCAATATCACTGAGCTATTGGTGTGGTAGCAAAGCAAGAGATGCTTGGGTGTTGAGTGTGTGGCTCGGGGTAGAAGGCCTATGTGCGCCCGTCGCCCACAACCAGTCAACTGTAACTGTGACTTATCAGCATGGGCATGCCCTGTTTCATAGAGCAGGTTAGGATTACTGTGACTTACCTTGTGAAACATGCAGCACATGGCAAGAGCCTCTTGGCTAGCATGAGTGGGAGCTGGGGAAATTTGCACTATCTGCGCCTCACTTTCTGACATTGGTGAGCATGCCATATGAACAAGGGACTGTTTCACAGTATTTGATGTGAGATAACTAAAGTCCAGTGGAAGACGCATGACCCCATAGGGGCAAAATTCAAGTGCAAAAACATGTCAGTGGCAAAAAAGAAGAAGGATCTGTTGCTCTGCCCTCATGTTTTCAATCTTGTGGTAGGGAGACATTAGTAAAACAAGATTGGCTCATCCACATACAGTTTTAATGTAGGTATGACAGTTTAACAAAGGGAGCACCTATATGTCGACATAAGGGACATAACATTACCCAAGCTGGGAACCCACTACTAGGAAACTGCACAACCATTTAAGAATTGTACTCTCGGATGCTTCCCAGTGCTAGATGTGGAACCCACTGATGAAGCATACCACACTATGTAGGTAGGTTATCCAATATGAGTACATGAATGCATGTAAATTCCATAAGAGGTCTGGCTGTTTCTTATAGGAGTTTTGTGCTTTTTGTATGTTTATGTCTCTTTATGGAAATTGTGCAAACGTCTTTTAACTCCTCTCATTCCCTCTTTAGTGTTTTAGCTACCTGTGTTGTACCTATCCTGTATGTGTGGGAGAATTGTGTGAATTTCTTTATGCGAATTCCACTTGTCCTATACCTATTCTTTGTGTTAGGGAAGTTGTGCTTCTGTTGTCCATGTTGTACCTTCACTGTGTTGGGAAGCATGGTTTAAAATTTCCACTTCACAAAAGAAAAAAAAGCAATTTGTATTACCACTGCTTGTTTTAATGGCTGATGTGAGTGAAAAAGTGAATCCTCACAAAATATGTGAGCAGGGATTACTTTTGGTTTTACGCATGAGACCAGCAATTTTTTAAATGTACTAGACAACTTTATAGAGTTTTTTTAAATAGCTGCAAGTGGCACCATGCCATATATAACACCTTTAGCAATTCTGGCATTTTAGCCAATAGCTCTTTGCATGCTGGGATTTTGAGTCCATAATGAAAGTGTTAAAAGCAGAACTACAATTTCCACAATGCAATATGCTGTTGGCTGAAGGATGAGAAATTGATAATGGTATCAGATGTCATAGGTCCACTTAGCAGGCTTGTGAAATGCAAAGTAAATTTAACTCAACTTTCTGAGCAATCGTGTTAAACAACCAAGTTGGTGAGAAGGCAGGAATAACCTTTCAAATGCAAAAAGGACCATTTTGCTGCTACTGGGTCAACATTTACACGTCTTAGAAAATTGGCAGGCCAAAAAGATATTATTTATCAGAATAATACATGCAGCAGCAGCTAGACTGTCTGAAGAGATATTGAGAAAAGAAAAACAATGTGCTGACACTCCGCTTTGTGAGGAGAGTTTGTTTGATGTAGGTGGGCCCCCTATAACACCATTGCGATGTACCCTGCCTTAAACAGGTGCAACATATGCTGTAGGTGCAGCTCGTAAGGTACACCAGTGTTTATTGGAAATTTGCAGGTACCTCAGTGCCACAATGTAGGGTTGAAAGCTGTGCGTCTGTATCACTGTGTGATGCTGATTCTGATTTCATCACTTTGAATGTACCAAATATGTTTCCAGACAGGAGACCGATATAGTTCTCAATTCTGCTGGTGATGGGGTCCACCATAAGAGATACTCATTTCAACCTGGCCAATGGCTGATTCCCTGGCCAGGGTCATGACATGACTGACAGTTGGCGGCAGCTGATTAAAAATCTTGAGTACAAGTTATTTTTTCTATATCAAGGTTGGCTGTATGTGTTGGTCATTGTACAAATCCATGTAATCTGTCATTGCTGAGACCCCTTTTTCCACAGAATGAGCTATGTCTGTGTGCGCATGATTGTGGTGTGCATGAGGTGGTCAAGTAGCCCAGACAGAGGGTTGCCTGGCATAGGTGTAAACACACAAAAGTGGACTCCCTTGTTGGCAGCATATGGATGAGAAAGCTACACATACTTTTGTACCAAGGTTATTGTGTGTCTGGTGTGGACCTTCAAACTCCCAATTGAATATGGAAAGAACTTTTGTGCTCACCTCTGTTGGATCAGCCCAATTTGGATAAGCCAGCCCGTGGCCTGGAAAGAAGCAACTCCTTGACACAGAATGTGGCCAAGGGGATGGGCTTTCCTACCATTGGAGCAAAATTGGTGTGCTAAATGCCCATCCCCTATGGTTAGCTTTGGCAGAACAAGACTACTGCCCAATACACCTGACTGGATGCAAGACTGAGTAGAATCCACAATACATGGTGATATTATGGGATGCCTACCATCACCAAAAAACCATAACTCTGAAAATGTTATGGGATGTTTCTTACTAGGAAGCCAAACTGTACTTTCAGCAAGATGCACCTAAACGTGATTGGATCCCCAAAATGTCAAATGCTGTACCTATTTTTCTTGTTCGTTCCCCTCAATTGCTGCATCAGAATTTAAGCTGGCTTTGTATGGCAGGAAGAAGTCTTCAGTATTCACTTCCAGTGGAAGCTCTGTGCCTAGACTGAGGAAGAATTGCACTGGGGAAAAGGAAGATTGGCTATCTTCCAATAAGTTGAGACCAAGAGTACAGACAAAATGACTTGAGTTGCTGTAAGCTGATGTTAACAAGGAAATATAATGCATCACATGCTGAGACCCTGCCTTAGCAGCTCAAGAACTCAAGGCCTTTCTCCTTGTATGATGGCATAAAGGGTGCAGTGTTTACAAGGTCTGAGACGTGCCCTTGCCACGTATGAATCCAAGGCGACCTCCTAGAGTGCTGACCTCTCCTCGCCATCCATAGAGGGAGAATGAATCAAAACATTCTTAGTGCCTGCCACCAGGATTGGGTGGAAACAGCTCAGGTACCTCCTTTTTTTTTTCTTTTACGGAGTTTTATATAGCGCGAACTTGACCCGAATCGGGTATCTGAGCGCTTTACATAGCACCAGTTGCGTTACAGGAGGACACATTCATTTTTGTTAGGCACGGGGAGATTAAGTGATTTGCACAGAATCCCAGGATGTTCAGCGTCATTGCCGAGACTCGAACCCAGTTCCCCAGATTCGAGGTCGACCGCCCGAGCCGTTAGGCCAACTCCTCTCCCCAACCTCGTGATCAACTGTTGTACTGTGCCTCTTGGAGAAATCATTCTTCCTTCTTCTGATCCTGTGTTCCGAATGCAACATGAAGGACATTGTTGCACTTATTGTATGGTTCATCTAAAATTAACCTACTTATTTACAAAATTCACAAAGGATACTTCATTTCCCTGAGACTGAACACCCTTTTAATTGTTCCACAGAACCATAGTGTACACCAGGCATAGAAATGTTATAGAATGTTATACAAATTACATGTTGTGTTCATTTTAGTTTCCCTTTCTAACTTAGCAGCTTTCCAAAACCGTGATTTGCACATAATTTTCATTAACACGACAAATTGCCATTTACACATTTATTATGGTTAGACATTGTTGTTCCGCAGACTGCACTGTTAGTTTCAGGGACACGTACTAGAAAGTGATGTCTTTGCTTTGGTTTGTACTTGTAGGAGATTACTCTTTTATCCAGACTAAATAAAGCTGTTTCTCTGCATCTCGTGCAGAATGAGATAAGGCCGGTGTTTTATTATTTAAACAGCACCCATGTTGAATTCGTGTGAGAGGCACTTCACACCAGAGATATCATGGATGTTGCGGAGAACTGTGAATGAGATGTAGCTCTGCTGGCCTCAGCACACATTTCAAGAAGGAAGATAGCTGCGCTGGCAGAGGTGTGCATGCTTGCACACTAAAATAGAGCGCATATGTTAATGCACTGAGGCCAACTTTCTGAGACATTACACCAGGATATGGGATTAGATCATTCCAACTGGGTCTGGTGGAATGGTACTCCCACCATGCTCTTGCTAGTGTAGGGGTATTAGTGATAGATAGGAGTAATATTAGGAATAATCAACATTGTTGAATTATTTGTATTTTTCACCATTCTAATAATGCCTATAACAATGATGTGTCTCATCTGTCTAATAGTCGAAGTTCATGTTCTATATACAAGGATTACATCTTTTCAATAAATATTTGTCAATATATTATTGTCTCTTTTCTTTGTGAAATCTTGGGCATGCAAAAGTGACAAATGAAAGGGTTAGATCTCCTCCAACAAATTCCTTGGTAATAAGGGTGGTCATGTTCGATGTTGTTGACAGCATCTATAACTCTGGAGGTTTAGGAGTTTAGATGTAGTACTGTGAGCTAGCTGGTCCAACATTTATTGATGCTATAAGAAGATTCAGGGCCTCATTTACAAGCTTTTGGCTTAGGTCAGTACCGCAAGCCTTCTTGCTGCGCTGCCCTAGGTCAAAAGAAAAGAGCAGGAATGTGCTTTATCTATGTGTGTCTTTTGTATCTATGAGATACGGCACATTCCTGTCCCCTTCTTCAGTGCTGATGCACAATTAGCTGCCATGCACAAATGTAGGCACCCTTGCACCATGGTGCAAGGGTGTCTGCATCGCGGAAATGATTGTTTTTGTGCAGGACAATAAATGGAGGCGATTTCCTCCTTCTACACCTTCCTGCACAAAAACATTAATTGGAGGCGATTTTCTCCTTCTATGTGTGCTGCTGAATGCAGCAAACATAGAAAGAGGAATAATGAGGAGAAATAAAGCTATTTCTCCTCGTTGCACCTTCCCTACACCTCCCCTGGGGGGTGTAGGCTTTCGATGCATTCCCAGGTTTACAGAACATTGTAAATCTGGGAATGTGTCAAATGCCATGGGTGTTACCCACCGTAACGCCCATGGCACGCCTCCCAATCGCAGTGTGAGGCAATGCAGCGACTTGCGTTGCGTTGCCTCACACCATATCTACAATCCATGAAAAGCCATGCAGGGTGGCTTTATCTGGCCTTGTAGATATGGCTAAGCCATGTGTGCAACATGAATGTCAATAAGAGTGATGTTCTGGCAGCACATGGGGGCTTAAAAATAAGGCCCTTAGTCCCTATATTATAAAGTTTTGTTTATCCAATCCACAGTCCTACTACATTCGTACAAGAAGTCGATGGCCCACAAGTGACAAAGTGACTAGGAAACTTATTGAAATTTAGGGGGCTGTTCTCTGTTTCACCTGGGCAGTGGAGAAATGTACTCCGCTGCCCTGGTGGAGGTTAGCGTGGCATATTTAAACGTCTCCAGCTACCTGGAGGAGATCTCTCTGCCTTCAGAGGAGCCGTGACCATGGCAGCTCTTCTGACAGTACCAAGGCTTTGCTGGGTGGGCACCATGTTCAACACACCCACAAAGCAAAGTTTTTTGTTTTATGAAAACAAACTCCCAAAGTGGCAGTTTCTTTTGTCCCTTATAACCTGGGAGTTTTCTCCCAGCTTGTCATGTGGGCAGTCATTTGTTTGATTTCTTGTTTCAGACCACCAGGCTATCCACTTCCATCTAGAGAGGAAGATGAAGGTAGTTTACTTGAACTTCTCTGACACTCATACTTCACTGACACCTCATCCTTGATATTGGCTGAAGCATCTTATAAGTACTCTTGCATTTCCTCTGAGTTGAACACGTCAACTGAATGTGTACCCCTGCAACAGATGCTGAGGGACATAGGAAAGAAGCAGAAAATAATACCATTAAAAGATAAATGTATATAATCGCTTGGGAAAGACCCCAGCCAGAAGCACTGTCATGGAATGGAGGAAGCATGGAACGCTCCCCTCCATGAGGCAACATCCTCCCCTCTCCTCTTCCACCCTCACCACATACCTCTTTCTACCCACATTCCCGCACATATCTCCTGATAAACATTTGCCACCTGCTGAAGGCAGATGGTAAAATTCCATGCAAAATTCAGCCCAGTAAATCTGGATCTATACAGTTATTCCCTTTTCTGTGGGGTTCAATTTATAAGAGGGGGAATTATGTGCTTAGATTCCATCCGGTAACAGACATTCTGACCAGCTGTAATCTCTGCACATAATTAGTCCTGACTGGCAATCAGGGAGAAAGAAGTAAGCAATCAATCATCCTGTTTTATTTTCATGCAAGTATTTAAGGTTTTTGTTTTTGGCTACAGAACGAAATCCCTTCCCCATGCCCATCACATGTGGATGCTTATACTTTCTGAGCTTAAAAAGCCTGATTACAGAATCAACAGCTGAAGGTAACCAGTTAACTTTTTACAAAGTGTCTTGAGTGGCCATGTATTCTGAGTGCAACTATTTTAACAACTATTGTGATTAGTTTGAGCTACAAATAAAAGTGTTACTGTGTTGAAATCTGCAAATTATGCAGCAAACGACTTCGTGTGCCAACACTCTAAACAAAATTCAAAACTTACAAGTAAATTAAGAAATCCGTCGAACAGTGATTTTAGAAATGTGGGATGCCCACCACTGTTTTCTCATGTTGTTTGCACTCTGTATTGCCAGCCTTTTCATAACAATACTACAAACGGGTAGCATGTTCATACAAGAGTTCTGGGATACGGTTTCTCTTTGAATTTGGTGCTATTTTTGATGCAGTTATTATTTTTGTTTAAAGCTATGTATGGTGCCTGTAGTTTCAAGTAGTTTCCTCTGGTAATTTAGTTTTACGTGTTTTGTGCACAGTGAAGATGTGTTTACACTATGATTACACTATGATTAAAATCCATCCGATGAAGGAGAATTGTTTTCTGAAACGCACAGGAGTCATCTGATACACAAATTGGAAGTTAACTTTGCAAATGATTTATAAACAAACACAACTTAACAGGCATATTAAACAATTACCAATGTTCTCATGCTTTGATTGTGTGATGAATGAAACACATTTCGAAAATTCCACAATGAGACTTTCGATTTTTGCATAATAAAATGAGAAACAAATAGTTTTTGCAACCTACAACATTGCGGATTGGGGCTGTATTGTTGGAAAGTGCTGCACAATCACAATTTTCCAGTGGCCATGGTCATACTGGAGTATGCATTGGCTGCTCGTACATGCTACCGTGTGAGAGTCAAGTACCTATCTGTAAAGCCCTATTTACAATTATAAAATAAATATATGATGAGAGAAACACAGGCGGCAGGTGGGAGCAGC
Organism: Calotriton arnoldi; assembly: GCA_963921515.1. Taxonomy (NCBI): domain Eukaryota; kingdom Metazoa; phylum Chordata; class Amphibia; order Caudata; family Salamandridae; genus Calotriton; species Calotriton arnoldi. The sequence continues at coordinate 67,466 of CAWUFW010005003.1, read as the reverse complement.
AAATAAGAAAAAAAAAACACAAGGAGAAGCAGTGAAGAACGAGGGAAAAGAAGGAAAAAGCACTCAGGAAAATGGGGTGAAAGGAAGGCGAAAGCAGAAAAAAACGAGGGAAAAGCAGGAGAAAGCACTCAGAAAAAGGTGGGGAAGGAAGGAGAAAGCAGTAAAAAGCAAGGGAAAAGCAGGAGAAAGCATTCAGAAAAAGGGGGAACAGGAAAGAGAAAGCAGTAAAAACGAGGCAAAGGCAGGAGAAAGCAATCAGAAAAAGGGCGTGAAGGATGGACAAAGCAGTGAAAAACGAGGGAAAAGCAGGAGAAAGCACTCAAAAAACAAGGAGGAAGCAGAGCGATTCAGCAGCACAGGAGAGCTGGGCCTCGGGCCTGCATTATGAGAGCACAATCAATGTGATGTCCCTGATGGGCTGGGATATTTCTGTTGATGTATGTGACACTGTTTTTTCTGCTCAGCGCTGCTATGCATGGCGGTGCTGGCCATGTAAAATCAAAGTGGACACCGCTTCTTTCACCCTGCCTGAAGTAGGAGAACCTCTGGTCAGCATGTCAACCACAGACTGCTGGTTATTAGGCTATGCTGTGTGTGTTCATGGTGGTGGAACATGCTGAGACTACATCACTGGACAAAGATTGATACCCTACCCGTTACAGATACCTAGGGGTCTGGACCCGGGCCGGGAAGGCGAAGCCGGACCCGATAGGGGCCCGGGTAGAACGCCGGCCGGAGGCGGGAGCCCTCCCCCACCCCCTATTAGCATGCCGGCTGGGCGGCGGGGCCAGGATTGGCCCCCATAGACAAACGGAGCCCCCCAATCAGGGGGCGAGTTAGGAAGCGCAAGGGGGGATAAGAAGGGCCAACGGCCCGAGGTGAGCACATTCCCCACCTTGCAGGAGAGAAGAAGAGAATCCCACCCACCCACACCAAAAAACACGGGCGTCGCAGCCGTAAGGGAAAGAGGGTAGCGGAACAAACACAAAGAAGCTAGAACAAAGAGAAAATTACTAGAAGGTAGATGGAAGGCTCTCACAGTGTCCTTGGGATGCCTCACGGCAGGGGCACTGAGGGAGCCAAGGAGCGACGCGCCGCCATAGAAAGAGTAGATGTGATGCTCCCGCAGGACCCTTGGGATCCTCACGGCAGGGGTACCGAGGGAGAAGATGGCAAGGACTCAGCCTCAGGAAAGGTAGAGTACATGCTCAAGTAAGGTCCTTGGGATGCCACACGGCAGGGACCCCTGGGAGAAGGGAGGGCCCACAAAAGGGTTACAGGGCGAGCGGGACGGCACTTGCAGCCCAGGCAGGTCCAGACGGGCACCCTCCAAATCGGTAGCAAGCTGAAGCCTAGACCCGTGAATCGAAGCCCAGAAAAAGGGGCCCCTCCCTCCCAGGAAAATTGAGGAGGCTGGGTCCCTAATGCAAGAGAAAGAATTGCAATGAGCAATAGAGGAAAAGATAGAACATGGTCATTGAATGTGGTTATGACCATGAACGTTTGAAAGGATAACATTTTATGTAAATAAATGTTATGTTGATGAATAAACTGCGACCTTTTCAGGCACCAAAGAATGTTGTCAGTGGTGATTTAAGGTAAAAGCGTGCAGTTGGTGGAAACAGTGGAGGGGAGCGGGGCGGACGACTCGCCGCCTGGAAGGGGTTTACGTCCACAGTATAGCGTTGTGGAAGGGGAATTTTTTTTTTTCAGATTTTATCTCATTCTGAAAACATTGTTGTGCAATGAGAGCGAAATGTCCTTTGACTTAGCAGTAGTATGTATGATTAGACAGTAGTGAGTGTTTGCTCAGTGTGGCATGCTGCTTCACTTGATATTTTGATTGGAAATTCTGAGTAAGCAAACTCTGTTGTTGGGAGATCGGCATGCTAGTTCCAAGCCAGTGGCTGCTACCGGACGAGAGGGGAGGAGCAAGGGAGGGGGTAATGAAAAAGATTTTTTTTTTTAAAACAAACACACCTACCTGGAATGACACCGGCCGCCGCCTCTACCCGGTCCTCTTCATCTTCCTCGAGTCAGGCAGTAGGAAGCACCCGGGCTCCCAGGCTCCCCACAGCCAATCACAAAGCTGCAATGCAGCGTTGTGATTGGTCTGAGCGACGTGGTTCGGCGCTCGTACATCGGCTGGGGGCCTGGGCATGTTCTCCACCCAGGTTGTAATGAAGCTTGGAGAGCATGCAAAGTGCGCATGATGCTTTGGCCGGCCCAAGAGAGCCAGCCAAAGCATTGTGTGCACTTACAGAGTGCACTCACCACTTCTTCCCCTGCAGTGCTCTGGTGTCACGGAGCCCTGCTCCGCCCCAACTGAGCCACTGCAGTAGGAAAAGTAAAATGATCATAACGCTGCGTTATTATTATTTTATTTTTCCTCTTTCAACTACTGAGAGAGCAGTGGGGCGAGGAGCCGCCGCTGGGGTGTTGTGCTCCAGTGCTAGATAGCAGATATCACTGTGACGTGCCTTTGTTAGGAGTGTTTCTGAGGACATTTGATTTTCGACCATGTTCATCTAGGAAGAGGGGGCAGATGTTGGTCAATTAAATTTGCAATTACTTGGCACAAGTGTGGTGTCCCGTGACTCTATGAATTTGGCTGCAGCCTTTTTCAACAGTATGATAGCCACAGAACATTAGACGATCTGTATCTCTTATAGTGGAGCAAATAACGTCATCCTGTTTTGTAGTGATGAGATGCCTCTCCATGTGTTTGGTATGCAAAACCAGTCAACTGAGGATAGGGTTACACACTTCACACAGAGGATGTTATATTAGTATTGTTGGTCAATTAACACCAAGGGAGGCGGAAATGCAAGACTGTAGAATATAATCAAAGATACGGTGTATGTAGAACTGTAAGCAGCTGTCATGTTCAAATGATTGGAATTTAATATATGCTGATGCTTTGGGCCTGTAGTTAGGCATCAAAGCCTAACTGTTTAGCTATGCAATATTAGAAACATTTTAGATCCCCTCCTCTGTGACATTTAGGAAGCCAAAGCCACATTGCCATTGATGGCAGATGAACTTAGCCATTTACCTAAAAGCATAATTGCTAATCGTATTTAACAGAGACTCCAAAGTGCATGTCTATCTTATTCAACTGCTTCAAGATAGTCTTTGTTTATTGTGAGTCTGTTATGTGTTTATGTGAGCTGCTTCATCTTTGTGTATTCCAAGACAGGTATAATCTTCTCAAGATTGTCTCCTCCTAAGCAATAAAATATAAGTTCTATCCCAATTCATAGTGGCTAATGATTATAATAAAAGGTGGTTCTGCTGTAACCACAAGAGGGAAGATGATGAAAAATGATGAATTTGTTCTTAAAGGTGAAGGGAAGTTTTACCTAGCTCAGAGCTTAACTTCTTAGTTATACATTGGGTTTGAGGTCTTTGGAAACATGCACAACCACCGACTTATCCTTCATTAAACCTGAAATGTTAGATCTCAATGACCAAAAAACACATAACCCATGAGCAACAAGCCAATGGCCAGTGACCACTAAACAGCATTCATATATCGAAACGGCTTTGTTTACATAGTCTTTCATCTTCAAGTATCCCTCCTGCTACTTCCTTCTTCCCTGGTATTTCTTTTCCTCCCATATATCCTCTCTTCTCACTCTGACCTAACGGAATTATCACTCTTAAATTTAATGTTCTGTGTTTTGTGCTGAATTAATCTGTTGTTTCTCAATAGCTTTATGTATTCCTGAGAATTCAGGTTTGCACTTGCTCTCCGTAAGGCAATCTGACCATCTGAGGGTAAAGTATTACTATATGAAAAAAATAAAAAATAAAAATATATAAGTAATTAATTAACTGGCATCCTTTTGGTAAACCCGTATTTGTTAGCACATCCTCCTGCTCCAAGATGCTTTCATCTATTTTAGAGAAATTGCTGATAAATGCATGCAAAAGCTGGAAACATCTGCCAATTATGTATTTCGATTTCTCTTAAAATGGGCCAACCTTGGTTGACACCATCAGAATTACTTTGGAAGTTTGGCTCTACTTTACAGGAAGAGCTAGTTTCAAGGATCCTTGTCAGTGATGGATGAACAGTAGCTCATAACTCACGTAACCATCTCATATCCAAATTAATTGGATTGTTTGAACCAAGGTAGCTTGACCAGTGGCCTGTGTCTATCCACTTAAGAACAAATGTGGACAACACTTTTGTTCCCAAGGGTTCATAAAATAGAACACTTTTTCTTTTTTAAACTTACTCAATAGTATCTTTTAAGACCAATAACTGTATACCGTGGCTCTTATGTTTACTTCAAAAAACATTTAAATTATGAACATATTGGGAAAGGGATTGAATCCATGCATAAGGGTATTGATTTTCTTAGTAAAGTTTAGGAATATTCAGGCACATGCATCAAAGCTTTTTGCGATCGCAAACGGTGCGATTCGCAAAAATCGGCCGTTTGCGATCGCAAAATTAGCTTTTGCGATGCATCAAGGGTCAGGACCTCGCAATTTGAGAATTCGCAATTAACTGCGAGTTCTCAATTGCGATTGCATTTAAGGAATCGCAAATTGAGATTCCTTAAATGCAATGCATTAAAGTAAAAAAATTAGCGATTTCGCTAATAGGGCGCAAATTACCATGAAGTTGAACTTCATGGTAATTTGCAAAACTTTGAAAAATGCACTAAAGTGCATTTTTCTAAGTTCCATTTACACACACACATGCCCTTGGGGCATGTGTGTGTGCAAGATGTACTCATATGCAGATTTCAGGGGTGCAACAGGGTGTCCTTTGACACCCTGGCACCCTTGAAATTGCATTCTCAATTTGCGATTCTCTAATTGAGAATCGCAAATTGAGAATGTCTTCCCATTCATTCCTATGGGCCTCTAGGCCCATAGGAATGAATGGGAGGTATTCCTTAATTACGGCTCACAAATTGCGAGTCGCAATTAAGAGAATGTTTAGAAATCGCTATTTTTTAAGCGATTTCTACATGCATAGGCTTTTGCGATTCCTTAATTGCGATTCCTTAAAAATCGCAATTAAGAAATCGCAAAATCCAACATTGATGCATGTGCCTGATTGTTTTGTTTCCACAGAGAATGAATAACTTCTTTCCAAGAGAAATATAAGTATCTCTGGGGTGGGTGTGGTGCTTTTTGCTGGTTGTGGGTGTTATGCTAGGGTGTGCTCTGTTCAGGGGTGGTGATGTTGGTGTTTTGTGGTTTGGTGTGTTTATTATTTGAGTGGCCCTTCCATCCCTATAAAATTATAACCCATATTCTTACAATGGACATTCAACAAAAAGCACACACTTTGAAGACACAGTCATCATCTGGAGCGCTAGCGAATCATTGTTGAAAGTTTTAAAGTGGGAGCACAGTCACTATTGATGTACATATATTGAATGTAAGCTACCTGAATATGGATGTTTCTCTGTGTATTTTGTTCTCAAATAACATTGATCTGAGTCATGAAGTGATTCCAAGGTTAGTGTGTTTCTTTAAATGAAACTGTTGCTCAGAACCCTTTTTAACCATTGGATCACTGGTATCTCACAGTTGGATTTTGGATGTACTCATAATTTATAAGCACCATAAGAAGTAGAAGGCACTCTAATTTAAAAAGCATTGTAATGTAATCATTTTATAGTTTATGTAGGGCTATGCTGCGTAAACACAAACGCATTTTACTTTTTAAATTTGGATTATCTTTACGTCTCTTAAAAAATGTATGCTAGTGTCAATATTTATTGGGAATAAACAATTCATGCATTTAATATTAAGGAATGTGTTGAAACTATGTTCAAGCTAGAACAGCCATTTGTGTTTTCTATACATGTTTTTTTAAATATAGCTCTAAACAATATTTTTAACTTTTTTCAAAATTAAGAATGAAATAAATACATTCAAAGCACAGTAAGGACTACACAAATTATCAAAAGAATTGAAATAAACATGGTTTTATTTTCTATCATTTCAAATTATAAAACAAAAAAAAATATTTTTAACCAAATATCATGACTGAAGGGGGGCGTGGCCAAGTGCGCAAGATGGCGGACGCGCTTTGAGCAAGCTCCCAGCGGCGGGAAGGAATTCGACAATAATCCTACCCCCCTGGCCAATTGGGTGGCCCGAGCGTCTTGTCTGGGCTCCCGCAGATGGTGGTAACAATCCCCTTGCACTGGGTCATGGGGGTGACGGAGGAGCGGCTGTTGGTGGATCGGCCGGTGGCGACTCCCTGAGCCCGCCCGTCCGGTGGCGTCAGCGGCATATGGGCCGGCTGGGCCTTCGCCTCCTGCTGTGCTCGTCCAGCAGCGCTGAGGAGGTTACAGTGCGGTGAGTGCGGCCTGGGCATTTGTGCTGCCCGGAGGATGCTGCGGGGCCTTGACGGTGTGGTTGACTTGGGCCTGTCTCATGGCCTCCCAGTCCCCGGCGCTGCTGGGCCCACGGGTTTAGGTTTAGGTTTAGGGATTTGTAGAGCGCATGGCCACCCTTAGGCATCCCAGCGCTAGTATGAAACAAGATAGAGAGAAATTCGGCAGGTACTTAGGGGAACAGCCAAGTTTTTAGTCTCTTTTTGAAGGTCGTTTCGTTCTCGATCATTCGCAGCTCTGGGTCCATACTGTTCCACAGCTTGGGAACCAGGTATTTAAATGACCTTCCACCCCATCTCGATCTCTTGATTCTGGAGGTGTTCATCAGAAACTTTGATCCTGATCTGAGATGGCGACGTTGTGAGTACTGGGAGATTAGATCTCGTACCAGCGCGGGACCTTTCCCGTGCATAGCTCTGTGGGCCAAACAGAGGGACTTGAATTTGATCCTGGCCTTGACCGGAAGCCAGTGTAGCTCCCTAAGTGAAGCTCTTACTGATTGATGCCTGGGTATCTTTAGGAGCAGTCGGGCTGCTGCATTCTGTACTACTTGTAGTCTGTCTGTGACGTATTTGGGGGAGCCCAAATATAAGGAGTTACCGTAGTCAAGCCTTGACACCACTAAGGCTTGAACCACTGTCTTCCTTGAGTTTTCAGGGAGCAGGCTCAATATTTTCCTAATCATTCGAAGCATACCAAAACAGGTGTTCGCCAGTTTTTTTGCTTGGATCTCTATCGTTAGGTTCTGATCCAGCCACATCCCTAGATTTTTAATGGAGGTTTTAGGTGGAGGGGGGGCCCCCCAACTTGCTGGCCAGGGGATCTCCGAGCGTGGGCTGAAGTTGCTGCCCAGGATCATAAGCTCGGTTTTATCCCCATTTAGCTTAAGGCTGCAGTCGGCCATCCAAGAGCCGATTTTTTCAAGGCAAGGGGCTAGTTGCCTGTGGTCTGAGTTGATGGAGTCAGAGATTGAGACCACTAGTTGTGTGTCATTGGCATATGACTCAATGGAGAGGCTAAACTCCTGTACTATATTAGTTAGTGGGCTCAGGTATATATTAAAGAGGGTCGGGCTCAGGGAAGATCACTGAGGAACCCCCCATGGGGCTGAATAGGCATCTGAAAAGATTCCGGCCTCCATGCATTGGAAAGATCTACCGTTCAGGAAGGAGGCCAACCATTTATTAGCTGTGCCTCTGATTCCAATACCCTTGAGCCTGTTGACCAGTACAGCATGGTCTACGGTATCGAATGCCGCGCTTAGGTCCAGCAGCACAATTGCAGCGGCTCTTCCCTGATCTAAGATGCTTTTTAGTTTCTCAGTGACAACAAGTAAGGCAGATTCTGTGCTGTGTTTTGGTCGGAATCCCATCTGTGTCTGGTGTATGATACCATTGTCTTCAAAAAATTGTGAGATAGTATTATTCACGTGTTTCTCCGCGATCTTACCTAAGATGGGTAACAGTGAGATCGGACTGTAGTTCGCCAGAGAGGCGGGGTCGAGTTGGGGTTTCTTCAGTAGGGGTTTTACAATGGTATGTTTCCACTCTTTGGGTACTGTGCCACTTTCAAGGGAAAGGGAAATGAGGTGGGAGAGTTGAGATAGGATACCTTACCTTTTCCCCCTTGAACAAGAATATGTGGAGGCGCCGGGTCTAGAGGTGATCCTGATTTGTTTTTCTGTAACAGGGCGCCAATCTGTTCCTCACTCAGTTTGGGGAAAGTGAGTAGAACAGAGGGGGTGAGGACGTTGACTGTTCTGCATTTTTGGGAGGTTCAGGGGAGGTGTTTGGGGCTTTGGTGGATGTTGATGTCAGGCTTGTATTAGGGTGTAGTGAGTTATAAATATTTTCCACCTTGCTCTTGAAGAACGAGGCTAACTCATTGCATCTCTCTTTTGAGCAATGGGAGAAGCTTGCGCTTGAGTCGATTGTAGCGAGGGACTTTACAATTTTAAACAGCTCCTTCGAAGAGTTGGAGGAGTTCTCAACTCACGGGCTTGGTCAGACTACCTACATGCTGCCTCGCGCCCAGCGGTGTGCCAGGTGGTGCTCCCAACTCGCTCTGGCTGTTGATCTCCCTGCGATTTAGTCTCAAATATCCGGCAAGTCAAGGGGAAAAAAAAAAAGAAAGGAAGAACACAAATGAAAAAAAGGAGAGAAAACAAAATATATAAAGGGGAAAAGGAAATGCAAACCCCAACATGAAATTAAGGAACAAACGATTGTAAGAGGTAGCTGAAGGCAGATATACCACTTCTGGGTTACTTGATTCGACTTCTCGGCATGGGCGTTGGGGTGTTTACCCCCAGTACCCTGGTGACATCCTGGTACATTAAGAGGAACACTACTCACCTGAACCCACGTAGCTGGCGGTGCAATCATCCAGCAAAGGTGCCCTCCTTCACCTCCTCGTGACATGGAATGGCAACCGGAGGGCTGAAGAGGGTGTAGGTGTTGGGGTGTTGTCTGGCTAGGAGTCCCTCGACCAGTGTGTGAACAACTGGTGTAGTAATTCGAGGGAGTGCACTGTATCCAGTGAGTATGGTGCCATGCGGCGTGGTTCTTAGCTACGAAAACAGCCAGGCTAGGTCCTGGTGCGGTTTGTGGCAGGGGCCACCCGAGTCAACAAGAGCCCCAGGTCGCCTACCCTCGCGGGGACTACCTGCCTCCGCTAGTGGTCCACCAATCGTCCCCGACTTGTCTGGCCCGGTGCGGGGGCCCTCAAGATGTCTAAAGATAAACTGCTCTCATCCGCGGCGAAGCAGAGTACTATGAACCGATTCACCCAATCACAACCCAGTGGCGTGGATCAAACGAAGCGTCCCCAGGGTGGTCCTGACAATGCAGCCCTTTTATCCATCATCACCCCGTCTCGGGAGGCCCTAGAGGTCAAAATTGGGGCCATGGGCACTGAGGTAAACTTACTGCAGCAAGATTTGAGAACAGCGGTTGGCCGCATTACGGAGGCAGAGACTAGAGTATCAGAAGTCGAGGACTCAGTGGCCACATTGCAGTAGAAAGTCACAGCCTTAATTGCGACAACTGAATGGAGGATGTGGAAGCCCGTGCGAGACGTAACAACCTGAGATTTGTGGGATTCCCGGAGGGATGTGAGGGCTCCTCGGCAGAACAGTTCCTGACACAGTGGTTGAAAACCAGGATCCCTACCGAGAACCTATCCACGTGTTTTGTCGTTGAGCGCGCCCATTGGGCCCTGGTGAAGAGGCCGCCACCAGGCGCCCCGACCTAGACCAATCATTGCAAAACTCCTAAACTACCTAGATCGTGATGCGATCCTATGCTTCGCCCGCAGTCAAGATAAAATAGTCTTTGAGTCAGCCCATATAATGATTTTCCCGGACTACACTAGAATACACTAAAATGGTACAGAAGCTGAGGCATTCCTTTCTGGCAGCAAATCAGAATCTGTGAAATCTCAAAATTCAATATATGTTGCTATACCCAGCAAGGCTCAGAGTGGTCTACAACTCCCAGATGCTGTTCTTCGACACACCGGAGTCCGCTTTCCAGTGGATAGATGAGTCGGTGGTGATCAAACCACATACACCGCCCCGTATGGACTCCGATTCATCGCACAGCGACCGACCCAATCCCCCGAGAAATCCAAGTCCAAGTGCTGCAACAGATCTCATTCATCCTGGAGGAGCTCGCGTGCAGACGATTAACATTGAATCTTCTATAAGACTGCAGTCCCCTGTGAGGCTGAATTATTGATCATTTGTGCACAACCATTGTACATGTATACAAAGCCAGGGGTGTGGGGTCATCATGCAATGGTGGGTGGTGTTGGGAGGCTACCCGTGGAGCTGAGAGGGTTCCTTATCTTAATGCTGCCACCCTAGAGAGTCATTCCTAGGAATCCTTTCTAGAGGTTATGTTCTTTGGGTGTTGGCTGTTTCGGATGCTTTGGCTTGGCTCTCTCCTGCAACCCCAGTTGGGGGGCAGTAGGGGCACAGGCCGTGACAGATACTACCTGTTTTGTGAAGTGTGGGTTGGGGTGAATGTTTGTTACACCATTGTTTTTTTCGGTTCTTGAACAGCTGCAGTTTCGTCACTCACACTACCTTGAATACTCCCTTAGATCAGATGCTCCCTAATCCGTGATATACATAACTAATATCACGACGGGGGACACAGGAGGGGTCAATTCCGCATTGTAACCTGGAAGGTGAGAGGGGTCCTCGATAAGATCATGCGAGGGGCAGTCCTCCGCCAGTCCAAACACATGGGGCGGATATCCTTCTCCTACAGAAAACTCATCTTGCGGGGACTAAAACTCCCTGTTTGGCCCGTTTCGGTTTTACCCAGGTCTTTCATTCTGGATTCACAAGGGGCTTCATAGGCACAGCCATCCTCATTCATCGCCGGGTCCCGTTTACTACACAGAGGGTTTGGGTGGACACATATGGTTGCTATGTAGCAGTGACAGGTGACCTCTACAGGGAACGGATCGCACTATTAAGTGTCTTTGCCCCCCCCCCGCTGGGGGCTACCTTCACGGAGTGCTTCCTTCATCTATGGGGCCAGCTGCCGGGTGGTCTCTGCTGGTGGGGGGGGACTGGAATGATGTCATTCATCCGGGGGTAGATAGATGGCAATAAAAACTAGAAGATAAAAGAAGGGGTCTAAGGGAACATTTAAAGACCTAGCATGGATATATTCCCCAATCAAGTACTGCATATACACCAAAATATCCACGGGTCTACTCAGTCGAAAAATATATATTTATGTGCCTATGAACCACACTGGGCCTCTAGAAACTGCAACACAAAAACCACTTTACAAACACAAAATATCTTTTAAGAAGGACGGATTCCCATCACTCACCAATGGTGACATGCTTCATCATCCGGGTCTCCTCCTAGTGACACACTAGTGTCACTAAGGGCTGCAACCCTTTCAGAGGGAAAGGGGAGCTCACTGATGTTTTTATTGTTTTAATTAAAGCGATACAACACGCTATATCAGATCCTACAGGTGTGAGCAAAGATTTATGTAGGAGTGATGGATGCAGTGTATATGAGTGAAAGATAGTGAGTTAAAATTGAACGGTGAGAGAAAAATTATTTTAATTAGTATCTCTCGCTGCTCAAATTAAAAACAGTGCAATGACAGTTTTCACCAAATAACTGTCCGTGAGTAGAAAACAAGGGTCAACATGTTTCAGCCAATCGGATTCTAGTAATCCTGGGCCTTCTTCAGGACCACAACAAATTATTGCTACTGCATAAGTGAAAAAGTGACAAAAATTAAGATATAAGAAGAAAAAGGTTGGAACAAATACAACCTAGTCACCTGTATTCAGGGATATACAAATCCTCTGCAAATTACGAAATGCTGATGGCATCTGCAAAAAAATAAGATGACGGTCGATTTGTAAAGGGTGCAACAACTTCAAAGAGGCTCTGTGAGCTCAAAGTACAATCAATTCATAGTGACCTGCTTACTGTCATCTATTATCTCTAGTGCTTTACAATCACTTATATAGAATACTTTCTTACCCGTATTGCACGAGGAAAGGACCTCACCTCACCTGGCAACGGCTCAGGAAAGGAGGCACCGCTCTGTGCAAGAACATAGGGAAGAACAAGAAATGCTCATGGTCACCTGGTTCTTTCTATTCCCTCATTTTCTGTTAATTTAAAAGACGCACAATGCACACACATGACAGCAGGTAAATGACTATAATTAAAAATTGCTAACTCAAATAATGAGTCTCGTACTCAAAATGTTACTGTTAGCCTCGAGTGGAAGTCTTCTCTATCAGCAACTGCAGTGGAAGAAGGAGTAATCTTCACAGTCCCGGCTCCTGGAGGGAGAAGAAAACAATAAAAAAATCCGTGAGCTCCCCTTTCCCTCTGAAAGGGTTGCAGCCCTTAGTGACACTAGTGTGTAACTAGGAGGAGACCCAGATGATGAAGCATGTCACCATTGGTGAGTGATGGGAATCCGTCCTTCTTAAAAGACATTTTGTGTTTGTAAAGAGGTTTTTGTGTTGCAGTTTCTAGAGGCCCAGTGTGGTTCATAGGCACATAAATATATATTTTTCGACTGAGTAGACCCGTGGATATTTTGGTGTATATGCAGTAGATAGATGGCAGCCTGACTGGGGATACATCGCCCACCATCAGTGGCGTAGCTAGGGGGGGAGGTGGGGGCGGACTGCCCCAGGCGGCACAAATTTTGGGGGGGGCGGCCGGCCCTCCCTCCCCCCGCTCTTACCTGTGGCCGTCGCGGCTGCAAGAATCGGCAGTACCCCCATAACCCCCCGCTCTTACCTGCGGCTGTCATGGCCGCATGAATCACCAGCACCCCCCGGCTCTTTGAACAGGCCGCCGCAGGCGGCAAACGGAGGCGCTGCCACGGGCGGCCTAAGACCTAGCTACGCCACTGCCCACCATAACACTAAATTATCAACCCTGATAACCACACTGGAGTGGGCAAACGCATGGCGGGCTTACCACCCAACTGAGAATGGGTTCACGTATTACTCAACGGTCCACGGATCCTTTTCTCATATAGGATTATCTCTTTATCCCGACTACACACCTCCACAGAGTGTCCTCGTACTATATCCATCCACAGGGCCTCTCCGATCACTCCCCTGTCTCTATACTTCTACGCTCCAGGGCCAATTGCTCAAGGTTTCGATGGCGAATGTTGCCATGGCACCTCTATAATCCGGTATACCGGACCACCCAACAAAAAGCAATCACGGATTACTTTACACTTAATACGGCCACTGCTTCCACGGAGGTAGTTCTATGGAAGGCTCTAAAGACTACTATTCACGGAGTTGATGTTAGCTACTGTGCGGGGATTGTCGGCGCAAGGCCCAGGAAAGGATAGATTTAGAAACCCAAATTGAGAGGCTAGAGAAGGAATGTAGGACACAGGACAATCCTTTTCATTTTTACATAGAGTGTGACTACAGGCGTCCCTTACCCCCGTATATGGGCTCATGATGCCTCACTAGGGCTATCAACATGTATGTTTTGGTGCCATATATGACAAACAGCAGTGTGTGTGTTCTATGTTGTATGTAAATTTTATATTGCACGGTTCTTTACAAATCGCTAGAAGTGCTCACCGAATGTACCAGAAAAATATATCACACAACACACAAAGATGAATTATTTTACGGCATAACAAATCTAGCTGAGCACATTTGCAATGTCGTCTCAACTCTCTCCCCTTCATATATTTTTGCAGATTTTGAAAAACTTTGCCAAATAGGTGCTGAATGTATCTGTATTTAATATTCATTTTCAAATGATCATGCATTTAATTATGTACTAACAGGAGTGGCATCAGGGAGCCTATATACTTTTCCTTGGTCCTGAAAGAATAGCCTTGGGGTAGGGCTAGAAACATGTTGACCAGTGAGACTCAAGGACATTATCCCTTCTGAATCTCCAATTTCCCCATTTTTTACCAATACCGGATAGAGGTCCAAATAAAGAGTATTTTTTCCTACTAGCCAGGTATTTTTAATCTCTAAACCCCCCCACACTCCTACTTTTCTCATTTGGTTTAGCCAAAATCTACAGTGCTCCCACGTACCCGTAGGTCATAGCATGACCCGTCCTCAAGCAGGAGGGGAAGAACCTAATGATGAAGCATGCCACCAAGGTGTAACCCTGGTGGATGAGGGTTATTTTAGGACATTTTTCTACCTTCCAGAACTCTTGAAGGGGAATCAAATCAATCATCTAAGGACGAGTCCCTCCTACCTCCTCTCTTTGATTTTTTCGATAACCTAGGCAGCAACCTTTTTCACCTATTTTTCACCACAACATAGGCACACACGCATCTCTTCAGCCCGTTAGTTTCCTATTCACGCATTTCCTTGACAACACAGTAGAGGGATGGCAGAAATCACTGGCCTCACTTTCTTGGCCTAGGAAGTGGAGAGAATGCTGGCGACAACATCACCATTTGAGGGTGTAGGGATTGCAGAACCTGTTCTAGACAACAAAGACTGGGATGAACTTACCGAGCTGAAAAGAACCCAGATAAAAACTATGATACATGGAATCATGATGACGGAGTTTCTACGTGCAAATGCAGCCCCACAGGGCTTAATGGTAAGGAATGAACCAGTAATTTTTCAGCACGACAAAACCTTTAAGAAAGACTGGTCTCTCATCTCGTGGCATTGTACAAGAGATTGGCTAATTTTAATTATAAAACGGCTACACGTATCTCTCAAGAATTAGAAACGGAAATCCAGACTATTGAAGTTGGACTTAAGTCTTACCAATTGACCAGCTCACTCAAGAAAAGTCTTGAAGAACTGAACAGAACTCTCAATGAGTTTGAGTTCACTAAAACAGAGTAAATTTCTGAAACTTAAGAAAGACTCTAGTAGGTTTAGTCACAAGTGGGTGTACCCCTCCATCAGGGATGATTACATTCCCTCAGGAAGAAACGCGAGGCACAACACCGATAGTGATCAATCGGATACCCGCTCTGATAGTTTGGGATCCAGCACACGAACTAAAGGGCTGTTCAAAGGAAGAGGGAATAACAGGAGGGGTTTTAGATATGGACATGGTAACTGGGGACAATATCAGGGCCCTCAAATATATCCCGCACCTTTTTACTATGGCCCCCCACCACCACCATGCAACAACAACCCCATTTCCACACATGGGCCTGCCCCATTTGGGGATTACTCACAGAACCATCCTGGGCCTTTTTTAGGACCTGGTCAAGGACGACAGAGAGGAGAACGAGGAAGAGAGCACAGGTCCAATGGGCTCCGGAGCAGGGACAAATGAGAGTCTCAACCAGGAGCATGACGAACTCAGACAACAACCAACCAGGCACGAGCAATCGACCAATCTAACCGTCAACCTTACACACATTTCTCTGACGCCATCACAGATAGAGGTACTGGAGAGGGGTCTAGGTTTTGTCCCCCAGCAAATTTGGATACATTTAAATTGAGCTGCGAAATCAATGAGTTTATCAGAAAACTCAAACTAAAATCCTTTTTTGCGGACAAACCAATTGAGAATCACTCACAGGGCGACACTGGCCTGAGATTGAAGTCATCTTTTACCATGCCTATCACAGCCATCCCGGTTGAAATACTAGCCTCCGAGAAAGCGGTTTCTTAAAAATATAGGCGAAATCAACCCTGAAACACTCAAAATGTTTCACACCACCACCAAAGCCCAGAAGTTAGCCATCAGAGAGCTAGCTGAAAACAAAAACATAGTAATAATAACAGCCGACAAGGGTGGCGCTGTGGTCATCCAGACTACAGAAGCATACAGGACGGAATGCCTACGGTTACTTAGTGACACCAGGAACTACAAAATCCTGACAGAGGACCCCACTGAGTCACTTAGAGTACACATAATGAGCATGACGGAGGAAGCACTGACAAACAACTGGATTTCCCACTAAGAGAGCGATTTTCTAACTAACAAGTCTCCAGTCACCCCCTACTTTCACACCATTCCTAAAATACACAAGAGCTTGGAGAACCCCCCTGGACGACCTATTGTGTCGGAGATAGACTCCATACTGAAACCCCTATCCAAATTCGCAGACGCTTTCCTGTGACCAATCGTACAGAGCACAGACACATATATAAAGGATACAAAAGATGTACTGAGACTACTGAGAAACATCACTTTCGAACATGACAAACAATTACTGATAGGGCTCGACATCGAAAGTCTATACAACAGTCTCCCCCATACTGAGACCCTCAATATTATTGAGGATGTACTTTTGGAAGTTGACTGGGCATACCAGACTCCACACAATGTGGTGATGGAATGCTGCAAATGGACATTGACCAAAAACTTCTTCCAGTTTGAAGAAACTCTATATTTACAACAGCACAGGACCAGCCTGGGTAGCACATTTGCACCGAGTATAGCTGGTCTCTATGTGCACCACCTAGAAAAACACAAAATCCTATGCCCTGACAATCTATACATCAAGGACATAACCATATGAAAACACTACATCGATGATGTACTAGTCATATGGGAAGGTGGAGAGGAAACAGTGTCAAACTTTCTTGATTGGCTCAACAGACAGAATGAGTTTCTTAAATTTACACACACCTTTTCGAAAATGGAACTTGTTTTCTTGGACTTGAATATCACTGCAGAAGAGGGGACCCTAAACACAACTACCCATTTTAAACCCACAGCCAAGAACTGTCTGCTTCCCTTTGACAGTTTCCACCCTAGACATCTGAGGGAAAATCTGCCTTTCGGCCAATTCCTGAGACTCAGACGAAACTGCACAACAGTGAGTGATTATAAGAAACAGGCAGAGGGCCTTGTATCCACGTTACAAGCTAGGAACTACCTTGATAGAATCATCTCTAATGCAATGAAATTAGCTAAAAACAACCACAGGGAAGTACTATTAGAAATCACACCACCCAAACAGAGAGAAGAACAACCAATCTGCATCACTATCTACAGCAGCACATCCAACCAAGTGAGCAAAATTATAAATAAACACTGGCACACACTCAATGGTGGTACTCTACAAATTCCCAAACCTATGTTCTCACATAGAAGGGGCCGCAGCCTACGTGACATGCTGGTTCACACACAACCACGCCAAACAAATGAGAGAAAAGATACCCACGGGTTCCTGGCTTCAACAACAGGACATCACCCCTGTGGCAGCTGTAGTGTCTGTCACCTTACCAGAAATAACAAATAGATCACTTTCAACAACAACACAACCTGGTTGTTGCGACATTTCACCAATTGCAACTCCCAGTCTATAGTGTGTATGATCACATGCCCAGGTAATTTACATTACATAGGGATGATCACACGGAAAATAAAAACGAGAATCTGGGAACACCCGAGCAATCTCAGGTGTGGTCCGGCAACGACAAAAATGTCAGTACACTACATGGAACAGAAGCAATGGGTTATCTTTGAAAGAGTGAATTAAGAATCATTTTTATTTGAAAAATAGCAACAATGGGTTTTTAGACTCAAGACACATATATGGGCTCTCAACGAATACATCCCTTAGGGTCAGTTCACGTGATCAAGTCGGCACGCCACAGAACTGCATAAAAGTGGCCGTCAGTATTACAACCCAAGAACAACTATCACAAATCTGGTGCAAACATCTCCACCATATCAAGTGAAATATGCATGTAGATAGCCTGGATGCTCCCCTATGAATCAATATCAGTGATGTAGTAACAGCAGCCACGATCTTCTGCCTTATAATCTCCATCTGAATATGATCCTCTCCCTCTATCTGAAAAACGACAAATAACACGTTTTTTTAAATGTAAGAATCTTTTTTCAAATAAAAGTTCTCCTTTCATTTTTCTCCCCCCCAAATATTTTTTTCTTTTTATGAATAACATTGGGATACTCCCCCACTAAATACTCCTTTTTATCAATATCCATGACACAAGTAGCAGTAACTCCCTGAACCGGGTTGTACATACGGCACAAGACGCACTGTCCAGGAAGTAGTCCCTTCCCGGGGAGTGGCCATCTTGAAAGGTCGGCGCTCAAGTCTCTCCCGCACACGAGGACGTCAACGTCAGACTGACTCCGGCAGTCTAATACGGGGCCGGCACCGCACACCTGCATCCTCGGAACCACGGGCAGGCGCAGGTCCCAGAGTAAGGGAGTAGCCTTGATGGAGTGAGTACAAATGAGCTTTTTTCCTCATTTTGCATTTTCCGTGATATATTTACAACAGAGTAGCTCATGTTGCCTTTCTCCTCATTTTGCATTTTCTGTGATATTTACAGCAGACAAGCTCATGTTGCTTCTCTTTTCATTTTTACATAGTGTGTGACTACAGGCGTCCCATCCCCCCATTTTTGAACTCATGATGCCTCACTAGGGCTATCAACATGTATGTGTTGGTGCCATATATGACAAACAGCAGTGTGTGTTCTATATTGTATGTAAGTTTTATATTGCACGTGTTTTTACGAATCAGTGGAAGTGCTCCCTGAATGTACAAGAAAAATATATCACACGAAGGTGAAGTATTTTACAGCATAAAAAATCAAACTGAGCAAATTTGCCATGTCTTATTAACTCTCTCCCCTTAATATATTTTTGCAGATTTTCAAAAACTTCGCCAAATAGGTGCTGAATGTATATCGGTATTTAATATTCAATTTCAAATGATCATGCATTTAATTACGTACTAACAGGAGTGGCATCAGGGAGCATATATACTTTTCCTTGGTCCTGAACAATAGCCTTGGGGTGGAGCGAGGAACATGTCGACCAGTGAGACTCAAGGACATTATCCCTCCTGAATCTCCAATTTCCCCATTTTATACCAATACCGGATAGAGGACCAAATAAAGAGTATTTTTTCCTACTAGCCAGGTATTTTTTGATCTCTAAACCCCCCCACTCCTACTTTTCTCATTTGGTTTAGCCAAAACCTACAGTGCTCCCACGTACCCGTAGGTCGCAGCACGCCCCGTCCCGCAGCAGGATGGAAAGAACCTAATGATGAAGCATGCCACCAAGGGGTAACTCTGTTGTGTGAGGGTTATTATAAGAAATATTTCTACCTTCCAGAACTCTTGAAGGGGAATCAAATTAATCGTCTAAGGAAGGAGTGACTCTGTGTTTTCAAATAAAGTATTTATTTGCAGCACACAAACAGTAATAAAGTGAAAACACAACACAAGAAAAATCCCAAACCAATGTAGAAAAATAGAGTACATCTTAATAAATTATTTGACACCAAAATGATAAAACTCAGATCAGTAAAAACAGAGTTATGAATTGTTTTAAGTTTTTTGCAAAAACCAGTGCTTAAAAGTTCAAAGCGCCAAAATTCGAACATCTAGTCGCACGAAACTGGGTCAAAGTCAAAAAATTTGGCCGACCTCGATGAAGCGCAGTTCGGATACAGGAAGTGGATTGGGCCCGGTCACCGTTTACCTTACGAACTAGAAGAAATTCTGAGATAAAGTGTCTAAGAACGTAAAGTTCAGCAGGGCAAAGCTGCAGGAAATGTCCAAGGAGGGAGCTTCGTCATCAGATGGCCTTAAGTCAAAGCCACGGTGAAGATTTCTATGTTCTTGTTTAGTCCCTGAAATGCAAGTCAAAAATCTCTAGCGGGACAAGGCAAAGGGCTGTAGCCAAAGACAGTCCTAAGAGGTCAGAGGTCGGAGGTCCCTTTGGCGAAAGACCACTGAGAAGGATTTGCTGCTGTGTAGAAGAACGTAACGCGGGAAACCACAAAGTCAATATGACCAGCGATGCACCTTGGTGCAGAAAGGGGAGCAGGTTGGTCCTGGTCTCCATCTGATTGTTAGAGCTCTTTGTGGCCAAAATTTGTCTATGTCCTCAGTTTTGTTTTTGGGCCATCTGGGCATGTTTAGCACCAAAACCAAGGTTCCATGACTGGTGGGACATCTCTTGGGGGATCGGGGCTCACTTAGGCTGGGTCCAAGTGCGGGTTTAAGATGGTGGGAGCCTTTTATGTCCCTGTGGCTCTGAACAGGAGGCCAGAAAACTAGCCCTTGGAGTCACTTCTGGCAATCCAGCGTGCAGGTGAAGGTGCAGGGCACAACAGCAGGGCTGGCCTCTGAGTATTCAAGGCAGTCTCCAGGCAACAAAGCAGTCCTTCCAGGTACAGCAGTAGTCTGGTAGAGCGCACAGTAGGTTACAGCAACAGGCAGTCCTCGGAGAGTACTTCCACAGGTCCAGTAGTGAACTGAAGAGTGGTTCTTAAGGTCCTATTTTTATACCCTGGTGCTCTTCTTCTGGAAGATGGAAGAAGCTTCTGGAAAGGTTCTTTGAAGTGCATGGAATTTCCTGCCTCCCCTGCCCTGGCTCCAAGCTGACTGCAGTGATAATACAGGGTCGGTAGGCCCTTTGCGTGATGGCAAAGCACAGGCTATTCAGGTGTAAGTGGGGCTGTGATCATCTCCGCCCCCATCCTGCCAAAAGTGGGCCCATTGAGGCACACCTAATCCCTCTATAGTTTGAATGTCTGGAGGAATTCACAAAGTCTAACTCCCAGCTACACCCAGTCATGTGACCCAAGACAGGCTGCAGGAACAAAAGGCTAAGGGCATGAAAATGACAACTTTCTAAAAGTAGCATTCTCAAAATTGAAATAAAAAGTCTGACTTTACCATTAAAGAGGGTTTATCATTACAATTTCATAGGTATCAAACATAATATATGCATCTGCTCCCAATTAGGAATTACAGCCTATTAAATGTAATAAGGAATCCTGAATGTTATCCTATGGACGGAGTAGGTCTCATAGTAGTGAAAAACACATTTCTGCAGGTTTTTTATTACCATGACATGCAAATCTTAAAAGTACGGTTTTAACCTTTTAATTACATCCACCCTGCCTTATGGGCTACCTTGAGCCTACCTTAGGGGTAACTTATATGTAATAAATGGGAAGTTTAAGGCTTCGCAAGGGGGTTTAAATGCCAAGTCGACATGGCATTTTAAAACTGCATTCAGGCTGCAATAGCAGAACTGGGAGATGTTTTAAGGTGCTACTTAAGTGTGTTGTACAATAAGTGCTGCAGGCCCACTAGTGGCATTTAATTTACAGGCCCTGGGTATATGGTATACCACTCTACAAGGGACTTATTAAATCTGACTCCTTTAAAGTCCAAGACTTTACTAGAGTTGTTTATTTTCTGAATTAAGTATGATATATATTTTCTTCATTTTTTAAGTTATTGTTAATATTTTGTTTCTTTATTGTTTAAGTATTGTTTTCATGTTTTTAAAATTGATAGATCATATTATTAATTAAAACTATTTTTTATATTATTTTTTTTATTTCGTTTTATAAATGTTTGGTTATGTTTGCTAATTTCCACTTTTAAGTTATTGTTAATATTGTTTGATTATATATTTAAATATTTAATTTATATTAATATTTAACTGTTTATTTCTTATTATATTATTATTTTGTATTTTAATACTTTAAATAAATTACATATAATGATATGTATATGAATATTTCAATATACTTTCCTTTTTTTGATGATATTCTGGTCCACTATATTTTTGGCTGGGTATTTTACAAAGTAAGTAAACTGGATATTTTTGTATAAATATTTTTGACACGATCTACTGGCGTTGTTGTTCTCGATAGCATGTCATAGAACCCTGTGAGTCATGTTTCCATCATTGATAAAGATCTCAACTACACATTCCATGCTATTTTTGCAGATATGAACATTTATGATGAACCAGAATGTCTGGTCATTCAGGGCCATGGAATTGCAACAGGGCTGTAAATACGAACTTTGCATTAGGAAATATTTGGATGGCTAGGATGAAGAATTAAAAGGTTAAGCTGACTTTATGGATGTGTTGTCAATAAAAACGGAAATGGAAGGTATTGTGTGCCACGGGTATTGACATAGTTATGTGGAATTACTGTGAAAACTCCCGACTTTCCACGGTATGGAAACTGTACATTCTTAATGCCAACAAACAAGCCAGCAACTCCCCCTGCCCACTCCATCCATGCGCTCTGCCAGTCTGAGTCAGGGCAGGAAGGGCAGTGTGGGCAGTTACGATGAGATGTATCACCTGTCCCGCAGTAATAGATACCAGCAATTAATTTTCTCTATTCCGAATTAATTCAGTAACAGCAAAAATTTGATGACAAGATTTTACAGCAGATAAAATAAAATCATTTTGCGGGCTCCATTATGCTTCCTTCAGACTCCATGCCCTGTCACTGGGGAGCTCACGAGACACGTTGGAATTCCCATAGTCTTTCTAAATGATAACTCTCTAGTAATAGTTCCATAATCGCTCTTCCTCTATTCTACTGTAATGAGATATCCGTTCATGTCATTTGCATAAAAGTCTCTCTATGCGCCGCTGCTTTGGACTCAGCCCCTGCTGCGAATAACATCATATCAGCAATTTTCTTTAAACTGCTGTCTAATTTAATACAAACTGCATGACAACATTACGCTCTTCCTCAATATGTGACCGATAAATACAGACAGACATTAATTAAAGAGGCAGAGTTTCCCTCTCAGCACCGTTCCATGGCATTTCCTAGTTGGTAGAAATCAAATTATAGAATGTCTTTTTTTGTGAAAATTGCATTTTGCATGATTTTTTATTTAAAATGTAAATGCCAAGAATGTTGAAAATGGGTTCTCTCTATTTGTGCTTCGACAAGGTTTGCATATTTCCTTTTTCTCTTCACCCTCTTCGCTACTTTTTCTTAAACTGCTGATTCTGTGGTTACCCTGAGTCCTGATCCTTCTTTTTATTCTGATGCTTTTATTCTCTTTCTATCTTTCTCTTCTGTTACTCCTCCTTTTTTCTCCGTCCCAATTTTTCTTGAGTGGGCACCCCTCAAGCCATCTCTCACATATGTTTTTAAATTATTCACTTTCTGCTACCCCCATACGTCTCCTTGCTTAGGTCTCGCCTGTGACAGCACATTCTCTATCGGTTGCGAGACATATTGTTTCCTATAAGAGGCTTATAGCCTGCCCAGTGCTTACCATTCATTGGCTTCATTGTCACTCTTATTTGCTGCCTTCTAATTGGTCAGTGCCTCACTTCCTCTTCTTTCGCCTGGAGCATAGACCAAGGACTAATTGCTTCATCTTGATTAGGGTCTTTCCGCTGCTGGCACTGTGATTTAGGTACTATTTTCTTTCTTCTTTCACCTTCATTTTTACTGCTTCTTCTCTCCCAACCCCACTCCGCCATGTACGTGATGCCTCATCCCTCCTACCTGCTCTCCCACCTCACACCCTCCCGTTGTTCATGTTGCCTCTCCCCTCCCACCCAACACCCTCCAATTGCCCCTATACCCTCTTCCCTCACACCCCTCTCCCTCCCCTTGTCTGTGTTGCCACCCACTATCCGACCTACAAAAGAGCTATGACACGGCCATGTCATAGTGCTTCTTTTGTTTCACATTCTCCACCACCCTCCCTGCCGTTGCCCGTGGTGCCTGTCCCCTAATACTCTCCCTCCCGTTGTCTGTGTTGCCCACCCGCCATAAGAAAAAAGTGCTATGATGCGGCCAGCGCTGGCTGCGTCATAGCAGTTTTTTTATTAACTTTAGCTGTAACATGATTAAAAATGGTCAAAGTGTTCACTGTAAAACAACAACGTATCTGGATAAAACCTTTGGACATTCTTCAAAATCAGTCAGTAGAATGAGCTTCGGATAGTTTCTGCCTCTGGAGTAGGACAGTTTCCTTCTTTGGACATAAACAGCGGACTTCCAATCCGCTTGTTTGCTGAAAGATGACACTTATCTAATGTTTACCATGGAGTCCTCTATGCATCTGCCTGACCATCAATCAATCAATCAATCAGGATTTGTATAGCGTGGCTAATCACACTGAGGGTATCAGGTGATGGATTGGCCATGGTGCTTTTGACATTCATAAGAGGTAGACAGTAGCTCTTCTGCTCCGCGGTTCTGCTACCTTAAACGGTCCATTTCATGTGATCAAAGTGCTGCGTCTGTGGGCTCGGCATCTGCCCCTCTAGTGAGGGCTTAGTGCCTTACAGCTGTGGACCAGGATCAAGCCTGAGTCGAGCCTGAGTGGAAGCTCCTGCCTGTTAGTATTTGTGTCCACTGCAGGCTCTCTCATCCGGCAGCTGATGTAAGATCTACCTGGATGCTGCTCAGGATTAGATCAGCGCTTAGTGTCAACCTCTGGTTTGAAGGGTATTGACCATGTCCACCCCAGTGCCAGATCCAAGTCCAGGTGAGCTGGCAGGAGAACCTTCTGTTATTGTGGTGAAGAATGAAGCCATAACTAAAGTCAGATCTAGAAATCGTACTTAATCTACGTTGTCAATGTGGTTTGTTGAAGCAAGGCGTTGCAGACGCAGAGGTGTGTATGTCAAGGAACTAGCAGGGTGATATGTCAGGAGATTAGCTTGGTGAGACTGGGACAAGACTGGATAACTGGGTTTGTGTGTAGTCTTTGAAGGGAATACAAACAAGAGTATCTGAAGGCTGGAAGGGAAAGGGGACTGAAGCAGGGGAAACAGGCTGTGAATAGGGAACTTGAAGTCTGCAGGGAAAACACATGTACAAACAACAGGAAGGTAAAACAGGGAAGCAATAGACAAACTATCATAAATGATAGTTTGTCTGCTACTCTGAAATGATCTCCCACCCACCACCGTCTCATTGTCCCTATACCCTCTTCCCAGATCTTATACGAAAGCAAGGAACAGATTAATCTCACAGAGCTCTGGGAGGCACCCAGCAGCTCCAATGCAGAAGGAGTGCAGGGCGGTGCTCTGTGCCAAAGACACAAGCCTTGGCATCTAACTAGCACCATTGGAAGCTAAGACAATCAGAATTACAATATAACAACAAGACAGAACAACAGGAAACAAAACAAGGAACACCAAAACAGAAAGTGGGTTCGGGGAAAAGCAGGATTGGAATCAGTGTCAGGCACAGGACAAGAATATACAGAGCTGAAAACAAGGCTAGGAAAGATCTGCACTCAAATAAGGCAAGGCAGAAATATGCAGATAAATAGGAACATAGAACACAAGGCAAGGAGTCTGCATATAACAGGGCAAATCAAGACGAGTGCAAACAGGAGACTATGGTCAATGGCTACCACAGGAACAGAGATGCAGGAAAACAAGGGATAGAAACAGATACTACAAAAAAGCCCAAAACAGGAAAATGGTTTCAGGGAAAAGGGGAAACAGAACCAAAGAACAAGCCTGTAATAACAGCAGCAGGAACACAACAGAGTTCAAGGAGACTCAACAGAAGTCATTTGCAAGTGGCTGCACTCTGTGCTCACTGGGCTGAAATAGCTGGAGGTTCAGGGAGGAATACAGGTGCAGGGAGAAAGCCAGGTGCAAGGACCTAACCAGGTGCAGGGAATCAGGAAACCACCAATGAAGGGAAGGCTGAACTGGAACCTGAAGAAGGGAAGACCAGGGGAACCAAGAGACACAAGAAAGGGAATATGAAAACCTGGAACAGAGTATGGGTTGTAACAATATAGACAAGAGTCCGGAAAGCAAATATAAACGGTTGAGAATAACCGTAGGATCCAGGAACATATCTAGTGAACATGAAACCATCACCAGATGTGATCTAGGAAGGGTCTGAAGACAGAGGAAACTACAAGGACCTTAATGCATCAAGGATGTGGAACAGAAACCTGGACTAAAAAGTGAAGCAAAACTAAGTATGGTAAGTATTGGTGTGCATATTGACCTATACCGATGTAAAGGCGGGTTCGTAAAGGGCCCTAGTGAGTGACATCTAGTGGCAGGATCGCAGAATCCTGACATCATAGCTTTCAATGGTACAGCAGGAGCAGCGGCACCGGGGTCCACAGATGTGAAGAGCCCATCTGCATGCCAGTTACAGCCATATTTTATTACCCAGCCGGTGGCAGGTTGCATTTTCCTTGCTTGCATTAGGGCCCAACACACTCTGTTATGCTGCTGTTGAGTGTTATGTTTTTTCAGTGTGTTATCTGTAGGTCACAAGTGTGAATTCCAACAAGGCCAGCTCAGCCTTTCATCCTTTCGAGGTTGATACACTGAGTGGAATAGGCCACGTTACAACGCATGTGATACATCGCATGCCATTACAATGCGGTCGTTACAATGACTGCGTTGTTACATCGCATACCATTACAATGTAAGTCGTTATAATGACTTGCTGTAGGGTGCACTGGATGTTGGAATAGTATAATTTCCTATTCCAACTCCAGTCTGTGCAACAGTAGGGCAGGGGTTGGATTTTAAATCCAACACCTTCTGCCCCTACAGCAAGTCGTTGTAACGACTTGTGTTGTAATGGTTTGCGATGTAACAACGGGGTCGTTGCAACGACCGCGTTGTAATGGCATGCGATGTATCCTGTACTCCACATCCTGTACTCCGACCGACCGCTGAAAGACCGCAAACTCCGACAGCCTTTCTCCGACCGCCGAGATGATGGTCGGAGAAAAACAGCATCCATAGGGCAGTTCAGGGATCTCCGACCGTAGTCTGGATTATGATGTGGGTTACCGACGACCCAACCATGGCGGCCCGACCGACTGCCTCGAGTCGTCGGAAACAATGGATATGGGGTGCATACTCACCAAAATCCGCTTCTCTCCAGCGGTCTCCACCGTGGATCCCTTTCTCTAGGTCCCCCCTACACCTGAGCAGCTGCACCCCGATGACTACGATCCTGTCGGCTCCCGGAATCCAGGTAAGTCCTTATGCGGTATGTATCCCTATTGACTAGACTGTGCACATTCCATCACACTCCAGCAATGGGGTACATGGTGCACAAGGCATATCCCCACATATGGCATGCATGTGTGTACAATTCACATGTTTTCTGTGATTTTGTATGCATTTCCAGCGACATACTCGGGGATATGTGATCCTCTGTAGATGCGACTGCTGCGGTAGCAGTGGTTGCATCGTAATACAGAGGGGGGGAACTTCCCAGCCTTGGCGGTCGGAAAGGGCCCACGAAGACGACAGTCGGTCCAACCTGCATCGTAATTAGGCCCTTTGTTCCCAAACTGTGGATAACCATTTTTCTTTCCTTTCAAAACAGTTTTTAATATTATTTTCTAACTTCGGGGGGTTTTCTCAATTATTTTCACACAAATTGTGTCTTTCTATTAATGAAGTTTTCTTAAAAAGGTTTTCGATTATTTGGGTTCTCAGAAATGGGTTTATATTATTTTGTTCTTCTATAATGTACATTCTGTAGTTTCAAGCACAGATGCGTCTTTTATCGATGAAACAAAATGATGTAGCATAATTATAAATATTCTTTGAAAAATACAATCAAAACTATTAAATATTAGACCCACGTTTGCAAAGATATACAGAGAGATGGAAAAAGGCAATAGCAGTACAGTGAAGTGGTAATCTTTTTTTTTTTTGTTGGTCATGCTGAGTAAATGTAAACCTTTATGGCCGCCAACATATTTACCTGAAGTGGCATGTATATTAGTATAGGTGCACTGGCAAAATCTGCCTGCAGTTATTTTATTCCCATATAAGAATGCTCAGTTAATTAAATGCTTGCTACTTTCATCCGGTGTCACCTGAAGATCCAGGTAAGGCCAAGCAGTCTTCACGCTGTCCAAGGTTGATAAATTAAATAGATTGTTGAATTCTGACACCTGTTGCTCACAATCCTTATAAGTGGCAAAACAATGTTTTTAGCGTAATATAAAAACAAATTGTAGTAGTTGATGATTAGCTGTCAGAGGTCACTCTTTTAAGATAAGAATCCAGTTCTATGGTCCAGGTCTCCTTATGAGTGTACCTGTACCATTTCCTCTCTTAACTAAAACATCAGTTCATTTAAGGGTTCAATACATACCTTATTTCAGGGGCCGATTACGACTTAGGCAGGTTTACTGGCAGCCCGCTGCGGCAGTGGCCCAGAAAACACCAACAAGCTGGTAGCATCCTCCCGCCATATCATGAGTTTCCCACAGGGCTGGCGGTGTATGGGCAGCGGAGACATGGTGGCGGCATGCTTTGGCTCTGGTAATGAGTCAAAAGCCATTGCCGGCCATGCTACAGTGCCTCCAGTCAGTTGGGCGCACTGTTTCCTTGCAATACGTTGTGCAAGAGAAACAGTGTGTGCACCCAACTCGAAGGCATTGGAGGGCAAAACATGAGCACCAGTCACATTTCACTAGGGCACATTCACACATGAGTCAGTTATTTGCCTCATTACCTGCCTTTCCACCGACTCTCACATGGCGATGTCCCCACCAGGAAAAGGTCGGCAGAAAGGCAGGTCCTGATTGGGCCGGTGGGAATCTTGGCGGGACCCCCTCCATGGGCCTCCTCTGCCTATCCCACTGCGATAGCAGACACGGCAGTGGTGGCGGTGGTCTTGTGGCGGTGTCACCGCACAGATCGTAATCGGGCAGTCGGACCGCCGAGGAGGCAGCGGTCAGACCGTTGAATAAGCGACGATGGGACACATCCTGCTGCCATCACAATCAGGCCCTTAATCTTCTGGGACACCTTAGAAATGGCAAAACAATGCTTTTAGCGTAATATAAAAACAAATTGTAGTAGTTGATGATTAGCTGTCAGGGATCACTCTTCTAAGATAAGAATACAGTTCTATGGTCCAAGTCTCCTTATGAGTGTACCGGTACCATTTCCTCTATTAACTAAAACATCCATTCATTTAAGGATCCAATATACATCTTATTTTAGGGGCCGATTTTGATTTAGGTGGTTTTACCGCCAGCCCACCGTGGCAGTGGTCCAGAAAATGCCAACAAGCCGGCAGCATCCTCCCCGCAGTATCATGAGTTTCCCACGGGGTTGGCGGTGTATGGGCAGTGGAGACATAGTGGCGGCATGCTTCGGCTCTGGTAATGAGCCAAAAATCATTGCTGGCCATGCTAGAGTGCCTCCAGCCAGTCAGGCGCACTGCTTCCTTGCATTACGTTGTGCAAGAGAAACAGTGTGTGCACCCAACCGGAAGGCATTGGAGGGCAAAACATGAGCACCAGTCACATTTCACAAGGACACAATCTCCCTCAAGCCAGTTACTTGCCTCTTTCCCTGCCTTTCCGCTGTCTCTCACATGGTGGTGTCCCCACCAGGAAAAGGTCTGCGGAAAGGCAGGTCCTGATTGGGCCAGTGGGAAGCTTGGCGAGACCCCCTCCATGGGCTACCTATGCCTCTCCCACCACGGTAGCAGAAATGGCAGCGGTGGCGGCGGTCTTATGGTGGTGTCACCTCACAGATCGTAATAGGGCGGTCAGACTTCCAAGGAGGCAGTGGTCAGACCATCAAAAACACGACGGCGGGACACATCCTTCTGTCATCGTAATCAGACGCTTAATCTTCTGGGACACCATGAGGAAATGGCTGAGGCTCAAGAAATGAGTACATAGATGAACGTGATAGATAAAAAGTATTTAACATTTACACCGTAAAAAATATTGACCTAAACATTGGATTGAGAAATGTGCATATTGAGTCTGCATGGTAATAAGCGCAGACATGCTTAATGGATCTAGATAGTCAAAGCAGAGCAGGGGGTCATGTCTTCTCATGCTTGGCTCCCAAGCCTTGCACGACCTCCCAGAACCGTCTTCTTGACTTCCACAAGAAGCTGAATGCCTGGCTCTTCAAGTAATCCCTCCAGTGCTGGCCTTACACATACACCTACACAGCACCTGGATACTCTCACAGATGATTACTGCACTATAAAGATACAGATACCCTAACATGGCATAACAATTAGAGCCCATTGTGTAAATGTAGAGTTTGTAAATTAGAAAAATCCACAGCTTGCAGCAAAACTACTACTGTACGTGTTCTTAATCCAACCTGTCTCTTGGTGCACATAGGGTTGGATGGGAAGAAGAGATGTCCATGAGTACTAATGAGGCTAGGGTGAATAGGCACTTAATATCAACCTTACAAGTAAAAAACACCAACTTAGCAAGCATAGGGAGAAAAAGCAGACCAATGTATGTCCCACAGATTAAATGATATAGGGGAAGAGGCTGGTTCAGAAGAGTCTATAGAGAGATGAGAGTTTTGTCTCCTGCCAGACTGTCAAAGAGTGAACACATGGAGAGGATGTTCAGGACATCATATGTAGCTTGATAGCAGTACTAGGAGCATGCCAGGCTGCTCAGAAGAGGAAACCAAAGGTCATAGAAACTGCAGAGGTCAGAAGGTGACAGGCTGTACAAAACATCTGACCTAGATCTCACGTTTTCTTTAAGTACTATGCAGAGTTCTTCTCCCGTGGTCAATGAAGAAACCGGAACCTAGTGGGAATGTTTTGGTCCCACTTGTTGGAAAGTGGAATATTAATAGTGATAAATATGCATCTACCACTGGCAATAATGCCACTAACACAATATAGGGCTCTGAATGGGTCTCAGAAAATTATCCCCATGCTCAACCCTTGGTAGCTTGGCTGCGAGCAGGCAGGCTTATCTTCAAAGGCAGGTATGTAAAGCATTTAAAAACACAAATTCAGTAAATAATAAAGACACAACACACAATAAAAATCCAACATCAATTTATAAAAATAGGACATTTTTATCTTTAAAATGACACAAAAACAAAACAAATCCAATGTAGGGAACCGTAGATATGCTTTTTTAAAGATTTAGCACTATAAGGCACTTAGAAACCTATACCGCCTATTGGAACATCTGGTCACGCTAGACAAATTCAAAGTTTCAGGCCGACCGCGATGGAGCCTTGTTCGGCTATCCCTCCCAGGAGGTCTTGTCAAAGTTTTTACCTTCTGACCTAGAAACTTTTCTGGAGATGTTCTTTCCGGGGTCCCTCAAAGCTGTCAGCCAGTTTCGATTCGGTGAGGGTTCGCCGGCTTGCCTTGCAATGAGCTCCCAGTCAAACTTATGGAAGTCAGGCCTCCGGAGCTTTCCAGTGGGACGAACCAGAAATCCAGGCCGGTTCGCCGTTGAAGGTGGACAGCTTGACTCTCGCGGTTGGTCCCGGTCAACTTTTCTACGTTCTGACTTAGAAACTTTTATGGAGCTTTTCCTTCCGGGGTCCCTCGATGCTTTTCAGCAGGCCGGATTTGGTGATGGTTTGCTGGCTTGGGTTTCGACCAACCCGGTCAAACTCTGGAAATCAGGACTCTGGAGCATTTCAGCAGGACGAACCTGGAGGTCAGGCCGGCTCACGGTTGAGGGTCACTGGCTTGGCTGGCCAGGTCGAGTCGGTCCACTTATGTAGCTTTTTCCAAAGTTGCTCCAAAATTCTTCAAACTTCTGGAACTTCTTCTTGAAGTTCCTTTGAGGGCCCCAAAGTGTCCATAACTTACTCCAAGGGTCTGGAAGCTCCAAGATGGTCCATGAAACTTTTGGACTTCAATTCACCCAATCCACTTGGACATAACCCTTACAAATCCACTGGTAGTTCTTCAGGCTGGGGATTCTTGGTAGTGAGCTCTGTTAACCTGTAGATTGCAGGGAGTCTACTCTTTAGTCCTTTTGAAGCAGGTTTGATCCACAGGGCTGTAGTTGCAGATTGTGCAGCAGGCGCAATCAGTAAGAGTGCAGGGCCTGGTTGGTGCAAATCAAACTTCTCAGCATGGACCCTTCTTCTTCCTTTAGTTTCAAGCAGCAGATCTGAGAGGCACTGCCCCTCTCAGATACTTATTCAGTGTTCTCTGAGGTCACAGATGAGGGCACTCCTGTCCAATGAGGTGCAGGACAACACCCCGAGCATGAGCATTTCCTCCGAAGTGTGGCACAATGGTCTCCCAGAAAGCACTATTTCTCCAAAATTCAATATGGGTGAAGTCTCAGCAGAGAGGCAAGAGCTGGCTAAACCAACCTCCAGGATGGCTCATCTCCATATTCTCCCTCCCCCTGGCATCTGCACATTCCTTCTTTAAGCCTGCCACTTGGCTGGGTTCAAAGAGTAGGGGTGCAGTCGCGGCTCCTGGAGGGAGTGCTGCGGGGCGGTGGGGCGGGGCGGGGCGGGGGAGGGGTAGGGTGGGGGGTAGTAAACTCCGGCAAACGGCCGAACTGAGGTAAGTACATAAATAAATAAATAAACGAATTTAATTGCGCACGCCGCATTGCCATTTGATCTTGCAGCGTGCGCAATGTAATTCATTTTATTTATTTATTTATGTACTTACCTCCATTTGGTCGTATGCCGGAGTTTACTACCCCCCGCCCCGCAGCACTCCCTCCAGGAGCCGCGACTGTAGGGGTGTAAATGAAACTGGTTTCTTCTGCCTGTCTCCTCCTTCATTTGAAGATCCTTATTTACGACCCCTCTCCCTGGCTCTGGCATTCCTATGCAGCTGAATCCTTTCCTCCCAGAATGGCTCCTTCACCCCAGGGGCTACTTATCACCTCATCAAAGCAGCCTAGCTAATCCACTTAACTCTGACCAATCAGGGCAGATCACTGGAAGGCTGAATTTTGACTTACAGACAAGAAAGTCTTATAACTTCTTGCCTGTACATTTTAGAATAGATTCAACAATAGCATATTGTTGGATTTATCAATACCATTCTAGTGGGTCCTTGAATTATATTTTAGCTGGTTTTCCAGGCGGGAATTATTAATCAATAACTTCTTGCCTTGTCAACCTATGTGGCTGGGGATCTGCAATGGGGAAAAGGAACTTGCCAATTTCTCCATCAGGTTCACTGATAGAATATCGATGACATAAATATTGATGTTCAAAATATCGAGAGAAAAAATATAGACTACAAAAATATCGACTTCCATACCTAAACAGGTAAGTACAAAAATATTGAATCAAAAAAATCGATGTAAAAATAATAGATGTAAAAAATATTGATTTAAATATATGTATAAAATAATATATATTAAATATTAATATAATTTTTAACAAAATTAATTAAATTGTATATACATTTTAACAAAATATAACAAATAAACTTAATTTTAAAAAAGATACACACAAACATAATAATTTATACATATATATATATTTACTTTAAAATAATGAATAAATTATTATCTTTAATTTATTTTAAAACTTTAAAGTTATATAAAAATAAAATATATATCTACATCAATAATTTAAAATATAAAAAAATCTATAATAAATTAAAATATTAAACTATTAAAAAATATTTAAACTTAAATTTCCCAATACAATCAGTGCAACAGTAGGGAAAGTTGCTTTATAGCAAAATAATTACATTTAGTATTCCAACTCCAGTGAGTGCAACAGTGGGGAAAGTGTTGGGTAGCGGAGGGGTAAAAATTAGTATTCCCACTCCAGTGAGAGCAACAGTAGGGAAAGTGTTGGATAGCGGAGGGGTAAAAATTACTATTCCCACTCCAAACAGTGCAACAGTAGGGAAAGTGTTGGATAGCGGAGGGGTAGAAATTACTATTCCCACTCCAGTGAGAGCAACAGTAGGGAAAGTGTTGGATAGCGGAGGGGTAAAAATTACTATTCCCACTCCAAAGAGTGCAACAGTAGCGAAAGCGTTGGATAGCAGAGAGGTAAAAATTACTATTCCCACTCCACTGAATGTAACAGTAGAATAACTGTTGGATAGCGGAGTGGTCCCACTCCAGTGAATGCAACAGTAGGGAAAGTGTTGGATAGCGGAGAGGTAAAAATTACTATTCCCACTCCAGTGAGTGCAACAGTAGAGAAAGTGTTGGATAGCGGAGGGGTAAAAATTACTATTCCCACTCAAGAGAGTGCAACAGTAGAGAAAGTGTTGGATAGCGGAGGTATAAAAATTACTATTCCAACTCCAGTGAGAGCAACAGTAGGGAAAGTGTTGGATAGCAGAGGGGTAAAAATTACTATTCCCACTCCAGTGAGTGCAACAGTAGAGAAAGTGTTGGATAGCGGAGGGGTAAAAATTACTATTCCAACTCCAGTGAGTGTAACAGTAGGGAAAGTGTTGGATAGCGGAGGGGTAAAAATGACTGCTCCCACTCCAGTGAGTGCAACAGTAGGGAAAGTGTTGGATAGCAGAGGGGTAAAATTACTTCTCCCACTCCAGTGAGTGCAACAGTAGGAAAAGTGCTGGATAGCGGAGAGGTAAAAATAACTATTCCCACTCGAGTGAGTGCAACATTAGGGAAAGTGTTGGATAGCGGAGAGACAAAAATTACTATTCACACTCAAACTGTTAAAACAAAAATAAAAAACATTAAAAATTATTTTAAAATCCTAAAAATAAATAAACAATATTTAGAAATGAAAAATCAAATATATTAAATATATAAAAAGAAAGAATATTGTAATATTAATAACATATTAAAAAAACTACAAATATTATATAATATTAAACAAATACATTTATTTAAAAAAATATTTTAAACTAGGAAATATTTACAAACAAATAAATTAATTAATACATAAATGTATTTATTATATTTCCTACCCTGTAGCACCACACCAATAACAAAACAGTGCAAATTTTTTAATTAAAATATTTCCCAAAATTAACATAATTAATAATCAATTTATAAAATATTATTTATAAAAAAACTAATAAACATTAATTGACTACACACACTTTAACACTATGATATCCGCAACACACACCTAAATTAAACTCTAAAATAATAAAACACAATTAAAAAACTATTACTACTAACAACTAATAATAAAGTAATTAAAATGTATTTAATACCCACCCTTTACCCCTTTAAAAGTAAAAACAACAGACAAAAAAATAAACAATTACCCCAAATACATATCGAATAATTAACATTAATTAACGACTATAGATTAATTAATTAAATACAAATTACTTCCCACCCTTTACTCCTATAAACACCAAAACACACACCTAAAATTAATTACACAATTACCATAATTAATTACCAATTAATTAATTAAAATTACTTAACATCCAATTAGTAATTCATCAATTAAAAATAAATTACTTCCCACCCTTAACACCAATAAACACCTCAACACACACCTAAAATTAATTACACAATTACCATTTAATTAATTTAAATTAATTAAAAAACAATTATTAATTAAATAATAATAAATTACTTTACACATTTAACACTATAACATCTCAATTAAACAAATATTAATAAATAAAAAATAATCAATACATTTTATATAATTAAATTACTTCCCACTCTATTCCTCTATAAGCCCACAACCCGCTACAGAACTAAAAACGCAAAATTCAAATAAAATAAATTAATAATAACTACTAAAAATGTAACGCACATTAAAAATACAAACAATTCTTATACAAAAAAATATAAAACACATACATATAAAATATATACAAAAATACATAACATTATTAAAGAAACAATATTTTTAACAACAATATTTTTGCAATTGATATTAAACACTTCGATAATTTTAAAATCGATATTACTTACCTTAAGTCGATATTCTTGACCACGATATTCTTGCTGTCGATATTTCTGACCCACGATATTTGAGACTCGATATTTTTGCAACTCGATATTTGTGATTCGATATTCTGTCTCTGCACCCTCCATCACCCGGGCTTATAAAACATCTTTTATAAGACCCTGCCTATATCTACAGGACCCCTCACCCCTGGAATACCTATGGGAGACTTTAGGGGTCCTGAATATGTAAAAATATTGCAGATCCTCACTCCACAGTGCTCCTAGCACAAATTCGATTTTGGGAAGCACTTTACTACAATGTGGAAGGTGAAATGTGCAATTTCACTAAACCCAAGGCATATAAACCTATTTTATAAGGGTCCTCCTTATAAATACCTCTCAGTAGTGCACACATGCAAGCACAGAAAGGGTTACTGGCCTCTAAACTGCCATGCCCTATTATATACTAGGGATTTTAAGATAGTTTTGATCCCTCTGCCCTATTATGTACTAGGCCCTTATAGGGTAGGTCATGTCAATCATGAGGGTGCCCTAACCCATAGTGTACCCTACTGTATGTAGCTGTTTTCACTGTATTCGAAGTGTGTATTTAGCATAGCACTGGCTCTGGGCCTGCCTAGCAGAGCCCAGGGCACTCTCAGAATCAGAAAGCCAGCATCCAGGAGTCTCAAATGGGGCAGAAAGTGGGGGGACACTGCAAACAGGTCCTGATTTTCAACACCACTTTTATAGTAATTTCCATACAGAGGATGTGGATGCCCCGGTCAAATGGCTGGGACTGGTTTGGGACAGTTCCTCCCTAGTGCAGTCCAACTCCATGGAGCACAGGCAATCTTAATCTCTAGTGATGAGGGGTGTCTGCAACTCAAGCACCCACAACAGCAGCACATTCAAATGTGAAGCTCTGCTCCTGGCTGTCAACAGTCCTTTTGGGATTCGCATTTGGGGAAAACAAAAGGGCAGACTCTGCTGAAAGATTCACTTTACACCTGAAAAGAATCTGCTGACTCATCTTCCCGGCCGACTATCATCCCTGACGGTAGTGCTGTGAGAGAGATAATATGTAGGCCCTCGAGCAAATGGTCACTGTTGCATGTCTAAAGAAGCTGTCTCCCGCCTCACATATATTAGTGTCCATCGCTTTACTCTCCAGTGCGTAATGCAGGCAATATACTCTCTTGTCTGGAGAAGCTAAGCCATAACCTTCATCTTGTGGTATGTTGTACCATGAGCCATTCAAAATCTATCCCAGTGGTCTGGTGAAGCATACACTCATCCTTAACGTTAGCCCAGCTAACAGCACCTTATACACACCGTACAGTTGCACATTCTCCCATTATGTCTGTGCAGAGTCTATTCAAGCAGAACTTTATTTAAGTGAGGCTGGTAGTCACCACACTGGTTCTAAATAGGAAAAAAGGCATGTTTATGATTATCAATTCCAAAATATGTTATACTTAGGACCACTGGAATTATGCGGTAGGTAAGAGCCAAATAATGCGGCAGGGTTGAGTAAATTATGCAGCTAGAAAAGCCAAGTTTTGCGGCATAATGCTGCACATCTTGTAATACTATTACTTCATTATTTCGTCATTTTTAAAGTTGGTAACAGTGTATGGGCATTGGTTGCTCCTCATTGGTACCAGTTTAACACCCAAATATAGCAATAAGTAACAGAAAGATGACCAGTCCAGCTTTGCAAAGGGCCTTCCACTGCGTTGCAACACGTCGCTGCATTTTTAGTAACTTTTTAACCGTTTGAACAAAAAACACATTTTTTTTGTTTTTTGTTAAAATCTGCCGATTATACTGCAGATGGTGGATTAT
Source organism: Calotriton arnoldi (assembly GCA_963921515.1). Lineage (NCBI taxonomy): Eukaryota > Metazoa > Chordata > Amphibia > Caudata > Salamandridae > Calotriton > Calotriton arnoldi. The sequence continues at coordinate 30,381 of CAWUFW010005003.1, read as the reverse complement.
GTGGCAAATACGGCAAATCTATAATTATGCGAACATCACCGCACAATCGCATAATTTCAGTGGCCCTGGTCATACACTGCTGTCATTGCTTAATGTATATGTCCTCGGACATAGACGGTAGCCTTGTGTCAGCTCGAGGGTACGCTTGTTACATCACTTAAGACCATAGACCATGCGCATGATTGTTGTGTGGCTAGACCAAAAGAAAGATTGCAGGATACCAGTAATCATGAAGCTGTGTTACCAAGAGCAGGATTTGTACATCTGTGTTACCATGCAGTTGAAAAATTGAGCTTTTTAAAGATCCACAGGGTCTGGTGTAAGTGGAGGTTATTAAATGTTGCGTCTCAGAGCACATAGATTACGCAACAAGACAGCATTAACATCATCAGTAAGGTGGACACCATCTCTGCAAAACAGATCTGGACTGTAATATCTTATGCTGCCATAGTAAATATGGTAAATACTACCATTTACTAATCTCCAGTATATGCAGTCATGGCGTGATTGACGTAGCATCATTTATGCTCCATCTGTGAAAAGGTTAAAGTGAGAAGTGTTAGAGAATGCGTGAAAAACGAAAGTGTTTTTTGGGGTACTTGGCATGTAAAAAGACAAGATCTTCATCATAAAACAAAGGTGTGAACAAGGAATGTGCCCAAGATCATTACCTTATAACCCCCATACCATATCTGTATGGGGGTTCCTTTCCCCATACCTTATATGGAGAAAGGAATCCTGTTCCTCCAAACTAGCCCCTTTGCCAGCAAGAACAGGTAGGGTGTGGTATAAATTGAGAAGGGCAGACGGGGTGCCCCTTTTTGTCCCTCCCCTCATTATCAATCCTGAGAACTCCTTGGAGGTCAACTGCTCTATGTATGAGCAAGGGATCCTCAAAACTTTGGATAAAATAATCCCTGTCACCAGATCTAAACCACGGCGTAGGCCATCTGCGCCTCAGTACAACGAGTCCTTGAAAACGCTCAAAGTAGCATGTAAAAAACTCCAGAGGAACTGGCGGAGAGGTTACTCTGAAACTGGCAAGAAGTGTTTAAAAACCTCGCTACACAACTACAAAACAGAGATCTGCAAACTTAAGGCAGAATATTTTGCTAATGAAACTCTGGAAGCCTCAAATAGCATGAAAATGTTTATGAGATCCTCCGGGAACTATCCAATCCCGACTGTATTAAAAAGACAGTCACCCCTTCTCAGGATATGCGACAACCTTGCTGATTTCTTCGATAAGAAAATCAGTAAGATATTAGAAGACATTGGGACCCCCATTCAGACTGCGCCTAATATGGTCCTAATAAAGGCACCAGAGGCATCGGACGATCAGGCAATCAGGTTCGACTCCTTTGAACCAGTTTTGATGGAGTGTTTCCAACTCATCGCAAGATCCACCACCTCGGGATCACCATTAGTTCCCCTACCCCCTATGGTATGGAAAGAGTTGGAAGATGAGCTGAATCCCCTGACTCTGCAACTATGTGATCAATCCCTGGTGTCGGGGAATGTACCATCTCTCTGGAAGAAGGCAATAGTTACTCCCCTTCTAAAGAAACCTTCAGCAGATCCACAAATCCTGAGTAACTACAGATCATATCGCTCCTTCCCTTCCCTGTGAAAATAGTAGAGTGATATGTGAGCAGGAAGTTATCTCACTTCCTTGAGGCCCAATGCCTCCTCGAGGATGAACAGTTTGGCTTCTGCCCTGGGCACGGCACTGAGTCGGCCATAATAACAGCACTGGAGGAGTTGCTGATGAGAGTGGACAGAGGTCAGTCGGCATTATTGATTATGCTTGATCTGTCAGCTGCCTTCAACACAGTCAACCATACAGTCCTCCTGGATAGATTAGCAGCCTCTGGAGTGGGGGACTCTGTTCTGAAATGGTTTAAATCATATCTGGCAGATAGGAGTCAGGCTGTTGACTTACCACCTTATAGATCAGAATATAAAAGTGTGTGTCAGGGAGTACCACAGGGATCGGCACTTAGCCCTGTCTTGTTCAATCTTTATATGAAGCCCCTTATAACACTCATAAAGAAACCTGGCCTGACGTTGGTTAACTATGCGGATGATACGCAACTGAAACTGTCCCTTACCAACAACCAGGAGGAGACACTGACAACCTTTCAAAGAGGCATGACAGAAATCCGTGAGTGAATGAACACTAACTCTTTGAAACTAAAAAGGGACAAAACTGAGTTTCTTTGCTGCTCAACAGGCAGGATCCCCATGACACTCCTCCACAACTTTTAGTCCCTCTCGACGGAGGTGCTCTAGCCATCTGCCGCAGTTTGTAATCTTGTGTTGTATTTTGACAATAAACTGTCCCTGGAGTATCATGTGACAAAAGTAGCCGGCACATGTTTTGCAGTACTCCGTGGACTAAGGAAGGTGCTCCCATTGCTGACCTCACATTCCAAACCCCTGGTGATGTGGAGTGTTATACCCAGTAGACTAGACTATTGTAATGCTCTACTTCTGGGAGCACATGACTATTTGATAGAACATCTATACAGGGTTCAAGCAGCAGTGGCAAAGCTGGCACTAAATAGACCCCGTAAGTCCTCGGTGAAGGATGCCTTGAAAGAACTGCACTGGCTCCCTCTAAATCAAAGGATCATGTTCAAAGCCATGTGTATTGTTTTTAAGGCCTTACATCAGAAAGGCCCAGTGTCTTTGCAATGAAGACTTAAAAGATATACTCCTACGAGACACCTCCATTCTAGTACGGCAAACCATGTCCGTGCCCAAACTTATCGGTGGTCCAGGCACAGGGGTCGGGCCCTCTCGTTCAAGGCAGCCTAGATGTGGAACGAGCTTCTTCACTCACTAAGGGCTTCAACAGAGCTGCTGCAATTTAGAAAGGCCCTGAAGGCCTGGTTCTTCACAAAATAATCTGTCTGTGCATCCTCCTCATGTCAGGTTCCTTGTCCGCCAGCGCCAAATACCAGTACTGGTGACAGTTGAGCTTTATAAATATTATAAATAAACCTCCTCCTTGTAAAACATTAAGATGGTGCAGACTGGACATATTTTGCTGGAATGTTGGAACCACGGCTCTCATGCCATGAAATCCACACCACTTTACTTTAATTCCTGCACAGCCCAAATCCAAGCTATGTTAAGTTTGACAGCATATTGCCAGGCCCAGGAGACCCTGCACCTTCTCGGATCCTGATACAGTAATATCTCGCAGTTTAAGGAACCCGTGGAAATGATCTAAAAAACATGCCCTAAACTAAAACCTAAAACACCCAGCAGCAAAAAATATTAACCATTCACATGGAAAAACAATTATGGCAATAATGAAAAATATAAAATTAATTGTTTTGGGACTTATATAACAAGTATACTTTTTTCGGAAGGATTATCCTTTTAATGTGTTCTGTTATTTCATGTTTGTAAATTGTTACATTTGAGAGAAAGAATTCACCTAAGACAGTGTATATTCAGATGAAGACGTCTCTTACAAGCTCCACATCAGCGCACTGCAGAATAGGATGTCCGGCATGTGTGGAGCTCCCTTGCCACCGCCCACCGGCGTCACTTCGGCGCTTCAGTGGGGCAGTTTGTAGGCATTTTTGGAGCGCGGGCAGTGGCAGCGGGTTTTTAGAATGCTGCATGGCACACTAAATGTCAAACTTGGGCATCTTTTTCGAGGTTCAGAATTCACAAAAGGATTCCTGGCAGGCATAAATGATCTACCTAGTCTGGATTTCTCCATTACAAGTGTTTTTTGGTCACATGGGCAGGGATGGGACCAACAAAACTGGCCCACCAGTGGCCTTTTCAAGCTGGCCCATCTGCAGTGCCAGAGTGCTTGATAGGCCAGTTGAACTCTGCAAAAGTACCCCATTATAAACCTGCAGCAGACCTTAATATGACAAGTGCCAAGATCCAGACCCTATATATAGCGCCTTCAGTAGATGTGTGGTCTGGTGGCTTAGCGGACTAAAGGCCCACTAGAGGGGGCTGGTGTTAGACCTCCTGGTCATAGGTTCAAATCCCGACGGGTCCACTCTGATCCTTCTGAGGTCGATAAAATGAGTACCATTCAGTTGGGTAACAATAAACATCTGTTATTCAGCGCCAAGATACCCTTGGGTGAATGTGAGCTTTATGCTATGTTCAGTGCAACTCATTCCTGGGCTTCAAGATCCACCGCTCTTCCAATATCTTACTCTGCATGTAGTTGCTCCATGATACGTCAATCCTTATTTGCGGCAACTGTCGCTATACCTTAGTGTAGATTCAGACTCTGCAAAGCAACGCACATCGACCTGCACAGGCCGCGTCACGCTAACATCACAAATAATGCGCAGATCTTCAGGGAGAACAACTTTTAAGACTGGCGCGTGATTAGCAAGCACTTCCAAATCCATGCCGAGCCAGAACAATGAAAGGAGGGTTACTCCCCTACACTGGCTGCCCTCTGTTAATATGCCTGTGTCCTCTTTCATGGAGACATATTTCCCTACGAAAAAAGAAAAACAAACATTTCAAGGAAACGATGTAGTTGGCAGAGCACTACCACCTTATTTATGTAAGACAAACTATAGGGATCTAAAATAGTTTTGAACATGTTTTTACGTTCTTGGGGGTTTGGGACAGGAAGCAAGGACAGTAAATAGGGTGATCACTTTTACTTGTGGGGGCAGTAATGATCTATCAACAGTTTCTCGTAGCCAGCCCCATCGAATTAAGAGGGCACTCATAATAAGGCCAGAGTGAGTACTACTGCCCTGTTTCAGAGCTGTGCTACCTACTGCAGCTCATGCACTAACTTGCACAGAGCCCGAGGTAGCACCTTCACATACAGGCAGCTCCAATCCACCCGAACCAGTTCTGCACCTGTGCGCTGTGCTACTAATATAATGCTAAGTGCCTGAGATCACAGTGGCATCAGTGTGCCGCAACCATATTCTGTGTGTGGGGGGTGGTGGGCCATCCAGCATATAGAGCGCTAGTGCCGTTACCAGTAAGTGGGCGCCTTTCGCTGTGATCTCTCAAATGTTGTATCATTTTGCATAGAACAGCCATCAGCAGCATTTAGCGACATGAGCGCCCTCAGATACCCCTCATCCCTCCTGCCAGTGCCGTTCAGTTACAACTGTTATCTTTATTATTCATCCGACATCCCAAGAACCCGAATACCCTTCAAAACCGTATAATGTAATCCTTAATCACATTCACGTGCAGGTCAAATGTATTCCGAAGCCATTTTGCATATGTCGATGATCTGCTTTTTTGCTTGTGTGTGGCTCATCCTGTCGGGCTTTACAATACGCCCATACTCTTTGCTCGTGCGGCCCCACCGAGTCCCAAGTATGTACTTTAGATCGATGGCATCTTTCAAATGGCCCTGGTTTAGTGTTATCATTTTTGTGTTTTGCATTTATTGGGAGCAGGGTGTCCTAGGACGGTACTTACGCTGGGTCAGTTCCTTTTTGCCATTTGTCTGTGCGACTTTGCCTCGGTGTATGTGACAGGTCTCTTGATAGTCATTTTGCCGGTTTCATCATGATTCTACCAAGTGTTTTAGGTGGCAGGGCACTTCCCCGGAGAGCTTGAGCCTTCAAGATTTCAAATGAAGTTCTCAGGTATTTATGCCATTTTAATTTTCCTCTGAAATATTTTGCCGGATGATATTTTTCAATGTTCGCTCTTCACTTTCGAGGTGTATGCCAAGAAGCGCGCTTTTAGCATCAGGCTTTGCCTGGATAGTTTAAATACTAACCACAAACAGGGCGCTGGTGACGAATTTGGAAGGGCAAATACATACAGAAGCATTTATTTTGGGCCTGGTCCAGCCGAGTCTCCAGGCGATCTCTAAACCTCAACGCTTCGTACATCAAAGTTGGCCTAAGCTTGCTATTAATGACCTTGCAGGTCGCTGATGCATCGGGGCTGTTCATTTTTTGCAGTAGTTCACAGAACGTCAACGTCAACGGGTCCCTGGCGCGTTTCTGGGATGCTGGGTGAGCAGAATGGATGCCCCGTTTATTGAGGTACACGCCCAGATTATTTATTGACCCAACTCTCTCGAGCTTCCAGACAGAAGGATAGGTAGATAGACAGACAGACAGACAGACAGACATATAGATAGATAGATAGATAGATAGATAGATAGATAGATAGATAGATAGATAGATAGATAGATAGATAGATAGATAGATATGAGTGAGGACATTGTAAGGCAACACTGTATGCTCTTTGGCTCCCATCAGTTCAGTATAGCAACTTACTGCTGCGATATGTCTACCTTTTTTGCAGAATGAATACGTCTGGTCGAAGCCACTGTTTTGTGCTGTCCCACTATGCAAACAATCTGCAGATGCTTCCATGCATCCTCTAGAACTCTGGTCATTGGATATCGATTAAGGAAGCAGCATATGTTGCCTCACCTAGTAATACATGTCTGATAACAAGAGACTCTGTAGCATATTTTCACACCTTCACTACTGATTGTCTTGCTGATTGTATGTTTTCTGTTTTTAATATCTGTATAAGGCTATTTGGATATTGTTTTTCCAAAATGCCATAAGCAGAGTGTTTATTAGGAAAAATACATATATCTATAAATCACAGAGAGGAGAGACCAGGGGATCCCCACCACCACAAATGAGCATAAGCTGCACAAGCAGAGACAAGCCACACATTTCTAGCAGTTCATATCCAGGGCTTCAATGGAGATCATCTGATGAACCTAAAACAGACAGGTGCACGATCCTGAAGCCAGAAAGTGCAAGAGTGACCTTCAAATATACACAAAAATGTAAACTAACATCACTGAGCGAGCTGATCAGAACTTTTTCGCCTCATGTGCCAGACCCAGAAACAAGGCATTACACATCATAGGCAGGCACAGCCTGAATGCATGGCTACTGAGAGCAGAGGGTGGTTAATTCCCTGTATTCTTGTGGAGGGCAGTGCAGTCAGTTCCAAGATTCATTTATAATCAAGCTCTGTGCTATATAAACAGTTAAAGCCACTCACTCAAATGAGAGATATTGCAAAAAAAAGTTCTAAATTTGTGGGTACTAAAAAGCAGAGGTTAGTCTTACTAACGGCATTGTCTATGTGTAGCACCTCAAAATAACCCTTATTTCTCACTCGACAGACATAGGTTTTGAGCACTGATTGACTGTTTACTAATCGTTGATGAGTAAAAGCTAATATGTTGTGTACCTTCCTAAATGTCCTTTGTAGATTCCATTCCATTTTGTTCAGCCAGACCCTAGGACGGTTACACTACAGACACACAGAACTTAATTGTCACATCAAAAGTGAATAGTATACTTTGGTGAGACATATGAAACATTAAATCTTCATAATATAGTGTACATCCGGGCAATACACAGCTACGGGAATTGTTAGCACCGTGCAGTACCTCCCCCATTACCATTTCTAGAAAATGACCTGGTAAGGCAGACTAGAATACAAGTGCGTCAGTATTACGCCTACTTATGCATGAAATCCCCCTTTACCAGGCCATTTTCAGGCTGTGAGTTCCATTTGCTTTGGACAGGTTCAAACATTTTGTGGCAACAAATGATGGACAGAATGCTGAATAAATCAAACATTCACCCCCAGTCAAAAGATCTCGGTTAAATCCATCATCCTTTTGCTCACCATGCCACCCCAGTTTGGACCCAGCCATAAACAAATCAGCCTTGGCCGTGCTCACCATGGGAACAGTCCAGCCCGAACTGCCAAGCCTGGTCCTCCTTGGACCAGAAACAAGCATCCTAGGACCGGTTTCGGGTATACCCATCCCACTTAGGGCGAAAAATGCTGCAGCATTGAGGGGTGATACCCCGAAACCGGTCCTAGGATGCTTGTTTCCGGTCCAGGAAGGACCTGGCCTGGCAGTTCGGACTGGACTGTTCCCATTGGGAGCAGGGTCAAGACTGATTTGCATATGGATGGGTTTAAACTGGCATGGGGAGCAAAAGAACAATGGATTTAGGCCCAGATCTCTGTACTGGGGTGAATGTTTGACATTGTTCATCATTCTGTCCATCAATTGTTCTTTTTGCCAGTGCAATCATGTTGTTATAAGGAACTTAAGTCGAGATTTGTGCCTAATATGAAAACAAGAGAAGCTGGATTGCACGGAGTGGTATCTCCTATGCAGATACCACTCCACCCAACTCGTGATCGGGCCCTTCGTAATACTGAACGTTTGGATATACACTGGCAATGCTTGTTCGTCAGCTACTACCCTACACATAGGGCCTCCCTTTTGATCATCATGGCATCTAGTGTCGCTTTAGTGGAACGGTAAGTCATTGTTCTGTTGATTTTCATGATTGTTTCAAAGTAATGGGTACATATCTCTTTTCCCTAGTTCTCATTAGAGTTTAGTTATGATATTCTCAGAACACTGTTCACAGTTGGCGCTATTGTGCTCCATCAGTGGTTAGCACATTATGTTTTAGCTGGCTTTCAAGTGGTGTGTTGCACTCTCGCATGACTGCACTAGAACATTTTCTCAGGTGTTGACAATTTGACACAGCAGGTGCCTTCTGATAAACCTTGCTTCAGATTCATATTTGCTCTCGATGTTGCTTTGGACAGCATGTGCAAATAATCTCTTGATAGGTGAAATGTACCCTCTTCAAGGTGTGCTACTGTGCGGCGCCATGATCCGTTTTGTTTCCAGCACCTCCAAGAAGCATATTTCAAAGTAACTGGGCCTAGAAAAGCCAGGGTACAAAATGCTTTATCAAGTAATCATTTGCGAACTCAAAATGATAGTACTTGAGCACTTTCAATTGTGTTGACATTTAATGCTGCCTACCAGAGTATTCTGGAATATGCAGCCTTAAAATTCATATTTACCTTTTTCATTACAGTCTTTTTGGATCATAAATAAGGGTAATCTCGTAGCACATTGTTCACATCACATTGATCCCAAGAGGAGCTGAAATGTACCTTTTCTAAGGTGTGCTGTCATGCTGAATAGGACTTAGGTTTGTTTCCACTACCTCCAGGAAGCATGGTGTAAAACAACTGGCAGAGGAAGACAAACGGCCTTTTGAAAGCCAATATACATAACGGACCTGATTCACAATGGTAAAAATTCAAATGCAATGGTACATGACTGCAGAGTTGCGTCTATGATAGCACGTCCCATTAAGCCTTTTTCAAGTTCACAAAAGCTACATTTGTAACATCCCTTGCATGTATATATATGTATGCCAATCAGCCACCTATGCTTAGGCACATCAGTGGTTGATTGGTGCGCAACCAAACGTGCAAATAGAAAGTTACTATACCCAAAATTGCATTCCCATGTCTGTTATACCTTTGCATACCTGACATTGATGGAATCTTGCTCTGGGTAACTGTACGCTGCACAGCAAACTGAACGGGAAGAAAATAGTCACGCTTAACCACAATGACACTCATCAGGAAGCAATCACAAAATAGAGAACAGAAATCAAAGTCCCACAGCCCTGTCCTCTTCCCCTTGTACCACACATCAAATTAGAGCCAGAGAGCTAGAAGACCATGGAGAACATTAGCGGCTGCTACCAAACGGAGTGGTGGGGCGGGGTAGTGGATGGGGGAAATTAAAAAAAAATATACTTACATGGGTACGCCCGGCTGCCGCCTCTCCTCCGTCCTCTTCTCCTGCATCAGGAAGCACACAGCCTCCCAGAATCCTCTAGCCAATCACCACGCTGCGTGACAGCAGCGTTGTGATTGGTCTGAGCGCCGTGGTTCGGCGCTCAGACAGGGGCTGGGAGGCTGTGCATGTTCTCCACCCAGGCTGTGCAATCCAGCCTGGTGGTGAACATGCAAAGAGCGCCTGACGGCCAGCCAAACTGCCATGCGCACTTAGAAAGTGCCTACCACTCCTCCCCCAGCGACGAACAGCCCGGCCCTGCCCCCCAAGTAACTGAGCCAGTACGGTAAAATAAAATTATAATAACGTTGTGTTATTATCATTTTATTTTTCCGTTTTGAACTGCTCAGTGAGCAGTGGGGCGCCGCTCCTCCGACTTTGCAGATGAGCCGCCTCTGATGGAGAATGTGGGGCGTCCAACTCAAGAGAAACAGAAACTTCACTAAGAAGGAGGTAGATATTGTATTAAACTCCGTAGTTGACCATTATTGAGAACCCCGTGTTCTGCCTCCACACACCCAGAGTGGAGCTGTGAAGTAGGCGATGTGGCAGGCAATCATCGATAGGGTGAATGCTATAGGGGTGAAGATAAACACAGTGTGGGAAATTTTGAAATGTCAGGACGAGAAGAGGTGTGTGGAGGATATATTTGCCAGGATACATGCAACAGCTGTTTTCGTGATGGCAGACTTGTAGCAACCCTTTGACTCTCCCAGATAGAGCAGTGTATCTTTTATACCATATAAACTCACACCAGCTACATAGCCTTACGGTTACAAAGACCAACGGGGAGAAGTAATGCAATCCCACTGCATGTCCAAGTACTCTGTTGCCTACACCTTTTAGCTTCTGGGAGTTACCAGGGAGTCATTGCAGAAGTGTAGGGGGATGGGAGGGTTCACAAAGTGTCTTATCACATTTATGTTGCAGATTTTTGGATATTATGTTGTTAAAGATTAATCCGGATATTTTTTTCCTAGCTCAAAACATGACTTACAACAAAGTAAACTTTTTTATCGTCTTTCCACCATGATATAGGTTGAGATTGATGGAACTCATTTGCAATATGCCCACCGTCTGCAAAGAAGCTCTTATACCACAATTGGAAAAATAGCCACTCACTCAATATAAGGGTTGTGTGTGATGCCTCCTGTATTATAACAGACCTTATAGCCCGTTTTCCTGGTGGGGCACATGACTCTTACATGTCCTGACACAGTGGAATTTATAATTGTCTTTCTAGAGGTGACTTAGGAGATGGCTATTTGCTGGGTAAGTGTGTTAACTATTTAGCACACACACGTATACTTATTAAAAATAGTGATTTTATTAAGGGTTATTTTTTTAGGATTAAATCGGTTTTTATTGGCAGAATATATATTAAGACATTACATCGCTTCATCGCCTACAACCATGTGGGCCGGCTGCGTTAGAGGTCATCAAATGAAAACCAAGAAAGCAAAGGATATGGCATTACTGTAGCAAGTCAAATACACTGCAAGTCGCCGACAACCCATTCAGGGCCGGCCGCGTCAACAAAAGGATAAAACAGTCAAAAGGATACTGGATCAATTTAGACTTCGGTACTTGAGCGTGCCCACAATAGCCACTGTAGAATGCCTCTATAATGAGACCTGAAGCAGATGCCGCAGGTACTGGATCGAAGAAGGGTTACTTTTTTTGCTATTTTGGTGGCAGTGTGTTAGAAATGGGGGTCTCTAGTTGGCAAGGGACCCTTCCTTCTAGTCAGGATAAGGGAGTTACACTCCTAAAATAACCCCTGCTCACCCCCTTGGTAGTTTGGCACGAGCAGTCAGGCTTATCTTAGAGGCAGTGTGTAAAGCATTTGCACATAACCAACAGTAATACAGTGAAAACACTACAAAAGGACACCACACCAGCTTTTGAAAAATATCCAATATTTTATATACTTAAAACAAGACCAAAGCGATAAAAATCCACAATACAGTACTTAAAAAGGGATACTTTGCAAGAATACTTAAAAAAACACAGTTTGTACGAGTCGGTAGCTCCATCCGGGGCTACCGCGATGCTGAGAACAACAGAGACTGACAGTTCCAGCCGACAACGTCGGTACGGGCCTGCGAAAGTGTGAACAGACTCTGTAACAGTACCTTTCTCGTTGCAGCTGACACGTTGGTGCGAGCCGGTTGTGGCAACAGTCATGGTTGCATTGCAAAATGGAAGCGGTGCAGGGTGCAGTGTCCTCTCAATGCGGTACAGGCAGTGGCTCGGTGACGATCGTCCAGACGGCGTCGGTGAGGCCAAGGCTTACGGTGCAGGGCGAGACAGTGCTCGATGCGTGCTGACAGGTTGTAGTGCAGGCGACAGAGCCAGTTAGCGGGAGCTGGCATCGGTCGGCCCAGACGGTTGTGTGAGACGAGGCGGTGCTTCGTGACACTTAAGAGCGGTGCCCCCAGCCACGAGGCGGTCATGGGTGTCGAAGTCAGCAGCAGCAACGGAGTCGGTGAGACCAGGATGGCGAAGTGAAGCGAGGCGGTGCGGAGTGCGGTGCCCACAGGTCACGGTGCAAGCAGCGGCTCAGTGGCGGCGACAGCAGTCGTCCTCGTCGGTAAGACCAGGGTTGCGGTGCGAGATGCGGACGGTGTGGTCTGCGGTGCCGCCAGGACAAAGAGCCAGCGACTGAGTCGGTGACGGAGTCGGTTGCGTTTCCCTCCTCTGTGGCAACTGAAACAGCGGTTCCAGAAGTGGTACCCAGAGTTGATGAAGTCTTTGCAGTCCCTGAGACTTCAGAACAGGAGGCAAGCTCTAATTCAGGCCCTTGGAGATACTCAATAAAGAAGTTGCAGAAAGTTCAGTCCAGTCCTTTCACTGCCCAAGACAGAAGCAGCCACTGCAGGCCAACACAGCAAAGCACTCAGCAAAGTGGTAGTTCCTCCTCACAGCTTCTCCAGCTCTTCTTGGCAGTCTTCTTGGTCCAAAAGAATTCTAAAGTTTAGGGGTTTGGGCCCCACTTTTTATAGCCCAAAATCCTTTGTTTTCTGGGGCAGAGAGTGTATGTGCCCAGCCAGAACCAGTTCTCTCCTCTCTGGTGCAGCCTCCTGGCAGGAGGTGGAGACAGCATTGTCAGAGGCAGACCAGGCCCATTCAGGTGAAAGGAAATCTCCTCCCCCTACTCTAAATGCAGCCCAGGTCTATTCAGACCATCCCTGACCTATCTAGACTCTCTGGAGCCACTGTTCCTCCCCAGCCCCTGTCATCCCAAAGCCAGACAATCAATCCACAAACCCAGCAGAGGCACACTGGATGGCTGAGCAAGAAAATACCTACTTTCTAAAAGTGGTATTTTCAAACACAGAATGTAAAAATCACCTTCACTAAAAGATGCATCTTTAGATTCTGAGTTTAGGTATACTAAACTTTATTTCTCTACCTTGTTCCCAGGGGTAGTTATATTTATAAGATGTTATAAACAAACTCCCCATTCTGTCCTATGGGAACAGGTAGCCTTGCAATAGTGAAAAACGAAATTGGTAGTAATTCACTATCAGGACATGCCACACACACCAGGGCATGTCCTACCTTTCACATACACTTCACCCTGCCCACAGGGATAACATGGGCCTACCTTAGGGGTGACTCCCATGTAAGGAAAGGGAAGGTTAGGGCCTGGCAAGTGGGTGCACTTGCCAAGTCGACATGGCAGTTACAAACTGCTCGCAGACCCTACAGTGGCAGGTCTGAGTTACCTTTTCAGGGCTACTCGTGGGTGACACAATCAGTGCTGCAGGCCCACTAGTAGCATTTGATTTACAGGCCCTGGCACACTCAGTGCACGTTACTAGGGACTGACTAGTAAATCAAATATGCCAATCATGGAAACACCAATCCATAACACAATTTACACGGAGAGCATATGCACTTTAGCACTGAATAGCAGTGGTAAAGTGCCCAGAGTCCTAAAACCAACAACAGCAGGTCAGGAAAAAATAGGAGGAAGAAGCAAAAAGTTTGGGGATAACCCTGCAAAAAAGGGCCATCTCCAACACAACCCCCTTCCAGCCTAAAGCCAGGTTAGACCAATCCATACCTCGATGGACTTCCCTGCTTGGGGCGATAGACATGGAACCTGGCCCGCAGCAGCAGGGGTCTATTCCCGTTCTACGCCTCCCTGAACCCAGTTGGATCCCTCTATCCATACTCTCAGGGCCCACTAAGCTGACCCATGGGGAACCCTTCTCCTCACCTGTGGACACCATCTGTGCAGCACCTAACCTTAGCATGCTCACAGGTGGGTCCCAGCAGGTAGACAGTACCACCACGGCCAACATAGTGGTGTGGAGGGGTACAGGAGTCATCCCCGGGGTGTGACTCCTGTACCCCTCCCAGGGGCAACTCTGTACACCAGGACAGCAAGATACAGTGTCCACTGACAGCTGTCAGTGAGGAGAGCCAGGCCTTATGCCTTTCAGACCTCTTTAACCTCTGTGGTGTCAGAGAGTGCCTTGCACCCTTTCTCCACTCTCCCTCCTGCCAAGTCAGGTATGGCATCCTGACACTGGACCACCAGCCCAGGGTCTGTACCCTGTGGCTGGACAGGAGACGGGGATGGACTCTCCCACACCCTGTCTCCCTCCCCAGGGCTCTGCATCCCCCCACCGGGAGCAGTCGCCCTCGACTCCAGAATTGTCAGGGCACCTGCGGCAGGTGTTCTGCACAATTCTCCCACCAGTTCAGGGGTGCTATCCTGCAACAGGTCCACCAGCCCAGGGTCTGTACCCTGAGGCTGGACACAGGACTGGGGTGGTCTCTCCCACACCCGGTCCTCCTCCTTGGGGCTCTGTACTCTCCCACCTGGAGCAGCACCCCCAGAAGACAAACCTGTAGGGGCACTGTTAGTAGTTTCCCCTTCCTCCAGGTCAGGGGGGACACCCTGAACCTGGTCCTCCAACCCAGGGTCTGTACCCATAGGCTGGACCTGTGCCTGGCAACCCAGGACTTCCGGGGGAGTACACCAACCCCCCCAAGGGAAACACACTCATCATGAACTGTGCAAGAGTCTGCCTGGCACAGGTCTCCAGCCTCCTGTCCACCTAACAGAGCATGAAGACCCTCAGGCCAGAAGTGGCCTCACCAGATTCAGTCCTGGGGTGCTCTGACCTCAGAGCTGGTAACCCCTGGCCCACTGGTCCTTCCACTGGGGACGGCATGCCCCCTCACCCTTTTCTCTGGACTCATGCACCCTCCCAACTGAAGCAGTGCTGCCAGACACCAGAACCGGTGGGATGCTCGTTACATCAGTCCCCCCCAGTTCCCCAGACACTAGGGGATCCCCCTCAATGGGTGGCCTTCCAGTACAGCCTAGGCTCCCTACCTGGTGTTCCCTCATGGAAAACCCCCAGGCTCTGGGACCGGGTTTCGGGCACCTTGGGCCACAGCTCATTCCCACTCCTTCTCCGCGGAGACAGGACGTGAGTCCCTACACCCCTCCCACGACACCGAGACCTATCTGGGCTACCACGAACCGATCCCACCACCCTGGGTTGGGAAATACCTGAGCCACTTCCTGCAGGATCACCCCCAGATCCTTCTCCAGACCCCCTGGAATCCACCAAAAGGTCTGCCTCCAGTGCAAGCTCCCTGGGGTCAGAGAACTCACACTCCACTGGGTGTTAGCATAGCTCTGGAAAACAGGGACTTAAAATATGCTCTCCAACAATTGAATCACACAGCCCCACACAGGTGTTAACCAAACTACCCTTCACCCAACCATCAAGTGCCTCAGAAAAGTACCCCACATCATTTTCACAAGACTGGTGAGACAGTGTCTGACTGTTGCTGTCCCTTGACCCATACTCCATACTCACTTACCAGGGCTTCTACCATGGGGGAACCCCTCTCCCTGCACCTATCATCTAGAGTCAGTAGAGTGTCCCTCCCACCACCTGGAATATGATCCCCTGTGTCCGGTCCCCAATGCACCTCAGGGACACTGCGCACCACTGGAGTAACCTCACAATCCTGAACCCCCTGGTGTATGTCAACCCCCTCCTTGAAGCAGGGCACCAAGTCTGTATGTGCGTGTACCTCATCCTCAGTACTGGACCTAATACTTTTGCTGCCACCATCTGGGCTGGGCCTAGCCCTACTGGCTTCCCAGTCCAGCTCTCTCATTTTAAACTCATGGTCTAACATCATCCTTTTCTCCTCCATGGCTAACTTAAGCTTCTCTAGTTCCATTGCAACTCTCCTTGCCTCTCGCCTGTCCTCCAGCTCCTCTGGGACAAGCCACTTGCTGCCTGGTTTAGAGGGTACCCCCCCTCCCAAAAGCACATCCACCCTTGGAATAGGCTCCTCTGCCTCCATGCCAAGATCCCCAGACAGCTCACTAGCATGTCTGGCTGCTACCCAGGCCCTCAGTGCCTTTTGTAGCTCCTCTTTTCTGGTGAGGCCCCTGATTTGGACTTTGAGGTTTTTGCAGATCGCCTTCAATCCCTTCACATTGTAGGTTTCTTACCACTCCTCCTCAAAGGCCACTTCCACGGATGCAGTAGATGATGCAATTGATTCAGGCATGTTGTACTGGAAAGTTCAAGTTCAAGACCGATGGAAAGACAAAAATAGACCAAAAAAAACAGTATGTGGTACATAATGGTCTGCGATATGATAGTAGTGCACACCAATCACTGTAAGTCAAGTGCAAACGCAAGTCCTATCCTCACTGCTGACAACCAATGATAGAAATGGGGGTCTCTAGTTGGCAAGGGTTTGCTCCTTTGTCCAAGTAGGGACCCTTTCTTCTAGTAAGGATAAGGGAGTCACACTCCTAAAATAACCCCTGCTCACCCCCTTGGTAGCTTAGCACGAGCAGTCAGGCTTATCTTAGAGGCAGTGTGTAAAGCATGTGCACATAACCAACAGTAATACAGTGAAAACACAACAAAAGGACACCACACCAGTTTTTGAAAAATATCCAATATTTTATATACTTAAAACAAGACCAAAACGATAAAAATCCACAATAGAGTACTTCAAAAGGTATACTTTGCAAGAATACTTTAAAAAACACAGTTCGTACAAGTCGGTAGCTCCGTCCGGGGCAACCGCGATGCTGCAAACAACAGAGTCTAACAGTTCCAGCCGACCGTGTCGGTACGGGCCAGCGAAAGCGTGAACAGACTCAGTAATAGTACCTTTCTCGTTGCGGCTGACATGTTGGTGCGAGCCGGTCGTGGCAACCGTTGTGGTTGCGTTGCAAAATAGAAGCGGTGCAGGGTGCGGTGTCCTCTCGATGCGGTGCAGGCAGCGGCTCAGTGACGATCGTCCAGACGGTGTCGGTGAAGCCAAGGCGTACGGTGCAGGGCGAGATGGTGCTCGATGCGGTGCTGGCAGGTTGTGGTGCAGGCGACAGAGCCGGAGAGCGGGAGCTAGCGTTGGTCGGCCCAGACGGCTGTGTGGGACGAGGCAGTGCGTCGTGAAACTTGCGAGCGGTGCCCCCAGCCACGATGTGGTCATGGGTGTCGAAGTCAGCAGCAGTGACAGCGTTGGCGAGACCAGGTTGGCGAAGTGAAGCGAGGCGGTGCGGAGTGCGGTGTCCACAGATCACGGTGCAAGCAGCGGCTCGTTGGCAGCAGCTGTGGCCGTCGTCGTTGGTGAGACCAGGGTTGCAGTGCGATATGCGGACTGTGCGGTCTGCTGTGCCATCAGGACACAGAGCAAGCAACGGAGTTGGTTGCATTTCCCTTCTCTGAGGCAACTGAAACAGCAGCTCCAGAAGCAGTACCCAGAGGTTGGTGAAGTCTTTGCAGTCCCTGAGACTTCAGAACATGTGGCAAGGTCTAATTCAGGCCCTTGGAGATACTCAATAAAGAAGTTGCAGAAAGTTCAGTCCAGTCCTTTCACTGCCCAAGACAGAAGCAGCCACTGCAGGCCAACACAGCAAAGCACTCAGCAAAGTGGTAGTTCCTCCTCACAGCTTCTCCAGCTCTTCTTTTTGGAAGTCTTCTTGGTCCAAAAGAGTTCTAAAGGGGTTTGGGCCCCACTTTTTATAGCCCAAAATCCTTTGTTCTCTGGGGGCAGAGAGTGTCTGTGCCCAGCCAGAACCGGTTCTGTCCTCTCTGGTACAGCTTCCTGGCAGGAGGTGGAGACAGCATTGTCAGAGGTAGACCAGGCCCATTCAGGTGAAAGGAAATCTACTCACCCTACTCTAAAGGCAGCCCAGGTCTAGTCAGCCCATCCCTGACCCATCTAGACTCTCTGGAGCCACTGCTCCTCCCCAGCCCCTGTCATCCCTATGCCAGACAATCAATCTATCGTGTAGTTCCTATATATCCTATACAGGATCTGCGCGTTCGGATAACATAAACTGTGGGTTTGGTGGCAGACTGGTTCCGAGCACCCCACCGGATATGTTAGCCTGTTTGTATTAGCTAGCTCACAGTGCCACTAGAATCTCCTCTTGTCGGGGAGAGAATAGTTTCTGGCAACCTCAGAACATGACAACCCTGATCCCCCAGGATTGTGGAAACAATATACTACCTTTCGCTCAGTCACTCGTGCTCACTTAGTTTGTCTCAGAGATACACAGAATAAACATACTGGGCGTGTGTCAATAAAGGTTTATTGAACAGTTGTTATTCTAGTGTAGAGTAGATGAGCTGCAACAACCATTAGACAGTAGCAGAGATATATGATTAGCAATACTACGAAAGTAGAAGGATGGTATAGTTCTACCATCTTGCAGAAATCATGAATATATACAAGTACATAAAACACATGATAAAAGTGCGTACTCCTATGATATCTCCCTAACTAGATGTACCTAGCATCTGTGTAGGTGTTATGCCAAGAATCCCTCTAGGATCTAGTCAACCCCCATTACCTGAGAATTAGAGAATGTGGGACCCCGTCCTGGTCTCGAGTTGGACACCCCACGACCACTGCTAGCTGGAGCGTCTGCATGCAGGAACCTCAGCGTCTCTGGTCAGTGTGTCAGCCGGGAAGTCACAGTCTCCTCTGTCTGTCTAAGCAAGACATGATGTATATATACCCACAGGTCTCCCCAGGGGTCCTACCTTGCTGTGTTACTGTGTCGGCCTAAAGGATGACGTTGGGCTTGAACTTTAACATAGATATTATACAGGAGATGTTCGTCCTTCTGTGAGTCCTGCTGTGCTTCCAAGAAGCCTCATGCATAATATATGAGTTTCAAACCAGGGAAAAACCCGCGTTCTGAATGCAGTGTCGTATCTAGGTAAAAGGTCAGTCCCTATGAACCCTTATGTATGTAATGTAGGGAAGGATATAGGTGAAAGGTTTAGTGTTACCTGCGCCTACATATAGGGTACCTATATGGAATATAACACCCACTCCTCTTCCGACTGGACGACATATGTAACCTATAAGTGTACTACCATTCTAAGTAGACATTGGTACGCACCAAGCGTCAAAAACATTTCTTTAGCTAAAAATGTTTAAAAAACGTCTAAAAAAAATTCTAAAAAGATTTTAAAAAAATGTAAACAGAAAATTTGTTGCAGGCCCTAGCTCAAAAAGTGTCCGTTGATATAGTCCGAACCACTATAAGCATTTGAAAGTCATTCATGCCCAAATAAATGAAAAAGGAATGTCAACTTTGTATGAGTTCCAAATTGAGCTTGTTATTAAAAAAGGGCGAATTTCTTCCCAGCACACGACGAGCCAAAATGAGTCAATTGTTTATGTGTCCTGGCTGGTAGACGCAACGCTTTCGTTGCTTGCTTCCGCAGTAGACGGCCCCTGTAACACCTGGCAGAGTACGTCAATAGAGCACAGATGATGTTCTACGCTGTCCACAGCCGGTGCCGGGGCAGCCTGTGCGCCGTCCAAAGCCTGGGTGTCAGTGGAGGAGCCGGTGTCCATACCGACAGGTGGAGTTACTACCTGTGGTGGCTCAAGGAATGCCGCCATCAACATAGGAATATGCTGAGGACATTGCAGAACATGGGCCGTTATCGGGTCCAGTAGAGCATTCACGTCCGGTTGCGCACATGATGGGAGTGTTTAACAAAGGTCTAACACGCATTCTTCTCTAAAATGGGCATTGGAGGACAGGTAAGATGCAGTCCATCCAGACTGGTCGAAATGACAAGAACCAAGATGCACTTAGTTCTCTCAGGCGAGGCGTGCCTAGATGTTGTACCATTCGGTCACGGTATTTCCGCTCCAGGAGCGCTTTTTCCATCTCCTTGGTGACGGGGACGTCCATTGCGTAGCAGATAGAAGACAATCAGTATACCTGCTATTAGAAACAGGATTAGCGGAAGTCCTCCAAAGATGCTTCTGAATACGGAGTGTATGAAGTTTGGTATAAAAAACAAAGTATATGGTTTTTACAAAAGGAGCAGCCAACCCCACAAAGAGACCGGTTTTAATTGGAAATAGTAAGTTGGAGCAAGTGGATGCCTTTGATTATCTTGGCATCCGCTTGACTCAAACAATCAATTGGGCAGCGCACATTGAGAAAGCTAAAATACAACTAATACACCAGACGGCAAATATTACTAAAATACATAATAAAACATTCTCTAGACAGCTCGCCCATGCCCTGGAAATTAACAACATCAAGGTATTAGGAGGCACCCTTTATGGAGCTGAGCTGTGGGGAACTGGTAACACCAATTGCTTATCTACAATCGAAAACCGGTTTCTTAGATCCCTGGTGGATTTACCGTCCAGCACTCCGTTGACGCCCCTCCATCCGGATCTTGCACACAGGCAGCTAGCACACAAAATAAGCTACAAACTTTTAATATTCTGGCACAGGTTATGGTCAGTGGACGAGCTCGCTCCTTATCGGGAGCCCTTGACAGCACTCCTGAGGTTACCTATGATACCCTCGATCCCCTGGTTTAGATCAGTGAGAGAGCTACTCGAGGGATCGGGATGGAAGAGTTCTGGATAAAACCGGATAGCCTAACCACCATCTCAAAAACAAACCTGAAAGAAAGGTTCTGGGAAGCCATATCAGCAAAAGCACTGGTAAAAAAATGAGGGTCATTTAACCTCTGAATTCTTAGATTTTAAATCAGTCTATCACTTTGAGGACACACTAGATGAAATTGTTCCTCCAATGGCACACAAATTATTCTTCCAGTTCCAATACAAGACCCTCCCCACAAAACAGTTCTGTTCAAAGTGGTCAAAAGTTGCTGCTGACGACAACCTCTGTCCTGCGTGTATTGCCAGCCCAGAAACTATTGCACATTTGTTATTTTTTTGTCCTCATTACCAACTTTCAAGGAAAAAATGGATAATTCCATTGTGTAAATTAGTCGGCCCGGGCCACTACCTCGAGGTGATAAGAATCTTGATGACTGATACCCGTAGAGTAGTGGTCTTCGGCCTGTCTAGATACTGGCATGCCCTTTGGATCAAACGCACTAAATGTGTTTTATGACATGTTGCATTTTTTTGTCTATGAATTTTAATCATACTTTGTATAGTATTATTGCTTTTTATGATTACCAAAACGCACTGTTTGACATTTTTAAAATCTTTTTCCCTGCATTTTTAAATTATATTTCTATGGTACCAATGCTTTTTAGGATTATCGAATTTTTTTGTGTGTTTTATTCACAATGTCCTGTTACTTTTATGATCTTGTATGATCGAAATAAAGTTGGAAATGAAATGAAATGAAGTTTGGTATAACTCCAAGTACCGTCTGAAAGGTGCTTAGATGTCCAGAACCTATGATCTTAAATAGGTGGACAATGCCAGTCGTATCAGACATATTAAAGATACGATTCACCATTTCTACGAAATGGAAAGGGCAGTTTGTATTAATAAGCGCCTGTATCTCAGCTGAAGACCTTGCGATCTCGAGTTCAAAAGTCTCTCGAGCGGAGGTTAAGGGCACAGACTTCTGTAAAAGCATGGCTTTCATTCTGCCTAGAGTATCAAACCGTATTAAAGAAACATTCAGTGAAGGCCATAACGGCGCCTCCCTGACTGTATGTGTCGGTGGAAACAATACTTGCATACAACAAGTAACTCTGGTACTCACGGTTACCAGATATGCGATGCCCGGGAGCATTCCACATCAGCCTTGACTGTTCAGCATCAAGTAACTCCCATTTGAAAGTATCCCAAATGCTGGAGTAATCACTGCAGCTGGGGCAACCCTCAGATGACAGGACAAATTCGCCACAAAACCATTACACGCCCCGTGCAGTAGACATATGAGCGATCCACTTAAAGCGCTCTCACAGTTTGTACCACTGAGAAACACTTCTCGATCCCCACTCCGGCATCGAAATCTGTATGGCAGTTCCCAAAATTCCTTAATGTATTCCTTACCCATTTTTTCATATTTGCCTGCCTTCTTTTGTTCAAGGCAATATTGAAACTGAAAAGTAGTCACCGGTAGAGTTATGTGGCCATGGATTAGCCACTCTGTGTGTGGTGATTCTGCCACTGTGAATGGTAATCTATCCAGTTTTTCGATACGCAGCATTGTATATTTTGCTCCCCTTTGTGCCATTTCTATCTGTTTATCTGTTAAATTGTATTCAGAAAACAGAGACGTACTGTTGATAAAACGCCAAAGCACATAGCCTGCATGCAAAGATTGCAGCGTCCAGCTTAATAACATTACAGAACGTAACTGAGATTGCCCGTGTTGTAATATGGCCAAATCTTGTTCTAGAATGTCTATCGCAGAAGATACAATGTTGCCTAAGGAATATATCCTGGAGGTCAATGTTGTTAACCCATTGTCTACCACTGCTAGAGATTTCTCTAAGTTAATACGGTCTATTTCCCGTATTCTTTCTGCGGCCTCTTGTTGGGATTGTGTTAGACTTGGCATCTTTTGGCGTGTTTCCCCTGACTTTTGCTTTCTGACCTCCCGGTTTTGACTCTGTTTTTGCTGGTGTAATGATTCCTGCGCACTTTCCTCACTGCTGTCCAGTGGGAAAGTGCAAGTGCTCCTGTATAAAATGTGTTACGGATTGGCGTTTCCATGATTGGCCTATTTGGTTTATGTGTCAGTCCCTTGTAAAGTGCACTGCGAGTGCCAGGGCCTATAGACCAAATGCTGTTGGTGGGCTGCAGCACTGGATTGTGCCACCCACGCAAACAGCCCGTAAAGTGTAACTCAGGCCTGCCATCGCAGAGCCTGTGCGCAGCCTGGGGCTGCCATGTCGACTTGGCAAGTGCACACACTTGCAAGTCCCTAAACCTTCCCTTTGCTACATGTTAGTCACCCCAAGGTAGGCCCAAGGTACCCCTGTGGGCAGGGTGCGTTGTATGCGAAAGGTAGGACATGCCCTGGTGTGTGTGGCATGTCCTGATAGTGAATTACAGCCTAGTTCGCTTTTCACTATTGCAAGGCTACCTGTTCCCAATAGGCCAGAACGGGCAGTTTTGATTATTACAGCTTATAATCCTAACTGACCCCGGGAACATGGTAGAAATTCGAGTTTAGTATGCCTGGTCTCAGAATGATAAAATGCATCTTTTAGTGAAGTTGGTTTTAACATTCTGTGTTTGAAAATACCACTTTTAGAAAGTGGGTATTTTCTTGTCTAACCATCCAAGCCTGCCTCTGCGAGGTTGTGTATTCCTTGTCTGGAGTGTGAGTGACAGGGGCTGGGGGATGCCAGGAGACAGGGTGAGTCAGCACAGGGCTGAATAGCAAGATCTACATGTAGATGGGTGGGAGGGGTTGCACCTGGGCCCTGAATAGGACAGTGCCTTCCCTCCACAATGCTGGCTCCACCTCCTGTGGTGCGTCTGATGTCCCTGGCCTACTCACTGAAAGAAGGGACGGAGACTTGTCAACAAAGTGCTCCAGAACTGGTTTGGACTAGGCAAAGGCCTCTCTGCCTTCAGAGAACAAAGGAATTTGGGATATAAATATTGGGGCCCTGACCCCATGAATTTAGATCTCGCTGGAATCAAGGAACCTGCCAAGACGAAGAGCTGGAAGAGCTGCCAGGAGGAGTACTGCCCCTTTGCTGTGTTGTTGCTTTGTTGGGTTGGCCTGCAGCTGCTGCTTCTGCCTTGGGCAGTGAAAGGAAGGAACTTTCTACAAACTTGTGCTGAGTATCTCCAAGGGCCTGGAACCGAGCTGGCCTCCTGTTAAGAAGTCTCAGGGACTACAAGGACTTCACAAGCCTCTGGGTACCGCTTCTGGAACGCTGTTTCAGTTGCCACAGAGGAAGGGAACTGCAACCGACTCCGTCAACCGAATCCATCCCTGGCCGGTGACCTGTTTGCACCGCAGACCGCATCGCCCCGCTTCGCATCGCAACCCTGGTCTCACCGTGGGCGACGTCCGATGCCGCCAACACCGAGCCGCTGCTTGCACCGTGACCTGTGGGCATCGCAGTTCGCATCGCATCGCTTCACTGCACCAGCCGGACCCGACCGGCGCGGTCGCTGCAACTGGCTCAAGAGTCGTGACCGCATCGCATTTGGGGCACCGCTCGCACGTCTGCGACGCACCGCTCCGACTCGCACCGCTGTCCGACGCCAGCTCCCGCACTCCGGCTTGGTCGCCTGCATCGCAACCTGTCAGCACCACATCGAGCATCGTCTCACCCTGCATCGCACGCCTTGGACTCACCGACTCCGTCTGCACGACACTCATCGAGCCGCTGCCTGCACCGCATCGAGGGACACCGCACCTTGCATCGCTCCGTCTTGCACCGCAACCGCGACGAACGCCGACCGGCTCGTACACTCCGTACCAGCCACAACGAGAAAGGTACTGTGACCGAGTCTGTTCACGACTCTGCTGGCCCGTATCGACGCTGTCGGCTGGAACTGTTAGAATCTGTGGTTTTCAGCATCGCGGTAGACTCGGACGGAGCTACCGACTCGTACGAACTTTGTTTTGGACTATTCCTGCAAAGAAGAAGTTACCTTATCAAGCATTCATTTTTAAAGTATAGTATTGTGGATTTTCGTCGTAATTGGTCTTGTCTTGAGTATATAAAAATTGGTTATTTTTCTAAACTGGTGTGGTGTCCGTTTGTAGTGCTTACACTGTATTACTGTTGGTTATGTGCAAATGCTTTACACACTGCCTCTGAATTAAGTCCTGACTGCTCGTGCCAAGCTACCACGAGGGTGAGCAGGGGTTACTTCACGAGTGTAACACCCTTACCCTGACTAGGAAGAAGGGTCCCTACTTGGACAAAGGTGCAAGCCCTTGCCAACTAGAGATCCCATTTCTAACAGATATTTTCCAATTTTCATTGTAGGCAGCATAAATGGCAGTATATATGAAACGTTTTTGGCTTGGTTTCCTGGGACCTAGTAAAAAATCCCTAAGATCCATGTCTTGTGTGAGTAAGGATAAGTGTTGTTTCACCTCTGTGAGTGTTGAGGTTTCTAGCCAATTAAGGCACAACTTCCCAACACTGTGTGACGTCACTACCGCTGGATGTTGTCTCTGTACATAGTGCGGATCTGGCCTATGGATTGTGAACCCTTCGGTTTTACCCATGAATCTTTACTGACAACCATTGGTGTCTGTGGGCCAAATCAACCATTTCTTCCAATCGGGGTCTGATCTGTTGTATTGTATAATGTCATTTAATGTAATCCCTTCCTCTGATGTTCCGTTACCCTCGGTGTGTGATGGTGTTGGCAGCCGAGGTGTGTTCAAGTCTTTATTCTTGGCTAGTCCAAGGCAAGAAGTCTGTTGCACTGTCTCGTTCAAAAACATGATTTGCTGAGGGATGAGACATGCTCTAAATAAAGCTTCTAACCCCTGCACCTGCCATTCTCTAGTACCCCAGACTGATTTTAAGTCTATGGTGTCTTTCCATAAGTCGTAACCTTGTTCAGACAGCTGGGCAATAAAGGATGCAGAGTAAATCTGTTTGGTATTTGTCAACACATTTTTCTGCGCTGATGTTGGTGCAACCTTATAATAATATGAGGCTGGGTCAGACATATTAAACCCTGAAAAATATGGAAACTTCTGTGCAAATGTTTTTGAACTGCCTTTTGGCGGTGTTGGACACTGTTCCCACTGGTGGTATGTGAACACATTTCTAGGATTAGCAGATTTATGCAAAAACTGATGACCATAATGCTGATAACAATACATTGATTCATACTCTGATGTGCCTTCCAATTTTTCACTATTGGAAAACGCAGCAGATTTTTCCAAATCAGACAACATGTTATTAACAGTTTCAAAATCCCAATCATCGGAAAATGTACTTGAGGTAATGATATCACTTAATGATATTTTAAATAAATGTGGAATTTTTAAAATTTCATTCGTGCCAAATATATCGAAATTAACCTTGTCCCACACTATACCATCAGGTATAGGAACTGCTGTAATGTTCACTGACGACAAGTCTCTTTGTTCTCGATGAGATGATTGGTGTGGTTTTAAAAATAAGTTCACCTTTTGGGCTGCAGAGCTTTGTCGAATGTATTGTCCACTAATAAGCATGTTAAAAACTATATCTAAGCCTAACCAGAAAAGAATCCCAGAAGTTACCCATAGTTCTACCCATGGTGATACCAGGTAAGTCTTTCTAAGAAAGTTCTTAAAGTCTTTAACTTGCTGCTTGCGTGATTTTTGGGCTGGCGTCATTTCAGGTTCACTTGGATCCAAAGAAAACGTATCAAAGTTTATGAAGTAGCCAGAAGCAGTTCGATCAATTGTTGGAATTGCATCAGTATTTGTTGAAATCGTTCTTTGCTCTTGTCGAGGTATGTTGACGTAGACGTCTGTATTTGGTCGAATAGCAACTTGTGCGTTATTTTGAGTTTCATTTTGAAGTGGAACTTCAGGTTCAAGGGGAACGAGTTCTATGGCATTGTTGCATAGTCCATCATTCCGTACAGGTGACTCTTCAAACGTGATGAGTCTTTCCGTTTGAACTTCTTGTATTGTAGCGAGAGGAGGGCGTCTGCTACTTTGGAGTCCACGTGGCCTACCGCTTAGTATCAGCCACATAGTGTGGTTTGATTAGGTCAATTGAGACAAATCTTTTCTCCTTTTTTCCGGCAAGAGGCGGTAGAAGTACAGTTATTGTTCCTTCAACTGCTAGGACCGATACAGGCTTTCTGTAGGATGGCCCAAATTCTTTCTTGTCCGCTATCTTCTCTCTGACCAGATCCCCGACTTTTGGGATCCAGACAGGTCTTGCCCTGACTGATTTGACTTCCCCAGTGGCGGTCTGTTTCAGGTGGACATTACTTTGTTTTGTCCTCGATTCATTTAGTTCCTGTAAAATAGCCAAACGATCATGGATGTCAAAAGGCTTTTCATCCGCCACTGCGCCTTCACAATCAAGATCAGGTACCCACATTCTTGTCCCAAATAGGACCTCATATGGAGTGACACCCCCTAGAGAACTTCTTGACATATTGTTAAGGGCCCGCTGGACCCCATAAAGATGTTTACCCAACTTTCACCCGTGCCTAATACTCTGGCTGTTAAAGATTGCTTTAAGTCTCGTTTTTTTCTCTCCACGACCGAATTTCCCTCGGGATGGTACGGAGATGAGTACCGCAATGCTACACCCAAACTTCCCATTGCCTCCTTGTAAACCCCAGAGCTGAACGCAGGGCCCTGGTCAGAATGTAATGTGCCAATTGCGTATGTCCCTATGAAGACTCGCAAATCTTTTATAACAGTTCGAGCGTCAGCCGAGCGCTGGGGCCACACCCATAGGAATCTCGAGCAGCAGTCCACTGCTACCATTATATATCTTTTAGCCCAATCTCTTTTTAAGGGGCCGCAGTGGTGTAGGTAACACGGTAGTGGTTTGTCAGCTATTAACAATGGTGTCTGCGCAGGACGTGTTACGGTGGAACCCTTCATCTGCTGACAGAAGTCGCATTTCAAGAGATAGGGGTCGATACTGATCTCGGCCAGAAGCGCACCTAACAGTATTCGTCCGGAAAAAATACAAGCCGAACGCGTGTTTCCCGACCGTTTCGAACACTCGTCCGAACGAACAATTACGATGCGCACAACAGCCCAGATTCCGAGCGAGCCGTACTTACCCATTTCAGCTCCTGTTCCCCGCCCGAGCCGGATCCGTAGAACGCCGATTCGACTCGCACGGAAGCAAATACACAGCACCTTCCGGCCGGACTAGTACAATGCGCCTTCCGTACGCGCCCGAACCCGCCGCTACGTCCGGCACGCTTGAGCATCCGGGAGAGCTGTACATAAGCTCGATTCGCGCCACAAGACGATCCACGGCGACGAGACGGACAAGCCAGCGACGAGTACGAGTCGAAGCCACGAGAAACCCGAACGAGACGACCCAACCATGAATCCCATCGCGCAGATCCTACCAATACTCTACATCTATTACCGGGACCGGTACGGACGCGTACGGCGCAGACGGTAAGTCAAACACCCACAACACAAACAAAAGACACGTACCCGAAATATGTCACACACACATAGGGATGCACAAATGACGTACACTAGCAACAGCAGAACCATAGGGGCGGGATGGCTATCACCAATGCCATACACACCCATAGGGGATGGATGCCTACCACTACCACCAACCCTACTCAGGGGGCCTGGATGCCTGTCACTACTACCCTCCCCACCCATAGGGGGATGGATGCCTGCCACTACTACCATCCCCACTCATAGGGGGATGGATGCCTACCACTACCACCACCCCTACTCAAGGGGGCCTGGATGCCTGCCACTACTACCATCCCCACTCATAGGGGGATGGATGCCTACCACTACCACCACCCCTACTCAAGGGGGCCTGGATGCCTGTCACTACTACCATCCCCACTCATAGGGGGATGGATGCCTGCCACTAATACCATCCCCACTCATAGGGGGATGGATACCTACCACTACCACCACCCCTACACATGGGGGCCTGGATGCCTGTGACTACTACCATCCCCACTCATAGGGGGATGGATGCCTACCACTAATACCTTCCCCACTCATAGGGGGATGGATGCCTGTCACTACAACCCTCCCCACTCATAGGGGGATGGATGCCTACCACTACCACCACCCCTACTCAGGGGGGCCTGGATGCCTGTCACTACTACCCTCCCCACTCATAGGGGGATGGATGCCTGCCACTACTACCATCCCCACTCATATGGGGATGGATGCCTACCACTACCACCACCCCTACTCATGGGGGCCTGGATGCCTGTCACTACTACCATCCCCACTCATAGGGGGATGGATGCCTACCACTACCACCACCCATACTCAGGGGGGCCTGGATGCCTGTCACTACTACCCTCCCCACTCATAGGGGGATGGATGCCTACCACTAATACCATCCCCACTCATAGGGGGATGGATGCCTGCCACTACTACCATCACCACTCATAGGGGGATGGATACCTACCACTACCACCACCCCTACTGATGGGGGCCTGGATGCCTGCCACTACTACCATCCCCACTCATATGGGGATGGATGCCTACCACTACCACCACCCCTACTCATGGGGGCCTGGATGCCTGTCACTACTACCATCCCCACTCATAGGGGGATGGATGCCTACCACTACCACCACCCCTACTCAGGGGGGCCTGGATGCCTGTCACTACTACCCTCCCCACTCATAGGGAGATGGATGCCTGCCACTAATACCATCCCCACTCATACGGGGATGGATACCTACCACTACCACCACCCCTACTCATGGGGGCCTGGATACCTGTCACTACTACCATCCCCACTCATAGGGGGATGGATGCCTGCCACTAATACCATCCCCACTCATAGGGGGATGTATACCTACCACTACCACCACCCCTACTCATGGGGGCCTGGATGCCTGTCACTACTACCCTCCCCACTCATAGGGGGATGGATGCCTGCCACTACTACCATCCCCACTCATATGGGGATGGATGCCTACCACTACCACCACCCCTACTCATGGGGGCCTGGATGCCTGTCACTACTACCATCCCCACTCATAGGGGGATGGATGCCTACCACCACCCCTACTCATGGGGGCCCGGATGCCTACCACCCACACAACCCCTACTCATAGGATGGGTAATGCATGACACAACCAGCATACTCCAACATAAGGAATGTCTGAAAAATACATCCCCCCCAACACCATGACAAGCGTGTGTAGTCTGTGTCAAATGCCTACAACACTGAACATGACATTGAACATACAATGTGACCCCCTATCACATGTGTCACACATAAATGTGTGTGGCCTCCACAATGCAAGCAGACCATGACCACTGTGGCAATGGGGGTCTAAAGCCCCATCACCACAGTGACCAAAATGTAAGTGTGGGGTCCATAGCTGAAGCACATTTTGAACATTGTGGCAATGGGGTCTAACACCCCGTCATCACAGTGACCAAAAGGTAAGTGTGGGGTCCATAGCTGAAGCACATTTTGAACATTGTGGCAATGGGGTCTAACACCCCATCATCACAGTGACCAAAAGGTAAGTGTGGGGTCCATAGCTGAAGCACATTTTGAACATTGTGGCAATGGGGTCTAACACCCCATCACCACAGTGACCAAAATGTAAGTGTGGGGTCCATAGCTGAAGCACTTTTTGAACATTGTGGCAATGGGGTCTAACGCCCCTTCACCACAGTGACCAAAAGGTAAGTGTGGGGTCCATAGCTGAAGCACATTTTGAACATTGTGGCAATGGGGTCTAACGCCCATCACCACAGTGACCAAAAGGTAAGTGTGGGGTCCATAGCTGAAGCACATTTTGAACATTGTGGCAATGGGGTC